>JASKUP010000012.1:2500000-5000000 GCA_030448955.1 Trichopoda pennipes | reverse complement strand
CTGTTTCTTTTCTTAATTATAAATTCTTAATTAATTAAATGTATTAATCTCAATGTAATTTAAAATTATAGTAGAATATATTTCCCGGAATTTTTTTTTCCTTGAAAGGGACTAATTTATAGACAATTTTGGTTTTATTACCCGCAAAAAGTAAATTGTTTAAAACTATATTTAAAACAAAGTACAATTTTATGCGACAATTTGGCGCTATAACATAAATTTCTTAAGCTTCAGAAACTATATATTTTTCATGTCAATTTGCTGTCTAATACTCTACTGTGCATTATTTTATTTTTAATTTAAATAATTTTTTAAAGGTTTAGCAATAGGTTATTATTAGAATTGTGTTTCTCAGAAACATCAGAAAAAAAAATCCCGTAGAATAAATTGATAATTTTATTCCCTATTCCCGGGAATTTGCCACGGTAAATTTCGGAGTTAAAAAGTACTGATAAATGCATTCACAGTTAGTAGCTGCAACGAAATCAGGCTTTAATGTTGAAGTTTACGATGAAGCAGAATGTGTTTAAAAGAGAATTGACCGACTTATGTTTCCCCGTCAAAAAGAGAAATTTATCGAGTAGTGAAATGTTAAGGAAAGATTTTTCATTATTTGAGGCAAAGGGCACAGGAACTTAAAATGTAAAGACAAAGACAATGAATGATTATTTTTAATTTCTGAAAATTTTGTTTTAATAAAATATATTGAAGGGTGTTGCGGTATTGCTACTAAATTTGAACGTAATTTTTTAGTCAAATATATCTAATTTTTGCTTGTGCTTATAAATAATTCTTTAACAATTATATTAAATTTATAAAAAAAAGGCTAAGATATCACACGTATACAAAACTTTTCCTTTAAAAATGCTTTTTTTACCCAATTATTTTACCCAATTACCAGTCAAGTTACTGCGTCTATTCAAAACGATTATATTTTTTTTCTTTCTCTCTTTCTCTCTCACTTTTTCTCTCTACGTTTATTTGCCTGAGCTACTGAAAATGATTTATAATTCATAATAATACAACTTTATATGCCGTTTGCCTTCATTTCTCCAAACGCTAGTTTAATGTAAATGTCCCTAAAGGCAGACATAAAGGGGGGACACATTTTAATTAAGAATGCAACTTTTAATTAAAAACAGGTGACAGATTCAACAACAGATAAGAACACTGTGATATAAGTAAGAAATGTAATAACAAACTACAGTATTGACATACACACGTCTATAAGAAGTCTACAACAGTTGTTTTTCTTGTATTTTCAAATTAAAAGTTTAAGAATTATTTGATGATGCACATAAACTAAGAAAATTTTTAATTGCAATTTACACAGAATAAGTCGTAATTAACTGCTAAACGCTGCTATTAAAATATCAATATTAATATTAACAAAAAAGAAAAGAAAGCAATTTGTTAAGAAAAGTTAATACAACATTTTATTAGATAAATTAATGCAAATAGAAATTAATGTAAAATGTTGTTCGAATTAGAAAAGAAAGTATAACATATTGAAGTTCGTTTGGAGAATGATAAAAAAATTAAGAGATATGACTTTACCTGTAACCTTTAATTACTATAAAAATGGAAATCATTTGTGATTGTTTGAGGTAAGGATTAAAATAAAACTCGAAGAAAAAAATCTTAAAAATTATTATTATTATAATTTGAGAATTTTTAATTTTTTTTTTAATTTAGCAAAGTCTCTTTTCCCAGTTAAGAAAATTTTAAAAAATGTTTTATGTGTTTCAGCACGTGTTAAACTAATGATCTAACTATATTTTTAAGATTCTATTAGGCTTTTTACCTTTTTTTTATGAGATCTTATCTAATGTCTAATGCTACTTAAACAATGTTTAGAGTTCGATATGTGCTTGGATTTTCCGACGGGGCTAAAATTACTTTTATTTGGGTACGGTTTTCCGTCGACCCTCATCTAATTTGGTTTGTGAACAAACCGGTTTCAGCTGTTTGCCATCTTCAGTGTTCTTTTCGTACGAAAGAGTACGAGTACGAAAAGAACACTGAAAATGGCAAACAGCCGAAACCGGTTTGTCCACAAACCAAATTTGACGAGGGTCGACGGAAAACCGTACCCAAATAAAAGTAATGTTTAGAGTATTCTATTAGAAATTTGATATAAATATTTTTAACTTATTTATTTTCAAATATAAGCGTTAAATTTTAAATTTTAAATTGTGGCTCCAGCGACATTTGGATTCACAATATCTTCTTACTTTAACTGTATATATAACTAACTAAACAGGCTGCTTTGCTATGTCAGCTACTGTCGCTACATAAAACTATCTTTCTTTCAAAGTTGCACTGGGCTATAAACTCACACTTTAAAATCTTCTACCTAAAAACCAGCAAGGAAATGCTTGAGTATTTAAAAAAAATATTTTAATGGCGCACTATTTGCGAGAGGGCAGTTTCAACAATATTCCGTTTTCAAGGAAACAAGAAATAAATAATCTTAAATAAATATTTTATATATATTTTAGCGAACTATGCATTAAGTACAAAAATATTAGCACATTCAAAATATTATTAAAAGTAGTGCAACATAAAATGTACTACAAAATATAGGGTATTTTTATATAGGTATAGAACTTTGTAATGGATTAAAATTAAGACAAATTTTTAAACTGACATGAAATTTGCCTTATTCGGAAGGTTATATGCTGGTGTTATATGTTTTCTGGTCCAACTTTCGTTCAATTTTTCCAATATTTGTGGCCATATATTGGCAATAATGCGACGATTGTTATCCTCCAAGCAAACTGTCATTTCGGGCTTATCGATGTAGCCATACGACTACACATAATCCCACAGAAAATAGTCTGGCGGTATTAAGTCACAGTATCTCGGAGGTTAATTCACAGGTCCGAAGCGTGAAACTATATGGTTATCAAACGCTTCTCTCAATAAATTACTTGTGCTGTGTGACATCCTGCGCCGTCTGGTTGAAACTATAGCTCCTGCAAAGCAAGCCGGTTCAATTTATGAATGAAATCATTACTGTAATGTTTTCTCCAACATCATTTTTAAAAAATGTGGACCAGTAATGCGATCAACCCATACACCAGTTTTTCTGGACGATGAATCAGCATATACTTGAGAACTATCATCATTCCAAATAAGGTACTTTTATTTATTGGCAGATACATTCAAACAAAAGTGAGTTTCATCGCTGAACGAAATTCGCTTATGAAAGCCAAGATCAACAGTAATATTGTTGCGTGGTTTAGAATCATTGTTTAGGCGAAAGTCTACTCATGTTGAAATGCCAAACTAAACTAAGGCTAAATCTCATGATAGCTGACAAAATGGCCATCAACTGCGCTACCAACTTAAAGTTCTACAATCTATGAAAAATACCATTGCAGCAAATGTGGATTTATGAACAAATGTCTAAGAATTTAGGATTTTTGATGAATGGTTTAGGAATTCCAAACTCCGCACTGACCGAATATTAATCTAGCTGATCAAATACTAATACACACAAAGTTTAGATGTCGGTATAATAAGCATTTAATTGCGATTAACATATTTTTATTTGATATGTGCGTATATCTTCCCACAGGGTTTAATTTATTTTTATTTGGGTACGGTTTTACGTCGACCCTCGTCAAATTTGGTTTGCAAACAAACCGGTTTCGGCAATTTGCCATCTTAAGTATTCTCTTTATAAATAAAAAATATTTTTATTTGCTTCTATAGGAAGAATTTTTTATACTATTTGGAGTGTTAAATTGTAGCAAGGATCAGTTGCAAAAAGGTTGCCTTTTTTATACTTCGTAAAAGGTATTTTTGATTCTGCGATATACATTTCTACTATTCGAATTCTTCTCCTTTACCTATACCATTTAGCATGGGTATTTACCATAATATTTCGCTTACAGGGTTTTTTGTTTTGTTGTAATTTCAAATTGACTCTTAATTGGTTATGTGTTAATATTTAAATAGCAAATCAAATGTATTTAAATCTACAAAAATAGTTATGAGTTCTGTATTAATCTACGCTAGTTGGTGCTAGATTATTTTAAACATAAATATTTTATTTTATTAGTATTTTATTTTTTAAGCCCTAGGTTTTTTTATAAAAATTTTTAATATTAATTTTTATATATTATTCTAAAAAAAATATTTCGTCAAACCATTGGTTGGCGTCTTCACTAAATACACTTTTTTGTTTTTTGTTTTTTCGGAAGATGCCAATCAATGGTTTGGCGAAATATTGAAAAATAATATATAAAAAATAAAGATTAAAAATTTTTAATAAATATCTCTTATTCTTTTATGTTGTTGATTTCATAAGCTTTAGCTAATCAGGCCTAATATATTTGTGTCAATAAAAAAACAGTTTTTTTATCTCACTTTTGCCCGACGTTTCGTCAATTTTTTGTTGACTTCCTCAAGGGCTTCGTCTATTTAAAAATTAAAATCTTAATTTATTACAATTTTTAATACACCATTTTTGTTTACGGTCTTTTTAAATTAAATTAACAATTTATATTTTTTTCTTTTCGATATTTCGCTTTCCTATGAAAAAAAAATTTTTTCCTGAAGAAGCTTTCCATAGGAAAGCGAAATATCGAAAAAAAAATATAAATTGTTAATTTAATTTAAAAAGACCGTAAGAAAGAATAAGAGATATTTATTAAAGATAAAAAAAAGGTCGATTAAAAAAACTACAAAAATTAAAAATTTTTATAAAAAAAGACCTAGTGCTTAAAAAATAAAATACTAATAAAATATTAAAAAGGTCAAACAACTATAATTATTACATAAATATTTTATGATATTCTCATACCGTGGGAAAAGCACAACCATATGGCCATTTCACGCTATCCGTGGATTTTACCAACCAAACTGATTAAATAAGAATTACATTGAACCAACACAGTAAAGACATAACAAAACTCCAAAAACTTTTATACAAAATCACAGTTAATATTTTGAAACCATCTTTTCATTTTTGGTTATGAGTTTTGCTATTCCATCAAAAGTTATTAAATAAGTATATAAATAACAATACGATTTTTTCTTTTTACACGCAAAATAAATATATTTATTCCTCCATAATTTGCACCTTTTAATATATATTTAATTTAGTTATACATAATAAACTAAATATACATTATAAATTAAGGGCTTAAAAGTGTTTGTATTTTTAAAAATATTGCCACTTTAATGTTCACAATTAATTTTATTAACACCTTTTACCACTAATCACTTTAAAGAAAATTTCAAAACAGAACATCAAATTTTATTTTAAAAAAAAGTGATTAATTGTATAGCAGTGACAAAAAAGGTTTATTATTTGATTTATTTAAACAATTATCGACATTTTTACAAAAAAAATATACAAATTTAATTAAAACAAAAATATTATTCTTATTATTGATTAATTGTTTGTTGGAAACTGTGAAATTCATAAATTACCACCCAACAATAATAACAAAAAAATTAACTAAATTGTAAATATTTTTATTGCAAAACAAATATTAAAATGGTACAGTGAGGAGCAATAAAAGTTTTAAACCAATAATGAACTTGAGGATATTTTTTACTTAGATTTTGTTTTTAGATAAATGCATTTTCTGGAAGGGTTTTTGTTCTTTCCGCATTCTTCGTAATTGTGGAAAAGGAAGTTATTAATTGCAAATAATATCTATATATATTTAAGCAGCCATTTTAGCGGAATGACATACCCAAGGTTTTCCAAGTACCACCACAGGCATCCGGCTTGTTCAGATCATTTAACAATCCCACTAAAGATAACACAGGAATTAAATGAAGAGTGTTTTAAAACCCGTTCGGGTACATGAAAGCGTAAATAATATACTAAACTATCGTTTTTTGATATATGTTATCATTACTATGTTAAATAATCCAGAATATATTGACGCTAACACATTAATTCCGAACATATCTATTTTCACAATCAGTCATCAATTTGCAGACGTTATAGACCACAGATTAAATACTAGGAAATTAGATTGTTTAAAGGAAAATGGAGGAAGTAGAAGTTGTGGACATACAAATTAAAACTCGAGAGAAGCTATCACCGACACCAATACCCATAAATTTTGATACAAGTACACAATGCCACACTTTATGGAAGCGTTGAAAATATCTGGAGCCACCAATTTGCTTTCGCCCAAATGATGAATATATTGGTATCATTTTACTGCAAGAAAGACTAAAATGTCAGTCGTTCCTTCTACGAAAGCCATACTACTACTCACTAAACTGTTGGACCCTAAATACGGTATTTTTCAAGTTTGACAATCTCTCCTTTTTCAGGTACCGGCGTTATGTATCAGCAAACTTTCAACATGATAGGAATAAACTAGCATGATACAAAAGGCTTATCAAGGAACGCGCTTACGACCAGTACGGTGATATTTCGTGACATGATTTATATCTGCACCTGGCAGTGAGTCTTAACCAGATGGTAATCAATCCACTGTGAGTGAAAAGCAGCGGCACTCACGTCCTAGGAGGCCGAAGTCTAATTCTAGCAACAGGTCTTTCCTAGTTGCAATTTCAGAGGTTCCAGAGCAGGGCTGCAAACCACTTCTCCTTGCTGAAGAGCTGGAGACTATCCAACTCCACATGACTAGCATGGTCACAGGATCTGGATCACTCACCAGTGGGTGTTATTAAAGGCGAGATGATCCTGGCCACCATAAACACAGACCTGTATGTGGCCGCGAAACCACAACGATACTCCCGAAGGGCAAACCTCAATTATCGGTCAGAGAAACAGCTAATTGCCTAGAGACAAATAGCGGCAACTCTGCGGGCTACTGATCCTCGTGGAAATGACGTGGAGCTTCCAGTTGTACCCCTGCTGACTTCAGGGGACTGGGCTTCCTTATACCCCCAGTTGTACAGGTCTATCCCCCGGGGGCACATATATATGGTCTTTAAAGAACTTCGACTATCTAGACACAGTGCAACTTGGGGAAAAAGGGAGCCCAGTCCCCTGAAGTCAGCAGGGGTACAACTGGAAACTTTACTTTATTTCCACTGGAATCAGTGACCCACAGAGTTCCGTTATTTGTCTCTTTAGACACTTAACTGTTCTCTGGCTGATTATTGAGGTTGGCCCTATATGGGAGTATCGTGGTCTTTGTGGTTTCGCGGCCCCATAACAGTATAATGGTTATTATGGTGGCCAGGATCATTTCGCCGTTAATGACACGCTAGGTGAATCATCGAAGTTGCAACTAGAACGTTCTGTTGCATAGAATTATAGCTTCGGCTTCCTAGGACGAGCATGACGTTCCAAATTATTCAGTGGTTAGATCCACCATCTGATTAAGGCTTCATGGCCAGGCGCGGATGTAAATCGAATCACACAGTTGCAGAGGTCTAGATAGTCAAAATATTCAATAAAGACCGATAAATGTGTCCCCTGGGGGGAGTGCGGAGATATAACAGATTTCATACCAAATACTCTAAACGACGATAATAGCACCAGTATGTCGAAAAGATCTGCGTACTAAAGAAAATATCGCCGCTATAAATGAAGTTGTGACTGAATGCAGGTACTACTCCTTTGCATCCTATATCGCCGATTCAATACTGAACCGCAAATTTCTGTTTAACGATGTATCTTGTATGAAAATAAAATTGCCACATATGAATTGAAAATAGTGTACAACAGACCTAACAGACCTATTAGAAAAATATCTTCAAAAATTCAGCCGGACTTCTTATAACTATGGATGACTATTTTTACACCGCACCATGATCAATATTTTTTTGTTTGCAAGCATGCATTACATTGATCCAGGTGAGGTGAGATTATCCCAGCCATTAACTTATTAAAATCAAAATTTGACAATAATTTGACTTCGAGAAATGAACCACTTATAGCCTTCAAAATGGTGCACTCTGACAACTATCTAATATTTTCTGGGGGTCACTGTAGTGTGTTAATAAACTAGAAGTAATTGGAAACTTGGACAAAAACATAGTTCGCTTTATTTCCAAATTATAGTTGTCAAAAAAAGTTGTATAGAGAGTTGGCTATCCAAAATGCGTCTTCTCAAGGACAGCTGCGATGACTACATATCCGAAATCATTTTTGAGTGTTACTCCTATGTATTTTTATATTTAAAACTTCTAGGGGGCTTTATAAAGCAGCCTTAAGACCCAACTATAATATGCATAAGCTGGCTTAAGCTAATATCAAAAATTGAAAAGTCTGTCAAATGCTTAAGGAAATCTTTGTAGGTTTTTAGGTGGCTATAATGTACTTACATGAATATAAAAATTACTATGCACAGTTGCACATTTGTTTTACTCGTACTTTTGCAAAAAAAAAATTCTTTCCAAATAAATGAAATTTATTAACAAAAATCTGTTTAATAATCATATATTGTATACTTAATACAATCCTTATACAAAATTATAATTTGTTTTAATAGTTTTAAGAAAATTGCGAGAGAAAAATTAAACATATTTCGCTGTTTACATTTTTTTCGGGGCCAAAAGTACTAAAAAAAGTGCAATTGTGTGCATCATTGAATTTCTAAACAATAAAAAGTTAAATTTTCTTGCAAATTGTGTGTTAAGAAATGGAAAATAAATTAAAATATTTTAAGGCCCTTAAGTTATTAAATTCCAAGGTTGGGTCTAGTTCTCCTTAGTTATCACGATTACTACAAAATAAAGATTCACATTATAAAAAAGTAAAAAATATTCTAAATATAAATGTTTAACCGGCGGAATGCGAGAGAGCTTTACGAAAACATCATAGGCTGTAGTAATGCCCATTCCTCAAATAACCCATTCGACTGCCTGATGGAGCTTCATCCTTTTCATTTCCTTGCAGAAACATTCCCTGTGTTTGCACTCCGCGACTTTATATAATTCAAACGCAAATAAAATATTTCAAGGTATTACTTATCACTTTTACTGCATTTTTCTGCTACTTCTTTCCCTGCTCGTTTCTTTGAAATCCTTTTGTCTCTTTTTTTTTGTACGTTTTCTATTAAATTCAGATAAAATATTTTTCGCTTTCGTCCCCCATTGGAATTTGTTTACGAATGTATTTATGACAAAATGCGCAATGCAAAATCATCTGCTTTCGTACGGAACGTATGATCAGTTGCGTACTTTGCTTAAGCAAATGACATTTGATAAAACTTGACAAGTTTTGTTAAGTACATTTTATATTGCCACATATGATTATTAGGTATTTGCGCAGTTGCTTAAGTTGCCTTAAGCCAGTATATGCATAATATAGTTGGGCCCTTACTTTGAAAGTGCAATTGCTCTGATACTTTTAACTAATAAATAAATAATTTCAAAAAATAGGGGATAATGTAGGGGGAGTAGTATTAAAATTTATTTCACTCAAGAAAATAAGATTGTAGGAAAGAGATGTGCTTTTTCCTAAACGATATTTATGAACATTAATGATTTGATTAGCAAACTGAGAGTAAACTCAGGGTTAACAATGCGGTTTGTCTAGTTTTGTATGAAAATAAAAATTTCTGTTTATTTATACTTTTCAATAAAATCGTTGTCATTGCATTTTATGTGTGTGTGTGTCTGTGTGTGTGTGTGTTTGCGTTTTTATTTTTATAATTTTTTACAGAAGTTTGAGTTAATTGCTTGTGACATAAACATTTTCGCTATTTTAATTTGCTGCTTTAATTCATTTAAATTCTAACTGACAAATATTTTTCACTAAACTAAGCGCAGTAATATGAAAAATATCTATAAATATTATAAAATTATCACATATTTTATATGCTAATAAATATTTCAATTCATTTCAATGTCCTTGCACTACGATATCTTCAACAATAATCAATCACTGCCTAAAAGAAAATGCATTAAATTGAACAATAACTTTAATGCATCCTCAACTCATTTTTGAATTGTAAGCAATATCTTGAGGTACTCTTTGAACTGCCTTAAAAATTATATATTTCAAATCATATCTTCCAATGAACGTTTCAAATGTTTCTTTAAACGGCACATTTTTAAGTTAAATATTATTTATTTAGGATAAATGTATGAAAATATATATTAAGGGCAGTTTACATTGGCTATGTGCCAAATGATTTAGGCTATAAGTTCAAGATCATAAAGTGAACAAAGATTAAATCTACGAATGTTAAATGATTGAATTGACTCAAAAACCAAAAATGCTCATATTGATTTTGGATGACTACTAATCGAAACGCATAACATGTTTTTATGAAAAAGTGTGTAGAATTTCAAAAAAGCTATGAACTTACAAAATAAAAACAACAAAAATTTTAATATGCTCGTTTGAATGATATGTGTTTTCATTACAAAACAACACTGATTATTTGAATGAAATTAAAGAAATCTGTTAGTGTTCATAGTCGTAAATTAAGTATTATTTTAAACTAAAAAAAAAATTTAAATTCAATGTGCACTGTGTCTCTAAAATTTAGTAAAAACGAAAAAGATCCTTGAACATGACATTGCGCCAATGGTCGGTACTTATACTAGATGGTTAACAAAATTTAAGAGAGATATTTTAACTTTAATGGTAAATTTTAAAATTCACCATTACTTCCTGTTTTCAGGAATTTTTGTTATAAGTTCTGAAATTAAAAGCTTCTCAGAAGAAACCATGCTATTTTAACCTACTTAGTAATCTTAAAATCAATAATTCGATTTCGAAGTAACCAGTGAAATGTTTTGTGTGGAATAACTTTACTTGAACAATAGTAAAAGGCAGTTATTTTCGTTCATCTACCACTAGTTAATTTCCGAAGCATCTTGCAAACCCTCAGTCAACAAAAATCTTTATATTGATGTTAATAACCACCCTCAGGCAAAAAGATAACAACAAATGAAAAATTGTCAAAAATAGTGGCTTAAATAAGCATTTTTATTATATCTCGTATTAATCCTGTTTCTGGATTTTTTACAAATTGTTCAACAAATTTCAAAATCGCCACTCCAACAAAAAAATGTAATTCTTTCAAAGATGTACCCATTTATTATCCTCTGTTATCAACCCTCATATTATTTTTAATAATATTTTTATATATTTTTTTTAATAAATAGGTAATTATTAATATTTTTTAGTAATTAATTTTAAGCACAAGGTCTTTTTTAATAAAAAATTTTTTAAAAAACTTTATTTTTTATTATATTTTCGATATTTCGCCACATCGTTGGTTGGCGTCATCAGGAAAAACAAAAATAATAATGAACAAACAAATTGAAAAAATTTTTTGATTAACAAATTAAAAAAAAAAAATTATATAAAAATAATTTATTTATTTATTTATTTATTCATTTATTAACAAATAATTACAAATTATATGTTAATGTATTTTTTTAAGAGCAATAGCTTCATAGGCCCTCAGCTCATATGTTTTATAAATGCGTACTTATACAAGAATTTAACATAATCTAAATTTTAAAAATAATTTACTGAAGAAGCTTTCCACAGGAAAGTGAAATATTAAAAATATAGAGTTAAATTTATTTAAAAAAATACCTTGTGAGTCTAGTGAAAACCTTGTGAGTCTAGTATATTGAACTTCATAACTTTAGTTTTTGATAAACTAATCTGAAGATAATTCGAATGTATCCAGGTATTGACCCTGCAAGGAGTACTATTGACCACAGTTTGCAAATTATCGGATCAGATCAGGTGCTTCGTATGAAGTTGTATAAATTTCGTTAAAAAGGTCGTTAATATACATTGTATAAAGAACTGGTCCAAGTATTGAACCCTGCGCAACCCCTGAAAAAATCGATCTTACACGTCGTTGCTGCCCATTATGTGAAACAAATTGTTTATATTCAGACAGATAAGATGACATCAACAGACAGTATGTTCGAATGAATTTAAATAATTGATATAAATCATGAAATACCATTGATAAGTGCAATGAAACTAAAATGCATGTGTCATTCATATTCAGACTCTGCCTAATAGTTTCGTTTAACCCCAATAAAGCCGATGAAGTGTTCCAATTTATTCAAAACCCGATTTGTTTATCATTCAGTAATGAATGCCGTTTGGGATTTAATTCTATTGTAACGTTGATCCCTTTTAATAAATGTTTTGTTACATTAAGTTCTTTTATTACGAAATAATAACACAAAACTTTAGAGTTTTAAATAAAACGATTTAATTACTTCCAATACACGCAAAATAAACACGATGGTAACTTTGTTGTCTTTACTCAACGACGACAGTTGTTTTAAGCGGTTCTTGCACATACAAAAACAACACAACTTAAGAATTTTGCATTCGCTTGGCTGCGTAATTTTTTTTTTGTGTTTTCTGTGTTATTTGTTTTTGTTTTCTGTTGTTTAGCTTATAAGCATATTATTGTCTTATATGTATAGGATTTTTTAGGAAAGGAAACTACTACACAATAGGTCACTTCGCTTACCCTCCCACCGATAATTATTTTCTTTTTAAACTTAAACAAATCATCTTCTCTGCATTATGTTCAAATGCTCTAGACAGTGCGGTTAAAATAGTAATTGGCCTTAAGTTCGTTAAATTTAAAATCGTGCCAACTTTTGGCATTGGAACAACTTTCCCACATTTCCATTTCTTAGGACATGTTGTTAGTGTAAAATTAATTTTTTCTAATTTTTTTTCATTCTAATTTTGGTTACGTAAAGAAGTTTGGATGATGAATTCTTAATCTATACATAATTCGTCATTTCTTCTTATTGCGTTCATAGCACTATTTATTCTTGTAGTTTAAATTAAATTTAAAATATTAAAATTGAATCAATATTCTTATATAAAATTAATCCTAAGTTATACTAACTAAATTTATAATAACATCAATTTACAACAATTTTATTTTTTTGGAATGATTTTTTTAATTTAATCTACGTCAATTTGGAATCAACCTTTTATAAAAATTTATTATTAAAAAAATATATTTGAACAAAAAAAGTATTTTTGTTTTTGAAATGTTTGCTGTGTTGTTTAAATAATAACTCTCGTTTAATTAATTTGGCTTACGATATAAGACTCTTGAATTTTTTTATACAGAATTTGACACCGTTTGGCACGATGGCCTCATTTATAAGCTGTTGAGTATGGGATTTGGTACGGGCATCTGCCGTATGATTGATAGCTTTCTAAGGGACCGCTCTTTTAGGGTTCGTATTGGAGATATTCTCTAACACTAGGGTTCGATTTTTGTGGGAGTGCCACAGGGATCATTGCTGGGACCGGTTTTATATAATATTTTCATGCCAGATATACCTCCGCCCCCACAGGGAGATCTCTTTTTGGTATATGCTGATGACATCCTTATTGCTTCTTCAGGAGCTAGGGCAAGAACTGTTAATGACCAAGTCAATCAATACATGACAACGCTAACGGACTACTTTAAAAGGTGGGGCCTCATCCTAAATATTCATAAGACTGTCGCTATGTTTAAAGGAAAGTGTAAATATTTATACCCGAATTGCAGATCTTTTAGACCGTGCTTGAGCATTGGAGCAGACACTATTAGGACATCAAACAGGCTAAAGTACCTTGGCGTCACTTTTCATGAAAACTTTGAGTCGTATGGGCACATCGACAATGTGCTTGAGAGCACCAAGAGGCTTTATGGCGCGTATCAAGGCGTGTAAAGACGCAGAGGTGGACTCGATAAAAAAGTACGCCTTTCGGCGTACCGTCAGATCGTGCGTCCTCTTATCTCCTATGCTTTTCCGGCTTGGTGTGGAATTTCTTCTGCCCAGATGGAGAGGCTTAGGAGATGGGAGACCATATATAGGGTGCAACGGAGAGTTCCGTAGGTCCTCTTGTAGCTCTATATACCGCGCTATTGATTTTGAACGGCTAGATGCTTTTATGGTCGGAAGGGCTCTTAAGTTTCTGGAAGATGCACGTTCCGTGGAAAACGCCTTGGTAAGAGATTGTTTTTCAAGATCTATAAGTCTGGAGGCCATTCAAATAGTAAAGTACCTTTCTCCGGTGGACTTATTGACCCTAGGTGGAGCTGGACTTCTTTATGAGGGTGCAGACCTTCTATTTTATCATAGGAGAATTAACACTTTGAATATTGTTGACACTGTTTACAATACTGCTCAATAACTAATTTTTATTTTTAATTATTTGTTCTGTTTTGTGTTCTTTCGTTTTGTTTTTTAGTTCGTAGTTAGTTTTAAGTTGAACAACCTTTTTATTTAATTTAGTTGCCTCCCTTTTTCCGTTTTTTGGGGAATTTCTTTATAATTGTTTTTATCCTTTAATTATTCTAAAGCGCTGTATAAACAAATGTACAAAATTTATTATTTGATAGAGAGATGTAGTTCTTGGAAAATACTTTAGTATGTAAGAAATTTTTTTTTAGTATATTGTTAGTTTAAGTTACTGTTTTTTTTTATAAGAATGTTTTGGAAAATTAATGATTTGAATTGAATTGAATACAGTATTTGGGTTAAAATCCACTGTATATTTCTATGAGCAGTAGTGAAATGGCCATGTGAATATGCTTTCCCCGCAGTAATACATTTCAAATATATTTTTTAACTTTTTTTTAGTAAATAATTTTAAGCACTAGGTCTTATTTAATAAAAAATTTTTTAAAAAACTTTATTTTTTATTATATTTTCGATATTTCGCCACACCGTTGGTTTTTCCTGATGATGCCAACCAACGGTGTGGCGAAATATCGAAAATATAATAAAAAATAAAGTGCTTAAAATTAATTACTAAAAAATATTAAAAAAGGTCAAAATATTATAACTATTATATATATCTTTTAACAATAAATAATTTATGAGAATATCATAAAATATTTATTAAAGGAATCAAGCATAAATTAAAGTAGATTAAATCAATTTACCAATATAAAAATTTCGTAAAAGTAATAGTATGTAGAACTTAAGCCTAATTTTAACAACGTTGTAATATGAGAACTAAAATACTCAGGCACCTTTTTATACTAGAGCGCAAATTTATCAAATTTAAACGATCTTGCTATAATTGGTAATCTATTCCATGAACGGGCTCTAAACAATAATGATCTTTCAAGGCAAAAAGTATAAATTGTGGTTATACAAATTTGCCGAAATTTTGACGAATAAATAAATTCAATGAGTTTAATTAAAAACGTAACTTTGATTATTGATTTTAGTTATACGCAAAAAAGGATGCAAACAATATTAAAACAGACTTTAGCAAAGCATTATCTAACTTTATTATATCTTACAACTCACATAATAAATATACGTCGCGCGAATAATAACATAACAACATACACTTCATATTTTCATTGACATTAAAATCATTTTTAATTTTATACTTTAAATATCGATTATTCATTATTGTTAATTAATTATTGATTTCAATACGTACGAGTATAAAGTGTATAAATTAAAGGAAGTAAAATCTCTCAGCAATTTTATTTATTTATTTACTTATTTATTTATTTATTTATTTATTTTAATTTGTTTAAGAAATAAATAGACAAATATAGAGGAAATCTTAATTCAAATATTTTTCGTCATCATTCGATATCAACTACACAAAAAACGAATGATACTGAAAAAAATAAATATTTTAAATTTTTTTATGTTTTTTACAATGCATCCATCCTCCATTCGCTAATCTTTTTGAATTTTTAAGCAATATTTTGTTTATTAATTTAATAAAAAAAAAACAGCATAAAAGCTATTAATTCATCAAATTTATCACAATTGATGTACAGGTTTTTGTTGTTGTATATTTATATAGCTAATTTGTCTCATGTTGGTTAAATGATAAAAATACAATAAAATAATATACAGATAATAATATTTGTTAGTTTGGCGCTTTTATAGAAAAAGTTTAGAGAATTTTAATTTAGTTAAAGGTGACACCTTGTAGTAAAATGCATGGTGTTGCAACAAGAGGAAAGGGAGAGACTAATTTTTATAAACAGTTTATTTAAGCTTTGTTTTTCTTAAACTGAATCATTTCGCCTTACAGAGTGCGATCTACAAGAAATGGCTGATATGAACATAGAAAAATCGGATATCGAAAATTTGTTCAATAATGCCGTTAATATATATATATATATATATATATATAAAACGCAGCTGAGATTTTGCCAAAATTCAAATGAAACAATTTGGCCAATGCGCTAAACCATAAATAGGTTATTCAGCTATATAGCTTAATTAAATTTGAATAGAGAGACTTACTTTTTCGTTACTCAATGGCGTGAATCTATCTTACCAATACGTCACCAATAAGTCACTGACCTATATAGAGCCACTGACCTATATAGAGCCAGTGCGTGAATTCCTCTTTGATCATATTAAGTTACCCTAATCAAAATATTACTTGGCCTACGTTGATGAAGCAGAGATTTTTGAGCATTTGACGGAAGGAGGGTGTAATTGCTATGAAAATTATAATAATTGGACATTCCGGTTGCACCATCTGTAGGCGTGGTAAACGATACAGCTGAACGAGCGGTGAAATTGATGCAAGACTACAACCGAATGCTCACAAAAGACGAGGAACAAAAACAATATACACTTCGTTCTCTTTTTATGCGGTTTTTTTATATGCGGTTTTAGAGTTATGCGGTGCTAGAAAAAAAATATTCGAATTTCGAAAATTTAATTTTTTTGGTGATTCACTTTTTCTGAAAGATTTAACTCAAAAAAGAATTCCGTTAGATGGACATTCAATCAAAATGAAAGCCCTAAAATTTTACAAGGAGTTACAAGAATCAGAGCCATCTACATCTTTACGTGAAAGTAATCCACAATTCTATGCCAGCACAGGGTGGTTAACTGGTTTTATAAAAAGACATTCTTTTCATAATCTAAAAATAAAAGGGGGCTTCTGTAGATGAAGAAGCTGCTAGAAAATATCCTGAAAAGTTAGTTAAATTATTAAAGATGGGGGATATTGTGCCCCTCAAGCCTTCAATGCTGATAAAACAGGATTGTTTTGGAAAAAAATGCCAACTCATACTTTATTGCTATGCAGCAATTCATATGGCCATCGAATGTTAAAACCGCTGGTCGTAAATCGATCTTTAAAAACTACGTGCATTAAAAGGAAAACACTTAACTACGATGGCAAATAAGAAGGCCTGGGTAACACAACGGCTATTTTCACTGAATAATACCCGAAGTAGAAAATTATAAGAAAGAGATGGGTCTCGAATTAAAGATCTTATTAATTCTTGACAATGCACCAGGTCATCAAAACTTGGAACGTGCAAATATAAAGGTAGTTTTTTTCCCTCCAAACACAACGAGCCTAATTCAACCATTAGATCAGGGAATTATTTAAACATTTAAAAAATATTACAAATGTAAAATTCACTTTCCAATTTATTTTCGATAAACCGGAATCCGATACAATAACAGTTACTGAAGTTTGGAAACAATTTAATATCTTGAACTGTGTAGATCATGTTGCGTTGGGTTGGGAAGGTTTTGATGATTTTGGCGAGCATGATATAGAAGAATTGCTTGTGGACGAGGCCCTAAATGATAATGACATTTTGGAAAATATGGTAGATACTTTTAAAGATTTCGAAACAGTAGATAGCGAACCGCAAGAAGATGTTACCCCACTGGATGAAAAAATACTTCGGGAAGGCATGGAAAATTTTTTTTATAATTACACCATTTAATAAAACAAATAATTGCCAAGCAAAGAATGCGAAGATATGTGAATATGTGAAAATTTCGCTGTTATTTTTTAATTTGGTTTTTGCTGGATTAAATATTAATGTTAAATAAAAATAATATAGACCAACATTGTTCATCAGATATGGCCCTAGAGTATTTGTGAAAAAAGTTTCTCTCTAAATAAAATATTACTGAAGTTATGAACAACTTTGTGGGCTCAAGGCACGTCTAATAATTATGCAAACGATCTAAAATTTTTTATATATAATTTTTTCTAATTTGGAACTAAGGGGTTTGCCAAGTGAAAATACGAAAAAAAATTGTCCATATAACTTGCGGTCACACTATTGCACCATCCATTAACCAACCGTTAAGCCCACACTATATATAACTAACTTTCCTATTTATTTTATTTTAAATTAATGGCGGTTAGCAAAAAGCATATTCGATACTCTTTGGTCGAAAAAATATTAGGGAATGTAGCAATCAATACAAAGTTTCACAGAATTTTAATACCGAATAAATGAAAAGCTTTTTAAGACTATATATGTTGCAATTCCATATCGTAGTCGCTACAGATGCTATAATTTATATGATTACACACTTTGAGCAACTCTCTTCGGCTTTTTAAAGTAAGAAAACCTCGTTAAATAAATTTAACGACTATCAAGGTCATGATAAATATTTCCTAAAAAAGATAAGAAACTAATTTTGGATAGACTCGATCCGATTACTGTGATCTTTGTAATTTAGTTCTCAAGCGATCAAATCATATTTTAAGCTTGACTTTAGTATCATTGTAAAGCGATGTGGGGTTATGAATAAAAAGATTTTCACCGCTATAAGGTTTACTAACAGTTATATATATATATATATATATATATATATATATATATATATATATCAGTATATAGTTCAGTATACAGTTCAGTAATGTAGTTAAGAATATACAGCATATTAATAATATTTTTTCTGTTTTTTTTTAAGAGAAGCAGCTTAATGCAACAATGATTATTTAGTCAAGGGATAGAGAAGAGATGAAACAGGTGGTGAAAGTAGAAGGATAGTCGGAAATTAACTGCCATATAAGAGAGCACAGCGACCAGTGACTATGCCTTCATCGCTGAGCAGCCCCACCCACAGTCAATTTTTATTTTTGTAGTGAAAAAAACCAAGATCTTCGTTGGGAATCGAACCCACAACCCCCATACTGACAAGCTAGTACACCGCCTGCTAGCCTACAGGGCTATTCGAATGGAACTATTGGCTTTTAGCTAAATAAGCAGCATAGATAGGTATTTACCTTGAAAATTATATCTTTCTTCAAAGCTTTTATGCAGAAATATTTGCATAAATTCTTAGCACGGCAATATGTCTTCACAAAACTCAGACCCATATGAACAGGAATATGATAAGGAAGACAAGCCTTCCAATCGATTTTAATGACCCCAACGATATAAATGAAATCCAAACATCTACATCTGTACATGTTTTATTAAACATCCTATCACTTTTTAAAACTAAACTAACATCTACATGGGTGATAAGAGAGAAATTCTGGTAAGTGCAGTGGCCTCTGAACCAGAAGGGACATAAGCGAAACAATTCAATTATACTATATCAATTTTGACCAAATTTTAGGTGACAGAAACCCTTATCTAGCAGTTAAAATAGTTTACGTATTTTTTTTTTATAAAGACAAGTTGCACCTTCAGGCAACAATGCCTATTTAGTCAAGTACCGTACTACATTCCTTAGGAAAGGGATAGAGAAGAGATGAAACAGGTAGTGCAAATAGAAGGATATTCGGAAATTAACTGCCGTATAAGAGAGCACAGCGACCAGTGACTATGCCTTCATCACGGAGCAGCCCCACCCACAGTCAATTTTTATTTTTGTAGTAAAAAAAACAAGGTGGTCGTTGGGAATCGAACTCAGAAACCCCATACTGACAAGCTAGTATATTACCTACTAGCCTACAGGGCTATTGGATTGGAACTATTGGATTTCAGCTAAATAAGCAGCACAGTTACTTATTTATTTTGAAAGTTATATCTTTCTTCAAAGCTTTCTCATAAAGTGTGGTGTATGGGTGAACTAATAAAATTTTATGCACAAATATTTGCAGGTCACTGTTTTCTTCTTCGAAATTTTGAGGTGCAGGGAATAAAAAGGGAAAAAAGCAGCTTGTTGCGGTTCAAGGATCAAAATTTTAATAAAAATATTTACTAACAGTTAAAAATTACATTGATAAATAGAAGCTATACAATACAACGGATATTGAATACTAATTAAATCTAATTAATTAAGATCAGTATACAGATCAGTATAAAGTTCAGTATAAATAGATCAGCATAAGTACAGCTTTTGAATCTAATTGGATATCCTTCAATATATCACACCCTACTAAATTACAGATAGAGAAATAACTAAAATTTCACATTTAAAATACATCTTTCTGCAAAGAAAAGATGAGATAATTAAGAATCATTAAACGCTTAATGGTAAACTGCATCTTATTTTAATTATTGCACAAAAAGGTACCCAAACTTATGTAACTGAATTTGCACAATGTGCGAATGTCGCTTAGTATTTACACAAATAGCAATTCAAGTAGCTTAGCGGTAACGATTTGTATTCCATTAATTTCATGTACATAAATATACCATCTGATATTACAGGCAAAAAAGAGGGGTGCCGTTAAGACGCACAATGTTTGTTGTAAATAAAACCAACACTTTTCAGAGAATTATTTGAAAACTTCTTTTTAATGTGATAGAAGGATTTATGACATTTATTTGTGAAACAAAATGTCGGCCAAATTCTCACCACAGCTTCGGTAGCATACGTCTATCCGATGATTCATATATTCAATGACTCTAAGACATAATTGAGTTTAATATGGTTAAAATGCCAAATTATCTCAAATTTTAGCTCTTGAAGTGTTCTTGGCTTATTGACATATACGTTTTGTTTTAAATATCGCCAAAAAAGTAAGTCCGACGGTATCAAATCACATGATGATAGCGGCAAGTAAACATCGCCACAATGTAAGATAACTCGCCCATTGAATTGTACACAGAAAAGCCATTGTTTCGTTGGATGTGCGGTAAGTGGTATCATCCTGTTCCCCCTCCCCCAGGGGCACATCTATATGTCTTGACGCAATCTCACCGTCATTATATGTATCACCGGGAGTAACAAGGAGCCCAGTCCCCTAAAGACTAGCAGGAGCCAACTGGATAACTCCACGTTATTTCCACGGCAATCAGTAAGCCCCAGAGTTCAGTTTTTTGGCTTTTTAGCCTTTTAGCTGTTCTCTGAGTGATTATTGAGGTTGGCCCTTCGGGAGCATCGTAGTGGTTGTGGTTTGGAAGGATCATTAACTTTTGAAGTTAACACATGCCATGTGTTCTGGACAAGGAGTTGGATAGTCTCCAACTCTTCCAAGCTCACGAAGTTGTAACTAGAAGTGACTAGAGTATAGAGATAACTGACGGCTTCCTAGGGCGAAGGTGACGCTACATATCACCCACAGTGATTTGCTCCACCGTTGGGTTATGGCTTACACAGCTAGGTACTCACGTAAATCTTATCACGCATAATCCTATTCTAACTACAGATCGGCCCGATATATATTTTAAATTTCTGGCCATCTGGCAGATGCCACCATGCATAGCAACTGCTTGGCTGACCTCCTTTTTAAAGAAGTACAGTACAAGTATCGGCTCTTAAACTGTCACTTGCCCAAATGCAGCAAATCTATTTGTTAACGAATCAACTAAACTGAAAGTCTGGCTCGTTGCTGAATGAAAATGGTTTTCTTTGTAAAGTCAACATTCACTTCTATTTATTGAGCCAACCATACGACGTATTGACGACGCTTGTAATGGTCAGTAGTTTGTAATCGGGTGAATTCAAATCTTTATTCAATATTCCCATCTTTGTGTTTGATGTGAATTTTTTGGGCACGACGTCGAGTCGAGATTGACGGCTCTTCTGCCACACTATCGCAAAAGATAGCAATGTTTTCCACAGAACGAATATGGGCGGTTGTTTAAGAAATTTGCGCTAAATTTCAATTGTGGACATATTTGACCAAAAATATTTCACATAATGCATGAAATGCATTTTGATTTCAACCGCTATTTTCAATAAAAGCCTTCAACATTCTTAAGGTGGTACACAATTGGGTATGTCTTCGCGGTTGAATTTGTTAATCACTAGAACAAAAAAAAGCAAATTTAAGTTGGACAAGAAACTCGACTTTAAGGTTTGACTCACAATTAACGTCATGCATTATGGTTGGATGATCTGTTAATAACATAAATCAAACGAATACTCCCAGTCTCTATAAGGTTAATTAGGATAACTAAATATTAAATCAAGAGAATTAGAATTAGAAACCACCGGTTTTATTGTTTCAATTTGATATTTATATACTGTTGGATGCGGCTGAGGCGAAATATAAGAAAGCATGATCGTAAAAGGTTTTAGTTAGGAAAAAAAGACGAATGGAAAAAGGGAGCGACAAATTGGGTAAAAAGAGACAAACGAAAAAGGAGAGAGAGAGATGCAGGCAAAAAAGACAGAAACAAACAGCCAAAACCGGTTTGTTCACAAACCAAATTTGACGAGGGTCGACGGAAAACCGTACCCAAATAAAAATATAAGAAACATTTGTAGTCGTTATTGCAATTTGTTTTAAAAGCTAGCTCTATCCACTGGATGCTGGTTTAAGGTGGCCATTATTAATTCACCAACAATAGAAAATATAAAATATTTCCAAAATTATTTTGGTGTTTGCATAAATATTATTTATGAAAATTTTGATAGTTTCAATTCTACAGATATGTTGATAAATAATATTAAGTTGAAAATAAATTTTTTAGTTACGGAATCCTAATCTCTCCGTTCAACATATTTTTTATATATTTAAGCGGTTGTGCACTAAACACGTGAGAAAAAGTATTTCTTGCCTTTCCCCTATACCATTTGCTTTTGGAATTAAAATATTTAAACAGATATTTGTTTATTTATCTGAATCTATTTAAAAATAAAAATCCTCAATCAATTTAAATGCCTGTCGGTCTGTCTGTCTAATTGAATTTACTATTTTCTTAATTATAACAAATTAACAACTAGAATTTGATTAAATCATTATTATATTTTAACAATCTTACTCATATACACAAACATACATGCATATTTATGTGTTTGCTTTTGTTTTTGTTTTCGTCTAAACAAATTTTCATGCATTGTGCATTTTCCAAAAAACACATAAGGAAATTCATAAAGTTCTAATTGATCGACATGAGGTCTTGTGTTTGTATTTGATATAAATTTTTTATTCAATAAAGCTGTTAATTATTTGTCGAAATAATGAGTGATCTAAATGCAAAAATAATCAATTTGGATAATGGGAAGGTAAGCTAGTTGTCAGAAATCAAAAATGATTTTTTTGAAGGGTAGTCTGCTTTTAAGTCAGTCATGAAAATTTTCACTCTTAAGCACGTCGTATTTTAAATTATCGCCATTCCACAAATTCACTAGACTACTGTTTGCTTTAACTGTTTTATTGTTGATATTTGTACTATAATAATAGTTATTTGTTTTGTTTTACATACTAAACAGGGAAGGCAAATTTTATAATAGTCAATGCAAGAAGAAAACATTTTTTGCTGTAATTTAATATTGAATTTTATTATTAACTTTGATTTTAATAACATTCTCTTTAAGAAGAATAAAGAGGTGCAAACAGCAAATGTTAGAATATTTTTAATTAATGTTAAATTTTTTTTATGCGTGATTTTAATTAGTATTCAATATCCGTTGTGTTGTATCGCTTCGATTTATCAATGTAATTTTTAACTGTTAGTAAATATTTTTATTAAAATTTTGTAATGTTTCTTCGTATAGACTTGATTCGCTAAAAAATGCTATCATACATTAAGATTTCAATGTGAACCATGTCCGCACCTTAATCGCAAATTGTAGTCAAATAATTTAATTAATTTTAAATTTCGAGTTAATTATTTTTGACACACAAATAAAGAAAAAATATATTAAATAGAAACTAATTCAAAATAAGTATTTGTCAAAACTCCCTATGACACTCAATAGCTCTTTCTAACTGGCTCATTTTAAGATATATTTAGGCACTGGTAAATAAGATAACGTTTTAAAGTCATTATCCCTCCTGTATGTCTACCCTAAGCTCTACAGCAACAATCTTTAAAATCGAAAAAGTAGTTTCAGAGATAATATTTGCAGTACCTCTAACTGGATCTAACCTATAATCTCTATAACCAAGGATCTATATATACTAATAATGTTATCAACATAGTGCTTAAATTATGCCTGATAGACACGAATCTATTCGTACTTCAAATTTCTTTAAAATCTGTTTAGCTGTATAAAAATAAGTTGTTGTACTTTTAACCAATTTATATAAAACGCAGCCTATTGAACTTTCCAATTGATCCTTGAACCGCAACAAGCTGCTTTTTTTCCCTTTTTATTCCCTGCACCTCAAAATTTCGAAGAAGAAAACAGTGGCCTGCAAATATTTGTGCATAAAATTTTATTAGTTCACCCATACACCACACTTTATGAGAAAGCTTTGAAGAAAGATATAACTTTCAAAATAAATAACTAACTATGCTGCTTATTAGCTAAAATCCAATTGTTCCATTCGAATAGCCCTGTAGGCTAGCAGGCAGTGTACTAGCTTGTCAGTATGGGGTTTGTGAGTTCGATTCCCAACGAAGATCTTGGTTTTTTTCACTACAAAAATAAAAATTGACTGTGGGTGGGGCTGCTCAGCGATGAAGGCATAGTCACTGGTCGCTGTGCTCTCTTATACGGCAAGTAATTTCCGACTATCCTTCTATTTTCACTACCTGTTTCATCTCTTCTCTATCCCTTTCCTAAGGAATGTAGCACGGTACTTGAGTAAATAGGCATTGTTGCCTGAAGGTGCTACTTGTCTTTATAAAAAAAAAATACGTAAACTATTTTAGCTGCTAGATAAGGGTTTCTGTCACCTAAAATTTCATCAAAATTGATATAGAATAACTGAATTACTTCGCTTATGTCCCTTCTGGTTCAGAGAATTTCTCTCTTATCACCCATGTAGATGTTAGTTTAGTTTTAAAAAGTCATTGGATGTTTAATAAAACATGTATAGATGTAGATGTTTGGATTTCATTTATATCGTTGGAGTCATTAAAATCGATTGGAAGGCTTGTCTTCCTTATCATATTCCTATTCATATGGGTCTGAGTTTTGTAAAGATATATTGATGTGCTAAAAATTTATCTATATTTCGAATCGGTTAATCAGTTAATAGCAGCTCCTCATTTACTGTGCTACTTTCTTTGGAAAGAAACAAAGAAAGACTAAGGTATAAGGGAGCTTTTGTTTGGGTACGGTTTTCCGTCGACCCTCGTCAAATTTGGTTTGTGAACAAACCGGGAGCGATAGATACACAACTTTATTTCGCACAACCCTGTTATTGTACATTTATGTTTATTTTTAGAATCGTGTTGCAGCAATTCTGGTTTTAAATAGAGCAATTTTATATATTTTTTTACATTGACATTTTAATGCGAATATAGAGCAATGCTAGGGTTGACGGGTTCTATTATAATCCTCGTATGAAGAAGACGAAACTATGTGTCCATAAGCTTCTTTCTTTCAAACAAAAAAATTGTTTGTGTTATTTTTTGTAATATCACTTTTATCTTTGGTCAAAATTTACAATCTTAAAAGCAGAGAGGTGCTCAGTTGACGATCAGTATACACTGCTATAGAAACGGTAATTGATATCAATCCTTTTGTTTGAAAATTCCAACAAACATTTTCTTATAAAATACTCGTGCTATTTGGCGTAATTACATCCATTAAAAAATCTTTTGCGCATTTCGCAACACGCTGTAAAAATTTGTTTATGCCAACAGCAAATGCCGTAATTAATCAGGATCGATAAATCCTAAACTCCAGATCTTTAAAAAATAAATTCAGAGTATTTTCTCAAAATTATTTCACAATTTAAAATTTTTATAAAATAACAAGATGTCTTTTATTTAAAAAAAATATCTTCTAGAATTAGAGTTCTAAAAGTTAAATAAAAAACTTAACGTTAGAACAAATTGTCCAGTTCAATTTCAATAATTATTTCCATTCGAAAACAAAAAATTAATAGCCAAAGTTAATAAATAATTGTAATCACATTGTTGTTATTCGGTAAAATGTGGTAAGTTGGGGAAAGTGAGGTGAATAAAAGCCTGGCCTTCTAGAAATGAAAGCTGCCCAAGTAGGCTAGTAGGTAGTGTAATTAGCCTACCAATCTAGGGGCGGTTGTTTTCACAACAAAAATAAGAACTTGAAGGCTATGTAACTATCCTTCTACTTTCACCACCTGTGTTATCACTTCTCTATCCCTTTTCTAAAGAATGTTGTGACTAAATATGCATTATTGCCTGAGTGCTTCTTCTCTTAAAAAAAATATATATGCATTAATCAAATGATTTCCAGAATACGAAACTAATTATTTCTTAAAAGTATTTTTCGGGGTGCTAAATACATATAGAAATTCATAAAAACATTGTTATTTTGAGAGTTTCGGTATCCCGCGAAATGCAGTGATTTCACCATCAAGATCATCAAAATCCCGAATCCCGGAATTATTACAAAATTAATCCCAATTAATATTCCAGGTAACACCAATTTTCAAAAAGAGAAAATCTAACAAACCTGAATACAATGCTCAATTCCGTATTGTATTGTGGAAAAACATTATAAAGAAAAGCCTTATTTCTATCTTGTGAAGTATCTGCGGGCTAACAGTTTCATTATGGCCTTTTTGAAGTATATTCTGGAGAATTAATAGTTTCCGCCGATTTCCGGTTACTGCGATGCCAAAAACAGAAAAAAAAGAGTTTCATTGCATTATATTCCATACATCTCCTAAATGCTGCTCAAGTTTATTATTTTGGCATTACTAAATGCAAAAATACAAAATCATCAAGACCAACAAAGAAGTATGCATTTTTAAATTAATTTAATTAATAGATTTAAATTAATTAAATTTGATTGTTTTTTTAAAAAGCTCACAATTATTAAGGAAGAATAATATTTAGGAAGCATACCTCGTTATAGGACCCGGTGATTCACTAACAGCCTTTATGGATCTCCTTAAATGTCTATGGAATGTGCCAAGTATTGATTCTTTACGTTGTATACTGACATTTTTCTCTTCGCCATTATTATTTCTGCTAAATTTGGTTAAACATTCAGTGGCCTCGTCTTTGCAAGTTTCCATTGTTAATAAATTTCCTGAACTAGTTTTTGTTGCCGTTGTTGCAGTATCGATCATATCGCCAGTAAGAGGACTTGTTTCTTTAGAATTTTGTATATCGGTTAAAAGACTATTATCAATTTTATTGGACATTTTAACAATCACAGCTCCTTTGCCTGTACAATTTTTATCGTCCAGCAGCTTTGTCCAAGCATGCTCTCTCCTATTATCCGTTTTATCTACAATCATCCTCACCTTTTATTTTTTCTTTTTCAATTTTTTTTTTATTTACAAAATTTTCTTAAATTATTTTTTGAAGGCCTTATTTTGTTTCCTTAAGCCAGGAGGTCACAGGTGGTTAAATATCACGTCGCTGCTAGTAAGTTTAAATTAAAAATTTCAAGTTTTATTGACTTTAGAACAATCATCGAGTCTTAGATCTGAAAATAGAACAAAAAAAACATACAAAAAATACAATGTCACACATTTTATTAAAATTATTATTTTTTATTGCTTTAAGTTTTTTGATAAAAACATTTTGGTTTTTAAATAACACAAATGAATAAGGTTTTTGAGATAATTATACTTTATCTATTTTATTGTTTGAATATTTAATATTTTATTTTCTTAAGAAATAAAAAATATTTATGTTTGTTTGCTTAATGAAATATATTCAAATGATATTTGAAATAAAAATACTTGAAATAAAAACTCATGGAATATGGGTGTTCACGTAAATTAAAGTGCGATTGTGGAGCACTGACCTACCTTTTGCAGGTCAGAGTAAGAAAATCATACTGATTCGAAAATTAAATTTGTAATTCATGGTCATCAGGACTTAAAGGGTCGATATAATTTGATAACATAAAATCGCTTGAACTAGTAGCCAACTTGTTGGTGGCGCTAATCACCTAGGCCAGCACAGGCCTACACTACAAAATTAAAAATTGACTGTCGGTGGGGCTGCTCAGCGATGAAGGCATAGTCACTGGTCGCTGTGATGTCTTTATACGGCAGTTAGTTTCCGACTATCCTTCTACTTTCACCACCTGTTTCATCTATTCTCTATCCCTTTTCTAACGAATGTAGTACGGTACTTGACTAAGTTGCCTGAAGTGCTACTTCTCTTTATAAAAAAAAAAAAAAAAAAATTAGAAGATAAGAGCATTGATCTCATATATGAGAGGTGGCCTTTTAAAACTTCCAAACAAAAAATTTACTAAAGAATGGTCACCCGAAGAAGAAAGTACGAAACGTACACTGAAGATGGCAAACAGCCAAAATCGGTTTCTTCACAAACCAAATTTGACGAGGGTCGAAAGAAAACCGTACCCAAATAAAAGTAATTTTAGCCCCGTCGGAAAATCCAAGCACATATTAAGAAAATATTTAATACCAGAGATAATAGAGGCCTCTAAATATTGCACTAAAACTGAATCTCGCTGCTGTGTTAGATACCTAAGAGCTAGAATTTATAAGAACCCAGCAATTAAAATGGAGAGTTTACCAATTGAATTAAGAGAAGTAGCACTTCAAGCAACAATATCTATTTAATTATCCATTCTTAGAGAGGGAATAGAGAAGAAATAAAATAGTTGGTTAATAGATAACGATAGAGAAAAAGCTGCATGTGTCTATTGAATAGTTTTATTGGCGTTAAAGAAGTGGACGCTACGGAGAAGTGCCTAGAAAAGAGGCTGTCATGTTTTGAATATTCATTTATGACTTCTCTTTACAGGGAGAACATACAGGGCCACCAAAAGATACTTAAACATCTTAAATTTGACTTTAAGGTAATATTTCCAAGAAGTTTGTCACATTCGGATTAACTCAGTTCTAATAATTGGTTAATTTTCAAAATTTTCTTGCTAAAATTTTTAATTCGGTAACACTCTTTTCATTGGCGGCAGTTTTCTAAGCTGTCAAGCAATTATTTAGTTTAGATTATGTTTAGACTGATGAATAAACAACGCTTTCAAATTATGCGAAATGGGCCCAAAACAAGATTGGCGTTGATTCCGATGCTTTTAACCCTATTTTCTTTTTTCAATGTATACGTTAATACATAAAGCTGCCAACATTAAAAAACAAATTTCACCTATTTGCTTTTAATATTGAAATGTGAGAGGCATAGAATTTATGTTTGTATTTTATTCATAAAAATTTATTTATTTTTTATTGGTGAAAATGCGATTTTAATAAAACAATATTTAAATAAGATTTGCTGCAATTTAAGGCGATTTAAAATTATTCACCTGTTATGATACTAAACTAGTTCAACATACAAAACAAATTAAAAACTAAACACTAAAAAATTCATAAGCAAAGACACATTCTAAGTTTAGAAAAATGCGGGCGGGACTGTGAATGATACATTTTCCAAATTGGTAAATTATACTTTACTACAGCTTTCCTTATCTACGAGTATATACTCGTACTCGTAATTATTTCTTTGTTTATTTTTCAAAAATAATTATTTTTTTGAAAGAAATTAACCACTATTAACACACTTCAAAAAGAAAGTATCAAGTATTCAACATTAAATTAATAAAAATAAAAAATCAACAATTTACATTCTGAACTTAGACTTGATTTAAATTGATAAAGTTAAAGTTAAGCTAACGTTGATTATCCATAATATTTTGGCATTGTATATTAGTCGGCATAAGTATTTCAAAAACATTCGATATAAAAAGTACTTTTATTTGAAAATTTAACAAATAACAAAACAGAATATCATGATTAATTATTTAAATTGAGTCAATTGTTGTTTAAACAATATTGCAAATCTCAATGTCTAAAGATACTTATGGAATATAAACAACCAATTGTTTTTATGCAGCTATCGTCTACCCTTAAGTTATTATCAGATATAAAAGTATTTGCTTTTGGAATTTATTTATTATTAAACGAAATGGCATTTTATGTCAAAGTTTTTGATTTGTTTTCAAATGTTATATCGATGACTCCAATACATTTAGAGAGTTTTTAATGGTCATAATTTAAAAAAGGAAGAATGTTATTTGTGTTAGCACTAAGAGCTAAGTACAGGGAGTTTTATAGAGGTGTAGAAGTTTGAAATTTAAATTTTTAAACTGACACATCTGCATTAAAATAGGACTTCTGGCATCAATATTTAAATATTACCTCTGACATATGACCGCTACGGCTGGCTAAGACGGACTCTAACCGGGAGGTCCGATTTGCAAGTTTTGTCCTGCAAATGATCACTCGCTACGGATTTATCAGACAGCCTAATGACTTCACACTTCCCCACAGAAAATTATCTAGCGGTGTTAAATCACACGATCCTGCGATCTTGGAGTAAATTCATGGGTCCGAAAAGTGAACTCAAATGTTTTCTTCAAATGTTTTCTTCAATAAATCAATTATGGCATGAGCTGTGTGACACATTGCGCCATCAGCTTCTGTACATCATCGTTATTAGTTAATGATTAAAAAAGTGAGTAAATATGTTTCTATAGCTGTCAACATTGACTGTAACGTTCTGACCTGCATTGTTTTTAAATAAATACGGCCCCATGATTGTGCCAGTGAATAAAGCTCGCCAAATAGTTAATTTTTTTGGATGTAATGGTGTCTGAACTTAAGGATTACTGTCACTCCGAATATGGCAGTTTTGTTCACTGATGGATCCATTCAAATAAAAGTGAGTTTCATCGCCAAACAAGTGAATTCACTTCTGAAATCGGGATAAAGTATTTCGAGAAGAACCATGATTTTCAAGATAAATTTGCACATGTTAAAATGCCAAACTAAATTACTGGATAGCTGTCAAGATGGTCGTCATTTAAAAAAGTTTTCCCAAATTATTTTTCTATACCTCTATAAAAAACACCCTTTATTTGTGATGGACCATGAAATACATGCATGTGCATATTGCATAAGTAGCAGTATGGCAAGGAAGCATAAGTGCAAAAAACAAATGAATCCAAAATAGCTTACAAAACTTAAGTATTCAGAAGAATACTCACTCATTTGTGAGTTTTATTTATGAGTTTAATTTAATTGAAATAGAGAGAAAAATATATTACCAATCGGGAATTGCCAAAAAATTTTAAAATGCAATTGCTTTCTGTCATTTTCTTGCAATTATTTTCTGTATTGGAGTTTGAAAGAAGATCTCTTACTTCTAATGGTTTTGGAGTCATCAAATACCATGTCTGCCGACCTAGTTTTACAAACTTTGGTTTTCAGCATTAGAGGCAGCCAGATTTTTTTTGCGTTATTCTGCCAAAAATCTAATAATTTCCATTTCACTAAGACTTCCCCCATTATAAGTCTTTATGGAGCCCGAAGCAAGAATAACTAGTTCCCCATTGACACAAACTCATGGCTAATGTTATGCCATATAATTTCCATTCCGCAAGAAGTTCGACTTTCCCATGACATCATAAAAAAATTCATTGTTGCATGTTCCAACCGTACACCTCACTTCCCCCCGGGGGCACATGATAGTCTTTTTGGAACCTACTATTCCATTTAGACTGGTATCTTGCGGGGTAAAAGGGAGCCCAGGCCCCTCAAAGGCTAGTAGGAGTCATCTGGACAATCCACATATTTCCACGGGAATCAGTACGCTCGCAGAGTTCACTATTTGTCTCTTTAGACAATTAGATATTCTCTGACTGGTTATTGAGGTTGGCCCCTATATGGGAGTAGTGTGGTGGTTGTGGTTTCGAGACCCTCGTGATAGTTTGCGGGTCGGATCATTCATAATGAACACAATGAATGGTTCAGGTCCAGTGAGTATGAGTGCCTTCGTGTTCTTAATTATATTAAGCTTTTCGTGTTCTCGACCAGGAGTTGGAAAGTCTCCAACTCTTTAGCAAGGAGTGAAGGCTGCGGCCTACTTCGGGCTTTCGAAATTGCTACTAGGAGTGACCGGAAGATATACGTATTCGATGGCCTCCTAGGGCGTGAATGACGTTTGCAAATCATTCAAGTGCTTTGACCACCATCTGATTATGACTACCTAGTCGGTGCAGATGTAAATCAAATCACATCATACACCTAACTCTCCCCTGCGGGGGCACATTATAAGTCTTTATAGATCACACAACCATCTAGACTTGTGTCTTGCGGGGGTAAAGGGAGCCCAGTCCCCTTAGGCTAGTAGGAGCCAACTGGAAATTCCACTATATTCTCACGGGAATCAGTAAAGCCCCAGAGTTCCGCTATTTGTCTCTTTAGGCATTTAGCTGTTCTCTGACTGATTATTGAGGTAGGCCCTTCAGGAATATCGTGGTGGCTGTGTGTTTTGAGGCCTTGGTTTGAGTTTGTGGGTCGGATCATTCACAATGAACACAACGAATGGTCCAGGTCCAGTGAGTATGAATGTTCTTAATTATATTAAGCTTCATGCTTCCTGGAGTAGGAGTTGGATAGTCTCCAACAAGGAGTGAAGGCTGCGGCCTACTTGTTTTGCGGGCTTTTGAAGTTGCAACTAGAAGTGACCGAAGGATATACGTATCCGAAGGCCTTCTAGGGCGAGGATGACGCTACATTTCATCCACAGTGGTAATCATCCACCATCTTACTAAGGCCTACGGCCAGGTGCAGATGTAAATCTTACCACGTCATTTCACTAAGACTGCTAGCCATTGAAATATCAATTATTATAGTTCATCTATAATAATATTTTTACACTCCAATAGCATAATTAAAAATCATAATTATGCTTTCCTTATACTTACGGATATGGAAAATTAAAGCTATTGCTAAATCCTTGTTTTTTTCTCGATAAGTCGATAATTTAATTTTTGTACAACTTTTTACATTCAAAAGACTTTTCTAAGTTTTTTCCTCAGTCCTAATAAACTGCAATTATGAATAAAATCTGAGGAAAAGCGGAAAGGCTGTGGCTCCTCTAGAAGCTAAATTCTAGATAGAAGTAGGGCAAAAGTAAACATTTTTAATTTTAAAAATATCTCCTAAACTTGAAAAAATATAATATTTAATTAGTATTATTTTTTAGTGTTTGAGAAGAGATAACGCTAGTATTTATTTACACATTTTAAATTTTTCAAAAATAGGGAAACAAAAAGATGAGAATTTGACGGAGGTTTAAATTTTAAAGCACCTGCAGTGTGCTCCCCTAAGTATCATTAGATGCACGCTTAAGACCTTTTTTTTTTGCCTACACCTCCGTATAAAACTACAATATAATCACACAAACCATTTGGAATTATACACATTTTTCTCACCAAGTCCCCCACTGTGCACCAGCTTTAGTTAATTTAACTTTGGCTATAACCATTTGAAATTCTTAAAAAAGAAAAGAAAATTTAGGTTAAAAATACAAAAATGAATTATTTAAGTTTTGCAAAAGTTTTGAAAATATGAAACACGATTATATTGAAAACAGTAGTTGCTACTGCTCGCTGGAGCAAATTTCTTCATTCAGTAATATCTGAAATAGCATATGGTCATTTTGCCAATCACAGCACAGGATGCAAATGGCAATGGAAGCAACTGAAGCAGGACTCTAAGCTGTCACTGTAGGTTCAACCAGCACGTCAAATGCCAGTTAAATAATTTGAGATTCAAACTATTACACTTTAAAACACACAACCAAATTCAGATAGCATAGATGGTTATCTTATTTTTAATTACTTTGCACATAAATTATTTTTTATAGTTTTATTTTTCTTTGATTTTTTAATTTTCTTTAAGAGAAAAACCTTGACAAAGTCCCCTATTCACTAATTCTGTGTACTATTCTCATCAGTCAGTGCATATTATTAATTATTATTATATTAATTAATTAATATTAATTATGCTTTAATTGAGCCATGCTTTGTCTGAACACTTTTCTAAATAGTTTTTGTTTAAATTTTTTAATTTAAATTAAAACTTACTTATCGCTTAGATAGTATTCCAGAAAAACTTTGCAAGCTTTTTTTTCTTGTTGTCTTAACTTTCTTTTGATTATAACAAAACTTATCAATCACTCTTGACTTTATTTAAATTAATATTTCATTTATTTAATTACTTTTTCTTAGATATTTTTCTTTAAGATTAATTTCTATTATTTTGCCTTGTTTTAAAAATGGCCAATTAATTAACTTATTAAAAATTAATATATGTAAATATTCTTATCTTGTTTGAAATAATATTTAATATATTTGCTCTTTTAAATATAAGCACACATTTCGTTTCATAAATTTATTTTATTATTTTTTTATAATCAATTTTTCTCAAGAGAAAAAGATTCTAAGGAAAAATTTAAGGCGTAAAATTAAATATGTAAAGCAAAATGACTTGAAATTTTTTTGTTTTATTTTTAATTTTATTTTGAAAAAATTATAAATTTTATATTAAGGATTTCGTTTTATTAAATTTATGTGAAATGTCTTAATTTTGTTTAGTTTTTGTATTTTTAGCGCCTGTTTTAAATGTAAAATTTTTTTGTAAGCCTCTTATTTTCACTGATTTTTTATTAGAAGATTTGTTTTTTAGTTTGCTTAGACACTTGTTTTAATTTACTTATACTTTGTTTTTTTTTTTTTTTTATTTTATTATAATTTTTTATTTTGTACTTTTTTTATTTACACAATTTTAAACGCCAACACTTGTCTGCTCGTTGTTTAAAGCAAAAAATAATTGTTGTTCTACTTATTAATTTGTTGTCCTAACTGCAAAATTAATAAAAAATAAAGAGATTTACTTCAAAAAGACACTTAATCAAAATTTTGCTTTTATATATTTTAAATAAATAGGCGCGTTTGCAAAATCTTTTAATATTTTCTTTTTAATATTTATTTCGTTAAAATTCGTTTAAAAAAAATATATCTAAAACAACAGCCGTTTCGGTTGCCTTTCTGTTCGAGTGTAAAGCAATTACTGATTTAAGCATGCAATGTGTTGGGCATTCTTTACTACAATGTGTTTGGGCCTGTGCTCCGGCTATTTGACTGGCTGTTTGGGTTGATTGCTGCTGGTTGCTTGTATTGTTGGCTGCTGTTTAAGTTGCCAGTCTGTTGTAGTACATGATATCGCTTGTAGTTTGTCTTGTTGTTATTTGTTTAAATATCCCATTGTGTTTGTTTTTCTTCTTTTTTTTTGTTTTTCTACTAACTTGTTGCAACAATAAAAATGTTATTAAATATTTCCACCACCATCAACATCTCTCATCACTCTGGAATAAAAAACAACAATATTTAAATAAATAGATACAATACGAAAGTCAAATGTAAAGTTTTTAAAAAATTAATTTCTACCCCTTTAGTAATTTTAATATTAAAAACAATCATAAATTAATTAATAATAATAGAATTTTGTCTTTCTACACTAAATGCTAATATGTTGGTAAGAAGCTATACAACATAAGTCAGCATTTTCAAAGGCCTGCTCTTAACAGATAAAGTTGTAGAAAAACACACACCGTGTGCGGTTGCACTGAACAGTCGCACTGTATCCAATAAAAACAGCTTTACCTTCATACTGCCAAATTAACCCTGAACAATTCACATATTTAGTTAATCAAATTTTAATTCTGTATTCATAAATTTAATTACTGGAATTTCAAAGAAATTTTTAATTACCTTTAAAAAAACTACCTTAACCTTTACCTTTTTAATTACCATCTATTTAAATAAAAAACTCAAGTAGTTTCCTCCATCTCCACATTAGATGTCATCTGATATTAAAAGAGCTAATGGAATTATGAAATAATAACTCATATCATATATTTTATACTTTCTTTGCTCATAAGTTCCGAGAGATGTTTTTTGCAAAAAAAAATATTGAACTTTTACATTCACATTTTCAATACAATTTTCTTAAATGTAAAATGTCAGATAACATTTTTTTGGCAATTATTAAATCAATAATACTGTTAATATCACATTTTCTGTGCTTCATAAATAAATAAATAAATAATTTAATATAATAGTTATAGTTTTTTGACCTTTTTAATATTTTTTAGTAGTTAATTATAAAGCACTAGGTCACAATTTAATAAAAAAGTTTTAAAAACTTTTATTTTTTATTATATTTTCGATATTTTTTCAATTTGTTTGTTCATTATTTTTGTTTTCCTGATGATGCCAACCAACCATGTGGCGAAATATCGAAAAAATAATAAAAAATAAAAGTTTTTAAAATTTTTTTATTAAATTGTGACCTAGTGCTTTATAATTAACTACTAATAAATAAATAATTTAATTTAATTTTTAGAAATTGAGCACAAATTAAGCCCTGTCCTAATATTTTGTATATTTGATATTATTACAAGAAATAAAATTATTAAATCTTAAAATATTTGCGCCAAAAAGTTGTTGTTTTTCGCTAAAAAATATTATTAAATAACTTTAAACTCACCTTACTAGCAAGTGAGGGTGTACGAACATAAAAGAAGTAAAAAAAAAGTTTAAAGCCCAACAAAGTCTTGAGTGAAAAGAAAAACAATTTTTGTTGAGTAGCTGCGATTGCAAAATAATTTCAAAAGTAATTTAAGCTTTTCGGAGTATCGATTATAAAAATGACGATGGTAGACCAGTTGGCTCCTTTATATTATAAAAGCAAATGGCGTCATAAGGGCACCTGTTTAAAAAAACCAAGCAAGTTGCAGCCCAAACCTTGGCAAAGCCTTAATTTAAAAGGAAACACATACATTTAAAACTAACTTGCTTCAAGGCATCAGGATAGGGTAAGTTCGAGTTCCTCTCGACGCCACAGAGAATTTTAATCTATCAAGATGGCTGCGCTAGATAAAAAAGCACACTTGCTAAATATTTGCCATTTGTTTTAAATATCGTTAGTGGCCCCAGATATTGTAGGGCAGCGCTACAAGAGACTTGTAATGAAATCTAAAAGGCATAGACATAGAAGACATAGAAAAAACTTTTATTTGGGTACGGTTTTCCGTCGACCCTCGTCAAATTTGGTTTGTGAACAAACCGGTTTCGGCTGTTTGCCATCTTCAGTGTTTTTTTTTTCCATAGAAAAAAATTGCTTTAGCAGACAATTCAACCTATTTTAAAAATAGAAACTCCAACCTTTAAACTAATCTCTGGCTACCAACTTTTACTCGCTTGTTTGTTTTCTAAATTAAATTCGCAATTTAGTTGTTTTTACTTCTTTATGTCGGCTTTGTCTCTTGTTAAATTTTTTTTTTATTATAAACAGGGTTCTATTCTTTGCAAGTATTTAAAAACTGACATGTTTAATGATACAGTGAAATTACGATAATATTTAAATCTCTTATTCCAGGAGCTTAAGCAGAATTAAGTCCAAACTTATCAAACTTATAAGTGAATAAACAAATTTTTTCATTGGCTAAAAATTTCTAAAAAAATAACAACAATAATCATTTCTTTAACTAAGTTTTAGAATAATATGTTCGTCTTAAAGCGGCATATCGTCTTAAATGAATTACCAGAAAGCTTGTAGGCATATAACGAGAAGTTTTAATCTTGTAGTTCCGAAGAGACAAATGAAAATATAGCGAAAGATAGTGCGCACTTTTGAACCGGCAAAATATGTATGAAATCAGTTCACAGTTAGCGAAAATAGCATTGGCTGGCATATATACGCATACGTACGTACGTTTTAAGTGAAATTTTGGGTTTTTGAATAGATTAACTATGTGGGTCACATTAAATTTGGATTGATGGTAATTTTACATTTGTTGTTTGTTATTTTAAAATAATTACTAACAGAAATAATTATTAGTTGTTTAAACAATCATTAACTTAATTTATTTTGGAGATAAAGTAGCCACCTTTTCCAAACTGATACATTTTTCCAGTGTACTGATACATAAAACTATTTGCACGAATGGAACAATAATCTCAAAATAACTTTTCAGTTGCCCTCTCTTTTTATTCATCTAATTTTTTTTTTGTTGCTGCTCTTTTATGCGCAGTTGCTTTTGTCGTTTTATTCACACACACACATATATAAGTATATATACATATACCAACAGTAACAGCAGCAGCAAAATATGTTGTCTACATTCTGTTGCTGAACTGTCATTCAATATTTTTGTTGCTCTGAACGCATCAATAATAAATAAGATTAATATTCATACCGATAGCCTTTGTTTTTCTGACCTGTAATCGAAATCCTTATAAAATTATTATAATTATAGAAAACTAAATATGAACTAATCTTTTAACGATCTTTTAAAACAAAACGGTCTTTTAAAAAAAATAATTATTTTTATTATATTATAAAATAATTATTCTTTTAAAAAAATAATTTCCTGAAGAAGCTTTCCACAGGAAAGCGAAATATCGAGATAAATAAAATCGTTAAATTATTTAAAAGACCGTTAAAAGATTAGTTCATATTTAATTAAATTGAAAAAGGGTCGAATAAAAAGAAAAGTAATAATCAAATTATAGAAAACAATATTTAATTAATAAATATTTAAAATTACATGTTGAATGGTATGAAAAATAAAAAAAAAATTTAACAATAAACCATTGAAAATTCTTGTCGACTTTAAACCGAGCCAACAACTATATTGACCATGTGATTGCTAACGTTTTCAGGAAAGAATTGTTGACATTTCTTGTTGCATCATGTGTGATTCGAATCATATGTAGAATTTTAGTATACTTCAAAAGTATTTCTATTCTATTCGTACAAAAATCTTTTATAAAATATCATTGTTATTTTCAAAATTTTAGCCTACAAAAAATGTTTTTAGCACGCTTAGTTCATTTAATGGACATGATTGTCTTTAGCAACAAATTTTAAACGAAACACCCACGCAAAAGGCAAACTTATCATTCGAAATGTATGAAAAATTAACTCCGGCAGATATTGGATTTTCAACTAGAAAATTAAATATCTGCTAATCTAGCAACACAAATTTTAGTCTTGTTTTAATATCGAGCCCCCATATTTAATAATCTAGATTCTAGAAAGTATAAATTAAATATGCGGGAATTAAATGGATGAGCCAATGTTCACAGTATAATTAGATGAGCAAATTTTTCGACCCAAAATCGTTTAATTTAGACAAGTAATATTTAATCATCGACTAATAATAGTGAATTTATATTTTTATCACTGATTCCTGTGCTTTCTTTCATGTCATGATTTGATTAATAGATGCATTGATTGAATCATAAATATTTTATTTTGATTATTACAACAGATTTTATCCTTCTAAATACATACTTCACTATTATATTTTTACGCTTTCTATTACTATTGAAATTGCAGTCATTCGTTAATTTAAGATAAATTACTAGTATTATCTATTTATGAATTTTATTATATAAGATTTAAATTAACGGTCGGGACCGGCGAAGCGACATCTGTGAGTTAAGAACAAATAGATCATCAACACAGTCAGCTGTTATGCAGACCAAACCTCACCGCTGATGATTGTCACTCAACTGTAACAAGTAATGTCATGATTGGATTAATAGATGCATTGATTGAATCATAAATATTTTATTTTTATTATTACAACAGATGTTATCCTTCTATTATGTTTTTACGCTTTCTCTACATACAAAAAAATTGTATATTTAAAAATTAATCTCTTATAGTTGAGAGTAGTAGAAAAATTGTCACTGTTATATGCAGACAAAAAAATGTTTTTAATAGGGCCGCTAGAATCATATTTTGTTCTCGTCAATAAAATATGACTGCGAAAAACAAATCATAGTTATTTAAAGCAATACTCTAGTTACAATAAGCTAATATTTTATTGTTAAATTATTCATTTTGCACAAAAACACTATTTGGTGGATTTTCTCGTCAATAAAATATGACTGCGGAAAACAAATCATAGTTATTTAAAGCAATACTCTAGTTACAATAAGTTAATATTTTATTGTTAAATTATTCATTTTGCACAAAAACACTATTTGGTGGATTTTGAAGTAATATTACTATAACAAATGTAGTTAGAGTTTATGACCATAATATATTATTAATAAATATAATATGTTAATTTTTTTGAATGTCGTTAAAATATGGCATTATGACTGCTTTGGTAGAGGGAACTGGCTAATTTAATTAGACAATCATGAACATGAGTTCAAATCCCAACAGTGCCTCGAGCATACAAAAAATAAGTAAAAATAATTTTTGTTAAGAAATAATGGTCGATGAGTTGATTAAAGCGTCTTCATTTTTAAACTGAGCTTTAGTTAGTGAGGAAAGTAATAATATAAAAATATACCCGGCAGAAGATTGCAAGTTGAAGTATAGCCGGATTCATACCATATTACGATCTGAATGACCGTGTGGGTTGAGGCGCATGTTTCTTGAACGAGATAATAAGAAGTTCGCATACCAACAGTGTCATGAGCTAAAGTTATAGAATAAAAAACAACACACAGCAAAATAAATTAAAAGGTTAAACGCAGATAATGGATTTCCAAATACTATTATTACAAGATGTACTAACAGAAAAGGAATATAAATCTCCCTCATTTTTAATATTTTAACATTTACTAACCAATTTATGATTATATTGGTGGAAAACAGTATTTGAAATTTATTTTTTTTTTTAAACGAATACATTTTTTGAGTTACGACTCTCTTGACACAGATAAACGATATGATGTCGAACTTAGTTTTAAATAGATTGTAAGTATCTAAGAAGAAATATCTAGTTGTTACTACAAGTATTTGTGATCTACTGTTTACAAAAATATTTATGTTTTGAATAACGCTGCTGTTCTTGTAGTTTTGTATAACAATGAATGAAATAATTTAATCAAGTGGAAGTATGAATATAAAAAATGTACACATACAATTACATATTAAAATAACAACTACAGAATATTAGAATTTAAGTATTTGCAGTAGCAATTTTTATGTGCGTAAAAACGATTCATCTAGTTACTTTAATACAATTTAACTACAACAACGACTAAATGTGAAAATGCGATAAATTAACTTAATCTTAAAGATACTTATAATTCATTAGTGGATGTTATACATGATACTTGTGTCTCGAGCAAACGTAGTTAGTTTGTTAAGTAAATATATTATAGAATTTTATTTAATGTAGAAATTATATTTTATACTTGTGGTTACTACAGTGTGTATTACTTGAAATACAAGATAGTCTGAAGTAGCAACAGAGATGGAAATGAATACACACTTTTAGAATTCAGCTATGTTTCTATTTTTTATTTAATTTTTTTTTCTGTGGACACAGATTTGATTTTACAAAATTAAATTTGTAACTTCATTCAGTTCAAATTATTCTTGTTTTAATAAAAACAATCCGAGCTCGTACAAATTAGATCAAACGCGTTCCAGATAATAATTTTTAAGAGAAAATGAGAGAGTAAAATTTTTCATTTCCTTTTGGTAAGTTCCGACTAGAATTAAATTATCAGCTGTTTTTTGTTTACATTTCAAAATCAAATAATTTGTAAAAAAATACGTAAAGTTTTTACTTAAAAAGCAAAATGGAGTGGTAAGTACTTGTACATATATTTGTGGATTTTTATCACTATCTTTAATAAAATATGCTTTTACAGATCATTGAAGACTTAATTGCTGAATATTCAATCACTTTTTATAGCTGTTGACAATGATTGAAAGGCTTTGTTTTTAAAATATTTTTCATTTTAAGCGTCTAAAATCATTACAATAAAATTTATTTAAGTAAGTCAGCACCATTACTATTTTAAGATGTTCAACTGTGGCTTTTTGCGTTCCAGCAATTTCGGCCAATTTTACCATATTCAGAGTGTAATTTCCTTTTAACTCTCAAAAGTCCAGACTATTTTGTTATTTTTGCATTTTGCATCTGGAACAGACCAATAATTTTCAAAAGCTTGATATGTTGACGGGTAAGAACTGCTTTTCTCAATAATTCTAAATAAATAAAATGCGTATGTTTCAGATCTCAAACACAATTAACACTGCTAACGTTGAGGGATTGCAATTAAAATTTCTGTTTACCAAATAACTCCAATCTTAAGTCTTCTAGAAATACTATATCATGAAAAGATTTTTTTCTGTTATTAATATTCTACTCTATGCATTTCTTGGGCCCCCTCTATTATGGCAATCTTGATAATTACACTGTAGAGATTAGTGCGATATTACATTCCAACCAAACAGTATATTATTTAGTTACATCGCACATAGAGGTATTTCAACGATCTAGGCGGCCAAAACCCCAAAAGTCAAAGTAGGAATAATATTGGAAAAAAATAGTCACTGCGTTAAAAGACATTCCAAAGAACATGAGACAACAACCAAAATTTTTTTTCCGCGCATCACGCGCACGTACGAGCAGTCGAAAGATCAGTGTTTCACATAGTTCTCATAATAGAACCGGGTTCCCTTACAAAACAACCGGTTTTCATCGTAAATATTAGCAAAACAAGTTAATCGCACAAGGAAAAAATTATAGATCCTAGTATTTCAGATAATGGACTTATGAAAAATCATTTTACAACATATAATTAGTCATATCAATGCTGATTTTTTTATTGATTGAAAGTAGGTTATTTTTGTAGTAAATTTTTGTTGAATTTCTTTTTCAAGTTGCTTTTTGATATGTTTTCAAGGTAGATCAAACAATAATTTTTTTTGTTTAGCATTATTCAATCTTTCCTTTATTGAACTAGTAAAAAATTTTTCCCGGATAGTCCCGGATAAGCACTTTTTTGACACCTTAAACATTTTGGATCTCAAAAGCTTTTTTTTCTGTCAGTTGGGTTTTTGCAAATAATAAAACTAACTTTGAAAATAAAAAGAAATCGTTGTTGTCTATGTCGGGTTCGTGTGCATATTGTTTTCAATAAAGGAAAAAAGAAATTATTTATCATTGTTTCGGAAGACAAGATGGTGAAGCGTAAAACTCTTTTCGACAAAATGAACAGTTCAGGTGTGCCTTCTATTGATGGTAAGCTAAAATGTTTAAAGAATCAACTGTTCGCATATAAAGGCTATAATAAAGAGCAATTAGCTAGCTTGAAGCGTAACTTTGCTCACTTTAAAAGCCAATTTAAACAAAGGTGGATAAAATCTCACAGCAAAGACGAAACCTTTTTAAAGTACAATGACTTAATAATTTTTGTTGTTAAAAATTTATTTTTTCCTGAAGAAGCTTTCCATAGGAAAGCGAAATATCGAAAAAAAAATATATATATTGTTAAATTAATTAAAAAAGACCGTTGAAAAGAATAACAGATATTTATTTAAAATATAAAAAGGTGGATTAAAAAAATAAAAAAATTATCAAATAAAGTTAACACTATATTTTCAATATTTCGCTTTCTTCAGGAAATACAATTTTTATAAAAAAAAATTTTAAATTGTTATTCATTTTTGTCTTTATAAAATGAATATTGAAAATATAGTGTTAAATTTATAAAAAAAAACCATTATTAAGATGAATACTTATTTATTGGATATTATCCTAAAATTATTTTATTTTATTTTTTTTGTAGTAAACGCTATAACCGCTAAATATTAACTTACACTTTAATCGATCGATTAATGAGTTCCTCCATTATGATTTCTATTTGTATGACTTTATCAAATGTTTGTTAGCAACGATGTATTTGAGTTTATTTTTTTCGCTTTCAAAATAATATTATTTTAAAACCCATGATCCCTTGAAATGCATAGGAGCTTGGTTTTCGTAATTGCTACTGGATGATTTCCACGCAGTTTAATGGCTGCACGTATGCTGAAATAGCGAATCATGTATTATTAATCCACAGTTGATATTTTTACATCCTACTACATGATTTTCAAGTACATACATCAATATTCTTTTAAACAACATTGTTCGAGACCACGAAGTATTGTAGTCATCGAAAGATATTAATGTATTTTTCATGGGTGCCTTGCAACGACATTTCAAACAAATTATCATTGCAATTTAGCTATAGCTTTTTCACATACTATTGATATGATAGTGATTATTGATCATCAAATAATTCTGTTTGCTGTTTCTACTTTTCACAATAGTATTCATCCAAACTTTTCCCCTATTGTATTGTCTATGCCGCAGCTCGTCTAGGAAAAACAGATCCCATTTCTTATCGGCCTTGTAAGTTATTTAGAAAATATTATTTTGTCCAAGTCCTTTGTTCCTTTGTCTGTTATGGGCGAACAAACTTAAACAAAACAAGCTTTTATATTTTCTATATGTTTGCTGTGACAGTCTGAAAAATTGAACACAAAATGTTTATTTTAAAAATAATTTTCTTCTAGAAATCACGTTCAATTGCCCCTTAAATATTTAATAACATCATTATTGAGTACATAAAATTTTGCGTTTTTTTTTTAGTAACAAATAAAATCTTTATTCAAATTAAATGAAACTCTATACGGAACAGTCATTCATGTGTATAATTATATGTATATATAATTAGAAAAATAAAGTATATTAATGTTCATTCTAATTAATTAAATTTTTTCAAACGAGACTAAATTTTCTTAACCGAAATCCTATAAAAATATTTGTAAACATTTGAAATTTAAAATGAAAAGCTAAAAATAAAAATAAATAAAATTCAACATTTTTACGTCAGTTCAGTCTACATTAAATTTATACAAAATTCGATTCCATAGTAAAGTAAAAAACAAACAAAGCAAAATTATTTAAAACAACAACAATATTCTTATAAAACTACTTTATGTTTAATTAATCATCTCAATATTTGTGTTATAATAATTCTATTGATATGTGCAACTGTAAACAAATATTATTTGATTTTAAATAACTTTGACCTGGTTAGTGCTCAACAAGTATTTAGCATGTGTTAATTCACTAAAAAATCTCAATTCTGTCTTATTTAATTTGAATTATTGAAATCATCAATTCGGAAACTGTCTTTTAACGGCTATAAAAAATTACTTCACTGACTTTAAGCGTGTAGATAATGTGGCATCCACTAAACGTTTTTCTTTTATTTTTAGATTAACACAGTCACACATACGACTATAAATAATTGTAAATATAGTTAAATTTTAATTAGCACTTGCCTTAAGCATTAAGCATTTGAAACTGTAATAAGAATAAAAGTTATTTTACATAACATGAAATACATCATTTTACTCTACTGTTAATCAGATTTCTATCAATTAATTAAAATGCATTTCTTATGAAAATAAAATATTGTATATTATTTTGAAACCCCTAAAGTTCAAAAGTATCCCAACCTCGATTTGCTCGTTGGATTCATTTAATTGTAAAACAGCTCAAGAATTATTTTCTTTACTTTGCGCTATGGAATTTTGTTGACAATCAATTTTTCGTGTTTAATATTACCATAACGCTCATAGCTGTCTTTTCTAATTATAAGCGTGTTTAAGCTTCATGATTATTGTAGCATAAAAATATCTGGCAACTTTTTTAGCATGTCCTTTTATAGTTTATAAATTGTTTTCTATATAATATTGCTATTTCCTGTCCTAACTGGCTGGTTTGTAGTAGAAGGTCAGCGCTTTCGATGCGAATGCATCATTTTCAAGCCGCGTTGTAGTCTGTACTGGTGAGTCAGTGTTGGCGTTCAGGCAGTTCTGTTATTAGGTTCGTATCTATTCAGGTAAGCAGAATGCCAGCCGCTTGGCATTTATATGCAAAGTAAATTTATCGATACCTCGGTCTTTTATTATTATCTAAGTACGTGTGTCCGTCTGAGGGTGTTTTTCGTTTGCCCGTTTGCATGAGTAGTCTTAATGGTGTGAAAATTGTGTCTGAGGTCGTGTTTACATGTTCGTTTATAATGTCATTGTTGAAAGCTTTTGTTTTGTGGATTTCCATATTTTCAAGAATATCTAGTCTTCGTCCTTTTTTGCTAGGATGTAATAATATCATACATTCATTTATTTCCCTTGTTTTCTATATGCTTTAATATCATAAGAGCTTTAAAGAGAATTTTTTTATGGTTTTAGATGTAGATAGTGATGTAGATCTGTATTTAGATATAGTGAAAAGTATAATACGATTTATGTAAATATAAATTATATAAATATATTTATATATTTAAATCTACTGTAAGTGTGTTTGCCACTGAACTCCTCCCAATGGCGCTGCAGTCGGTACTCCATCAGCATAAAAACAGTCACAACTTGAAAGAATTTTTGTGTATACATTCCTTTATTGGTATTAATTTCTACAATGTTATTAATGATAGCACAGAGTGTGAACCATATATAATATATATATGGTGTATTCTGTAACAACTGTAGACAGCTCTAATATTTTTCTTTAACAAAATTTTTTATTTATTTAAATTTTTTTAGAATTTTTTATGAAAAAATATCCTGTGATCTGTTAACGCTTAAAAATATTGTTCATTTAATAAATTTTTCGTCTGCAATGCTGAACAGTAATGCAATGAAAGTTTAATACTCCGCCTTTTATATCAAAATTTCAAATATACAATTTATGTATGTAAATTAAAACAAACAAATTCATTTATGAATTCATTTAATTTATATAAATATTGTTTTCTTATTTTATAATTCTTATACTTCTTAGAATAGTTATCTTTAAAAAAAAACAGTATGATTTTATATTTAAATATAAAATGTAGTAAATAACACATGTTTAATAAGGCAAGACAAAAGCGTGAGTATATTGCATTGTTTATTTTATAGTAAAAAAAAATTAAGTTTAAAACGCTATTCTATTTTAAACGAAAATTGTATTACCAATGGCATTTTTCACTATAGAAAATATTTTGATCCCTGAACATAAATATGTAGAATATAGTGGTAGCTCGCTAAATTCAAATCCGCTTTCAGTTTTTCCGTATCACGTACAGATTTATTTATAAGTACGTTAAATATTTTCCCCTAAACAAGGCGACCATGCTAACTTTTTTTAATATAATTATTTAAGAGCTTGTTCGATTCGAATAACTGAAACACCAAAAGATGCAGAATAACTTTAATTAATTTTAATTCAACCTTAAAATTTTTTTTCCAGAAACAACCGTTTGGGAGTTATTCACAAATTGAAGCCGAAAAAAAATATTTTAAATGAAAAACTTAAAACAGCAAATATATTCGGAAAGCTCGATATATGTAGTGGGACTACATAAGCCTTAAAAGTTAAAAGTCGATGCACAGATGTTGATTTTATTTCTTTTTTTTTAAAGAGAAGTAGCACTTCAGGCAACAAAGCCTATTTAGTCAAGTACCGTGCTACATTCTTTAGGAAAGGGATAGAGAATAAATGAAACAGGTGGTGAAAGTAAAAGGATAGTCGGAAATTAACTGCCGTATAAAGACAGCACAGCGACCAGTGACTATGCCTTCATCGCTGAACAGCCCCACCTACAGTCTGAAAAAAAAACCAAGGTCTTCGTTGGGAATCGAACACACAACCCCCATATTTACAAACTAGTACACTACCTACTAGCCTACAGGGGCACCTAATATTTACAATTCACAATTAAGTGCCATTAGCCCATGCTATAAGTATGAGAGAGAGATACGAAAACTTGATGTTATCACTTCATACAACAAAAATAGTCCCTACGATCACATGCGATTGCGGAAAGCAAAAACATTGCTAATGAGCCTTTAGTAGACAAACAGCAAATATTTTTGCCAGCACTACATATCAAATAAGGCTTAATAAAAAATTTCGTAAAAGCTATGAATTCAAATGGAGAATCATTTAAACACCTGAAAAGTCGTATTTTTAACTGTACTAGTGAGCCAGCATTCGTTCGGGTTTAGGCAGTTCTTTCATTAGGGTCATTAACACTCATGTAGGTAGATTGCCCGCCATGGAATGCGTGATAAGATTTACATCTGCACCGGCAGTGAGCCATAACCAGATGGTGGCCATTACCACTGTGAATGGTATGTAGCGTCATTCTCGCCCTAGAAGGCCTTCAAATCCGTGCATTCTCCGGTCACTCCTAGTTGCAATTTCAAAAGCTCAAAGTAGGTCGCAGCCTTTACTCCTTGCTTAAGAGTTAAAGACTTTCCAACTCCTGGTCCAGAAGGCATGAAGCTTAATATAATTAAGAACACGACGGCATTCATACTTACTGGACTTGAACCATTCATTGTGTTTATTGTGAATGATCTGACCCACAAACTCTCACGAAGGCCTCGAAATCACAACCACCTCGATACTCCCATATAGGGGCCAACCTCAATAATCAGCCAGAGAATACTTAAATGTCTAAAGAGGCAAATAGTGAACTCTGCGAGCCTACTGATTCCCGTGGAAATATGTGGATTGTCCAGATGGCTCGTACTAATCTTTAAGCGGCCTGGGCTCCCTTTTACCCCGCAATACACCAGTCTAGATGGAATAGTATTCTGGACCAGGAGTTGGATAGTCTCCAGCTCTTCAGCAAGGAGTAGTGGTTTGCAACCCTGCTTTGTAACCGCTGAAATTGCAACTAGGAAAGACCTGTTGCTAGAATTGGTCCTCGGCTTCCTAGGACGTGAATGACATTGCTTTTCATTCCCAGTGATTTGACCACCATCTGATTAAGACTTACAGCCAGGTGCAGATGTAAATCTTATCACGAAAAAATCACATCGAAATCGCTCACCAGAACAAACAGCCAGCAATGACGATTTGCACCGAAGAAAATGAAAACAGTATTTTATTTACCGCTGGAACAAATCCAAATAATGTATATATCTGAGGCCAAATTGAAGGAAGGCATATTCATTGGTCCCCGAGTAAGAGAAATCTTTAAAGGCCAATTCACAATTCTAAGATGGTCGATAAAGAAACAAGAGCTTCCCAGCTTTTGAAAACATAAGTTACAACTTTCTTGGAAATAAAAGACGTGGAAATTGCAAATAGCAGGTGGAAGAACTTTATTTCAACTCGGGTACACTTTTTACATTCTTATTTAGATTTTTCCCCAGAATATCTTGTTGCGGTGTCTAATGGGCATGGTGTAATATTCCACCAAAATATTGCGCATATGATAGATAAGATAAAACGGCAAATGCATCCCAGAAATGTTAGCTGATTTTTGCTGGAAAAACAAATATGAATCAGCTGATAACTCTTATAACACAAAGAGATCTACCAAATAATAATTAATTTGGAATGTTGTATTAATATTAAATTTCATTTAAGATCTTAATTTATACAATAGTCTAATATCCGTATTTTATTGAAGTAACAATATCTTAAAAACGTGACAGAAAAATCTGTAAATAGATTAGGATTCACCACACAAAAGTCCATTAAAATCACATAACAAGGTTCAAGCTCCCGCTTTTTTTCTGCCGACCAGTATTAATATAATTATATAATTAATATATTATTATATTATAATATATTATATTATATTATATTATATTATATTATATTATATTATATTATATTATTTTATTATATATTATATTATATTATATTATATTATATTATATTATATTATATTATATTATATTATATTATATTATATTATATTATATTATATTATATTATATATTATATTATATTATATTATATTATATTATATTATATTATATGAATATACTTGTAATTAATTTAAAAACTGTAAAATCTGAATCAGAAAACACCTACCCAGTAGTAGTTGAATAAGTCCTTGAAAATTATTTATTATAATTTATTATATTATATTATATTATATTATATTATATTATATTATTTTATATTATAATTTATTATATTATATTATATTATATTATATTATATTATATTATATTATATTATATGAATATACTTGTAATTAGTTTAAAAACTGTAAAATCTGAATCAGAAAACACCTACCCAGTAGTAGTTGAATAAGTCCTTGAAAATTATTTATTATTATTTTTTATTTTTCTCTTTTATCATACAATTAAATCCAGCCAATGTTAGCCAATAAAAACTAATTCTTATTGTAGATTAAAATGTCTTTTCGTTTAAGTCGAATATAAAAATAATTGTTTACAACCCAATAGATTTTTGTAGAGGTTTAATTTTTTATATAACAATTTGAAGTGTCCCATAACTAAATTCCATAAAGAAGTTGTATAAAAGAAGCTTGCAGTTTAAGCTGAGGATACATTTTCTACTGATAATTTAATTAATTTAATTGCTTTCAAATTCATTTTTTAACGTTGTTTTTATAACAAGCACTATCACATGTAACACCGATTAAAATGTTTAAAAAGGTATTTTATCTCCGCGAGTTAGATATTTAAGCGAATAGAAAAACATTAAAAAGTTCCTTCGGGAAATTTTTGAATGCTTAAAAATGCTGTATTGTTAGCAAATATGGAAGTGTGCCACATCCATAGTGCACAATAGTTATAAAAGGGGTGCCAGTATACTCTTTTATGGAAGTTTGATTCAATTAGCTGAGGTGAGCTTAAAATATAGTCTACTTTTAGAATGTACTTTCTGTCAGTTAAATAAATTTTTAAAAACTTAAAGCTGAGTTAGAGTCGCTTTCGATTAAATTTTATATATTTAATTCTAATATCATATCTTGTCACAAGCTTAGGATATCTCTTTACTAATACATGTGGTTTTCTTCTGGGTCGAAGTTGATAGCTCGGAGCACTACTTTTCGTTTAAAACTAATTTATTAGCTTATTAGTTAAATGTCTTTCGAAAAGCTTTCGCAACTGTTAAAATCACTTCAGGGTCTGTATGATTCTTTTTATGTAATCCCCAGTTTAACTTTCATGAATCGAGACAGTTCCTTGCCCAAATGTAGAGAATTTATTGCCGTTTTTACTGTGTGACTATAATCTTGACATTAAAATCTTTAAAATAAATAGAATTTTAATAAGGAAATTTATAACCTCAACATTATGTGCAATAAAAGTTTTCGTAATAACCCAGTTAATAAGAAACTTTTTATTAACAAATAGATTTGGCATGCAAAACATTTGCTTTTCCTCAAATGTCCTTTTTGTGTATAGTAGTTTTTGTTAGTGTGTTAAACAATTAAACCCACATTAAAGAATTTAAAACTCTTACAAGCGGTCGTAATCAAACTGGTTCACTTGCACACACCTTTTTATAAATAAAAAAAAAAATTATAACCCTGGAAAGTTTATTTTTAACTGCATATAAATAAATAAAAAATTCTATTTATAGACATTCATGTTCTTACTGCAATTTTAATAGTTTAAGACACTTCAGCTTTGCATTGCAAATTTATATTTATATTGTTCTTTCAACCCAATACAGAATTAAACAAACTCACTTAGATGGTGAAAGGAGACGATATACGTAGTTAAGCACAGTGATATTGATGAACCTGTATTTTAATCCTTAAAGGAATTAAGTACTCAAAGAAAGTCTTCTTCTTCTTCTTCAATTTTGTTTTCTCCAAAAAATGCGTCAAATTGGCTGCTTTTAAGAACAGGACAGAAAGATATAAAACCTAGAGTTGGAATACGCAAATGTATATTATTTATACTATCACACTTTTAATTTTTTTTCACTATTTCAACGCGATCGTCTTTTACCTTTTTATACTTCATACAGAGACTGTAAGTTTTTATTTAGCCCCTCAAAAAATGTTTAAAATAAGCAGCATTTGGCTGGTAACTTTTGTTGCTGCATCACTCAACTGTTACATATTGTTACGTTTATTCCTTTAATAAACATTTTGTTTTTAGAATTATTTCATTGCAAAATAATTATTCCAAACACTTTAGAGTTTCAATTTAAATTACACGATTTATTTACTTATTCTCGTTTATATACAAAAATAAGTTTTTTGTTTTTTTTTTTTTTTTTTGATTTTTTTGTTTTATGGAAGATATATTCTTAGTCATAGATATTTATATCAAAGTATATATTAGGTGTCCCTGTAGGCTAGTAGGTAGCGTACTAGCTTATCAGTGTGGGGGTTGTGGGTTTGTTTCCCAACGAAGACCTTGGTTTTTTTCACTACAAAAATGAAAATTGACTGTCGGTGGGGCTTAGTGATGAAGGCATGGTCACTAGTCGCTGTATTGTCTTTCGGCAATTTTGCTTATTGACATACTCTGACAAGTGAAAATCGGCTTCGTCGGAAAAAATGCTTTTTTCAGAAAATTCGGTCGGCTTTAATTCCTGCATCTATCTGTTGAACCATATAAAGCTTCAAAATCAAATCCTTACGCAAAATTCGTCATGTTGTGATTTTTGATAACCCCAATTGTTGAGAACTTCAAGGAACTGACCAACTTGGATCTGCTTTAACACTATTTACGACTGCGATGCTTTCAATTGAACGACTCCGTCGAACAGGCCTTGGTGTTCGCACATTCTGTCCACTCAAATAAAACGACCGAATTCTTAACAGCAGTCCCAGAAGGACCGAAAATATCACGAATTTTACAAAGTAAAACTGCCCCTGTAGGCTAGTAGGTAAGTAGCTTGTCAATATGGGGGTTGTGGATTCGATTCCTAACAAAGAGCTTGGTTTTTTTCACTACAAAAATAAAAATTGACTCTCGGTGGGGCTGCTCAGCGATGATGGCATGGTCACTGGTCGCTGTATTGTCTTTATACGACAGTTAATTCCGACTATCCTTCTACTTTCACCACCTGTTTCATCTCTTCTCTATCCCTTTCCTAAAAGAATATAGCTCGGTACTTGACTAAATAGGCATTGTTGCCTGAAGTGCTACTTCTGTTTAAAATAAAAAAAAAATATATATATATACAAAAATAAACGATAGTAACTTTGCCACTTTAACGCCTAAAAGTTGTTTCATTATCTTTATGTCTTTAAACGGCAACATTTATACTTAAACTAAGTTTATTGGCCAACAGATGGAGCTTATATAGACTATTTTTATTGTTATCGGTATTCAGCGTAGGCGCCTGTTTGGCTATGTGTGTGTTTCTTTTTTTTCTTGTTGTTTTTGTTTTCTGTGAAATTTTTAAAAGGCATGTTGTTGTTGTCTTGTGTTCATGAGATTTCTTAGAACTTACGTAATTTGTGAAAAGACACAATAGGTCATTTCATTGATTTTTCCAGTGATAATTATTTTATTTTAAAACTAAGTATCTTCCTAACAATATTTTGAAACAGCAAAAATTTTCTGGTAACGAACTGTGAACGAAATAGCTTGAATGCATGAAATTTGTGGTCTATGCTTTCGTCGAAGCGAATTCACCTGACAAAATTCAACGCACTTACTGCTGCTTAATTTCTGATGTAAAATACTAATTTGTTAAATTTATTATTAGCAATTATGAATTGAAGAAACTTTTTTAAACTAGAAATTTGTAAATCATGTGATAAATGTAAAATCAACATTCCAAGCTAAACTCACAAGTTTCTGATACTCTATCATGTTAAATTTTTCACATCAAATTATGGATAACCTTAAACACAAAAGCAGATGCTACATGAACATTATCTTACCCACCTAGATCCTTTTAAGTGTTTTTCTTTCCAAATGGAAATGGTTAATGACAGCTTAAAATTTGGCTGCTGTTATAAATGTAAATCATGCATAATTCTTAAATTTCTAGCTCATTATTCGTTATTATTCAGCAACTTTTCCTAACCCATCGATTTTTTTTTTTATTTGAAGAATGACTTTTTGACAACTTATGTACAATTGATCTGAAAATCGTTATGCTATTGTTATTGATATCGAGAGTTAAATGCCAATGATTTATTTTCAATTAAAGTAACTCGACAAATTAATGTCTCAGCATATTTAATGCTTACAAATAATACAATTCAAATGGACCATAAATAGTCCAGAATTGCGGAAAAAATTACATGAGAAAAGTAGAATTAATAATTAAATAATACAATAGTAAATAAATAATAATATAGTATAGTATATCGTGCACCTAATTCTGCTTGTGTCCAAGAATTTAAATATTGTTCTGTTTGTTGCCAATGTTGCCTAAAAAAATTTGAAGAAAATCACTGCCGCTTGGTTTAGTAATGAATTCTGTCTAGCCCTTTCAGTCGACGGTTCTCGAAATTGTGTATCACTTAAACTGCGGTGTAATTAACGGCCTAATTGTGTCACATCAACACGACTATTTACTTTTTATTATTTCTTACATCGGGTGTTTTTATAAGCTTTACGTTTACAACACTTTTTCAATTAGTTTGTTAGCTGTCAAGTGATTTATGTTTAGTTTGGTTTGGTATTTCAACATATTGTTACGGATGTGTCTTGCTTAAGTTTTAAAAGAAAATAATTAGCCATTAAAGTAAACTGCTGCGTAAGAAAACTTATGCACAACAACAAAATTTCTAGTTACAAACTGCGTGGAAATTTTATACACGCAAACAACAACAATTTGATTTGCTGTTTACTAACTGCGTGGTTTTCTGGGAAAACTTATATACACAAGACAACAATAAATATTTTAAAATAAATCCTAAGAAGAAACTTTTCCAAAATAAAAACAAAAACAAAAATACACCCAGACATACAGGCGCCTATACATTGAATGGACAACACACAACAACAAAATGGGATACAAAGGGAGTAGAAGATTCCTAATTTTTCTAGATTTGTAGTGGACAAAAATAAAAGGGCAGCGTCTGAGTGAATAGCTAGTCAGTGTAAAAATAAACCTCGTAAAATAAAGACGTGCATGTTAAGTAAATTATCCTGTAGGGTCAACTTTGCGTAGTTAAAGTAAATAAAGTTGTAATTAATTTAAAAACTCTAAAAATTGGTGTTATTTATTTGAATTTATTAGTTGAATTTATGCAGAATAAAAGTAAACGAGCAAAAGTGTGTCCACTTAACTTTTACTTTAAAAAGGGAAACTTGCTCCCCTATTCGTATGAACGGGCAGATTATTCCTCACCACTTGCACGCTAAATATCTTGGCATAATCCTTGATCGTAGGCTTACATCGACACCACATCGACACAAAGCTAATCTAAATGAAAATCAAGTTATCTCAAATATACTGGCTAATTGGCAGGAACTCAACTTTTAGTCTGGACTGTAAACTTCTATTGTATAAGTCGATTCTGAAACCAATATGGTGCTATGGAATTTAACTATGGGACACTGCTTCAGCTTCAAATGTGGAAAAAATTCAACGCCGACAGAACAAAATACTACGATTAATTACATTAGCTCCATGGTACATGCGAAGTTTAATTATACATCGCGATTTGGATATTCCACTCGTGACTGCTGAAATTGCTCAATACGCAGGCAAATATTTAACTAAACTCGAGTGCCACCCGAATCCCCCTGCGCGGAATATTTTGAATTTTAGAGGTCATATCCGTTTAAAAAGGAGAGACACAGGGGCACTGGTCAATAACCCTCCAAATAGAAATGGAATCTCTTCAAAATAGTTTTTATATTTTTTTTTATATTTATTTTTGATTGTGAGAATTTGTTAAGATATTATTTTATTGCTGTCACTAGAATTATGTCTGACACTGGTCGGGCCTAATGATTATACATTTAGATTTAAGATTTGAAAAATTGTTGATAATTCATATTATATATGAGGATACAATAAATAATATATATATGGAAAAAAAATTTATTTTGCAACAAAACGTTGTGACATGTGAGTTGGGCCCAAAACAAGATTGCCGTTGAAGCCGATTGTCATAAGGAATTTTGTTTAGCGATGAAGCTCATTTTCATTGGAGCAGATACGCCAATAATCAAAACTCCTCAGATAAATGACGAAATACCGTTACATTTAGAAAAGTTTACTGTTTGTTATGCTTTATGAGCTGGTGGAATTGTTGGTCCGTACTTACAAAATATTGCACATAATGGTGACCGTCATAGGGCCATTATTGTCGACTTTTTCGTTCGTCAATTAGTTAACCAGAATGTGCAGGAGCTATGATCTCAACAAAACTGCGCAACATATAACACAACTCGTGACACAATTGATTTGATGAAGGAAACGCTTGCGATTTAACGTTGCTAGACTATTTTCTGCTGAGATATGTGAATCCATTAGTCTGCTCCGATAAGCCTGAAACTGTTGAACACTTGTAGAACAACATTCGCCGCATTATAGCTGATATACTGCCACAAATACTGGAAGAAGTCATGGAAAATGAAACCTTCAAATTAAACTACGTCCAAACCAGCGATGACTGTCATGTTCTAAAACTCAAAATTAAATTATATAGCCAGGAGAGATTATCTTTCGAATAATGTAATTTTTATGTCAATGTCAAGAGTGAAACTTTGCTTTATATAAAATATCCATTATTCTTTGCCGCAAGCTAAAGTCTACGTTTAGCGATAACACTCACATTAGGTGTAACATAAGCAACATTAGCAATATTCTCTCTAATTATCATTCACATTCAAATTAACATTTGCCTGTATAATAATATTAATGTTAACAATAACTTTAAGATTCAAATTCATTTCGGTTAATATAAAGTTAACATTGACATTTAAATGATATCAATATTCTATTGAATGTTAATTACACTAACGTTAAAATAAGATTAACTGAAAAGGCCAGTTAACGTAGTTTCTTTGCAAAATTTGTGGCTTAATAATTTCAGATTTTAAGCGAGAAGATTTTAAAATTTTTCTATAAAAATAATGATGGTAGCCGATTCTTATAGAAAGAAATGGTTGGTTTCAGATCGCTGAAAATAGAAAAATTTTAAATGAAAAAAAAAAAATAAATTAATAAATAAATCATTTTCGGTGGCATAAATTCTCAATAATATTGGAGCTTTGCGTCTCAGCGATTATTTTTTGTAATGAAATTTAAGAATATCATAAAATAATAGATTAAAATCCTACAGGTCCTTAAATACCCTCGGTTTAATTAGTAACAGCTCTTTTTATAAAATTCCCCTTGTACTTTTAAATAAAATATAAAAAAAGGTTTTCTTAATGAATTCTACTAGCGGGTAAAGTAGCCTGAATAAGATATTTTTACGATTATGTATTCATTCCCCCCAAAAATATCCAAAATCATTTTAAAACATTTAAACATTTTTTAAACCTGCAAATCCACGGTAAAATGAACACGTTAAAGAAATTGTTGAAAAGTAGGTTAAAATTTTATGCAATGGCATGCCAACTACATGCAAAACCACAACAAAAATATGCAAGTATAAACTCACACATACATACATCCTTATCCATAGAAACTCTTTCTCATACCCCATGTAAAATCAAGGGGAATAGCAGCATACAAAGGTCGTGCATTTGATGAGACATCACCATAAAGTCACCCATACAAATACATTATTGAGCTTATTAACTTGCGGAAAATGTTTCATTATGTTTTTTATGTTTTTGTATTTTTTTTGTTGTTGTTTTTTTCTTGCTACTTTGAATGCAACTCCCATTTGCTTAACCTTTTGCTGCAGTTGTTATGTTGAAGTTAATTATTGATATTTTCTTGCTGTTCTACAATTATTCGAAAGGTTTTTTCTGACGTTTAATTTACGTCGTTAATGTCCTTTATATTGTTACGTTTGTCTTTAAGTTAAAAACTATATGTTGTATTTAGTACAACTTAGGTCAATGGTGTTTTGTAGTTTAAGGTTACTGAACTTTTCCCAACATGCAACATGCTTAACTTCTGTATACTCGCCTATTGATTCTAATTTTAAATTTGCTATTTGTGGTGCATGTTTAAAAGGAGAATAAATGTTTTTTTAACTATTTTAAATTATTTTCTCTTAACTATATTACTTTGAATGTAATCTTTGATGAAGTTATTTGCGTATTTTATATAATTTAGTTTGAAAATCCTTCTAATAATATTGTAAAGCGACACGCATCTTATTTAAAAATACTTTTAAAAATGGAAGTAACATATTACTAAGAAAATTAAAATTTTATTTCAAATTCTCAGACACATCGGCCAAGCTAATTAATTCATATATATCGAATCGCACACAGTCGGTTTTTGTAAATAAAGTATGGTCGAACAAACTGTCACTTATCAGAGGCGTGCCACAGGGATCTATTCTTGGTCCACTATTATTTTCAATATATGTGAATGATTTGCCAAAGGTGCTTTCAAAATGCAACATCCACCTATATGCAGACGATGTGCAAATTACGCTAGGTGCCCCAGTTGAAAATGCTGCCAATGGCCTATTGCATTTAAATAACGAGTTGAGGAAAATTTATCACTGGGCTTGTGCAAACGGACTTCGCTTGAACCTTTGTAAATCTAAATGTATTGTAATAGGCAGGAAAAGTTTAGCATCAACTTTTTCAGGTGAAATTGTTTTAAGTGACGAGAATATCGAAATTGTTAATAAGGCAAAAAAACTGGGCATAATTTTTAACAACTGGTTGACATGGTCGGATTATGTAAACGCTCTGGTCGGACAAGTGTATGTAAAGTTACGGACTCTTTGGACCACGCAGTTTTTCACTCCATTACCGATAAGAATTTTGCTTGCCAAAACATACTTGCTTCCAACTTTGATGTATGGATGTGAACTTTTTGGTAATTGCGACGACATTAGTAAAAGAAAACTTAATGTTCTTTATAATAATATTACTAGATATGTTTATGGTTTGCGTAGATTTGACCATGTTTCATCTGTTTTAAATAATCTTTACGGGGTTAGTTTTGAAAGTCTGATAAAGATCCGTACTTTAGTTTTTTTACACAAAATAATATACACAAAAACCCCTAGATATTTGTTTGAAAAATTACGTTTTTCCCAATCGCCTAGAAACCGAAATATTATAATACCTCGACATCAACATTTAGTGTCTGAGTGGCAATTTGATTTGTATACTGCTCGCATTTGGAATAGTCTTCCACCATATCAACAACACAACAGCAACGCTAATAGCTTTATTAAATTTTTATTTACTTTTTTTGGATGATTTCTAGTTATATATTTATTTTTTATATTAAACTTATTTAAAAATATTGTATTTGTTTTTTGTTAATTTTGAGTATAACGCGATGCGTTCCTGTACTATAATTATAAGATTTAGTCTTGTTGTACAGGAAATAAACAAACAAACAAAAAAAATGCAACAATAAAATATTAATATTATTAATAAAGTTAATAAAGTTTTTAGTAAAATAAATTTTTAGTCAATATCATCTGTGCTGTGTTATTTCTACTAATAACGAGTTGCTAAATGCCGCAATGTAATTTAAATAAACAACTCGTTAACTACACTGGTCTGCAAAAAGTTGGTCCCTGAGTATAACGGCTTGTTCGATTTGAATTATTAAAATACTAAAAGATGCGTGATATTTGTATTGATTTCCAACTATTTCGGAGTTATTCAGAAATTGGTGGCGAAAAAAATATTTTTTATGAAAAACAACTTTTTTTTTTGTTTTCAATAACTCACAAAACTCTTAAAACGAAAAATATTTTACATTTTTCGTTTTAGTTTTAATAGTTATAATAATAATTTAATTAATTTAATATTAAATCCAAGAAGAACTTGAGAAGCCGGTCGCACAATGGACCATTTTACAAGAAGGCGGCCAAAAGTCCTTTTTTTCGTGGTCCCCAATTGTAAAATTTTAAAGTTCACTCAAAAGTAGATACTAGTAAACCTCGGGAGCCAAAATATCAAAACTTTATTTTGACTATATCACCCTGAACAGGGTGATTCAAATTGAACATTTTAAGTATTTTACTAAAATGAGAAATTTCTTAGTAAATTTTTGATTTGTAAACATCTATAACTTTTTTCTTATACAAGACTTCTAAACGAAACAATCTTTGTATAATAGCGTAATTTCTTAGCTATTAGTATAAGAATCGTTTTTGATTAATTTTTGATTTTTAGCTAATAGTATAAGACAACTGTACTTTGTTTGATTTTTAGAAATTAATTTTTTTAGAGCTCCAAATTTTGTCTCAATCGTGTTACTTAATAGAGCATAACTGCTAAAGTTCGTTAGGGAATGTAAAAGCAATAGCACTGTGTCATAGTCCTAAATGTTTCCTACATGCATATACCCCATTATATATCCGGCACGATCCGACCGTGAGCACCAGAACAATTTTTCTAACACAAGGTCGAAAATTTTTTGCAAAGTGGAATTAGAAAATGGATATAAAATTTTTTTCTTATTTGCTATTTTATAGGCATTTTATTTATTTTTTAAATCGCCTTTACGAGAGACGTTGTTTAGATGAATATGCGTATTTTTAAAGAAAACAAAAATTTTTAGTCAATTTCAAAGTCATGCACAGTTGGTCACAAAAATATGTTGCCTACTTAAAATAACGTCAATTTACGAGGTCACAAAAGTACTTTGCTTTTTAAACTGATTTGCACTGATTGTAAAATATTTTTTTTTTTCAAATTGTTAAATTGCCTGGCTTTGGGCATAAAAACAACTTATTGATATTTATCCAACGCTCTTACAAGTGGAAATACAAAATCGAAAACGCTCCGAAAAATAAAAGATGAAATTAAAGACCTTCAACCTGTAATATTTACTGTTGATGAGCAGGAAATCGAAGTAAATTTAAAAATGTATCTCACAATGATTGATGGAAAAGTTGCACAAGCTTTAACTGATACAAAAGCATCATCAAACTGCATTATATGCGATAAGACATCAAGTCAATTAAGCCATGCAGTTCCAGTTCCAAGAAGACACTTTTAAGTCAGCATACGACTTTGAATTGTCCCCTCTTCATACTAGAATAGGTTGATTTGGATTTTGGTCCATTAGGCGAAAAGATAAGGAAAATGGAGAAAAAAGAAACCAAAAAAAAAACAAGTTCAAGAAAAATATTTAGAACAAGGTCTAATCATCGATCAGCCAAAGCAAGGGGAGGGGAACACAATTTATAGAAAAAAGATGCAAAAGGATTTTTTTAGATCCAGAAACTGCAGGAGTAGATTTGGGACTAATAAGGAGTTTCAGTATTATTTTACAAAGTCTAACATGCAGCAGAAAGATTAATGCAAAAAAATTTGGAGAGTACACCAGAAAAACAGCTATACTTTACAACGAAAAATATTCTTGGAGATATATGCCATCCGCAGTTTACAAAATTGTGTACCATGGGGAACAAATAATTCAACCTAATTCTACCAATAGGATATCTATCTGAAGAAGCGCAAGAAAAATGAAACAAAGACTATAGACTCTTTCGCGAGCACAACACAAGAAAAATTTCTAGATATTGTACTAATGATGATTTGATTGTTATTTTATTATGCACATCAGATCCCTGTATGTCCAATATCAGGCAAAAATGGAAAACTACTTCTATTGAACTAGACGTAGACAAAAAAACCGTCGTATATACTGTGCGTCGACAGATGCCGGCTGTTTTCACAATGTTTTGAAGATATTTTGTTACAAAGCTTCGCTTATCAGCAGCGCCTAATTTCATCATTTAGAGTGACGGTTATTTGTGAGCTGTTTACGTAAACCTGGTCTCACGAAAGGCTCCAAAAAAATTATTCAACGGCGTTAAATCGCAAAAACGAGATAGCCAATTGGCATCGCCTAATTTAGAAATTGCGCAATCATAAAATTGCTCATGCAATGACTGAATTGTTTTGGTGTCTTTTGACGCTATCTTGCTAAAAAAATATCATAACTGATTTCAACATTAGCCAATTGTAGCGATAAAAAATTGTTTATCGTGGTTTAGTTGCCATAAATGAAAATCGATGCGCAAAGTTTGATTTTATTCACAATTAAGTTTAGGTAACCCACTTTGACTATGTGACACATTTATACCCAAAATACTTGCATTTAGCGTTACACAGATTTGAATTCAGCATACAAAAGTCACATGACAAGGTTCGAGGTTCTGATTTTTTTTCCGACCACTATTATTTATTATAAGAAACGGCTTAATACACTTTTAGAAAACTGTCAACATTTAATACCCGATAATCTCACTTTTTCTAATTTTAATTCAACTGTTTAACTTAAAAAAATAAACAAAACGAAGTTTAATATAAATTAAATTATAATGGCAACTGAACAAATAATATCCGATTGTTATTATTATGGATTTTTCATTTAAGTAAATGCTCTAAATGTTGAAAAATAGGATTCTATAGAAAAAAAATTGTTTCATGATAAAAATACTAAAAAAGTAAAAACGAATAACAATGACGTTGATATACACTTTAATGCACAATATACTCGTAGTTGCATTAAAACGTGCAACATTCTTTTGAATGATTTAAAAAATATACAAAAAGCAGATGCCACAAAAATTGTTTTAAAAAATTTATATAAAAAAAAGACAACATAAAGAGTGATCTGCATTGTAAAGAGTACACCCACAACACATAAACTAAAATAAAATACACTTTCTACCCAACAAACAATTACACAATAGAATATGAGGGAAATGGATTTTTTTTTAACTAAAAAAATATTTTTTTTTAAAAGCAGAAAATAAAAGAAAATATTTAATATGGAATATTTAAAAATTTTTATAAGTAGAAAAGAAAATCTAAAAAAAACTTTCAGAGGCATAAAAAATTAAATTTTGAGTTACTAAAAAGAAAAACCTTTTAATTAAATGTTTATAAAATTGTGCCTTAATGCTGAACATGAATTCCTTGTTAGCAATTTAAGTAGGAAATAAATTAATATACTCAGTGGCCTTAAGTAGTCCCAAAGGGGCCATCTTAAACCCTTGTGGACTATTGATTCGTCCTAAAGTTCAATTCAAGAACTAAAAAAAATATTCTTGCCCGATTGTACTAATACTTCACTAAATAAGGAAAATAGACGAGTTTAGAAGTCAAGTTTCCGCCTTATATTGCTTAGGGAGACGGCCCAGCTATAGTTTAAGATAGCGGGTACAAAATTATATTTTTCTAGTAGCATATATTTGCATTCATTAAGAAGATATTTGGCTCTTAAAGTTAAATCAAAAATTTTTCTTGTTCCTATGACTAGCTTTTCCATTTTATTGACACTAAAAGCTTCTCAAATTTTTGAAAATTTCATTTCCTCAAATCGACAACAAAATTCGAAATCGGGAAATTTTATTTTTTTATTTCTATTTTATTAATAATTAATTACAATAATATAATTATAGTAACTAACAAAGCAAAATAGAACTAGCGACTAAGACTTTCGTCCCATAAAATTAGATAACCTTATTTATAACTTGTGATGACGATTACAATTTAATATGGATTTATGAAAAATTTCAATGTTGTGATCATTAATATTTTTTAAACAGCTTGATGATTGAATAAATTGGAACAATTTTATTCTAATATTGTGAAAAGTTTGACATTCGTCAAAAATATGGAAAATGGTAGGTTGCGTATTACAGGTAGAGCAAATAGGACGTTGGGACCTATTTATTAAATATTTGTGAGCTAATCTGCTGTGGCCAATTCTCATTCTAACCATAAGGTTGTAAATCTTCCTAGGGCAGTTTTTAGATTAACTTGGTCGTTTTCCACTTGGATTTAAATTTTTGTAAGCATGTTGGTAGTTGGACCATTGCATGTCCTTCAGGCTTGTATAGAAGTTTAAATTAGATTTAATATATCATGATTCTCAAAAGTCTGGCCTATACTTTGCCTGCGCAGCTGCAGCGTCGGCCTGTTCATTACCTAGTATTCCAACGTGCGATAGAACCCACATAATCTTAATCTTGTTAGGATTTTTTATGCAAATGTTTCTAAATTTGGAGATTAGAGGAGAATCGTACAAAGTATTCTTTATCGCCATAAAGCACGAAAGACTATCAGTGGCTATAACATATTTGTTTTCGTTTTGGGCTACAAATTTGGCTGCTGTATATATAGCTAACGCTTTGGCCATGAAGTTGGAGCAGTAGTTGTGAAGTAGACCATGTCCGATGATTATACCATTCAACAGCAAATGAAGTCATGTTATTTCATCTTGAACCATCGGTGAATTTTATTTTTATTTTTTTTTTATTTTTTAGTTTTCTATGTAAAAATAACGATGGTTATTTCTTTTATTTTTTGGCGAAAACAATATCACTGATGTTTGTTTGTTTATTTTTAGATACAAATTTAAAAGCTATGATGTTTGTATAACTCTGTGATCGTAGAAAAAAGGTTTTTAGTGCTTGAAGAAGAAATCGAATAAAATTTAAAGTCACTTGTTTAATAAAAAGTTTACTTTTCTCTTCCAGCCGTTGAATACCCTTAATATAGACTAAACTATGGACTTCATGTAATTTAGTATAGTCCAGTATAATATAGACTTATTAAGACAACTTGTTTTATTGTTTGTTAGACGAAAAACAAATTACTAGCCTCTACTATCCTTTTTATAATCTAAAAAACGCATTGAAAATACAGTTCACTTTAAATCAAAATTTGTTAAGCATGCATTCGCATAAAGGTTTCAAATTCAAATAAGATTTTCATAGGTTCTACACTTTTGAAAAACAAAAAGTTCATCAATATGTCACATCTGATGCCGGGAAATCTATCGAAAATTATTACAACCGATTTATAAATATTGTTGAAGTTCAGGTAGTAACAAATAAGCTTTTTATAAAAAATAGACCTGGATAAAAGCAATACGACTAGAAACAGGTACATGAATCTCAAGGCCGATATAAGACTTCTAGGCAAACATAATAAAATTCCTTAGGCGGACCATAAACTTGCTTGCTTATAAATTTTAAAGTTTGAAAACTGAATAATTAAAATAAAGGAACCGAAGTTTCTTCCTTTACACAAATTCTACCGTTTTTATATTGTTTGGAAGAAATTAACTTCATCAATTTCGATATCTGTATCAATACTTTGTTTAATTCTCATTTTATTTTCATACAATATAAAAATATATGAACAAAAAGAGTAACGTGTTAGTATAACTAACAATTCAGGAAAGCATAGTTATAATGTATAACTAGCAGTTACATGATAAGAGCTGATTATAAATCATATACTTATGACAGCAGGTTGTCGACTTTAAGAGACAATTGCCTTTAGATAAGCATTCAAATGTAAATTTTAATATACTCGTCACATGTTACTAAATTAATCCAAATAAACTTTTTAAGTTTCGCTTAATAACATAAAGGCATCAAATTGTATATCAATTAGATTAGTTTGAAAACTTATTTAAGAAAACATACTTTATGTTCAAGTGTAGATCAATAAATCTTTGACTTATAATGTTGAAATGATAGCATGTTTTTAGTAATAGTTAATAGCGGACTATCTCGCATTTCGAATAGAAAATAGAAAAAAGTGAACTTTGTGCTACTTGCTGCCGCAATTTACTCTCCGGCGGATTGTGGTTGATCCGTTCTTTGTCCACGATCCCTCCTTGTAGCTAAGTGCCCTTAATAGAACTATGATTGGACTATTAAAGGAAATTGGAAAATTTTTTGTTATCTTAAATTTTGCCATTTTGCGCCTCAGTTTTTACCCTCAGAAGTGGAAGATCTCGAAGGTGATAATGATTCCCAAGCCGGGCAAGGATCATTCTAGAATAGATTCTTACAGGCCAATAAACTGTTCGAGAAACTTTTAATAAACAGAATGTATCCCATATTGATCGAAAAGAAGTGTATAGCGGATCACCAGTTTGGATTTAGGAAAAAGCATAGCACAATAGAGCAAACGCATAGACTTGTTAATGCTGTTTAACAAACCTTTGAAAGTAAACAATACTGTTCTGCTCTCTTTATTGATGTTTCCCAGGCCTTCGATAAAGTTTGGCACGAGGGCTTAATTTATAAACTAAGGCAGAATTTGCCTCAAAATATTTCTACATTACTGGAAAGCTACTTGAGTAGCCGTTTATTTGTTGTAAAGCACGAGGAGTTTTTGAGCCCACCACAGCCAATTAGAGCCGGAGTTCCTCAAGGGAGCATCTTGGGTCCGATTTTGTATTTATTATATACCTCAGAGAAGACGTTCACGTTTCAACATTTGCTGATGATACTGCCCTGCTTTGTGTTCGTGTAGACCTACACGAAGCTTCACTACGTCTTCAAAGTCATGTGTTCCAAGTCGAAAAATGGTAAAGAAAATGGCGAATATAAATTAATGAACAGAAATGCATTCATATTACTTTTACATTACGCAGGAGTACATGCCAGCGTTCGGTCGTCAAGTACCTCGGTATGCACCTTGACAGGCGTCTAACATGGAAGCACCACATAGAAGCTAAGCTTATGCAAATAAGACTTAAAACTGTTCAATTAAACTGGCTAATTGGTCGGAATTCTGTTCTCAGTCTGGACTGCAAACTTTTGATCTACAAGTCTATTCTGAAGCCAATATGGAGCTATGGAATTCAAATGTGGGGCACTGCCTCAGTGTCAAATGTCGAACGGATACAAAGAAGCCAGAACAAAATCCTCAGACTCATAACTGCTGCCGCATGGTATGTGAAAAACTCAAACATTCACAAGGATTTGAAAGTGCCCTCTGTAAGAGATGAAATACAGAAGTACGCATCCAAATATTTGACAAAACTGGAATTTCATCCAAATATTTTGGCACGTAATATATTAAATGATAGAGGCTACAATCGTCTCAAAAGGAGAGACGTTAGGGCTAATAGTATAAATAATTTCTAGTGTTTTTCTTTTTATTTTTTTTTATTTCTTGTTAACTAGAACTTTTTGGCTGGCATTGACTAGACATGAAGATAATTTTTACTTTTAGATTTAAGATTTATCTACTTATTGTTAGTTTTATTAATTTAGAAGATTCAATAAATAACATTATGATAAAAAAAAATCTTAAATTTAATTTAATTCTCATTTAATTTACTGTAGTAATTAGTAGGTTAAACATAATATTGTCAGTAAGATAGATCTTATATCTAATTTTTATGTACATCATAGCATATATTATAGTACTTATATGACATAAAGATTATATACTAGTGTAATAGTACATATTGCTATAACACTAGCGTCATAATAATAAAATTTGTTTATTATCTTATCACATCCGCAAATTTTTCGAGAATACTCATGCATTTGTTACATCATACACAAATTTTATTTCCCCAAGGAAAATATTAATATTTAAAAAAATGTTATATGGGATACATTTACTATGTCCTGACTATTTGTAATTGTCAGCTTAACCATGAACATTTTTTCAAGAAACATTTTTTGAGACGAAAAAAAGAAAACACATGCAATGTACAACAATACACAGTATCGCTCGTAAATAAAATTGTCAGTGTCGAAAAAGTATTCATGCATCAATTATTTGTTGTAATAGCATCACGTTTTAATACCCTTTATTGTGGAGAAAAAGAGCCAACAAATATAAATAAATCGGTCTGTTTCTTATTATTATATTTATGAATCTGTAAAATATTTACTTTTATTTAAATAATTTTTTGGTTATTGGATTTGTGTAAGAAGATGAGATAGTTTCATATGCTATATATAAACTTATATAAGATAACTGAAAATGATTGGGTCTTCCTATATTTTTTAACATACTTAAAATCAATAAACACAAGCACCAAAGATTAAATAAAATTTAAAAATTTTTTTTTCATTTAATAAGTGATTAAAGGTTCCCTGACGATTTGAGTTAAGCTTTACCACCAATAATCACTTTGGTGATATTATTTAAAATGAATTTGAGTTATTAGCCCACCGAAGCACGAAGTAATATCAATTATTAATATTGTGACAATATTTTTCATCTTCTTTGGATAAAAGTTATTACATGTTGTTAGATTATCTCCTTTTAGGTGTTACCTTTCCTGTATTTTCTAAGAAATGTTTTCCTTCTTCCTTTTCTCGTATTCTTAGAACTGATGATTTATTAGGCTGAACCTATTTTACCTCAAAGCAAGTTGCCAACAGTTTGGCATTCTTTTTTAGATCTTTTGGTTAACCTTTCATTATTTCTATATAAAGCCTGATACTCTGTTCATAATTTCGTGCGAAATGCTGTCAAAGCCCATATAAAAATAATTCGTACGAAATAAATAAGAAATAATGTTACTGAACAAGTACTCTGTTTATTTTTGAAAAAGTCACGAAATGTTTCTGGCCGCATGTTTTTCTAAATAAAAAACGTTTCAGGCAACATTTTTTTTTCAACTACGAAACAATATGAGCAGTACTTTTTTCGCACGGAATTGTGAGCAGCAGCTAGCTGATCAGTTAAGTATTTGTATTTTTAAATTTAAATTTGCTGTGCCAAAAAGTAAAAGTATGGAGAAAAGCGTCAATTTATTAAAAAGTGAAAAAAAAAAATTTTTTGTGACGCAGAAAAGCGAATCCTTATTTCTGCAGTAAAACACAAAGAAAACTTATTTGGTATAAGTCCTAAATGATATATTCCAACTGCAGTGCCGCGAAATTATCGTAGATAGATATTGCTAAAGAGATTGGGAAACCTGGTAAGGATTGAGATATATGTGCATATTGTAACGTTGAAAGTCGTACCTCGTTTTCACCTACACAAGATCACCACCTTATCAATACTTTTCTTAATATGCGGAAATGGATTATTGTTATTATTATTCTTATTATTATTATTCTTATTATTATTATTATTCTTATTGTTATTCCTTATTATTTTTATTATTATTCATTCATTACTTTAAGATTTATGAATTATTATTATTTAAATTAACGGTCGAGAAAGTAAGAGCGCCACCTGTGAGTCAGAAACATCATGATCAACAACACAGTCAGCTGTCATGCAGATCAAAACTCACCGCTGATAGTTGTCATGCAGCCATGATAGATAATATATGTGTGTGTGTGTGAATGTGTGTAGCCACGCACATGTATATAAGGCGGAACATTTTATTAAACGAGATCAATTGGCAAGAAGATCGCCTGCAGATAAGAAGTCTTTTGGACAGGAGTTTAATACTCCGCAAAAACTTCTTATCAGCAGAAAGCAAGTAGATCGCCTGTGGATGGGAAGTCTTTGGACAGGAATTTAATATTCCGCAAAAACTTCTTGCCCGCAGACAGCCCGCCTGCCGGTAAGAGATCTGTTGGACAGGAATTTAATATTCCGCAATAATCTCTTATCGACAGTAAGGCTACAAGTGGTGGAAGTTTATCTTCTACCGGGGATTAGCTTGACCGTGCGACTGAGGCTGTGGAGGAATTTAAAATTCCCGCAGTATCATTTCACCCGGCCAAGAATTCCCCGCGATCACTGCTGCGAGGATAGTGCTTAGTTTACCGCCGCGGCCGCCTCTACCGCAGCCATCTGCACCTCAGCCATTGGAACCGCTGGCGGCTCTACCGCAGCCATCTGCACAGCAGCTATTGGTGCCGCTGCCGCCTCTCCCGCAGCCATCCGTTTCGCTGCCGCCTTTACCGCAGCCAGCTGTACCTCTGCCGCCAGGAACACTACTATGTCCTACAGCCAGTGTCGCCGCCGCCTGTACCGCTGCCGCCAGTACCAATACTAGGTCCTGCCGCTGCCGCCTGTACCTCTGCCGCCAGTACCTCTACTAGGTCCTGCCGCCAGTGCCGCCGCCGCCTGTACCGCTGCCGCCATTACCGCTGCCGCCTGAACTGCTGCCGTTATTATCACAGCGCCATCTTGACCGCCGCTGCCTGCACCGCTACCGTCTGTATGACTGCTGGTGTCCCTACCACTGCCCATTGCCTCAGCGAGCTGACTCCCTGTTCTGCGGCTACAATTCCCGACCGTCCACTACAACAAGCCACCTTGTAAAGATTAGCGAATAAATAAATTTGGTGTTAAGTTTTATAAAGTTATAAAACATTGCATGTCATTCATTCTACGGTAATAAACTATTAAAATTTGCAACGACCCTGGCCGCCGCTGTCGCTATCCCAGCGACCAGCGGAATCATGTCGTTACAATATGTATGTACATATATGTATACATATGTATGATCTTTTTTTGATTATTATTAGATGAAGCATGTAAGCAAAACTGGAGAAGTATTTTGAGTAGCAAACGGTATTACAACCAAAAAAGAAAAGCATCAAAAAAATCTGGTAGTGGATGCGACTTGCAGTTCTCTTTAGACGAATTTTGGGATTTTTCTGAGGACTTCACTGAGACGTCAGAATTGAGAACGTAAGTGTTATTATTCCAACCAGTTGCTCACAGCTTTTAAGCACGCCAAATCGGCAGCCCACGCAAGATATTTTAGCTGATTCTGAGATGCTGTCTATTACGCCACCGGAGAAAAAAAAACTTATTTATATGTAAGTAGACACCAAGTCTTTATTATTCGAATTTAAAACGTAACTTTAATTAGAGTTTTACAGATTTTTATTTTGTTTTAGAAAAGCACAGCAGTTTCATCGAAAAACGTATCTCAAAGGTGGCAGATGTGATGACAACGTTGGTGGATATGGCAAAACAACAAAACCAAAATAATGTCAACGCGCCTTTCCTCAATTATGTTAATTCCTTGTAGTTAAAATTGCCTAATGAGATTGGCGAAAATGTACGATGAAAAATTATTGTTATGCTTTACGATGAGATCTCTGTTCAAAGACTAATTAGCAACTAAGCAAGTTATTTTTAATATTAATGCATAACAGTAATTTTTACATAGTAAAATAAGAGTTTTCAAATTTTTTAAAGGCCGGCCAGACAAAACAAAAGGCCGGAATAAGTATATGAATTTTTTTATAATAGCCAAAGTTTTTCTTTTAATAATAGTATATGTTTATATTATATTAAAAGTTATTTAATAAAAAAATTTTTTTTGTTTAAAAACAGATCTTTTTATTAAAGCATTTTGATAATTTTATTTATTTTTAAGGCCTCTTTAGTGAAATTATAAACTTTTTATTTCGTAAACTATTTTTAATTATGAATCTCCTCCAAAAGCACGAATTTTTGCTGCCAAGTAACAGATGTCGGAATTAAAATAAGTCATAATTATATTGCGAACAACACGATCTGATTCATCTTGTCTGCCGTAATGCGCACCATTAATATTAAATAAAAAGAGGGAATCAGCTGGCAACATATTGTCAAAATTTTCAAGCGCAATATCAAATGTTGCTCAACAATTTTCGCAAATTATAACAGAGCTTAAGGCTGGGTCTTTTTATAAAATTTCATACAACTAATATAACACTTTTTTATTTTGAATATTTATATATTAATTTATTTACTTACTTCGCTTTGTGTAATATAAATTATTTTTACCGTTGTTAAATTTATTTACACAACACCCATCAAATATTTTAAAATCCGCTTGAAAATTGTGAGAATGAAATTTCGCTTCTTGGGTAATTTCAGTGAAAATGAAAATAACAATTCGTTTTATTTTCGAAAACTATAAATTTTATTGAAATTTCGCCAAAAAATGTACTTATGTTTGAGTGCTTATAAGTTTCTTCAATTCATTTTAGAATTTTATACCGGAATATACCAAATGCAAACAAAATAAATTTTGCTGCCACAGAAAAACCAGACACAAAGTGGAAGATGTATACGTTAGGTTTAAGGAAGTTTATTAAATTTATTTATAGTACTAAAAACAACTAAAAAAAGGTTTTTAAAAATATCGTGAAATAAATTAAATTAATAAACTAATTATAGTGTCAATAGCCTCCAAGTAGGACATACACTTATAATTTTCTATAAAACTTAAACAGATAAATTTCCAAAACTTGTCTAAGAGATAAATAATCAATAATTCACCATTAACAGGTGGCAGTGTCTGGGCATCTTTTAAATTTTATTAATGAAAAATTTAAAATTAAATTATTCTAAATCTAGTTGGAAACATTAAGCAGATCCGGCAGATTTGACCATGACATATTCATACTTATTGAATAAATATAATCGACAGTAACAGAGAAATAATAATTTTAACAAAGAATGGAGAAAAAGTCATTTTTAGTAGAATACGAACAAAAAAATTTTAAAATGTTTATTGTTTTTTAATAAAACTATTTAATAGAATGAAAATTAAAATATAATTAAATTTTAATTACAAACAAAAGTAAATAAAAACTAAGCAACAGTATTAATAAAAAGAAAATCAATTTAAAATAGTCAAGTGAGTCTAAATAAAAATATAGGACTTCTTAAAAATCCTTCAGCTGTATTAAATAATATTTTTACAAAAAACTTTTACACTGTGCTAACCAATTAATTTTAAAATCTTTATGAAGCCAAACTGCATATCAATCACTCTTTAATATTTTCACTACCTATCCAGTATAGTCTTCCATAATACTCATCATTAAGATGACATTAAAAGCTACAAAATTCCAGAATATGTTGACATATATGCTGTTAACACCAGAATATTTGACTTTTATGAATTTTTAATTGAAATAGCAACACTGCTCTTGTCAACAGGCAACTTCCAGTTGACTTCTGTCTATATTTCAACCAGCTATTGGATTTAGTTAGTCTTTCGCAGTCGTTGATAGCAGAGATTAAAATAAAAAAAGTGAATTTCGCCATGTTTGGTCTCCGGTTCTATGGTTCGTCCACGGTTACGAAACGACGTAAAAGCTTGACCATATTTCATGGTTCCATTATAACACACCGGAGACCAATCAGCATGAAAGAAGACATCTAATTGTATTAAAGAGTCCTTAAATGTACAAAACTGGACGTCCTAAAAGCACTTTACTACACAACTAAGAAGTCCGATAAGTATAGATAAAATTACAGTTTTTAGTTTAAAATTATATCACATAGCTTCAACGACAGGTCTTATTACACCACAGAGATATGACTCAGAGTCTCTTAAATAAATTAGATCAACAAGATAAAACAAAAAAGTCGTGAACATAGCATAACTTTCCTGGCACGTTAAATTAAAGGTTTTCAATCTTCACAAATCTCCGTTCGATGTTGCTATGTAGATGCGAAACTGGATAGTATGCCTACGAAACCTTCAGGCCCTTGAGAATTTCCAGCTAACATCTGACAACAGTTTAAGGCAGATAACACAGAAATTTTCCACTTGGTCGAACACGCCCTATGTAAACCGATCCACGATACTAACAGATGAGAACAGTAAAGCCTCGAACTCGAATGAATATGTGGAGGAAGCAAAATTAAAAACAAACACAACAACGGATAAATCGAAATAGTATTTTCGATACATAACACTTGTACCTATTGAAAAAATGAATAGCTGATTTAATCACGAGCAAGGTAACCATTTAATTACATTAAATGCTTAAAGATCTAGATGTCTTGATTATTTTTTCATCGATTTGAAATAACAACACGTATTGTCAGAACTATTTTAGAGGTGTATAGAATCTTCAATATTGAGTAAGAAGATTAAGCAAAAAAAAAAATTAATTACAACAAGCGACAAACAAATTGTTAAAAGACATTATAATTGTGACTTTAGTAAAATTGGGACTGAGCTCAGGCTACCATCGGGGTCGCAGGTGACGGATAGCAATTAGTTGCATTTATGCAGCCGCCGACCCAGAGCAACAGAAGTGGATGGTACGTACAACAAATGCGTTCTGATGCCCAGAGAAACTAATGTGACAGGGCGAGTAGAACTGCGGAGCTTAACTCATAGATTCAGAAGGCGAAACTATTATTTATGCCGACTTTGCAATGACATGGAATTACGGTACTGGAAAAGCGATCTTGAATGGTATGATTTGGGCTAACGGCTGTGGCATTCTGTTACTTTAGTATACGAGAGTGACATCCCGTAGAAACGGCTTTCAGGCAAATGTCACAGCCGCCTTCTATCCTAGTAAAACCTTGACAGGGAGTTGGAAAACGCTCTGCGTACTATACCCGTTGAATTGGTTTTGTAGGTTTAGTTGATATATAATCCTAATTAATACTTAACCTGGCTCTAAACAGACGTACCCATAAGATCTTGTGTCAAACCTCGCGAGAACCTCACCTTCGGGGTCAATTCACGGGCAACTACATAACGGGTGCAGACAACGAATTCGAGTTGGGACCCATATAGAAAAAAAATATCAACTCTAATAACTACCCCCAAAAACACCGATAGAAGAAAAGTGGCAGCTGTCTTAAGAAGCAGCTTAGAAACGGAAAAATTTCCAACTAAGGCGGTAACACCATCCGTAGAAGCCGGAAAGAACAAAAAGAGAATGGTCCTTGATACTCCTCAAGATGCGGCTGATTCAGGCAATAGGCCCTCCGCAGAAAAGGCGACTTCCAGCTCGCCCAGGCAGGCGTTTATTCTAAGAGTGAGATACTCCGAAGAAGAAGCCTATGCTGACTGCAGGAAGGTGCTTCGAAAAATACGGCTGGCGGTTAACAAACAGAGGAATATCAAAATGGATGTTGAAAACGGAATATCGATATAAAATCAGGGTTAACACAGATGAAACAAAGTAGTCAAAATAATAATTATTGGCAAAAGATTTTACTTTCGATTGTTTCTGTAAGATATCGCAAAAGCTATTGCACTATCGAAATATACTGCAACTTTTAAAACTCTCGATTTATATCAGTTCAGATTTGGCATCTTTAAAGTAAACAGAGCATCAGTGTTGTTTGTACAGTACGAATAGAGATGTAGATTTTCATGTTGTTCAACACAGATGCGATATTTCCGTACTGCCCTAAAAAAGTATAAGAAAATACGAAATACTTTCAAGTCTACCGAGAATATGGCAAAGGACTCGACAGTATCGATCAGATATAGCAGCAAATTTTGATTTAAGACTTCGAGGTTAGCTTTTATAAAGTGTAGAAGTTTCATTAAGAGCTGCTCGTTGATAGCAGAGCACGTATAAACTAAGCTCAAGTCATCCTGCATCTCAGCCACCAGAAAATTAAACTTTTATCGAAAATCCACATTCATCTCTGTGGAAAATACTGTGCGGGTTTTTTAAGCTAGAGGCGTTATGGAGCATTGCTTATTGCAAGCATAGCAACAAGCGTTACAGATCCGCACTCAATGATTTTTTTCAATTAAACGAATTAGAGTGCATGACGCATATCAAAACTTCTGAGGAAACATTTCATTTCGGTGATGCACTGGCTAGCAATAGCGCAAAATACAACTGTTCTAATTATCTTTTTGTGGAATTTTTTTAATTCATAAACACATGTCAATCACCCTCAAACATCACGACAATCTACGCCAGAAGTTCTGACAGTGCAAAGCCAAGGTCAAAGGATATCGTTTAAAAACCTTTTGTGACAACTTTTTTTAAGTTTTAGGAAAATTTAAGCAATACCAAAAGAATATCTAGGAATATCCTACAATTTTTTAAACACTTAGATGAGGTTTGATTTAGTTTTAAATTTTAGTCTCAAATTTAAGATGTGCACGTTTATTGTATATTTATGATTCAATTATTAAATTTAGGGAAATTTATTTTTGACAAATAATACAAGAAAAATTTTTAAAGAACATCATTTTATTTTATTGCACAATATTACATATTTTATTATTCGGTTATTAACCTAATGGCTATTGTCCGCACTCTCCGAAAAACGTTTATTAAAAATATTTTCTATGAAAATTCATACAACCAAATCTTGATAAATCTAAAATAATTTTTGTGAATATATTAAAAAGTATAGCGTTGCTTTGTTTTACAAAACACCATCATCTGACACGTGTGCGTCATTAACTATTTGAGTGTTTCGTAAAAATATTCCGTTTATTTGTTAACAAAGAGGATGTTACCGGTTCACTAGTAAAAGATGTAAACGCCGTTTGTTTTTTCTTAAATAATATTGGACATCAATAATAATATACAGTGTGACGAACTAACAATAATTACTCATGTCTTAGTTCTAATAATAAAAATCAAGCCCAGCCCGTGCCAGACAAAATTCAGTATGCTTCAGGCTGACTGCTATTATCAGCGGGTCATCCTTCTGATGTTTGAGCGAGAGAAGCAGTATCCCTCCTTTTCAGTCTAATGTAACCACTGTCATTAAGTATGTTACGGGCCAGTGGATTTGGATGCATGTTTCACTATTTCTGCCCTAACTGATGGCACGTTTAAATCCTTATGGATATTTCAGTTTTTTATGTACCAGGGAGCATTTGTGATCAGTCGTAGTATCTTATTTTGGCGTCTTTGAATTTTTTCTATATTGCTAGCTGAGGCAGTGCCCCATAACTGGATTCCATAAAACCAGATTGGCTTCAGGACCGACTTGTAAAGTGGAAGTTTGCAATCCAAGCTAAGAGTAGAGTTTCTACCAATAAGCCAGTTTAATTGAACGGCTTTCAACTTCATTTGTGCTAACTTGGATTCTATGTGGCCTTTCCATATGAGGCGCCGATCAAGATGCATACCAAAGTATTTGTGACCTCTGTAATTTGTGATATTATTTGGTTATTTATGCGAATGGGGGGGCATGAGTCCCTTTGCAGTGTGAACGTTATATGTACGCATTTTTGTTCATTCACCTTTATTTTCCATATCTTCAACCATTTTTCCAAATTAACTATGTGGTCTTGTAAGTATCGTGATGCTGCTTGGGGATTTTCGTGTATGCTTAAGAAAGCCGTGTCGTCAGCAAATGTCGATGTATGTACTCGGTTATCAGTTGCCATGTCTGAAGAATACAGTATATATAGGATAGGTCCCAAAATACTACCTTGGGGAACTCCGGCCTCGATCAGCTGTGGAGAGCTTAAAAACTCTCCTTCTCTCAAAGTAAACTTACGATCACTTAGATAACTCTCTAGCAATTTATAGTAATTTCTAGGCAAATTTAGCTTCAACTTAAATTTCAAGCCTTTATGCCATACTTTATTGAATGCTTGAGACACGTCTATGAAAAATGCCGAACAATATTTTCTTTCTTCAAACGTCTTTTTGACCAAATTCACTAACCTGTGTGTTTGTTCAACTGTACTGTGCTTTTTTCTAAATCCAAATTGATGGTTCGGGATACATCCTATCTCGCCTAGAATTGGTTTCATCTTAGAAATTAAAATCCTTTCGAACAGCTTTGACACGTTTGATAAAAGGCTTACCTGGTTTAGGAATCATAGTAATCAAAGAAATCTTCCAATTCGAAGGAAAATATTCAAGACGTAAAATTGCATTGAATATAAAAAGAATAATCCTCAGTGCTCTACTGGGCAGCTCAATCAACATCCTGTTACTAGTCTTATCAAGTCCAGGCGCTTTCGTAGAGTTCACATCCCTTATTGCCCTTTTAATATCCCGAAGGTCAAACCTCAGGTAAACTGCCGGTTTAACATCTGCAGGTGGCAGCTCAGTTATTTCAGTTGAGACATTTGGAGTGAAGACAAATAGATTACCTTTTTCGATATCATTTCGTGTCCAAGCCCCGCACGATGTTCGCAAGGGAGGCATACGTGAGACTGGTCTTTTTAACTTCCTGCATGCACGCCATATTGAATAGTTTGATTGTGGAGTAGTGTCGAGATCCTCTAGGTAACGTTTCAAGGATGCTATTTTATGTGATTTCAGCAGTCCTTTAAGGCGTTTTGTACATTCTCTTAGTCTGCTTTTAAGTTGGGGAGAACGGTGTACTGTGTGACTAGATGTCAAGCAAAATTATTGCGTTAAATTGAAATGTCAAAAATGTGATCAACATTTTTAAATTTTAATTAGTTTTAAAATTAGAAAATATGAGCTGAAGCCGAACTATTTCGTATGAAATTCAACATAGTAAACCCTAAGCCACTACTCTGATTTTCTGGTATTTTCTTCTAGAATTAGGTACTTGTGATAATCACAGTATGCTGGAACCTATGCAGTCGCAATATGAAGGATAAAACATCACCCGTAACCGCAGTAGGGTGCTTAAGGAGGTGCACGAGGTGGATGAAATACATTGCAAGGGCATGCAAAAATAAAAATGGAAAGATTAATTAAGATTAATTTAAAATGCTCAAATGGCTTTTAAGATCTAAAAAATATTTCGTTTGTGTGTCTTCCGTTTACAGGATGTGCCAAATTTTATTTAACAAACGGTGTCATCATAGAATTTACCAATACTCTTCTATCTTTAAATAGTAAAGAAATGCTTTAAATTTTCAATTTTATATTTTTCATAATAAAAACATAAAATGAATGATTAAAGGGTAATCCATACATGGAACACCTATATATACAATGTATAAATTGAAGGAAGAAAATAAAGTCTCACTGTTTCTTAAAGTTTTCTAAATAAGGAAATATTGTTTGGTTTTTCAACGGTTTGGAAGTAGTATTGAAACGATTTGACTTAAACACGTTGAATTTTAACTATAGATATCATAACCACTATCCTTCTTTAGAGAACTAAGCAAATAAATGTTTTATTTTTCAAATATTACTCTTAACAGCTATAAATTCTTACTATAATACTGATTAACAAGATTTTTCAAAAACTTAAAACTTATGAGAAATTGTGATAGTGTGAAAGCAGTGTGATATTAAAGTGTGATATAATAAGGAAAGAAATCTGACATCCCATATTACAACATCATTTTAAGACATTTTTCTAAACACAATGATTTTTTATTTTATTAGCGCTGTTTTTTTCCAAAAACAAATGCAGACAATAATAAAAACAGCTGTTGAAGAAAAAAATATGCCAACAGCATCGCAGATGCTAGCACGTTGTCATCTATAATATTGTTTCTTTGTTTTGAAAGTTGCCCCTTAACTTGTTATCCACATATGGATTTTGTTTACGACAAAATGCAAATAATCTTATAACTCCATTTTTCTTATTATTTTTATTTTTCATTTACCACAAACCGAACGGCCACACATTATCATCCATTACCCTTCAGTCGCTGCTGCGGGCCATTAAATTAAAAAAAAACATAGCGGGTCATTCATTAAAAAATTATGGGGTTGCTGTTCAATTAAAAGTTGGGTGTAAGTTATATATTTATTAGTTATATTACGTAATATTTTAAAACAACATACAAATTTTATAAGATACGGTTTATTATGATTTTAAGATTTTCCAGATGTATGGGAAGCATGGATCTGTTTCTGACTTGACATAATTTCCTCAAAATCTGGTTCCAGTTGGGAAGATGCGAATTTTAATAAATTAAATAGACTCTCGTCTGACAATCGGTTTCTTATTGAATTTTTTCTGCATTTCATTACTGAAAAGGCCTGTTCACATAAATATGAGGAAGCAAGCATTGCCAAAATTTTCTGCGCATGTTTAATTAGCTTTGGAAATTCATCTTTTGGTAAGGATTTATAGAAATTAAGCTTATCTGTATTTAAAAATAGCTGTTTTAAATTATTATTACATTGGAATTCTATAATTTCCAATTGTAGATCAGATGGAACATTCGCAGGATTAACATTAAGAAGCATTGAAAAAATATCTTAACATGGTCCGATTTTTTTAAAGTCAGCAAATCTGGCCTCAAATTCTGAATACAGTTTTAATAAAGATTGTGAAAAGACTTTTAACTTCTCTTCACTCACAGGCCTCAAAGAATTAAGTCTTGGAAAATGAGTCAAATCATTTTTTCCCAAACATTTAGAAAATATAAACAATTGAGTTTTAAAAGATACAAACTGCCCCAAGTTTCATTTATAAATTGATTTCTTCCCTGTAACTTCTTGTTCAGTTTATTGTAGTGCTCGAGTTAATCCGTGAAAAAAACAAACTCGATGCACCAATTCTTATCCTCCAATATTTCCCACTCATCCCAAATTTCAGTTTTGGTTTTTAGAAAAGCTTTAATTTCTTCGAGAAGACTCCAAACTCTCGAGAAGGCATGCCCACAACTCAGCCACCTGATATTTGTGTCATAAAGTACATCTGAAAAATCTGCATCAACCTCCGATAAAAACTCTTGAAATTGTCGATGTAACAAACCAAGGGCTGGAATGGTATTAATTAATTTTAAAATAATATCTTGCAAAGAACATCTTGGTGGATTATACAATGTAAAAAAATTGTTTCGCTTTCAGGATTCTGGTTTTTATAAACTCCTGCAAACCCCGTATTTTTTCCCACCATGATAGGTGCTCCATCAGTTGTTAAATTAATTAATTTCGAAATTGGGGCATTAAGAGATTCCATCCCCTCTCTAAATTCGTCATAAATTATTTTTTCTGTCGTCTTTCCTTTCAAAGATCTCAAACAAGCAAGTTCTTCGGTTACTTCAAAGTTTTCATCGACTCCTCTGATAAAACTTAGAAGTTGGGCTGTATCACTCCTGTCAACACTCTCGTCTATAGTGACTGAAAAATACTTAAACTTTTTAAGACGTCCATCGAGTTGATTGGGTTAGTTAGAAGAAATCGCTTCAATTATTTTTGTGACCGTTCTACGTGACAGCCCTATAGATTCGAAATCTTTTACCTTTTGTGGGAATAATACTTTTCCAATGCTAATTAACACACATCCTTAAAAAATTCTCCTTCAGAAAACGGTTTGTTACTTTTTGCTATTTTATAGGCAACAATGTGACCAGCTAATGTGGAGGATCGCTGGACACTTCTTTGATTTTTAAAAAACATTTGCCGACTAGATATTTTTCTTTTCAATTCTTTTGAATAAACTTTCTTGTCTTCATCTGTCATTTTATAGTACTTCGATCCAAGATGTTTTGAATTAAAGTGTCTAGCGAGATTATAATCTTTTAGTACAGCTACCGGTTCTTGGCAGATAAGACAAATAGGTTTTTGGTTATATTCCATAAAGATGTACTTCCATGTCCACTCTTCTTGAAATACTCGACATTCCGAATCAATTTTTCTCTTTCTATTTTCGATTGACATTAATGGGGGTAGAAAACTTAGACTATTTTACTATTGCACTTATATTTACAATACACTTTACTATTTTAATTACACAAATAAAACTGTACGTTGGCAACTTTATAATTTTACTTCCCAATTTATTCTTTACGTCACGAGATTTACACTTTTACTGATTGCTGATTAATCCATCGCTGGCGCTTTTATATCTGTTGCGCATGTTGTTTCGAATATTCAAGAATCTTCTAGATCTCACATATAATAGTTGTTGTTATGTTATACGTACAGTTTTCTATATTAGTTGTTAGTGTTTTATGATGTTTATGTTTCTTCTTGGAATATTGCATCAAAAAGTTGTTGTTTCCTAGAAAACTACGCAGTTTGGACACAATACAATAGGTCTATATTAGTTGTTTTCGTTTCATGCTATTTAAGTTTCTTCTTGGAATATTGTATAAGAAAGTTGTTGTTGTTGTTTTGTGTGTACAATATTTCCCAGAAAACTACGCAGTTTGTACACAATATAATATGAAAACATCGCTTTTTTTCGAAAATTGTCAATTTATATCTTTTTTAAAACATAATGTAAATTTTTTTTTTTTGGGCATAATTTTTTAATAGGTGATTTATTTTTTTTTTTTGAACAACGCTCGGCGGGCCGGATTGAAACTTTTCGCGTGCCGGATGTGACCCGCGGGCCGTAGTTCATCACTGCTTTAGATGTTTTGACAATCACAATAATTCTCATTTATTACCAAATCCAAAGACAATCTTAATACAGGCTTAATGAAAATTTTAATGTCGTTTTATTGAACAAAAAAAATATTTTGTATTATAAAAATAGTAATTTGTTTAAAATAAACCATGAATTTTTAGTTATTTCCACTAAACTAACAGGCAGTTTGGTGAAATCAATATGTTTTCCAATACTCTAAACAGCGACTACATACCTTTTTTTTCCTTAATTCTTTGAAGACAAATTTTAATATTTACTATTTATTATTATTGTTGTATCCTATGACGTATGACCAATAGAAATACAGATAAATATTTGTTGATTATAAACATATCACTCAACGTATGATTAATATGAATTATAAAACCACTTTATATTCGTTATACGCTACATCAAAGTAACATTCTCTACTTCCACTCCACATCTACTTTTACTCTTGAAGAGAATAATACTTAAATTCTTATTATTCAATAAAATTTGATATACTTTTTAATTTTTTTTTGTTTATTCCTGTTGCATTTTTATAAAAATTTTTAAAGTTCAAAGGTCTGCTTGAGTTTATCATTCAATTTTATCCTTCTATTCTGCTATAAAAAAAGTATTATTATGAAAAAGTTTAAGCGATAGTTTTCCTTCTTGTGGTTTTTATATAGAAATATTTCTTGGACAATGCTGTTTTATCTCTTATTTTTTATTTCAAATATGCACTTCTAAGTTATAAAGCAAATAAACAGTTTCTACAGTGGTTTGCTGAAATATAAAATTATGTTAATCCAAAAAATAATATTTGTCGGTATAGCGCAGCAGGACTTGCTGCTGATTCCTAATTTTAAATTTATATAATGAAAATTAAAATACTGGCTTTGCATTATTTTACGTTTGATTTTTTAATAAGGAAAACAATTTCTTTCTTTCTTTATGAGCTTCAAGAGTCTTCAAGAGTATGGAGTAGAACCAATCAAATATTTATCTTCAGATGCTTTCAGCGTAGGCAGCACATCATATCATAATATGTGTTGTAATTTTATAAACCTTTTATAAACCCATGTGTTGTCTTTCTTTATAAATCTGAAATTATAAAACGAATTAAAGAATTTTAAATTATTTGTTTTTCTTTTTTAATTTTTGACTTATTTCAGTTGCCTTTTTCTAATAAAAAATTTATTTTTTATTTTGAAATAATCTATTTTTTTTTTTTTTTTGATTATGTTCAAATATTGTTATTACTTTTATATCATCATTTTGAGCATATTTTGAGTCTATGTTTGTTTACACAAAAAAGGCAAAAGCTAATAATTGCTTATAAATTAATTTTTTCTTTAGAAAAGTATTTGTGCAGAAAAATTTAACTTATTTTTTAAATTTAATCTAATGGTTCTCTTAGGCTTAAGTACTTTTGTTGTTTCTGAGTGTTATTTCTTTTCTTTGTTTATGTTTTCCTTTTGCTTTTGCCCCAACCGAAAATCGATATTGCTGATTTTATTTAAATCAACTTTTCCTTCATTCCTTATACACTAAACAGTAAAACACTGTGTACTATTTTAAAATCTTGATTATTTATTTCACAAAGAAAGATGATACCGGAAGGAATAAAAACTTTAATCTCTCTGTTTGAAATATGTGATGCTTTTATTTAAACAAAATTTACACAAAAAACGAAAAATTCGCACAAAAGGAAAACATTAAACATCATCCATTTACAGCATTGAGACACAAACAAAACGAAAAACTAAATTAAGAACACTACTCTATTTGACGTCTAAAAATGCAGTCTAACAACAGCAGCAACAACAGCAATTAATAATCTTGTACTGGAGAAAAAAATTAAAAAAAGAAGAAAATTTATCTTTTTTAAATAAATTGTGTATTGGAACAAATTTTATCGTTTTGTTTATATAATTTCTAACTTGAAGTTTATTATTCGTTAAACTAAAGCAATAAATATACGAATAGATTTTTATTTCATTTAAAATGCAATACGAAACCAAAAATATAAGCAATCAATCAAAAATTGAACAAATTCTAGCACCAACAAATTGTCAAAAAACGAGGGGTATTTGAGCAATATTTCTTGATACCCTAATACTTAATAGGTTTTGCTTTTAAGGCACATCTTTCAGGTTTCATACTGCCCCAACTTGGAATAGCCAAATTAAAGATTTCATTCGCCGAATTATGAACCATGACCTAAATTATTAAGTGTCATCAGGCATCTGCCGATGTGTAAGCTCTTATCAAGTCATGTTAGAGACAACAAATCGCAGACTATCAATTAGCAGATTGGAAGAGACTTGAAAAAGTACAAAAAGGATGCTCTTCCGCACAGAAAAAAAGGTGCGGCTAACAGCAACAGTTGTCAGATTTGCGAGGTAGCTATTTTAAATATATATTTAATAGCGGATAGGTAATAATAGCGAATTATGAAATTTACTAAGGTGTAGGCTCTAAAGGACAAATCTATATTTATAATAATTTTTTGTTGTGAAAGATTCAAAAAACTTAGTTACACTTTGCTTTGTGTACAATGATCTCAAAGTAGAATAAATGCTGCATCTACTCTTACGTTTTTGATGAAACTTTCCTCAATTAAAAATGCAAAAACCCTAAGTCATGTCAGCAAAATATAGATAATACACGCTGCAAGTTGATAAGTAACTCCCTACTAATTCACTATTTTATTCCCTAATTTACCATTATTCGCTGTCTGCTGTTGAATTTATTTAAAATAACAAAAGAGTGATGTAGCAAAGAATTATTATATGGAGTTACCCATATAATCTGGGTGACGTTTTATAAGAAACTTAAATAATGAAGTGATTTTTCTTTCACTAGTGTAAGAAAATTATACGAGTTTCATTTTGCAGCTTGCCGATATATACATATCAGAGCTGGAAATATATACTAGTTTCCAGCTCAGATATTTTTTAAGCGACTACTCCCTACGTTCAAATGTTGTGTAAATATTAATTTTTCTTCACACTCCATGGCAAAGTTGTGGATTCAGTTATCAGCAGTTTTTTCTAAAAAGACATTAAAGTAAAAATTGCTAGTATTGCTGTAAGAACTCTTTAAATATGTAAATTGACAATTATAAATGAAATAAAATATTTCATTAGCAATTTTAATAAAATTGTAAATGACCATCGCTAAGAAAATAAAACCTGCATGGAATATAGTAGAATTTAATTTTTTGGCATGCGAATTTCACTTCTTATAAATTTTTTTAGAGCTTTAAAAACACGTGAATACTAATTTAAAAGAAACATTATTACAAAAAATACAGTTAATACAAAATTAGAAAATTTCGTTAAAGTCAAATCAATAGGGAGAAGTTGACGAATAAACGAAAGTAAAAATTATTAAAAATTCCTTTGTTGCTCATTTGCTAACATTTAGGGCAAAAGGGCAAGGAATGTACATCAAACTAAAAATAGTGTTTAACTCCACTATAAATAATTTTGACTCAGTTTGACTTTTACTGTTAAACAGGATTTAAAATTCTTACTTCTTATAAAGAAAAAATTTTTTTATTTTTTTTTATATGTTCCAAATGTTGGTTAAAAATAAATTAATTAAAAATTGTACTGTTGCTAAAATTTTAGTATATTAATCTTTTTATTATTTAAAAAAAATTATTAATTTTAAAATTGTTCTGCAGCTTAAATTAAATTTTTCTTTGGCCATAAATTAAATCATTTATTTTAGAGATTTTTTCTGAAGAGCTGTTATAATTCTTCAAGGACAAATGAAAAGTGCAATCTGTCTGTTTAAAAATCCAAAATAAAACAAATTTTTATAACGCCCCATAAGCGATAGAAAAATCCTTTTTTGATAGTGCGATAGGTAGTGAGGTTTTGAAAAAAATCGAATAATCGATCACACTATTATCAGGCATGTTCTAGAAAAGTAAAAGGAATTTATCAAGTAAACTTTAAATATTTATGGTGCTATGCAAAAATAGTAATTTCTATTAAATTTTTATATTTGAAATGATGATGATAAAAAAAAAATATTTTTGTTTTTTTTTCTAAAATTAAAAAAAAAACTAAAAAAATCCCCTTAACTTATATTCGGACACAATTCCCTCAATATGACACAGAAAATTATTAACTTCCTGTTTCACCAGGTAGGTGTTATTAAAGGTGAAATGAACCCAGCCACCATTAAAACTGACCTGTCTGTTATGGGGTCGTGAAATCACAACCACCACGTTACTCCCATATAGGGGCCAACCTCAATGATCAGCCAGAGAACTATTAAATGTCTAAAGAGACAAATAATGAACTCTGAGGCACACTGATCCCCGTTGAAATAAAGTGGAGTTTCCAGTTGAACCCCTGCTGCTTTCAGGGGACTGGGCTCCCTTTTTCTCCAGTCGCACTGTGTCTATATAGTGGAATTCTATAAAAACCATATTTATGTGCCCCCGGGGGGGATGCTTATGGGTTAATACCTGGACCAGAAATACTGACTCACCAGTACAACGTTGCCTGAGGATAAATGATGTATTCACATCTAAAGTGCTCGCCAGGGAGGACGTTAAGAGAAAAAATTTAAGTCATTTGCATTTGTTGTTGCTGTACTTTGAATAATTTTTATGTTTTCTACATCGGTTGATTTTGTCATACTTCCCCAGACAGACACTTTGGAAAAATTCCAAATAAATATTTTATTTGACAGCACATTTCTGAAATGCTTGAATATTTGCTTTTTCTTTAATTTGTTAAACATTTTTTAGCAAATCACTTTTCTTTTTTTTAGTTCAACAATATTTTGTTTTCACTCTTTTAATAAAAGTCAAGGTCTTTATTCGTTTTATTGTTTGTGCAAGTAAAAATGTTTGCCAAAAATAATTTTAAAAAAATGACGATGTCTACCAGAAGCGTTATATTTCCTGGAAGGAATTTATTTATTTACACTATTTTACAATAACGTCATCGTCGTCATCAGCACCATCGGTATCAAGCGAGTACATTAACTTTTCGCTTAGGAAAACAAGGACATTGCACGGTATAGAATTTGTAAGAAAAAATTTGAAAAATTTTAATTTAGTTTAGTCTTTAAATATTTATTTCTTTATGACAAGTAATGTTATACTGAAAAGATTTATCTGTACTGAACACCTTAAGATTTTTTTTTTGTGCTAAAATCCAATTTAATATTTGTATAATGCGAAGAGACGTTGTAAAGCAGGCAAACAGAACTCTTACGTTTTGTGTTGGGATTGTCACAAACATCATGTCATAAGATCAAGTTTCTGTAATTGTTCTGGATATATATGTAATAAATTAAAGAACCGCACGCGTTTAAGATTGAATTCATTCTGTCTTTATCAACTTGGGATTACATGAAAATAGTATTTACAGAGTTGATATTTACGTGTGTGATATTTAAAAATAGTAGATACGTATATAACATTATTCTCGCTAGAATTTTACAAGGTCTAAGTTAGAACTTTACTTTTATTTAGGAATAAAATTCAATATTTTATATTCTAGATATATTTGTAACTTAGTAAATTGGATATGTTTGTTACTAATAACTTGACTATAATAATTTAAAGTTTCCTATAGTTAGCTATTTTAAAGCGTGATACTTCTCGTCTTGAAGTCATTGAACTTGAACTTCTATGAACTTCTATGAAGTTCCTTCTGCGACTTGCTGACTGTCGGAAATAACCCTTGGTTCGTCTGTATCATATTGTCCCCCCCGGGGGCACATTTATCGGTCTTTATAGAATACTCTACTATCTAGACCTGGGCAACTGGGGGAAAAAGGGAGCCCAGTCCCCTGAAGTCAGACAGGGAGACAACTGGAAACTCCACTTTATTTCCACGGGGATCAGTGAGCCGCAGAGTTCTTTATTTGTCTCTTTAGACATTTAATAGTTCTCTGACTGATCATTGAGGTTGGCCCCTATATGGGAGCATCGTGGTGCTTGTAGTTTCGCAGCCCCATAACAGTCTATGGTTCTATGGTGGCCAGGATCATTTCACTGATAATGACACGCAAAGTGAATGATCCAGTCCAGTGAGCATGCTTGACATGTGTTCTGGACAGGAGTTAGAAAGTCTCCAACTCTTTAGCAAGGTGTGACGATTTGCAGACCTGTCCTGAAATCATTAAAGTTGCAAGTAGGTGGTTCTGTTGCTTAGAATTATGTCTTCGGCTATCTAGGACGAGCATGACGTTCCAAATTATGTATAGTGGTTTGTCCACCATCTGATTAAGACTACATAGTCAGGCGCGGATGTAAAACAAATCACACTCTGTATCATCTTGTGATGTTTCGGGAATATTTGAATATGTCGTTTCATCTTGTGTGATAGCTGTATCTGATGGTTGTACGGCAGCATTCTCTGAAGTAGGTTGTGTGACAGCGTTATGAGATAACCCTTGGTTCATCTGTATCACTGACGCTTGCGGTTTAAAAAATAATTGCTTTGTTTCTTTACCCGAAATTGTTCTTGGGTTTTTAGCTTATATTTGATTTTGATGACGTTTGCAAGTACCTTTTCCAGTTTCAGCTTAACTGAAAAAGGTACCCGTACCCGTTCCCGGTATCCACTTTTCCCGTTGACCGTAGTTTCTTAAATATACGTTTTGATATATCTCGAATTTTGAATTTGTTTCTGGTTTATATTTATCGCGACTTTCAAAGACTTGGGACCATAATGTACGAACTGTTCTTCCCCGTATCAAATTAACAGGTGATTTTCATTCAGCATTTGGCATATATATAGACAGATATTTTAATACTGCGTTTTTTGTAGACATGCCATTACCCAAGTTTTTTCGAACGGATTCTTTGAAGGTCCGGATAAAGCGTTCGGCTAGTCCGTTAGAAGCTGGATGGAAGGGAGTTGTGTTAATATGTTTTATTCCAAGATCGCTACAAAATTGTTTAAAACTTTGTGGCCTATTATCGCTTACAATTGTGTGTGGTGAGCCTTCAATAGAAAATATTGCGGACATGGCTGCTTTTGTATCCTCTGTTGTAATACCTGTCATTGAAGAAACATATGGAAATTGAGAATACGCATCAACACAAATTAACCACATGGACCCAAAAATTGGTCCAGCGAAATCAATATGTATGCGATCCCAAGGCTGAGTGGGGTCAGTCCAGCTTTTGAATTCTTTCGATGGCGCCTGGTTTCCCATTTTGCAGTATTCACCCTTAGATGCCATTTGATCACCCACCAAACATGTTGCCTTGCAAGTTGTTTCATTTTTGTAATACCCCAATGTCCATCATGCAACGCTTCCAGTGTTTGTTGTTTCAACGAATCTGGTATAATGACACGAACATAATCCGTATGTCTGCGGCTAAAATATGGCACAATATGCGTCAGTTTCAAATCTAAGTGCTCTGGCCAAACCTTTTCTACAAATTTTCGAACTTGAATTAATGTTTTATCTTTTCTTCTATGTATGGTAATAGTTTTAGCATTAGCTGGCAAATGTTCAATAGAAATGCTTAAGCATTCTTCTTCTTCGTCAAAAACTGTATCAGTATCTAATGGCAATCGCGAAAGTGCGTCAGCATTTCCATGTTCGGCGGTATGGCGGAATTTTATTTCGAAATTGTAAGTCATAAGAATTATAGCCCAGCGCTGAATTCGATGTGCAGTCATCAAAGGTAAATGTTTGTTAGGATTAAAAATGCTTACCAGGGGTTTATGATCTGTTAGCAGAATAGATCGCCTTCCGTATAAATATTGGTGGAAACGTTTAACCGCGAAAATGATTGCAAGAACTTTCTTTTCAATTTGGCTGTACTTCACCTGATGTTTATCTAAAGTCTTTGAAGCAAAAGCAATAGGCATTTCAGTACCGTCTGGATATATATGGGATATGACTGCTACAATACCAAAGGAAGATGCATCTGCAGCCAGAACTATGGGTATATTGTCCTGAAAATAAGCTAATTCCGTTGCATTTACAATATGGTTCTTTAGGTCTTCAAAAGAACGTTGCTGCGGTACATGTTGTGTTATGTTGTTCCAAATGGATATACATATACATATATATATATATATATATATATATATATATATATATATCTGACGATAACTAACTGATAACTCGTGAATACAACAAGATTTTAAGAAGTAGAAATTATTTAGGGTTTGGGTACTCTTATATTAAGTATTTATGAAATATTTATGTAACTGCAATAAAACTCTCTCTAATTGTTCTAATAAGAACACATGTTTCAAACGAAAGCTAGAGTTATAAGCAAAGGAGGATAAGTACTCTCAACTCAAAAATATTATTATTAAGTATCCCCAAACCGTGTTTTTGAATTTTTCTGAAATTGTTTTTAAGACAAGATCGAAAATCAGATATAAAACTACTAAATACAGGTTGGAAGAAACGGAGAATTGAAGTCTGGTAACTTTCTGTTAATTTATTTCATAACAAAAGTAGTATCGAAGTTGTGCTACTATGTCTAACGCATTAAAGCAATTACGGGTATCTGTTCCTAGGAAGTTTATTAATCAAGAATCCATATTTTTAGTTACAAAACAGCCATAATGAACTGAAAAAATTGTATGATTTAAGTGAAATTAAAGCTCTGTTAGCTTGTGACAATTAATGCTATGATCAACAGCATCAAAAAAGGAAGACATATTACGTTACTGGCAGTTTAGTGCTGTTATTCTAAAATTATTAAAAAAAAAAAAATGCTCCCCCTTATATACTCCACAGAGTCTGGTGTATTTTGTGTAGTGATTGTTGGAAAGGACATTAGTACTTTCCGTACTAATGTGGGAGTTCGCGCTGCCGCTAGAGTTTTGTGACAATCTCTTCCCCTAGGTCTTTGGGCCTAAGGGCGGAGGTTGCTGCAGTACTCGGGCTTGCAGTAGGCAACATTCATGGATGAGTCCGGTCGTAGATAGTTTTATGTTTTGCGTAGTAGATTAGTTAATATTGTGGAAAGGGCAGGATGGGGTCCGTGGCTTGTTTTATCGGCCAAGGGCCTTATCCTGCCTTGAGTGAATGGCGTGTGAGTGAGTACCAAAATGGGTACTGGTGTTTTTGTGGTGTGAATGGTGTGTGAGGCCACTAGTTAGAGTTATTTGGAACTCGGCTGGTGGTAACAGTTTGACCGGATACTTTAAACTGGTACCACGGGTGCCAGGTGCCCCTGAAACTTCGGTTTCAGCCTGGCAGTTGGTGTGGCCCTTCGGGAGCTTCGTGGTGGCTGTGATTTTTACCCATATCGCGGGATGGGCGTATTAGCCCTCGTGGAATTGCATTGCCACAGGGATACCGTGACCCTTAGATCGGTAGGAGTATAGAAAAGCTCCGCACCTCACCCAAGGTGGACATCATGACCAAAAACGTGATGTCAAATTGCTACCCATGGTTTGTACATCAGGGCGTTAGTGGACGCATCGTATTCACTCGGTGGTAGGACCACTGTGGTATTAGGTCGTCTCGGCAGGTAACCACAGAAATCTGTATCACATATACTCCACAGAGTACAACGGATATCAAATCAATCGTCCAACATAAGAGTTGTACCATCCGGAAAAATTTTTATAAAAAAAACAATATTTTTACATTACAATGCCAATAAAGGACTGTTTATTGTGCGTTAACATGTTGTTGAAATGTAAATTTTCTAAAATAATATTTTTTTTACTACTGACATCGCCATTTGCATAGCAGCCGACTTCAAGTACTGGCTAAACGAAAATAATGCACAAAATGCGTGCTTACTTCACATCGAATTAATAATAAACCTCATCGCGTCAATGCGTGTTGACATTTTACAACTCGCACTTAAGTGAAATCTAAATTTTTATTTGGGTTTTCTTCAAACGCACAGCAAACGATTTCTGCAGGTGTTTTTAATTTAAACAATAAAATATCACAAAGCTGGATGGAAAAACTTTATATTTTCCCATACTGGTTAAAGCAGATGTCTTCTTAATATATTTAATTCACTCCCCTTGAGTCTACAGTTAAGCGAAAATAAAGTACTTCTGGGCAAAACTCTATTTTTCTATGATAGTCCATACGTATGATAATGTTCCGCTGCCTGCTAGAAAAAATATTTTAAATATTTAATTCTCGCCATCTGAATTATTTGTTTAGTAGCCTCTTTTAGATGCCTGCTGCCGGCCAAGTTTTATCAAAATATCTCAAAAAAAAATTCTCTTAAATATTGTCCAGTTACATGAATTTCTTAAGAACTGAAATTTTAAGCTGGTTTTCTTCACCAATTCTTACTAAACAATCATTTTAATCATGGCTGAAGTTGGTTTGTGTTGATACATTTATTTATTTTTCAAATTTTTATTATCCAATTATTGTCACATTAAATAATTCACATGTCTTCTGTGAATTTTCCATAAAAGAAATCGTTAAACGGTGAAAAAGCCACCATAATAAACATGACACTTTAATATCTTTTGAATAAACTTGTACTGCGTATATCAGCTAATTGTTTGAATGAATATGACGTTGATGTATCTTTGTATCTATTAAATTTACTTTAATAAACAAACAAACATTTATTGTTGTTTTGTGTATTAATAAAAATATTATCAAAAGAAATATTCTTTTTTTAATTCCCTATTAACTCATGAAAATTGAATTCATAAAACACATTGTGAAAATAATACTTGAGTATAAGTGCTAAAAGAGTAAGTAGCTAAATTTAAAAGGGATAATAGTTACAAGACAATATTTGTAATTAGAGGAGAACCAAAAACCAGAAAATTTGGCAATATTATACTTTAGGATTAAGAAATAATTGTCCAAATTTTCATTAAAAGTATTTCGTATCATCAGTTTGGATTCCAGAAAGGATAATAGTATACAAACAAGTAGTCAGCTGAATAAAATCAGTTAAAAACGTCTTGAGGAGAAAAAATGTTGATCTGTGCTTTTCACTTTTTAATCTTCACTCCCGGTAAGAGATTAAAACAAAAACTAGAACTAGAGTTTCTAAGGACATCAAAAATATTAATTCAAATTCTTTGCTATAGATGAAGCGTCGTTACAAACCCTTAAAATTGGTCACCTCTTAAAGTCATGAATTTAAAATCGGTGCCAAACTTTTGTTTTAATACTTTTTCCAAATTGTTTTAAATTCTTCTTCTTTATGTTTTCAATATAAATTGTTTACCCAATAAAAACTTTTGATTGTGAAGCCTAAAGAACTTTATATACTATTCTGTGGCAATACGTTTAAAGCAGTGATGGGCAAACTACGGCCCGCGAGAGGTTTCAATCCGGCCCGCCAAGCGTTGTTCAAAAAAAAAAATTAATCACCTATTAAAAAATTATGCCCAAAAAATAAATTTACATTATGTTTTAAAAAAGATATAAATTGACAATTTTAGCAAAAAAATGCGATGTTTTCATATTATATTGTGTACAAACTGCGTAGTTTTCTGGGAAATATTGTACACACAAGAGAACAACAACTTTCTGATGCAATATTTCAAGAAGAAACATAAACATCATAAAACACTAACAACTAATATAGAAAACTGAACGTATAACATAACAACAACTATTATATGTGAGATCTAGAAGATTCTTGAATATTCGAGACAACATGCACAACAAATATAAAAGCGCCAGCGATGGATTAATCAGCAATCAGTAAAAGTGTAAATCTCGTGACGCAAAGAATAAATTGTGAAGTAAAATTATAAAGTTGCCAACGTACAGTTTTATTTGCGTAATTAAAATAATAAAATAGAAAATAGAAAGAGAAAAATTGATTCGGAATGTCGAGTATTTCAAGAAAATTGGACATGGAAGTACTTCTTTATGGAATATAATCAAAAACCTATTTGTCTTATCTGCCAAGAACCGGTAGCTGTACTAAAAGATTATAATCTCGCTGGGCACTTTAATTCAAAACATCTTGGGTCGAAGTACTATAAAATGACAGATGAAGAAAAGAAAGTTCATTCAGAGGAATTGAAAAGAAAAATATCTAGTCAGCAAATGTTTTTTAAAAAGCAAAGAAGTGTCCAGTGATCCTCCACGTTAGCTGGTCACATTGTTGCCTGTAGAATAGCAAAAAGTAACAAACCGTTTTCTGAAGGAAAATTATTAGTGTTAATTAGCATTAAAAAAGTATTATGCCCGGAAAAGGTAAAAGATTTCGAATCTATAGGGCTGTCACGTAGAACGGTCACAAAAAGAATTGAAGCGATTTCTTTTAATTTAACCAATCAACTCGATGGACGTCTTAAAAAGTTTAAGTATTTTTCAGTCACTATGGACGAGAGTGTTGACAGGAGTGATACAGCCCAACTTTTAATTTTTATCAGAGGAGTCGATAAAAACTTTGTAATAACCGAAGAACTTGCTTGTTTGAGATCTTTGAAAGGAAAGACGACAGGAAAAATAATTTATCATGAATTTAAAGAGGGGATGAAATGTCTTAATGCCCCAATTTCCAAATTAATTAATTTAACAACTGATGGAGCACCAAACATGGTGGGAAAAAATACGGGGTTTGCAGGAGTTTATAAAAGTAAGAATCCTGAAAGCGAAACAATTTTTTTACATTGTATAATCCACCAAGATGTTCTTTGCAAGGCTGCCTTGGATATTAACCACGTACCTTATATTATTTTAAAATTAATTAATACCATTCGAGCCCGTGGTTTGTTACATCGACAATTTCAAGAGTTTTTATCGGAAGTTGATGCAGAATTTTCAGATGTACTTTATTACACAAAGATCAGGTGGCTGAGTTGTGGGCATGCCTTCTCGAGAGTTTGGAGTCTTCCCGAAGAATTTAAAGTCTTTCTAAAAACAAAAATTAAAATTTGGTATGAGTGGAAAATATTGGAGGATAAGAATTGGTGCATCGAATTTGCTTTTTTCACGGATTTACTCGAGCACTGTAATAAACTGAACAAGAAGTTACAGGGAAGAAATCAATTTATAGATGAAACTTGGGGCAGTTTGAGGTCTTTTAAAACTCAATTGTTTATATTTTCTAAATGTTTGGGAAAAAATGACACAAGTCTAAATGGAATAGTAGGTTCCAAAAAGACTATAATGTGCCCCCGGGGGGAATATATAACTAATAAAACTTAAACCGAACTTTTAATTGAACAGCAACCCCATAATATTTAAATGAATGACCCTCTATGTTTTTTTTTAATTTAATGGCCCGCCGCAAGATTTTTTTTAACTTATTGGCCCGCCAACCAAAAAGTTCGCCCATCACTGGTTTAAAGCTTCAAAAACTTCAAAAAAAATGTACCCTGTTTATCATAGCACTTTTCTATTTTTGTTATTTACTGAGTTTTTCATTTAATATTTGTTTTGTTTTTTTGCGGAAGTTTTATTTAAGCGATGCATTTAAAATTTTCAAAATTAATATACTCAATGAAAACCAATGTGCTAAGTTTTTAAAAATCAAAAAATACGCTCGTAACTCATGCATATCCTTAAACATTAGTTAACATTGATTTTTTGTTTAAAAACTAAAATTAATTGATTATAAATTAAAGAAAAAATATAAGCATTTTACTGCACTAAAACAGTTTAAATTGTCAAACATCAAACATCAATAATTTTGGACGTAATCGAATGCTTTCTCACACACACATATTAATTTTTTTTACACTTATATAGATGTAGCAGAAATATTGCTTTCATTCATGTTGATTTCCACGAATGTTAATGCAAATAACAGCTTTCTTTCTGTATCATTTTTACTAGTAGCATACAAAGTTGCATTAAACTGCATTGTAAATACAGTAATGTATAAAATATTACATTCTTTTAACACCCTTCCGGAATATTTATTTTATACAAAGTTAATTATTTAATTAGAGCATTTGATCGTCAAAAAGACTATAAATTCAATGTAATTCAAAATATTAATTTTAAACAAATGCTTTTTTTTGTTGCAAAAAAAAAAATATTTCTATAAATTTAACAAAAAAAAAACTTAATTAATTTAAGCCAACTTTGTTTGTGAAAAACTGCATCTTGTTAGCGTTTACTGCTTTGGTCAAGTTGTCAGCTAACATGTTCTCAGACTTAATATACTCTAACACTACTTCTCTATTTGCAATTTTCTCCTGAACAAATTTGGCTTTTATGTCGACATGCTTAGTACGAGTCGAGAACGAGTTGTTTGATGCTATAAACATAGCACTTTTGTTGTCGCAATATAATATTATCTTCTTCGGTGCACTCACCATCAGTTCTTGTTGTAGTCGTTTAAGCCACATAGATTCTTTAATGGCGCTTACGACTGACATTAGCTCGGCTTCGGTTGAAGAAAGTGCTACTGTGTGCTGCTGCTTGGTGCCCAGGATATCGTGCCACCTTGAAACATAAAAATGTATCCTGTAGTGGAGCGCCTGCTGTCCATATCATTAGCCCAATCGGCATCACAATAGCCGAATTCATCCTCAGGACCTTTTCTGTAAAATATACATTTATTTATGGCACCTTGCAAATACCTCATAATTCGTTTCAGCGCAATCCAATGCGCCTTGCCTGGATTTGTTGAAAAACGGCTCAATTTGTTAACTGCGTAACAGATGTCTGGTCTAGTTATCTGTGCAGCGTACAACAGACATCCTATTGCTTCCATATACGGTACTTTAGCCATTTTCGCTCGTTCCTCTTCAGTCTTCGGACACATTTCCGATGTCAGCTTTTGGTTTACGTCGATTGGTGTTGATATGGGATGACAAGTTTTCATCCCAAAGCGTTTTAAAACATTAGCGATTTAGACTGACTGATCGATTTTAATGCCGCAATCTTCACGTGTAACTCGCATGCTGATGTAGCTTCTCCCATCTTCATCTTGAAAGATTTCATTAGTTATGACTTAAGCTTCTCGATTTTCTTGACATCTTTGCTGAATATGAACACGTCATCAACATAAATGGCAACAAACAACATGCCATTTGCTGCACTCGTGTGATAAATACAACTTCAACTTCGCTTATCTGGAGACCAAATTCCAATAGCACGTAGTTGAGTTTTTCGTTCCATACTCTACTTGCTTGTTTTAAGCCATAAAGTGATTTGTTAAGCTTACATACCCTTCCGGAATTATCATCGAATTTTGCAGGTTGTACCATATAAATGTCTTCTTTGAGCTCGCCGTTTAAAAATGCAGTCACAGCGTCCATTTGGCCAAATCGTGTTGTACAGCCAAGGCCAAAAGAAATCGAAGCGATGTATATCTAAACGTTTCCTGATAATCCACTTCTTTTTTTTGGCTGCATCCCTTTATTAGTCTATCGTCTGTTGAAGCGTCTTCTTGAGATGGCGATTCTGTATCGCCTCGCTCTTCTAGATAGATATCACGCGATTGTTGCCAGGAATCATCGAAAAAATGGCCATTTTGCAGCAAATCCTCGTTCCTCCTATTCTTCTTCTTCTAAAATTATCAGTAACACGTTATCGGAAAATTTATTTTTCGTAAAGCAAACTGTATTTATCGTAGCGTGATTAGCGGCCCATAACCTGTTGAGCAGACTAAAGATAGCCAGCGAAGGAGAACCGCAGCGTAGAAAAAAAACGTGTTACCTTTCAGAATGTTTAACCGAAAGAGAGAAAGTTTATTGAATGTTCAGTTGATAAAGCTAGTAGCATACAAAGTTGCATTAAACTGCATTGTAAATACAGTGATGTATAAAATATTACATTCTTTTAACAAAATGTTTGGGGGGAAAACATAATTGTAGTTTGTTTAGAAAATATGTGATTTAGTGTGGGTGTGTGTGAGATTTGAAAGTGACAATCACTATTACTAAGGCGTGAAAGAATGAAAGAGACAAGAAAGAGACAAATTTGAGTTTGTATGTAGTGATCTGTAATTTCATAGTGTTTAAGTCACAGGTACTGAAATATCATTTATCTCCCAAATTAACAAAAAAAAACAGAGGGGAAAAGACCAATTTGTAATAGGAGAAAAAGTTAAAGTGAAAAACCTAGCACGTAGTATTTGATATCTCCTTTTTTTCCTCAAAAGCCATTTTATAGAAATCGTATCAATAGAATAATATGAACCCATAGAGATTTATAGAGAGCTCCTGCCAACTTTTATAAAGATCTCATGCATTTTCCGAGAATATGTTTATTATTATATTGAAAGCAATTACTTCAATTAATATAATAAAATTGAAATAACGAAATTTGTTAAATCCCATATAAGCAAATTAATAGAAAAGTCAATTAACTTAAGGCAGCCAATAAAAAATAGAAATTTAATAAATTTACACTGATAAATTTTAGCATTTCAAACACCAACAATAAAAATGATAATTACTTTAGTTCCATTTATATTTTATGACGTCTACCAATGCAGATAACAAGGATAATTTTGTCAAATCATTTCAAGATAATTTATTTTCACTTGTTGAAATACAAAATTTCGTTTAAATTAAAAATTAAGAAACAGTGGCACGAAAGACTACAAAAATGCTATAATTAGTGTGGATTTAAAATTGGCAAAGTATTTTGGATATTAGATTAAAGTATTAAAAAGAATGCTAACATTTTATATTTAATAGCTGAATTTTCTTAAGAAGTTTCTTGAACGTTGCGACCTTGAGTATTAAGTTATTTAACTCTTGTAACTTAACACCTTCTAGCTTACCATTCACGTTATTTTATGTTAGAGAAGAATGTTTCACCATTAAACAAAAAAATCTTTTCAAAGTAGAGATGGAAAAAAGGATCTGTCGGCATAGTTTAAATGCCAGAGAACCAAAGATACCTCCGTTTTACATATCTTACTCTAAATTTATTTCCAACTTCCAGTTACTAGTTGCCCCCCGGGGGCACATTTATCGGTCTTTAAAGAATACTCTATCTAGACCTATGCAACTGGGGGAAAAAGGGAGCCCAGTCCCCTGAAGTCAGACAGGGAGACAACTGGAAACTCCACTTTATTTCCACGGGGATCAGTGAGCCGCAGAGTTCATTATTTATCTCTTTAGACATTTAATAGTTCTCTGACTGATCATTGAGGTTGGCCCCTATATGGGAGCATCGTGATAGTTGTGGTTTTGCAGGAATATGAAATTTATGGCGGCCAGGATCATTACACTGATAATGACACGCAAAGTGAATGATCCAGTCCAGTGAGCATGCTTGACATGTGTTCTGGACAGGAGTTAGAAAGTCTCCAACTCTTTAGCAAGGTGTGATGGTTTGCAGACCTGTCCTGAAATCATTAAAGTTGCAACTAGGTAGTTCTGTTGCTTAGAATTATGTCTTCGGCTATCTAGGACGAGCATGACGTTCCAAATTATGTATAGTGGTTTGTCCACCATCTGATTAAGACTATATAGTGAGGCGCGGATGTAAAACAAATCACATTCTCCAGTTACAAGTTATGTTATGACTGCTTTTTTAACTGGCAGTTTCATAGCATTTGTACTACCTTAACGATATTAAGCGATATTACTCAATAACGATTAGTTTCGTGGAGACTAACTAAACTAAACCTTAATAAATATGATAGAAGGCAGCTGCTAGGAGATGAAAGGCCTAAAGCAATAAGCTATTATAGGGGTATTGAATGACTGCCAGATATATTTATATAATCTCAGACTAAACTAATTTATCGGATTATATTTTTTTCACACTTTATTTTAAAACACTTTTCCCAACTTACCACGTTTCCAACATGTAGAGATTTATTAACTTTATTGTTGACATCATTATGCAGCAGTTTTATTTTTGGTGTTATGACGATGTCGTAACTGCTCCTGCTAAATATATAAAATACTGGCTGACATTTTTTTAATATCCAGCTGAGTTTTAATAACTCGCCAATAAATGTCTGCGTTTATACGAAAACAATTTATTTATTAAATGAAATCTCGTTATCTTAATTAACAAAAAACAAAAAAAAAGGGCAAATTAAGATATTTTCACTAAAAATAATTTATAACGGAAAGAAAAAATTTCCTTGAAATATTTGAATTTTTAAATTAAACAATCGAAGTATAACAACAGCAGTAAATACATTTGGATAAAAGAAATTAACCAAAAATGCAAATATTTGCAAGTTGTTTCTTGTTTTGTTTTGCTTTTTCGGAAATTATCTGTCAAATAAACAAAACAAACTTTTAAGATCCATAAATATGACAATTTTGTTAAATGTGTATATTTAAGTTTATTTGCACTATAAATCTTTAAAGAAAACAAGGTTATCATCGATAGCATCATCAACAGTCAACAGAAGAGAAAAACACAAACACACAAGACGATACCAACAGTACGAGTATTTATGTCACGAGTAGTTCAATCAATTTTAAAAGAAAACGAAAGAGAATAGCGCGCTAAACATTGTTTCCCTTCTTTCTTTCTTTCTTAATTTTATATTACGTAGAGCATATATTGAACAGATAATTTTTGTAATGCCTGCGGCATGTCTAACTGTCAGTTGGACATTTTTTAAAGATGCTGTCTGAGTAATTAATTCCGTTTTAACAATTCGATTTTTTGTTTACCAACAATTTATTGTTTTAAAATATTTTTTTATTAAAACACATAAAATTTGTTTAAATTAAAAAATCTGTGGAAACAAATGTTTTCCAATAAATCCACATATATATATATATATATATATATATATATATGTATATCATATCTAGGAATACTGACTTAGGAACTCTTAATTAAATAGAAAATAATGTTTTTCGTTTTAAATTTTAATTTCTTGTTTTTGGTCTGATTTCGATCTAGTCCTCTAACTTATTTTCTGCATTCTGCGTTATACAGTACACAGAGTTTTATAGAATAAAAATAAGTTTTTGATTGGACCAAAATTTAGAAGTTAGTTAGACTTATGGTGTTATTGCACGCCTTCAGGCCCTACTATAATATGCATAGCTTGGCTTAAGCCAACTTAAACAACTGTACAAACACCTAATAATCATATGTGGCAAACAATAATGTACTTAACAAAACTTTTCATCAAGTTTCGTTAAATATCAATTGCTTAAGCAAAGTACGAAACTGATCGCACATTCCGTACGGAAACAGCTGATTTTGCATTGTACATTGTGTTATAGAAACATTAGTACACAAATTGCACTGGACGACGAAAGAGAAATTAATAGAAAACGTACTAAGAAAAAATTGATTATACAACATAAGAGATGCGTTTTATTATAACTAATTTTATTTGGGTACGGTTTTCCGTCGACCCTCGTCAAATTTGGTTTGTGAACAAACCGGTTTCGGCTGTTTGCCATCTTCAGTGTTCTTTTATTATAACCGCAACTCAAAGGAATCAGTATGGAAAAAAGTAGCAGAAAAATGCAGTAAAAATGGTAAGTAATACCTTGAAGAATTTTGCTTACGTTTTTCATTCTCAGACTGGTATGAATTATATAAAGTCGTGCAGTGCAAACACAGATGGAAGTTACTGCGGTAACTTTTCTGCAAGGAAATAAAGAGGACGGGGGCTCCATCAGGCAGTGGACAAAATAAATAATTATATTTTGTCTTTTTGTTAATAAATTTAATTTATTTGGAAAAAAAATATTTTTTTGCAAAAGTGCGTATAAAACAAATGTGCACCTGTGTATAATAATTTCTATATTCGTGTAAGTACATTATAGCCACCTAAAATTCTTCAATTATTTGCTTAAGCATTTGACAAACTTTTCGTTCAATTTTTGACATTGACTTAAGCCAACTTATGCCTTTCGCTTTTTTTCATTGACTTTAATTATTAAATTAATTTCGTTGAGTTATTTCCTTGTAGGGTTCGAATTTGTTTATAAAATATAATCCAACAAATGGTCTACGTAGATATCGGTATAGAGCGATCAAAAAATAATCGTTATTTTCAAACTTCGTGAGTCACGTATGTTCGATTTTTTTTCTATTGTATTGGTACATATGTCTGTTATATATGCTGACAATATCAGCCATTTTGGATTGTCAGTTTGTTTTTGACAGATAAAAAGATTAGTCGTGTTTTGGTGTGCTTTTCGATTTTTTACTATTCGAACAAATGGATCAAAGAAACTGTATTAAGTTTTGTGTACAAAATGAAATTAAATGTGTACGGTCAGAGTGTGATTCGTTTTACATCCGCACCTAGCTATGTAGCCCTAATCAGATGGTGGACAAACTACTATTATATAATTTGGAACATCATACAGGCGTCCTAGGAAGCCGAAGACATAATTCTAAGCAACAGAACCACCTAGTTGCAACTTTAATGATTCCAGGGCAGGGCTGCAAACCATCACACCTTGCTAAAGAGTTGGAGGCTTTCCTACTCCTGTCCAGAACACATGTCTAGCATGCTCACTGGACTGGATCATTTACTTTGCGTGTCATTATCAGTGAGATGATCCTGGCCACCATAATAACCATTATACTGTTATGGGGCCGCAAAACCACAACCACCACGATACTTCCATATAGGGGCCAACCTCAATGATCAGTCAGAGAACTATTAAATGTCTAAAGAGACAAATAATGAACTCTGCGGGTTCACTGATCTCCGTGGAAATAAAGTGGAGCTTCCAGTTAACTCCCTGCCTGTCTTCAGGGGACTGGGCTCCCTTTATACCCCCAGTTGCACAGAACACAAGTTCATTTGTTGTATAACCGGTTTATGGAAGGCCGCGAAAATGTCAATGACGATGCTCGTCCTGGTCACCCGAGCATGTCAACAACCTATTTAAACAATAAAGCAGTGAAGAAAATGATTTTAGATAAGTTTGGAGAAGTTGCTGACGATATTGGCATATCGTTCGGCTCATGCTAAGCAATTTTTACGGATGTTTTAGGCATGGAGCGTGCGGGTGCAAAGATTGTTCTAGAATTGCTAAATTTTGAGCAAAAACAACGTCGCATGGACATCGCTCAGGGGCTGTTGAACGTCGATTCAGATTAGCTTAAAAATGCCACAACTAATGACGAATTATGGGTGTATGGCTATGACATTGACATCAAAGCCCAATCATCCCAATGGAAACGTCCAGAAGGGCTAAGACCGAAAGAAGCACTCAAGTTCGGTCAAATGTAAAGGTTTCGCTTACTGTGTTCTTCGATTGCAATGGCGTGGTGCATCATGACAACATCGTATGGTCAATAAGGAATACTACCTTGAAGTTATGAGCAACTTGCACGATTCAATTCAGCATTGTGTAAAAACCAATAATGGAATTTGCACCATTATAACGCACCAGCTCACACATCGATGCTTCTGCGTGAGTTTTTGGCCAAAAACAAAACCGTAAGCCTGCCTCAACCATCTTTTTCACCGGACTTGGCCACCCAAAACCGAAGACACCGAAGAGGGGAAAGCGTTTTGCTACGATTGACGAGATAAAAGAAAAATCAAAAGAAGAGCTGTTGGCGATACCAAAAAGCGCATTTCAAAAGTGTTTCGAGAATTGGAAAAAACGCTGGCATAAGTGTATTGTATCTGAGGGGGACTTTTTTGAAGGGGACATGATAGTTATTGATGAATAATGAAAATAACGGTTATTTTTTTTTTATCATACCTCGTATATTCACTGATTACCAGGCTTATTTTAGAAATAATACTGGTAACCCTCCTACAATGCTTTACTTTTACAACACGTTTTCTATACAACGCTTGTTATTTTTCTTTACAGCATGCAACAATTAAAGTCGACACAAGTTATACTTATAATTGCTTTTAATATTATACGTTATTATTTTTATTTAGAACAAAGGGATTTTCCGAAATAAACTTAACACAAGTTGTTTTGGTAACTTACTAATGTTTTTCATGTCACTTGAAGTAGAAAAGTCTTAATACTCACAACACTAAATTTAAAATTGTAAAAACTTTGTTAAGCAAATTTTATTTTAATTGTGTTCGTAAAAAGTTTTTATAAAAATTTAAAAGAGAAAAACTTGTTCTTGCAAGATGTACATAATTTACGAAAATCGCCTTCAAATAGCTGATATTGCTAAACAATTAAAGTTAAATGAGTCAACAATAAGAGCTATTAAACAAAACAAAAGAAAAATTAGAAGTTCTGTAGCATCTGTAGAGTCTGTACTCGCGAAGAGCACTGCCTGCTCGAGAGCAGAGATTATGGAGAAAATGAAACAATCACTTATATTGTGGATAGCAGATATGACGAAAAGACGATTACCATTATATGGGAAAGTAATTAAAAATATTTAATTATTTTAAGGAAATATAAGCAAAATTATTCGGTTACTTATTTATTGACAATGTTTAAGAAATTTTTTATTATTATAATTTTGATTTATATTGGCATTAAAAAAAGTAATTCTTGTATAATTTACATTACAAGTGACTGGATAAGGTGCAAACTCCGTTAATATTTACAGGCAAGTAAAAGCGTCTATTGTTTCCAAAATAGAAAGATGTATTTAAGCAGTACAGTCCATCTCCGTTGTTGAAAGTATTTCAAGACTGAATGAGGATCTGAATAAAATTTATTGCTGAGCAACTGCAAATGGATTTTGTCTTAACCCTTAGAAGCCAAAGTGTATTATAACTAAGGTAAGTGGATTTATTCTGCGAGTAAATGAAATACTGGCTGTTTCTCAAGCCGCGTTTTAGATAGTACTGGAGAGTTTGTATTAGGTGTGTTATTACACCTGGATGATGTCATCTTATCGAAAGCGATCGCTAATCGCACCAGATAAACAGCCAGTAGAGACATTTTTCACCGGAAAGTATGACAACTTTATCATAATTCGTAAGAAAATTATTAATTATATTATTCGATATGTGCTTGGATTTTCCGACGGGGTTAAAATTACTTTGATTTGGGTACGGTTTTCCGTCGACCCTCGTCAAATTTGGTTTATGAACAAACCGGTTTCGGCTGTTTGCCATCTTCAGTGTTCTTTTCGTACTAGTTGCGTTCTATTGTCAGTTGTGTTTATATAGTTCGTGTCACCCTTCGTGTTATTGCGTTCGTCACTTTCTGGCTTTTTTTTTTGCCTGCATCTCTCTCCTTTTTCGTTTGTCTCTTTTTACCTAATTTGTCGCTGCCTTTTTCAGTCGTCTTTGTTTTTTCTAGCTAAATCCTTTTACGATCATGCTTGTTGTCCGTTTTTGTTTATGTGTGAACCTATTGGTTTTTTTTTTGTGTGTGACATAATAATCTGTAATTGTACGTTTATGATGTTCTTTATTGCTTTGGTCTTGTGCACCTGCGTAACGTTTTTGTGTTGGTGTAGTGTTCGTTTTCCTGTAAAAATGTTTCAACGGTTCAAATATTGTGTCCGAAGCAGTGTTTATTTGTTCATTTATTATTCGTCCGTCAAATGTTTTTTGTCTGTATATTTCCATGTTTTCTAATACATTTAGTCTCCTTCCTTTGTGCTGTGTATGAAGCAGTTTAACCGTTGTCTTTATATGTCCTGGTGTACATTTGTTGTTAAATATATGGTTCGCAAAGTTTGATTCCGGAGTTGATTTTGGTCCCCGTAGTTTTTTGTTATAGTCTCTAATGTGTTCCCTAAATCTGGTCTTAATTTTTCGTCCTGTTTGCCCGATGTAGCTATAATGGCATGAACAAGTTAATTTGTACACTCCCCGTCTGTCCAGTATATTTGCCTCGGTTGTTTTATTCCGTAGTATTTTGCCTATGTTGTTTCTTGTTCTGAATGCGGTATTGATGTTGTGTTTTTCAAAGAATTTCGCCAGTTTGTACGTTGATTTTCCCATATATGTTAATGTAGCCCATTTTCCCCTTTCACCCTCCTGTTCTTTGTCCGTTCTAATCTGTCCTCCGATGTTATATACGAGGCGCTTTTTGTATCCGTTGTTTTCCGCTATGGTGTATATTGTTTCCATTTCCTTCATATACATTTGCCGTGTTAGTGGTGTTCTCTCGAGTCTTGTTATTAACTGCCTGATTGCTGCGTTTTTGTGTTGCTGGGGATGATTTGATGAGTTGTGTATTATTGTGTCCGTTGCTGTTGGTTTCCTGTATATTTCATATTCGATTCTGTTCGAGATTATGTTCCTCTTGATCGTTAGGTCCAGCTAATTAATTCTCCCCTCCTCTTCCTTTTCCATTGTAAATTTTATGTCCTTGTGTCCTCCATTCAAGTAATCTAGAATTTGCTCATCGTTATCTCCTTCTAGTATACATATGATGTCGTCGACATATCTTGCGTAGAATATCACCCCGAAGTCGGTCCCCAATCCCCTTACGTATTCCCCTTCCAAATTCTGCATAAATACTCCCATGAGGGCGGCAGATGTTGGATTTCCCATCCATAAGTTTTAAAAGAAAATTAACCTTATTCTGTTTGGTGAGACGACGGCGTTTTTTATCGCCGTGCATAAATCCTTATTCTCATATTGCCATTTATCGATGACTGGCAACACACGTTTGGTATTCTGTAAGAAAATTTGCCTTAAATCACCGTTGATATTGTTTAAAAAACCTAAAAATACAAAATAAAATATAAAAAATTGCAAATAAAATAGAAAATAGAAAAAATTAAAATCACCAACGCCAACCAATTTGAAAAATTCACATTCAGTGTTCCCACTAATTATAAGCAACAATGGGAAATTGTTACGACTGCTCTAAACGCCCCTGACCTACCAAATAAAACGTAGGTATAGTATGTAGTTCTTTAAAAATAAATATCTGACAAAATTCATTTTTACAGATTTGGGGCAAATTAAAATTGAAAGTAAAAAATGATGGTTACAAAAAAAAAAATGGAATGCAAAGCTACTGGGGGCGGCATATTTAATCAACTTATACTGAGCCCCTTTTGAAGAAGCTGTGGTAAATCTGCGGAACATTTTTATTTTTGGTATTATGTTGTTTGTTTTTCCTCCGCCAGTAAATGAAATACTATTACTATTTAGTGTCCTAACTGGCTGGTTTGTAGTCAAAGGCCAGCGCCAATTAGGATAGGAAATAGCAATAGCAATTTTTTTCACACAGTTTATATTTTTTTTTCACAACAATTTTATTAAAAATAGTATACAAATGAATCCCCCCCCCCGGTGGCACATTTATGGTATTTATAGAACGCTCGACTATCTAGACCTGTGCAACGGGGAGGAAAATGGAGTCGAGTCCCCTGAAGGCAGCAGGGGTCAACTGGGAACTCCACGTTATTTCCACGGGAATCAGTAGCCCGCAGAGTTTCCGCTATTTGTCTCTTTAGGCATTTAGCTGTTTCTCTGACTGATTATTGAGGTTGGCTCTTCGGGGGTATCGTGCTGGTTGTGGTTTCGCGGCCCCATAACAGACAGGTCAGTTTTATATGGTGGCCAGGTTCATTTCACCTTTAATAACCCCTACCTGGTGGAATGTTCCTAGATCCAGTGAGCATGCTAGACATGTGTTCTGGGCAGAAGTTGGATAGTCTCCTGTGCAGCCCTGCTCTGGAATCTGTAAAGTTGCAACTAGGAAAGACCTGTAACTAGAATTAGTCTTCGGCTTCCTATGGCATGAATGACGTTTGCTTTTCATTCCCAGTGGTATGAGCACCATCTGATTAAGGCTCCATAGCCAGGCGGAGATGTAAATCTTATCACGTAATACAAATGAATCAGGTGACTCAAATATTAGATATGTGTGTTATATTTTTTTGAAACGATCGGTAAACTGGTAGTGTGAGCATTCAGTAAAAAAAAAGTTAACCAATCGGGCCACTGTGCATTTTATAAACTGCGTAGTTTTTTAAGAAATCTTAAACACACAAGACAACAACAACAACACGCTTATAAGAATTACTATGAAATAAGATAAACAACTAACACAGAACAAACTGAATGAATATTCTAGTATATGAGAGAACCGCTTAAAACAACTACATATATAAGCACCACTTGCTGGGAAAATTAATTAATACAAGGTGAGTTATCAGTGAGTAAAGACAACAAAGTTATCATCACGTTTATTTTATGTGAACTGAAAGTAAATAAATCGTTTAATTTAATTTGAAACTCTAAAGTACTGGTTATTATTCTGCAATAAAAGAACTTAATATAACAAAACGTTTATTGAATGGAATAAATTATATATATATATATATATTGTTAAAAAAAAGTGCCATTAATTTTTACCGCGCCAAAAACACTGCTGTAAGGCATAATTGTGAAGATGATGATTACTGCACAACAAAAATATAAATAGTTTGTGAAATATGTTATCCATCGAACTTCGCAAAGTCGAAAATTCGAGAAATTTCTTAATTCGGTTTGTGTAAATCTAGTATCAATTCAGCTGTCTAGCAATTTCTGATTTATTTTTTAAATCCGCAATGCTGTCACGCATAATCAGAATGGAAGCAACATATAGATCTAGACTTTAAATCAACAATGTCAGTTATTTTATTGTATTTTAATACATTTTATTATTATTTAATTTATTTTTGATGTATTTAATTAAAATTAATTTCGATAAAATTTGTAATAAAAATTTTAAATTTTGAACAGAAAATTTCAAAAAAAAATGTTTAGTAACAAAATTAAAAAAAAAAACAAAAAAATGAATTCAGAAGAGCAGATCTAGCTAGCTACGAGAATGGGATTAGAACTCATAAAAAATTATAATTTTAATATTTGATTATTATTTTAATTCGACCTTTATCCTTTTTTATAACAGTCTTTTAAATTATATACGTATATTTTTTCAATATTTCGCTTATAATTTTAATTTTAATTAAAAGACCGTTATAAAGTTATATTTATTATAATTTTAATTTTGAATAAAATTTTAACTATCGGAAACTGAAAAAAATGCAACAATGCCAACAACAATATTCCACACAGCACAGTAGTAATTTTACTTAATTAAAATCTCACCTAAAGCAACACCTTTACTTTCTATCTTTTTGGACGTTAATTTAACCTTGAACTTAACCAAATGCTTAAAAATTATACTACTTTATATAATAATTTCGATAAGAACAAATCTTAATCAAGTTACCTGAATACTGAATCATCAAATGCATAAGTTTATCAAATCTAAGCAAAAAGTAAAATTTAATTTTAGAAACGTGTGCAATATTTATTTGGTCTCATTATCTTAACTATTTCGTTTCTTTAATATAATTTATATTTCCTTTAACAATATTTATATAAATCAAAAAATATTTTTGTAAATCAAATCTGACTTAATTGTTGTTTTAGACTTTTTTGCAAAATATTTGCAAAACTCAAGTTTTGTTTATATTTTTTTTTATGATGGCCATAAAGAATCACATGTTTTTGTTAAGAAAAGTATATTTTTTTGCAGTTTATTGTTTTAATTGGTGATAAGCTTAAGATATTCCTACTGTGTGAGAATGATGATGTATTCAACTGAATGTTATTGTATTTTTAAGCTTAATGAGATTTAGGATATAAATATCAAAATGAAACAAAATAATGGGTGCTTTTTTAGGAACTATTTTAAGTGATTTAAGTATTGCAGTGAAGATGTCACTGCATTCTATTTTTAGTTTGGTTTTTGGCAATTTAAAAAAAAAATGTTCACCCCATAACTGAATGTATGAAAAGCGAAAAGAGTTATGGCCCGTCACCGGTATAAGAAGTACAAATACAAGGTCGAATCATACATATATTATATATATTTCATACATATTTATTTTAATATATTGTTTCAAAGATGTTTAGTTTAAAAAATAAAAACAATTAACACGACAACAAAAACACACAACCATACAGGCACCTACACTGAATAATCATAATAAGAACTACATGTGATGATGTTGAAGTAGAATTTTCTTAATCGGTTTTTTTTTTCAACAAGAAATTTGTTTTTTTTTTTTTTATTTATCATTAATTGTCTACGGAAATTAACATCCTTGCAGACATTTTAGTTAAAATACAATATACATTATTTTAAATTAACACACATACATATATACTGGCTTTACATACACTTCAGTTCATTTAAATAACAACAGCAAAAAATTTGTATGTTACTGCGGATTTTAAATCAACCAAGCAAAAGAAAGATATAACATTTTTTTTTTTAGATATTTGTTTTATTTTTTATTATTACTATTAACAATAGTAAAAAAAAGTTTGGAAAACATAAAAAAATATTCACAAAATTAGGTCTTATTGCTAAGAACTATTAAGTTTCACATGTTCTCTAACAATTAGTAAGAAGTGTTGCCACCATGGTGCTTTATAACCTCAAATATGCGACTTGGAATGGAATCGTAGAGAGTTTTAAGGTAATCTAGGGAAATCTCGTCCCAAGCGGTCTCGATGGCATTGACCAATGATGGAACGTCTTCAAAATGCTTACCTCCTTCATAAACCTTCCGCGAAATCCATCCCCAAACGTTTTCCACTATATTTAAGTCTGGTGAGTAAGGTGGCCATTCCATCAGCGTCACATTTTGGTCACTTATCCAGGCTTTTGTCGCTCTAGCATTGTGTATCGGAGCGTTATCCTGTTGGAAAATCCAACGCAAAGGTCCAAAAATGTTGCTGCATTCCTCAAAAGCTTTTTCTAGAATGTTTTTATATTGTTCTGTGTTCAGTTTTGTGGTTTTAAATTGCAGTTTAATACTGATATGGCACCCCATACCATAATTCCACCAATGCGACTGTGTCGACGGCTTAATATTATTTCTTCTTTTCTCAGGTCATGGTAATAAAAATTATACCCGTCAGGACCATCAAGGTTAAATTTTTTTTCGTCTGAAAAGACAATCATGTGTCATTCTCTTTTCCACGTCATGTGAACTTCAGCAAAATTCAATCGTTTCTCTTTGTGAATGGCTTTTACTGCAGGTTTTTTCTTAAGTTTCATTCTCTGAATATGAGGAGAATTTACTATCAAGCGCCGAACAGTCGAAATACTTGCTCTGGCTTTCGCCTTAATTTTTGGTACGGAATCACGGGAATTAGACGCAATTCTTAAAACTACACGCTTGTCTGTTGGCGATAAAACACTTGCTGGTCTTCCTTTCATATTTTGCCATAAGAAGACAACACGAGCACTTCTTCCGATTTTCTCTCCAATTTTTCTAAAGGACAACTTTTGTTCAAAATAGGCTTCAATTTTTCTTTCTTCTAATGATAATGACTTTCCTCGTCCCATTTTAAAATTTTTTTATATTATGAAGTGCAATTTGTCAAACTAAATAAGACTGAAAAATCTGCGCAGACTATTCGCTTTAGAATATTAAAAATTATCAACTGTTGTTATTCATATGAACTATTTTAAAGTAAATTTTTTTGCCATTCCAGTAGGCTTTGACCGCTACATTCGTAACGGGACTTTTTTCATTCTTTCTTTACCCATTTTCTTAAACCAGTGTGGTCACTTAATATAATATGAAAGCACATACAAAGCGATTTGTAGTACATTTATCTAAATATCAATTTTTCGTAATGACTATCACTGTTGTTATTTAAATGAACTGCAGTGTACAACATAAAAATTTGCTTAAATTTAACACACATACAATAAAAAAATTTCTTGTAAAAAAAAAATATACATAAATGCAAACACCTAGTTAGTTGTTCAGGTAAACTAGTGAGTTATTCCTTATTGTGCTTACTGACAAATTTAAATCTACGAAATTATAATATTTATTAAAATCTGCACAAATTCTCCTAAAATGGTCCGCGTTAGCATAATTGGCTCGAAAGAATTCCACTGCTAAAGGTATAAAATGTCGTGTAGGGCGTTGCGGTATATTTAGAGTAATCCTGTTAATAAGTGAATGAGTAGAAACGTCGCCAATTATCACACCAAAAATGAACGAAATATTAAGTGATGTTCTACGACTCCTTAGAGTTGGTAGCTTAATAATAGAAAGTCTAGCTGAATAGGCAGGTAAGTCCAATGGGTTAAAGTTCAAACCACGGAGGCAAAAAAGCAGGAACTGTTTTTGAACAGATTCGAGAACATCTGAGTATTTTCTATTTTCTATTTTACATCGTCAGCATACGTCAAAATATTGGATGATTGAATGACATCAGGCAAGTCATTAATAAATAGCAAACAAAGAAGCGGTCCAAGGTGGCTTCCCTGTGGTACTCCAGATAGAACCTTTATGCATCTAAAGGAAACGTTATTAAAACGAACCATTTGTTTCCTATTTGTTAGGTAAGAGTAAATCCATTTGACAGTTAAATCGGCAAAACCTATTAATTCCAATTTTTTCTTTAGGAGGATATGATTGATTTTATCAAATGCCTTGCTGAAATCAGTATATATAACGTCAGTTTGTTGTTTTTTTTTTTAAATCCACGATATATAATTGTTGAAAAGTGCAAAAGATTTGTTATGCCAGAGCATCCCTTCCGAAATCCATGTTGATTATTGGTTATCAAAATTGATGTATGAAAGCATAAATGTTTAGTGATAATTTTTTCAAATAATTTGGTTATAGTACTTAATTTTGCAATACCACGGTAATTTGAAATATCAGACCTGTTACCTGATTTAAAACAAGGAATAATATAAGAATCCTTTCAGATTTCAGGACAAGTACCATATTTTATTGATATGTTAAATAAAATTTCCAAAGGGGTGGAAATACTTTCAGCACAATTTATCAAAATATTACTGGAGATGTTGTCAGGTCCACAGTTATATGAGAACTTAATCCTTTTCAATTCCTCGGAGATTGTCAAAATATCGATAAATGGTATATTAATCGTCTGAGATTTTGCAATATTAAATGGGTACTTAAAACATTCATCATAATCTGCAACTGAGTAATTTGTCGAGAAAAAATCGGCGAATAAATTGCTTATAACAGTTTCATCACTAGATTCGGTTTGTTGGAACTGTAAAGTAGAAGGGAATCCATCTGTATTCCTTTTTCGATTAACAAATCTGTGGAATGCTTTTGGACTGCGTTTTAAATTGACTTTCATTTTGTGTAAATGAATATTATAAAATAGTTTATTAAGCGAAGAGTATGCAGCGCGGCTAATATAATAATTGTGATAACACCAACAACATGATAGTTTTGATATTTTGTTTTTTGATGTATTACGAATAGATGCATTGCCAATTATTACAATGAATTAAATTTCGCACGAAAATCGCATTAAAATAACTTAAGCCCACTATAAAAATGGCGGTTCAGTTAAAGTTACATTTCGTAAAATTCGTGATATTTTCGGACAACATAATCGTCCTTCCGAGACTGCTATTAAAAATTTAGTCGATAAACTTAGGTCGACAGGCTCGATACAAAACGTGGAAACACCAACGCATGTTCGGCCGGGTCGTTCAACTGAAAACATCGCAGCTATGAACCACAGTATTGAAGCAGATCCAAATTTGCCAATTCCTCGAAGTTTATAACAATTGGGGTTATCCAAAACCACCACATGGCGAATTTTGCATATGGATTTGACTTTGAAGCTTTAAAGCCACCCAATCATTCACATCGCGGTAGATTTGCTAAATTCATTCAGGTTTTTCTGAAAAAAATCATTTTTTCAGACGAAGCACATTTTCATTTGTCAGGGTATGCCAACAATAAAAATTGTCTCATTTGGGCTTCTGGAAATCCTTGAGCGATTATTGAGAAGCCCCTTGCATGCTCAACGTGCAACATGCGTCATGGGGACATTTTTTTTCAAAGATGAGACTGGAAATGCGGTAACGGTCAATGAATCACGCTATTGCGAGATGCTAACAACTTCATTTTGACCTATTATTAACGATATGGATATCACTAACATGTGGTTTCAACAGAATAGTGCCACATGTCACCCAGCCAATGAAACGATTATCGCAAAACAAATTTCCCAATCGCATAATTTCACGACAATCAGCTGTTAAGTGGCCAGCCAAATCGTGGGATTTAACACTACTGGATTATTTTTTGTGGGGTTATGTTGAGGACAGATTCTATAGAGATCCAATCGAATCGAGATCAGCCTTAAAACTCAAAATCCGTGATGTGATTAACGAAATAGGAACTTTGCCAAAAAAACGATTAAAAACTTTGATGAAAGAATCGACATCTGTCAGTGTGGTCGTGGTGCACATTTACCAGATATCATTCATAATTGCCGAAATTTTATCTCGTAATATAATATAAATTCGAATCATGTTAATCTAAATTTTTTGTTTTATTTTGTTTTAGAAAACAAACCTCTTTTTGAAAACCTCTCTATATGCGAAAACCATTTAAAACAGAATGTATAACTAAATAAATCTAGCACAAATTAAATTAAAATTATTTAAAAAAATAAAAATGTTTAAATAATTACTTTTATTTTTATTCGACCTTTTTTTAAATTAAATTAAATATGAACTAATCTTTTAACGGTCTTTTAAATAATTTAACGATTTTATTTTTCTCGATATTTCGCTTTCCTGTGAAAAGCTTCTTCAGGAAATTATTTTTTATATTAACAAAAACAAAAAATTATAACAATTTGAAAAGAAAAAATTTTTTGAAAACATTTGACAAAACATATAAAATAATTTTCTTCATACATACAAAAAGTAAAATTTCAAATATTTAAACATACAAAAACAAAGAAACGGAAATTAAATAATTAATTAATTAATTCATGTATTAGTAAAATGCATATTAAACCGAAGATTATCACAAAATATGTAGATGATTTATTTTGTATAACTTCGGAAGATGCAGTGGATGATATTTTGTCAGAATTGAATATTTTTTATCCGGATATTAAATTTGCGATTGAAAGAGAGTTAGAATCTAGACTTCCATATTTAAATATATTGATAATAAGAAAGAGAAATAAGTTAGTATTTGATTGGTATAAGAAACCAATCAAATACGACGAATCCTTAATTTTTATTCAAAACATCCAAGAAAAATGATAATAAACACAGCGAAAAATATGATAGACAGAATATTGACTATAAGTGATAGAGAATTTCATTTGAAGAATAGGGATACAATAAGAGATATACTTAATGACAATGATTTTCCAGTAGAATTAACTAACAGATTAATTAGACAATATGGTAGTTATAGGCATAATTTAGGAAATACTACGGCAGAACCAAGAAATTATAAATCATTAACTTATGTTCCTGGAATATCAGAAAGATTAAGAAAGTCTAAAATATATGACACAAATCGATATATAATTGCACACAAAACATATAACACATTAAGTAAATTATTTAGCAGTATGAAGGATAAAATAGGGAAAATGGAAATATCTGATGTAGCATACAGGATACCATGTAGAGGAAATGACCAGGTGAACTGTGACAAAGTTTATATTGGGACAACAAAGAACAAACTTAAAACAAGATTAGCTGGTCATAGATGTGACCAAAAATATAGGAATATTTCAACACAGAAGACATCCTTATCTTCACATTGCAAGAAATATAATCATTATCCAAAGTTTGATGAAACATCAGTATTAGATATAGAAAAAAACTACAAGAGACGTTATATGTTAGAAATGTTAGAAATTGTTAATGTACCAAATGTAAGGAGAATAAATTTCAAAACAGACACAGACAATTCAGCACAGAATATATAGGTACTTAATACAAAAGACACATAATTTGTTATAATTATTTCATAGGAAAAATTTGTTATTTAATTTCCGTTTCTTTGTTTTTGTATGTTTAAATATTTGAAATTTTAATTTTTGTATGTTTGTATGTATGAAGAAAATTATTTTATATGTTTTGTCAAATGTTTTCAAAAAATTTTTTCTTTTCAAATTGTTATAATTTTTTGTTTTTGTTAAATATGAAATAATAATTTCCTGAAGAAGCTTTCCACAGGAAAGCGAAATATCGAGAATAATAAAATCGTTAAATTATTTAAAAGACCGTTAAAAGATTAGTTCATATTTAATTTAATTGTTTAAATAAAATAAATAAATTTTTACTAGTTATAGCGGACACAGAAGTGCTTAATCCTGTGAAAGTTTGAAGTATTTAACTGTAACTGTTCAAAATAAAAGGCCATACAGCTCAAATTACGTCACCTATTTAATTTTGATGAAAATTTTACAGCTTCCTCTACGGTTCTATAAATATGTAAAAGTCATGAACAGCTTTGAAAAAATAAGGTGGTCTATTTGACACCCCTGGTGTTATGTTGCTGGACTGGAAATTTTTTATTTATTTTTTAAAACAAAAATAAAAATTTTTTCCTGAAGAAGCTTTCCAAAGAAAAGTGAAATATCGAGAAGAAAAAAATATATAAAAAAGATCGTTTAACAGAAAAAAAGATATTTATTAAAGATAAATGAAAAAAATCGTTTAAAAAACTATAAAAATTTATTGAAAATATTTAATTTATCAAAATATATAAAAAGATAACGTCTAAAAAATGAGTTTAGCTAACGACTGTTGTTTTCAAGAGACAACGGCACGAAATATAACTCAACTAAAGCAGAGGCAAGGCGAATAAAAACAATGTTCACACTGCAACAGGCCTTTTAAAAGGCTATAAATAACTAATTGTATTACACTGTTTTAGAAATAATAAAGTTTAAAGTTTCTTATCCATTTTTTTACATTAATTTGACCAGCTAAAAATACATTTGTTTTCTGTTCTTAATTGATATTTTTATGTTTAAGTCTTCTTGTATTATTTATTATTAAAAAAAAAAGTTAAATAACACCTTAACATTGATTAAAACAGTAGATTTATATGCCACTGAGGTATAATCATGACATTCAGTAAACACTTTTTAAACAGAATATTAATTTCCGATTTATTGATTTAGATTATTTTCAATTTTAAAAATGCATTAAAAAAATCATAAATCAATTTTTAAGGAGAAATACACATGATCAAAAGTATTTAATCGAAATTAAATGTTTTAACTTATAATAAATCAAATGGGCAAGTAATTAAAGGTTTTTTGTTCAAATACGAGATTTAAATTAAAGAAAATATTTTAAAAAAAATTTATACCTTTAATAATTGGGGTTTCATTATATGTAAATTAAACTTGTTTTAATTGTTGTAGCCGTTTTTAATGAACTTAATTAGCATATAATTTTGTTAATGAATTTTTATATTCTCGTAGGCAATTCTCCTTTAATTTGTATTCCTCTTATTTATATATCAAATTTATTTGTAAAACTAAGAAAATATTTAAAATCATTAAATAGTCCAAGCAAATATATTTTTGTGTAATTAAATGCCGCCATTTAGCGATAATTTCAATGTCAACATGGCATTCGAAAGTTTATATACATTAGTTGTATATAAACATGTTTCTATAGTATATTTTTCTCATTTCATTTTGACACAATTTAAATCAGCGTTAACCCAACCTACAAAAGCAGTGATGGGCGAACTTTTTGGATGGCTGGCCAATAAATTAAAAAAAGTTTTGAGACGGGCCATTAAATTTCAAATTACAAATTACAACGAAATCTATTACTTATGAGATTTCGATCACAATTTAGTGGCTTTATACTAGATTCCTTAGAAGTGAAAAAGTTGTCTAAATTTATATTAAAAAGATATTAAGTAATAATAACACATGGTTACAATTTAATGGAAGGAAATAAGTAGTGTGTAAATTTTAATTGCTTTTCATACTTTGAATGAAATAATAAAAAAAACGAGTTTTATAACGATAAATTTTATTGTTTTGTTTCTAACATCAAAAATAAAATAAACATTCACATATGTATATGTAAACATGTATATACGAACATGTTTACTTCCTTCAAAATTATCAGATTCATTTTACACTGAATAAAATAAAACCGAGTTGGATGACATCATCAAACAACCGCGAACAATTTATCTAAGCTTTGCCGTTCAATGATGCTTTATGTCGAACATGTTCAAAACAGCTGTTTTTGTTGAGACTTATGCCCAATTCAACAAGTAGTAGGCAATAATAAAAACAACAAATAATAAAATGCTTAACAAAATAAGAAGTAAAACAAAATAAACAAAACACGTGTTTGCAGAATGTGTTGAAAACAAAAACGCAATCAGCAGTGAGCTGAGAAATACTAAATCTCTTTTTTGTTTATTTTAATGAATTCTCATTTTATTTACTTTGAGAAAAAATTGCCAGACTGATTTGTTTTAAATGTTTCTAAAGATGTATGCCCAAAAATGATTTTGTTTTTTTACAGTTACATATGTATGTATGTATATCAGAACCAAGTTTTCTATAAATAAATATCATGTTAATGTTTTTAATATTAAAAAAAACGGTCATTGTTATTTTTATTTCGCTGCATCATCCACTTAACAACAGGGTAACATTTGTTCATAACTACTGCAAATAGCAACCTCCAGATTAGACTGCATCCACCAGCCAGCCAGCAATTTGATTATAAGAAATTTATCCTTAATGCAGTTGATATTTTTACACACACATCCATACTTATATTTAAATGTAAAAAGAGTCCTTTAAAAAATGTCAAATGAAGAATGTGCGAATATTGATGCCCACCGTTTCGCCTTAGAGCTGAAAAATCTAAACAAAACATCTAGAAATATGAAAAGGAATATATTAAAAAATAAAAATAAAATTTATGTACATATGTATATTATGTATATTAAATTTAACAGGTTAACCAAATTTTAAATGAAGTTTTAAATATTAAAAACAAAAAATACTGAAACCGATGCTTACGGCAAGGCACAAAACAGCATGGTTAGGGGAAAAGTATTAAGTTTGGCAGGAAAAATGTTGTTATGTTAGTATTTTTAAGTATGCCACAATTTAACCTAGATCACCGGGAAGGGTTTTTAGGTTATAAGAGAGTTGTTCCCTGGAGACTTGACTTTTGGATATAGAGAACTTTCTTCGAGTTGATTGAAAACACTTTTAGATTGTACTCCTCCATTTCTTAATTCATATTCTGCGGTAAGACTGCAACGATCTTCCATATCTTCAAAGAGTCTACATAGTGGTTATGTGTAGATAAAATGTAACTGCATATTCAAAATATCCGAAATGCAACTCTACCACATAAGTATTTCCATAGCTATAGAGATAACATCTTGTAAAATGATAATGAAATTAATAGATCAAAAAATTCAAAGGTTTAAAAGTACTCAAGACTTTCTTCCAAAAAAGCCTTAAAACGTCTTACATAAGTAAATTAAAAGGCGTTACCATAGCACAATAATTCTTCCAGTAAGCTCATTTTTGACTTCCGATGTCCAACTTCATTTAAAAATATTTTTCCCGTTTTTCGGATACAGATACTACTGTATGTGATCAGCATGTAAGAAGCGCTCAGATATGTTCAGTTATATTTATTAATGTTTAGGTTTCTACTAAAATACAATACGAAAAGTCAATCAGTATAAAGGTGCATAAATGAATTTTTTTTATTATTTATGCAATAAAAAAAAAATAATTAATTTGTACCCAAATAATTTAGATACTTTTGGTTACTTTATTATTATTCATTTTATTTAAATTTTATCAGCTAAAGATAACGTGAAATGTTTGAACAGCATTTATCATGAATACAAATGGTTTCAACTTAAATTTTGTTATTTAAAAATTTGAATTCAATAAACAATTTCAATTTCATGGTGTTTCAATTAATTAGAAGGGACTTCAATTTGGCTCTCTGACTCTTTTATTTTTGACCATTTTTAGCTTTTTTTCTTATTGATAACGGATTCGACAGATAAGATCACTTACTTCGCTTAGTTTTTGCAGAAATATACAAAATATTGAGTATTCACAGTTTCTAAAATATTTTTCGTTAAAATTATTATTTTTATTCATTAATGGTTTCAAACGCTGCTAACATGTTTTCCTGTTTTAATGGTGAGATGTCTTTGGCCGCATCAACAGAGAAGCAGTTAATATTATTATATGTATTCTCTTTAATATTTATTTTTCTTATATTGAGTTCTTTTATTGCAAAATAATAACACAGCATTTTGGAGTTTTAAATTAAACGCTTTTATTTGGGTACGGTTTTACGTCGACCCTAGTCAAATTTGGTTTGTGAACAAACCGGTTTCGGCTATTTGCCATCTTCAGCGTTCTCTTTGTACTCTTTGCAGTACATACAAAGAAGATGGGTCGACGTAAAACCGTACCCAAATAAAAATAAATTAAACCCCGTCGGAAAATATACGCACATATCATTAAATTAAACGATTTATTCACTTTCAAAACACACAAAATAAGCACGATGGTAACTTTGTTGTTTTTCCTCAACGATGATTCAACTTGAATCATCTGTTTTAAGCGGTTGTCGCATATACAAGAATATTCTACTTTAACATCATCACATTTTGTTATTGTTATCACCATTCAATATAGACCCTTGTTTGACGGTGTTTTTATTTTGTTGTTTTTGTTTTCCGTTGTTTAAGTTATTTCGTAGAATTTATAGCAAGCATGTTGTGTTGTCTTGTTTGTATAAGATTTCTTAGAAAACTACGCAGTTTGAAAAGCACACAATAAGCCATTTCGTTAATTTTTTTTCACTGATTATTATTTTCTTTTAAAATTTCAACAAATTATCTTCGTAACAGTACATCACAATATTTTCTATTAGAATACCCAGTTTTAATTTTTCAGCAAGTTTTATAAATATGATCCGATATCTATGTTTTTATAAATTTTAATATTTCGACTATATATTTTATACTCTCTCTTCTGATATTTTTAATTTTTGTAGTGTAGCGGGGCCTTAGATTTTTATTTTTAAGCCGATTACCATTCATTATATTACTAAATAGAGCCATGAATGAACGAGTGTAGCTCATGGAATTTCTGTTTCATATTAATTTTAAACAGAGTTTTAGAAAGTTGATCATTAGTGGTTAGAAAGTCCCTTTCTTTTCTGTTATTTGTAAGAGAAATCTTTCATATAATTTTATACCTACTATTGTAAAAACCCGATTTGATGTCTATTGTATTTCTAGAGTGCGAACTTCTCAAAGTAAATTTTATTTAAAAAAATCTATTATTAATTGGTTAATCTCGTAGATGGCGTTGGTGTACATGGTGGGAAATTGAATCTTCCTCATAACAACTTATGCAGAACAATGGGGATGACATTTCGGGTTGCAACTCAAACGGAATAAAAATCTTTATCCGGACTTCGTCATGGCTTGACATTATGTCTAGTGTGGCTTTGAGACTTTCTTTCACCCTCCCATCTCTACAGCATTAGATATTAATAATATTTCAAATAAATATTAATAAAATGTTTAATAAGAAATTTTTCAAGTTTGTTAAAACTCGAGCTGAATTGGAAAAGAATTTTTTAGATGCGACGTAACTCCTTTTAGAAAATAAGCACTGCTGCGCCATTTTCCTTAGTCTTGAATAGGTTAAAAAACAACTGGTAAAAATATATGTAAGTATGTATAAATGTTCTTATTTTGTTGTTGTTAAGCAGAAAAATAGTCGTGCAAATAGTGAAACTGAATTGTTAAAGTTTATTTATAAAAAAATAACAAGGTGAATTGTTATTTCGAAGTGTTCTTGTATCGAAAAACTCGAAGTATTGCCCCTATATTGGTACCGAATCGATGTAGATAGCACATAGCTGACGCTTAGAGATCTATAGAGAACATGAAACAATTTTAAAAATTCACTAAATATTTTCCAATCATAGGGAGTGCCCCTGTTTGATTTACAACTCGATTTTCTTTTATGGAATTAATATTAAAGATCTCCGATAACAAATCTATATATAACCATGCATATCTTGACAAAGGAAATTATTTATTTCAGCCAGATTTAAACGAAATTATATTGGAAAAATGCACCAACAAAATCACGTTAAAGTCAATATCCTGATGTGCTACTTGGCACATAACCACCTTATTTTATTTGATTTATAATTAAATAATTAAAAGAAATGTATTTTGTATACATTGGTGCACCATGTATGTTTATATATAAAAAAAGGAAAATATAAATGTTTATTTTTAAAAAATATAATTTAAACATTAATAAAGATAACTTTAGACTCAAAACGGCAAAAAAACGTCATACAGAATCTTAATTTAATATGACCAACTATGCTACCATCCATTGATTTTTTCAATATTTATTTCATTTTCGCTTCATTCCCATTAATTTCATTATTTTTTTCATAAGTTCTTAATAAAAAAATTATTTTAAAAAATCATCCCTTAAAATAAATGTTTCAAAATTGTCTTGTTTAAAAATGTGTTCTGCTCATTTTGAAAGTATTTTGATTTAAACTCTCTAATAGTTTAAATGCGCATTAAATAATTTCGTTTATTTTCAATTTTATTTTTTGCACTGCATTGGAGTTTTTTTATTTGTTGTTTTTTTTTTTTTCTTTTGAATATGTCAAGGGTATTTCGTAGTATCCTTAATCTAACAAACACACGATTTTACAAAATATGTTTATATTACAAAAAAAAAATTATTCTCTTTGAAAGAAATAAATTTTAATCGATTTTTACTCGCTTATTAAATCATTGCCTTAATCGTTTTGAGTGGTTTTTTGGTGAAAATTGTAAGATGCTTTAATTGTGCGTATGAAAGAAGAAATAAAGTTTAGAAAAGAGAATTTTTCTTAAATCAAAATTTCTTGAAAATTATTATTAAAGTAGAAAATCACAGCGCAATGAAAAATTTTGTTTATATTTCTGATTTAGTCTTATTTAGTCCAGTTTCAATTTATTTTTCATAATTTTGTGCTTTTATGCGATTTTTCCCAATTTTGTGATTTGTTCTGTTTTTCTTTCTCTGCTTTATCCTTTTACTGTTTTGTGTTGTTTTGTTTTCTCCTTTATTTATTTATGTTTCAATCTAAAGTTTTCAAGTAAAAAATCTATGTCTTCTATTCTGTTAAACTTAATTAAGATGACACTATCGATGTGTCATGACATTCATTTTTGCTTTCATTTTAGAAAGAATTTGGCATAAGTTTGATTTTTGGATTTGCTTTTTAGCTACTTACTCCCACTCAAACCTTAGCAATGCTAAATCCAATTTTAAAATAAATGTTTGAAATAGAAATCAACTTACATATGTACATATGTATGTATGTTTGTTTGTATGTACCCAGAGTTGTAATTCTTTTATTTTTTGTTGCAAATAAAAATTAATTTCATTTGTTTCTTATTTTTCATTTATGAATGCTTTCCCACATTTTCCAATCAATAAATTACCACTCAAACCACAGGTTTCTTTATTTAAAATTATGTACTCGAATTAGTCACTCAAAAAAGTTGCAATTTTTGCACATAAAATTATTAAATAATGGAAATTATATTAAAATTCCGATGAATTTCAAAATTATTGTAAATTTTTTATTTACTTATTTTTTTTTTTTGTTTTTTATTTTACTCTCAATGTTTATTAGGAAGTTTGAATTACTTGATATTCTTTTTCTTTTATCATAATTTTTGGTTTGCAGTTTTCCCACTTACCTTCTGATCAATTGTTCAACACCTTAACATGCTTCTCGTTGTTTTATTTTTGTGTTTTAATCCAAACAACGTATGGCACAAGTTCATTCGTAAGATGTATCTTAGTTCCACCAGTGTAGTCTGTTAAGCGTTTTTTTTAAACAAATAAATTACTGCAGGCTGTTTTGTTTGTTAAAGCTTTTACATCCGTTGCCGATTATTTTAATACGTAACAACAAAAAGTGGTAGCAAAAGTCATCATCAAAAGTAGCATCATTGAGCAGAATGATAAATTTTTATTTGAAACATCCCAAACGTGTTATAAGCCTCAAATTTTATTCGCCGTGTGTTGTTGATAAGGGTCATATAATTTTATACTTTTTATAAAGAAGGGATGCGTGATGAGATTGACGTCGGTACCTGGCGTGTGGGTGATATATGCATGCATCCACGCTCTAGGAAGCCGAAGACATAATTCTAGCAACAGGTCATACCTAGTTGCAATTTCGGAAGTTTCGAATTAGGGCCGCCAGCCCCCATTTCTTGCTGAAGTGTTGGAAACTATCCAACTCCTAGTCCAGAACATATGACAATCAAGCTCACTGGATCCGGATCATTCACTCTTGTTCTAAGTAGAGGTGAAATGATCCTGGCCCCTTTATCAAATTCATGAGGACCTCGAAACCACAACCACCACGATTCTACCGAAGGGCCAACCTCAATAAGCATTTAGAGAACAGCTAAAAGGTTAAAAATCCAAAAACCTGAACTCTGGGGCTTACTGATTCCCGTGGAAATAACGTGGAATTGTCCAGCTGGCTCTCTGCTAACCTTGAAGGGGGCTGGGCTCCCTTTTACCCCTGTAATGACGGTGAGATTCCGTCAAAACATATCAATGTGCCCCCTGGGGGGGGTATAAAGATGCTAAAAATTAATGAACTTCCAAAGAAAACTATTAAATATATAATATTGCCATTTTCCGTCCTGACTGGCTGGTTTGTATTCGATGGCGAGCGCTTTCGATGCGAATGCATCATTCTCAAGCCGCGGTTTAGTTTGTACTGGTGAAAGCATCGAAGGCGCTCACCATCGAATATAAACCAGCCAGTTAGGACGGAAAATGGCAATACTATTTCATTTACTGGCGGAGGACCGAACAACATAATATGAAATATATAGCTAAGTTTTCTGAACGCCTTCGATTTTCTGATATATGTAATTGACAAGGAGAACTACAAACTTGAGTTTTAAAAACAACAATATGGCTGAATAGTAATTGAGCAAAGCTTCCAGAAGGAAAGAAATGTAACGTGGTGTATGAAATTCTATGCAACGGAGATGGAACTAATATATGCAATAATGTACATATATGTTGTCACCACAAAAACCAAACTTAAGAAAAAAAGTGATGTATGTAATCACAGATCTGATCTCAAAATACTTGAAAAATCCATAGAACAAAAAACAGCATTTGATGTCCATTGCAAGAAGAGAGCATTTAGATGAAAGGATTAACCCTAGAGATAATACATATCATAAATGTATAAATAGAGAAGAGAACAGACTAAACTACAGACAAGATACGGAGAAATGTGCTCACATATCCAGACGTATAATAAATAAACTTTTTAGGTAAAGCTTATACTTATCTCGCTTCCTTTAAAGGGTAATCGGGATGAATAAAAGGGTAAGTATTTCTATAACTCTGGTGCGTTTTTATTGTAACTCCGTGTAGTAGAGATAAAAATTGTTTTAAATTTCTTTCTTTTAAGTTTAAAGTACAACAAACTTGACTGAGCAAAGCAAGTGGCTTTAACAAAGGTTAGATCGTAAGTGAGGTTTTAATACAAGACTTATAATAAGGCAACTTCGTATTCTTATATGTTAAGCGAGAAAACTACAATTTCATTTGTAGCTTATAGCAATAAGTTAGGTGACCCAGTAGGCTAGTAGGTAGTGTACTAGCTTGTCAGTATGGGGGTTGTGGGTTCGATTCCCAACGAAGACCTTGGTTTTATTCACTACAAAATTAAAAATTGGCTGTCGGTGGGACTGCTCAGCGATGAAGGCATAGTCACTGGTCGCTGTGATGTCTTTATACGGCAGTTAATTTCCGACTATCCTTCTACTTTCACGACCTGTATATCTTCTCTATCCCTTTCCTAAAGAAGGTAGCACGGTACTTAGGCATTGTTGCCTGAAGTGCTACTTCTCTTTAAAAAAAAAAAAAAGTTCCAAAAAGATTGTAGTAACTTATACAACTATATTAGCGATAAAAATGCGATTTTTATATATGGTTATCGATAATATTTAATAAAAATTCAATGAGTAAATTTAAGATTCAAAATTCAGCAAAAATATATTAATTATTTTTTAGTGTTCAAACGATGTTCAGTTCAAACGATGTTTGGACACAGTGTTTGTTTACAAAAATTTAGATACTTTTAGTTCTTTGTGATAATTGTGATAATTGTGATATTGTGAATTGTTTACTTTTATAATTTTCTTCTTATTGTATCATATAGCTAATGATGACAAAAAATGTTATTCGAAATGTTGGAACTATTTTAAAAATAAATATTCAATTATTAATAAAAGAGTGCGTTTTATTAAAAAGAAAAGTAACAAACCTCACAGTTCCATATAGCGATTCTAAAATGTTGACTGTATTTAACATATTCCGTGGAAAATTCTAGTACTCTGCCAAAGTAGTCGCTTAATAGATGATCTGCTTTATCAAATACTGAACGCAGAAAACCAAGACTCATTTCGACTGCAAATGCTTAGTTGGACTACTAGTCCAGGTGCCTTTCATAAAATGTATTTAAATAAGTTTTAATGTAATATTAAAATCATTTTACCAATAGTTTTTGTATTATTTATTAATTTTAGTGCTATTTATCAATAATCGACTTAACAATTCCAAATCTTTAGCCAGTTACAAGACTTGACATACTTGAGGCACTGTACTCTGATATTTAATAGATGTCAGTTATGACGATTTCTTGCGTAAATTTTTTTAATTTAATTATGCAAGCGGGAAATTTCTCATGCAATAGCTTAATTGTTCGGGTGTTTCGCTGACTTGTGGCGCCATCTTTCTTAAACCAATATTAGCCAATTGTGCCGATAAAAAATTACTTATCATGTTTTGGTTGCTTTGGTCCTTATTCGGAAGGCTAGGTATACTGGGAATTAAATAGGCCATAAATGATGAAATTCGCTGCACAAATGCTGATTTCCCAATTAAGTGCAGATACCCAATTTGAGCTAATGCGAAACTGAAAATGAGCTTTTAGTAGGGAAATAGCAAATATTTTTGCCAGCACCATATATATATAATTAGGCTTAATACAAAATTTGGTAAAAGTTATAAATACAGATAGCGTAAGCTCCACGCGTAAGTGAGACCAAATTTAAGAAAGGCATATTTGTTGGTCCCCAATTAAGAGAAATCTTTAAAGATCAAATATTCAAATCTAAATTGGTCGATAAGGGGAGGTCCCCAGAAATATTTGCTGATTTCTGTTGCGAAATAAGTCATTAAACAGCAGATAACACTTATAATAGAAATCGATCTACCAATAATAATTAATTCTTAATATTTCATTAATACTGAAATTCACTTGAGATTTTAGTTTATGCAATAAAATTCAGATTATTTCCTTTTGTTTTAATAAATACGTTTTAAATATTTCAATATTAGTATTTTATTTAAATAAGAATATCTAAAAAACTAAAGTGAGCACCTGCTCAATAAATTTAATTTTGTTTCATATTTAAAATATTTCTTTCTCTCTCTCTCTCTCTCTCTCTCTCTCATATATGTATGACATCACGGGCTTAGAGCTCGAATGGTTTAAATTGTACCTGGAAAACAGAAAGCAGATTACTAAAGTTAACGGAATGCAATCTGATATAATAATTAATGATTTTGGACTTCCACAAGGTTCAATATTAGGTGCGAAGGCGTATTGTGAATAAATGCAGCAGCAGGTAAAGAGTGTCAGGAAAATATAACTAGTGATATAAACAATGTCAACAAATGTTTAAATATTAACAATATAAAATTAAATGAAACAAAGGCTTAAATTGCTAAAAATAAATATAAATAGCGAAATAACATTTAAAATTAATAATAAAGTTATAGAAAAAGTTAAAAGTATAAAATATCTGGGATTTATTATAGATCGCGAAATGAAGTTCAAAGATCACATACAATGCATATGCAGAAAAACTGGTAAAAAAATGTTTTTTCAAGAGTTTTTTAGTGATGGCATCAGTTTGTAAACAGATTCGGTTTAAGCACGCTAAAGTCAGTTAAAATTCCATGGCAAGGTACGATCTCCCGATTTTGTTTTTTTTTTTTTGCCAAACAGTGCTATATAAGAATTGTTGTAAATCCTGATTTACCGTGGAAAATTTCATTTACTGATGTTAATCAGTTTTGGCTAAAATATTACAATGGCTGCACTCTGTATGTCGGTAATGTTAATTAGAAATGCCAGTGCTGCAGAAGTATTTTCAATTATGGATTTAATTTTTTATATTTGTTGTTACTGGTACGTTATTAGTTGTTTATGGAAAGCATTGTAGTTTTCTTATGTTCACTAATCATATATTGATTTGTTTTTAATAATATAACAAACAAGTAGCAGGTGTAAGTAACTTGGCAATTTTAACTCTATTTTTGTGGAATTTAGGCTATTACCAATTTATTTTTTCTTGTGTTTTATAAAATATATGTAATAATTAAAAAAATACATTAATTTTTAATAAAAAAAAAACTAACAAAAATCATTGTTGAAAATTTGATGCTATTTAAAGTAGATTTTGGCTAATTCGCTGTAAAAAATTTGACAACTCTGTAACAGCTTGGCCCCAGTAGTTTCGTCCAAAAGAGCTTAAACCGTTACTGAAAATTAAGTTGTACAAATAAAAGTCTAACAAAATGAAATCAAAATTATTGAATGTTATAAATTTTTAAGGTTATGAAAAAAATAGAGTCAAAAACTAGCGGATATTATATTCTCAGCTCTAGAAAAAATTAAATAGACCATATTTTAAATTTGAATTTGAAATTTTCATCCTAACACAAGTAGCTCACATAAAAATATGTTTATTAATTAGAACATAAAAAAGCCACAAAAATACCCAAGTTTACATGATGATGTGATTCCATTTATAATGATCGAAGGTGTAATGAGATAGAAAATTTATACCCCCACTTTAGAGTTTCCCTTTAGGTCCAGCCAAATTGAACATTATGTCAAAGTATATTAATGAACTACAAGCTGAACAGCTTAATTTATTAACTCGATACATGTCAATGGAAAGATTAATTTTTTTTAATAATTTTATTTTCCCATTTATTAAGTTTTCACCTAAAATTGTTTTCTTTATTTTTTGTAATGTTGTTTTCTTATACAGTTTTGTCGTTTTTATTTACACGCTAAGGCCGGCAACACTTTAGCCGTACAAACTTTTAATAATTTAATAACTAAAAAATTGGTTGTTCCAATATTGTTGGCCATAGAATAGCAAAATGTTTTTCAGCATTTCTAAAAATTTGTTTTAATATATTAAATAAAATACAGGCAAACATACATATGTACGCACCTAGATTATTTAGGTATGTATCAAATCTATTACACGCTTAGTTTATAAAGTAGAAACAGAATACAAAGGTACCATAGACATTTAGATAATTTCTAAATTAATAATGAAATAGAAAATATGTTGAAAATATTTATACTCAATTAACAGACGATTTTAAGTTTACTTATAAAATTAAATGAATATTAATAGATAAATATGTCTGTATGTACATACAAAAATTTAAACTTCTATAAACAAAACAATTTTTTTTTAATTTCATATCTTGTGTCTTTATTAAAATTTCAAAAAATGCTTGAAAAATGTAAACAGATAAAGATACGAAGAAAAATAGAGAGAGAGAAAGAAAGAGAGAGTGTGTGTGCCAAAGAGAGATATGTGTGGAGAATGATAGAAAGTGTGTGTTTGTATTTTGTTGATTCAAATATTTCCATATTGAAAAAGTTTGTTTTCGAAATCAATATGTTTTAAACAAAACTTTAATAAAAACTGCGTCGAATCGAAATGAAACACAAAAATTCCAACAAGAACACATTTCAGGTGTTCGCAAACTTTTCTCTTAATAAAAGGTAGAAGAAAATATTTCTGAAAAACGGTAAAATAAACGGCAGACGTAATCTCTCTTGTCTTAGGGTTTTTAAAATCACAAATTTGCTTATATTTGTTGAATCAGGTCAAGTCCACAATTAAGTTTAATTTAAAAACGTTGTTTCAAATTAATTAAAAAAGAAAATTACTTTAATTTTTAACGCAGGTTTATTTATTCCAAGTCATGAATTTATGCGTTCTTAATTTCTAACTAATAATTTAAATACACCGATACCAATTTCTGTAGGCCAAAGATCGTCACATAGTGATTTTGTTTGTTGAGTAAACTTCTTGAAAATGGCCATCTCGTCGTGCTTTCACCTATAACAATCGCAATTGGTGAATTTAAACCATTATAATTTAAACCATTTTTATATTAGTTTTTAAATTAATAAAACTATTATTAATAATTGTATCAAATAACTCAATAAAAAGTACATTTATTCTCAATTTACCTCCTAATTGAAAAATTGGATTTTTTGATGGCCGTTAAGCCACCAATGCTGGGAACTTATGTCTTTAAAAACTGAGAGCTAGAAAAATATCTAACAAGAGAAAATACAGGAACGTAATGAAATTAAAATATTAAAACACGACAATTTTTTTTTTAATTTTTGTTAAGTGAAATTGAGCAAAAGTTTTTAATTAAACAAGTGGAAATTAAATATTTGAATGTTTTATTGTTTTACCTATACAAAGTTCAGACAAAGTGAAAATGTCATTGTAAAAGAATAAGCAAACGAATATTGTTGCAAATAGATTTAACAAATATTTTTCGAAAATTTAATTTTCATAGTTAATTTTTTTACATTTTTGCTTTTGTGCTTATTTTACCGTTCGTATCTTAAATCATATTTTATTTCTTAATTTACTTACATACTTCTATTTTTATGCTATTTGTTATTGTTCTAATTTTCGCTACGACCAGTATTGAAATCAGTTTGTCGTTATTCGTATTTAAGTATAATAAATTTTTATATTCTATCTTTTGACTTTTTTATTATTTGGCCTGTTTCAGTTTTTTTTTTCAGTTTTTGCTTTTTCGGTGGTTGTTTTGCTTGTGGGTTTCAAAGTTTTCTCAAAACGTTTCAGTTATCGTACGTTGTTTGGTGTTGTCGGTAGATGGTTTTGAGTTTTACATAAGGAAGTAGAAGTATATCTATATTTCTTCAACTTATTACAAAAAAAATGATTTTGGAATTAGTAAAGTGGAAACTGTAAAATCGAGAAAATAAATAAACTCAAAAAACGTTTGCTTCTTATGAAGTTCATTTAACGTAAGTTAAAAAAAATAAGTGTATTGGTTTCTTGCAAAATTATAAACTGGAATATAAAAAACAAATCACGTGTATTATAACATTTTTCATCTTTTTAAATGTTAAATTTTTCTCTTGAAAACTGATTTATTCGAAAGACACAAAAACAATTATTTTTTTAAACCTTAAATGGTGTTTATTCTTAAAAAAAACAACAACTTTTACAATTAGTAAGACCCCTTTCAGACAGGCAAATTTTACTTTGACAAAGTTTTTTTAATTTTCTTTTAAACTTTCTTTGGTGTTCAAACACAAAAAGTTTTCTTTTACAAATTTTGTTTTAGTCAATGTAATCTGTAATGTAATCTGTGTATAAGTACAACTGTGTATAAGCGACGAAAGAAAAACAAAGCAACTTTGCGAGTATATCAAAGTCTGTACTCTCAATCATGCTTTCTCCCTCGCTCTCACATAAAATCAAAACTTTGCAAAGTAAAATTTGCCTGTCTGAAAGGGGTCTAACAAAAATAACCAGCCGACAACAACTATCATTATGAGTGAATTATCTCAGAGCTGCCAGACCTCCATTGCCCTCAATTTTGAAGAACATAGACGGAATGAAGCGAAAAACACCTGTTTACTTTTCTTAATTCTTTGCATTTAATTAATATCAATATTAATATGACTTGAAAAGTATTACAGAATATGCATTTAAAATTCTAAAATGTATACTCTAAAAAACAAAGCGAAATTAATTACTAGCTGATAAAAAATATCAATACCATAAGTACATAGTATGCACAAGTTAAGCTAATAGTTATTTTTTGAGGAGTTTTATTTTTGAATCAATAGCGAATTCGGCATTCATACCGCGGGTATTATACTTTATATAAACAAGTTATATTTATTTATCAGGCAATCGCAATAGTTTTGATTGATGTTATTTTTCATGCATGTGATTTTATTTCATAAGCCATAACTAGCAGACATTAAAACGCTTTAACAAAAGATGTGAAAAATAGAAGTTCGAGGCGTGATTTTTTAAGTATTTCCTAAACTTTATAACCTGACATTTAAAATGTGAACAAAAACATATTTATAAATTTGTATTAAAATGAAAGGGTAACCCAAACATAATATGAAACCCTTTTTTCGCGTTAATGCAAAGTAACCCACCAATAAAATTTTGAAAATAACCAGATTACATTAAGATGCTTAAAAATTAATAAAAAAAAATAATTACTTTTCCGTAAATAACGTAGACAGCATCAGAAAATCGGATTCGGCCAAATTAATGTCAACTTGACAAATTTCCGTTTTTAATAACATTCTCTACATAGTAAAACAAATTTTGGTTTTGCCCGTTAATGAAATATATTTAAATTTTTGATGTTGTTTCGAATAAAGCTATCAACTAATAAGTGTGAATAATATTGTGCAGTTATTGAAAGATTTTTGTGCATAAAAAATTCTGCAAAATAATTTATTTAAACTACAGTGTTTTTTATATTATAAATGACTTGAAAAACTTAATTAAACAATAGCTAAAAAAGGTAATTTGTTCATTACAAGCTGTTTTTTTGCGAACGTTAACTTTAATTATAACAGTAATTTGCTTAAAAACGCTGCTCCCAAAATCGAAATTTGAATTATTTTGTTATTTTCGTTAGAATTTTCCAATTTTCTGCTATAACCCATAATCTGGCAACTCTGATTAAGCTAGCATTCTCCTCTGGCAAATTTATTCTATACTTGAGAGGAAAATATTTCATTAAAAAGGTTTAAAAAAAATTTCAAATATATAATTATCAAAAAAACAGTAATTGTATATAAAAATAGTTTGAAACAGGGATGCCAGATTGTTTTAAGAATCATTTACAAATATTTGCATAAGTGTGATAAAAAGCTCAACTAATTAAAGGAAAACTTTTGTTTTAATCATTGTAAATTTTAATTAATTTTTTACAAATGGAAATTGGTACGAGTACTTTCTTTGTATGTTTTAAAGTTGAAAAATTAGGTATAAATATTGTTAACAAAATCGTTCATATATATTTGTTTTCATTAGCAGAATTTTCTTAATTATCGTGAGGGGAAAGCCATAAATATAAAATGAACGCTGATAAATCCTTATGCTAAAGTATTTATCATAAAAATATGATTAAAATTATAACGAATAAATTAAAGGCTGGTATAAGATTATGATCTCTTTTTGCGTTTTTTTAACTGAATGCTAGATACACACAAAGAATCATTTGAGGAAACATGAGCATATTTCACTTAATGTTCCCTCCTGTGTAGAAACGGATCTAGTTGAAACTACCGGCTATCATTTAATTTTTGTAGCCTTTCTGACCATTGGCAGGGTATGTAATAAATGTAAATACGTAGGAAGAAAGGAACAAGAAAAAGTCTAAATCAAACTGTAATACTATATAAATTCATACTGAAAATGGCACTTTCTTCTATTGGCTCTGCTAACTAACCAGTGTCTATTTTCTTTTTAGATTTATCTCATAAGATAATATGTGACAATAAAATTAGCAGTCTACAGATATTTTAAAATAACAAGCTTGCGCTTGTTAACAATACCATTCTAATATACTTATGTACATGTACAGTCACGGAAAAAGGTTTCCGAAAAATAAAAACTAAAGCATCGTATATTTTGTAATATAGATACTTCTCAGACACATAAATAAATACATCATTTCACCGATTGTAGGGAAGACAACTGACGCCCTATTTGTTGTGTGTGTGAGAAATAAATGATTCAGAATCCCAAAATCGGAAAAGAATTATAAGAAATCGCAAAAAGAAATTTCAGATAAAATTAATTAAAAGGGATTAAAACTTCAAATCAGATTTAGAATCTTAATCTTAAATATTTAAAATAAATTATATTTATCTTCTAAATGAATTTTGGATGATTATATATATTTTAAATTCTGGACTTGTTTTTTAGGCCTATTTGCGAGCATATTTCACATACATATATGGTATATTATATGGTTTTCGAATAATTTTGGAGGCGCTAAAAAGGTACTGTTAATATTATCCGATTCATACTTTTAAATTCTAAAGAGGTTTCTAGTCTGCTCCCCTGATTCGTGTATACTTTTATTTTCTATCTGCATACATATTGCTTAAATTGTTGAATATGAATGAAGGAGAATATACTATTTAAACAATATGTATTTCAAAAATACATAAATATTTTTCAATTTTCTAATTGCATTTTTTTATCGAAGTATAAATATTGTCCTAAAATTATTAGTAACAGTTGAATAATAATGTCTTCAAATTACCTGTGTTACCTTCTTTGGATAGGGATAGCATGGAGGAATATGGTAGCGAAGAAGATTGATAGATAAGAAGCTACTACAAGTGAATGTTTATTTTTGAGACGTGTAGCAAATAATTTGATAAGCTAGGTAATACCAATAATGGAGGGCGCTTTAATACATACCAATATGGAAAACCTTAAAACATATTAGAAAAGTTAATGTTCTTTAAATGGCAGCAATTGGGATGTGAATCCCAGTTAGCAGTATTTCTTTTTTCTTTCACAAATATATTAACAGAAACATAGAAAAGTTCTTTGTCTCATATACTTACATACATACATATCTATATTTAAAAGCATTTATTTAAAAAAGCATCGTTCTATTCTTACAGATTTTTCTGTTACAAATAAGAAAGCAACGACTCTCTTAATTTAAAAAACTTGTTTAAAATGATAATTCGAAGACATTTGTATTCCGAAAATAAAATACCAATAAATGAGGTTGGCGACAATGGTATGGAGTTCAAACGGATTTATAAGAAAATACCTCAAACTAATTCGAATTCTGCTAGCGCTAATAACGTAGAGGATGTTGATGATCTTCTCAAACCTATACAGCAGCCGAAACATAATGAAGATACAAATAGTCAGCAAAACCAGTTGTTGAAGGAGCGAACTGAACGAAATTTGTGGCGCAATGACGAGGTAATGGAAATGTTGTATACAATGCAACAGGTGAAAGCACTAGAAAAACTAAATGACAAAACGGTGAAAAGTGAAAATGTTTTTAAGGATGTGGAGGTAATAATGCACAGAAATGGTTTTGTAAAAAAGTCTCATGTTCAAATATGGACTAAGTGGAAGTTTTTAAAAAGCACCTATATGACCTCACGACGTAATGGTGTCTTGCCACGAATAATACCTCCAAAAATTTTTGAAATGATACATCAAATGATAACTGGTCTTAGCCAAAGTTTGGCCGATTCTTCTTGCAGTTCTGCAGATGGTGATAACTCCTGTGCCAGTGGTATGGTAATTAGTGGCGTTGAAGGTGGCGTATCAGATGTTGGTGGCACGAATGAAGACGACGAAGATAGTTTTGGTGTAGCACATCCCATATTTGGCTTCCGTTTGGGCATGGTTAAAACGGAACCAGAAGATATAGGTAAAACAAAACAAGAGTTTGTTTTAATATATTAAAATTGTATTAATTGCTTTTTAATCACTGTTTTTTAGGTTACGAACCTGCTGATAACACCGATTCGGACAAAGATCCTTTGGAAGAAGAATTGTCATCTTCGAAGTCGGATAAAGTTACTAAAGAACAACAAAATGACATTGAATCCAAAATTTGTAAGGAACCAGAACCTGTTCAAAAGGTATTAGAGATACCACACCGTGGCAGAGGAAGGCCACCTAAAAACCCACCCACAGCTACATCAACTCCTAAAAATGCACCTTCGCAAGTGACAAAGCCGGTTCAAATGCCACCCTTGAGAGTTGCACCATTTGCAAAAGCTTTTCACTCGGAAAACAGTATCCCAACAAACAGACCACCACCCCCACTCACAATGCCACCCACCCATCGCATACAAGTAGCAAATATGTCAAATTTAAAGAATAGAGACCCTGTGAAATTTGTACAACCCAAATTAACACCAAAACCTACTCCACAACAGAATTCAGCACCAGTACAGCCGATTCGTATATCTAAAGAGATTACGCCACAATCACGATCATCGTCTACTCCCTCGCCAAGTTATCCTAAAATGAAACAGATTCCAATGCGCAAAACTCCATATTCATTAAGACCTGATAGGGCTATACCCGATTTAGAAGCTTCATTATCGCCGCCACCACCTGCTATTGAAAAATATTCAAACAAAAAATTGGAAGAGGTGCCCACTACAAAACATTTAATAATGCAAAGTAACTCCAATAACTTTCAAAACATTGGCAATCGTAAAAGACGTATTGATTGGCAAGAACCAGTACCCGTTAAGCAACCAAAATATAATAATATCCCAGACGAGGAAAGAACATATTCAAAATCTGATGATGCCGACTATCAAAAAAATTATGGCAAGGTATTACAAAATGTTATTATCGATCTGAGTTCGTCCTTGCGTAAAATGCAAACAAATATGATGCGAGATTTTTTTAACAAACAAAATGAACTGCTAGAACGAGAGCATAAATTTCAAATTCGTCAAGATGACATGATTATGAAGGCATTCCAAGAGCAAACACAAGAAATAATGCATTCCGTTAAGCAATTAGTGGGCAGTATTAAAACCTATAAAAATTGCCAACAAAATGATAGTTCAGCAAAGATAAAAGAGAGTAAAACGGAAAATCGAATGCAGCAAATGCATGCACAGTTACAAGAAAGAAGAACAGAAGATGATGAAATAGTTAATAACGATGATAATAACGAAGAAACGGAAGTAGAAGATGAAGAACTTAGCCAAAACCAAGAACAGGAGGAAGAGGAGGAAGAGGAGGAGGAGGATCAGGAACTAGAACAAGATACAGAAGACATTTATACAGACGGTGAGCAACAAGCTCAAGTAAAGGATCACAAAGACATTGATCAACATAAACTTGAAAATAATACTGATGATGAAGGAACCGAAATCAATGAACAACAATTAACTGAGCGTCAAAATTCAAAGCGTCTAACAGCTGGTTAAACACTTATAAATGAAATCCCATACGTATAGTATCGAAAGAATTAAATTAAGAATAATTATATCAAGACATCGCTGTTTATTTTTTTTTTTGTTTATTTCTGTTTACTTATTAAACATTCCTTCATGTAAATGACAAATTCACATTCCTAAATTTAAGAAAAAACAAAAAAACAAAACAACACAGATTTTTAAACTTTTAATTTCGCATAAAAGACATTGAAAGAATTTGAATTTATTGAGATAATAAGTCTATTTAATTAAATATTTTTTTCTGTTTAGATATATTACACTTTAAGTTATATTGTATGTAAAAATTATTATATTTTAAAAATGCATTCCTATTTTTCTTTAAACTGTTGATAAGTTTTAAGTTAAGAAATAAAAGATGAAAAGTTTAATTAACAAGGTATTTTTTAATTATTCAATTAAAATTATTCTTAAATATATGAAATGTGTTTATGTAATAAAATAGATCGTTAAAATGCATATATAATATCTAATTAAGATTATTTGTAAAGATATAGTCATTGAAAAATGAATTTGAAATTAAAGTGTCACAATGTTTTTAGCAACGTTGACCTAAATTTATGTTTATTGTCAAAAACTAACATTTTAAAAGTGAAAATTATAGTAAAATAAAATTTTATTAAATATGAAATAATCTTTTAACGGTCTTATTAAATAATTTAACGATTTTATTTTTTTCAATATTTCGCTTTCCTTTGGAAAGCTTCTTCAGGAAAAAATTTTTTATATTTTTGAAAACAAAACAAAATTATTATCAAATTGAAAAAATGTTTCAAAACATTTGACAAAAACATATAAAATATTTTTCCTGAAGAAGCTTTCCAAAGGAAAGCGAAATATTGAAAAAAATAAAATCGTTAAATTATTTAATAAGACCGTTAAAAGATTATTTCATATTTAATAAAATTTAAAAAAAAGGTCGAATAAAAATAAAAGTAATAAGTAAAATAAAATATTATATGGAGGGTAAAGATCATAAGAGATAAAAGTATTTTTTTTAGATATGTATATAAAAATAAACTTTGACTAAAAATAAACTAAAATTTGTCTCTAGATCTTTATTTTCTCCTAAGACGTCAATTATATGCACGTAATAATTTTAGATTGATCTCTATTGTTAATTTATAATTTAACATTTCTCTACTTTTTTTGTTGTGGAATAACTAATATATTTAAACTCCTGAACAATTTACTTTTCTTTCGTTGATCATAATCAGCCTTATTCTGTTTGGCGATGGCAACATCACTTTAACACAACATCAATACTAACTTGGTATTCCCTAACGGTATTGTGACGACGTTGCCAGTTTATTGATCACTTTAATAAAATATAACGAACATATCTAATATTTGAGTCTGCTGATTCATTTGTGTACTATTTTTGATAAAATTGTTGTGAAGAAAATATAAACTGTGTGAAAAAAATAGTATCTTTTTTTATTTATATTCGACCTAAATTAAGATCAAAATGTTCAGCAGACTTGCCACAGCTTCTTCCAAGGGGCTCAGTATAAGTTGATTAAATATGCCGCCTCTAGTAGTTTTGCATTCCATTTTGTTTTTAACCATCTTTTGTTTTACTTTAAATTTTAAGTCGCGCCAAATCTAAAAAAAAGAATTTTGTCAAACATGTATTTGTAAAGAACTACATACTATACCTTTTGCCATCCATCACTCGTTCTATTTGGTGGGCCAAGCGTGTTTAGAGCAGTCGCAACACTTTCCCATTGTTACTTAAAATTAGTATTAATCCTGCCTCTTCGAAATCCCCTGGCAAGTGATGGATTTTTTCCCAATTCTTCCACTAATTTTTAAAATCGGTTGGCGTTGGTAATTTTAATTTTTTCCATTTTATTTGTACTTTTTTATATTTTATTTTGTGTTTTTAGTTTTTTCAATCTTTATAAATTTTTGTTTATAACAGCACGACACCAAAATCACAGACGACAATATCAACGGCAATTTAAGGCAACATCAACGTCAAATTGTCTTACAGAATACCGAACATGTATTGCCAGTCATCGATAAATGACAATATTGCCAACGATAATACGGATTTACAACAAACGATAAAAATCGACGTCGTCTTGCATTGCCGTCGCCAAGTAGAATAAGGATGAATATAAGAAATAACCAGTATCTACTGGTGTGATTTTTTTATAGGTTTCAGTGTTTGCTGTCCTTTTGCTTTGTTTATTTTAGGCGTGACTTAGCATGACACATAAAAGTGGCTTCAACTTGAGATCTAAAGCTCACAACTCACTTACGCTTTCATTAATACAAGCCTGATTTTTTAATCGTAATATGCTGCAAAACTGGAACACAAATTTAAGACAGACAATAAATTTGCAGCATTATTTAAGCAGATGATTAAGCTTTTCACCTCAATCGTTTTAATGCGTCAGTTAGAAGCCAGGTAGGAACCGCTAAATATAACGCAAGCAGATATTAAAAAATTGAAATATTTAGCAATGAAAACTAGTTCGCAATTTGAAAAGACTATTTAACAGTCAAATATGACTTGCCTTTCATGTTATTTGATTTAATGAGCTTAAGCTAGTCAGTTTCGTTAACATAAACAAAACGGATGGTTTCCCAACTCGTGAGCACGCAACGTATAGCTGTGAAACACAATGATTTTCTAAATGTATCCCGCTAACACTAAGCAATTGGCCTTGCGACTTGTTAATTGTCATTGCGAACGCAAGGCGAACCGGAAATTGTAATCGTTTGAAGTCAAACGGAAGATCAGTCGGAATCATTGGTGTTCGAGGAATACATTTATTTTCACCTGCCTACTTTCCGTTAATAATGGCTGCCTCAATCAAATTCGGCGTAAGTCTTTTCATCGCAAGTCAAGTACCGTTGCAAAGTCGCGGTGGATTCAAATTACGCAATATCATAATAACTGAACCAACTTTGAGTTGCAAGTTATGTGGTGGAAATCCTGGTAACTTGAGATAGCTCAAAAACTCCGTTGGATAATTTACCGCATCATCGGGATTTGTTATGGAATAAACGGATTTGTATGTCACCAAATCGCTATCGATTTTTGATTGAATAGTGAAATGCAGTGCATGTACAACATCATTATTCTTTGCGGCGAGAATTGCTCGTTGACTTAACCAAGCATAATTCTGATAATTCTCACTAATGTTTGGGAAAACATTTTCAATAAGAAGAATACGGTGTGACTTCTAAACGTGTGTTGGTGTAGCGTGTAGTGTGTGGTGTATGTGCAGTTGTTATGTGTTGCAATTGATTATGTTGGTGTAATTGATTGGTTGAATAAAATCTTTTAAGTTGCAAGTCGGCATGAAGCCGCCTTCTCGAATGATATTAGCTCCAAAGGAAGTTATGCGAAAGCAGTTATTGTATGCGTTGAAGAAAATGGTTGGAATCGGGATCAGTTGCATCGAACAATGGTTTCAGTTTGACTTTTCCACTTGCGCAGCACAATCCATCCGTTTCTCTTTTAAACTTTAACGCATTGCAATATCAGCACACAGTCGTCATTGGGCCAATATCTAAATTGTCATCATCGCAGTGGGATCATATTGGAATGCCAAGCGATTGTATGATGCCAATAATCTTCGTGTGCTCACGCGTTGTCGCAATCGGCCATTTTCTCATGTTATATTTTATCTTTCTTCGCTTAAGTTATGTGAATATACTTGTGCTGCGGCCGATGTTCGCACGTCGTCCTCTCGGCATTTTGGACTATGGACAGACTGGTGAATTTAACCTCAAATGCCTGATTCACAAAACTTACACAGTTCAACAACACCCCCCGGGGGCACATATATATGGTCTTTGGAGATAGCAACAACTTAGACCTGTGCAACTGGGGGAAAAGGGGAGCCCAGTCCCCTGAAGTCAGCAGGGGTACAACTGGAAACTCCACTTTATTTCCACGGGAATCAGTGACCCACAGAGGTGCGATATTTGTCTCTTTAGACACATAACTGTTCTCTGGCTGATTATTGAGGTTAACCCTTTATGGGAGTATCGTGGTGGTTGTGGTTTCGCGGCCCCATATCAGTCTATGGTTCTATGGTGGCCGGGTTCATTTCACCTTTAATAACACCTACCTGGTGAAATGTTCCCAGATCCTGTGAGCATGCTAGACATGTGTTCTGGACAGGAGTTGGAAAGTCTCCAACTCTTAAGCAAGGAGTAATGATTTGCAGCCCTGCTCTGGAATCATCGAAGTTGCAACTAGAAAGTTCTGTTGCATAGAATTATAGCTTCGGCTTCCTAGGACGAGCTTGACGTTCCAAATTATGCAGTGAATTGGTCCACCATCTGTTTAAGGCTTCATGGCCAGGCACGGATGTGGATCTAATCACACAGTTACACAGTTCAACTTACCACCTTAAGGAGAAATGCCTGCTGTTGGAGTTGAATAAAAATTTGCACAATACTCGTGATTGATTTGATGGTTTCCAATTGAACTGTTAGGAAACGAATAACTTTAACCTCAATTTCATGTGCGCATGAGTAGCTGTCAAACAATGTATCACGCACCAGCTCCATGTACTTAAAATGAAACGTACTTTTTTCGTGAGGGATACTCACACACCACGTATTGGTGCCGTTGTAGTACATGCTATGTATCACAGATGGCGCTGCATGTGAAAAATGAAGTTCCTGTTTTCCTGCTTTTCTCTTGAAATTTTTCCTAAATTTTCTATGGTATAAACCTCTCGGAGCCCGAGACCTTTCCAACCAATGCAAAACCGTGAAAATCGGTTCGTGCGTTCTGGAGTTATAGCGTCAGGAAGGAAAACCCGACTTATTTTTATATATCAAGATAATTAAAATTTGTACATACGGTAATTTGTGCCAGATTCCTTTAAACATAAATATTTTAAACATAAATAATTTAGTATTATGTTGTTTGGTTGTCCTCCGCCAGTAGATGAAATAATATTGCCATTTCCCGTCGTAACTGGCCGGTTTGTATTCGATGGCGAGCGCTTTCGATGCGTATGCATCATTTTCAAGCCACGGTTTAGTTTGTACTGGTGAGTAGTGTTGGCGTTCAGGCAGTTCTGTTATTAGGTCCGTATACCCCCCGGGGGCACATTTATCGGTTCTTATAGAATACTCGACTATCTGGACCTGTGCAACTGGGGGAAAAAGGGAGCCCAGTCCCCTGAAGGCAGACAGGGAGTCAACTGGAAACTCCACTTTATTTCCACGGGGATCAGTGAGCCCCAGAGTTTATTATTTGTCTCTTTAGACTTATAATAGTTCTCTGGCTGATCATTGAGGTTGGCCCCTATATGGGAGAATCGTGGTGGTTGTGGTTTCGCGGCCCCATAGCAGGTCTGTTTTTTATGGTGGCCAGGATCATTTCGCTGATAATGACACGCATGGTGAATGATCCAGTCCAGTGAGCATGCTTGACATGTGTTCTGGACAGGAGTTGGATAGTCTCCAACTCTTTAGCAAGGTGTGATGATTTGCAGACCTGTACTGAAATCATTGAAGTTGCAACTAGGTGGTTCTGTTGCATAGAATTATGGCTTCGGCTATCTAGGACGCATGTATGACGTTCCAAATTATACAAAGTGGTTTGTCCACCATCTGATTAAGACTATATAGTCGGCGCAGATGTAAATCAAATCACGCATTAAGTCCGTATATATTCAGGTAAGCAGAATACCAGCCACCTGGCATTTGTATGCAAAGTGAACCTAACGATACCTCTGTCTTTTATTATTATGTAGGTACGTGTGTCCGTCTGAGGGTGTTTTTCGTTTGCCCGTTGGCATGAGTAGTTTTAATGGTGTGAAAATTGTGTCTGAGGTCGTGTTTAGCTGTTCGTTTATAATGTCGTTGTTGAATGTTTTTGTTTTGTAGATTTCCATATTTTCAAGAATGTCTAGTCTTCGTCCTTTTTTGCCAGGATGTAATAATGTCATACATTCATTTACCCCCCTTGGTGTGTGTCCGTGAGTGTCAAGGTGTGATGCAAAGTTTGAATCTTCTCTTTTCCGTTTGTACTAGCGTATGTGTTCTGCAAACCTTGTTTTTAGTGTTCGTCCAGTTTGCCCTATATAGGTTTGTTTGCAGGTACAGGTAAGTCTGTATACCCCGCTGGAATTAAATTTGTCAGTTGTTTCTGTCGTTGTTCTGAGATAGTGTCTGAGTGTGTTTCCACTTTTTAATGCTGTGAGTATTCCTTCTTTTTGAAAAAGGTTAGTTAGTCTGTATATTTCTGGTCCTGTGTAAGTAAAGGTGTGCCGTCGAATACAAACCGGACAGTTACGACGGGAAATGGCAATATTATAAATAATTTACTTTATTGCTTAATTATTTTCTTTTAAAACGTAAGCAAGACACGTCCATAACAATATTATTATTTTGTTTTTGTAGTTTAATGGTTGGTTCAGTCCTTATTGTTTTGCACGTATTTTTATCATCTAAATAATTTTCTTTTCTTTCTTTATACTTTTTATCACTTGTTGCTGTAGGGGTCATACAATTCTGTTCTTTCGTTGTTGTAACAAATATTCTTAGACTTGGTTTCTCAAGCAAATCTGAATTTAAGTTGATTTAGAAAATATTAAAAGTTTAAAAATATCAATTAATCGAGAATAGCATCAATGTTTTTTTTTACTTACTCGAAATAAAACTCTTTCGTGAAATTTTTACATTAAATGTAATTTTATTATCTCTTTTCAAGGGGGCTGGGGATAGGGCAAAAATTAAAATAGCGTTTTTGTTTTAACTAAATATGTATATTAAACATAGAATAATGTATGCTACACAATTGTTCTGTCATCAGTTTTATCAATTAATATAATATTGATTTCGAATGATTTTTAACGTTTTTATTTTCTTGTTTATTCATATTTTTCGTAATTACTCTTATAAATAAAACAAAACGTGCTTGGTTTTGATAAATTAATCACAATTGGGATTTTAATTATTTGTTATTTTTATTTACATGCCATTTTTTGTTTATTTTGTAAGCAAATATATATATATTTTCGTCTGGATTGTTTTTATTTCTTTTGTTTTTTTTTTTTGTTTTGTTTTGTTTTGCTTAATTAATTATACCCTTCACTATAGAAGAGAAGGAGGTGTTTGTAGGACCCTGTTAATTTTTACAATACTTATTAAAAGTCGTATAATGTATGTATACTTCGGGACCTTACAAGGAAAATGGGAGTGATACTTGAAAAAATGGCGAAATTAATCTATCAAATATGGGTATGTCAAATATTTTCGTTTTCTAACAGGCTCATATACATACTGAAGAAAGCGAATATGCTTTGTTAACCTGTCAAGGTATAATTTCAAATCTCATCTCACTCATCAATAGGTGATATTCATTTCAATACAATATTTCCTTCAATTGTTTCATGTTTCTTTTGTAATATAACGTACACACAGTTTTATTGACAAGTGTGACAGTTTTTTTACCCTTAAACTGCAGTTGCCATTAAAAAATGGTGAAGCTCTTATACAAGGTTAAATTTATTAAAATTTTATATAAAGAGAAGAGCTCTGAATTAAAAAAAAAAAAAACTTGACTCCTATTTGTGTTCGTTTTGCGTTATTATGAATTGCTGCTGGAAAAACATCTAGCACCAAATTGGTGATCTCTTTGTTTTTTTCATATTTTCCAAGTTAACACAACTCCAATTTCCGAGTGTAAAGTAAAATATCTAAGTCAACAACTTTGATTGTGTTTGAAGAGCAATATTTTTGTCATTGCGGAATTTTTAAAAGTAATTTGTAAATAAGCTAAAGACTTTTTATTACTTACACACATACGTCAAAAATATTATTCTGTTAAATTGAAGGTGAAGGGTATATAAAATTCGGCAGAGCCGAAAAAAGATTTTTTATTACCTTTTTTTCTTTTTATTAAATACTGTTAAAGTTAATAGTACATTTGTAAAAACTAAATATTTAAAATTTTAGTAACTAGTAATAAGGTAAAAAGAAATATAAAAATTAATTTCAATTAATATTTAGATAGAAAAAATACTAGAACAGATTTTGAATTTCCAGAAAAATTTATATAAATATTTTTTAGTAGTTTATTATTAAGCACTAGGTCATTATTAAATTAAAAATTTAAAAAACTTTATTTTTTATTATTGTATTATTCAATATTTCGCCAAACCATTGGTTGGCATCTTTAGGATAAACAAAAAGAATGTATAAACAATTAACTAATCAAAATTGAATAAATTTTTTTATTATTAAATAATGACCTAATGATTAATAATAAACTACTAAAAAATATTCAAAAGGTCAAATAACTATAATTATTATTTATATAAATAAAGAGAATACTAGAAGCTATTCTGATTAATATTTCTATATTAAATACCAAATAGTGTGTGTACCAATAACACTTGTGTTTTTTAAATGAAATTTTCAAAATGCCAAAATGTTGAAAATAAATATCAAAGCCAATTCAAAATAGTTGTAACTATTAGACCAGCACGAGGCGAATACATAATAGGTTAATGCGTTACTTCATGTGAACTATAAATTTAGGACATTTGTCTGCTCATACATATAATTATGATTATTTTTGGAACCTTTTTAAATACAGAATTTTATTAAAAATACTTGCATGCCGAATAATTTTTAGAATAAAAATTATGTAAACTAAATTTTTTTAATTAATTAAAATAATATAATATATAAAAGCCTATAAATCAATTTCGGATTTATTTGCAAAGATGACAATTTAATTGTTGGAGACGATAACAATTTTACAATTCTTTAACAGCTCCGTAGTCCAGCTAGGTCCAAGGGTAATAATGAAAAACCAAAATTAATAATAAAAAAAAAATTGGAGTTTCAAAAGGTTTTAATTATAAATTTTAATCGATATTTATATATACATATATATTAAAAATTAACCGATTGCGCTACAAATGCTCTACACATTTTTGGACAAAACGAGTAGCAGATACTTTTTTCTACTGAAATTTAATAATAATATGTAATGGGTTTTACAAAAGCAGTTTGAGTTTTAGGGAGCGAAAGCAATCGGCATACACCGAGAAGCCACGAATATAGATTAATTAAGCTCTTTTAGAATATGAAGAGAACGCATCAATACATAGTTAATGAGCCTGTACAGCACACAGCATGCTTTTGCGATAGATTCTCAAAAATCTACAGGCCAAAGACGCAGTAAACCAAGTAAAAAACAAATTTATGGACAAATGTTACAACTGCAGTCGCAAGTAATTGCAAGAGTACACTCGCATGTGTACTTTTTTTAGTTCCTCTCTGCCCCTAATCTTTCTACACCCCTTATTTACATACAAACTAAGAATTGCAACGACAAAAATCGTACAATGTAAACCGGGACTAAATGTGTTAAACGAAAAAGAGAATTCATTCAACTTGTGCTTACCGTCACAAATACTTTAGCATATGTGCTGCAACAGTGAAATGTTTGAAGATCTTTAACAACATAATGAACACATTTTCTTGGGAGACTTGATTTTCGTTCGTGGTGGAAGACGAATAGAAAAGGTGTAGCAGTCATTGGAAATAATAAAAGTCTACTAATAAATTTTTAGAAAGTTATTTGAATTATATAGCATTCAATCTATGATGGTGAATGCTAACGTTCAGCACCTAAAAATGGGTCTGTTGTATTGACCATTAATAAGACCCGTACGTATGATAAAAATAGTCGAAAAATAATAGAACGTAATGTTCTTTTTGAAAAAAATAGCTGTGAAAGCAAACGCAAAGAAAAAACGTGAAGTTGATTATTTAGAAATTGAAATCCCACATTCTGATATACAACAGGTAAACAAAGGTGACGAGTTTATACCTAATGGAAATTCTGAATTTAACGTTGGTGAACAACTACGGATGATTCTGATTTTGCTGGTTTTATAACAGCTAACGAAACTGAATTAGATAAGGAAGATCATATTCAGAAGCAGAGCGTTGCTGGTTTAAAACTTGATCGACCAAAGAATATGAAAACTGGCAGTCCGGCCAAACCACGTAACATTACACACAATTATATCAAAGAGTTGGGGAATGCCAATAACCGTATATCAAGCTCTAAATAGAGTAAATAGCTATAATTGGTGCCAAACTATACGCAGTCAAGCATATTCTTTAAGACTGGGGGCGAAAATGCTTTAAATCAAAAGTCTTATACAGGGTTTGTATTCTAATCCGTATTATTTCTAAGGCGCGCTAGATTCCACAGAGGCTAAATACATGGCTATTTATGTAGCAAAGGAGGCGATATTTTTGAGACAATTACCCAATACTTCACAAAAGAACTAAACATGTGCACATAAAGTTACACCATCTGCGTGAAATTGTCCAACCCATCAAATGGTGACGGATATGCTCATTAGGAATCTGTCAAAGACTTAGAATTTAATTTTGCTAAATTAATAAAAATTATATAAATAATTTTTAATTTTATAACGTCATTCGCAGTGAAAAGGAGTGTTGGAAGTCTTAGTTTTATGGTAACGCTGCAAACAATGTCAACGCCGTTTCACAGCGGCTTCAATTATCTCTTCCAATATCTGCCTCAGCTGTACATTTTCTACAGACGCTTCAGCTAACTGTTCTCACAGCGGACTCGGCTGACTGTTACCTAACATGAAGTAACCATCTTATTGCCATAGAAACTCACGTTCAATAATATTGTGCGTATTAGCGGAATTAGTATTGTGACCAAGTATTACCCGAATATGCGCATTGATCCGGAATACCCGAAACTATTAATGACCAAATAAGAATTTGAGCTTGGTGCGATTTAAAACATTTGAACCTTTATTACTCGAATACTTATACTTGTTACCAATACTTGAACCAATTATATAGCGATATACGTACATAAATCCAAGTCAACCACAAAAAAAAGGTTTGCCAAGAATATTGCTAAATTACTAAAGTACAATAGACTATCGCCAGGTACAGAAAGTATGGTTTCAATAAAATCCCTAACAATTGCATATGAAGACTAATACAGGAATAATGGTCATTTTTTAGCTAGAATTTTCAACGGTCATCATATTACCGATTGGCAACCAAGAAAAGAGACTATACTGCATGAAAAGCGCACATTGATACCATCTGTATCCTTCATCTCTCGAGCTGAATTATAATAATATGCTTGCAGAGTTAATTTTATTTTTTTATTATTTCGTTAATTTTTGTGCATATAACGTATCAAACAAATTACTAATTTAGAAGCCAGTTATAAGTTTTTTTTTTTTAAATATTAACTATTGGCAGGTCATTCAAATACTTCAACATAAATGTGTGCAATTATTATGCGATTTTCAATCCATATATCTCTATAAACCTTTGGAGAAAAAAAGTAAGTTAGTATTATAAAAACTTTCACAAAAATACTTAATGAATGTAAAAATACTTAAACTGCGATAAAAAACAGCAAACGATAATTTCCCCACAACAACTAAATTTAGATCACATCTCTTATTGTGTTAATTGGTTAAACATCTTTAGTAAAAATAAAATAAAAATAGCAAAAAAATATAAATATTCTAAATAAAACTTAAATATATATTTTAATACAAAAATAATTATTTATCTGCTTTTCTTTTTTAATTTTCACTTGATGCATTTTGATATTTCATTTCAACATTTTGTGGTTTTATCACAACAATTAAAAACAAAGTGGCCTTCTGTTTAATATTGATTTGCACATTTTCTTTAATTAAATACATTTAATCATAAATTCATTATATTTTTAAAATATTATATATATAGTTTTCGATTTAATAACTATAAAACAATCTAAATAAAAATAATAATAAACACGTAAGTAAAACTAAACCTTATTTTAATCTTACCAAATTAATCCGGTCTATAAATAGGCGTTTTAGGTATAAACTCAATTAGGATGACATATTCCATCATAGAATTTGAATCACATTGTTGTTTATGCAAACGCCAATGTAAACCAAGTTTATGATATAAATGACTGTTTTCCCATTCGAGTAATTTATCCAATGTTATTTGTGTCTACAATAAATAAAAATAAAATTTTGTGAACAAGCCACAAATTGAGAATTAAAAGCTTACTCTTTTACTTAGACATATTACGGGCCATAATGAACAGCCCAGGGTACAACAACAACACACACAACCACAAAACAGCCATTTAACATTAACAGGTAAGGTTTTCTTTAAAATTCCATTAATGCGACTAATTGTAGCTTTGAACTCTTCAGGCGCTACTCTTGATACCAGACCAGATGGAAATTCTGTATTGAAACAATTACTCAAGCCAAATCTATAAAAAAATTAAAAGATTTATTATATGTAACATATTTTAAAGATATAACATTGCAATGATGGGTCGTAGCGAAATAAAAACTCGTAACTTGGAAATTAAATTACAAATTTTTTTTAATCTTTTTTTCCTATTTCTATTATTTGCTTGCTGTTGTTGCTTGTAATACGAAATATTTAATATACTTCGACAACAAACTAACATCTTTTAATGTAAAAAATTACCACCCTCCTCACCGCGAACACTATAATATAATTTTTAAGGAAAAAACCCGAATAGCCCAAAAGAAAGTCTCGCAAAATAAATAATAAAAAAAATGGAAAAGTTTATCGTAAATAAAAATCTCGTTCAAAACTAGCTTAGACGACCTTTTCAATATTGCTCATGCAGATGATTTGTCAACACTAAAAATAGACAGCCAAGTCTTTCAGGTAGACTATAGCTATGGACAACTGTGTGATTAGATTTACATCTGCGCCTGGCCATGAAGCCTTAATCAGATGGTGGATCAAACCACTGCATAATTTGGAACGTCATGCTCGTCCTAGAAAGCCGAAGCTATAATTCTATGCAACAGAACTTTCTAGTTGCAACTGCGATGATTCCAGAGCAGGGCTGCAATTCATCACTCCTTGCTTAAGAGTTGGAGACTTTCTAACTCCTATCCAGAACACATGTCTAGCATGCTCACTGGATCTGGGAACATTTCAGGTAGGTGTTATTAAAGGTAAAATGAACCCGGCCACCATAGAACCATAGATTGATATGGGGCCGCGAAACCACAACCACCACGATACTCCCATATAGAGCCAACCTCAATAATCAGCCAGAGAACAGACAAACAACGGAACTCTGCGGGTCACTGATTCCCGTGGAAATAAACTGGAGTTTCCAGTTGTACTCCTGCTGACTTCAGGGGACTGGGCTCCCTTTTTTCCTCAGTTGCACAGGTCTAAGTTGTTGCTATCTCCAAAGACCATATATATGTGCCCCCAGGGGGTTATAGCTATGCACACACTGAAAAAGGGAGATTAAAGCAAACTTTAAGAAATCGGTACAACGAGTCATTGTTGTTCATTGGAACGGAAAGATTTTACTCGCGTTAGCACCTAATTTTTTTATTATACATACATTATTACATTTACAAATAAATAAGTATTTATACTTTACAGATGTGAAACACAATGATTTTCTAAATGTATCCCGCTAACACTAAGCAATTGGCCTTGCGACTTGTTAATTGTCATTGCGAACGCAAGGCGAACCGGAAATTGTAATCGTTTGAAGTCAAACGGAAGATCAGTCGGAATCATTGGTGTTCGAGGAATACATTTATTTTCACCTGCCTACTTTCCGTTAATAATGGCTGCCTCAATCAAATTCGGCGTAAGTCTTTTCATCGCAAGTCAAGTACCGTTGCAAAGTCGCGGTGGATTCAAATTACGCAATATCATAATAACTGAACCAACTTTGAGTTGCAAGTTATGTGGTGGAAATCCTGGTAACTTGAGATAGCTCAAAAACTCCGTTGGATAATTTACCGCATCATCGGGATTTGTTATGGAATAAACGGATTTGTATGTCACCAAATCGCTATCGATTTTTGATTGAATAGTGAAATGCAGTGCATGTACAACATCATTATTCTTTGCGGCGAGAATTGCTCGTTGACTTAACCAAGCATAATTCTGATAATTCTCACTAATGTTTGGGAAAACATTTTCAATAAGAAGAATACGGTGTGTAGCGTGTAGTGTGTGGTGTATGTGCAGTCGTTATGTGTTGCAATTGATTATGTTGGTGTGATTGATTGGTTGAATAAAATCTTTTACCTTGCAAGTCGGCATGAAGCCGCCTTCTCGAATGACATTAGCTCCAAAGGAAGTCATGCGAAAGCAGTTATTGTATTCAAGGATGCGTCGAAGAAAATGGTTGGAATCGGGATCAGTTGCATCGAACAATGGTTTCAGTTTGACTTTTCCACTTGCGTAGCACAATCCAGCCGTTTCTCTTTTAAACTTTAACGCATTGCAATATCAGCACACAGTCGTCATTGGAACAATATCTAAATTGTCATCATCGCAGTGGGATCATATTGGAATGTCAAGCGATTGTATGATGCCAATAATCTTCATGTGATCACAAGGCTTGCATGTCTTGTGCGGCGGCCGATGTTTGCACGTCGTCCTCTTGGCATTTTGGACTATGGACAGACTGGTGAATTTAACCTCAAATGCCCGATTCACATAATTTACACAGTTCAACAACACTCCCCGGGGGCACATATGTATGGTCTTTGGAGATAGCAACAACTTAGACCTGTGCAACTGGGGGAAAAAGGGAGCCCAGTCCCCTGAAGTCAGCTGGGGTACAACTGGAAACTCCACTTTATTTCCACAGGAATCAGTGACCCGCAGAGGTGCGTTATTTGTCTCTTTAGACACTTAACTGTTCTCTGGCTGACTATTGAGGTTGGCTCTTTATGGGAGTATCGTGGTGGTTGTGGTTTCGCGGCCCCATATCAGTCTATGGTTCTATGGTGGCTGGGTTCATTTCACCTTTAATAACACCTACCTGGTGAAATGTTCCCAGATCCTGTGAGCATGCTAGACATGTGTTCTGGACAGGAGTTGGAAAGTCTCCAACTCTTAAGCCAGGAGTAATGATTTGCAGCCCTGCTCTGGAATCATCGAAGTTGCAACTAGAAAGTTCTGTTGCATAGAATTATAGCTTCGGCTTCCTAGGACGAGCTTGACGTTCCAAATTATGCAGTGAATTGGTCCACCATCTGTTTAAGGCTTCATGGCCAGGCACGGATGTGGATCTAATCACACAGTTACACAGTTCAACTTACCACCTTAAGGAGAAATGCCTGCTGTTGGAGTTGAATAAAAATTTGCACAATACTCGTGATTGATTTGATGGTTTCCAATTGAACTGTTAGGAAACGAATAACTTTAACCTCAATTTCATGTGCGCATGAGTAGCTGTCAAACAATGTATCACGCACCAGCTCCATGTACTTAAAATGAAACGTACTTTTTTCGTGAGGGATACTCACACACCACGTATTGGTGCCGTTGTAGTACATGCTATGTATCACAGATGGCGCTGCATGTGAAAAATGAAGTTCCTGTTTTCCTGCTTTTCTCTTGAAATTTTTCCTAAATTTTCTATGGTATAAACCTCTCGGAGCCCGAGACCTTTCCAACCAATGCAAAACCGTGAAAATCGGTTCGTGCGTTCTGGAGTTATAGCGTCAGGAAGGAAAACCCGACTTATTTTTATATATCAAGATAATTAAAATTTGTACATACGGTAATTTGTGCCAGATTCCTTTAAACATAAATATTTTAAACATAAATAATTTAGTATTATGTTGTTTGGTTGTCCTCCGCCAGTAGATGAAATAATATTGCCATTTCCCGTCGTAACTGGCCGGTTTGTATTCGATGGCGAGCGCTTTCGATGCATATGCATCATTTTCAAGCCACGGTTTAGTTTGTACTGGTGAGTAGTGTTGGCGTTCAGGCAGTTCTGTTATTAGGTCCGTATACCCCCCGGGGGCACATTTATCGGTTCTTATAGAATACTCGACTATCTGGACCTGTGCAACTGGGGGAAAAAGGGAGCCCAGTCCCCTGAAGGCAGACAGGGAGTCAACTGGAAACTCCACTTTATTTCCACGGGGATCAGTGAGCCCCAGAGTTTATTATTTGTCTCTTTAGACTTATAATAGTTCTCTGGCTGATCATTGAGGTTGGCCCCTATATGGGAGAATCGTGGTGGTTGTGGTTTCGCGGCCCCATAGCAGGTCTGTTTTTTATGGTGGCCAGGATCATTTCGCTGATAATGACACGCATGGTGAATGATCCAGTCCAGTGAGCATGCTTGACATGTGTTCTGGACAGGAGTTGGATAGTCTCCAACTCTTTAGCAAGGTGTGATGATTTGCAGACCTGTACTGAAATCATTGAAGTTGCAACTAGGTGGTTCTGTTGCATAGAATTATGGCTTCGGCTATCTAGGACGCATGTATGACGTTCCAAATTATACAAAGTGGTTTGTCCACCATCTGATTAAGACTATATAGTCGGCGCAGATGTAAATCAAATCACGCATTAAGTCCGTATATATTCAGGTAAGCAGAATACCAGCCACCTGGCATTTGTATGCAAAGTGAACCTAACGATACCTCTGTCTTTTATTATTATGTAGGTACGTGTGTCCGTCTGAGGGTGTTTTTCGTTTGCCCGTTGGCATGAGTAGTTTTAATGGTGTGAAAATTGTGTCTGAGGTCGTGTTTAGCTGTTCGTTTATAATGTCGTTGTTGAATGTTTTTGTTTTGTAGATTTCCATATTTTCAAGAATGTCTAGTCTTCGTCCTTTTTTGCCAGGATGTAATAATGTCATACATTCATTTACCCCCCTTGGTGTGTGTCCGTGAGTGTCAAGGTGTGATGCAAAGTTTGAATCTTCTCTTTTCCGTTTGTACTAGCGTATGTGTTCTGCAAACCTTGTTTTTAGTGTTCGTCCAGTTTGCCCTATATAGGTTTGTTTGCAGGTACAGGTAAGTCTGTATACCCCGCTGGAATTAAATTTGTCAGTTGTTTCTGTCGTTGTTCTGAGATAGTGTCTGAGTGTGTTTCCACTTTTTAATGCTGTGAGTATTCCTTCTTTTTGAAAAAGGTTAGTTAGTCTGTATATTTCTGGTCCTGTGTAAGTAAAGGTGTGCCGTCGAATACAAACCGGACAGTTACGACGGGAAATGGCAATATTATAAATAATTTACTTTATTGCTTAATTATTTTCTTTTAAAACGTAAGCAAGACACGTCCATAACAATATTATTATTTTGTTTTTGTAGTTTAATGGTTGGTTCAGTCCTTATTGTTTTGCACGTATTTTTATCATCTAAATAATTTTCTTTTCTTTCTTTATACTTTTTATCACTTGTTGCTGTAGGGGTCATACAATTCTGTTCTTTCGTTGTTGTAACAAATATTCTTAGACTTGGTTTCTCAAGCAAATCTGAATTTAAGTTGATTTAGAAAATATTAAAAGTTTAAAAATATCAATTAATCGAGAATAGCATCAATGTTTTTTTTTACTTACTCGAAATAAAACTCTTTCGTGAAATTTTTACATTAAATGTAATTTTATTATCTCTTTTCAAGGGGGCTGGGGATAGGGCAAAAATTAAAATAGCGTTTTTGTTTTAACTAAATATGTATATTAAACATAGAATAATGTATGCTACACAATTGTTCTGTCATCAGTTTTATCAATTAATATAATATTGATTTCGAATGATTTTTAACGTTTTTATTTTCTTGTTTATTCATATTTTTCGTAATTACTCTTATAAATAAAACAAAACGTGCTTGGTTTTGATAAATTAATCACAATTGGGATTTTAATTATTTGTTATTTTTATTTACATGCCATTTTTTGTTTATTTTGTAAGCAAATATATATATATTTTCGTCTGGATTGTTTTTATTTCTTTTGTTTTTTTTTTTTGTTTTGTTTTGTTTTGCTTAATTAATTATACCCTTCACTATAGAAGAGAAGGAGGTGTTTGTAGGACCCTGTTAATTTTTACAATACTTATTAAAAGTCGTATAATGTATGTATACTTCGGGACCTTACAAGGAAAATGGGAGTGATACTTGAAAAAATGGCGAAATTAATCTATCAAATATGGGTATGTCAAATATTTTCGTTTTCTAACAGGCTCATATACATACTGAAGAAAGCGAATATGCTTTGTTAACCTGTCAAGGTATAATTTCAAATCTCATCTCACTCATCAATAGGTGATATTCATTTCAATACAATATTTCCTTCAATTGTTTCATGTTTCTTTTGTAATATAACGTACACACAGTTTTATTGACAAGTGTGACAGTTTTTTTACCCTTAAACTGCAGTTGCCATTAAAAAATGGTGAAGCTCTTATACAAGGTTAAATTTATTAAAATTTTATATAAAGAGAAGAGCTCTGAATTAAAAAAAAAAAAAACTTGACTCCTATTTGTGTTCGTTTTGCGTTATTATGAATTGCTGCTGGAAAAACATCTAGCACCAAATTGGTGATCTCTTTGTTTTTTTCATATTTTCCAAGTTAACACAACTCCAATTTCCGAGTGTAAAGTAAAATATCTAAGTCAACAACTTTGATTGTGTTTGAAGAGCAATATTTTTGTCATTGCGGAATTTTTAAAAGTAATTTGTAAATAAGCTAAAGACTTTTTATTACTTACACACATACGTCAAAAATATTATTCTGTTAAATTGAAGGTGAAGGGTATATAAAATTCGGCAGAGCCGAAAAAAGATTTTTTATTACCTTTTTTTCTTTTTATTAAATACTGTTAAAGTTAATAGTACATTTGTAAAAACTAAATATTTAAAATTTTAGTAACTAGTAATAAGGTAAAAAGAAATATAAAAATTAATTTCAATTAATATTTAGATAGAAAAAATACTAGAACAGATTTTGAATTTCCAGAAAAATTTATATAAATATTTTTTAGTAGTTTATTATTAAGCACTAGGTCATTATTAAATTAAAAATTTAAAAAACTTTATTTTTTATTATTGTATTATTCAATATTTCGCCAAACCATTGGTTGGCATCTTTAGGATAAACAAAAAGAATGTATAAACAATTAACTAATCAAAATTGAATAAATTTTTTTATTATTAAATAATGACCTAATGATTAATAATAAACTACTAAAAAATATTCAAAAGGTCAAATAACTATAATTATTATTTATATAAATAAAGAGAATACTAGAAGCTATTCTGATTAATATTTCTATATTAAATACCAAATAGTGTGTGTACCAATAACACTTGTGTTTTTTAAATGAAATTTTCAAAATGCCAAAATGTTGAAAATAAATATCAAAGCCAATTCAAAATAGTTGTAACTATTAGACCAGCACGAGGCGAATACATAATAGGTTAATGCGTTACTTCATGTGAACTATAAATTTAGGACATTTGTCTGCTCATACATATAATTATGATTATTTTTGGAACCTTTTTAAATACAGAATTTTATTAAAAATACTTGCATGCCGAATAATTTTTAGAATAAAAATTATGTAAACTAAATTTTTTTAATTAATTAAAATAATATAATATATAAAAGCCTATAAATCAATTTCGGATTTATTTGCAAAGATGACAATTTAATTGTTGGAGACGATAACAATTTTACAATTCTTTAACAGCTCCGTAGTCCAGCTAGGTCCAAGGGTAATAATGAAAAACCAAAATTAATAATAAAAAAAAAATTGGAGTTTCAAAAGGTTTTAATTATAAATTTTAATCGATATTTATATATACATATATATTAAAAATTAACCGATTGCGCTACAAATGCTCTACACATTTTTGGACAAAACGAGTAGCAGATACTTTTTTCTACTGAAATTTAATAATAATATGTAATGGGTTTTACAAAAGCAGTTTGAGTTTTAGGGAGCGAAAGCAATCGGCATACACCGAGAAGCCACGAATATAGATTAATTAAGCTCTTTTAGAATATGAAGAGAACGCATCAATACATAGTTAATGAGCCTGTACAGCACACAGCATGCTTTTGCGATAGATTCTCAAAAATCTACAGGCCAAAGACGCAGTAAACCAAGTAAAAAACAAATTTATGGACAAATGTTACAACTGCAGTCGCAAGTAATTGCAAGAGTACACTCGCATGTGTACTTTTTTTAGTTCCTCTCTGCCCCTAATCTTTCTACACCCCTTATTTACATACAAACTAAGAATTGCAACGACAAAAATCGTACAATGTAAACCGGGACTAAATGTGTTAAACGAAAAAGAGAATTCATTCAACTTGTGCTTACCGTCACAAATACTTTAGCATATGTGCTGCAACAGTGAAATGTTTGAAGATCTTTAACAACATAATGAACACATTTTCTTGGGAGACTTGATTTTCGTTCGTGGTGGAAGACGAATAGAAAAGGTGTAGCAGTCATTGGAAATAATAAAAGTCTACTAATAAATTTTTAGAAAGTTATTTGAATTATATAGCATTCAATCTATGATGGTGAATGCTAACGTTCAGCACCTAAAAATGGGTCTGTTGTATTGACCATTAATAAGACCCGTACGTATGATAAAAATAGTCGAAAAATAATAGAACGTAATGTTCTTTTTGAAAAAAATAGCTGTGAAAGCAAACGCAAAGAAAAAACGTGAAGTTGATTATTTAGAAATTGAAATCCCACATTCTGATATACAACAGGTAAACAAAGGTGACGAGTTTATACCTAATGGAAATTCTGAATTTAACGTTGGTGAACAACTACGGATGATTCTGATTTTGCTGGTTTTATAACAGCTAACGAAACTGAATTAGATAAGGAAGATCATATTCAGAAGCAGAGCGTTGCTGGTTTAAAACTTGATCGACCAAAGAATATGAAAACTGGCAGTCCGGCCAAACCACGTAACATTACACACAATTATATCAAAGAGTTGGGGAATGCCAATAACCGTATATCAAGCTCTAAATAGAGTAAATAGCTATAATTGGTGCCAAACTATACGCAGTCAAGCATATTCTTTAAGACTGGGGGCGAAAATGCTTTAAATCAAAAGTCTTATACAGGGTTTGTATTCTAATCCGTATTATTTCTAAGGCGCGCTAGATTCCACAGAGGCTAAATACATGGCTATTTATGTAGCAAAGGAGGCGATATTTTTGAGACAATTACCCAATACTTCACAAAAGAACTAAACATGTGCACATAAAGTTACACCATCTGCGTGAAATTGTCCAACCCATCAAATGGTGACGGATATGCTCATTAGGAATCTGTCAAAGACTTAGAATTTAATTTTGCTAAATTAATAAAAATTATATAAATAATTTTTAATTTTATAACGTCATTCGCAGTGAAAAGGAGTGTTGGAAGTCTTAGTTTTATGGTAACGCTGCAAACAATGTCAACGCCGTTTCACAGCGGCTTCAATTATCTCTTCCAATATCTGCCTCAGCTGTACATTTTCTACAGACGCTTCAGCTAACTGTTCTCACAGCGGACTCGGCTGACTGTTACCTAACATGAAGTAACCATCTTATTGCCATAGAAACTCACGTTCAATAATATTGTGCGTATTAGCGGAATTAGTATTGTGACCAAGTATTACCCGAATATGCGCATTGATCCGGAATACCCGAAACTATTAATGACCAAATAAGAATTTGAGCTTGGTGCGATTTAAAACATTTGAACCTTTATTACTCGAATACTTATACTTGTTACCAATACTTGAACCAATTATATAGCGATATACGTACATAAATCCAAGTCAACCACAAAAAAAAGGTTTGCCAAGAATATTGCTAAATTACTAAAGTACAATAGACTATCCCCTGGTACAGAAAGTATGGTTTCAATAAAATCCCTAACAATTGCATATGAAGACTAATACAGGAATAATGGTCATTTTTTAGCTAGAATTTTCAACGGTCATCATATTACCGATTGGCAACCAAGAAAAGAGACTATACTGCATGAAAAGCGCACATTGATACCATCTGTATCCTTCATCTCTCGAGCTGAATTATAATAATATGCTTGCAGAGTTAATTTTATTTTTTTATTATTTCGTTAATTTTTGTGCATATAACGTATCAAACAAATTACTAATTTAGAAGCCAGTTATAAGTTTTTTTTTTTTAAATATTAACTATTGGCAGGTCATTCAAATACTTCAACATAAATGTGTGCAATTATTATGCGATTTTCAATCCATATATCTCTATAAACCTTTGGAGAAAAAAAGTAAGTTAGTATTATAAAAACTTTCACAAAAATACTTAATGAATGTAAAAATACTTAAACTGCGATAAAAAACAGCAAACGATAATTTCCCCACAACAACTAAATTTAGATCACATCTCTTATTGTGTTAATTGGTTAAACATCTTTAGTAAAAATAAAATAAAAATAGCAAAAAAATATAAATATTCTAAATAAAACTTAAATATATATTTTAATACAAAAATAATTATTTATCTGCTTTTCTTTTTTAATTTTCACTTGATGCATTTTGATATTTCATTTCAACATTTTGTGGTTTTATCACAACAATTAAAAACAAAGTGGCCTTCTGTTTAATATTGATTTGCACATTTTCTTTAATTAAATACATTTAATCATAAATTCATTATATTTTTAAAATATTATATATATAGTTTTCGATTTAATAACTATAAAACAATCTAAATAAAAATAATAATAAACACGTAAGTAAAACTAAACCTTATTTTAATCTTACCAAATTAATCCGGTCTATAAATAGGCGTTTTAGGTATAAACTCAATTAGGATGACATATTCCATCATAGAATTTGAATCACATTGTTGTTTATGCAAACGCCAATGTAAACCAAGTTTATGATATAAATGACTGTTTTCCCATTCGAGTAATTTATCCAATGTTATTTGTGTCTACAATAAATAAAAATAAAATTTTGTGAACAAGCCACAAATTGAGAATTAAAAGCTTACTCTTTTACTTAGACATATTACGGGCCATAATGAACAGCCCAGGGTACAACAACAACACACACAACCACAAAACAGCCATTTAACATTAACAGGTAAGGTTTTCTTTAAAATTCCATTAATGCGACTAATTGTAGCTTTGAACTCTTCAGGCGCTACTCTTGATACCAGACCAGATGGAAATTCTGTATTGAAACGATTACTCAAGCCAAATCTATAAAAAAATTAAAAGATTTATTATATGTAACATATTTTAAAGATATAACATTGCAATGATGGGTCGTAGCGAAATAAAAACTCGTAACTTGGAAATTAAATTACAAATTTTTTTTAATCTTTTTTTCCTATTTCTATTATTTGCTTGCTGTTGTTGCTTGTAATACGAAATATTTAATATACTTCGACAACAAACTAACATCTTTTAATGTAAAAAATTACCACCCTCCTCACCGCGAACACTATAATATAATTTTTAAGGAAAAAACCCGAATAGCCCAAAAGAAAGTCTCGCAAAATAAATAATAAAAAAAATGGAAAAGTTTATCGTAAATAAAAATCTCGTTCAAAACTAGCTTAGACGACCTTTTCAATATTGCTCATGCAGATGATTTGTCAACACTAAAAATAGACAGCCAAGTCTTTCAGGTAGACTATAGCTATGGACAACTGTGTGATTAGATTTACATCTGCGCCTGGCCATGAAGCCTTAATCAGATGGTGGATCAAACCACTGCATAATTTGGAACGTCATGCTCGTCCTAGAAAGCCGAAGCTATAATTCTATGCAACAGAACTTTCTAGTTGCAACTGCGATGATTCCAGAGCAGGGCTGCAATTCATCACTCCTTGCTTAAGAGTTGGAGACTTTCTAACTCCTATCCAGAACACATGTCTAGCATGCTCACTGGATCTGGGAACATTTCAGGTAGGTGTTATTAAAGGTAAAATGAACCCGGCCACCATAGAACCATAGATTGATATGGGGCCGCGAAACCACAACCACCACGATACTCCCATATAGAGCCAACCTCAATAATCAGCCAGAGAACAGACAAACAACGGAACTCTGCGGGTCACTGATTCCCGTGGAAATAAACTGGAGTTTCCAGTTGTACTCCTGCTGACTTCAGGGGACTGGGCTCCCTTTTTTCCTCAGTTGCACAGGTCTAAGTTGTTGCTATCTCCAAAGACCATATATATGTGCCCCCAGGGGGTTATAGCTATGCACACACTGAAAAAGGGAGATTAAAGCAAACTTTAAGAAATCGGTACAACGAGTCATTGTTGTTCATTGGAACGGAAAGATTTTACTCGCGTTAGCACCTAATTTTTTTATTATACATACATTATTACATTTACAAATAAATAAGTATTTATACTTTACAGATGTTGATCGCCTACTAATAATTGCAATAGAAACCGACATGAAGCAGTTCCTTTACATTCCAAAACTTAATAATTCACCAGCCGTTATCAACGAATTGGAGAAATGACAGATGTAAGACAAATTGAATGCATTGTTGCGATGCTACTGCTTTAAACACTTGTCGGTTGAATTTAGCATTTAAGAAACTTACTTACCTACGTTGTCGCCATCACATTTATAAATATAAGGTTTTGAAAGCCTTTGAGAAGAAGTTGCCTCATTTAACAACGGGTCCAGATGTGATAAAGAAAGATGATAAAGCCAGAAAATAGTATTAGTGGAATGAAAAATAAACGTTGCCGTAATATCCTAAAACCTGAGGCAGAAAAATTAATGACTTTTGTTTCAAAAAAAAAAAAAAAATAATTTCAAATTCGTTTGGGCTATCGTGATTTTTGAGGATTTAGTAAATATTTTATAACCGCAACGTAGAACAAATCTGAAATAAATCGACCGCTTGGCAGCTCTAATTATAAAATTGTTTTGATGGAATTTTTCATCAAAACTCTCTTATCAAAACTGTTTTCGGGCTTTTATTTAGCGTATCTCAATATCAACTCAGGTGTAAACAAGAACAAAATCTATTATTTTATAAACATATTGGTTATTCCATTCGGCTGTAAAAATTTTAAGCCACTAAAGAACGAAAAAAAATAATAAACAGAAGGCACTAACATTTATATATATTTTTGAAACATAAACAAAATAGAAAAACATTAATAACATTAATATTAAACAAAAGTTAAACATTTCTTAAAAAAAATTCTAAATTAGTGTAATTTATTACCAAAAAACACCATTATTTTTTCATTTTTTAATTTTTTAATCATTTTTACGAAGGACGAATTTTTTTAATTCACCCAGAAAATATTTTTTAGCAGTTATTTCTGAATTAATATGTCTGATAAATTTTCGGTTAAGATTTTCTGCTTATGTGTGATCGATCAAATAACTTAATTCTATTCCCCTTATTCTAACGTTTAAATTATCGAAATCGAATAAACCGCACTTGAGTTACGGAGAAATATGACCGATTTATTCTTTTTGACATCTCTTGAAAATCTGTACATGATAAAGCAAAACAATTAAAATTATAGCTTTTTTAATGCAAAGCATTTTAATTTTTTATAGAGAATTCTGATGCCCTCTTCTTTGACTCTTTAAATATGCAATACGTGTATTACGTTTTATCTCTTTGTATTCTTAATTGAAATTGCAAAGGTGGAATTATTATCAACCTCTTTTAGATTTAAAATAAAATAAGCTCTGCATATTTCTAAAAATATAGCTTAGTAAGAAGTTAAAAATATATTTTATATAAAAACTGGTTTTTGTGCAAAATTAATTTTCTATAAATAATACTTACACGGTCATATTACCAGCCCCACGTATCACTATGGGTTCGGGTCCCGGATGGACCGTTTGTTCTTCATAATGTTCCTCTAATTGATCTTCCTCATATATTGCATCGAAATCAGCCATTGAAATTGTGAAAGTGCAAGCAAAAACAGTTCGATGGCAAAAATTGTGAAAAGAAAAGGACAAGGTGAAACGTAATCACCTGTGAAGCACACTTGATTTTCAATATTGCCCAACTGCACGTTGTGTTAGATATTGTGTCTGTAGAGCGGATGCTAGAGACATAACACAAAGTTAGCCACTAACTTATTTGCAATTCCACGTTTAAAAAAATAATTACTTTTTATTATGCTATTTGCTATTGCTTCTGATTTTAATAGGAAGCAAGTTTATAATGAATTTTATTCTTCTTTTTAATGAGAGTGCATTTTTAATATTAAATTTTGTGGCAAAGCCTACAAATCTTTATTTAAAATATTGAAGGAGGTCGTTGTTGTAATTTATTGTTCCTGCTAGTAACGCCGTTTTGTTTGTTTTTTATATTTGCTTTGAATTTTAATTTGCTTTTAGGTAAATTTAATATTTTTTATTTGTTTTTATTTTATAATTATTTATATATGTTTTAGCAATTTGATAAATATTTATTTTACAGCTACAAGAACAAAGAGAAAAAATTGAAAGGGAAAAACTTTTGACAACGGACAGCTGTGCTTACATTAATTGAGCAACAATTTTAACTGTTATATTGATTATTGTGAATGAAATTAAACTTTTACATAACTATACTATTTAATTTAATGTCAATAAAAAAAATTTAAATCAAACAAAAACACTATTTTTTTCAATGCCATTTTAGTCACATATTGTTTTGCTTTTCTTGCATTCATTTATGCATATATGTATTTGTTTTTTTTTAAGTTTTGTTCGTAATTTTTAGTGCAGGCAGTAACACTTCCTCGTTTTTAATTACAAGTATTGCGTAAATATTTTAGTTGATAAAATTTCGTTCATTTTTATTAAATTGGCCATAATATTTTTTAAAAAAGTTTTTATGTTCTCTTTACTACCATTTTTTTAGCATTTATTTTGTATTTATAGAGAATTTATAATTTTCCATTTACTTTGTTGTTTTTAATCAAATACAAAAGTTATTCACTGACTGCAAAATTTTTTAACTAGAGCATTACAATTGTGAATGGTTGCCTCGATTTTTGTTTATGTTTCTTTACATAACACAAATCTTATGAAAAAATTTTTATATCAAACAAACAAAGCAAACATTTTCAGTACTGTGCTCGTTTCTTACTTTGCGATTTTAGTTATTTATACATACTTATATGAAAAATAAGGAAGAACAACGAAATAGATATTTAAATTTTTGAACAAAGCGTTAGAAAAATTACATTATTTAATTTCTGTTTCGCTATATTAGGTATTTATAATAAAATGCTCTTGTCTACCTTATCCTCTTTAAGAGGAAGTGCTTATGTAAAACTTTATTCTTAATTTCAAACCAATATCAATTAAATGTAAAGAAATAAGCTCCCGGTAAAATTAGGGATTAAATAATAATAACAAATAATTTTTGTTGCTTTTGTTAACTTAAATACTATATTTCTTTAATTATTAAAAAAATGTGCATTAATTCAACAAGAAGAATGAAAGTTTTTAACAAGACTGAACCCATTGGTTAAAATTCGCGGTGTTGGTACTGCTTCTGGGTTACGTAACTTGGTATTTATTCAGGGTAATATGAAATGAGACAAATTATAAAATATTGGTTGTTGTACCATGCTCGACTACAGTCGTACACACCGCCCCAAAGTCTGGATTTAAACGTTAGTGAAAACGTGTGTGAACTCCTACAAAGAAAAATCTAAAATCATAATATTGCTAGTGCCCCAATGCTGAGACTGGAGCTTCATGTAGAATGGTAAAATATTACCTCTAAAGAGTTAGACAACTTATGCGCAGATGATTCTGGACACTGTAACTGTAATCAACTCGATATTAGTTTCAAACACAAGTAGTAGTTTTTAATACTTAAAAGAAGTTTTTATGTTTGTTTACACATCGTATGTATGTAGTTAGTCAACTTGTTATACTAATTGTTTCTCTTGGAAACAATATTGGTTTTGCTTATATTAATAAAACTAGATTTAATACGAAGTTGTATCGTTATTTTTTTATTTAAGCCTGTTGGATTCATAATATTGTGGTCGCACGTAGACTTTGTCAACCACTGTATATGATGACAAATAATAACTTGTTAATCGGCAAGCATTTGTTGCCGTTGGGATTTATTCGAGCTGGATTTCATTGGGCTCATTAATTGCCCCAATTTAAAGCGATTAAATTTTATTTCGTTACTAAATTTTTAGAGCCAACCTAATAATATAAACTGCGATAGAAACTCAGTTCTTTGGTAGCTTGGCACATTGCAATGTATTCTATTTTCATTGAACTCAATGCTACACTGTTCTGTGTTTTCACCATGATATACTAATGGCTGCAAATCCTTTTTCAACATGAATAAATTCGACACTTTTGACAGAGCTGTTAGGTGGGATGGTTGTATGTATGTATGTCATTACGACATTTTTTCTATAAATTTTACAATTTAACGATTGGCATTATTACTATGAGGGCTCTTCTTGATGCTTTTCATGCATTACTCATATTTTTTCACATATGGACAATATTGCATAATCAATTTTTATCAGTGATTAAATAATTATTTTTGGGAAATAATTTTTGAGTGAGAAAGAAAACTTAAAATCTTCAATGATTTTTTATTTTATTATTTTGACTATTTATGCAATTTTTTCCAATTTAAACACGTCTACTTATGCGTTATTGGCATATGTAACCAAAACTCTTTTGCGTGGATAAGTATATTTAGAGAGGACTAAAAATCCCCAGATAAAGTTCGACTTGCTACCGAATGGGACCATTGTCTTATTGTTTCAAATTTTTCCTACTTTCTCATTTTTTTTCGGCTGGGAGCTATTTTTTGCATTGTTTATTTTTCTTATTTTTTTTTTTTTTCTTTTCAACAAATTATACACAAAATTATTAATGATAATATTTTGATCAATAAACACTTGAATGAATTATTTATTATATATATATGCATATATATCGCATTATAGCCTTAGGCAAATTGCTTTGTAATATTGTTAATTTGGCCATCTATGGCTTCATATTACAAGATTGAATAAATAAATAAAATAAATTTTGTACGTTTTGTGGTGTAACGAAGTCAAAGAACTTTTTCTTTATAAATCAGCCTTTATTATATATTATTATAAGTTCGCCGAAATCTTTTGATTTTCAAACTCTTAAGACCCCTTAAATGTTAAATAAAGTTTCATTAGTTTTTAGAACACCATCTGAATTATCTTATGCTTTACTATGTAACCCGGCTCCAAACTTATTTTTAATTCTTAAGCATTAAGAAACAGTTGCAAACAAATTTCTAAATATTTGTTGAGAACTACGCAAACTTTTAAACGTTCGATGGTCTATTCGAAAAATTAACATAAAATAAATACGTCATCCAAAAACTAAACCTATCATCTTAGTGCGTATGTACAAATTTTTATTTAAGCTGTATTTCATTTATTAAAATAGAAAATTCTTATATAAAGCAAATTATATACTTTGGCTTACATGTAAAAAAATGATTTGGATTTGAATATTTAGCTAATGATTTGATAGCATTGATATCGACAAGAGTATTAGAAAAATAGATAACATGGATAAAATAGTGCATATGAATTTTGTTATAGTAAAAGCATGTTATTATAATGTTCTGATAATAAAATTTACTTCTTTTTTGAGTTGGGGCTTGTAGATTGAAATACTGATGAAGCAGACATTAGATTTTCTATATATTGTCCTAAAACTTGATTTTCTGAACGCAATTTAAGATTCTCTTCTTTAACTGAATCGACGCGTTGAGACAAATCATCTAAAGTATTTTGCAACTCCAACACTTGGGTAATCAAACGTGCTTTCTCCTCTTTTTCGTCTGGACTTATTTCTGGATCTAAAGAATTATGTGAATCAGGAGTAGAGCTGCGATTCGTGAATGAGGATCTAAGAGAATCCATAGAATGGCCATTTGGAATGTCCGGCCGTTGATCGTCATCCTTTATGATTACTAAAATATTTAAATATTATTTAAATACAATAATCGTACAAATTAATTTACCTTGTGGGTCGTCATCGGCTAGTGGTATTGGCTCTTGTTCTTGTAATTTATCGATTAGTGACATAGTTCTCCCTAGAAGTATAAGAAAAAAATATTTTCGTTGTTCAGTTAAATTTTAAAGTGATGTATTTTACAATATATGTAACACTTTGCGGCGATATTTTTACTGTTTATAAAATAGTGTTTTTACTTTTATTCCAGTGTTTTGCAAAAAAAATTTTTTATTTATGTTTTTTGGAGATTGTATTGTTTCTTGCTGCTTCGTATCCCTGAAGAGCAAGCTGTTATTGTGAAAACAAAATATTACATACGTATGTAAATTCACAATAGTAAACGGATTATAATAGAATTTATATATAGAGCAAGCTGTTATTGTGAAAACAAAATATTACATACGTATGTAAATTAACAATAGTATACGGAATATAATAGAATTTATATATATAATAATGAAACGTTTTGATTTAACTTTTATATAAATTTAAGCATCGACGGATTATTATTTTGTTAACTTTTTTTAGTTTTTCTGCTACCAAGTAATAATGTATTCACAATAGACGTTTATAAAAATTAAAATATTTATTGCCTATTTCTATTTGGGCTAAGGTCACCAAATTTATATAATAAAACTTTGTTTGCTTATTAAATCACGCTAGCAGCAAACTTTTTATTTTGTTTGTGGGAAGACATAATACTTCAACTATAGGAGATTGGCAGCTTTACTCAAATTCCTGATGAACAACAGCGAAGGTTGTTCCATATATTAAATAAAAAAAATTTTAAGAGCGTGATTTCATAAGTGTTTTATTTTTATCAATATGCATTATTTAAAGTTAAATAAAATAATAAATAAATACTTATTGTATATTTAAGGAAAATTATTCCTATTACTTAACAGCGTTTTGACCATGACGTAGGTATATTCTTAAATTTTTCTTGAGTAATAGCTTACAAAAAGCAACTGCCTTTGATTTTAATTCGGTTTTTTACATAGATTTTTTAAGCATAATTGCAAATCTTTGTTTTCTTTCTTCTACTTGTGGAACAAATTACAACTTGTAGATTATCTTTTTAAATTTGTACCGGAAAAGTCTTTTAATAATCAATTCAGTGTTACCAAAATCAATAACACTTTATCTAAAAACTCCCTGAACCTTTGTTGTAGTTGTTCTAGTTGTTGTTTATGCTACATTTCTTTGCTAAATAATCATCCTATAGACATCTTTGGACGACGTTGACCGTAGTTTTCTTATGAGTTAAATACGTATCGTTAAAAATTTAATTACCTTGGGCATAATTTTATACGAATACTGCTCTACTACAAATGTGTGTTATTTAATATTGTTAAAAGTTTTTAATGTTCATTTGCCATACTTTCTTGTTGCCCGTTTTGTGTTACCAGTTGTTATGATACATGTGGATAAAATAAGAAAATATTAACCAAACATGTTACAAGTTAATACTGGAAATGAAAATTTGTATTTATTGGCCTTTAAAATATAAATATGTTAAAAAAAATTATGTAAAAGTAAAAACTAAACCAGAGTCGTAGTTGTCTGCTGCGAAGAAAGAGTTTAAATTATTTTAGTGCTAATTTTAATTAATAGTGCTGAATTATTAAAAATTAACGTCATCGTTCGCTAATGCAACAACATCAATATCACAATTATTAAATATTTTTTCCTCAGCGGGCTGAGAAGCCAAGAGACCGGAATTATCAGAAAGATATAGAAGGGTAGCTATACAAAAGAATATTTTTCAACATACTAAATATATAATTCCATTAAAAAATAGGAAAAATAAATCTATGTATATGTATTCGTCAGTTGGAATCAAAAAAGTTTACCTAATTCAGAGACATTAATAATAAACTTGCAAAATTCTGTAAAACATCTAAGTAAATATGCCGCACAATTTAGAATAATTTTGTGAACTTCATAACAAAATATATCTGAATAATATAATGTTCATTGTCTAAGCAATCAATTACATCAAACTTTATTTGTTAAGAGATAAGAAAACTTTTCATGTAGCGACTAATGAATGCCTTATTTATGTTTCAAATTTACGTTGTTTTAGAATTAAGTACAAATAAAATGATATCGACCCGTGGAACTAATGTTCGTTTAGTATAGGCAAATATAATATTCTGCCAAAAGCAAATCTATGGGAAAATTAAAAAACTTCGAATGAATTGATATATTTTACGGTAAAAACACTAAATACGAAAATTTATAGCAAACTAAACTTGACCTTAAAAGAACATCGAACGGCTTCAATTTTTGATAAGTTTGATAAAAAAAAGTGTTGTAAGATGTTTTTAAATCTATTAATTATAAAATTTTATTAAAAAAAATGTAGTCATTACAATACCTAAAGGGTTTAATTAATTAATAAGTAATAATTAGTTAAGTATCATAATTGAAATTAATTTAACATTTGTCTAACTTCCCATTATATTAAAAATTCTGTTTATCTGAGAATTATATTAAAAATGAAGTTTTAAATATTTTCTTAAGTCCGTCCCCTTGGTTTTTGTGAAAATGTAAAAACACACTGTAGATGAAAAGATCTGGGCAATTTTTTTTTGGTAGTACTTTTTTTAAAATAATTTTGTCTTCATTGTTCACTATAGGTAACACTGAAAAACGTAATAAGTTGTAAAATTGGTATAATATTTATAATCTATTAAACTCATTTAAGTTTTTAAAATTACAGTTTAATAAAAAAAAAATTGTCTTGCTATTTATAGATAATTTAAATGAATTGTTAGTTATAATTGTTGCTACAGTAGTATACAACGCTGTAACTTGCAAAAATTGAAAACATTAAAGTGGTTTACAAAACGGGTATTGTAGAAATTCGGAAAGGTAAGAGTTAGATTCTAAAATTTAACATAAATTATTAACAGAAGCTTTATAATATTAAAATTCTGATTTTTGCCAAGACACTCGGATTTTCATTTCTAATTCAATCACAATATAACATAGGCAAAAACAACACACTACTATTCAACACAACTCGCAAAAAACGCCATATATAATTATTATTAACCCAAAACAAGAGAAGTTACAACTTTGAAAAAACAATGAAGTTGTAAAGAAATTTTTATTTAGCCTTTTTAAATAAATAAAAGATAATAGAAATTGAAAAGTGAATTAAAAACAATAAATAAATAAGTTAAAATGAATCCTTTAAATACACAACAACAGCATCCATCGACTGCAGCACAATACATTTTAACAGGGATGCCATCATTTACTTCAGGATCATCCATATTAAAGTCAAATATTTCAGCAACGGTATCCACTGTGTGCCATCAGCAGCCGACCTTAGTATCCACCTTAAATAGTGTAGGTAATTCTACTAACGGTCCTGCTAATGTTAACAGTTTAATAGATACAACGAAATTTGTAACGACTTCAAATAATTATATGCCTGTTTTATTAACCAATCAAACACTGATTAGTAGTGTTGATCCCATCAAAAACCAGCAACAACAACATCCACCAAAGATTGCAACGCAGAACATGTTGGGTATTACAACTGTTGGTACTGGCAGTAGTACTTCTAGCACAAGTATTCCCTTAATATCGGGCAATGGTAGCAAACCAATGGTCCTTAACGCAACGAGTGCTGCGGGTAGTGGTAGTATTACCTACCAAGTATTGTCGACATCACAAAGCAGTAATTTATCTCCAGTCATTACAGCACCCAATGGCACTGTAAGTGTCCTATTGGCATCAACTCAACCAATAGCAACAGCTGGTAAGTTGAATATTATTAATTTATCTTTTCTACACATGCATTTTTTACATTACACATTTTTAATATAAAAAAAATTATGTAATCCTTTAAATAGTGTTGTTTATACATTTACCACTATTCTTCAAAACAATTTATTTATATTAATCATTAAAATTATCGTGTGTTAAATTAACAAACATATTTCTTTTGCATATTTCACGTGTTCCTACAATAACTCATTCCAAATTTATCTCCATTTTTGCACTTTATCAACGCAACTATATACATATACTTAAAACATCATTATTATGTTTGAAAAAGCAGACAATATTTATCATAATTAATACCGTTTTTTATCTTAAATTAAACTCTTTAAAATAATTTTAATTAAAAAGTAATAATATCATGCTTTAAAAAATATTAAAAAATAATAAAATTATCGGATAAAGTATCTCTAATAAAAAAAAACGTCATCATCGCTACAGTACAATGAGTTGGAGAAATTTTTATCTCTTTTGCTTATAAATAATTGCAATATTATTTCTTTAAAAATAAATTATTTGAATTGTTAAAAAAAAAAATAATGAAAACGACTTTTGTTTTATTTATAATTAAACATAATTTTAACTAGATTATATGTATTGTACATACGCACTATATACATGATTTTAACTATTAAGGTGACCATATGAAAATTTTAATTATACATGGCTGAATAGAACTTAAATAAATTATAGAATCTATTTTATGGATTTTTGTTTTAATAGGTTTTAAATTATCTAGCAATAGATTATTTTTATTTGAAACAGAAAGAAAAAAATGTGCCTTTATTCGCAATATATCCATACATCTTAATGAAAAGTTACCAAAACCGGTAATTTTTCAGCGTTAAGTTAAAAAAAAGCAGTTTTTAATTTTGTTTGAAAGTTTTTAAATTTTAAATGATTTCGATAAAATTTTGCAGCATTTTTTGTATTCGAAAAACTTAGTAATTTTACTACTCATTTTCTGGTATTTTATTATCCAATCCGCTACGAAGAGTAGCCTTTTATTAATCACATTACGTTTTATAAAATTCTTAATGTCATATAATAGTTAAGAAATCTTTACTTTAATTGCCTTTAGTTTAAAGTTTCTGCTCGCTATTCAATCAGTAGACAAGACCCCTTAATGGTTTTCTTGAAAAAAAAACGAATATATTTCGTTTGTAAAAATCAAACTTTTAACTTCTAAATTTAAGCGTATTATATTTTAATATAATTTTCGTATTTGGCTTAAAAAACCAAACTTGATATGTTAAAGTTAATAGAATAAATACCAAATAGGAAAACAAATAGAAAGGAAAGTTTCACTACAATTTTATAGCTTGTTTGTTAGCTTTAAAACTGGCAATGGAAAACAAAATTTCGTAGCATATTTTACTCTATTTAATACAATATATACATAACTTTTAAATAAAGTGAACTTAAGCTTCTTTATTTTCGCAATGTATCTAATCGATAGAGCTTCAGTATTTCAACAAACATCATAGTGCTATGTAAGCAACTTATGCTTTGACAGTGCACTGCTCATAATGCAAATTAAATTGAGCCAATCCATATACTTTATAGGATCACAAACGAATTTTGTTACCTTTTCAAACAGAATGGTCACCCCAACGTTTTAACTTGTATAATAATGATCTTGTTTAATAAGTATGTTTTGTAAGTGAAATTGATTTTTATTTCTACGTTACACGTTTGTAAAATTTGCAATTAAGATGTAAAAGTAATTTTGGAACATTAATCTTTATATTTTTTCTTAATTAAATTTAAAAGTGGAATATAATTGTATGATGCGTTTTTTAGGTCATGTTGCGGCACCAATAATAATACGTAACGCACCAAATTCAGCAACAGCAACAAAAACAGTACAAATTAAACAACAACCACAATTACCAGCAAGACAACAACAATTGCAACATATAAAGCAGCATCAACAACAAACAAAATTAAATAATTTCATTCCCCAACCTCTAAATACGGAAATGTTGAGACATATTATTGTGGGTAATTCAGGTTCAGGAACAACACCAGTACTAGCTCCTGGAACAACTTTATTGAAGCCTACGATTTTACAGAATAAGCCAATAATTCAACAACAGCAACAACAACAACAACAAATTCAAAATAAAACTGTGATTAAAAATACCAAAATGATGATAACAACACCCCAACAACAGCAGCACCATCACCTACAACAAAAACATAATCATACTATTATAACAACAACGTCAGAAAACTCTTCGCAAATGCTTGCAGCATTAAGTAGGGAACATGTTAAAGGTCCTATTGTCGCACAAACTGTTCAAAAACTACCACAAGTCAGTTTATTGCAAAACGCAGCGAAAAAATCTCCAAATGTTGGAGAATTAATCAGTGAACCAATAACAGTGTTAGAGCATCCCCATGAAATAAAAGTTGGAAATTTAAACAGTGAAGTGTCTCTTATTAAAAAACCCATTATATCTTCTACAGAAAATAAGTCAGAATCATCGTTGCTAAAAACTTTAAATAAACATTTAGAAGTTGTAGAGACCTGTACACAACATTTGGATATATCATCGAAAATAAATAAAAAGGCAAGCAACAAAGAAATAGCAACGGGAAAAGAATTAAATGAATCTCTTTCTCTTTTGAAATCAAGCCAAGATTTGAAGAAAATCAGCTCTGAAAGCGACGACATATCTTATAAATCTAATATGCATGTGGAAAAGCAAAAATCTTTATTAAAACCAAAAGTTTCTAATAAAAAACAAACAGAAATTTCTTCTGAGTTAATTGAACCATCACAACTTACAAGTCCTCGTTCACACCGTTCTAACTCATATAATACTATACAAAAACCATCTTCTATCACTTTAGCAAATACTAATAATGAAAGAAGACATTCTGAGCCTACAAAAATTGATTCCGTAATAGCTGTCAAAATGACAGAAAGCTGTGCTGAAGATGCTCAATGTGAACAAGAGAAGCATTTAATAAAAAAATCAGAGGAACTCGAGATATTTTTTGAAGATGAAGAATACTTAGAAAGTTCAGGGGATAAGTCGTCAGTTGATTCTGAAAAATCTCAGGATAATGACAACAAAAGTCCCTCAAATAATGAAGAAATAAAAGAAAATATTGAAACGACACTAACTACAAAAAGTCAGTCAACAATTGTCGCTCAATCTAAAGAAATAGAAAAAACAAAACTTAATCATTCACAAGGTAAAGATAAAGAAAAGAAAAAAGATACACAAGAAGAAAAAAATTTGAAAGCAGATAGAGAAACTAAATCAGCACAGGAGCTCAATGATGAAATCAACTCTTCTGAGGATGATGATGTCACGATTTTGCCGGCCGAGGAGGTTGAAATAGAACAAATAGAAATCGATGATGACGACGATGTCGAAGATGAAAAACATTTGGAACAAAAAAATTATAAACCCTCTTCGTCAGAAGAAAAGGAACAACATAATGAGTTATTATTATGTGATGAACAGTTTTTAATAAGTTCCTCATCTTCGATATCAAATAATTCATTAGATCAAAATTCAGCTGCGCCTTCATTAGTAAAATCACCGCGAATAGATAATAACGCGACTCCACTGCTAAAGAAAAAGCTAATGGAACCTAAAATTTTAAATCACAAGGAGGAACCCCAGTCAAATGGTTATTCATCTGTTTTGGATATGCTTTCAAATTTTAACATGTTGAGTTGGCGAGAAAGAATTGGAACGGCACGTGGTACAAGTTTAAAATTTCAACTCAATGAATTTAATATGATTCAATTATATGAGAAAAGCATGCCTAACAAACGCATACATACAGCGTATGAAAAGCCTATTTATGAAAGAGAGTCTTCACACAAAAGAAATGAAAATAATGAGCCACCCACTTACTACATGTGTCGACGATGTAATGTTCAAGGACCATCAGTTGATTTTTTGGCTCCAGGTAGGTGTCTTATTGTACTCTAGATTGTATTATGTTATGCTTTTGTAAATGTTTTTTGTTTTTTTTAACAAGAGATTTATTATAGCCAAAATAGCAAATGTTTAGTCAGCTGTCTTATAAACAGTGCCTCGTTTTTGTAACTTAAGTGAGTGATTTTTAATATGAAAATAATTTAAAATTTAATTTGATTCCTATATAAATTTTGTTCAGCCATATGACGTTACTGTTACATGCAGTCACTTGATATGTATGCAGAGTATGCCTCCGATGAAAACTTTATAATATTAATAATAAATAAAAAAATACAAATTTGAATAGGTGTTGCAAATAAAAAAAATATATTTTCAACAGTTACAGTTGTTCAAAGTGCATTTTCAAAAATTCTTGATAAAGTTTTTATTTCCTTTTAGCCATTAGATAAAAAATACATTCATCGCGAAAGATCACCTATTAAAGTTAATTCCTAAAAAGTTATTTTATTATTATTATTTATTTTCTTATAAAAGAAATTCCTAAAAATTTATTTTATTATTCCTAAAAAATTATTTTATTAACATTTTTTTTTTCATTTTCTTTTACAGAATTTTGTTCGTTATCATGTTTAAAACGTGATTGTAGAAAACGTCGTGATGATTCAGCCATTTCCATTCGCAAACGTAATCGTCTCAACAATATTAATAATTTTACAAACAAACTTAACAACAGTAATATGTATGATACCTCTAATATAAATAATCCACCACCCTTGACGTACATTAGAAAACCGAAATTTCGTTGGACTACTTATATGAACCGAAATTATAACGTTATAGCTGCTCCCATATCGCTCTTTTTGAACCCATTTCCAACTGGGCCCAATAATTTTTTAGTTGGCATGAAACTAGAAGCTATAGATCCTGAAAATTGTGCTCTTTTCTGCGTTTGTACTGTGATAAGTATAATGGGCTATCGTTTGAAGCTGAGCTTTGATGGTTACAGTAGTGCTTACGATTTTTGGTTAAATGCCGATTCCATGGATATTTTTCCGCCGGGTTGGTGTGCCAAAACTAATCGAATTTTACAGCCACCGAAAGGCACAACGGCAAACAAGTTTAATTGGGGGGCATATTTAAATAAAGAGAAGGCATTGCCCGCACCTCGATATTTATTTACACATCTTAATTCATCTTCTTTAGTGCCGCATAATCCATTCAAAGTGAGTATTCAATTAATTCGTTTGAAATCACAATTTTCTTTAGTTTTTTTTTTATATTTCCTTATTATAAAATTAAAAAATTGAATGCTCAAATAGCTAATTTAAATATTGCACTTCTGCAAGGATAGCTTATTAAAAAATTTTGTTTTTATTTTAATTTCTTCCAAAAAAGTGCACATTTTATATTTTTCTTTTTACATGCCTTCAATCTTAAATTAAAGCAGTTTTTTGCTTCCAAAAAATTATAAATATCGACTCAGTTTACTATTTTTGTGTGATATATAACAGTGTTATTATACGAGTAATTACTTTTTAATACTTTCCTTTCGAATTTTTGCCACAAAATAAAAAAAAAATATTTTTTTAAATCTGGTTTACTATTTTTAGACAAAATTTAATGAAAAGCCTATCAAATATTTAAAGAAATTTGAAAAGACTTTTCGGTGAGCTTACAAACTATTTAGCTATAGTTGGCAATTTTTATAATATTCGTATTTCTTTTGCAATTCGTAAATTAATGAAATCTATCCAAAATCTGCATACATAGAAATGGAAAAGAAATTAAAATGCTTAAATAATAAAGTTTATAAAATTGAACGAATATGTAAGTTGTTCATTATCTAGTTCGTTGAAGAAAAAAAATTTGAAAAATCAAGGTTTCGAAATCACCCTCAAAATTCATATTTTTCTTTCAAACAAGGATTATTTTCCATTTAAAAAAAAATATTTTTTTTAATTAACTTTTTAATTTAATCTACGTTAATTTATTTACTAAAGGAATCTAGCACAAATTAACGTATATTAAAATTTGTTTTGTTATAAATCTTATGTAATTAAATAATATTTTTTTATGAAACAAAACTTAATTTTCTTTAAATTTTTATTTCCTTTTTTATGTGCGAGCATGTTCATATTCATGGAGAACATGTCCTTCCCAATATATAATAAAAAAAAATTAATATGTTTAACAACGTTTTACAAAACGGAAAATAATTAAGACATGTTTTTAAGACAATTTTATAGTTTAGATTTTTATCCTTTTTCTTTTACCTTGAATTTGATCACGAATTGAGTGGTGGTAAAAAATAACATCGGGCAATAAACTTAAAAGTTGTAAACTAAAAAATTAAAATACAAATTATTATTAATATTTATATCTCTTAAACTAAGAAAGCTACAGGAACAAATGAAAATAATAACCTCAATAATAAACTCTAGGAAATTTAAGTTTTTAAAATCACAACCTTTAGAAAACTGCAAACCTTATATATTGCTTTTTAAAATGCAATGTGGTAAAATTTTGCCCAGCCAGTAGAACTGAAATTCGAAAGCAATAAACAGAAAAGCTTAATAACAAATTTTTTAATATTTATTTTTTTACGTCTTAAATACGTGTAATTTTGTATAAACGATTTAAAAAAATCGTATTATAGGACAACATAATAATATGAATTTTAAGCTGTTTAAAATAGATTGGCATAACTGTTAGTAAAAATATTCACAAATGTGTGTGTTCAATGACACAAAAATTTATTGCATATAAAAAATAACCTTAAACTTTGAGTTTCGCTTTAAAATAATAATTTATTTGCTTTAATTTCATCAATAGGTTGGCATGCATTTAGAAGCTGAAGATTTAAATGATACTGGCAAACTATGCGTTGCTTCCGTAGCTGATGTCCTCGATGATCGTATACGTATACACTTTGATGGCTGGGATGATTGTTACGATATTATAGTCGACATCAACTCTCCCTATATACATCCTTGCGGTTGGCATGAAGGGCGTCAGCAGTTGGTCGTTCCACCGGACTGTGAAAACATTGCCTTTAATTGGAACGATTATATACGTAAACAGGGAATAGGAGAGGCAGCTAGTGAAGAATTTTTTGCGCCCAGAGAACCAATTGGCTTTAAGACGAATATGAGATTGGAAGTAGTAGATCCACGCAATCCATCACTAATAAGACCAGCTACTGTTGTCGCACATAAAGGACATCGTGTCAAATTACATTTAGACGGTTGGCCAAGCGATTATTGCTTTTGGCTGGAAGATGATAGTCCGGATTTACACCCAATTGGATGGTGTGATGCTACTGGTCACGATCTTGAGCCCCCTCCCGGTTTTCAAATTTTAAAACAAAAAATGCCTTGTCCCGTTGATGGTTGCCGTGGCATTGGTAATGCGAAGAATGCATTCAAGTGCTTCCATGCAACCAGAGATGGCTGTCCGTACGCTGCAGAAAATTGGCGAACGGTAATGGAAAAACCTCAAAGAGTCTGTTATGATGACATCGTTAGAACAGTGACTAAGCAAGGCAAAACCTTGCCTCAACAAGCGACATTTTTGCAATCACGTCTTACTGAGCAACAAATATTGGAACGTTTACAAATGTTGGACAATATAAAAACACGTAATGTTCTGGTACAGCAAGATAAAATGCCAACTAATCACAGTGACTTGCTAGGCACTTTTCATTTACCACATTTTAAGAATGAAGAAATAAAAGAAATGAAAACAACTAAAAGTTATAGTTCTGCCTCTACATCCCCAAGTGTATCATATATACAACAACAAGATTCTAATGATAAACCTCTTGATTTAAATCTGGAGATTGCACGAGAATATTTATATGATTATGGCCCACGCCTGCAACAAAACTTCAATTTGTGGCAAAAAAATTTTTCATTCGATGCGGAAAAAATCAAACGTAATCCCCTTAATTGGTCTACTACAGAAGTCAGTGTTTTTGTTGATTTGTATCTTAACTGCCGTAAAACAGCTACACTATTCAGCCATGAGGATATAGATGGTCAAGCATTTTTGCTTTTACAACAGAGTGATCTTACTGACAACTTAGGCATGAAGTTGGGACCGGCTGTTAAACTTTATACTTGTATTTTACAATTGCGCACTTTAGCAGTAATCAAATTCGAAGTTCCCTACAAATGTTTATTGACAAAAAAATAAAACAATTTATTTGCTTTGGAATCTTTAATGGTTGTTCAATGAAATCGAAAACAAAAAAAAACAGTTGATTCAATTCGTGGCCATATTTTGTTTGTTAATATTGTTAATTTTTGATTATAACAAATCATAATCTTCCTAATTTTTTTTTTTTAAATACGACTGCATATGTATGCATACATATATAAGTTGAGACGTCACTTTCTTAAAAACAATAATGTAGTTTTAAATCGTTTGTCATTTTCGTAGTTTTAAGTATTTTACAGGATGACAGCCTGTGCGTCTTTTTATGATTAATCATATACAATAGTTATAAAAATCTTTGAATAAACATGTAAATATACATATAAATTTATGTTTACAGTGTTGTCCTCGATCGAATGACAAGTGATATTATTGTGCTAGTTTATAATGACAGTTGTTATATTATATTATAACAACAGCAAATAAATGATAATTGTCATGAGTTCGAAAAAAGCACGGCTAATAAATTTTTGCTTAAATATTTAGTTAAAAAATTCAAAGTAACAGAGATGTTCTGTATGAATAAAGGGCATACAAACTTTATCAGTTTTTCGCGGATCAGCGTCAGGTAAGTTAATTATAATTTTTATAATTAAACTCTAAAGTGAATATTAGTTTTCAAATTCCATGTACTTCTCCAAAAATGTCAAATTTTTATCAAGTTTGATTTTAACTTTTAGGGCGTTATATTTTAAGTTTTATTTGTTTATTTTTTTTAAATAAAATACGTTATAAGAATAGTGTGAGCTACTTGCCCGTTACTTTATATATTTTTAACTTAAAATCCGTTTTTAACTTTTTGCAGAGTTCAGAATATTTTTAATTTGAATTGAATCTCTCTAATCAGTTGCAAGGTTTCTTCCGGTTATCTATTTTTCATACCGAAGGAAGTTCTATCTATAGATATAAAGAAATCCGTGAATTATAAGCTTACTTTACACATTTTTTGGACTTGTAAAAAGCGTTGTTTGAAATTATTAGTTTTGGGTATCATTTTTTTAGAAATATTGTATTTATGATTTTAAAAACAAAAGTCATGCTAATTATTTATTTTTATCATGTAGTATGTTCAAATAAGAGTTAAATACTTGTAACTGGAGCACGAAATAAAAAAGTGGTAATAAAAATGAAACTTCTAAACTACTTATTTGTCTTGCAAGAAACAAGTTTATGCCGAGTCTATCAAAAACACTTTTTTGTTAAATTAAAATAACGAAAGATTAATTTGATTTTAAAAAAGTCAACTTTTGTTTTTTGACTGGGTAAAAGGTAATAGTCAAAATCTTGTCCTAAACTATTCTTATCCCTAGGCCTTTTTTCATAAATTTTATGAATGTACTTTGAAGCATGTATAATTAAATAACTTTATATTTTAAATTAAAAATAAAACCTAATCGTGTTACTAAACAAATTATAGGTTGTGAGTTTTATGATTTTCTACATTAATTTTCAATTTGTATTTAATGTGAAGCAACCAAATTACGGCGATATTTTGTTCTTTTAAATAACCACTGCTCAAAATAATTTTGCTCGTTGTGCTTAAATATAAACGCTTGAAATTAAAGCTTTTTGTATCACGAATAATTTAAGTTTAAATACTTAAAAGATATTGCTTTTGGGCGCGTGTTTTATTTCCTATTTCTTTTTTTAATATTAAATTTATTTCTTTATTTTTAAAACTGCTAGATTTTACTAAAAGTTTGTCCGTACATGTACATACATACATACACCTTTGTGATTTTTACTTTTTTCCTAATGTATCATTTATAAAAACAAAATTAATAGAAAACATTTTTTATTTGCAGCTTAATAAACAAAACCGAAATTAAAAAATACTACAAGAAGATTTCAAGTCACAGTAACTTTAGTTAAAAACAAAGGGAGTTTAAAGCTGCCTACTTAAAGCTATCGAATCGCTTTACATTAAAAAAATATTTTACATTTTTCTAAAAAAATTTAATTTTCAATAAAATCTAAACCGGCGAGCAAAAGTTTTCTAATAATAATCTTATTCTATCATAATTGCTATTAAAAGTTCATTATCTATAATATTTTAACCAAATATAAAAGTTGTGATTAACGATTTATTTGTATAAAACAATTTTAGCTAGTCATGGTAAAACACAAAGTTATCAAAATAGATAACATCTCTGTACATCATGTAGGGTTGCATTTAAATGCGAATACAACTCTGCCCAGCAATCAATTACAATTTTCTTGTAGTTTATTCAAGCAGTCTAGTTCTGTGTGTTTTTCATTATTTGGTTGTAAAGAAGCCGATTAGATTTTTATGTGTGTTTTTAATACGGGTTATTTTAACGCAATTTTTTTGGTTAAATAGTAAAATTATTTAATAAAACAAACAGCAAAGTGAAGTTTTATTAAACAACAATAATATTTAACCAAATTTCAATAAAATATTTATGATAAAGTGTCGAAAAGTTAAATGATAAATATTGTAGCTGACAAAAGTGATTACTCTTACGTTTCTTTTTTATACACCAATAGCAGGCAGCATTTTTTCGTTTCGCTTATACATTTATATTCCACCTCATTCCGCAGAGGCGGACGGGAGAAAAATAAAATTGTGAAAAAGACTTAATAAATTTAATGAATATAGACAGAAAATTGTTGAGCAGTTGTGAAAAAACTAAGCAAGTAAATGTGCTTTATTTAAATACTGTTAAAAAAGAAAAAGATCAAGAAAAACTTAGGTGGGCCGCTTAAAATATATTACACTCGTGGAGTTCCCACTGTGCGTGCTGTACTTCTAAATAATTTACCAGCACACACATTGACAGGGGTTTGTTTCTTGTATAAGACCTCAAACTTTGTCTTTGGTCCTAAAATATATATTTTGAAAATTGTTCAAAAATAACACATTAAAAAATACACTTGACTTAAGGTAAATATTGCAAAAAAATGTTTTTTATTTTCTTGTTTTATTTTTGTTCTCCTTTTTCTTATTTTCTTTATTACCCTACTGTCTGTCATCGAATTGTAAGAGATTGTGTTGTCTAGTTTGCTTTATTTCATTTTGTATGTATATTTGATTTTTCTCTTGTCTTATTATCGTGAATGTGAGTCGTTGTTGCTTTGATATATGTATATTCGTTGTTGTTGTAGTTTTTTCTTTGCGCATCACAACGGCGGGAAAAATAATTTTGAGGTGACCAGATGCGTCTAAAGTAATTTTAAATTTTTGTTTACTATAAAACTCATCCTTTTGTACCTTATCCCATTTGGTAGATAGAATAACAGGTATAAATTCATACATAAGAGCAAAAGCTTAGTTTTCTAGTTTCATGCTTTTCGTATTATGGTATTTCGATGATTGTTATTGGCATACATATACTTTATTCTCCAAAAAATATGCAAGGCCATTTTTTTATGAGAATTGGTTTAACAAAAACGAATGAGGTTTGTTAATCCAGTATGCATGCTGTTATAGCATGTTGTAGTTTGATACTTAAGCAACTTTAAATTACTACAACACATTAAAGTAGCGTCAGCATTCTGTGCTGAATTTTTTAAGTACAAACATATTCGCCCAAAATTCCGTACACGAGAACTAACTCTATAATAACGTACAATTTTTTTTGTTGTAGGTCAATGATCTTTTAGTATTTCTGTTCTGATCTTTTACGGGTTCTTTTCATTAGTATACAAACACTAAAAGAATACATCTTTTTTTAATGCTGGATATCTGCGGAGAAACAATATACTAATCCGGTGAACGCACAACACCTTTCGTACCTATTTTCTCTCTACTTCAATTTCTTGTTTTTCCTCTAAAAAATTACCAAACTATTTAATTTTTTAATTCTAATACTCTGGCATTAGACATCCTTGCAACTCGACTTAACGTGGCTTTGTGTTGTAAAGCAAAATAATTTCATGATACATCCTGGATATTTCTTTTTTTTTAGTTAATGTCTATATATCCCTTATTGATTTTCGCACTTGTGGGAACATTGGTAATAAAATGGAAGAAATATCAAGTCTAGATTCATTTCAAACAGACGAAGCGAATTCTTCGGCTCGACCTGAGTCAGAAAACACCCAACATTCTTATAAAGATGTTGAAGACAACCCAGCACCTGGAGTGGGTGCTACAGACACTGGAGATGTTGGCGATGGTAAAGACAGTAACGTTCCAAACGAAGAAGGTGAGGCAAATGAAGATGATTTTGAACAAATCTCAGAAGATACATTTGAGGTAGATGAAAATTCGCGAGCTACTTCAGTAGGACCACCGCAAGATGAAAATGCAGATGGAGGAGAAAGAGGCGACGATGACGTTGCGGAATCTCGAGATTTCGAAGAGGTTGATGCACATGTTGCAGCCAATAATCCTTCAGCTGTTGAGGAATCAAATATGTTAGGAGAAGCTGATAACACTGTACCAGTGTCTGGCGATGAAGACGATAATGCCATGGATGTAGATCAGGATCGTAATCACAAAAGTCAAAGTGAAAAAGCTGATGATTGTGAAGATTCTTCAATCATTAAACCATCTTACAATCGTAACGACAATGACAATGAACAACAAGACGAATCGCTGGAACCCTTGCAGCAAGAAACTGAAGGAGATAATGATCTTCAGCAGCATGATAATTCAAATGAAAATAAAGACAACGTTGACCACAATCGTGGTGAGGGTACTAATGATAATGAAAAGGATAAAGATAAAGAGGATGACAAAAAGGACACAGCTGAGGCTGATGACGATGGTAAATCTTGCATTTCATTAACTGCTTTATTTACCACATTTTTTTTATTATAGAACCTGTTGAAAATGTACAAGAACCAGAAGAATCTGATGTTTGCCTAATACCTGATGATACTGAATCGACGGTTACCGATGCCGAAAAAGAGCAGGCTATTTTAGCACGTGAAAATGCTGAAAAAACAAGCGGGGAGAAAAGTAAAAAATCCACTGAAATGAGTAAAGAAAGTGGGGAAAAGGAAACAAATGAAGAAATTACTGAAGCTGAATCATATTCTCATGAAGCGCGTGGTAAGTTTCTATAAAAACAAAATTATTAGCACACAGAACATACATATGTATTTTCGTTCATAAAAACAATTTCAACTTGCTACAAATATGTAATTTTTTATTTGCATTGTTTGTATTTATTTTTATATCATGCTCAAGCTCAAGCTAATAAAGAAGCTGGGGCACAAGCTCAAAACAGTGTAAATAAATCAAACGAAGGTGTTAATGAAGATTTACAAGGTAATTTTTTAAAAACAATAATATTATGTGCTAATAAAGTAAGCTCGCCCAAACATCAACTTTATTTCAAATAACAGCTTATTTTGATTCCCATGCAAATCATAGCATAGACAAAAATATTTTGCCCCCTGAATTTCAATTGGCTCTATTAAGTCAGCTTTCTAGCGCAAAATCTTTAGTGTTGCAAAAAAAATTGCTACAGGTTTAACAGTGATCCTAGGACTAAATTTTTTGATTTCTGATGAATGGTTTTGAAATTCTGGAATTTTCGACTTAAATTTATACAGTTCCTGAATAAAATTTGGGTAAAAATTGCAATAGCGAAATGGCCATATAGATATGATACATTGTCGTCTATTTTGTGAAAATGTCACAAAATTGTTGGTTGTTAGAAAGTAAATATTTTAAAAGGATCATGGACCAACAACAATAATATTGTCACATTTGTGATATATTGTAATTGAAACCTTGAATAAAACATATTTGACGTAGAAAATAATCAAGTTATAAAATGGGTTTTGGCCAATTGCACTAAATAATTAAAATAATATATATGTGCATATATATAGTTTAAAATTTGTTAATGTTTTGGAAACTATTCTTTGTTGGTCTGAACACTCTATTAATACATATCAATATTTTTTGAAAATTTTTCCTTACAAATATTAAAAATCAAAACTTTTTGTTCTTGAACAAGTCTCCATCAACAACTTTTTATTTTACTAGTATACGTAAGAAGCGAAAAAAGAAATTGGTATAATTAAATTAACAATAAAACATTTAATGAAAAATTTTAGAGAACAATTCAAATGAGAATGTTGACGCTGAAGAACCACTCTTGGAAGAAATGCACTCAAGTACAAATGAAGCCAGCAGTGGTGCGAAAACAATTATTGCATGGATTGTAACCACCACTCAAAATTGCGTACAATGTAACGAAGAAAAGCCTTGTGGTTTTCGCTTCAAAAATCCTGATACTTCAAAATTTGATTATTTGTGTGAACACACATGTTGCACATCATTTATGGAATTTAATTCGGGGAAATATTTTATACGGCGTAAAAAGTTTTTAATTGAAGAATTGCCGGCCAGCGAAAGCCGTGAAGATGACGCTTCAAAAAATCCCAATATACATTCGTGTCTACAATGCAGAGAGGATAAAACGTGTAAATATTTCTTCAAGCAAGACGATGACACTTTTTACGTTTGTAATGACGATTGTTTTAACTTACTAAATGCAGAGGAGCCTGAAAAGTTTAAACTAAAGAGGCATTCGATTAGAGTACGCAACATTGGTGCTACAACTATTTCTAATGATAATTCAAAAAAAGTTGGCGAGACCGATTCAAGGGTTGTTGCACGTACATCGGCTGAAGCTGAGGCTGCACGTCTGGAAAGAGCAGCAAGTTTTGTACGGCGTTGTGCTGATTGTTTTTCAGAAATAACTTTAGGTGATAAGAATCTTGTATGGGAAACTATGGATTTTTGCAATGAAATTTGTTTGGGAAAATATCAGCGTACTATTGGTGCCAATTGCCAGACTTGCCATGGCGATGTGCCGCACCCAGCTCTAGGCAAATATTGTGTTCGTTTTGGGTTCGATGTGCGGCAATTTTGTTGTGCAGCTTGCCTTAATGAATTTAAGAAAGGTCTTAAAACATGTTCCTGTTGTCAGAAAGACATTTCTACAGGCAATGAAGGTTTCTTAGCCCCCGTTGGCGACAAAGAGCAGTTCAAGGATTTTTGTTCTCAGGCCTGCATGCGTCGCTATGATAATATTGCCAATCCTAAAAAGAATATGCGCAGCGATGTATGTGCTGTTTGCAATAATGACAAACCTGTACGAGTCGAGATCATTTTAGACGATAAAGAACACAATTTTTGTTCAAATCCTTGCTTCTCTGCTTTCAAATTCGTAAGCAATATTGTAGCTGACCAGTGTGGCATGTGTTGCAAATATTTTGAACGTAAAGCTTCCGAGTCATTCACAATTTACTCGGAGAAACGTGCAAAGGTATTTTGTACACGTGTTTGCCTTAATATTTACATTGTACTCAATCGACGTATAGTTTCCTGTCAATGGTGTAAAGTAAAAAAATATAATTTCGATATGATACTAAAGCAACAAGATAATCAGGAAGTGCAAATGTGCTCCCTGAACTGTCTAACACTGTACGGGGTTTCAATAAATGCTTTTTCACGCACTGTTACTAAATGTGACAATTGTACTAATATGTCTACTCCGCAATACCATTTGACCATGTCCGATGCATCAATGCGAAATTTTTGTACATATCAATGTGTTATGCAGTTTCAAAGTCAATTCGCTAGAGCCCCTCTTACATTGGATAGTGATAATCCAAAGTCGTCAAATATTTCAACGTCAAGTCATCAATCGGGTGGAAAATCAGGCAAAGGAACAGCGCCATTCCCTACAGGGTTGCCGAAGCGTGTTAAATTGAAGGGTGGCTCTCAACAGCAACCATTGCATGTAAGTAAAATTTACAATTTAAACCGACATAATATCTTAAAGTATAAATTTTTGTCCATTTTGTGTTCAAACTTTCTATACCGCCAACAGACCATGAGATACTGCTACCGCATATTTGAATGCGTCAATTAAATGTTTTAGCTTCTTTGAATTGTATTCCTTAGCGAACAAAAATATGTTTGCTTATTACACTTTTCCAGTAAAATCGTGGCATCCTAGCACACCGTTGATAGTTTTTTTGAAAGAGGTGTCTTGGGATTTTTAAACATATTAGAAATGTGATTTCTAATTAAACAATGCTACCTAAGTGTATGCAAATACTTTCTTATTATTACATTTTTTGATCACCGCGCTTAACATAATTTCAAAGTTATATCTTTTAAATTCTTCAAATTTGTAGATTAAAGCAAAACATTTTCTGTTTAATTTCAAGCGGGAAAACATGAAAAGATTTCAAATTTCAGTTACTCTTACCTTTTACTACTAAAATAAACATATATGCGTTTTTAATGCAACACTGTTTTGAAAAAATGTAATAGATTGCCATTTAAATGTGTTTGTGTGCTGTTTTTATTTCTCTTTCTTACTAAAAAAAAACTGTTGAATTTGGTATAAAAACAAAGCATTTAAAGAATTTAAGTAATCAAACGGAAAAGTTATTTTTGAATTTTGAATCTTTTTATTTCTTAAAATGGTATCATTAAAACAGATAAAACTGCCATCGAAGAACGCTAATTCCAAGCAAAAACAACCCACGATGCCAGTTATATCGACAGTTTCATCATTGGCCAGTGGAGAGACGGAAACAATGATCGGAAACGTGACCGTAAGAAGAACGCGAGTACGCGGACGTAAAGCAGAAACCCCTCCACCACCAACACCGCCAGCTTCAACTGCACCGGTCGTTGCAAATAATAGTCAACAATTGGTAAGAGGCAGACCACGTAAGAGCGCCATTATTGAACGTTCACTAACACCCTCACCGCCTAGAACTACCAGTAAACGTGGTAGCAGTGGAGCTGGAAATAATAATGTTGTGGAGAAAATTGTCGAAAAGGTAACTGTACAAACAGAAACGAAAATCGTTGCCGTACCTCCATATCCTCCTGCAGTTAGAAATGTGCAGACCAGTTGTAAACCTCGTACAACTACAGTTGGTGTACAGTCGGAAGCTGACACCGCTACAGTGGGTACACAAACTGATAAAGATTACTCCAACAAGGTATTGATTCCTGTTCCAGTGCCCATTTTTCTGCCACAGCCGATGTACATGTATTCAGCACCCTTCCCAGTGCCAGTTCCAATTCCTCTTCCCATTCCCGTTCCAATCTTTATACCTACAACCCGTAATTCGGCTCAGGGTATTATGAAAGAAATAAAAAAAATTCAAGACAAAATGCCAGCTGATCCGTTTGAGGCTGAACTTTTAATGATGGCCGAAATGGTGGCCGAAGAGAAACGAGAATCTGACTCTGATTCAGAGGATGAAGTTAAGCCTGATCCGGCTGTGGTTTCGTTGCAATACAATAACAGTGTACAACAGGTTGATGTCACCAACAACTCGTACGGTGAAGATGTCTTACAAATGGCACTAAAAATGGCAACTGGCGATTATGATCAACCTACAAGTACCATTGATCTTGAATCCGCAGTGACAGCTAACACAATCACAAATCCTCCCCCTGGTATGGTGCAACATGATGATTCCATGAGTCACATGAGTGGGCATCATATGCAGCAACAGCATCATATGATGGAAGCTCAAAGGTATATTTCAATTAAAGAGTTGTAAGTAAAATCAAAACGCTTACACATGTTAATTTTTTTTTATTGCAGAGGTACTCGTGGACGCAAACGAGGCGCCGCTGTTGTTTCGTTAGTGTCTCCGCGCAACAATCGTTCACCCGTTAAACGTCAACGAATGGAAGAAATGGAACCAACACCACAGCCACAACCGCAACCCATGCAACCTGTTGAAAAACCAGATGCAAATATGTGCTTGAAATACACATTTGGTGTAAATGCCTGGAAACAATGGGTTATGACTAAAAATGCCGATATTGAAAAGAGTTCTATGAGAAGACGTCCATTCAAAACAGAACTACTGCAAATGACTGCAGATGAGCTTAATTATTCATTATGTTTATTTGTTAAAGAAGTGAGAAAGCCCAACGGCACTGAATATGCTCCCGATACTATATATTACTTAGTATTAGGTAAGATTATTATTATAATAAAAATTAAATTAGTGTATAATCTGTTATTCAAAAAATTTTAGGCATTCAACAATATCTTTATGAAAATGGACGCATTGATAATATATTTACGGATACCTATTATGAACGATTTACGGACTGCCTAGATGAAGTGGCGCGTAAATTTTCGGTGCTTTATAATGATTCACGTAAGCTTAATAATACCGAATGTTAATTTAAATTTTCTAAAATTCTAATTTTTTTTTGTTTTTTCTAGAATATATTGTTACCCGTGTAGAAGAAGAACATCTTTGGGAATGCAAACAGCTGGGTGCACATTCACCGCATGTTTTGCTAAGTACTCTTATGTTCTTCAATACAAAACATTTTAACTTAACTGTTAGTAAAGAAAGACTTAAATATATTTTATTATTATTAATTTGTATGGCTAAATATTTCTAGACCGTTGAAGAACACATGCAATTGTCATTTTCGCATATTATGAAACACTGGAAGCGTACTGGTCAAACGGCCAAAACACCGGGTTCCCGTAACGTCTTACTACGCTTTTATCCACCACAAGCAGGACTTGGTAGGTTAAACATTTATTAAATCTTTAAGTCAACATAAGAATAAAAAAGGTCTAAATATTTTTTTAAAAATGTATGTCTGAAAATTTATATATAAACAAAATTAATCCCTTTATATAAAGCTATTTTCGGTACCTAATACTGTACATTAATACTATTTTTGAAGTTCTGAAAATTGTTTAGAACTCACAAGTGCAGGAGTATCAATAGCATAATAATAAATAAATAGTACTCAAACACGAAGCAATTCAGCATTCAAGTTGCAGTTTTTTTATACTGAAATTTGTTTTGTTTTTAACATTGTTTTTCCAAAGTAGTGAACTGTACTATTTGTAGTTTTAGACAATTTGACTTTATGTCAAAAGTTATCAAAATAACTATAAAAGTGTAAGTTTAAAATAACGGCAAAATCAAATTAATATCTGACGCAGTTATATATTAATTAATTTAGTTTTTCTATCACTGTTATCTGTGACGAACATTTTTAATTATTTGCCTTTTTAGGTATAAATTTCCTTATAGTAAATAAATTTATATAATTACATATATATATATATGAAATAAATTTTTTCAGACGCCAATCCCCGCAAAAAGAAAGTATATGAACAGCAAGAGAATGAAGAAAATCCTTTACGTTGCCCAGTTCGTTTGTATGAATTCTATTTGTCCAAATGGTAAGTATAAAAATAGCACTAAACTAATACAGGCTATTTAAGGTTATTTCATTATATTTTATAGTCCGGAAAGTGTTAAAACACGTAACGATGTTTTCTACTTACAACCAGAACGGTCCTGTGTACCTGATTCTCCAGTATGGTACTCAACCCAGGCTCTCAGTCAAGAGGCATTACAAAAAATGTTGCATCGCGTCAAAATGGTCAAAGAAATTAATATAGCGCTATTAACAAGTTAATCATCTGAATTTGGAAAGATGATTTAGCAACGAACAGCACATTAATATAAAAATCATTATGATTTAATTGCTGCTTAAAGCGTGCAATTTTATAGAATAAACTATTCACATATTTTTATTTTATTATTATTTTTTTTTTTTAAATGATTTTGAAATGATTTTTCAATGATTTTAAAAGGATGAAAATAAGAAAACGAAAATAATATTTTTAATAAAAGCGTAATAATATATAAATATAAAAAACACTTAAAGAGCAAATCATTCAAAAAGAAGAAGTGGTACTTTTTTTCGTTTGTAATTGTACAATTACATGAATTGTAATTGTACAATTCATGTTTTTCTTAAATAGGAAAACACGGACACACATACACACACACACACACACATATATATATATATATATATAATATATAATATACAAATCCATAAAAATTGAAAAAATAAACGCATACGTTCACTTAAAGCCACAATAGATAAACATTTTATATATTTAAATATAAAAAAACAAAATGCAAATTTGATATTTGTTGTAATGTTAATAATAATTGAGTAATAATCGTAGTAATAACAAAATTTTTGAACAAAAATCCTTGAACAATGCATATAATAATTGAGGTTTATAAAAATAAAGCAGTTAAAAAAGGACATGTGTATACAACAGATTAAAATTTATTATAAATATTTTAACTACACATACATAAACGCAACTACATACATACTTCTTTCAATTTAATGTTTAATTTGTGCAAAGCACACATTTCTTTTTAATTATTGCAATTTCACTTTATTGAGCTTAATTAAACGTATTTTTTTACCGACGACTTTGTAATTATTACGTACATCTAAAGCTTATAATTTCAAGTCATATTTTTTTCAATTAAATAGATTTATCCAATTTCAAAAAAAAAACTAGCTTTTAAGATGATATAGTTAAGAAAAAAAGATAACACAAAAAATGTATTTAGTTAAGTTGTTCTTCTTTTATTCATAATTAAACACTGTAAATGTAAAAAAAATCATCAAATAATTCTTTGAAACAAATATTGATTTTTGAATATTTCGTTAGTTTATTCAAACTTTAGCTGAATATAAGAGAATTATATATAAATGTGAATGTATAATTATAAATTGAAGAAATGACATCCAGCTTTGGTTTTTAAGAAATAAACTCCTTTTTTTGTAAGTAAATAGTTGTTCTTTTCATTTCATCACGGAGCGCAGACGGGGATATTTAATTCATATGAATAATTTACAAAGAAGAAAAATGAATACTATTGTCAATAATTCAATCCACTACGAGTAGCAATTATCATTTCGATTAAGTATAATTTCTATTTCTTTCTACCTGTAACAAATTTTATTGGATTTTAAAAATTAGGTGCCCCTGTAGGCTAGTAGGTAGTGTACTAGCTTGTGAGTATGGGGGTTGTGGGTTCGATTCACTACAAAAATAAAAATTGGCATAAGGCATAACCACTGGTCTTATATACGGCATTATGGTATGAAAAGAACAATAAAATTAAAGTATTTTAAAAGAAAACAAAATAGAGAGAGAGAGAAAGTTTTTCTCTAGAGAACATTAAAAGTAGTGTAATTTAAAGCTGTTATATAAAATTGAATAAAGCAGAGCAGATGCATAAGAATGTTTAAGATCATGTTCGAAGATATTCCGTTTGGCGATATAAAAGCTGATGGCTAATTATAGTGCAATTTTTTATTTTCTAAGCAAATTTCTACTGCAATGAGTTAGATTTAGTTAGTATATAAAATTATTAGAACATGAAACTTGCTATTTATTTACATTACCAGAAATGCTTTCTGAACAGGCCAATGGATTTGATACACAAATTAAACAAATACATACACACAATCTAGCAAAGCTTTCTAGTTATAGGTATTTGTATACCCAATCAATGAAAAAGTTTTGTTAAACCAATTTTTCATGCATTATTCATAAAATCATAAATCCAGCTTATTTTTTTAAAGTTTTAATTCATTTTTGTTATAAAAATATAATTTTCAAAAAATTTTCAAGTGACCATAAATTCAGTGTGACGAAAGCATATCCATATGGCAGTTCACTATTGCCTCAAATTTTGTATAGAAAACTAGGAATTATATTCACCAACACTCAATTTTATACAAAATCACAGTCACCATTAAGAAACGTTTCTTTTTTTATATTTTTACTATTTTATGACCATAAATGAAATTTATTTTCTCGAAAAACTCAATATTCGAGGAGTTATAGAGTCTTTAATATGTTAATAAATTTTTATGTTAAAATGTATCTAGAAAAATATGTATGGTGATCGATCACAAATCAACGTTGTTAATATTTACGCACTAACAGGCGTTTGTGGTTTTAATTAATTTTACATATAAAAATATATTTTTAGGTTTATGTTTTAATTAATGTTTCTTATACATAAATATTAAAATTAAAGATATTTACATATATATCAAAACGAAAAAGTTTATTTTCTCGAAAAACTCATTAACTTCGGAGTTACAGGGCAGAGGCTTTAATGTTTACATATTAATTTCTTATATAAAAATTTATTTTTAAAATATTTTAAAGCGAACAATCACAAATCAAGATAATTAAAAAATTTGTAAAGTTATTTTTAAGTTTTAATTTATTTTTCACATAAAAAAGGCAATTATGTATATCTATTGGTCATACAAGTTAATAATGTCGATTTTTTTGCCATTTTCTCTAAGCTCCTAATAACAATCGATAACTTTCAGTAGCCACTTTTTTCAAATGAATATAATGATAGATGTTATTCTCCAAAATGCCTAACATTTACGGTATTATTAAAACATACCATATGTGATAGTTATACCATACTCTTATGTTGTCCAAATCGACATTATTATTTTTGTATACCTAATACATATTTCAAATTTTCTGCTCAGAAGTAGATAAAGCAAATAAAGAATAACTAAAAGTCTTCCCTTTATTATTTCAGTTTCCTTGAATTGCTACGAGTTTTTGTTAAACATTTTTCTAATTTTATATATCTTCTAAAAAAACGATATTTCGAGGTCATCGAAATATTTCTTTGTTTAGGAGAGGATTTAAACGGTTTTCAAATATGCACTGTGCATTCTCTGTGTTGAACCGAATGTGGTTAATTTTTTCAAATCCTTATTAAATCGACACAATAACTTAGTATTATATTCGTAATTAATTGTTTTATACTTTTGAAGGTGGATAACGCGAATGATATAAAAAAGACCGGCCGCCGTCGCTATATTGGGCGACAAACCCACCAAGGCTTTCTTTGGAGCCAATTCCTCAAGGAAAAAGAACTGTTTGGCCTGTGGTGTGTTCTGCAAGATTCAAAAATCGCTGGTTGCTATGAAACGGCACAAGAACTCATCCATACATACACTTTTGCGGAGTTTTCAGCGGTTTTGGTTTTTAGCTAACCCCCACTATCTTGCCTAAAGATTTTTTATACCCAAGTAATCATTTAAAATTGAGTTAACTGGTTTCATGTCCAATTGAAAAACATCATACTGTAAATTTTCAGTTGTACGCCCAGAACGTTTCGTGCTTGTACAGCTAGAACCAATATACCAATACACCATTCTATGCCACAGCATTTAGCAAGCTGAACCTCCACATGAAAGATGTTTTTTTCGCAAAAACAAATGCGCAATGAACACACGAAATTCATGTTTCCCTTTTTCTCCTCAAATCATGCGGTTATCTGCTATCAATGGCTTAAAATACAAATTTATTGATGCAGCTTGTTCAAACTTTAACAAAATTCATCAGGTGTCTCTTGTCAGGAGTAGTGCAGCCATTTCAGTTAAGATACGACAAGTTTACAGATTTATTGACCCACCCTCGTATTTTACATTTTGAGTATTCTTTTAAAATTTGATATTCATTTTCATGTTGCCCAAAAATAAAATTCTAGTTTTATTAGTAAGCACAACTAAGCTTCAAAGCACTACTCATTTTTCTATAAACGAGCATTAAATGTCAAAAATGGATGCGTCAATTACATTTTGCAATTAACTACCTAAGCAATTACGCAATTACATACATATGTATATTATGACATTTGGGATTTTTTTAATTATATATTGTTCTCTATTCTATAATAAACTTATGTAGTGAAACTTTATGTAGAACACAAAAGCATTTCAAAAGTTAATGTTTGTGTCTGTCTGCTTTAAAAAAAATGTAGTTTTGTAAAGAAACGAAATACGTGCTACGTCTTTTTATCGTGACTTTAGTGTTGTTTTCAATTAAAATTTTTATCCACATAAAACTTTTCGCATATCATTTTATTTTATTGAGTATACCTAGAAAAAATAAAAATATGTCGAATAACCATGAGCTTTAGCCACAGATCTTACACATTTCCACTGTATATTTGAAATTTGAAGAAAATCCAACAAAGGTTATTTGTATATCAATAATTTTTTTTATTTCTTTTATTTAAATAATATCCTATAACCAATGAAAAACAAAAATATGTAAAGTATAAACAATCGAGAATGAATTCAAAAAATGTTATGCGAAATGTAAATTGTACGTATTTATATTGTGGTGTTAATTATTTGCAGAAATGCTTATAGAGGGACTGTCGTTTGTCTTTTTAAAGTGTAGTTTTATTACATATTTTTCAAATTATATAAGTTTAAAGTTTTACATAAACATTTTTTTGATTTTTTTCATGCCATTTTAACAAATACATTTTCCTTTAAGTTATGAGCACAATAGAAAATTAAGTAATATAATTTGTAAAAAAAAAAGAAACTATAAAGATTTAACTACCATTCAGCATCACCATTGGATTTTTGAAAGACATAATCTTTCCCCCCAATATTCATTATACCATCTTTTAAGTAAAATTTCCACTTATTACGTGAACGTGTTATCTAAAAAAGATTTCACTAGATATGTTAATATAATTCTATAAAATGTTATAACTAGACTTTGAACAAACCTTATCGTACTGACATACAATAACATTATCAGTATCAAACAGATCACTAGCATCTTCGTCTGTTACATCGTCTTCACTATTCAGCGGCTCTTCTTCAGCACCACCCTCATTTTCAATATCAGATTCATCATCCTTGTCTAAGTCATCATTGTCATCGTCATCCATATTGCCATCACTTTCTTCGCTTTCATCTTCATCGGATGTATCGAGGGCACCGTCCATTTGCTTCGATGTGTTAAAGTTTTCTAACAGTTTAAATTACATTTGCATTGAAATAATTTTTACTCTCCTGGTCTTAAATTTGTTTTGCCGTTAACTTACTTTGCATATTGGCGTTTACTAGTGCAGCATTTACATGTTGTTGTAACACAGATGAGGCTAACGTTGTGGGCAGTGACATAATTGATGATATTAAATGAGCAGTTAGGATCTGTGTCAGTTGATTTTCTTGCAATGCGGAGGCAGGCACATGTATCGTCAGTACACGAGATTCAGAGTTCATAGTACCTGGTTGAGCAGGTAAAGTTATCTGAAACAAAATATAATAAATTAAGAAATTGAAATTACTAAACAAATTGCCTTTAAAAACTCTTTATAAATATTATTATTATGATTATTATTGAAAATTAAATCAAAATCGCAAGCCAGATTGCTTGAATAGAAATTATATTCAACCAAAAAACATCAAATCTTTGAACATTTTTTTACAGAAAGACAGTAACCATTAAAAAACTATTTTTTCACCTTTCAATATTTCGCCAAACCATTATTGGTTGGCATCTTCAGGATAAACAAAAAAGTATATAAACAATTAATCAAAAAATGAACAATTTCTGTTGTTTTTTTCATTTTCTTTCATTTTTTTATAAAATAAAGACCTAGTGCTTAATAATAAAAAACTACTAATTAAATAATAAAAAGGTCAAATAACTATAATTATTATATATTAAAGAAAATGAAAAAAAAACACATGGGTACATATTAACTCAAAATACAATATTGCAATATATTCTAAAAGAAATAAAAAAAAACATTTTTTTTTCCTGCATACGCCGACAATTGCGCATTATCAAATATGTGCGTTTATGTACGCGAATGCTTAACGCACATATTTTTACGACCTTTTCATTTATGAAAAATTATCAAAATTGTAAATATTCAAAAATGAACACTTGTGTGTTTCTCATTTTTTCATTTATGGATAGAAAGAAAAAAATAAATCGTCGCATTCACAAATGAGAAAACAAAAAATAATTTGTGGTCTCTCACACATGTATGAGAAGAAGCGGCTAAAAAATGAATGAATATGCATACATGTATGAACAGTGAGTGAATACTTCGCTACTCTGTTACAGGGTATTTTATACAATATATTAGACATATTAAATTTTTTAATTTGATTACAAATTTTTGATTATTCTATTCTTTCGGATAAAACAGGTATATACAGTGGATCAATAAAGTTTAGGCACACCATGATTTTCGAGAAGGATACGTCAATAACTTTATTTCTCCTTAACTTGAAAAAATAATTTCGATATCGTTTTATAGATTGATCGTTGCCATTAACCATTCAACACAAAAAATATTTCATATTTTATTATTTCTAAGATACAAAGTATAAAAACTAAAAAATAACGTAAATCCATGTAAAAAAAGTTTAGGCACACATGTGAAAATTTCTGCTAAGTGACTGATTTTTTCACATTTAATATTTCGTTGAACCTCCTTTGGCCTGGATAATTGCTTCTAAGCGGCGAGGCATACTTTTTACCAAGTTAGATCTGGCGTAATATTTTTCCATTCGATGCGAATGGCATCTCTAAGTGATTCTTTTGATGTAATGTGATGCTTTCGTATTTTTTTCTCCAGTAAGTGCCAAACGTGCTCTATGGGATTCGTATCTGGCGACTGCGGTGGTGTTTTCAGTTGTTTGCAATGGTAGATGAGCCATTTCTGCACAAGATATGACGAATGTTTTGGGTCATTATCTTGTTGGAACAAGAACTTCCCATCTAAACTTAGTTTTGCAACACTTGGAAATAAATTTTCTTTTAAAATATTCAAATAAGAATGCTTGTCCATTTTGTCGTCTATAAAAACAAGATTTCCCACTCCAGATGCCGCCATACACCCCCACACCATAACATTACCACCACCATGTTTCACTGTCTCAACAACATTATTTTCCTGAAGCTCTTTATTTGCTTTTCGCCAAATTTTTTGTGGACCATCCGAACCAAATATGTTAAACTTTGATTCATCGCTAAATATCACGCTATTCCAGAATGCTTCAGGCTGATTAATATGAAGTTTGGCGAACTCTAATCTCTTTTTTTTATTTATATCAGAAAGCAGCGGTTTGCGACGTGGAACTCTGCCATGATAACCAGCTTTGTGTAGCGTATTCCGTATTGTTTGCGGATTGAATTTTTTTTCAAAGCCTTGCTGCATTTCTTCGCACAACTTCACAGCTGAAATCTTTGGGTTTTGAGCCACTGCAGCAACAATCATCCGCTCCTGGCGTGGTGTAAATTTTTTTGGGCGTCCACATCTGCTCTCACGCTCTAAATTTTTAGTTTTTTGGAAACGTTTTATTATGTTTCTTACACTAGTATAAGGCCTCTGCACAATGATTCCAATTTCACGATAGGATTTTCCTTTCTCGTGAAGATTTATAATAATTTTGCGGACATTTGAAGAAATTTCTAAACAATTGCTCATTTTGCTGTTTTGCCACGAATTTAATATCGCAAATAAATTTTGGTATTTGAAATTGGGCTACTGTGTAATACAAAATTGCATAAAAACGAATTAAAACAAAAAAAAAGTGAAAAATTACCGTTATCATAGCAAAACAAAAAGACACACACAGTATGTGCCAAAACTTTTTTTACATAGATTTACGTTATTTTTTAGTTTTTAATACGTTCTTTCTAAGAAATTATAAAATATCAAATGTGTTTTGTGTGCAATGGTCAATAAAACGATCAACCTATAAAACGATATCGAAATTATTTTTTCAAGTAATGGAAACACAATGTTATTAACAGATCCTTCTCGAAAATCATGGTGTGCCTAAACTTTATTGATCCACTGTAAGTATAAGTTTATATTTTTTTGGTTCTGTTACATTTCTTATAACACTTTCCTTCTTCTTCTTAAATTGGCTAATCAACTTATTAGTTAATTGTATTGGAAAATTTTTCGCAGTTAATTAATTTTTAATCTTTTCTTTATTCTTTCTATGGAATTCTTTGTCACTTATTGTTAAAATCCTTTCTATCAAATTGTTTGTTTTTATTTTCCTACATCACCATCATCCAATCTATCCAACAAACTCTGGGAAGGAAGAAATAAGGGTATTCTCACGCCTACGATTAGGTCATGCCGCCTTTTCTCATGAATGGCTTCTTAAAAAACCATCCCAAGCACCAATGTGTCTTCATTGTAGCGGCAACCTCACCATCAAACACCTCTTACTGGAGTGCCCAACACTTTCCGTACAAAGACGGAATATATTCGATGACAGCTCAGTAATGAACATTCTAAGGGAGCCGTCTCCCGGCAATATAAAAAAAATTTATAAATATGTAAAGCTTATGAAATTAAAAATCTAACCCCTCTTATCAAAAAATGTATATAGTGTACATAACACATACCCATATAATTAAGTTGTAAATATTTATTATCCACAACCGGAGCTGATGGCCAACGTAACTAGTGCTCCAAAAAAAAAATCAAATTTAGTCTTAGAATTTATTTCTTTAAGATTAAATAAATTAATAATAATAATAATAATAATATTTTCTTAGAGTAATAATTAATAATTCTACCTGTAACAGTAGGTTTTTGTAGCAATCTATAATAAATTTTTTATTTCTTATCATTTTCATTAAAGTATATTAAAAAATAAGTTTTAAGTAGCATTCCTTTTCAATGGTATATTTAATTGAAGTATCAAATTCATTTAACACTTCCAACATTTTGTTAGCTGAAGAGACAGATATAAAACAAAACAAATAATTTTTATTATTTATTATTTTTGGTTTCACATTTCACAATAATGCTATCCAGGAATTTCTCTATAGCTATATCTGCCATAATTGGAGATGCTGGAGAATCCATTGGACGTCCTTTTTGCTGGATATATATCTTTTGACTATATTGAAAATATCTATTATCTTCTATACAAAACTTGAAAATGCATAAAAATAGACATTTCTCTATCTTTGTAAAACTTGTTAAAACATTACATTTTTCTTCTATTATATTGGTAGCCAAATCAACAGAAATAACAATACATCTAAAGAAATTAATTTTTCATGATCTTGCACATGAAGGTTTTTAATTTTTCTTTTAAATTACTTTAAATTCTTTATACTATGTTTAGACCCCCAGTGATATTTTTGAATACGTTTGTATTATATTTACATAGTTGGATAGTTAACAAAAAAACAAATTGGTGTCAAAGGAAACTCCTCTTTCTGAATTTTGCCAGTCCGCAAAATCTAGGTGCAATAGCAATATTTATTCTACGCTTATTTCTTTCTATAATGTTGATAATTTTAAATTTATAAACCTCTTCTACTATATCATTATTAGTCGTCTATAAATTGTTACGAGGGTCTTTATTTAGTTGTGCGTATTTTGTTATATCCCCTAAAATTTTGTTATAATCGGTGTTATTAAAAAAAATATTTATAAAATATCGAAATATAGCTATTTTTTTACGAATATTGAAAATGATTTTTTTCCAAATATTTTCCTATATTTTACTAAAACCTAACATTGTAAGTTATCATCTGGGATCTACAGTAGTCTTTAATAGCGCATCAGATTCTTATATAATGCGGCGCACTTGCGATGTTTCCTTTCGTTGACATTAATCGAAAAAATTACGGTAACAAAAATAAGGAAAATATTTTTAAATATAAAAGGAATATTGTTTTGAAATTCTCTAATCATTAATTAATGATTTTAACTAACTATTAATGAAATCTTTTCATTAAAATGTGGTTACCAAAATATCCAGGGACTCATATAATCACAAACTGATAAAGATAAAGAAAATATCATTTTTAAATATCAAATGCTGTTTTGCTGTTTTTATCAGCTAGACGCCTGTTTATTAGCAGATAGATATATCTCGACACAGAAATAATCTATTTAAAAGACTCCGCCAACTCTGACTGTTTCTACAGATGCATTAAACTCCTTTACCACTTCCTATTACCTGCCAGTAATAAGATGATAATAAGATACAATTAAAATAAGGTTTTTGTGTGCAAAAGGAAATATTACCAAAAGTCTCTACGCAGTCTGCTCTTAAAAAATGTTATTGGTGAGCTGTTAAGTCCCCTTAGTGATTAATGATTTGATTAAGTAACACGTAGTAACTAAATCCCTTTATATTTACGATACTGGCGAGTTTTAGAATGTTAGTAGTTGTTGTGAATAGTGGTTTGCAGAAACCATGTTGATAAAAGCAAAGAAACTAAAAGCGACAGATTATCCTGAGTTTGTTTATACATTATTTGCATACTGTGTAAATAAATTAAACCGTTTCACTTACTTATACAACATTTCAAAAATGTAGCTGTTTCTTAATTTTTTTTTTTTGATATAAATGAATAATTTATAGTGAATTTAGATTTTGTATCTTTTTTTATTAAATACCAATTCTACTTTTTTTATAAGAATTTATAAATAAAAGATTTACATGTCATTTACTTTTAAATGATTATTTCGAATATTTATCTCAACGAATGTATGCCAAAAAAACATAAATAAAATGTGTTAAGGAATATTTAACTTTACTTTCCGTGTAAGTCTCAACATATAAAGAAATCAACTTTAAAGTAAACTTGGTCCCATTTACATACATATACACAAGCAAATACTTATGTAAGTTGGTATTTTTTAAATTTAGTTTTATTTTTTCCTCTTATAACATTTTTCTTACATCCAATATTAATAACAACCTTCTCAGCGGCAAAATTTTCGATTTATCCGAAAAATAATTCCTTTGAAGTATAACTAAAACAAATAAAATGACAACGTTTATTGCTAGCGAATATTCGAAGCTGTTATAATATATAACAATAATAAGTTATTTAAAATCTTCATAAGTAGCTATCGAGGAAATAAAAAGCTTCATTAAACAAAATTTTACATTTTAAAAGAATTTATTGGTATTTGGTTGAAAAACTATTGTTCTGTCTAACTAGTAACTATCGAACAGTTTTTTTTTTTTTTGCTTGTTGAAATAAAGTTTTTTCTGTAAAACTTTCTTTTACGAGTACTTCAGAAAAATGTACGACTACTGCACGTAAACGTCGCCTAATAGAGTTCATTCTGATACTGATAGCTTAATTAATTTTTCAGCTGCACAGCATAAATAAAAAAGTTTCGCCTATGCAACACTTGAATTTGATCATTCCTGTATTTAAAGTTTTTCGTAACAATTTATACAATGTTTACTAAATACTACTATTGTTATTATTCTTCTAGCAATCAGTTTTTAGATAGTTTTTGTGGGATATTTTTATGCTTATTATACCTATTGGTATTTGAAGTTTTTAAATTTGTACAATTGGGCAGTTATTATATATACTGAAATAAGAAAGCTTACAACATAACTAGTTTCAAACGTTATCGTCTTTTGAATTATTATTGTTTTAGATATTGCTGAAATGAATCTATAAATAAATAGCAAGTGAATTTATTTATCTGTTCGTAACAATAACCTAACGTAAATTTATTCGAAACTTAAACATAAGGAAACAAAAGTTATTTCCATTTAAAAGCTGTGTTAACAGACAAAACTTTATGTATATAAAAATGTCCAAGAAATCTTACAATACTACCTAAAAGAAATCCATTCAGAACTAAGTTATTATAAAAAAGTCTTGTTTTTGTATAATAATCATTCAACAAAATTAAAAAAAAAATAATTTTAAATCCTTTCTTAATTGCATGTTATGTCCTAGTTTGAATAGCAAAACACTAACCATATTTAAGGGTAGAATATTGGATAATGCGCATTTAGATAAATAAAAAAACGTGTTAATTCTAAAATTATTAACATTATTGAATGATGCACAGTACTAAGTTTAACTGAGTCGCCTTAAAATAATTTACTTACATTTACGGGCATTATTCGGTTTGGATCTAAAGCTGCCACTATTGGTATTGTAGAAGATTGTGGTTGATTGTTACTGCTGCCTGATGAAGTTTGTTGATTAGTGCCACCAACAACTTGTTGCTGATGTTGTTGTTTTTGTTGTTGTAATATCATAGCTGAATTTGACGAGGTAGGATGTAATGGTGGTGGTTGACTTTGAGTCGTTTGCATTTGTTGATGTGAAGGTTCCTGCTTAATTGTACCATTCATCATTGTGTTTGTAAGATTGGATGAAATTATAGTTGAACCATTAGTTGTTTGTTGTAAATTTGCTATATTTGGTTTAATATCAGCTGTTGAAGATGATGAAGAATTTCCCCCACCACCAATTGTGGTCGGATTTTGAGCTGCGCCATTGTTATTGTGTTGATGTTGCGAAGCTGCAGCAGCAGCTGCTGCGGCTTTTTTCGCTTTAGCTACTTGGGCCTAAGAAGAATAATTACAAGTAAACCAATTAATTAAGTTATAAAATCAATTGCAATTTACAATTTACCTTCGTAGGCTGCATTTAATAAAACAATAATTAAAATTTAAATAATTTAATGTGGTTGCAAAACGTTTTTTTAATATTAAAAATTGCATATATTTGCAATGAATCATTGATACATTCACCATCAACATCCTCATCGGGCATGTTTTGTTGGTTGGTTGGTTGGTTTGTTGAGACATTTGAATATAATTCGGCACCAAAAAAAATGTTGCGGCCAAAAATTAGTATGAAAAGGACGAAGCAAAAAGTTTTATTAAGTCAGTTTAATTTTATTACCTTTATAGATTAACATTGCTTGTTTTTAATAAATTTGCGTACCTTTGGATTGTTAGCTATAATTAGTGGTGGTTGGGTTTCTGGTGGATCCGGATTTATTTCGACTGCTTTGCTGGCCATTAATTTCGAACGCCATATCTGTTTCATTTCTTGTAGCACCTGCTCATCAACACCTTCATCAAGAAAAGCATCGCGAACATTCGCTATAACATCCTCAATTACAGCATGATAAACTTTTAGCTAAATAATATGAGATAAACAGTCAAATATAGAAATCAGATAAATACAAATTAAATGCTTAAAGCTTCAAAACATTGACTATTTAAGAAGTATTTAAGTTTAAAGTTTGAGAGGCTTTATGTTGTCATTAGATTAATAATAATAATAATAACTTTGCAGTTTATACTTGGATTTAAAGATAAAAAAGGGCTTTTAAATTAAACTAAATTTTTTCTTATGAAAAATAACAAAATTAAAAAGCCTTGCTCCTAGAATTTGTGAAACGATCAAAGTACGAATACTCTTTTGCTACGAGTATATAAAATACTGTTTTAATCAATACCCTCTTCTGCCGCACTTCCGACTATCCTTCTACTTTCACCACCTGTTTCATCTCTTCTTTATCCCTTTCCTAAAGAATGTAGCACGGCACTTGACTAAATAGGCATTGTTGCCTGAAGTGCTACTTCTCTTTAAAAAAAAAATGTGATATGAAAGCAAAACATTGAAAATGGTGATATACAGTTCTGAATAAAATGTTACTTTTCCCACTAAAAAATGTGGTGCGCGGTATAAACAGTATACAAGAATAGCTAAATAACGTTGTTGTTGCTGCAACAGTTCTGCAACAGTGAGATTTACTCAAAAGAAAAAGCGTTCAGTTGGTATTTTATTTTTTTATTGATTTTTAGTATAGCTCAATATTTTCCTGCAGCTTTCAGTCTTTCAGCCTTCAATGGGAACAGAATGCAAAAATCTAGTCGTAAATTCTTTGAACGTGATGATACCCAATAAATCGATTTTCTCAATTTAATAAAAGTTATCATAATCGAAAAAAAAACATAGTTGCCGTATAGTCACAAAAACCATGTTCTGTTCTCTGTAACAATAAAAGAAATTTTTTTTGTTGACATTTGATCATTCGAAAGTTAATATTCTAACATCAATCAATTTTTTTAACTATTCTTTCAGTAAAAGTGTTCATGCTTAATTCGTAAGATTCCCTATATATCATATTGTTGTACAATATTGTAAAAGAACTAAACTTTACCAACAAGTAAGTTTTATCGAATGGAATATGATAGTTAGTTTCAGCAATTTTTGAATTAAACCAATGAAAACTACAATTTGTTTTCTATTTCCCTCACTTTTTAATATGCTGTGTTGTTCTTTATTACGTTGTTTGGTTTAAAAACAAGGAAAGTAAAAATGGTTGATTTAACTTATCTTTTAAAATGTAAATTTTCCCAAAATAACATAACAACTTGATTTTGTTAAAGATAAGATAAAAGATAAAAAAGTCTTTATTTTTAAATACGTTAAAATTGTTACCAATTATTAAGTCTGGTATTATATTGTTTGGTTGTCCTCCGCCAGTAGATGAAATAATATTGCCATTTCCCGTCGTAACTGGCCGGTTTGTATATGATGGCGAGCGCTTTCGATGCGTATGCATCATTTTCAAGCCACGGTTTAGTTTGTACTGGTGAGTAGTGTTGGCGTTCAGGTAGTTCTGTTATTAGGCTCGTATATATTCAGGTAAGCAGAATACCAGCCACCTGGCATTTGTATGCAAAGTGAACCTAACGATACCTCCGTCTTTTACTATTATGTAGGTACGTGTGTCCGTCTGAGGGTGTTTTTCGTTTGCCCGTGGCTTGAAAATGATGCATACGCATCGAAAGCGCTCGCCATCATATACAAACCGGCCAGTTACGACGGGAAATGGCAATATTAATTATTAAGTCTTTTATCTTGTTTCAGATAGTTTTTTTATAGCTTTTAAGCCGAATTACAATATTTGTTCAGTTGTTTCCAAGACAAAAAACTCATGAGTTATATGGTTCTATTTAAAAACATCTTTATTTCAAAATGCTGATAACTTGAGACAATTTACACAACATTTAATGAGACCTACATGTATATTCCTGAAACTGTTGAAATATTTTTACTTCACACCGCTGATGGCTTCTTCCAAATTCCAATCTAAGTAGCAACTTTTTCGATATATGTTATTTCTCTAATGATTAAGAAATTTGCTTTTGTATGTTAAATGTTTATTTAAGGTATATTATCGAACTAACATTATCTTAAGCAAAAAATAAATTAGAAATAAAATATTTTTAAAGAAAATGGGAAAAAAATTCGTACCCAAAGGGTGCCATTGGGACTCTAATTATATACTGAAGTCTGTTCGTCTATACAAAGCTATATTTCGAAAACAATGGCAGAAATTTTCGCCACTGTATCGCCCAATATCAAAGTAAAAAAAGAACAAAATAAAAATCCTTTTTTCTTTGCTTTAATCAATAATGTGCATATATCAAATTAAATTGATAAAAACACCTTTTATATTTTAATTTTTTTATAATAGGTATTGAATGATACGTAATTAAATTTTCGAGAACAACGTATTTTGTTTGTGAAAAATAATTGCAGCAATTTGCAATAAAATATGTTTAAGTACATTCTCATTTGCAGGAAGCCTTTTTATTAATCCCTTCAACAGCGTTCTTTTAATAGCATCCTTGGAATAATAAAACAATTTTCTCGTAAAGTTTAAACATTTTTATCATTCATCTTAGTATTACAAAATTCATTTGATGTTTAGTGTTTGTGTTTGGCGTATGGAAGACTAACATATCATTAAAAATTTAGGGTTTGCAAATTTTGGAGTGAAATAAAATGTACTGTCCATATTATCTCACTGGAAAACTATATTTGCAGGATTCTTACACCTGCATTACCTGTAACCTTATAATAAATTGCAGATTTGAAATGTCAACTAATAAAAAAAGGATAAAATTTAACGCTTCTAAGCTCTTAAAAATGAGATTAAAAACAGTGGGGATACAAAAATATTTACAATATAAACCTGGAAAACTTTTTACCAAATGAACCATCATTCGATTTGCCCTGATAGCATGGTATAACATAAAGTAAAAGTTGGCAGTTTATAATACTGTTATAAAAATGACAACAAAATGTTCAACTGCTGTTATTTTTTTATTGATATTATGTCAAAACAGCCAAGAATGCCGCCGATTACTTGCGAGATTTTAATTATAGAGAAAAATGTCCCCAACTATGAGAACAATGTACATTAATTTTCTGTCACAAAAAAAAAACACAATTTTGAAATTTATTTCAAAAACGAATTTTATTCTCTTTGTGCAAAAATCACTGGCCTAAAATAGTTGAAGCGCTAGACATTTAAAATTTTGAATATTTTATGTGAATAGAGGTCAAGTCAACTTAATATATATTTTAACGTTAATCCCAGTCTTCCCAATATGGTTCTTTCTTAACGTTTGAAACTTTAGACACATCTCTTAAAAACTCCAATCTCGTTAGTATTTGTGTCAAACTGTGAACACCATAATTAAAGTATTTTTGTTTATGATTTTTAGAATTTTTATGTTGAATAAATACATTTGCCTAAAAAGTGTTTCGTATGACAATGGTAAAGACATAAGTTCATTTGAAAATTCGATATTTCATCAAAAGTTTATTGCCTGTTGCATTCTTACATTTAGAAACTTCTATCTTTTTGCCAAATGAACCTATTTGATTAAATTTATACGGTTTTAATGGTTTCAGTTAATTAATGCTTGATTTTATATCTTCATTGTCCTAAAATATTTTTAATATTAAAAATATAACAAATTATAAAAACTGTAACGATTTTTTAGTACTAATCTAGATTTTTTGGTACTACTCTAGCTAATTACCAGATCTAGCTTAGTTCCTATGTATACCGCGGAATTACAACCTTCAGTACGGATCACACATATTACATTTGCCTTTATATATCGCAAATAGAATGTAAAGATGTATTAAAACTGGTTTTTACGAAAATTAATTTTTAATATGCTATGTGAGTGTTTCTTTTTTCTTTATTTATATTTTGTCCATATATTTAAATCTGAGTGCTCATGCATCAAAAACGCAAATGATCAAGATTAAACAAACTCTGTAGTGGGATTCAGTAACTTTTAACGATTCGATACTATGTTAGTGCTTTCTACACATTTGACTGCTTGCTTGCAGTAACGATGGTGCGATTCAGTAACGGCTTGTTATTGCTAGTCGACAAACATTGAAAGCAAGTGGCATCTCTGTAAATATATACGAAAAGCACAAAGAAGAATGCATAAAAAGCAAACACAATTGTCGAAGAAATAAAGGGCGCCTTATCAAAATTTTTTAATTTTTCAAGTTTTTTGTACAAGGTAAGTAAAAAATGTGCACAAAATATTTTTTTGTTTGAATTGCTACAAATTTTCTTGTTTGGTTTCGCATTACCTATTTTTGTTTACTTTTATTTTAAATAGAAAATTAATTTACTTTTTAGTGTTGTCGACTGTTTTAACAACCAAAATTGAATGTGAGTTAGCTAACAATTTTTATCGTCAACACCAGTGACTTAACAATAACGAATGTTGTTTTAAAAGTTACTGAATAGCCAAATCGACAATTTTGTGGTTAAAATTTTATAGCAAATAACAATTGTCATTATAACATAATAGGGAATCGCACCACCGATCTTCTTAACTGCAGTAACAGAATTTACTATTTATTTTTATTTTAGTTACAATTAATAAAAATTGTTAAAAACTATCTAAAGTGGAAGATATAATTCAAAACAATGGAAATTGAATAATCCTATTTTGCTCGCCCAAAAGTTTTTTATTTTATTTTCTTCTGGATATTTTCGCTGTTAAATATTGTTAAAAGGCATATTTTTTAACAGCTACTAAAGTTAGAAATTAAACAAAAATATTTGTGCTGTAACATAAAACCTGTCGCATTTGTCGTCATTCGAATGCTCGAAAACAGACACATGCTGCTAATTTATTTTTTTATCCGAATATAACTTCTGCAAACCTTAAATATTTTGTATTGTTTTCGTATTATTTTTTGTCAAGATCAAGAAAGTTTGCAACGCGATCAAGTGAAAGTTGTTGTTTGTGTTTTACTTTTGTTTTAAAGATTTCAGAAAAACAGGCTTAACAAACTTAACAACGTTGGTTATGATCAAATGTAGTTACCTAGGAATATCTTATCAAAAAAAGAAATATTAATAATTTAAAAATTATCATATATGTATATAGCGCAATTGTTCGACCACAAAGTAATAAATAATCATTTTAAAATTTCTTGAAGAAAATTTATTATTCTTATTTTTATAGTTTTATTTATTTTACAAAACCCAATAAATAATTATGTGAAATTTCAAGAAAAGGTACTGAATACATCGATTTTAAACCTAAACAATCATAAAGTAATATACAGTGAGAAGCAAAAATGAAATGGAATTTTAATGTTCTATTATTATTTATTTCATGTTCAAAATAAAATGTCAATCTTTTGTTTTCTGCGAACGATATATTTGTCTTACTTAGTTCTGACTTGACGCCGAATGAGATAATTAAAACCCTAATCAATAATCATCTTGGCTCGATTCATAATTGCATAAATAAATAAATTTATTTGGGATTCATCCTTAAGGCAAAGCTATACTTTTTGGAGATCTAATCATAACCATATGTATCCTGTAATTTTAGTAAATGGTAAAACTATTGATTATGCTGATACGATTAAATAACGCCTTCGCTTCATTGATTTCTTTCTTAATTTTAATGCTCATATAGAATTACTTTTAAATATAATTTTTTTTTATACTCAGAAGACGTTATTCCTTGAAAGTATATACATCTAAATTTGAGCATATCCTGGTATTATCATAATTTATGTATTGTCTTGAAGCTTATTCTGTCATTTAACTTACTAACATAGTTCGTATTTTACGAATTGTTTAATTTATTCGTCATGTTTTTGGTATTAGTTTGCATTTAAAGGTTGTATTCATTTACCTTTCTTGCTAAACTGTTTATTATTTATTAATCTTTAAAATTGGACAAACTGCAGTTTTGATTTATTCAATTTAGAGGCAATCAGGGTTGTTGTATAATCCAAGTCAGAATTGTAATATATCAGAATTGAAAATCGATTCTGATATTATTTGGTGTCATGAATCCGTCTTGGTTTTGCATTAATTCGATATTGAACAAAACCCATATTCGAATCAGCTGTTTTGTTTTGTTTACATTTTAACAAATTTTGGGATTGATAAGTTATCTTTCTATATAAATTAAAATGGTTGAAGCGATAGTTTTAAAATAGTGAAAAAGTGAAAAGAAGAATATTAAGGGATTACACCAATTCATTGGACCTACCGGAGACAGCGTAAGTATACATTGCAATGAGTTTTGCAAAGATGTGTTATATAAAAAAAATTGCAGGTTTATTAGTCAATTGAACTTCACCTACCTCCTTCAAATATTTCTTGCGCTATTCAGCTAGCCGGGACATTAAGTTTTTTGGCTGAAGGTTCGTGTCAAAAGAAAATGATAGTTCTGTTTGTTTGGGGCGAAGTACAGTGTCAATTGTGTTAAACAATGTACTAAAGGCTTTGGATACGCATGTATGTAGGAGTTATTTTTTTAATAAATATAAAATACCTTCCATAGTTGGCTGCATCGATAGAACCCATATAAAAATTATAAAGCCTTCTGTTGACGAGCATTTATTTTTTAATAGCAAAGGATATTTTAGTATGAACGCCATGATTGTAAGTAGATACTATTAAATACATATGTATTAGAAACTTATTTTTACTTTTAATTTTTCCTTGGAAGATATGTGATAACGACATGGTGATTCGAGCAGTAAACTCACGCTTCTCACGACGCTTCTGTTTGGACCGTAAGCAAATCCCGTCAGTATTTGCTAAGATAATATGAAAGTGGCGATCGAACGTCAAGATTATTAGGAGATTGCGGGTATGCAATAGAGCCTTTTTTATTAACTCCTTACAGAAGTGCAGCACATAACACGCAGCAACATAAATTTAATATAGCACATGCTGCAGCTCGAAATATTGTAGAGCGGACAATAGGGCTACTAAAAAGTCGTTTCCGGTGTTTGATAGGTACACTACACTACAGAGTTCGCAAAAAGTTTCGAGGATAGAAAATGTTTGCTGCGCATTGCATAATATTTGCAGGAGCTACAAAATTTCTTACCAAAGGGATCAAATTGATTTTGAAGCAGAAGAGCCTTTAGACGACAATACTTCTTCGCCTACAGCGACACTTCAAAACGAAGGACAAAGGATAAGATATGAAATTGCAAACACGTTATAAAATTTATTTATTTTATTTTATTAAAATAAGAATAAAATAATTTTAATTTATATATAATAGAATTCAATTAGTTTTTTGTTTATTTGCATGTTTTTAAGTCTTAAATAAACTAACTATATTTAACAGAATTCAATTCATGTTTTTTTTTTTGTTTTAGAATATAACACAGTTGTTTTTATACTTATTTTAGTCTTATAAGGTACATACATAAATAATTGACTATTTGAGATCAATTTTATTTGTTTTGGGAGTAAAATTTTAATATTTCAAGTTTTAATTGTTTTTTTTTATTTCGTTTTTTCCACTAAAATGTTTAAACCTACGAATTCATTTTTTAATTCATTAATAGAGTTGGCAACAGTTTCATTATTTTTTTCTATTGCACGATATATACATCTTAGACAGCTTATATTTTCTTTTCCAACAAATATGAGCTGCTCAATTTTATCTTCATTTAAATATTTTTCAAACAATGTCGTATTTTTTGGTTTTATTTTCTTTGGCGTACTGCTGATTGGGGTTTCTGGTCTTCTCTTGAAACTTGATGTTGTAGGAATGTCGTCGTTTACAGGAAGCTCTGAATCACTTATTGTACCCAGTTCTACTCGAGGCACCATCAACACTCATTTTAATCCCGCCTAATCGCACAACAGCTTCTTCTGTTGGTGTCAGTTGGAATTTATTAAATGATCCTCCTCCAGTTGCACGAGATTCGGATTTGTTATGGGCTAGTTTCCTTTTTATTTCACTCTTCCATTCTGTCCATATCTATGTATCCAGTACATACAAATAAAAGCGTAAGGTTTTAAAGTGTATTTAAGATATTTAAGCAGTACCTTTTTCCATGCATTTGACCCAACTATTGCCAAAGCGACTCAACTACCACTTTATCGCGTTTAGTATAACCGCACGCCAAGTCCTTATTGTTTTCCATAAATTTTAGAATTATTTCGTTTTACGTATTATTTCTATGTTTCCCCTTATTTGTGTATTAAAATAATAAGTAAAAGTTTTTTCATATTTCATTTTTTATTAAATAAATTCGATTGTAAAGCCAATCGCTTAAAATATATAAAACCGTATGAAAATCTGTCACATGGTAGTTGATCAGATTGATTCTGACAAAAAAAAAACGATAAAAACAGATTCTGCGACACCAAATTCTGACAACAATTCTGATTCGATTATGAAACCAATAACATCTGTTTCTATGACACCAAAATCAACTTTTTGTCGATTTCAATTCGGATTCTGACAACAATCAGATTCTACAACAACCCTGAATATTTAACTGGAAATATTCATTACCACACACTGTTTCGCTGAATTTTTGACGTTCATTTAAATTAGAGCTTTGTCGATATGGAGTAATTTTCTTGTTACTTTCAAGTTATCTCTTAGGGTGTATTTAATAATTTTTTCATTATGATCTGGGTTATTATTAGTATTTTTAAAGCTTTGTTTCTCCTTCTGTAAAATTTGTGTAGCTGGCGACCATTTAATTTATTTTATTTCATCATTCTGTATAGGTTGGACGCGTGTTTTGAATATTTAAAGATATCTTCAGCTAAAAATTGCATCGAAACTGCTGTAATTTTAGGACGTTGCAAGTGTGCTTTGATTGTGCCAAGAATTATATGAAAAGAATATTTTTTAGCCTACATATATAATATAAATTTGCAAAGTATCTTTAAGCGTTTATGTTTAGTATAAAATACGTATTTACTTATTAAAATGGATTATGCATTCTTACAAAATCCTTTAATTTACTTGTGCTTTTTCGAAATTTATTCATTTATTATAAATGCATTATTATTTTGCAGAATTAGAACTTTCTGGTTCGTTAAACCTTACTCCTTCTTTCCATAACCTAATTTCCTAGCTCTGGTACAACGCATTTAATGACTAGCGGTCATTCCCTGAGTGCTGGTCCGGGTAAAACAAAAAAATCTTTGTCAGTATTCTTCGTACAGTGGAAACTCTCTTGACCGGACACCGAAGGGATCATTAAAAATCGTCCGTGGAAGGGAGCTGTGTTCGGTCAAGAGATAAGCGAAAATTAAAATCTACAAAAAGTTATCAAGATGGTTGTTTTTATTGAAAAATACTTTTATCAATTATAATACTTTCTTTTATCAAATATAATTATAAAATTTTATTTAAGTTCAATAATAAAAAAAAACACTAAGTGCAGCTTTATATGAAATAAGCATTTTAAATGTTTCATGAGTAGTGCATTTGTATATTATTTCTATAAATATTCCTTTATTAAGGTTTGGCATATGTTGGCCTTGGCAATAACATCTTGAAATACATTCAAAGCTTCTAAATCAAATTGGCCTTTAACAAACGATTTAAAATCGGGCGCTTTCGCCATAGTTTCTATATGTTAGACTGTTGCTTCTTGAATTTTAAAAATCTGAATGTTCAATTTCATCTGCTTAGCCATCTGAAAGTTCAACTTGAACTTTATTCTTGTATTGCTACGTTTCAGTCCAAAAGAGAGAGCTGATAAATACTTTAAAGCTTTGCTTACTGACCCCTTCGGCTAGTAGGTTTAATGCCAAATCATCCTCAGGCTTTAAATCAAGATCAAGTTCTGTCAAACATTGCAAGAATTACTGTTGCCTATTCTCTGAAGCAGAAGCGTAAGTTTTAGAAAAAATGTTATATTAAAAACTTTATGGGAGACAGAAAATATTTACCATGCTCACATTTATTAACCGTGCCTTGTTAAAGCGAACAAATTCAAAGATTCTTGGTAAAATTATTTGAAAATTATTACATGAAAAAATTGGAAAAAAGCATGCATTTATCAAGAGAACTTTTTTGTCGCGACAGCTCATGAATAGCTTTCGTTCAAGGAAAGACAATAGCAAGGCGATGCCACCGTATACAAAAAATTAAAATATATTTAAGAAATTCAAAATATCCTGTTGTGGCAGTTGTTACACAGAAAATGCAACTAATGTTTAATTAAAAAATTACATTTAAATATTCGACTTAAAATATGCTGAAATATAAAGAACTGACTTTAAAAAAGTGTAGTGGGTAAGCTAAAACAGAATATTTTGGAAAAGAAGAAATAAAAATATATAAAAATATTAAAATTTTTTTAATCAATTATTTTTTATCACTCTAATTACAATTTAAGGCCTAAAATAGCTTAACTTGCATAATAAAATATACATATCATTAGCTAAAATGAAGAAACATGTAACCAAGAAAAAATTTAAATTGATATCCTTATTGTAGAGAATAAAGTTAACATGAAGAATAAGTATTTCAATAACAACAGAGATGGTCTTTAATTTAACTAACGGTACCTATATCAGCATATTTCTAAATTTAAGAATTCAAATCTGAATGCAAGAAGAGTTATACATAATTCTTTAGTAGATTGTATATAATATATATGCACATTTACTGTTTCCTATATAAAATGTACTTCTTATATACAAATCCTTGTAAACTATATCCTTCTTTATATTGTAGTAGCTTTAGATCTTTTAGATTAGCAAAAGAATTTTAATAAACCGAACTTATTTTGATTATGAATAAAAACAATATTGTCCCTATAGATTACATTGACCTTTAGCTAAAATCGGTGATTTTTGCAGCATACATTGTCACCAAGTGGCACATATGTCACTAATCGGTGTTACTTTAAATAACGCAACAGCATCCTTAATATCGACTCAAATATTAATTAAATAAATATGTTTGTGATGTCTTTGTTCACATTGTGTATGCAATATGTCAAAATTTTTACCCAGGTATTATTTACATAAAAAGTCAATATTTAGTTAAACATATTGTAATAAAAAATATAAGTATCTATAAAAACACAAGTATATACTTACCACTGAAGATTGGCATAAAGCCATTTGGATCTTTTTCTCCGCCAGTTTGACACTATTGTAATTTAAACACACTCGCAACGGTATATAATTGAACTTTTGTGGCCCGTTTATTTCTCTTATTTACAATTAAATTCTATTGTTTAAATTTAGCGGTGATTTTTTAGTATCCACAATGACCGAGTTTCAACCATGCAGCACGCATCAAAACATATGAATGAGATTTATTTGGGAATTAGTATAAAACCGCCAACAAAAAACATCACACAGTACAATGGAATATGTAATAAAGTTGAAGAGGTAGGAGAGTCAAACGGCAATGACAATAACAAAACAGCAGTCGTTAAAAAAAAGAGATAAAAAATGCGCAGAAAATTAACAAATTAGTTAATTATAATATATGCACACATACAATCGTATGAATACTATATAATAAATAAGATGTGGCGAATTATTTTAAATTAACACTATGGAGCACAATATTAAACAATTTCTAGTTGCAACAAAATTGTATTAATTCCTTAAATATTTAATTAAATTAAGAAATTTCAACAACGATTGAACGACGACGTCAACTCTTCTCTAAATTTATTCTCGAATGAGTGCAGTTTAGTTCGACTTTAGCTACCACAGCTGCACGATTTAGTATTATTTTACTACTTTTTCTAATAAGTCCTATAGAAGAGAAAACAATTCTCTTAGAATCATACAGAACTATTAATCTAAGAGAAGAAACTGTCATGTATCGTGAACCAAACACTATTTTTATTATTTTCTTTATTTGTTTTTAAGGAATTATTTATTTTTACATAATTTTTGAATATATACTCCTTATTTTTGCACACATGGAAAAATGGTAAATTTTTATGCATCTAGCCGTCTCTTTTTCACCTTCCAAACACATCAGCATTTGTTTGATGTGGTAGTAAAAATTATTTTTTTTAGTTTACAATGACTAAAAAATTGCTAATTATGTTATTTTCTCAATAGAAATGCCGTAATTGAACGAGCACATGTTATTTCCCTTATGGCAAGGACCAACACAGGTTCACCGTTCATATAAAACGCTCTACGATATCAACGCAAAGCTAATTCTGATAGTCAAATGAGGTGCTTATATACTTGCATAGGGATTTTATTCGACTAGCACAAACACATAAACTGGCAATTGCGCAGAGTTACATATACAATAGTGTGTATGCCTACACACACATGGCACATATCTATGTTTTATAGGCGCAGCCTTATTCAACTATGTGTTTCATGATTTTCTTATACCGTGTGAATAATTAAATATAACCTGAAGAAGATGAATTGTTTTAATTATCATAATACATATGTACATATATATAATAAATAACATTGTTCATACATTTAAGTAAGAAAACTGAAATTTACACATATGAATATAAAATATTGAACAGCCATTTAAACGGTTCTATTCTTTTTTCTCTCTTAGTAGTCAAATAAAAAACAAAATACATATATATCTTCCTTTCTCCTCAGGGCTGGAACTTCGTAATTATATGCGATGCAATAATAGTTTTAGAAGTGATACTTGACATGGTATTAAGTTGTTTGCATTTGTTCAGCCAGTAAATGAAATACGGTTGTCTTTCCCCTCGGTAAAAACCGTCGTTATTGGTTGTTTGTTCGATGGGAATAACAACAATGACATGGTTTATAACATATTTTATATTGAATAACGCAGTAAAACACGTAGCTAAATGAGGATAATTTTTATTGTTTATCACGGTAAGACACTTTCAAAAATAAGCTATATTTATCATACTTACATAAAAATATTTTATTTAAACTTTTCGAGTCGATTGTAATAAAATTAAAACGAATAACAGTTTTGTTCTGCACTATCAAAACACCAACGATGTTGGATATTGCCGGAAGCTTCTGACTTTCACAGCAATATTGTACTCGGCGGCAGTATGTCGGTTTTAAAATTTTAAATCAATTGTACAACTGTAATGTGATGTAAAATGAGAATAAAATTCATCATTAATATTGCCATAGCCTATTTTCTTTTTTTATTCTTGTTTATTGTTAGATCATTAATATGTAATATGTATTAAATATGTTAAGCTTTACAAAAAAAAATTATATGGATTTCAGCTTCACTTGTTATATAAAAAATGAAGATTATACATATAACTCATTATTGATTACTAAAACAACTGAAAATTAAATTAAAAAAAGTAATTAATTAAAAAAAATCGGGTTTGCCGCAGCTACAGATCAAATTTTATTGGTTATATCTTTTTGTGTATTTACCCATGTTTGAATTTTTTATTACACTTTTCCTTAGTTTTAGGAATTTATATTCTTTTTCTAGATTTCCGGTTTTTTAGTAGCTTAAAAAACGTAAGACAAAAATAGAGGTTATTGCTTTTTTTACTCATATAACCACCGTTTAAGGTTTATTTACACAAATCCGTTCCGTATGGAAATACTTACTCGCGCCCGCTTTTATCGTCCGTGTTGCTATAGTATCCGCTTGTTTTTTTTTTTTTTTTTGCAAATAAGTTAACGATATTTTTGACACTGGCGGTATTTTACTGCAAGCTTAAACAATTTTCAAGTTTTTAATTATATACATATAATTATTTTTAGCTATTCTTTTAATAGCTGTATTTCAATTTTTTGAAACCAATTTTTCATTCGTAAAAATATTCTACCTCCATTTGTTGAAAACATCGGATGCACAGAAGTTGAGCACAAATTATCATTAAAAAATTTAACGTTCTAATTTAAAAATCAAAATTGTACAATTATATTTTATATATTAAAGAAAACAAGAAAAATTGTTACTTTACACCAAGCCAAAAACACGATTTCTTTTTATCATTTTTTAGCTAACAAATCCATATTTACATTTTCTTTAATATTAAAAAAAATTCTTTGTGAACAAAAATATTTTGTGAACAAAACTTGCTAGCTAGTAAAAACAAATTTGTATTAAAAAATTGTAGCTACATTTTTGTGTCTCACATTTCTGTGCTCTTTTCTCACTCATTTTCATCCTAGTAATAATTAGTCGAATTGCCAATTTTTTAGCTTTCTTGCCAAATGACTATCGCCAATATATAAAAAGATATAAGTTAAGTTTTTTACCACTGAAAATCTATATATATATAAATGAAATGGTCCACGTATGTCGTGAGTTGGCGTGATAACGGCTGGAGCGATTTAGCTGATTTTTGTTTTATTCGATTCGAAATTTTCAGGAGATCGTTTGTATGAAGAAAAAAATTATAATATTTTCCGGAAAACTTAGAAAATTCATTTATTAATTTTCTTCTGTTGTTGTTGTAAACACAAATAAGTTATTCACGACTCGACATGTTCGTTCGAACTGGTTTGATGAAGCTATGTGGTTGTTTGTATGCTAATGAGTTTGTATACGTGCAAACACACGTATACATTCTTAGCATACGCTAAAAAATACCTGTAGATCAAATTAAACAAAAAAAAACACAAAACAAAAAGAAAACAAAATAAAAAACCAAATAAAGAGAGGCAACATCTTTAACTTCGGTGAACCAAACATTGTTCTAACATGTCAACAGTCAAAAATGTATTTTTATGTTTGAAGATTTTTTTAATTCATTACTATACATAGCTGCCAGATCTTTTAGAGATAATACCGTCACAATTTTGGAGAAAAAATCTTACTTTATTTAAAATTCACAACAAAATCACATGTAAATAGTATGTAAATAGACTGCATGTTTTACAACACTTTGAAATATGTATATTGAATGAAAAAATAAAAAAGTCAAATCCTTTGGTGTATTTGTTTTGAATTTAGAAAAATATGCATAAAAGTATATAAATTTATACCATAAAAATATATTTATATAAAAAATTGACTTACATATCATAACATAACATCTGCAAGCTTTGCTTATGTTACAGAATTTGTCAGGAGATCCCATCGAGCATGATACGTCTATATATATAAAATTGAAATGGTCCACGTATTTAATGTAATAGCGTGAGAACGGCTGGGGCGATTTGGCTGATTTTTTTTTATTCGATTCGATAATTATAAAATTTTCCGGAAAACTTACAAAATTCATTTATTCATTTTGTTCTTGCTTTTGTTGGTGTAAATACAAAAAAGTTATTGACGACTCGACATGTTCGTTCGAACTGGTTTAATGAAGCTTGTGGTTATTTGTGTGCTAATGAGTTTGAATACGTGCAAACCCACTTATGCAAAAAAAAAACACAAAACAAAAAGAAAACAAAATAAAAGACCAAATAAAGAGAGGCAACATCTTCAATTTCGGCAAAACCAAACATTGTTCTAACATGTCAACAGTCAAAAATATATTTTTTTGTTTGAAAATTTTTTTAATTCATTACTATACATAGCTGCCAGATTTTTTAGAGATAATACCGTTACAATTTTGGGGAAAAAATCTTACTTCAATTAAAATTCGCAATAAAATCACATGTACATATGTATGTAAATAGATTGCATGTTTTTCAATAAAGTTCAAATTCTTTGGTGAATTTGTTATCAATTTAGTAAAATATGCATTTTAAGCAGGGTTCAGAATTTTTCATTTATGAACATTCAAAAATCAACATTCATGATATTTTTCATAAATGAGAAATCTAAAATTTTATATTTATTTTTCACACTCATAAACGAACAACAAAAAATGTTCTGGTTATTTTCATACATGAATGCGAACAACAAGAATTATTAGTCTTATTCATATGTGATAAATGATAAATTAGCTACTTCTCATTAATGTTAGTTTTCATAAATGTACATGTTCATTTATGAACGTTGAAATTTTATAAAATTTCTCATAAATGAACGTGAAAAAATTTTCTACCTACGATCGCAGTTTACCGTAAAATGTAGTAAAAACACATGGGTACTTATTAACTCAAAATACAAATAAAAAAAAAATAAAAAAAACATTTTTTTTCTGCATACGCCGACAATTGCGCATTATCAAATATGTGCGTTTATGTACGCGAATGCTTAACGCACATATTTTTACGACCTTTTCATTTATGAAAAATTATCAAAATTGTAAATATTAAAAAATGAACACTTGTGTGTTTCTCATTTTTTCACTTATGAATAGAAAGAAAAAAAATAAATCGTCGCATTCACAAATGAGAAAACACAAAATAATTTGTAGTCTCTCACACATGTATGAGAAGAAGCAGCTAAAAAATGAAATGTACATATTCATACATGTATGAACAGTGAGTGAATACTTCGCTACTCTGATTTTAAGTTTCATTTTTAAATACGTTGATTAAATAAATTAAAAAATCCAAAGCTTAATTAATGGCGAATGGCATTCGTATAAATCGATTGATTCCATTACCGATCCCGAAAATATTGTTAACTACACCATAGAGTTCCTGAATTCATTAAACTTACCGGGAATACCACCACATAACTTCCAGCTTAACGTTTGAGCGGTAGTAGTGATGTTACGTAACCTGAATCAGCCAATACTATGCGATGGTACTAGATTGGTTATTAAAACGCTGATGCCAAAAACTTAGCAATAATAATTATAGGAAAGTTTTAGTTTAGTTTTACTCCAAGGATACCTATAATACCAAGTGATTTACCATTTAAGTTTAAACGTATCAAATTTCCCGTTCGCTTTGCATTCGCAATTATGATTAATATATCCCAAGGACAATCGCTAAAAGTGTGTGGGTTAAACCTAGAATTTCAATTTCCACGATCAATTGTATGTTGCATGCTCAAGAGTTGGGATACCGTCAGCACTGTTTTTTTTTCTCCCAACAGAAAAACAAAAAATATTGTTTACTATCAAGCTTTAAAATAAACTATATGCTTACCTTTTTTTATTTATTTTTTAATAAATTACCTTAAGAACTATTAAAACAATAAATTGAAAAAATTTTTTGTTGTTTCTTCTTTGTACTGAAAATTTTTTTCTAACTCCATTAGAAATATTAATCATTAGGAAATAGTTTCCGAGCGAAGCCGGGTCGTACAGCTAGTATAAGATAAAATATACTGTTTATAATAACTAAAAAGTTCTTTAAAAAAAATGGGAATCATTTGCAAACATTTCATTTTATATAACATTAAAAAACAAAAAATACAAAACATAAAAATAAAAACCTTTGTTTTAAAATTAAAAATAAATAAAGAAAAATAAATTAAACCAAACTTTTCATACTCATTAACCTTATTGTTCATATTGTTTTTGGGATAAATTTCTTGTATGTTAAATCTATTTCTTCTGTAGTAATGAACACACTTATGCTATTTACATTCATAAACGGATTACTACCAATAAGAAATTGAAAAGTTCATGTTGCACTTTGTTTTTCAATTTAGTTTTAATAAAATTCATCACAGAAAATGATCTTTTTTGACACAATTATTGCTTATGGAAATAACCAACATAATAAGAACGATTATTGAATTGGCATAAAATTTCTGTATGTTCATAATCCCTATATTTTATCTAATTTATGAACACTCTAAATGTAAGTACATTTGGTGCCACGCACCTTTTAAAAACTTTTTGAACAGCAGAAAACTCATTTAAGATACAGTGTTTTAAAATAGACCATAATTTGAAAAATATCCATGTTGTCTGGAAGCGAATCGAGCATTTATTTCAGCAACTTTTCTTAATAAAAAACAACTTTCTTTATAATCAACGTATGTTTGTTCCTTTAATAAGCATTTATTGTACTGAGTTCATTTATTGTTAAATAATACTTTAGAGTTTTAAATTATTCACTTATAAACACAAAAATACACGATGACAGCTTTACTTCACTTTAACACCTAATATCTGCTAAATATCTTTGACTTTACTTGACAACGTTCACAATTTAATTTTATGTATTGTTCAACAGATGGAGCTTATATATTCTGTTTTGAGCGGTTATCAAATATACAAGAAAATTCTACTTCAAAATTATGGCATATATAATTGCTATCATTATTCAGTATGGTCGACTGTTTGGCTGTGTGCTTTCTTGTTGTGTGTTAGTTGTTTTTATTTTATGATTGTTAAATTTAGTTCCCAGAATTTTAATGAGGCATGTTGCTATTGTCTTGTGTTTATAATATTACTTAGAAACGTCTTGATTTTTAAACAGACTCAATAGGTCATTTCATTTCCTTTTTTTGTGATAATTATTTTCGTTTATAACATAAACTAAGATTTTCCTAACCATATCTTCGCCTTTACATACATTTTAACGTAAAACCAATGGAATTCATATGAAAACTAATTTTGCAAACGTTTTTCCTCTTAAAATTTGTTTTTAGTTCATCGCTTTTTATTATTAGCAAAAATATTGGACTTGGTTTCTTTATTCGCTAAAATATTGAACTTACAAATTCATCGACGAATCGTGGTGTTGAGATTCTGGTGCTTACCACCATGTTATCAGTTTGGTAATCTGAATTTACACTGTTCATTTATTGGAAATATAGAAATCAGATAAATTTTTTTTTTACGCTAACTTCCTTCTTTTAGCGGGTTTATCATTTAACAACTCCTTTATTACCATATTTTTAGTCCGCGTTATCTTTTTTATAGCCAAAATAATCGCCAAGTATTTTAAATACCATTCTAAATTTTTTATTGCCATAGGGGTTACCCCGGCACTTTTAATTACAGAGTATAACTATTTTTGTGCTTAAATATGTTTATTTTGAAGTTAATAAAAATAGTTTTTTTTTTAATTTTAAATCCTTAGGCTAGCGTGGAAATTAATTAAAATATAAAAACCAAAGTTATCAAATATTTGTACAATGTAAATCTAAAAGTACTAAAATATAAAATAATAGACGATACTAACCACGTTCGCAAATTATTTCTACAGCATTTGGCTCCATTAAAGTGGATTCTAAGCAGCGATGTACAGCAGATCCCAAAATTTCATCCAACAAAAAGTTGATTAAACTATTAAAAAAATTGTATATTAATTACTTAATCAAAGGAAATGTGAAGTTCATATGCATGTGTCCGGTAACATACTTTTCATCTTTTACAAAACGCCAAAGATTCATTTGCAAATAATGTGTGTCTACTTGAATTTGTTGTAAGCCAAATTTACTAAAGGTTCGTAGACGAACGCATTCTAATAAAGTCTGAAATGAAAATAAAATCAAGTAGTGAAAACTCAACTTTTGTTAATTTTTTTTTGCTATTACCTTTAATCCAATTTTTATAATACCAGTAACAATAGATACTTTTGAAAACTCAACCGATGTAAATATATCAATCCTTTCCGAAAATAATCGATGAATGTTTGAAACATATGATGACTCAAGTTGGGAAGGAGTATAATTCGACCAATTTGAACGAAATTGTTGCTTTGAAATTGTTAAATTACTAAAATGAGTTTTACGACTAGAATCGCTACTAGCTGTTGTTCGAACTGTTGATGGATAATCGTATAAATTGGCCACCACTATCTCAATAGATGACAGTTCTTCAACAACTCTTTTCATAACAGCTCTCACAGTACGCGGTTCCAAGCAATTAAGCCAGTCGCGTGTTTCAACACTTTTTCGCAACATTTGGGATATATTTAAACCTTGTAGTCGCACAAAAGTATCGAGAAGACTTTGAGCTGTTTCACGCATTTCTGCACAGATTTCTGTTTCATGGGTTAATGTTGCACTGTTTTCTGAATCAATTTCATATAAATCATCAGCCAGAGAAATCTAGAACATAAAATATACATATTTAAAATTGAATTCGATTTGCCAAACTAAAGGCTTCAACGTATTTATTAATATTAAACATATCTATTATAAAAGCTTTGATAATTACCAAAATATGAACGCCATTTTGCTCCATTTCCAAACATGTTTTCGACAAAACTAAAAGCAGATTTGGGGGACTAGATGTAGAAGAGTCGCCAAATGAACTCGTGATTTTTGAAATATATCGCAGAAATCCAATAAGTAAATTTTCCCGTATACCCTCTACACATAAAGTACCCTTATAGTCCGATTTAATATTAAACGACCAATCAGTTTGCAGGAATACCAATAAATCCTGTAAAACACCCTTAACTTTTTCCACAAGTGATACGTAAAGATTTGTTATTAAATCATTTAGGCTGCTACCTGATGGCGTGTCGCTTTTAGCTGAAACCAATGAGAGCCTCACTGAACTAAGGCTGTCAGAAAAATGATCTTTAAGATTTTTTGAATGGGCATCGCATAACTGATGGGCTGCCGAAATAATAATATCTACAGTATTTCGTTGTATTTCTATGCCTCGACAAATATTCCGCATGGCTAGGAGCCTACGGTGTAAACGATCTAAAGCTCTTAACATAACATAAGTGTCGCCAAATCCAACATCTGACTCAACACGATCCTGTACCAAAGCCAAATATTTATCTATATTTACATTTAAGAAAACATTTAGCTCCTTAAGAGCGTCTTCTTGAAAGTCATCCCTTTCGTTTTCATAATGTTTTGCAACAAACATATCAAAATATGAAGTGACTACCAAAGTCAAATCGTTTAAAAATCCTTCAATACCCATATCAACAAACTCAATCATGTCACGCTCTGTCTGATCCTGCAGCATAACAATCTGCTCGTGTAATCTCTTTGAAGCACAGTTTAACATCTCCTTCGCCATATCAGGAGCTTTTTCGTCTAACTGTAAAAGCAACTCTCCAATCTCTGTTAATGATTGGGCTGTCTTTCCTGCTTTTTGAAATTCTTGCCTTAATTGACATTTTAAATCGTGCATAATTAAATCACAATCTTTGCTTATGCCTTCAAATGATGGCTGATACCCATATTGCTCAAAAACTTTTTGAGCATGCTTATAATCTTGTACAGCTTGCACGTAATTTTGTTCCTCTATTAACGATTTCAGTTTGAACGGCAAGGATGAAAGAAATTGCAAACGTTTAAGTAAAGAATGCTTCTCCGAAAGTTTACATAATTGGGATCGGGTACCCTGCAAAGTTCCCGTTATTTCCTCACTAAATTTAGTTATGGAACCCATCTTATCTTTTAACAAATTCATATCAGCTTCCATTTGCTTAAAATCATTCTTCATTTTTCTTATTGTATCTGTTGCAGATATAAACTTATTGTAATTTTCATACACTAGTGTTTGCATGTCCGAATGTAATGTTTGCGTGTCTTTTACAACGGCTCCCTCTGTATCCATTATTTGCTTGAGTGTGCATTCCTATTTATATACAAAAGTTAATTAAACTTTTTCAAGTATTTGCTAAAAACTTGCCTTAAGGAGTTTTTCCAAATACTTTTCAGCATCAAATGTTGTGCTATCCATATCATAAGGATTTTTATTATTGTTAGCCATATTAAAAAATATTTGTTAGCGGTGTAAGCTTTAAGAGAAAACCTTTACAATTTCTAAAATTCGCAAGGCTATAAATTCTGCTTTTATATTTGTTTTGTTTTATTCATTTTAATTTATATTTCACACCAGGTATGGGAAACTTAATTTTGAATTTTATTAACACTCTCAAGGCAAATTCAACTAGGCATGTTAGGGTGAAGAATTTTAAATTTACCCTAAAAAATATGTGAACAAATACAGTTTAGTAGGTCCCCATTTACATTGTACGACTTTTGTCGTTATTTCTTTAAAGTTGCATTCGCGTATACATTTGACGATTTTGTATTCATATACACTTTACTTTACTTTTTTTGGTTCCTCTCTTTCCCTATTCTTTCTACACCCCTTATTTACGGACAAACTAAGAATTGCGGTGACAAAAATCCTACAATCTAAACCGGGACTAGCAAAGCAAAAAAATCGCCTACGGGATGAAAAATGAAATTTTTAGTTTAGCAGTTAAAAAATCTCTAAAGTTCAAAACCCGTCGGACAATATACGCACACATCATCTCCAAAGATCTTACCCAAGCTATAAATGAAATTGTGTTATATAATAAATATATTAAAAAAAAATTAATATATAAGAAGTAAATTGAAAATACGTGCGCAAAGTTTATTTATTATTATAATTGATTTTTGTTATATTGAATTAACGTTGTGCACAGCTACGCCAGTCATCCGCTCTGAAAATTTGTGTGTGAAAAAATCAAACGCTTGCAAAATACTCATGATTACGAATGTATGAGCTAACACCGCACTGGGCATCAACACCAACTTCTGACCCGCAGCACAATCTAGAAACTGCTGGTAATTTTATTTGGCAACTTTCACTCCACTATTCTCGTATTTCTACTTTGTTAGGAACATCAGAGAATATTCCTAGATAGATTTTTCTTTTGCAATTTACATAATTATCATTCACTTAATTGATCTAACTACGCTGTTTTTCGTCTTCCTTTTTTTCAGATAACTTAAAGAAAAGCCTGCGCTAATAAGACCACCTAATAATAACAATAGCGTTAATAGTAAAAGAAATAGTAATAATAATTCGCTATTAAAGAGCCAAAATGATCGAATACTCGTTTTTGTTTAGCTAGTCATGTTTGAAGAAATAAAGCGAAAAATATTCATAATTAAGAAACGCTTGCTGAAGTAAAGGTTAAATTTTAAAGTAATAGTATAAAAAGCAAAGAAATGAAAAAAAATCTCTTTAACTTTTGTTTTGGCTTTTTCGATGATTTTGATAGCTGAGATATTTTAATTAAAAAAAAACTACAACGAAGCACCTGCTGATTGATTCACAATAGTACTGACTAACAAACGAGTACGATTGGTACTGGTAATTACAAAAGTTTAACTGCTAAATCATAAAAAATACAAGAATGAAAAAAGGATCGACTTAGGCTTATTGTCAATTTGTGTATGCGAGCGTATACTCCGTACTTCCTGATCACACCAGAAACGCCAAAATTATTAGAGCTAATACTTGATAAAGAATATAATAATTATATATATATATATATATATGATTTGACTCGTTGCGGATTAGCTAAGTTTTGAATTAATTCCTTTCACTACGAAGAAGAATTAAATTAAATTTGAATCAATTCAAACAAATATGCAGAAAAACCTTTTACTTCGTTTTCAATTCAAACGAGTTTGCAGAATGAGTTGCAATTCGTTTTCAATCCAAATGAACCTGTAAAATGAATTGCAGTTCGTTTCCAATTTAAATTTCATTTCCAATGTAATGGAAATTGTATTAAAAGTTGCAAGAATTTCGAGTAAACGAACACAACATTTTATGTTGAAATTCAAAATTTGAACATCGATTCATAAATTAAAAAAAAATAAATTTTCCACAATATACAAATATTGAAACAAAAAAATTAACGGTTATTTAATAATATACCTTTAATAATATTTTCTTTTAGCAAATAAAAAAATATTCCTATTTTGATAAGATTTTCGCCGATACCTAATAATTAAACTTCTATTCCATCGCTAACTGACAATTTCAGTATATCTTCTAAATAAAAACTTGGTTGAATAACAAAACGAAACTGGTACTTATTACAAATGAGTTGGCAATGAATTTTTGTTTCTAATTCAATTGAATTAATTTTAAATCAAATCAGTTCAAGTGAAATGGAATTCACTTTAACAATTTCATTTGAATTGATTCTTTGTGTGGAAAGAATTATTTAAAAAATGAGTAATTCATTTACAGCTCTTATATATTATATATACATATATCGCTGATCCATATTAATTTATGCCAGAGTAAACATACCTAACTTAACTAAAAAACATATACTATTTGGAAACCAACAAATTGAACGAATCAAGCATAATTTTCGATTTACAGCTTGGCTATAAATAATTTATTATTAGTTTATGGCTAAAACAAAATTTTTCTGGTTTATAACTTGGTTTAAAATCCAATCATATACCCGTTATTTGCCTCTTCATACTATAAGCAGCAGGCTGTTTTAGGAGTTTCTATTTGTTACTTCTTCTCAGGGTACGGATTTGCACACTCATGTGCAGCACATGCACATGAAGGCAAATATGCACAAAAAATATATACGCACATGAGTAAGAGCCAATTTTTGTAAGTGCCTACAAAACGCACATGTGCAAGTTCAACTTGCTTAGTCACATTTCATGTGCCACTCTTAAAATGTATGGCACATTAGTGCACACGATCTTGCACATTAATATATGTATGTGGAAGACGAAGAAGTTCAATAATAACAACAATAAATTGAAGTGTTTTGTTGTTGTGGTATGTGTTGAATATTTACCCATTTGAAAATAATTTTAACTGCGTAGTATAATGATGTGCATTCATGTGCCTGTACAATTTTTTTGTTGCACTTTGAACATGTGCGTGTGCTTTTATAGTCCATGCACACTCATGTGCCTTCATATTAAGATCAAAAATTATTGCTCATATTCATGTGCATGTACACAAATTTTGGCACATGTGCTGCACATTCATGAATAAATTTCTACTCTGCTTCTTTTAGTCGAATAATATACAAACATATGGAGATTGTATGCAATTCATTAAACATAAACCTCACGACTACCGCTATAAAAATACTGTACAAATTTTTAACAAGCTGATAACCACAAATATAACCTGACATTAAATTTGTTTAATGACTGCTAATGTGAAGAACTTGTGTTGCATATAAATCGTCAATGTTTTCATCACAAATATAATGATGTTCATTTTTTCTTTAATATCATCTGGTAGCACTATAAATATTTATTATTGAATCCTTTATTCGCGTGCATTGACATTTTGAGAACTTTGTCTTTTGTATGGTCCCTTGTTCATGCAAAGATTTTTGTTAAACAAAAAATTATAAATAAAGTAAATAACATATTGTAGTAAAGTAATAAGTTAACAATGATTCCTTTGACGCAAGCTTCACTAGAAGATGCAATTAAAAACGACGGCTCGTTGAAAGAAGCTGCTGAACAAATTGCAAAAGGTAAATGTTGATACGTACATATGTATATATTTATACAAATTTTGGAAGGTGCTATTAAGTTTGTCAATTTTGTAACAGATATACAAAACAAATTCTATGATATTGTAAGTTTATGCGAACAACTTAACTTCGCTTTAACCTCAACCAATGTAAACCAGCGAGTTCAGGGGACATGGCTTTTATCTCTTGTATTAGCCAAATTACCCACGGACGACCTAAACAGTGAGCAATGTGAAATTTTAGCTAATTTCTATGCTAGCCGCCTGAAAGATCATCATAACGCCATACCCGCCATAATTGAAGGTTTTGATGCTTTGGTCCATATGAAAATGCTTCCCGGGAAATGTGTTGTGCTGTTATTGCAGAGTTTTTTCCTTAATACAACTTGTCAATCACAACTACGCACTGATCGTTATAAAATTTTTACTATTTTTAAGTACATTTCGCAAAAATATGTACAAGGTAATTTTTGTAGAAAAGATACTTCAATACAACATTAAACTGATTCTCTATTTAGATTTGAAGGCTATGTCCGGTGACTTCATTTATGGCATCATTAACTCAATTGATGGAGAACGTGATCCTAGAAACCTGGATTTTATTTACACTTTTATGCCCGATTTCATAGCAACTTATCCGCTATTACATTTAAGCGAAGAGATGTTTGAAATATTTGCATGTTATTTTCCAATTGACTTTAATCCTTCGAAAAATGATCCTGACACTATAACCAGAGATAATTTGTCAAGAAAACTTGCAAATTGTTTGGTGGCCTCGCCAGAATTTGTAGAATGGTGTGTAAGTTTAGCTTTAGAAAAATTGGAAAGTGAATTGGTCGTTGCAAAATGTGATTCATTGGAGTTACTGGTATGTGATAGTAAATAATATTTAAATATATGTAATTAAAAAAGTTGATTTTAAATTCAAGTATCAAGCTGCCTTAAAGTTTCCTTGCGAAAGTTTGGAAAAGCATTTCGAACAAATTTGGAGAACTCTTAAATTGGAAGTGTTTCCCGGCTCTGACAACAAGGATGTGGTTGCATTATCTCTCCGTGTTTTACGTTGTATTCTAGAACAAGCTTCTGCTTCATCAACAACAATTAGTCATAACTATCAAACAATCATTTTGGGAACAATATTAACACATTTAAGTGATGTGCAACATCGTTTATTTAATCCGTCTGCACAAATCGCTTTAGTTTGTGTGGCTGGTGATCCGGTCTTAGCGAGTGAAAAAATACTTAATACATTTTTATTAAAACTAAATGAAATGCCAGTTTGTCTTGCCGATGATCAAATCATACTAATATTTAACATAATTTCCCAAATATTTTGTATAATATCTGCTAAAGGTGAAACAATTCTTAAGTCGGTCAACTATGATGTTTGCACACAATTACATATTTTTATAATAGCACAATTACGATCGTTGGAAAACTGTACAAATGAAAGAGTAAACACCGATTTATTCAAAGCAGCTTTAAGCGTTTTAATTGAATCGACGCCTTTAATCAATGAAGCTAATAGAGTTCTTCTATATAAAGTGCTAATGCAATTGCTAACACACGATTTTATTGATTTGGAGAAAACCCAAACATTATTAGAAAATTTAGGCGCCTTACAACCTATTGAATTACAGTCGAACTGTGTTAATGACTGCATTAATAATTTTTCGAAGTTTCCAAATTTCGTGAAACAAAAAATACTTTGGAATTTTTTACCATTAGTAAGACAAATAGCTTTTACCGAACGAATTATAGATTTACTATACAAGCAAGTATTTGGTGATGAAACTATTTCCAATGATGTCCGTTTGTTGGGCTTAAAAGTACTAAATAAATTGCTTAAAGATGAAGACACACGTTTTGTTGAAGATTTACAGCATAATAGCGAATTAATAAGTAAACTTGTGCATTTAGCAAAATCCAATACACAACTCGACACATTTATTTTGTCCGAGTTGTCACAGAGTCTCTGTTTAGTAATTCAAATTTTACCAATTTCTGAGCAATATGCGGTAGTGACGGAATATTTAAGTGATTTAAATCTACAATTTACACCGGACTTGTACATTGCTAAGGGTTTATTGGGTTTTCTGCACAGAGATATCAGCTTGGATGATCACTTCGAACGTTTAATGGATGATCTAACACAGTTATCAACAATATCAGAAGATGAACACGTACGTGAAGTTGCTCATCATTTACTTAGCAGCATGGTTAATAAAATTGATTATAATAAAAATAATCGCGGAATTATCATACGCTTAATTAAAAGACTTAAAGAAGCCATCAAAAAAGAAAATAAAAAGGCAGTTGAAGCATTATCCTGGCTGGCTAAGGGATTAATTATGCGTGGTTCGGATGATGCTGCCGAAATTGTTGAAGCCGTAAGTTAAAAGAAAATATAAAAAAGGTTATTTTCACTTGTAAATTCTTTTTATAAATACAAACAATTTTACATTTGGAATAATTTGAAGTTAATATTTTTATTTTTCAAATTACATAAAAATTTAAGATGAAAATAGTTACGAAATGTTTTCTGTGTTTTTGTACAAAAGTATTTTTGAGTTTTGTTGTCTTTTTGATGTATTCTTTAGAAAAAACTCTTATTTAATCAATTTGGCTTAAGATATAAGACTTCTGAGTTTTCTTAACAAAATTTGTGATAAAACCTACTAATCAGCTATTTTAAAATGTTTGAATAATAAATATTTTAAAGGAATATTGTAAAATATTTATTTTTAAGAAATCAAGCACAAATTAACGTTAACTTAATTCTTATTATAAAAATATTTTACACAGCTAGCTGAACTTTTGGATCATCCCTCATTGGCTAAGGCAGCCACCCTGGCATTTGATATTATCTCCGCCGAATATCCGTACTTGCATTTTCCAGTGGTTAAATATTTATATAAACAAAAATTCTTTCATATGATTTTAACAAAATTGGACAAAAAACTTGAAACCTATTGTGAGCATCATTTGACGGCCTTTATATATGTTTTAAAGACTACACCTCATTTGGTGTTAAAAATGAATATAGAAAAGGTTAGTAAGCAAAATTTCAATTGAAAATTACAAAAACCTTTTTGAACAAAAATTGTCAATAGGTAGGACCGACTATTTTTAAGTGCATGGAATCGACGAACATTCATACTCTCAGCATATCATTCAATATATGTGAAAATTTCATTAAACAACAAGATGAATACTTCCGCAGTCATTTAAACCATTTGATACCAGCTTGTTTGAAATTATCGAGATTTAGCAGTGCCATGGTTAGTAACATAAAAGTGATATTATATTTTTACAAGCCTGACTTAAATTGCTTCTATTAATTTTTCAGCAAGTGCGAATTTCGGCCCTTAATTTGTTATATGATATAACCAAATATCCTACATTTGTTTTATTACCTTTCAAAATGGATGTTGTGCTAGAACTGGCTAAGGCTTTAGATGATCCTAAACGTTTTGTGCGCAATGCCGCTGTAAAAGCACGGAATTCCTGGTATTTAGTGGGTGCCCCTAATTCAACATAATTAATATAAAACATCAACTTTTGTTTGTACTGTAACTAATTTTTTAAGTTCTATCTACTACTACTATTTTTCATGTAAAAAATATTCATTTCAAGTATAGTTTAAATATTTCTTAATTATAAGTAAAACAAAAATCGACTTAAAAAGCAAATTAATATTTTTATTGTAATTGTATTTCGTTTATAATTAATTTAATAGGGATGTTCACATTGAGATCTAGCCATAAGAGCACATTTTTGAGCTTTTTGTACTATATCAGGACAGCGACGTTTACGTAGCAGTCGACAATCTTGAAAATAGCCTTCGTTGCGAGGGAAACCATGTGAAAAATCTTGAAATGTTACTAAGCCATGACCCCAAATTTTCCCACCACGAAATTCTCCTTCAAATTTCATACCATCAGCTCGCCAAAATATGCCATGGCCATGAAACCAACCATTCATAAATTCTCCCTCGTATCTGTTTAAATTGTTAGCGAAGATTTTATTATATCTATATATTTTTAAAATTTATTTATTAGATTTTCTTACTTGGCTCCATCAGCAAACCACATACAACCCAAGCCATGACTCATACCTTCGAAAAATTGACCATCATAACGTGTGCCATCGGCAAAAACTAAGTGACCCAAACCATGCTTTTGTCCTCGTTGATTCCATTCTCCTATATAACGTATTGAATTTTCATAACGCCAGCCTCCCACCTTACAACCTGATTTGGAAGGTGATGCATCCTTGCGAGCCATATTCGCTACACTTCCTATTTTTTTTAATAAAACATTTTCATTTTAATTTAACGTAAGAGTAATCTCATTTTATTCATAAATTTAACTCTTCGCAATACCTTGTTCTTCGTAATCTTCCATTTTAGTATTTATTATTTAATTTTATTTTTTCGGTAATCGTGATAATTTATTTTTATTTTTTGAATATAATCCTTTAGTATTAATGTTTTTTGGCCAAATTTAAATTGTTTACTACTATTTTATTTTTATTTGTGTGTTTTGTTTGGCTTCATTTTTTACATTGGCCACATTTCTACATTTCCAAATCTAATTAACATACATTTGTTGTCTCTTTGGAATGTTCAACAATCATGTGGTATACAGAAAGTAAACACAACTTGTTGCATCTTTTCTTATTTTTGCTTTGTTCAAATTGTTAAAAATCAATACTAGGAAGTCAAAAATAAAAGTATAAAACATGGAATCAACTAAATAAATTTATTAACTCCTGTCAAAAATAAAATTATTTTAATACTCGTATCCAATCATAATAATTGCAATGATAAGTACATTCGCCACATTCGAGAGGTTTTCAACTAGCTATAATTTTGTTTAAAGGCTTTCGTTTAAGCATGACTACATATACTTACATACCTTTTAATGAAGTATAGAGAGTGTGATGTACACATCAGATAAAAAGTGAAATACCAATTTAAGATTTTTAAAGCTATCATAATTAATTGGTTGTATTTAAAATGCTGCGTCGAAAGATGACTGATCCATTTAAACTTAAATCTATTATTTCTTTCATTGACATGCTTTGCAAAAAAATCTGTGATAAAAAAATGAACCTTTCAACAGTTTGAAACTGCTTTAATGTGCCCGACGTCAGACGTTTCTGTTATACAGTTTTTATAGCGATCATATTGAGTCTATTCAAAAACAGTTTCTTCTGTTCTGTATGAGCAGCTAAGATGGAAGCAACAAACTTATCTTCAAAGATTATTACGTTGCCTTTTTCTAAAAGCCGAAGGACTATGCTAAACGTTGCGTTTTTGTTAGGTGGTATTAAGGGTGATATAAACCCTAAATTTATTGTAAGCAGTGTATCATTTTTTAATATTCTACACCGACCATCACGTTACTTTCGTCCTCTGGCAACTAAAAGTTGGAGTATGAACTATGCAAATGATGATCACTGAAAAGAATATATGCCAATTTTATTGAACTGTAGTAAATTTATTGATTACTTTTTAAATTTAAAACTTTATAAAACAAAGTATCGTAATTTTTCTAAATTGAGAAAAAGAAATTTTTGATTTAAGCTTACTTAAGCATTTATTTCTTATTACTACTCTGTTATGATTTAATAAACTCCATTTCAATTTCCCTTGGGTGGGAGTTCTTACATAGATATTAACGAGTCTACCGATAATGGTATTTTTGCACTATGTTTCCTTTGTGAAAGTTTTTACTTTGGATATGAAAACAATTTTGTATTTAAACTAAAAACGGTAAAAATAAATAAATATTTTTAATATATAAAAAATTATTTTTTATTTTCTCATTTCCAAGCGATCAAAATATGTTTTATTGCTATGCACTTGTTCAATTGTGTTACTCAAGTTTGTATGAAATTATTATGTTTAAAAGACAAAATATTGGTTTAAACATTCAAATTCTTCCTGTTCATCTGTGTTTTCCTTCAAAATATTATATTTTGATTTTTGTTTCCGGAAGAATTCCCGGTTAGTTTCATTTCTCGGTACTAGATATTTCTGTCAGAAATGTCGGGATTGCAGCCATACAGTTGGTAGCTAGCAAAAATATTACAAAAGAGATTTCAATATTTGAGGCATTGAGCAAAAGAGCATATATTTTAGAAATTCATTTTATCCACTGCCGATAATCAGATCAACGTTAATATACAGCGACATGTTTTTTCTATTTGTGGACTAAAGCGACTCAAATAAATGTTTTGATGTTTAAGCATATTATCCCTGTATTTTTGATCTTACTCCTACTATTCTAATTTTTAGGTCAGATCAAAAATACATGAATATTAAATAACATGAATATTAAATAACATTATTATCTATCTTCATTGTTTAAAGTTAATCACTCATAATTTTAAAAATTTTTAAATTTGGAAAATAATTATAAACATCGGCATATGCTAGAAATATTACAAATAATTAAAGTACAAACAAGAAAAGCAGATACGGACGACTGCCCAAAATTGTAGACATACTTTAATTTTTGTAATGTTTGGTTATTAAGTTTTTGTGTGAATATATGTGAAAAACAATTCTGTTTTGTAAATTTATTTTTACAAGTAATATACTAATTAAGCACTAGGTCTTCATATAAATAATTCGGTCAATCTTTATATTTTATTTTAGGTGTATAAACAGTTTATCAAATTAATCAAAAAATTGAGTTTTTATATAAAGACCTAGCTTAATTAATAAATTACTTATAAAATATTAAAAAGGTCAAATAACTATAATTATTTTTTACAAAAATTTTAAAGTTTTATATTTGTTCCCGGTAATTGGAGGGATAAGGCAGTTTGCTTCATCTTCTATATGCATACATACATGAATTACTTGATCTTGTCCGATATTTATTGTGTTTAATTTTACCTCCGGAATATCCGTCTACGCTGTAAAATAATTTCCCTACGTTGATGTGACAATATTGCGAAGTTTATATAATGTTGTAAGATCTTCAACTGTATAATTAATAGTATACAATTTTTTTTTAAGAATAATAAACAATGGTGCCAAGTTTCTACTATAATTATTTTATAAAACAGACATGATTTAAGGTAAAAAGTATCCTGTATTCTCAACATGAGGGATCTATAAAATTTTTTTCTAGAATATTTCTAATTCGCCCACTGTTTATTTAATGTTATTTATATTTAAATGTTAATGACGTTAAAAGACAAAGCATTTTGTGATATAACAATAGCCAACATATTATAATAGCCGTAATAAAAAAAGGACGAACTTAATTAATTATTAAAAATTATTTTTATTCAATAATTGTTGTATTTATTACATTTAATATGTTTGCATGTTAAAGATAGATCTAATTCTTTATATTTCATTTAAAATATAATTATATTTGATAATTTTATTGCTGAAAACTTAACTACTATCGGGAGCAAACTGTTAAAACATAATTGTTATTATTAAAAAAAAATATATATAGAAATAAAAGAGATAAAATAAAAATAAGTAAAGCATAGATAAAACATCAAACCTAAAGTTAAATATTGTTTTTATATGTCAATTTTTAATAAAGTTAAGAGTAATTTTTATATGAAACAGTTTTATATACAGTTGAGTGTGTGTATATACAGCTATGACACAGAAGTCTGAATTATACGAAAGTGGACATTACAACGCATTAAAATTTTATAAAAGTGAAAAAAAAAAATATTTGGAAATTTTTTTGCTTTTTATTATAATAAAATATTAAAAAAAAAAACGTAATATTATTTTAAATCAACTAATGCCTCACGATCTATATTGATTCATTTAAAAAAAGATTTAACAAAAGTAAAAGTAAAAGAAAGTACGCAATAAATGTGTGTTTAGGTTACCAACTCCAAAACACAAAAGGTTACACTTGAAATGCAACTCTGAGGGCAAAATACCTTATAAATTTGTTTAATCTATCGGGCATATACACTTTTCATCTACACATCATATTTTTCAATCCACATGCAAATTTCAGTACATCTTATAACAAAATCTAAGAAAGAATAAATGAATCACAGCTTTAAATTTGATTTTATTAACAGTTTTTATTTTTAATATACAAATCGTAAAGAACTGAAATTTAATTTCATTTACCGAAACTGTATAAATTATACATTTTGGTTATTAGAATTCAAAATATGCTTAAACTTTTAAACATTATATTAAAATCTTCTACGTGTCGTCAGTCAATCAATGACTAAATTATCTGCAATCAATTTTAGTTTTCCAAAATTATTCTTATTGAAGTAATTTATTATGTAATTTAACAAATATTTTATTTAATTTATATATCAGATGTTTAATTATCATTCACAATACATTTTAACTAGAAAATACGAATTATTTCACTTTCGTAGTTCTTCTGTGGCATGGCTGTTTTAATGTTTTTATTTACTTTTTTTCTATTTATTTTTTTCAAATAAATTACAACAACAAAAAAATGAAAGCATAAATAATTAATAGATAAATTACAATAAGCATTCGACGATGGAAGAATATATATTCAGTATAATTAAGTAAAATTGTTTTTTCTTCATATTTCGTTTATAAATTCAACTTATTGAGAAATGAAAAGTGGATACTATGAGTTAAAAATATTTTTCTATATAATTTTTAGAATGACAATTTGTTTATATAAAAACTGCTGTTATTAATGCTTTTGCAAAGTTTATGTAGGGTTGCAAAATTTTGAACTGAAATAAAATAGAATGCAGAAAATAAATGAGACTGAAATCATTAAGCTTTTCAATTTATACTTACATTTTTTTTACAAATTGCGGTTATAAAAGTGGTTGTTTAATTTAATATTTCAACTTTTATTCTCATAATCGCTTAACGTATATGTAAATAACTTACAACTTTTTCAAATACGCAGCACACTTGACAGCACTGCTGACTTGTCCTGTATTGACAATATTTAATTTTTTATGTTTAGCACGAAATTTTTTCACGTAGGCCTCAATTAGTTTCTTAATCTTAAATGGATTAATTTCACCTGATCTGCTGTGACAAATCTAAAATTGTTTAAAAATATTTTAGTTTCTTAACATTTTTTTACATCTTTTCAATAAGCTAGTCTGACCGGACTTCTTCTTCTTTAATGCATATAAATGATTTAATTACATTTATCCCGAAGTATCATGAATCGCTTTTAACATTTCCAAGTAGAAATATTAAAAAGAGTGTTAAATAGCATTAACTTCAATTGCAGGTATAACAAAAGAAATAAATTACAAAATTTAATTATAATTTTTTTAAAAATATAGTTGAACTGTTGTAGAATTATAATAAATCAATAATTAATGTTAATTGGACTTAAGTTCAAGGATTATTTTTATCTCTAAATTATTAAGTATAAAAAATTAATATAATTTTTTTATAGAAAACAGGAAAAACTAATAGAATATAATGAAGCAATGTCTGGATTGCTATATCCGTCATCAGCATTCTTCGTATGTACCGTATCTTAGGTCGTAAATATCATATATTTAAACAACTAGAGTTAGTTTTCCTAATAAAAATACAAAAATATTCATATTCAAAAAATATTAATTTGATTAGACAAAGTCTAAGACGTTTCAATTTGGGTAATACATCTCGGCAACTACAAAATTTTCTAGCATTTGAGGTAAACTTTAAAGCAAAAATATATCAACATTTTTTAAATCTTCGGCTAAAGAACAAAATTTTTGACCATATTTTTTATATGTAAATTTAAATGCCACGGAGGCTTAAAAAAATTACTTTTCTTGAAGGATTTTGTGCTCTATAAATTTCTAATTTATACCAATCAGGGTCTTAGGTTTTGTTATTCCTTATTTTTTATAAATCTTTTTCCTTTTAAATGACTGGTTCTAGTGTATGGAGTAATCAGGATGTTCGGAATGTTAAGTATGATATGATAATTTTTAGTATTTAATTTAATTTTTCAATTTCTTAATTTGAGTTTGCCAATTATTTTATCACGCGTAAATGTTTATAATTTCCTTCATTTAAATATTAAATATTCACTAAAAATGCTCAGAAACCTTAATGATGTTTTGGATCCATAACAAATGTAAAGAATTTCATTTATATTTCACATTTTTTTATAAAACTATTAATTTTAATTGTTGAAGATATCATGAACTAGGTTAAAAATTGATGTTACATCTTGAGTAAAGTTGTATAACACTAACATTTCTTTAGAAAATTAGTTGATTGTTGTTTACAAAGAAAACAATACGAGAAAGATACAAGCAATGAATGCCGATGACGGCTATAAAGAATATTCTGTATTGCATTCTGTCACTGCCTAAGTTTTTACTGTTTTTTTTTAAATATTTTTTACATAAAAATTTGTAAATAATTTTTCGTTCTTAACAATTTCAGAAATAACAATTTATTTGAACCTAAACCAAATTAAAATTATTAATTCATTATGACATTAATTCATCATGACATTTTTTTAACATAAAACGCAACTTTAAAATATATTACAGATTATTTTCTTAATTGTAGCAAAGTTGATGTTATCAGCGTCAGTTAAAAACAAATATTATATTAATTTTAAAATTTTCTATTAAAGAAATTAAGCGCACTAGCTTATTAAAAAAGTTACTGGTTAAAAAAAATATCAAAACTGAAGAGGCAATACCTTGGGCACAGCGCGCCGCATAATTTCCTTGTAATCTTCCTTGGTGATTTGTTTTTTATTGAACCGGGGTTTCAACACCAATTTCACTTCTTCAACTACACGCTCTTGACGATTCAACTTACGCATAAACTATTATTTAATATAATTGTAAAATTGTTCAAGGTGTTTGACAAAAATAATATATAAATAGTTTCGAATTTATATTACCTTATCCTTAACATGCAACTCCACAGCTGAATTGGGTATATCATCATATATTTTAATATTATCATCATTCGATTTGCCAACTGTAATTAGAAAAACAGTTATTTTGAAACTAATAAATATTTTGTAAATAATTAATATATATAAATTTTTTACTAAATGTGATATTTTCAAAATGGGTAATTTGTTCGATATTTTCTTGCTAAAAATTATTATTAAATATTTAAATAAGAAAATACACAAACAATAAGTATACAATTTTTTCAACTTATGGAATTGTGGAATTGAAGAGAAACTTTTGGCGTCTTACCAGAGGTAACATATACATCATTTATAAAATTCCAGGCGTTTTCATTTACTTTATTGCAGGTTATATAAATAAAGTACAAACAGAATAGCTATTAAACTTCTTAAAACACCAAAATGTCACTTAGAAACACATTAAATTCAAATACAATTAACAAAACTAGCAACATTTTTTAAACTTTTATACATTTTTTTATTACAACATTATAAAAAACATTTTGTTGTCTTTAATTTACTGAGTGCGATTAATTACAAAATAAAATACACCGACAATTGACAACAGTATTGAAGAAGACACACTTTAATACTTCATTCTGAAGTGCCTATTAAATGGTCTTGCACGGCATATAAATATATCATAAGATTTATTTTATCATCAATGGTGTCATTCCTATCGCAACTGAGAGTGCATTCATAGACGCATAAAAACATGTTGGTAGAAGTAGTAGTCGAACTAAGAGTATAGTTTAAATATTCCTTTATTAGATTGAAAATTAAATACAACTTTTATGTATGGGTCGGAGCTTTAAAGACATTTTGGAGCTACTTTATGGCGTAGAGAAGAGACCGAAGAGATTCATCGCGGTCAGCTCTATTGACTCATTGAAGCATCGGCACAATGAGAGATATGCTGTACTGTTTTATTATCACTACAACCAAATGTGCTCTGATAAAATCGAGGAATTTATTGCTGAAGACCATAACTTTGTACGCGCAATAAGTTTTTCAGTCGCACTACGCGAAACAGAGAGAATTCGTTTTTTTTAGCCGAATAGTTCGTATGTGGTATAAGCTCCACCTATCCTCCTTTCCAAAATCGAATTTTATAATTCTAGCACAATGCCTGGCATAAGTAAGAGTTACCCCTGAATTCTTTTTCTATTTATTTTTACAATCCTTTTCGTTATTTTTTTCTAAAGGCCTCCTAAATCTTAGTATATATTTTTTTTGCAAAAATTCGAATTTATCCCGTAAGTTCCTAAAGCCCAAATCTGAGATGTAAAAACTAAACTGGATTAAAAAGGCTCTCTATGTACCCAGCTTTTCTCAAAAGTAATTCAAGACTCTAAAGTCAAATGCAAACTTTGTAAGTCTAAAATAATTAAATTTATCGAAACTTGATGAAAGTTTTTGGATGTCCAAAATTCGGTTTGAGCAAATCTGAAATTTGCGAAATGTGTGCCTAATTACCAGAAATAAAGCAGATCTCTCGAGAATGTTTGCAACTCAAATGGTTTCCTTGATTGCGCTCAAGATATTTGCAAAAGTATAAAATTATAACATTGCTCATTGTTGTTTCAAAGAAAGAACGTGTCGCAAGATACAATAAAATTTTAAAACTATGGAACGAGTGCTTAAGAGTATGAAACCATAGAAGTAATTAAAAAAAATGTTAAAAATATTTAATACCGGCAGCAACACAAATATAAACTTCCTAAGTATTTGGCTGGCTTGCCGTTGATTTCCGTCAGTATCATAATATATGTAGCACCGTGCATCATGCTAGTACTATTCAAACCAGTTTACCACTAAAAGTCTTACGATGGGCATTAGATATTGTTAGAAATAAGTCAAATGAGAATTATCGTGGTTGTTAAAAATCTAACGTAACATTACATTTTGTTTTACGCATTATACTTCTAGTAAGATGAAAATTATGTTTAAAAAAAAAGATATACAAAAATTTTAAAGTTCTTAAAAATTATGTCGCATTTCGGGATATCGAATCTATCTTTGTTATTTGACATCTAAATACAAACTCCCTGACTTTTGCTTTTTGGCTTTTAGTGTATTGTGGTGGATTCACGTTTCGTCCACGGTTACAAAACGGCGTAAATACTCGTCCATATTGCGTGGACCCAACACAACACACCGGAAGACAAACATCAGGACTAAAAGGACAGACAGTAAAGATTCATTATCATTTTATTAACTGTTTTTTTTTTCTACTCACAATTTTCATCTAAGCTGAAGTGCAGGAACCAATATTTCGTTGCCACGACAATTCCGATTTGATTTTTCTTTTTATTATAGCGTAAAATGAGTTTAAGCATATATATTTCTGTTGTTTAATGTGTCATACCCACAGAGTAAAAAGGTAACACAAACAACGTCTGTTGCATGCCGAAGCAACTTTAGATTTGATAAAAAGATAACATTCCAAAATAAAAAGGTGGCCGGTACAAAATAAGACCTGATTTTCACAATGTATATAGACTTTTATTACCTGTGTGCGTGTGCCTTTATAGTATTACAAAATAAAACTAAACTAAAACGTTTCCGTCGTAGACAAGAATTTCAAATTTTAAAGAAATAAAATCAAATTAAGGAAAGCCCCAAACATGGTAAGAAATCTTTTGCGTGATGCCTTGGGGCAGAAGTTTTACTTCAATACTGTTTTTTTCTTTAAATTGTAAATTTCTAGTATTTTAGTTAAATTTAAAACAAAAACAAGTGGACTTTTTAGATAAGTGTCTTCTCCAAGTGCCTTCTTCAAAGATGCCGTTTATAAAGAACAATAAATAAGATAAAGACAGAAGTTATTAGAAAACATGTTTTATCGGTTTTGTCGGTTTTGAAACAAATAAAAAATCGCATAATTTTGAAGTAAAGCAAACCATTATACACATTTACTTTTTATAGTTTTAGGCTAAATACAGATATTTTCTAGATATTTCCAAATTCTATATATAATGAAAGAAATGAATTAAATTTTGGTAGAAGTTTGTGTCATAATAATTTGATTTCATCCCGAGCATGTTATCTTTTTTAGTTTTAGTCCTATAAATTATTACCACATAATAACTAGTCATACAAGACAAAAATTAGATAAATAAATTCAAATTTTATGGCATAAAAGAAAAATAAGGTTTTTTATTATACAGTTTTTAAAGTAAATTAGTATTCGACAAAGAAAAATTTCAAGCGGTTGAGAATTTTACAACTAAAGTTATGATTTATAGTATTTTGTTTGGTTCCTTGGAATTTGTTTTCTACATTTAAATGTATAATCAGTGAATGTACAAGGAAAAAGGCTTCGTCAAGAAACATATCTTCGTTGTGGAACAATGATATCAAAGCCGCTGTAAGCGTCATTTCCAATAAAGCAACGTGCAACAGATAACAATATTCTAACGAAATTTGACAACAAATGCACACATTCTCTGTCTCTGTCCAAAAAATGTGTCATATTCCTAACCTTTTTATTTAATGCCGTAATCAGGCTGTCACATTTTCCGATTCAGTGGAAATGTGCTGAAATAATAATGGTTTAAACACACAGTAAGCCAGAAAGCGATTTAACTTCTTACAGACCTATTAGCCTTCTGCAAGTTTTTTCCAATATTTGAAAGATTGTTTAAAATTAGGTTAACACCTATTCTAGAAAATTAAAATATATACCAGATCGCCAATTTGGCTTTCGCAATCAACACGGAACCCCTGAGCAGTGGCACTGCTCCCTAGAGAGAAAGTATTAAACCTGTAAATGGAAATATAACTATGGCTACTTATGCAGATGACACCGCTATTTTATCTTCGAACCAGTCACCGTACGAGGCTACATTATTAATTCAAACACAACTTGATGCCATGGAAAATTGGTTGAAAAATGGAAAATAACCATTAATTCACATAAATCTTCTCATGTAACATTCACCTTAAGAAGGGAAGAATGCCCAGCGGTGTTTTTGAATGGGTCTGCAATACCAAAAGCTGATAAAGTAAAATACTTAGGAATGCACCTTGACAAACATGGTTAACATGGAAAGAACATATTAAATCTAAAAGACAACAACTAAACATAAAAACGAAAAAACTTTATTGGCTACTTGGAGCTAAGTGTATAAAATAAGATAAAAGTTTACAAGACAATACTAAAGCCGGTATGGACATATGGTATCCAACTCTGGGGTACTACAAGTAACTCAAATGTGGAGATTTTACAAAAATACCAATCTAAGACACTAAGAACGTTAGTCAATGCTCCCTGGTTTGTAACAAATAAACAAATTCACAAAGACCTCAAAATCCCTTTAATTAGGGATGAAATAAACAGATTTAGTCATGCACACTTGAATCGATTAAGTAATCATAGTAACATTTTAGCAATTGCTCTTTTAGATGAAACAGAGGAAGTAAGACGACTGAATAGATTTCATGTACTAGATTTACTTTATAGAAAATAAATTTATATACATAATTTATTAATTTTCCAACTCAATATGTATATTTATTTAAGCTATTAAGCTTGTTGAAGCTTAATAGCATACGTTAGGGTTCTTTTTTTTTTTATATGATCAAATTGACTCATTATTGTAAAAATAGATTGTAAATAAATAAAATGAAAAAAAAATGCACACGTTCTGAAATAGTATAAAAAATTTAACTATTTCTTACACCAAAAAAAAAATATAGTGAAATTTTTACATCTTTCGAATCAGAATATTGCAACTGGTGCTATTATATTGACCGCAGCTGTATATATATTTAAGATACCTTTGGCAGCCTTTGCACTACTGTCTTCCAGCGGCATAGACTTAAGCATGAGCATAACGCAGGTAGAACAACATTACTAATTTGTAGCGAATACGTGTTCTGTCTAACTACAGTTTTTTTCCGTTCGGACCAGTACTCATGCAATGCACTGTACCAGAACTCGGAAATTAGGTTATGAGGAGGAGGAAAGAGGGAGTAGTGTTTGTGAACATTCGATTTGGATTTTCCTACATTGAAAGTGACAGGAAAGCCCTCTAGAGGGAGTTTATTCCACATACGAATTGTTCTGCTAAAAAAACGAATTTTCCCTGTAATGCATACTGCGATTCCCAGTGCAATCGACCATAAATGGATGTGCTCTCAACGAAAATTGAGTCAAATGCAAAAATGTACGAGTATTGGGAACAAGTTCCCGAATTTCGTTAGAAAACTTACCATTATAGTAACGATAAAACAGTGAAATACAACCTACATTGCGTCAATATAGAGGTGGATACACTGCCGTCCCCAATGAGTTTCTTGGCCCTCTCCCGTACGCGGTCGAGAAACTTCAAAATAGACTTTGGTGCGCGGGCCCATACATGAGAGTTGTATTCCATCTTTGGACGGATATAGGTGGTATAAATAGTACGAAGATCGGATGGAGTGAAGTATCTCTTACCCCGCTTAAAAAAACCGAGACAATTGAAGATCCTTTAAAAACTTGAAAATGTGCTTAGTCCATCGAACATCACACTAAATTTTCATGCCAAGAACATCACGATCTGTAATACCTATATACCCATAGTTACAGGTGCAGCACCATTTCCGAACACAAATCTATGCGTATGCATGTAACATTGCGTCTTACGGGCATTAAAATCTACTCTATTCGCACGACCCCATTCGGAGATCGCCGCGAGATCGTGATCATTCATTTTCCGCCTTTTGGAACTCACCTCCAACTGGTTCGTTCTATTATTACTAAATGAATACGAATGACAAATGGTCCTCTCATTTGCGATAGAGTATATAGGGTTGAAAGTTTGACAAAGAAGGTAATTTAGAAAAATAAGAAATAGGGTAGGAAAAAGAACCGAGGCTTGCGGTACCCCTAAATTAATCTTGAACTCGACTGATGAAATCCCATCTATAACAACTCGTAAAGTGCGATTCCTGAGAAAGCTCGATATAAATCTGGAGAAATTATCACCGACAAAAAAGCAACAAATTTTAACAGAAGTGCACTCTATCAAACGCCTTGAAAATATCTAAAGCCAGCACTTTACTCTCTCCGAAATGATGTATGGAGAATTGTTCCGATAGGAAACCCAGCAAGTCGCCCGTAAAGCGCATCCAACGGAAACCATACTGTCGGTCGCTAAGTAAGCTGTTGGACTCCAGGTACCTCACATGATGAAAAATAATCATACTTTCCATCATTTTAGAAAGTGCAGAAGAAATTGCAATTGACGTTGAGATCTGCTAAAACCTTTTTAACCGCTTTAGTTCGAAAGAATATATTCGGCATAGTAACGGGTACTCTGTCGAGCTTAGGCGGTGGTTGACTACTTTCCGGGAAATATACCATCCAAAGGGTTAGCTTTAACAACCGGGTCAGTGAATATTTGATCGTTCTTTAAGAGTTGGAATTGAAGAACTAGAATTATTACTCTTTTCACAAATGATCAAAAGTTCTTGCTACCCCTGGGAGTAGCAAGAATCTTACCACAAAGGCTTGCCTCGTATAGATTTTTTTTGCGCCTTAGTGTATTGGTACACGAGGATCTCGTCCTTTTGCGTAGCGAATCAGTATCTGCGTTTTTGTTTCTACGCCAGATACTTAATACTTCCTCTCTTGATCTGACTGCACTTTTGCATGTTTGATTAAACCAAGATTTCGATCTGGATTTAATCGAAATTTTTTTGGATGAAACAGAAGTTTAATTTTTTTGGATGAAACAGAAGTTTTCATTCCAAACAAAATGATGTTTACAACCATTTCCGCCATAACATCCACATTATTGTCCAAGAAATAGTTTCCAATTGCCTTAAAATTCGTTGAGCTCAGACCAACGAACCTTCTCATAAATGTATTATAAACGTTTGGTAGCTGGTTTCGAAACGTTATGAAGTTTCGAATATAAAAAGGAGGCGGGGATGATACAGTGATCAGAGCTGCCGAGAGGTGCACAAACACTAACTTCATACTTTTGGGGATGTGAAGTTAGAAAAAGGTCGAGTGTATTACTTTGGTACCCTTCAACACAAGGAATGTGCGTTGGCTCATTCACTAATTGCGCATGGTGGGCGCGTCAAATAACTCAACATACTGGTTCTCTGCAGTTGTAAGACCCGAATGGCAAAGCCAAGAACAGTTGTGAACATTGAAATCACCAGCAACTACAATTTCACTATGCGGGCAACTGCCGAGAATCTTCGGTATGGACTCGGAAAGAAAACCGAAGCCATCAAATGTTTTATCCTTTCCCGCGTTTGGACTGCTATAGAGAAACCCGAAATACAAGAAGTGTGACCTGATTCTGAATTTAACCCAAAGACAGCTTAATTCAGGATCATATATGCCCAGTGATTGTTGGCACTGGTACGCAACTTAACTGCATAGTAATAATGCAAGGCCACGATGAAAACTGAAAAGCGATAGTAGGTGATACCCAGGTAAGTGAAAACCCTGTGGATCAGCATTTTCAGACAACTGTGTTTCACTTAAGACATAAACAAAAAAAATCGTCCTTAACCCGCTTATGTTGCAGAAGTCGATTCTGAATTGTCCTGTCATAGCAACAAGCAAAATTAAAATCTGACCGCCTTTCTACTATACTGCGACCAATGCAATAACCAATGCAGGCCTTCATCTCAGATAGTCGAACAGTTAAAACATTGGCAGCAGTAAAGTAAAACTAAAATTTAAATTTTATAAGGAAATCCAATCCACACCAACAAAGAATCATAAAAGACCTGATCTGGTCATTTCCTATGTTAAGCGGCCTGCTGTACCGTCACCGACCACTTTTCTCCTTTGAGGTTTTACTTCTTCGTTATTTGTTTTCGTTTTTTTACTTGTTTATCCCGCACATAGAACACATCTATTTATATTCGGTTCCACTTCATTTAAATCACTTTTTATTATTATCCATTTTATTCGATTACGGACAGAACATAAAAACGTGCGACTATAATATTTAATTATGTTTTGTTCTGTGTTACTTAGAATTCAAACGAATTCGTTCTTTCGCATTTAAAACAAAAACAAGGCAAAAAGTATTTAATGTGGGTTCGAAATTAATCCGAGTTAAAAACTAAAGAAGAATTTGGATATTCTGTGAAAATTATATCATGTTAATTTATGAACATGATTATTAACTAAATTATTGTTTATAATAATTTATTCATAGTCATTAAAAGCCTCGAAATGCCTTTTGAATACACATCACTTGGTGTATGTCTTTATAATAATCTTTGAAATCATATCAAGATTTTTCATAAATTAAAAACTTTTAGTATAAAATCTTTAAATACTTTTTTTTCAGTGCACCTTAAGAAAAATTGCTTCACTTTGCTTTTCATTTTAACGGATTAATAAGATAGTCAGTTGTTTGTTCTATGCATCATTAGGCAAAAATTTAAGAATAAAAAATAAAAGCACAAAACTAATTAGTAGTATTATATAACGTTTATGAATACAACTTTTTATTACAAAAATATGTTTAATAACTAATGTGCCCTTAAAAGCTGAAATAATACATTTTTATAAATTAGACCGATAAATAAAAGGTTTGTCATTTGTTCCGTTAAATTGTAACGGTGTCTTTTTTAACTAAGTGAGACTTTACATGGAATACAAAAAATTTTATTTTTGTTTTTAGATAATTTTCAATTTTATTATTATTTTATTTTTAATATCTTTTATTCTTTTTTACGGTCTTTTTATTGGGACAACAAAAAATAAACTTAAAACAAGATTAGCTGGTCACAGGTGTGACCAAAAATATAGGAATATTTCAACACAGAAGACATCCTTATCTTCACATTGTAAGAAATATAATCATTATCCTCAGTTTGACGAAGCATCAATATTAGATATAGAAAAAAACTATAAGAGACGTTATATGTTAGAAATGTTAGAAATTGTTAATTTACCAAATGTAAGGAGAATAAATTTCAAGACATATGTATACTCAGAATTATAGGTACTTAATTCAAAAGACACATAATTTGTTATAATTATTTCATAAGAGAGAATTTGTTATTTATTTGTTATTCCCGTTTCCTTGTTTTTGTATGTTTAAATATTTGAACATTTAAATTTTTGTATGTATGTATGAAAAAATATTTTATATGTTTTTGTCAAATGTTTTGAAAATTTTTTTAATATGTTAATAATTTTTGTTTTCAAAAATAAAAAATTTTTTTCCTTAAAAAGCTTTCCATAGAAAAGCGAAATATCGAAAAGAAAAAAATATATATTGTTAATTTAATTTAAAAAGACCATAAAAAAAGAATAAGAGATATTTATTAAAGATAAAAAAAGTCGATTAAAAAAACCACAAAAATTATTTTATTTTTAAAAATATCTAACATTTTAGCTTTTAATTTAAATGTAAAGTTTAAGATCATCGGCGCGTTTTCCAGGACTAACTACAATATACAGTGAACACCCAGTAACATAAACTTTTTATAGAACGTTAAAATTCAATTTTGTAAGCTTATTTAAACATTTTGGGATTCTCCGCAGAAGAATCTCGTAGTTTGTTTGTTGTAAACAACTCTTGTTGCATGATAAGTAGTTTTAGTATTAACGCGGCAGTTCTACTGGAAGCATTCCCCTGTTGTGCTGACTATACATATAGGTATATAATTATATAAACATCTCTAATAATTTTATTGAAAATATGTCTAATAAAAAACCAAAAGTGTTAACTCTTCAATATAAGTCAGATATTTTAGAGCTTCTAGAGAAAGGTTCACCTGTAACTGGTTTGTCAAAATCGACGATTTGTTCAATAAAAAACAAAAAAGATACAATTTCGAAAAGCGTTAATAATACATTTTTGGGTCCTGGAAAACACTGCATACTTCGGAGCTACTAATTTAGAAATTTGCAACCCATAGTAGCATAGTACATACATATATTAAAATATGGCAGGAACTTACAAAAAGTAGAATCAAAACATGTTTTATAGGTGAAAAATAACGTACTTTATTTTAAATTCAATAGAAGATAAAAGAGACTAAAATATATTATAGAAAAATGCAATCTAAAACGTAAACAAAATCGAAAACGTGAACACCATCGGTAAAAATTAGTTCACGAAATTAGTTAGTTCTGCGAGATCACTGTATTGTTAAAATTTCTATATAATCTACACAAAAGATTCACTATATAAAATCGCGAAATTATCTATAAAATAGATTGTTAAGGCAGTGTTCAGAAAACATAAGTTATAAATTATTCTCTTTTTAAAATGATTTTAGATTTATAAAGGTCAAGTACTTGTATATTCTGTATTTAATTAAGTATAATTATTTTTGTTTTTCTTCTCTCTTCAAAGACTTTAAGTAAGAAAGATAATTTGCTGCACGAAAACGCCAAAATTATTTCAGCTAAAAGTAACATTTAAGGAAGTTTATGATATTTCACTTCGACCAAGGTTTAAAAATAACTTTTAGCAGATTAAATATTTTTATATTTAAATTAAGAGATTTGAGATTTATTACGCGTCGAAGTTACAATGATTTATGGAAAGGCTTATAACTCTAGTGTGTATTTGAAAACACACATTTTGTTAAAACTTAGAGTTGCTAAGCAAAATTGGCCACAGCGTTTATATAGAGCTTATATTTTAAAATGCAATCGTTTTGTCTTAAGTTATCACTGATCTTCATGTTTCAACTAGGGGAAACAATGCTTCTGAGGAACAAAGTTTATAGTCGGCTTTTACTTTACCAAGCTGTTGTCAAATAAGGTGACGAAAAGGTAACAATTATACAAAGCAACTACAACTACCCCATACAATTAATTATTTTTTATCCTACATATGTATGCACAATTATAAATCGATTACTCATATTTTCAAAGTTTACTTTGAAGGTAAACTCAGGCAAAAAAAAATGAGAGCTGGGTCAAAAGTATCCTTTTAAGAAAATCACGCATTACGTTATTTTTAAATCTTCCAAGTGAATAGTTAGGGAAATATTTGCAAAAAAAGTCGAAACCAGGATAATGGTACTCTTCTAAATAAAGTAATTATTCATTACAAACAAATAATTAAAATTATTGTTCAAACAATATTAGAAGCCAAATAATGTGATCGGAGCTATTCCGGAATGTATTTTGGCAATCCAGCTATATAGCACAAATTCTTTGAGTGTTTGAAGTATAGTATAGGGTTTTTTTTCATTTATTATTTTTTCTTCTGACGTTGCAGAGACTTTTTAGATTGAGTGCACTTCAATGTTTTCTTTACAATGAATTTGTTTATTTCCACAACCCATACTTAATGTAATGTATCTGTAGTTTTATTTCTGTTCTCTTTTATATATAACTTTTGGAGAGTAGGGCATAATATGCAGTTTGGTTTGGTTTGAGATATCTGTGAGGCTGAGTGAAGGTGTTTTTTAAAAACTGTGTTAGGTTTTTGTTACCAAATTCGTTCTAAAGATATATTCATGAATTTTTTTGCAAGCAGAACGAGTTTCTGAAGCTCTTTTTTCGATTTGGCATAATTTTGCTAAAATTTAGATAATGCTCTTGCGGCGTATGTACCGGCTGGCTAATCATTATGTCACAAAGCTGCTCCTAAACTCATACAAAAGAAGCAGTAACGTTAAATAAATGCTTGTTTGGATAAATTGCGAATAAATTTAAACAAATATGTATTACGGGTGAAAGCGCCGTTTAAAATTTTTATTTACATCAGTAGTTAAAAACTACAATGGGTGATACTGCTAAGGTTATTTCATTTGTTCTTTTAAACGCTCCTGGTTTGCATATATTATCGATCTTTTTGGAGATGTCTTTAAGAGCATGTGGTACTCCACGAAGAGCATAATGCTCGAATGTGGGATTTTCTAACAAATCTATTATTTACAAAATTTTTCAGTTTACCAAGTCCATCACTCTAATAATAAGTTTAAAGCGTTCACAACATTTAATCTAGAATTGTCTTTAATTTTTTAAAGTCTTGCCACAACTAAAAATTTTGTTTTGTAAAATCGATTACGAACAATACATGGGAGTTAATGTTTTCGTAAATGTCAATTTTGCTTACTAAAAGCAATTAGCATATTTGTATTCGTTTTCATAATTTGAAAATATTTTTTGCTGGCGAGATTTTAAAGGATTAAATTTTCTTCAGCTGTTAAACCCAGTTTATATTTTATGCTTCTGTCAACTACGATTTTTCTTCATATCAAATTTTATTATTTAATCGATTTTCGAGATGAAATCTGTAATGTCATTATTATACATTCCTATCCAGAATACTATTGATCTGCTTAAACGCCGTTAAATAGATTGATAACCATAATGCATCTTCTTATCTTTTCAAATTTTTCTTTTTCAAGCACAAAATGTTTTTATTAAACGTAAGTTCTTTGATCTTCAATAATATTGAAGACAATTCATTAGGTATAATTTTTTAGTACTTGAAGTATAGAACCGCGTTTTGTTTCATTTATTATTTTTTCTTCTGAGTTTGCCGAGGCTTTTGACGCTGAATACAATTCAATGTTCTTCTCTTCGCAATGTAGTTGTTTATTTTCACCGTCACTGCTTAATGCATCTGCCAGTTTTATTTCTGCTCCCTTTATATATTTTGGCGAGTAAGGGATAATATGTAGTAAAATAGTTTGTCTCTGTCGGGCTAAGTGAAGGGGTTTTTTAATTACTAGTTTTTAGCGGTTTGTGGTCAGTTTTTATTACCAAATTCCTTCTGTAGATATACTCATGAAATTTTTTGCAAACACAGTGAATTGCTGATGCCTCTTTTTCGAATAGGGCAATATTTTACAAAGATTTAGATAATCCTTTCGAGGTGTATGCTTCTCGCAGTGAAGCAGAGATATCCGATAAATTGGGAATACATTTAGACATATATGTAGCTATGCCTAAAACACTTTGAAGCTGAGCACAATTTTCGTTTTAATGACCTTCATTGTTTGCAGCTTATCGTTTATTTCGACATATATTAGAATTTACGATATTATATGCGATTTCATTAATTGTTTTTAACGGTTGAATATTTTAATTAGGTCAGAATCAATACATAGGCAAATCTTACCTTTTTGTTAAACAACTACAATGGATGATACTATTGGAGTTATTTTATTTAAGCACTCCTAGTTTGACTATATTATCGATTTTCTTTTTGACGATATATTTTAGAGCATGCGGCACTCGACGAAGAGCATACTGCTCAAATGTGGGATATTCTGTGAATAAGTTTAACGAGTTCAGAATCTCTTTTATCTAGAATTGTCTTGCACAACTAAAAATGTTGTTTTATAAAATCGATTACAAACAAAATATGCGAGTATGATAATCTCCGTAAATGTCATTTTAGCCTCGCCAAAAGCAATTAGCTTATTTTTATTTGTTTTCAAATTTGCAAATGTTTTTCTCTCAGCTGCCGAATCAAGTTGAATTTTATCCTTCTGTCATCTATGATTAATTTTTATATTAGACTTTTACAGTTACAACAAATAAATCGCTTTCAGCGTAAGGATATCTTTACTTTTTTGTAGTGTATTACTTGTTTTATTTTTTTTTACCTTTGAAAAAAATGCTGTGCAAAATGAACGCTATTTGTTATATGCTGGACAGTTATCTCGCGATTTTTCCCACCTCTGCAATCATACGAATAAACGTTTACATCATCATATTTGTTTTTAATTTTCGGTTTTCTATGTTATCGATTCTTTTTAGCCTCTACTTTTTGTGCTGTTTTTTTAGTTGCCATTTCGCTAGTTTTCAAGTTATTATAGCCTTTTCTCTATGTCAATATTATCTTATGAAAGTAATTTGTAACAGGATTATTTCTAATCCCAACCCATAAAAGAGAATTCTCCGTAACTCCCAAGTCAAATTTTTTGTCTTGATATTTTTATTTTAATAAAATATTCTTCAAGTGCTTCTGCTTAGAGTTGGCAAAATCTATTAAATGAATATCTTTTAAATGCAACACTAGTTTTTAAAGCAAAATATTCGTGAATTTTTTTCTTTATTGTTTGAACATGTTTTATTTCTCATTTGCTAAAGAAAACAAAAATTAGAAATATTAATTGCATCAGCCCAAGAAGTAGATGATATAAATGTGACGACTTGGATTTCTTTTGATTTTTTCATAAAACTAAACAGCAATAGAAAACCAATTATATTGCTGGTCCCAATTTTTTTATAAAGTTCACAAATTTTTTCCGTTTAATTGCTGGGACAGACTACTCATTATAACTCGACATGCTTGTTGAAATTATTTTCTTAAAACTTTATTATTTTTTTTTTAGGTTTATTAGCCTTCTGAAAAGGACAAGACAATAGAGTAAGTTGTAAACAAAATTTATTGGTTTTATTGTAATACAAAAGTATGCACGTAAAGAAAAAAGAGATAAATGAAGAGAACTATACAAGGTGATCGGATTCATCCTGACAAGACACACATCAAGGAAAGGTTATATCGATTATATTATGACTACTGGAGCCGATTTGAGATTTAATTCTGTTGGTATCTTTCGAGTAAGCTTAGTTGGTCAAGTTCTTCACAATTTTTGAAAATTATTTTGTAAAGAAGACTCCGATTTTGATTTTTGTATAACTTGCCTAACCTTCTTTTTTTATAAGAGTTTGAGTTTCTAAGTTCGCTGAATAGCTTATATAATGTTTTTTTTATCCAACAGAGACAAGAAAAGTTCATAATTTTCTCTACAGCGTTCACATTAATCAGGCATTCTAAAACATTTTGCAAAATGTAGTCCCTGGTTTGTAAATTAAACTATACGCCGACTATTGCAATTAGAAGCAAGCGAAATGAAAATATTTACATGTCGTTAAATAAATTGGCATGTACATAGATTGCAAAGGAAGTATTGTAACAGTTATAACTTCGGAAAAAACAAGAAATGTGCACGGAATTGTGCCGAATTTAGATTGGTTTAAAACAGTACTTAGAGCCATAATAAGTTAAAAATACTGAAATTGCACTTGCGAAAATTGCAGTCAATTTTAAATTAAGAAGTTAAAATCAATTTCAAACTCAGAGGTAAATTTTGTTTAACGGGTGTAATCAAAAGAATCAAAAATACAATATCTTGCTTCTTAATTTAAAAAAATATGCAGAAATACCGTTGCTCTTTATGTTCAATATATGTATTTTTAAAATGCCTTTGGCTCAATTAAAGACTGGTGGATAACTGATAATAAAAATAAAATATCTACATTGTTCTACTAATAAAATATCAATACGTATGTATGTGACCTTCCAGCCACTTTCCGTAATACTAGGAAAAAAACTTTCTTTTTGTATAAATATATATATAGTGTTGGATAGAATTTCCGGCTTCTGCAAAGGGTACAGTAAAATTTAAAAACGTGACTTTATTACTATATTTATTACTAAAGGAAGAATATATACTAAAAAAGCGCAAACAACCGTTTATTTTTCAAAAGAATAGACAAGCCAGGCTTTATTTTACAAAAAAATATGTAAACTGGACCATTATTAAATGGAAAACTGTATTTTTTCTGACAAATCAAAATTTAATCTGAAGGTTCTGACAGATTAAAGCTGTCTACGCCAAGAGGACTGCATGTTAACATACAGTATACTAGAGGCATTGTGAAGCACGGAGAAAGAAGTTTACTGGTCTGGGGATGTTTTTCGAATAAGCGTCACAATGGATCGTTGCATCTACAAACGCATATTACAAAATGTTATGCTGCCACTTGCAATGGAGAAAATGTCACTAAACACACAGCGAAATGTGTGATCAATATAATAAAGTGGTCATCACAATCACCTGATCTCAATTCTCAAACCTACAAAAAAAGCACGACCTTTACCAACAGGCAGAAATTGGTTGGAGGTTTCCTCTAACTTAATTGAATCAATGCCAGGCGAATGTGCAGCAGTTTTGAAAATTAGGGATAAAATAATATTAAAAATTTTAATTGAATATGTGTTTTAATTTTGTCGCTCAAGGATAGCTAATTGTTATTTTTTATTTGTTTTTTTTTTTTTTTTAAATAAAGCATATTTGGCATTTTGATTTTAGCATACATTACAGCGTCTTGAAAATCGCTGACAAAAATTTAAATCCATCAGAGTCATAAAATTTTATTGAACTACATTCTAATAAACAAAACACCGCACTTTAGTTTTGTCTGGTACATAAACATACTCTAATTCTTATATGTATGTATGTCTTAACTTTTTGTTATGCATAAAGTCTAGTACACTATTCGAATTTTTGAAAAACGTGGGGCAACATTAAGGATTTAGTGTTCGTCTCGCGAATTTCACTTTTTTGTTGTATTCTATTCTTTTACAAGTTTTACAGCTATAATGAAATGTTTTTACAATAAAAATAGAGTTCTACTTTACCCACAATTTTAATGTTTGTAACTCCCAAAATTGAACAGAATACCAGTGGTCTTGTCTTATTCATTTTTAAAAAATAATATTTGGTATTATTTTTTTTTAAATTATCACTGAAAATGATACTGATTATTGCACAATTCCGTTTTTATCGTAACCATTATGAGGTTAAAGTATACGGTATTTAAAATATTTTTAGTAATACAATTAAATCAGATTGTAACTTTATTTATTTACGATTAACTTACTAAAACTTATAATATTTATTCAATTTAATTGAAGATTTTGCACTACTTCTTTGTGCGGCAGGTGTAGCGAATAAAATTTAATATTAACGCTTCCAAACTTTAGTAATTAAATCGTAAATAACAAACTAAAATTTATTTTTAAAATGCTTCTTTTTAATATATGTATTTATATTTGACTTACCAAACCAACAGTGAGTGTTTTCGTGTCATGATCAGTTATGCTCAAACAAGTATAAAATTAATAAGAATTTAGTTTTTGTTAAAGGGAACAAAAAAATATTTAAGTGTTATCATTTTACAAACAATTAACATTTGCTTAAATACAGACAGTAAATACTGATCTTCTTAACTTATACTTGTTTGAATATTGACTCCCTTTTGGTCACCTGTAAAATTTAGTAGAAGAAATACTTCCCAATAGTATTCTCAACAAACATGCATACATATTTTACGTACACATGTAGTTTGTGAAATTTAAGAACGAAAAGTAAATATAAGAGGAGAATCTATTACCCAAATGGAATAGAGATTTTTGTGATTAGTGAAAACCCACCTTTAATTTTTGATTTTCGCGTAGCACCAGCCGCTATAATGCCTTTATATTTTTTCGACGGAGTATATGTAGGTAACCGCAAATTACCAACTGGCGAAGAACTACCAAATAGATTGTCAAATATTTCCGGTTTACCAGAACCACCGCCAGTACCAAAACGTCTAGATCGCCTTTTGTTTCCAACTATATCTGGCGGAGGTTCAAAAAGATCTTCATAGTCAGCGGAACCGGGAGAATAAGGGCTTTCAATATCATTTATATTAAATGAATCGTCAGCATTATTGGATGTTCCACCGCCGTTGCGTACAATAACACCGCTACTGCTACTTCCTCCTACACTTCCGCCGATTTTTGGTATGCCTGGAAGAATTTTCTTAGAAATAGTCGGTGGAGTGGGACTAGATATGCTCGGTATATGTTGCATATTACCGGAAGTTATAAGTAGATTTGAAAGCACGGTTATAGCATTGCCTTCGTCGGGTTTGTCGCGGAATGAATCATCATGGGAATTTACAACGCCCATATTATTTATATGTTGGGTATCGTTTGACTTATTTGCTAAATCTTGAGCATTGTTAGTTGCAGATTTTGAGTTAATTAATGCCATGACTAATTCAACAGGATTGATTGAGGCTCCCTGCACTGCATTTCCACCTAATCCGGGTATCTGTTCCCTGCTGTTGTGTACGTTGTCAACTCCGTTTAAGAGTTTTTGATTTGATCCTAACTCCCCAGCACTTTCGCCGCATACTGTGTTCTGTGAAACGTCCAATTGTGATGGTGGTGGGGTAGGAGAACGTGGCGATATGGATGGCGATTTTGTAGGTTCAAACGGATCGTAAGCATCAGGCGAACATGGGCCAGATTCTGGAGGGGTATTGGGTCCAATTTTTTGATTGCTTTGTACATGAATGGAATCTAAATCCGATCGATGATTTTCCTGCTGCTGCTGCTGTTGTTGTTGTTGTTGTCTTTCATTTAATTCGGCATCTGAAGGCAGATCATCATCCTCTTCATGCAGTGGATTTCGCGTTTTACTTTGTTTCTTTGCCTGTAAATTGAACTTAACAGTTGGAGGTTCTGGTGGAGTTTTTGGTCCACCGCTTTGTGGTATTTCATAGGACTCTTCGTGTATAGTATCCATATGTTCAGGCGTTTTTTCACCTCTTTGCCCGCCACTGACACCCACCCTTTGATTGCGATGTGTTTCGGACTCTATATCTCTCGGACATGATTCACTGCATCTGCGTTCGCGCCTATGTTCGCGTTGATCACGTTCATGTGTTTCCTCACTATCAGTAAGTACGATAACATCAGCTGGTTCCAGCTCAACTTGGAATGGCGAGCGTTCCAAATCAATGATTGCCACAGGTTTAGTATCAATTTTTTTACGTTTTTCTTTTCGTTTCTTTACGGGAGCACAATTGCTGACTATACGATCTACTGAATTTCTTCTATTCGATAGTAAATCCTCACGATTAGAAGGCAAAGTAACAATAGTTTGCTGGCTATGCTGCTGACTGGTTGTAGTTTCCTTGTTAAAACTTACGCTTACAAGGATATTGTTCCCAGAAGCAAAAACTTCTTTCGAGGGTGCAGGTTCCGGTGTTTCTGTACGACGCTTGCGTTTCTTTTGTTTGCGTACATCTCGACGTTTGTCTGTCTTTTTCTTCTTTTTACCCCGTTTGTTTTTCTCTTTTCTACTCGACTGAGAAGCACTTCTTACATCATTTGGTGCGAAAGTTTCTAATATCGGTGACTGCATAGGTGGAGTCCAGGAGACATTTTTATCCAGTTGATAATCATAATTATCGACAATTGGCTGTGGAGGTGGACTAGGAGATGGCGACCATCCGTGGTCTTCATGTGTTGGAGATTTAGCCCGTGGAGAACGACGTCTTTTCTTTTTAGGAGGTTTCTCAATATCAAATGGATCTGGTTGCCGAGCTATTCTTTTATTGGGTGATGGGCTTATTGTACCAACACGCCTTTTGGATTTTTTCTTACGCGATAGTTTAGATTTCTTTTTCCTACCTTTCGGTCTAGGAGTCTTTGAGCGACTACGGCTTAAGCGTGGAGTGTATCGAGGGGACATTGAAATCGATCGAGAACGGATTCTGCACCTGCTCACATTTCTTCCTGGGGAAACACCTCTCAAACGCCGAGGGACTTTGCGACTATTCAGCCGTTGTTCAGATCCTGGGGACATTGACCGAGATCGCACTACCCTTAGTGGGCTGCGTGAGCGTTGTCTGTAGGGAGGCGTCCTTCTTACAAACGATGTTGATCTTCTTCGTGCTGAGCTATGGCGACGAATTGGTCGAGTGTTTGATAAAGAACGTCTTCGGTTATACGACGGTGATGGCGATAAACTTATACTTAAGCGTCTGTTACGTGATCTTGATCGTGAACGTGAAAATGGAGATCTTGGAGGAGGACCACGTCTTCCTCTGCTTAAGGAGCGGCTACTTCGTCGGTTACGAGATGTATCACGTCCATAACGATCTTTTATGACTGTTTTCGGTGGCGAATGATGACCTACTACATTTCGTACATCATAACGTGGTAGTTCACGACGTTTAAGACGACTTTGCTGATTTACATTTTGATTTCTGTAAAAACGACCTCCATCTCTAAAATTTCCACCCCAACGTCCTTGATTTTCTTTATTATTTGAACGACTACGTGACCGGGACCTATCTCCACGACCTCTGAATCTAGGTGATCTTGAACGAATTTTACCCCCCCGAGAACGCACAGAGTCAACCGAACGAGAGCGAGAGCGAGAACGCGACGTGGATCTAGATTTACGTTTCTTTGAACTACGGCTATTGTTTGTTAAAGGTTGTTTCTCACCTCGGTAGTTTCGACCTTTCTGTTTATTACCAATTTTTTTAAACGTTTCGACCTTTTCAGATTCTCGTTGATCGCCTCGTTGTTTCTCAGTACTTTTTTGATTTTTTTTACGATCTTTATTTGTACGATCAAGATAATCTTCCTCGTCAGATATGAGTTCAGTGTCCATATTTTCAATGTTAGCATCTGATTTTTCATTAGGTTTCACATTTCTATTCATGACAGTATTTTCTTCAATAAGTGGAGTCGTAGTGCCGTCATTTTCAGTCTCTTCAGGATCATTATTTTCATCCAAGCATGGAGTATATGATCGATCTTGCTCATCCACATTTTCATTTTCTTCATTTTCATTTTCCACAATCTTTTCTATTTCACTAATTTCCTCTAAATTTTCATTATCATTTTCTTTGGGACGATCTATGTCTAATTCCTCCCAATCGCTGTCATCATATAATTCTAAAACACCTTTACGATTTGCTGCTGCAGTTTCGCTTTCAGGCAAACGTATTTCCGATGTTGCAGGACTAGGCGAACGTACTAATTCTGATCGTTTTTCATCGTCATTATTAGAAATTTTATCTCCGTCTACTGTATCCTTTTCTTTAAGTTGGTTAACATTTTCAACATATTCCGAAAAAACATCTTCTTTTGAATTATACTTTGCAGAGTTAGTATTTAATTGCTCTTTATCTTTGTCACTATTTTTTTTATTATCATCATCATCATTGTCACTGTCGTCATCGCCATTATCATCGCCATCATCCATTGTGACTGCTTTTACTTCATTTTTGTTTAATTGCTTATCATTGTCGTTATCTTCGCTTTTATTTTCATCTTGATCTTCATCATCATTTTCTTCTGTAGGATTTTCAGGTTCATATAATTCGGAAGATGCAATATTTTCAGTAGGATTTGGATCTGGTGGCATCGGTATTTCATCATCGTCATCATCTAATTGTACTAAATCTTCATTTTCATCGTCTTCCTGAGAAGTGATATTTTGTTATAGGAAAAAGAAAATGATATTCTTGGTTAGTATACCATTTTTGTTGTGTATTTGATGTATTTTTTTATGTATCTACATTGCAAACTAAAATTATAATAAAACCTCTGACATGGTACGAAATTAAAGTGTCAGAAGGAAAAAACCATATGAATCTTAGGTTTACAGTGTGCAAATTTTTATATAAAATTGTTTAATAATTATCAAACACAAAAAGCACACGTAAAAATGTAGTTCTCAATAAAAACTAAAATAGAATTTATTTTGCAACCTTTAACTAATCCTCATAAGCCCAACTAAAGAATTTTTATGAAGCCGACTATAAACAACGGTAATTTTTTTAAATAGTTAATAAACATTAATCCAGTTGTAGATTCCAATGTATGTATATGAGATACTAGACAAAAATTCAAAAGCGTTTAGTACTTTATATATAATTAAACGTGACTATACATTTACAAATTGGGAAACTGTTTGAAATTGTCCAATTAAGCCAAAGTTATTTAGGCAAATGTTGATATAGAAAAACCTCAATCATTTTAGTTTTGCATTAACAGTTTTAGTATATAGAAAAGCTACTGCCAAGCATGCATTTCAAAACAATAAAGAATAAACATAATCGAATCAAGATGTGAATAGAGATGACTTGCAAATTTTCCGTAACGATGACACCGAACTTCTATATTTATAAACAACATAATTGCTACTGAAACCGAAATTTATCACTATACACTTGATTTAAAATATCAGTCAGTCAACACAATAAATTGATATGAAAAGGAAAACAATACAGTGAATAGAATAATTGTAATCAAAAACCGTTTCCGTCAATTTGGAAATAGGAGTACTAAACAGGGATTTATTCGCAAAGAAAAAGCTTTCGAAAACAGCAAAGCTGTAATATCACCAATGATTATTCATAATTACTGACGAATATAAGTGAAGAAATCAAAAATCCGTTTCACAAAAAAGCAAACTTTTAGTATACCATTTTCGAAAAAAAAATTCACGAGTTAAAAATTTGAATTATTGCTTCCTCTTTGTACCTAAATTCGAAATCATTATCATAAGTAGATTTTTAAAACAGGTCTTTGAAATTTCCGAACGTTTTAATTTCGAGTAAAACTCTGGGTAGATACAAATATTTTATGGCTCGTTCTTTAATATTGTGTTCAGACATACACAATTATTGAGATTATCGCAATAAACGCCATTATTGAGCTCAATATTCCATACAAAACTAGACACCAAATATTGTTCAATAAGTACGAAATTGTTATAAATATTGAGTAAATATATACAACGCTGTGATATACAACACTGTATATGCCATTCGTAAACTCTGGAGAATTTGCAATTTTTCTTTTTTTTTATTTTTAAGTACCGCCAACTTTGAATCAAAACACGATCGCACTAACCGTAAAAACTCAGCATTTCTATTATACAATAGTAATTGCTTTTTAATAAATGAATGCATTTCCATTTTTATAAAATGCAATTTATGACTGAAATAAAATGAATGCATTTCCATTTTTATAAAATACAATTTATGACTGAAATAAAAACAAAGTTGTTTCCAGCTGTCAAATGTTTGAGTTAGCTAAATTTAGTATATCTGAACACTAAAATAATATTGCCAATAAACCGAATATTGAGTCAATTAAAAATGTATGTCTGAACATGTTTGCATTCAAAAATTCAAATTACAATTGGATGAATAAATAAAAAAACGAACGCTAAATATTTTACCTATTCAAGCCAAAAAAAAATTTAAGAGTTCAAATAGTGAAAGTGACAAATTTCCCGACTTCTAAAGCAATAAAAATAAATGCATTCGTCACCTTTAATACCTTTTAAAACTTTACTCGTCATTATTTAAGTAAGACAGTTCGGTTGTAGACTGCTTAAATTCTTATAAAAATAACAAATTTTAAACACTATTATCAACTTTTGTATTAAAACTATTTAACAACTTAACCAAATTTTGCAAGAACTAAATCTTTTTTAAGTTTAAGCTTTAAATTCGTCTTGAATTAGTACTTCACACAATTTTTTTGTGTATTAAATTTAAATACTATCTATTAGTATTTCAAGTTAAATAAAAAAAGAAGGTAGTCGCAATTAAATAACCACATTTATTCGATAAAAATAAAGGAATAACAATTATTAAAAGTAAATATAGTGAAGTAAAAAGTTTTGAATCGTTTCTAAGTTAAAATCCGTTTGATTATCAAATTAACCTGAATCTGGGATATCTTTCTCAGAAAAACATTTAAATTAGGAACATACTGCAACAAATGTTACTTAAATTTTACATGAAAAATAGAAAGAGTGGTACCTAAAAATTAATCTATCTACATAATTCTGCAGCAGTATTTTGACAGCAGTTTTGGCAGTGTTTTACAAAGAACCGACAAGGAGCGTCGGATCCGGAAAATAGGTACATATTGACTTAAAGAGACAGGTTTTTAAGAAATGAATACAAGTAGTTCGACCGTAGACTTAAAACTAATTGTTCTATTTCTCAATGATGATGATAATGCCTCTACAACATTTATGTACGGAATGAACAGGCATACTTCTCTGAACGAATGTCACCAAGGCTAATAAATTGGAATGCTAGTTCGTAAATTCCGCAGGGAACTTAAAATATGAATCTAAACCAAAGATCGACTGCATGCAACTGCAGATAAAGATGTAACAAAACAATTAATAGTATTAACTATAGTTAATAACAAAAGAACCACAAGAATGTTTAAGAAAACCTAAAAAACTTTATCAATAAGGATGGCAAATCTGTGGAATTCTGTTATATACCATTATATACTGGAATAATATTTTTTAAACATCGTCGATACAAACATTTCTATCTGTTATTTGTAAGATAGATAATTTCTATCTAAATTTCATAGCAAAAATATAAACCATACAACAACCGCCAGATCAAATGTTTAGTAATTTTTTCAATGATTTTTGTCTTTTTTATGGTGTGCGAGCCAAAAGAAGAAATTATTAAAGCAACTGGAAGATTAACCCAGAAAATTCAATTATTAGCAGGTAAAAATTTTTATCAAATTTTGCGGTTTTTTAGTATTTACAAGGAATTCATATTTCTTTCACAGAATGTGAAAACGTTGTCATTAAAAAAAAAAAACAATAATAATTATTTTTTTTTATATTTTGGCTGAAAGAGCAATAGGAATAAAAAGCAACATTAAAATAGTTTTCCTCAACACATCATATCACTTCCAGTTTTTTCTGTTGAGAAATTGAAGAATTTGCAAGTGTCCATCAAAAAATTATGATTTTTAACGTAATTCAAACATCATATAACGAATTTATTTTTATTTTTGACAACTACAGACAAGGGTAAATCTCCTAAAACTTGCATTCCAAGAAGGACATTTAAAAGACAACCACAAGAGAAAAATCTAAATTTTTCGGAAGAACTTCTTATTTGTGCCTTAATGAATTAATTATTTATATACTGAAGAGTTTTACTTGCTTATGTATAGTTTTATTAAATTTAATACAAACATTTGTTTGTGAACTTAAATTTAATAGCTTAAGCTTCATATAGTAAAATTTTAATTTGAAAACTTTCTTTTTCAAACAACTGAAAGAATTGCTAAAGGAGTACAAAAAAATATTTTTAGTGTGCATAGGCAGTCATTATGAATACCTGATACGATAGTCTCTAAAGAGAACACTGGAGGTGGCAAATAGCCGAAACCGGTTTGTTCACAAACCACATTTGACGAGGGTCGACGTAAAACCATACCCAAATAAATATAAATTAAACCCCGTAATATTTAAATGGTCATTTAAGTGTCAGGAAGAGCTGAGTTTGGTACTTATATGGAACAAAACATAGATACAATTATTTCTAAGGGAAAAATTTCCTTCAAAATCAAAGAAAAAGAAATGAAGCTTTGAAACGATAATTTTGACTCCAACCTTATAATGTTTCGGAGTCGCATATTTCATAAAAAAAATTTCTTTTTTTAACCTTTAAACTAAAATAACATTGTAGTTTAATTAGGTTAGACATCATCTGATTAACTCTTTCAGCCACAGTCTTACATATATCATGTTAATAACAAAACTTCTGCATTTTTGGTTTGCGCAGGGTTTATTTATTAAAAAGAAAAACATTAATTTGCCCTTTAGGCTTTTGTGGAATTGTTTGGTTAGTTAAGTAACCACTGTGACGGTTCGCAAAAAAAATTCAAGTAAAGTGTAGTATTAGCAGCCACATTTTATAATAAAATCTTAATTCTGATGGAAATCGGAGAAACATGTCTTATTTGTGCGTATGCAAAGAGGAACTTTGCAGGTTTTGCATTGCCATATAGTACGCACTGGATTCTTTTTGGTGCTCCATTTTGCACATCTTCGTGATGTAGATCGCTCTGGCTGGTGCATACTGCTTTCTAGACGCAATTCTATTGGTACTGATGGTTTGTGTTTCTTTATTTGTACCGGAAGTGGAGAAGAGGGTTCCGAAATTGAGCGCCTAATGCCTGATTTGGATTTTTTGCCTGAACTGGTGCTAGGATCTCGTGGTAAACACTTCTTCGAAACAGTTGTAGTGGGTGTAAAATGTGCTCCTTTCTGCGTGGCATATAGATTTTTTTGAAAGCAGATTGTTTCAACTAAGTTTGCTGTCCAGAATAAGCGGAATAATTTTTTTTGTGTTATATTCTCCATCTCAACTATATCATCTGCAACACCTTCGCCTCCTGTATATTCACACGGCTCGTTCATTTTAAATTTTTTTTTCCACTTTGGCTGCCTAACTGCGGAGCTCGTAGTAGGTAAGTGACTAGAAGTAGTACATAAATTTGATAAAGGTATATCATCATCTGACTCAAAATAATCGTCAAGTTCTGGCTGCAGTCCTGAAGATATATCACCGAGTACCATTAGATCGGTTTCTTCGTCATTTCTTTCTTCGTCTGATGCGAAACTACACACACTTTCGTCATCAGAAGGTATAGCTTCAAACAAAATATCTGCGATATCTTGTTCATTGAGTATGCGCGGCAAAATTATGTGGGAAAACAAATTATTTAGAATGTTCTATAGTCACAGTGGTTAGTAATCTAACCACCATATTACTTACGTCTGCTTTTGTTTATTATGCTCTTATAACAAATATATGTTATCACAAAACAAAAAAGAAGTAATAAATAAGAAACTACCACTGATTTCGTTTAATAATTAACACTCTATGCTTTTTTTATTTCAATTACAACCGACCTGTTAAAAATGCAAGGGGATGCACCGAATCGATATAAAGATATAAATACAACCAGTGAGAAAATCTCGCAACAAATAATCAGCGATGTCTTTAAAAATGTTTTTAATTAATAATTTGTCAAAAGGTGCCGGGAAAGCATGTTTGAAACAAGCAACAGTAAGTGGTTAGATAACTAACCACCAAACCTGAGAGTTAAATTAACAACGTTGACCACGCAAATGCCTACACACAACTAAAAATATGCTGTAAATAATTCCCAATACAAAATTTCATGATTAGCCGTAAATATTTAAAATAATAAACTATCCTTTTGGCCAGAAAGCATTTTATTTTTTTATAGTACAAATATTACCAAATGTACAACATTTCTGATATATTAATTGTGTAGGTGCGAAAGGGCCAAGTAATGTTTAAAGGTATAAAAATATTTTCTTCTATGCATATTTCCATGTTGTTGATTTTAACCTTTTATTTTATGTTTATCCTTTTAAAAATTTTGTTGTTAAAATGCCACAACAGTACACTAGTATCAGAGTGTATTTTATACAACCTACAAATTTTAAATTTTATTGTTTTTTATAGTCTGCAAAATAGCAAAGATTTTTTAAAATATATTTTATAACCTATATTTAATAGTTTTAATATTGAGTCACCCATTAAATAAAGATAACCAAAGGGAATATCCCAATAAAGTCGAACAAAAATATTACTCCATTTTGAAAAAATAAAACAAAAATCAATAAAATCAAAATAATTTTCATACCTTGGTCGCGTTGACTGTATTTAAAACTCCTTCTGATATATTCACTGGATATGTTTCTGATGATTTAGCAACTTGTAAGGATTCATGTGAATATATTGCAAAATTTGGACAGTTGGAATCGTCGTCATTATTTCCATAATCGGAATTTAGTTGAAAGAGTGAACTATTTAGTGGCGGTGGTATAACAACGGGAGGTGGAGCCGGCGGTGGAGGGACACTCATACGCACTGGTGGTGCAACATTTATATGAGGTGGTGGTATACTCATTGGAGGTGGCAGACCACCAAATAACGAGTTTTCATTTATGGGCGTGTGTAGATTTTGTTGTGGCTGTTGGTTTAAAAGTAAATGTGTTGGTGGAGGCAAACAAGTCTGTGGAATTCCTCCCACATAAGGATTAATTTGACCTTGTTGTTGCTGCATGTTATCATTCCGATTATTAATGAACGGCAAAGAATGCCGTTGTGGATTGTTGTTGTTATTGCGCTGATTATTTTGATTTTGTTGATTACGTTGATTAAAATTAATTTGTTGGAAAGGAAGTCCATTGTTTTGTTGACTCTGCGTCCCATTGTAATTCGGGTTGTTACTGAAATTAAAATTACCACGTCCAACCATGCTATAGTTTATTCCTGTACTGCTGCTAGCATTGCTACCGCCAAAATTGCCTGAAGCTCCAACTCCACCCGTAGAGTGACGATATTGATTTCCGCCTCCTCCACCACGATAGTTACTTTGATTGCTAGATCGATTATTGTAACCACCCCCACCTCTATTTAAATTTGCACTTCCACCACGAGAATACAATGGAGCTTGATTAATATCTCTTGAATTTGGACCATTCGCAAACTGTTTTCCTTCAGACTTGTTGTCTTTTGATGAATTTAGTAGTGTCGAGGACGCATTTTCTGAAGGTGTTGCATTTGAGTTTGGCAAATTTAATGTACCGTCTGAGTTAATGCGTACACTCTCCAAATTACGTACAGCACTGTGCCAGCGATCTTGCATATTCATAATACTTGAAAGTATATCGGGGTTAGAACCGTTTTGAGCTACTACGGGTTCTTGTATTCTCCGATTCGGTTGTAATCGTCCCAAAAGTAGAGCCTTTCGGGAATTTTGAGATCCATAATTAGATATTCGTACTGATGTTTGCACAGCTGTTCCATGACCTGTTTCTATGTGAATTTCACTTTCAATATTGCCATCATTTTCACTATCGGAAAAGTATTCTAAGTCATTGGGACCTCCAAACAACGATAACCCACTAGCAGATCCAGAGAGATGTGAAGTATACTTAGGATCATGCTTAACGCCCATTTGTTCAGCTAACCGTTTACTTGCAGTCATTCGAGTTTTATCGGATGAACTTTGTTTTCCTCTTGTTGATGATTTTTTGGTTACCTTGCGGCGGCGCCTTTTTATTACTCTTTTCGTTGTTTTTATTGCAAACTTTTCATCGAAATTATTTAAATCATATTCAACAACATAAGTGCGTTGACGTGCACGGCGCCTTTTACGTCGGTATGTTTTTCGTACAACTTTACCATTAACACTTCTATTTCTTTTAGTTGTAGAACGGCGTGTTGTTGATGTAGCGCGTGGACGTCCTCGTTGTGTTGTAGAAGAATTTGTGGCTGCCATGTTAGTTCTCGTCTCCAATCTGTCAACGACAGCTCTTGTACGTCTTATAATTGAAGCCCGAATACGTTCATTTAGCCGTGTTCTTAATATTCTAGGTTGGTGTACTTCACGGACACGCAGTCTACTTTCTGGTATACCCATATCTCGTATATCTTCATAAAGCATATTCAAATCCTCCTCATCGTCATTATCCTCATCTTGAGAATCGACGCAATTATCGCAATACCATGAACCTTCTGGTATTTCAGATATTGGTGGGGATAAACAATCCATATGATAACCGCTATTGCAATGATCACACAACAACATAACATCTTCTCGATCTGGTCTATTGCATATTTCGCAGTTTGTAGCATCGTCCGCTTCAACAAGATCATCTTCCAACACCAATTCTTTTTTAGCGTTTGGATCGACATTAATATCACGCAAAACAACGCGGTTTTCATATGATTCGCGCACAATTATACGCTGGAATTCAATACGATCGATAGGACACGTTTGGACATTCCTTGACCAAGCTTCAATGCAATTTGCACAAAATATATGATCACATGTGGAAGGTGAACCGATTTCCTGTTGCCGAAATGTTAACAAACATATTGGACACTTTTCCATTAAGTCGTTGCAACTGCTATCAGACGTAAAACCTTGTTCTTCCATTTGTTCTTGAATTTGGTCACCAAAAACTTTTGTTTTGTTGTTATTCAATGGACTTTTTGATTCTCGTTCATCGTCGGAAACTATATATTTTTTACAATTGGTTCTTTTATGACGAGTTATCTGTAAAACAAGCAAAAAAAGTTATTAAAATAATTGCATATTAATCTTATATTTTAATATTATGGTTTATATATTAAATTTTCGCAACTATTATATTATAATTAATATACTTGAACTTTATTATATTATTTAGTTTTAAAACGGTCACTTAAAAAAATTTAATCGTTATAAATTAAAAAATTTTTAGAGCGGCGAAGAAATGTTAAAAGCCAAGATTAGTTGAAATTAAAAAAAAAATATTTTGAAAATTATTTCCAGTTTTTGAAGTCAAATTTAGATACCAGCCATAGTGTAAAACTTATGTGTGCTGAATGCTTTAACGTGTATATGCATTATGGCCCATCAAACATCGCAAAAATCGTGTAAATTTTCCTCTGTTGCTTCAATATTCCAATAAATAATTATGTTGGTCATCTTTTGCAGACATTGACCGGTGCCCCTGTAGGCTAGGAGGTAGTGTACTAGCTTGTCAGTATGGGGGTTGTGGGTTCGATTCCCAACGAAGACCTTGGTTTTTTTGCTACAAAAATAAAAATTGACTGTCGGTGGGGCTGCTTAGCGATGAAGGCATAGTCACTGGTCGCTGTGCTGTCTTATATACGGCAGTTAATTTCCGACTATCCTTCTACTGTCACCACCTGTTTCATCTACTCTCTATCCCTTTCTTAAAAAAGTATCACGGTACTTGACTAAATAGGCATTGTTGCCTGAAGTGCAACAATGCCTATAAAAAAAAAAAAAAACATCAATAAATTCTACAACAAGAATGTCAAAATTTACATACAATTATAGCATAAAAAAAAACATCAATAAATTCTACAACGAGAATGTCAAAATTTACATACAATTATAGCATACAAAAGTACTGTGTTTCAACCACTTTTACTGTGTCTAGACCACGTTATAAAGAAAGTAAAATTGTCCGTACAACAAAACAACTATTATAAAAAGCAAAGGTAGTTTATTAATAAACAAAATTTTTTAGGTGTAAAAAAAGCTTGTTGAGAACATATTATTTATGATACGTTTAATTTAATAGTACGATTAAAAAAAAAAAACACAGTACACAATTGTTTGAGTTTAATATTGCAAATAATTGTTAATGCCGACTTAAGTTTTTTAATTTAAAACTTAAAGTTAACAAGCCATAGCAAAAAAATGAATTGTTTAAAAAGAACTACTTGCAACTTCTGTTATAGAATTGTATGATTATTGCATATAGCGAGATACAAGTTGCAGCAAATTTAAAAGTCTTCCTATTTGAAAATTCTATGCAAAATTTAAAAGCAATTTTTGTAATAACTCAAAATTAAATTTTTAATTAATTTAGATTATTTAAATTTATAATAAAATAAAATACCATTTGATAAAATTATAACATAAGAAAAGACTCTTATCAATCCTAGTTCAATACCCAAATTTAATCATGAAAAGAAAAACAAATAAGGACTCAATATATATAAACAAATCTGTAAAAATACAGCTACACTTCTAGTGCAATTCAATAACCTTAAAAAATACGATAATTGTCATATTTGTTGACAATTTTATTTGCCAATAAATAATATTATTATTATTTGAACGAACGCTTTTTTTTATTAGAAACTGAAATTCTATTATTCTATTTTAAATTTTCGTATATTTATTACGAAGGCACAAATTTTGAAGTTAATTTCGTTCTAAAGGTTACACATTTTACTTACTTTGTATATAATTTCGTTGGCTTTTCATATGGTAATATGGATGTCACCTCGGTATTTGGATAATGCCCAATATCCGTAACAAAAACAACATATTGCACGAATCTAATATTAATCATTTATTTTAATGCTTGCATACCCAATTTGCAAATTGTTTGTACCATTCAATATTATTGATCTCAGTGAACACTCTTCCTGCTGCCTCTCTATATGGCCACATTGAGCAAAATTCATCGAAAAGCTATACTAAACTTATTATGCATTCTTCTTTTTTGTAATACTAACAAACTCAACTTTAAAAAAGTGATTTTAAAAAAATGTTGCATGCCATCTATCAATTTGATCAAAATCATTAATATTTGGTCAAAATCTTTCAGAGAAGCCAAATATGGCCCAAAGTTAATTTTCATCATTTTTTTAACACAAAAACTCATTTCGGAAAAAGTGTTTATATAGTGTAATAGTTTTGACCCTAGTGAGTGCTTTCCTTATGGAAAAATTTAATGTCGCCATCTCTCCGTTTGGTCTGTTTACTCAAAACATTTTTAAAAAATTTGGTAAACCGCGTTTCAAGAATTTGCTTCTAAATTCATGCACATGTGTAAAAAAATCGTACGGCACTATCTCAAATTTCGCACTTTTAAGATAAAAAAATTTGATTTCTACAATCCTTGAAAAAATGACAAAAAATAGAACGAAAAATCTTAAAATTAATTAAATGTAAAGTTAAATTTAATGAATGTTTTTGCTTAACAGAATAAATTTTTCCACAGTTTAAAAGCCCTTAGCGAGCTGTTTGCGTTTCAAAATTAAAAATTCTTGATTTTTCACAATTTTAATCCAATATTTTCATTTCATATTGAACTCTTTTTACAAATTTTCTTTCAGCTAAAATTTCAGGGCTATACATTTAAAAATATGCCATTAAAACAATCACTTTCACACTATTTTATCGCCCATTGTGCATAGTACAAAACTGAAATTATAGAATGTAAAGTATAACAGAAATTATTGCATTAAAATATTAAAGGAAACAATATAATAAGATAGGTACAGCTAATCGAAGCTAGCCATTAGCCAACGCAAAAGTGAGACTGCCAGTTTTGAGGAAACCGAACCAGAAGTAGGTGCAACCGACCGTCCTATAGATAAAATGACGATTACACATGACCAATCGAAGTTTCTTATTTTTTTAATTTACTGGAACATCTTTCACTATTTCAGCAGAAGAATTCCAATGCCACAAAACACCCTACACTATACTTCACACCAAGATTAGATTCCTTATTAATGAACCACCAATGTTATTCCAACATAAATAAACGACACTTCCTGCAAAGATGAGCATTATCTTTCATATGACCCGGCTGTTAAGAAACGTCGCAAATATTTCCTTTGGATATTATAAATTTCAATTTTCTTAAATTTGAACATGTATTTCGAATATTATTGAGAAACGCATATGCTGTCATCTACTTTCTATGATATAAAAAATGCGTACGGAATACCACATTATTGTAGTGTGTTACAGACGGCGATATTAGCAATCTTAAAGACCGCAGAATTCATTTCGAAACACCTACACCTAGAAGAGAAAGTTACTCTATTCATTGCCAGCGATGCACCGAAACCTTGAAGTGACATTACGTTAAATTAAAACTAATTATTAGCGCACTGCTGACTCTCAATGTGCTGTCGCAAAAAATAATATGAGGTTGTGACAAATTCCGGATTATTACAATGTTAAGGGCAATGAAATTGCAAAACCACAGTTGCACTTTAGAGAAAACAACTCCTTCACGTAGGAGAAAGGTTTGCACGGACTATTTGGCTCACTTTGGATATGGCAAGACAGACAACTTTTTCTGGGTATGAACAGAAAGACACTCTGACTACTGTTTCTTTAGGACAAGAATGAACAGATGGGTGGCCAGTACAGGATGTATACGAACGAGGATGAATTGCAGGCTATGCAGCAGATGCCGGATGAATAACTTAAGGTGCGAAATATAAGATATTTTCGGTGCCACCACGGAATTCAAGAGTCTACATACACGTGAAGATTAACAAGACGCTGGTGTGCGCTACGGTTTCTTTTGGAAGAACTTCTGCGACTTAAACATGACTAACATAAAATAAATACATAAAAAAAAACTATTTAAAAAGAAATTTATTATTGGATACCTGATATCCAATAATCGACCGTTAGTAAACTGTAAGCTATAGTCACTAGTAAGCAGAAGCCAATGCTATCCCAAGTCATTATTTCGGCACAATTTTTACACTTGATTTAAACTAATTGAAAAAAGATAACTAAAACTTATTTGTTTTCCACCACAACCAACCGCTTACCTTAATAGAAAGCAACAATGAAAAGAAATTTATTTATCAATATGTTAGTGATTTGAAAACAGAATGGCTCTCAGGATCAAAACAAGCTTAAAAAACAATCGTCTATACTTTTAGTTTAAAATATAAATAAAATTGAATTTTACATCGCTAGAGAGACATTATATAAAAATACATCAGGTTATACACGAAATTTGTCTCGCTACTTTACCTACTGTATATCGCTAGAAAAAAATTGACAGGCAGCTAGTGATGCCGATTTAGAGGAAAATCAATGTTTTTACTGTCCTTGAGAAAACTGTTCAGCAACATTATTTTTTTTTATTTAGCACTACTCTTTACGGGACTTTTAAAAGCAAATCGCACGAAATGGTAATCAGAATACTATGCCTAAATGTGCAAAATCCAATTGTTATGAGCCACTAGCTTGTTGATTCAGCCGCAATATACGGGCAAAATTGGAAGGACTACACCTTTCACTTAAGCTGGCTTTTAGCACACAAAAAAAAAACCCTGTTCGGATAAGATCACGCCCAATGTTGTCGAAACATGCATACATCACCACATACCAAAAACAAAAAACGAAGCGAAAGATGATTTTTTTTCGCATTGATTGCCTTAAAAGGCTGAATTGATTTCCGGCGAATAATTTATATAACGTAGAAAAATACTGTTCCATCAGGACAATGCACAAACGTGTCACTTGCAAAAATTCTTTAATAACACTACGAACTCCTATCACTTCTACCATACTCCTCAGATTTAGTCCCTTGCGACTTTTACTGCCTTCTTTACAACTCCGTGAACAGCAGTGCTGATTCCCCCACACCTTTGTGGTTTATTAGCGGAGTTTGCTACTGAAGTTCTCCATCTTTTTATTTAGGTACGATTGGCAGTTATGTGTAATTTCAACTCTATATATTATAATAAAAAGTAAATAAATTGAAATAATTTGAATAGACATACTTCAAGTAATAAAGACGAAGAATTTTCTGCTTGGGTTCAGTAAAGCGGGTCATAAAAGATGCCAATAAAACGAAGACTTTTAAAGTTATAAGAGATGCGTACACTGCTATCATAAAGAAAATGTTAACGTCGGTGTTATAGCAAGTTATACTGGATATAATTCGTTACCTGTTCTCCAGATGCAGATTATTTAAGACGACTTTATATGGAAAGTACAAGTTTCCTTACACTAATAAGCTGTTACTTGAAAATATACTTTATTCGCCAATAAGCACCTGATTCTTAGAGTATTTTACATCAAAACTGTTTTTTTGATTTAAGTACCCGTTTTATATCGTCAAACTTTAACTTGAAAACACAATTAATTGCTTTCTATAAAAAAATTCATCTCATCTTCATTTTCCTATAATTTTTTTTTTTAAATTGTTTATAAGTATCCGTCCATCCATCATCTCTCCCTTCCAGCCAAGTCAAATGTGCAGCCAAGGTTGACTCAAAGGCGTTCAAAATTTTAAAGCCAAGTCAAATGTGCAGCCAAGGTTGATTCAAAGCCGTTCAAAATTTTAAAGCGATTTATGAGGTAAAAACGCGAATATAAATTATTTTTTATATAAATTAACTTTTCAGAACGATAATTCTTCAAGTCAAATTAATATTTAAGTGCTTTTTAACGTTTATTCTTCTTACAAACATCAAATTTTTTAACCAGCAAAAAATATACACGGGAACGTTTAGGCAGCAGCAGAAGGACCAGTCAAGTTTATTTGTGATAAAAAAAATAATAATCAAAATTATGTCATTCGATATCGATTGGAATTTTACTGGAATTTGAAAGTTAAGAATTTAAAATTTCAGATTTATTATATAAAAAATTACTTAAATGTATTTTCAATGCGTAGTTGTTATCTCAGACGTTCTGGCTACAAAATACGCTGTAGCTTCCGCGAGTTGAAACTCATGTTATCATATTTGACATACCAGATTGATTTTAAGTAACTTATCCACCTCTGCTACATGTTATACTGTTACTTTACATTCTGCCCTTCTATCTTATTCTTTTTTATATTCGCGACACGGATAGGTTTAAGTTGCTGTTTTTAAAAAAATCCTTCACCGCGACTACTTACGTACAACATTATTACGATATAAAAAGGTTTCTAATTCTATTTATATAATATTATCCGTTGAACTTTGATACCCATCTAAAATACAAGATTTTTCTAGTGTATTTGGCTAAATTATGGTCGGTTAACACTTAAATTACAGAGGTGTAGAACTTTAAGTTGGCAACGCTTTTTACACTAACCATTTTGTTAACTGATTTATGTTTAGTTTGCTTTGGCATTTCAAATCTAAATCGTATAAATTGAACCCAAATGTGTGCATTCTAGGCTTGTGGTATCTTTGGTCCGCACTTCTTAACAACGATACCGATCATTGGTGGGCACGATATAGAGCCATAGTTACTGAGCTTTACGTTCATTAATTGAACAACCATAACTCGCTGGATGACTTTTTCCAACATTTGTGGCCATATATCGGCAATGAGGATCTCAATACTGCTTCTGTTATTTGGATGTGATATTTTATATAATTGAAGATAAATTCATATAACAAACTGAAATCCCCCTACCGGGGGCACATTATAAGTCTTTATGGATCACACAACCATCTAGACTTGTGTCTTGCGGGGGTAAAAGGGAGCCCAGTCCCTTTAAAGGCTAGCAGTAGCCAACTATATTTCCATGGGAATCAGTAAAGCCCCAGAGTTCCGATATTTGTCTCTTTAGGCATTTAACTGTTCTCTGACTGATTATTGATGTAGGCCATTCGGGAGTATCTTGGTGGCTGCGTGTTTCGAGGCCCTCGTTTGAGTTTGTGGGTCGGATCATTCACAATGAATACAATGAATGGTCCAGGTCCAGTGAGTATGAATGCAGTCGTGTTCTTAATTATATTAAGTTTAATGCGTTCTGGACCAGTAGTTGGATAGTCTCCAACTTTTCAGCAAGGAGTGAAGGCTGCGGCCGCTCCGGGCTTTTGAAGTTGCAACTAGGAGTGACCGGAGGATATACGTATCCGAAGACCTTCTAGGACGAGGATGACGCTACATTTCATCCACAATGGTAATGATCCACCATCTGATTACGGCTTACGCCCAGGCGCAGATGTAAATCTTATCACTTCATAACAAACTGATAAATAGAAAATAAATAATATATGATTTCTTGCTGTTTCACAATGTATAACATTTCTTGTGATACACTCCTGTTCAGTTGTATAAACCCAAATTAAATTATTTATTTAGCAGAGAACTAGGCTTACTCTATATTTTGATTCAATTTTTAAAGAATATGGTGGCAAAATCTTTTTATAAGATAATAATAATTCTTAATTACATATCAAAATAAAATCATATGTATTAGGAAATACTATATGGATGCAATGATAAATAAATAGATGTTATAAAATAAATAATAGTATTAAATAGAGTATATGACGTTATAAATAGTTCAATTGAAAAAAAATTATTTTGGTTGATCCTGCCAGTAGTTATATGCTTGTCTCAAAGATTAAGCCATACAAGTGTAAGTACACACGAATTAATAGTGAAACTGCAGAAGGCTCAATATTTCAGTTATGGTTCCTTAGATCGTTAGTAGTTACTTAGATAACTGTGGTTATTCAGAGGCTTATACATGCATTCTAAACACGGACCTTTGGGACGTGCACCTTCATTAGGCTAAAATTAAGCGATCGCAAGATCGTTGTTATGGTTGAACTCTAGATAACTTGCAGATCGCACGGTCTCGTACCGGCGACAGTTCTTTCAAATGTCTGCCCTCCCTATCAACTTTTGATGGAAGTATTTTAGACTATCATGTTGCTACGAGTAAAGGGGAATCATGGTTCGATCCCGGAGAGGCAGACTAAGAACGGCTACCGCATCTAAGGAAGGCAGCAGGCGCATAAATTGCCCACTCCCAGCCCAGTGACGAAAAAAAACATATTAGAGTCCCCGTAATTTGAAATGAGTACACTTTAAATCCTTTAACAAAGACCTATTGGAGGGCAAATCTGGTGCCAGCAGACATTTTACTAAAAAAAACTTTATATTTTTGTGTAGCAAATATAAAACCTCTAAGTAAATCAACACAATTATCTTTTTATTTTTTAATGGTAGTTTTTGAGTTAAAAAAAAAAAAAAAAAAAATAAGCTGAACTTAATAAAATCAAGAATATGTTCTATTTACAAATGTATATTACACAATAAAAAATACCTCGAAATGAAATCGAAAATAATAGTAGCACATTTTTATTGTGTAATCGGATGTTGTGATCTGAAAAAATGGTGTATGCCATTCTGCTAATGTGGCTAATTTCCCTGTCTTCTTTAAAAGGAATAACATAAAAATATTTTTGTCTCTTAAATAAAAAATCTAGACATTAAAACATACGTGAACTTAAGTCGGAATAAAAATTATTAAAATGGTTATTAACAACCCACCGGAATTAGAAGGCGTGAAATTCAAATAGTCACGAACTTATTAACCCACCCCCGCAATTATAATGAACAGGTAAACAGGTTAAATATTACAATTCATAAAAGAATGCAATTCATTAGAAGAATTCGATACCAACCGTCAACAACGTCTACTTCCATAAAAATAAATAATACTACAATAAAGCCTCAGTTTGAATATTGCTCTTCAAAAGTTGCAAAACAAGGGTACGCTATCATAGACAAACGCACATAAAGAATATGCTGCAGAAACTAAAATGGCTAACGGTCAACCAAAAACTTGTGTAATGAATTTTCTGTTGTTTATAAAATAAGAAGTGGAATGATGCCAAGATACATATATCCAAACGCAATTAAGTTATATAGCTGATGTTCAACACTAGAATTTGCGAAACGCTAGCTTTTAGAAGAACAAACTTTAGTCAAAATTCTCTATTATATAAAGGGCTTATCTTTTTAATGAAATTCCACTAGAATTAAAAATTTAAACAAATCTTTATATAATTAAAAGAAATTTAATACATTATATTAAACGTATTTTTTAATGTAAAAATTCTTTTTTTATCTAATAATAATAGTAATTGTATTATTTTAATAGCATCAATGCTAAATATGTTAATAAACAAAAACATAAAAAAGAGGAGACTACAGACACAAACAATTTAACCACATAGTAAACTGCTAACCAGGCATCCTAATGACAGCCACCTGACAAGTTATCAAAACGTCGGATACTTTCACAATGTACATATTTTTCTCGCTATCTCAGTGGTTTTCTAGCCGTTATTGTAACTATGGGCAACCATGATACAAATACATGCACATTCCCCTTTATTCCGAATATTTACTAGCTATTCCCAGGACAAACTCGATCTAGTCTATCGTATATCTACCCTGAATAGATCCGGCCACTATAAACCTTTGAACAGCATATTCAAAAAACCCTTATGGTAATTTATATCTACTTGATTATCCCTGTAGACCCATGAACTCCCACCTGCCTTACCGTTAACAAGACAGACTGAGATTAAGCTTTTTTTCAAACTCTATTACCATCTTCATAGCAATAATTAATGTTTGTATGATAAATTGTTTCAGAAGAGATCCTTAAACATCAGCAGAACTGTAACAACAAAACTCTTGTACAAATGTACCAATCGAAATTTTTTCAAGCGAAACTTTCTAAATCAGCAGAGCTGTTACAACAAAAGACATTGACTCTCTTTGAAAAACTTGGGTTCGTATCGCAATTGACCTTGTTAAGATGACTTATTCATTACAGAGGTGATTTGTTTTACATCAGCGCCTGACTGTAAGTCTTAATCGGATGGTGGACAAACCACTTTGTATAATTTGGAACGTCATACATGCGTCCTAGATAGCCGAAGCCATAATTCTATGCAACAGAACCACCTAGTTGCAACTTTAATGATTTCAGTACAGGTCTGCAAATCATTACACCTTGCTAGAGAGTCGGAGACTTTCTAACTCCTTGTCCAGAACACATGTCAAGCATGCTCACTGGACTGGATCATTCACTATGCGTGTCATTATCAGTGAGATGATCCTGGCCACCATAGAAAACCATTGGATATGGGACCCGAAACCACAACCACCACGATGCTCCCATATAGGGGCCAACCTCAATGATCAGCCAGAGAACTATTAAATGTCTAAAGAGACAAATAATGAACTCTGCAGGCCACTGATCCCCGTGGAAATAAAGTGGAGTTTCCAGTTGACTCCCTGTCTGCCTTCAGGGGACTGGGCTCCCTTTTTCCCCCAGTTGCACAGGTCCAGATAGTCGAGTATTCTATAAGAACCGATAAATGTGCCCCCGTGGGGTACTTATTCATTACAGGAGGACATCAAGATACGGACAAGGAGCTGCTTGACTGCATATCATCTGCAAAGTTAGGATAACTAAAAAATAAAAATCCAGAGCTGCCGTGAACGTATAACTCTAAATTGTTGCCCAGCTCCAATAATTTATTTTATTCCTTTGTCACAATAAGCCAATTTCAGACTCAATTTCTCCAGGTACAAATGTTACCAAACCACGAAACATATATAATGTCACAAATTCAAATTTAAAAAAGGATATATAATTAACAAAACATATTTTTTGTAATTAAATTTAAAATAAAATAATTTTTAGTAGTTAATTAGAAAACACTAGGTCAATTTTAATAAAAAATTTTTTAAAAAACTTTTATTTTTTATATTTTATTATTTTTTCGATATTTCGCCACACCATTAGTTGGCATCATCAGGAAAACAAAAATATTATTATTATTATTATTATTTTTGTTTTTGTTTTGAAAAAAATAATAAAAAATAAAAGTTTTATAAAATAATTTTATTATTGACAGATTCTTTCACAATATTTGTTTTCTAAGAACAACAACCACTAAAGTAGAATTACCACCAAATATAATTATTTTTTTTTTTTGTTTAGCTATTTTTCAACAATATTTTGAAGGAATCAAGAACGACTAACACCAGTATTTTTTAAATTCAATTTCAAATTAAGAAAAGCACAAATAAACACATTTCAACGTTGAAATGAAAGTTAGTTATTCAAAAATTAAAGTTGTTTTCTAAAAACTATTACTGGCAAGAAGATAAGAAATACACTCTGGGATTTACATTTCATAAATTTTGAGGAAGTTGTACTGTAGCCAAAGTTAAATATGTAAAACATTGTGTTTCATTGCTTATAAGAATATTCTTTTTTCCCGGATAGAAATATTGATGTTTCTATTAAATAAATAGAAAATGTATGTTCCGGTACCCGACATACAAATCTATGTTCATACTGAAAGCCAAAATGTATTCTTTACTTAAATCACTGTTTCTTTCATTAACTAAGTGTAAAAAATAATATAAAATGTGTTTAGACGTGATCAAAATACTGATCCAGAATTAATGCATGTAGTATTAGTGAAAATGTGCTTGTAATGTGTTACATGGAAAAATTTATCGATGTTTGGATTAGCAGAGTTTAATGACCATAATTTTTTTTATTATTAATAATACAAATACTTTTAATTATTCTATTTATAATAATATTAATTGATTTCTGCTAAATAATTGTTATTTGTTAACAGCTCTGTGTATTTATATTTTTAACAAATTATATTCGATTAAACACATTAAAATTTGCATTTTGTAAAAAAGAGATCTCCGCATTGCCGTAGTTGTCCACGTTGCAGTCTAAATAAAATCCTGTGCATTTCTAAGGTTATATGGTTGTATTTATCCAACATATTCCAGTTGTTCGCATAAAAATTGAGGTGCGTTTCCCATCTTCATTTTTTGCTTAAACCTCAGTGTATTAAGTTCTAGTCTTTGTAGACAATAGACTGTATAGATGTATATCTATTTACCTTGTTTTGTAACTTTAGTAGTCTTTCTCTTTGTGGTTTTATGAAGAACTAGATAATATTGTAGAGCCGAACTCAAAATGTGGTTTAATGATTGATTACATTATAAATATTAATCGCGATAATTATCGAAACCTAATTTCTTATCCGTTTCAAAAATCCATTTTTTACCAATGTTTTTAAACATAAAAACAATGTGATCTTTAAATTTTAAGTCTTTGTCTATAATAAAATCTAGATACTTTATATTTTTCACCTTTTCTATTTCTGTGTTAATAATTTTTGTTGTCAGATTACTAACCATATTTATTTCCATTAATTTAGTCTTGTTCTCATTCAGTTTTAGCTTATTCATTTTTATCCAATTATTAACTCTTACTAAATCGCACATAATATTACTTTGGCATTGATTTTCATTTTCGGCTTCGTTAAAAATTAAACGACATCATAATTCAAGTCCTATAATTTTTAATTAATTTAGTAGTCAACAGCAGTTGAAATCACATTATTTCTTAATGAAATACGATTTTAGCAATTCAGCGAAATTCTTATAAATATATAAACCAAATAATATAAAATCGGAGAAACTAATCAATATAAATTTAAGAAAAAAATCTTTTTTTAATTCAATTAAAAAAATTTTAATAATAAAAAAATATTTAAATAAGATTAATAAGAAATTTTAGATCCATTTCATATAAAATAGCCATTAGCATACAATCATCCTCTTCACTAAGGCAGTTTTAAATAGATTCCATATTTTTACTTAGGTACAATATTATTTTTCTAAACAGGTAAAGGTGGGGTTACACCAAAATTTTAAAATATGATTTGACTTTTGTCCCATTTTAATTATTTAAAGATCTCGCAAGCTCAAGTAAAACAAATGTAAATTGTTTAAAAATAAAATGTTTTAACATTAAAAATTTGCACGGCCATGTTATTGGCATTAAAACAAATAAATTTGGTTGTTTTTATTATTAAATTCATTACCTCACTGCCACTTGTAGAATCATCTGAAAATCCAACATCTAAAACATTAATACGGCGACCAACGCGATTATGACGACAGGCACCAGCATTACGTTGAAACTCATTATCTTTGCAATCATTTTGCATAGTTTTCTTCTTTTGCCGGTTACGAAGATTCATTGAGCACGAGGGACCATCATCGGCAATGTCATTAACACCAATATCGTTTTTACTTTTGACGTCATCATCTTCATCATCACTAGTTTGATCAGAAACTGAAGTTGACTCCCCAGAATCATCGAATTCAATGCGCATTACAATACGACGTTTCTTTTTTTGATTTGAATGGTTTTTTTGACGGCCCCTGGTGCTCGACGAACGAAAATTCATATCACTACAATCACTGGAATCGTCAGACATGTTCGTTTCTTTCGCTTCTACTTTGTTTCTCACACTTAACCTTACGAGAGTTCTCAATTTATTTGTAACATGTAGTGTTGTTCTAGTACAGTAGTAGCATAATTAAATACAATATAAATTAATTCAGAAGAAAATAGTTAAATCTTTTCTAACATATGCAATTAAAGCTACATAAATTACGTATTAATTTTAAAATAATGTTTTTTCTTCTTATTTGAAATGTTAATTTTATACTATTAAATAATTCAAGGTAGTAAAAGAAAAAACAAATATTTTATCCGGCAATTCTGCGAATGTTTAATTCGGCTTTTTCTGAGACGGTATAATTGCAAATTTTCTGTATTTTACACTGTACTTGAATGTGTGCGTGCTTTATTTAGTCTTAAAAACAGCCGTGAAAAGTTTGCAGCACAAACTTTTTCAGATCTTTATTAATTGAAGAAATTTTTACATACGAATGTGAAGTAGCAAACTTTTTTTATATAAAAAAAACAAAAAAGAAACTTTTATTGGCTTGTAATGTACGTTAAAATTTTCATTTATTCTTTTTCGTCTGCATATACTATTTTTAAGAATTTTCGTCGCTTTTAATTTTGCAGAACTTTTGAAATGTTAAAATCTGTGTGTTTATTTGATTTATTGTACACTTTTCTACATCACTTTAACAGTTGTACCAAAAGATTATAATTTCTATGTTTTTAATTGCTTTTTAAAGATTTCTTTATTACTTTTTTATTTAGAAAAATTATGCACTTGGTCTTTCGCCATCTTCATATTTTTCTTGGTAGCTTCGTAATTCTTTTTTTTTGCTTCTGCAGCAGAACCTTAATATTGATATATTGGTAGCACTGGTTTGTTTAGCTATACTACATAGTTGATTTCAAATAATAATAAGGACAAATCTTATTGTCATATTTATTTTTTTGTCTATTGTTTGTATTCGATTCTTCAATTCGGTTACATTCTTATACAATGATTAAGACTCATATTAAAAAAAATATATGTATAAATACTTCAAACGAACTAGTCAAACTAATTCATTAGCATATTAAAATAAATTTTTTTTTGTAAAAGTCGACTCTAAAACTAGATGAAGCTATTTTAAATTCCTGTAACAATTAAATGCAAATTGAAAAATTTTATTGAAATAGTTATTTATTCCATCATCTTTGCAATCAAAGTATAAAAAATTACTTAAATTTTTGGAATTTATTTATAAAAATTACTAAAAAAAATATTACGAGATTTTTTAATTAGTAAGCTATTAGTTATTAAAATATGTACTTACGTTTAAAAGGAAAGGAACAATATTTTTAATTTTTAAAGAAAAATTCCAACTCTCACCATTAAATCGACTTCATTTTTCAAGCTGACAAAAACTGTACAATTACAAATTGTATTGAAGTTTTATTTCAAACTTCAAATCCTTGACTTACTTTACTCACTTCTTATAAGATATTAATAAAAAGATATTTAATTCTTTTGAACTCAACGATTAGGATTTTTCATGTAAGCAGTTAATTAAAGTGCAACTCGTGGTACATTCAAACCCTTCAAGGCAAAGTCGATTCAACTTAAATTATGCTTTATTTTTTAATATTTAAACAGAAAAGATAATATCAGCATTTTAGTTTAGGTAATACTTTAGCAATAGTCAACGGTAATCTAAAACTAGGATTATGAACCAATAATTTTTATACCATGCAAAATTCGGGTGCAGACTTTTCATGTTACTATTTTCATGCTAAATAACACCACACCTACGATTAACTTTTACGTACTATGGCGGAGAATCTAGCCTGAGCAACAGAGTAAGTATTTTTATTTCTCTAACTACAAAATAAATGAGAGACGGCGTTAAACAAAACTTTAGATGGTGTTTATATGCTACTGTATATGTTCATTTAACCAACTTTTTTATAAATTTAGTTTTAATTCATTTTTTTGTATTGACAAAGTTAATTTACAAAATTTACATCAACGGACAAACTTTATTTTATCAAATTTCTCTTGAAACACTTTCATTATTGCATTCATGGCATAAATGCAATTGAACAGCTGTTTATTTTTTAGCATTAATGTTTTTGATTTTAAATATTAAACTGCAACCTAATGCTGGCCATACACTACATAAGTAAGTTCAGTACTGAGGTCTGGCATTGCGTAAAAATAATTTACGGCACACGTTACACAAGTTAATTATTTAATTTTTTATTTTAAAGATATGTGTCGAAGACAATACAACGATGTTATTGCCTGTAATACTGATAAAAAACCGTTTATGATATAAAGTGGTACATGAATCGTTATAAACTATTGAGAGAGATCTAGGAACTGTATACATAATTTTTTGCGTTAGTTTTTCGATTTAATACTTCCATAATAGTAATGGTTTAAAAGAGTAGAATTCAAAAAGATCTTAGGTAACATCTAATAATATCGACAGAGCCAATAGCGTAAAATTTGACTATTTAAATTTATTCTTCTGAGTGATGTCCTATATTAAAGTTACTTTCCCGTTATCTAATCAACTATACAGTAACATTATGTTAATTCACTAAACTAAAATGTTATGAAAAAATTTCACGTGTGAAGCAGATTTTAAGATACAATGATTTTTAAATATTGGTATCTCTGCTGCTCGCCATGGTGTTTCATACCAACATCCGTTTCGCTCTTTTTGCTGTAAAATAAAAATCTGTCAACATGGGTCGTATGCACGCTCCTGGGTAAAAAAATCTTATTCTTTGTCGTTCTTAAGTAATTTTTACATAAATTATGTCTAAAAATAATTTATGAATTTTCTTCGGTTTAAAGTAAATAAGAATTACGTTTCGATCAACACGAACTCAAAAAATGTATCTGGAAGGATACGTTTATCGCTCATCTGCTTTGCAGTGTTAAAATTTGTCTAAAAGGTTTTAAATATTTTCTTTTACAGAAAGGGTATATCCCAATCAGCTTTGCCTTACAGAAGAACCGTTCCCTCTTGGTTAAAACTGAACGCTGAGGATGTAAAGGAACAAATTAAGAAATTGGGGAAGAAGGGTTTAACTCCCTCTAAAATTGGTAAGTAGTTGCTTAATATTGTTGTTATGAATCCGCTGGTATTCATTGTTAATGCTTTTAATTATAGGTATAATACTGCGTGATTCCCATGGTGTTGCCCAAGTACGTTTCGTTAATGGCAACAAAATACTACGCATAATGAAATCTGTTGGGCTTAAACCTGATATTCCAGAAGATTTATACCACATGATAAAGAAGGCCGTAGCGATCCGTAAACATTTGGAACGTAATCGCAAAGATAAAGATGGTAAATTCCGCTTAATTTTGGTTGAGTCCCGTATTCACAGATTGGCCCGGTATTATAAGAGCAAAAGTGTCCTTCCACCCAATTGGAAATACGAATCTAGCACAGCTTCTGCCTTAGTTGCTTAAGTTGTTTGGTTTGTGAAGGAATTAGTGTTATTTTACAAATATAAATGAAACAATAAAGAAAGGATACGTTTTTAAAAACGTAAATCTCGTGTGAAATTTATTACTGCAGTCTGCCTGATGGTGAATGATGCATGAGCCATTAAAGTTCTGAGACAACGAATAGAAGTGTTGAAACAGGTTTGATGGCGATGGCATTAAATACTGATGGTTCACTAAAGATTATAGTATCTCCAAGAAAAGTTCATTCTTACATATCTAAATGTGTCCTAATCTCATGATTAATGGTAATTTGCCCAACGACAACCTCTTCATTGGACTCTTTAACTTTAGAGGTTGCCTAAAATGTGGATTGCTTCCATATTTTCGCCTTAAATTGAGTATAGAAAGTTATGTGCAGGATTAAGTAAAACGAGATGTTTACTTGCAAACTCAGATCAATCGAATGTTTTTGTTATTGTAGCCCTACTACATATAACTGCAAATTAAAAAAAGAAAAACATTTTAATATGTAAAAGGTTGTAAATCCTTTATTTTTAATACTATTGCATTAAGCTTTTGTTACTAAAATTATTTGTATGAAATGCATTACATTTATAAAAGCTTACGTTTGTCATTAGTGTAAAATTTAATTTTAAATCAAATGGACTGCCCTTCTGTGCCTAATTTAAGAAGTAAATTAAATTTGCTGAGCTATTGAAAATTCAAGGCTACTTTTATTTACTAGCTTAATTGCACCCGATGTTGCTCGAATTTAATTTTAGACTTTGTATATGAGAATCCACTCTGAACACAAGAAACAATATTTTATACCTATTGAAAAAAATAATTTCGGAGAAAACAGAAGTCTCAACTCCAATCTCTTAGGTCTGTGAACAAATGTAAGCAAATGCAAAATTTTATTGAGATTGGATTTGCTTATTCGACAACAAGAAACAAGCTTATTTAATAAGATAAATTAATTTATATTTTAGTTCAAACATTTATATTTTTGTCTCCATCAAAGCATTTCAACATGATATTTATATTGCACATCTTCCAAATATAAAATAATTCCGTTGTTTTTTAAAAAGTTGCGTTAACAGAGTGACCAGTGTAAAGAATCTAGGTGTTGCAAATATCGATAAACGCAACTATCGACGAGGTCTGCACTGTATATTTAAAATCGGATTTTCATTTTATTTATTCAAACAATATGTAATAAATAGCCTCAGAGCCCATAATGCTTATATTACATAACAGCAATCAAACCTAAGTATATTAAGTGATAAGATGATAAAGAAATCATAATACAATTTTAGAATACATTTTTTTATAATTGGTTCAACTGAGACAGACATAGACTTTTACACGACGACCTATATTTAGAATTTCATTAAAATCGGTACAGCAATTTTTCTATTAGGTCGAACGCATAAGTGCTCCAGATTCCCCCTTTTCATCTCTCCTGATCCTCTTTAAAAAAAAAAAATAACCTATTGCATCCTCCAAACAAACTTGGGGTTAAAAAAATCAGTTTAGCTTGATTATAATCGGGAGGCATTAGTGCTAGCAATAAATAAAAATAAATTCAAGGATGAGTTTAAATGGTATAACTAAATTAATCATACAACAAAAACTAACCGACACATTCTATTAAAATCTGTCAAAATATGTAACTGGTCTTTTGCCGTTATGGGGTGTCTCTTCTTTCATCATTTTGGTTAATCTTCAGCAAAGAGTATATTTGAAACTATTTAATGCTATACCAAAAATGGTAGCTTTTAAATAAATAATTTATCGATCATAATAAAATGCTCATAATGAATGCCAATCTAGTTTCCGTTGTAGCTGTAATAATTGCCTATTATTGTAATATTTAACTGAATCCTGCAGAAAGACAGGGAAAAACATTACAATATGTTTTAGGAAAACAAGACAAAAATAGAAGATTTTAATTTTTAATGTTATGCATAAGATTTCTTATCTTAATGCCTAAATAATAACTTCTTTCAATGTTTACAGTATACAAATAATTCTAATAAATAAAAAAAGTCTTTAAAAAATGTAATGTTATATTATTTTAGTTAAATTTTTATCTACGTCTCTGGTTTATACAATTTAGTACCTTTGATTTGATATGGAAATATAGAGTTTCAAAAGTCTACAAGGAAAAAATGTTGAAATCAGCTGTAAAGTTATTAACAAACCGAACACCGACCAACGTTTTAAAAAATTCTTGTAAGTTTTATGATTAAGTAAATTTAGATTAAATTTATTAAAAACAACTAAAATGAAATTTTTTTAAGCCTATTTAAGAAATTTATGCAAAATGGTTGATGCAAAACTAAATGCTGTGGCAAATGTTGATATTGACGATGGTATTTTTAAATATGTACTTGTCAAAGTATACGGGAAAGAGTCTGATGATGGTACAGAGCCCTATAAATTGATTGTAAGAGGTTACGAAGATTGCGAATGGCATAGTAAGTCATCAATTTTTTTGGAATCAAATTTTGGATTCAGTAATATTATTTTAAAGATGATATTTATGAGCGAGTTAGTGCATCCTGCAACGGTTTAGGACTTGAAACGGAATGCCTTGGTGGTGGCAGAATTGATCACAATCCTGAAGGCAAACGCATTAAAGTTTATGGCTACTCTCAGGTGCATTTTTTTCTCCGATGTTATCAACTTATTTACTAACATTTTTTCGCTAATATTTAAGGGTTTTGGAAAAGCGGATCATGCAGAATCAAGAAAAGTTTTATTAACAAAATATCCAAACTATGAGATTGAAATTTCTGATGAAGGATATTAAGAAAAATGGACACTTTTTATAAATCAAACATCGAGTTAATTAAAAAACTACATTTTTTGAATAAATATAAACCAGTTATTATTTTTGAGAGAAAATTATATCCAATTTTTTCTGACACTGGGTACTTATGCTTAATTCAGCTATACGGCTATTAGTAAATGGAAAACCGGTAGCTGCACAACTGGAATGCGGGGATTTATAAACTTGCCAAACCTTAAGGTTAACTAAAATACAAAAACCTTAAAAAGTTTTCCAACGTGTGTGTAAAAGCTATTTGAATTAAAGTCGGGTATTCAAATTTGATTATTTGCGAAATTTATTAAATATGGTTGGTACAAAATTAAAGGATTATTCTCAGTGTTGATATTGACGTCGATATTTTTAAATATAAAATAAAATGGTTTTTTACAAGCTATGTTCAACATTATATTTACGCCAAAAGTTGGATTAGGTGCCCCTGGAGGCTGGTAGGTAGTGTACTAGCTTGTCAGTATGGGGGTTGTGAGTTCGATTCCCAACGAAGACCTTGGTTTTTTTCACTACAAAAAAAATTGAGTGTCGGTGGTGCTGCTCAGCGATGAAAGCATAGTCACTGGTCGCTGTGTTGTCTTTATACGGCAGTTAATTTCCGACTATCCTTCTACTTTCACCACCTGTTCCATCTCTTCTCTATCCCTTTCTTAAAGAATGTAGCACGGTACTTGACTAAATAGGCATTGTTGCCTGAAGCGCTACTTCTCTTACAAAAAAAAACTAGCTCTGTGGTGATAAAATTGAACACTAATCGAAAAAAAATTATTAGACCTTCTCAAATTAAATTGTCCTCTAGTATTGAAAAATTCAGTATATTTTTAATTTTATTAATATTAACGAAAAGTTTTACTAATAAAATATTCAGTTTATGCGATTGAAATGTTTATAAATTTTAATTAATTAAAATCTAGCCTAGAACAGTAAAATAAACAATTTTTATTAATAATGTCTGATTAAAGTTTTTGTTTTACATTTAAAAACAAAACAGAAATGTTGTGGGTATTCGACATTTCTAAATAAATTTTCGTATATACATACACATATTTACATAGTTAAAGAAATATTTTGTGGTAATATGTAACTTATTAAAATAAATTCTTTTTTATTGTATAAAGATGTACTTCACTCATTTTATTAATTAACAAGAATTAGCAAATTAAATTTTAAGGATAGTTATTTCTAATTTTTAGAAATTTTATGAGCAGCTTATGCTTATGAATCCATAATAACGTCGTGTACATTTTGCATGTGATCTGCAAATAAATCTTGTCGAACAAATATATGCTGGCAAATAACGCAAGTAAATATAACATGATCACTTTCTTCAGCTGGTTGTTGCTTTATTTTTTTCTGAGCAGAATTCTGCTCCTTTAATTCATCGCCATCTTGAGTATGGTTAGTACGAACATGCATTTTTAGTGTGTACTTGTCCACAAAAACTTTGCCACAGTATTCACAGTTATAACGTGGACGATCCTCCTGATGTGTAACCATATGACGTTTATATGTTCGTATAGTTTTAAATGTTTGCGAGCATACCGGACAAATAAGAGGATTATCTTCGGCCTCATGTTGCAAACGATGGTTATAAAATATTGTTGTTTGAGAAAAGAACATCCCACACCGTTCACATTGGTGCTTTTTTTTATTAAAGTGAACTTGCATATGTCGAATTACGTTAACACGTCGTGCATACGTTTTGCCACAAAAGCTACAATCATTTTCTGTTTTCCCATTGTGAATGTTCATGTGCAATACCAAATACTCATCGTTACGAACTTGTGTGCCACACACATTGCATGTAACTCGATTTTTATGATCTTTTTCAAGGTGATAGTCAAGAGCACGTTGGTTTTTTAGTTTTAAGTTACAAACTGGACATGGATAATTATCAAGCATATTTTCAGTTTTTAATTTTTCTTCATGGCCACTGGGTGAGGGCTCTGTGTCTAAATCAGGATCGGCAAAAATATTATCAGAAGCTTCATCATCGTTATCAGTGTCGTCTATAGCTTCCATTTCGTCATCATCATCATCATCGATATCGCCAACATCGTTATTGGTATCAAAGTTGATTTCGTCATCGTCTTGTATATTTCTTTTTATTTTTTCCACATTCTTGTCCACTGGTTTGATTTTAATGCCTTTTATGCGGGCATTTATTTTGTCACTTAAACGTTTTTGAACCTCCAAAAGTTCGACAACATAACAATCATATCTTACTAGTTCCTTGTAACAAACAGTACATACTCGTGCTCGAGCTGGCACAGTAAATGTAACCTTAAGAACTCTGGATATATGTCTTATTATATCAAGTATTGTTTTCTGTGATTTTGGAGCCCTTGCTCTATAAACTTCATCGCAGTAAAGTGCTCTAAAGTCAGTTTCCTGACAAATATGACACTTTGGTGTGAGTATCTTCTCCATCTTTTTAAAAAAGATTATTTTTAAATTACAAAAGAAAAATTAATGAATTATATTTGTTTAGCTTGTAAATCTTCTTCTTACATTAGAAAACAAGAACAAAAAATCGCTAATGTCACTTCACATATGTATGTAAAAAGTGCTGCCTGTTTTTTTGTTTATGCGAAAATTCAATTAATTATTGTTTGCTTATTACTTGTCTGACTATTTATATTAATTTGTTTTAAACCCCGTTCCTACATACTACGACAATACAATGCGTAAAAGTTTAATGGACTTTTGAAGTATTCTTTGAAAGAAAATTAGTTATTAAGTCTATGACTTGGCAACTCTAGTGATGTTGACTTTATATGTTTTGACATCGATGAAAGAACAAACATTTGTGCATTATTTTTTCGTCTCCAATAATAGTGAAGTGAAATACTTTGGTATGAAAATCGATTCTTAATAATAACAATTAGAGCAGTAAAACTTAAATTATTATGGAAGCCGTCATTTTGTGTTTTTTGTGCGGAAATGATACCGTAAAGCAAAATCTTGAATTTTATAACATACAATCTTCCGTAGTTCCGGCATCACAGAAGCTCATTCACATTGTCCTTCAGCATTTAGCAAATTGCATCAAATACAAACTGATTTTTCAAAGTGAAACTTATATTTGTGGGGATTGTTTTAAAGAGTTGTCCGATTATGACAATTTAATGTTGAATCTTCTTTCATCGCAAAGGCGACTAACAGTTTTGTTGCAAAATGCATTGTTGATGGATAAGCCGCAGGAACCTCCCATATTAGGAGATGAAAATGAACAGTCAATGGACATAGAACTTGAATTCGAAGATGAAGACGATCCAAGCCTTATGGATGCTTTTAATCCAAATCTTGACACAAAAGAAGAACTAATTGAAATTGACGATGAGGCAATTATAGAAGAAACAGCTGAAAATCAAGCTGAAATTAACAGTGAAGGAACCAGCACGAGCAGCGTTTATCAAGATATTCAAAATAGAAAAACTGAACGTAAACGCCAAAATTTAGAATGTGTTATATGCGGAGTTGTTTTAAAATCGAAATTTCTTCTTCAAAATCATATGAGCGAATATCATAATGCAAAGCAATTTTCTTGCAAAATTTGCGGAATAACCAGAAAAGATGAAGAATATCTTGAATTACATATGAATATTCATGAAGGAAAAACAGAAAATGAATGTCGCTACTGCCCAAAGCGCTTTACACGCCCGGTTAACACATTGAGGCATATGCGAATACACTGGGATAAAAAGAAGTTCCAATGTGAAAAATGCGGAGAACGATTTTCGCTTGATAATATGCTGTACAATCATCGTTTAAGGCACGAAGCTGAAGAAAATCCACTCATTTGTGGTATTTGTAATCAATCATTCAAATCTCGAAAAACTTATACACATCATCTTCTTATACATCAAGAAAATCGTCCGCGACATCATTGTCATTTGTGCCCAAAATCATTTACTGAACGCTATACGCTTAAAATGCATCTTAAAACACATTGTGAAGAGAAATCCAATGAAAGTTTTCAAAATCACAACATAAAATCATCTTCAGAAGAAAAAGAATCAGAGACAGAAGAAGCTATTGGTATATTGGTGGAAAGTGATAATTATGAGGGTGATAATATGTGCGTTATATGTAATAAAAAATACGATGCAAAAGATGGTTTAGAACAACATTTACAAGAAATGCATGATGTAATCCTTAAATAACTACTTTTTATGTAAAAATCTGAAGTCCGTTTTTCGTAAATAAATATATGCATTAGCTTCTTGTCATTAACTATTAACCGTTTCTAATACCGATTAATCGGTAAGTTTAAAATTTATCGCTTTAGATTGTTCGTATGAAAATCCAAGATAAGCAAGATAGCTAATAATAATCGATAAGCAGATTTGAAATCTTAATAGATAAGTTTAGAAAACTAAAAAACGGTTTTTATTTAGAAGTTTAATAAAACGAATTATAATAAAGAAATTGTTTATGTATACGGAAATGAAGCTTTAATTTAATTTTAAAAGAAACTAATAAAGTACGAAATCAAACAGAAAATTAAATATGTTAGAACTGACTTTTCCCTCCCAGGGACGCCCAAAGTTTTTATGTGTACATATATTGTCACAGCTTCAGAAACTTTTAGGTAAGCTTTTTGAGAGGTAATTTTGATAAATTATATCTTAAAAAATTTAACCCACTGGAAACAAGGTTATTTATTTTTAACGAAAATTGGGTTTAAATTTCATTTAATCAAGGAAATTTTGAATATTTGTATGAAAAATAGAACAAAGGTATGTATGTAATTTTATGCGTTCATTTCTCGAAAAGCCACAAAACATGTTCACCATTGATTCGCACCAGAGCTTGCAGTTATCTTATAAATGCTATTATTATTAATTAATTTGGAGCTCCGGCGAATGAGTTTAACACTGTTCCTAACTAATTTGCTATAAGGAGACTTACATATTTGAATTTAAATAACTAGCCACGCGCTAAAAATTCCAAGGGTAATTGCTGTCAATTTGATATTTCACATCAGAAGCCTTTAGCAAATAAATCGCCGACTTAATTTTCTTAAGTTAAATAAATAGAAAAATATCTTAAATATACAAGCGATTTTATTTCAACACATTAATAATTCTTTTGTAATCTGAAGAAATAAGTGCTCGAACTTTAAATATACATATTTAAGTTTTTGCAAAAATTGAGAACTAAATTCTAACATTCGATATCGAAATTCAAGTTCACGATCATTTCTGACAAGCATTGTTGAATTGGAAAATGTAAACATTACAAATTTATAAAAGAATGGAAAATACAGGCATTTAAGTAGTACCATTTCATAACGACTGAGCTACATTTAAATAAATTTTTTATATTAATATAAAAAATGGATATTATTTAAATTAGTAAATATATTAACTACCATCGAAAATACCATGTCCAAAATTCTCATTATCTGATGTTCAAAACACTATTCTTGCCGATCCAGCACTAATATTTTACAAGTACAATAAATCAAAATACTAATCTCAAATAAATGCTCATAGTAGATGCACATACTAGGTTTGATTGTTTTGATCCCATTTGTTTACTGTCGTCTGCTAAATATAATTTGATATCTCAAAATGTAATTTTGTAACGCATGAATAGTTATTGGACACTTCAAAGTTAATTTGCAAAACACACGATTATTTAAAACCTAATGTTGTATTACTCAGATCTTTTTTTAATGAACAGCGTACAAACTAGAATTATTTTAAAATATTTATTCATTCTCTTGAGAACGAACGCGACCATTGGGATTTGTTAAACGAATTGATAGTTGTTTAGCACGCTCCACAATTTCCTTGCGTTTTTTGGATGAGACACCATGAGCGATTTCTCCACAGTAAACGCGGTTTTGCATCATTAAAACTTCTAATTCTTTAACATTGTGTACAACAAACTTTTTAAAGCCAGTTGGCAGCATGTGTCGGGTACGCTTGTTGGAACCATAACCAATATTGGGCATCAAATATTGACCCTTAAAGCGACGGCGTACTCTGTTATCAATACCTTTTGGTTTTCGCCATTTGTGCTAATATGATTGGCATATTAATTCAAAATATTAGAATTATATTTGTGTATTTACTTACCGATAACTTAGCATAACGATCCGATTGGTGGCGAATGAAGTGCTTAGTACGCTTCTTTACAATTTTTGGCCTATATGCTGGGCGAATGGTCATATTTGAGCTGGAAATAAGATTAGACAAGCTTAAATAATAATGTCACATACTAATGATTCTTAATATGGATTGCGATAAATATCCAAATCCATAGATAACAAACTCAATAAGATTTCTTCGTTTTATTTCGAAATACACTTAAGAAACCTTTTTAATATTTGTATTTTAAATTAATTGTATACTAAATTTTTTTTAACGAAAGATGTTAACAATTTTCAAAGATTTTCTAAAGAAATACACACCACTTTTCTAAAAGAGCACGTCAAAAAGAAAGAGTCCCGAAGTTGGGTGCACTTCTGCTGTCAAATGTATTCAAGCAAATGGCAAGTTTGCATGGCTGCCAATATTTCGGTATATAGCTTCCGGTTCAAACATTTAATAAATTATATAAAACTGTCTATTTTACTTTAAATAAGAGAGCTTGTTTGAAAACATTGATGTGCACAAAGTTTTAATGACATAAACAATATTTGCGGATGCAAATTTAACGTTATTTTGTATACTGCAAAAATAACATCTATTATCGGCGTCGCACATTCCATATTTTCTTGCAACAAAAAATATTTGTTTCATATTTAAATTTTTCTAGAAAAAAAAATTTTTTTTAATATAATTACCAATTTTAATTGAAAACGCGCTTTACAATATAAAACCACTGTAATATCAATAAATTTCATATTAGTTTATTATTACAATAGTTTGAAATGATGGTGTGGTTTTTATTGAATCATAACTTGGTCTAAGAAAATCGGCATAATCTCATTACAATTCCTTATTTACTTCTTATCGTTGAATTGTCCACCCTTTTATAAGCCATATGACGAAACCAACCCCAAACATTTGTATTTTTACAAAGGTCCGGAGAATAAGGTAACAAATGTTTTGATTTTTAAAAAAATATTTTACTCTTTTGGGGCGTTAAGGATCAATCCAAAAATATCTCTTATTTCTCGTCTTTTCAATACTTTGAAATTTTAAATCGATTGTGTCTTTAAACGATGTAAACTATAACTGCATTCTATAAGTTATTTCACACAATTTATACCGTAATGACACGATTGCGAACGATAAACATCGATTTTATTTCTTTGCAACGTTAAAAAAATTTTATCGCCATTTCTAACTAATGTCTATTAGAAAGAGATATAATTTTTTATGCTCATAGTTTCATGCGGTTTTTTTTTAATAAATATAAAAAAGCAAAGATATATAGAGGTGTTATAAATCCTATATCTTAAAAGATTTTAAAACTTCACTCACTCAATTATATATAAAATCAAAAACACTTGCTGTGTCAATAATAATATGTAATAAAATGTTGGTGGAATGAAGCAACAAATAAGATATTAATTTTTTGAAACTCAATTTATTTAAAAACAACAATTAACTAAGGCTATCGGATCAGTTTAGAACTTAATAAAATCACACAATGTACCCACAGGTCATACATATATACAAATTCTTATTATATTATAATTAATTAAATGCTTATTTTTCATATTTTTTTTACTTTTGTTTTGATACAATTTTTAACATCTCTGAAATTGTTAGTATAAATTTACTTAAAAGCAGTAACTAATATTAAAAATTCTGCTTTGTTTAGTCAAGAGTAGGGAAGAAATATTTTTTGAGTTTGGTGTAACAGATTTACTTTTCTTTAATACATTGACACAACCAAAAACCTTTATAGTACTAAAAAAAGGCTGTAAGAGCTTGTCATTTGTATTTTAATAATTTTAATTATTTAAAAAATATAATAATATCCTAGAAAATTAAGGCAACAATTTACTAAAGATACAATAAAGCAAATACTTAGATAAGAAAAAATAAATAGATGGCCATTTAGTTTATATTCATGCCAGTTTGTACTCTTTAAGCAAACCTGTCAAGTAAGAGTCAGTCATTTGGTCCTATCGTTAAAAAAATTTTAATAAATATAAAATAAAATTAACACAATAGTAACTAAATATAAGGATATTTAAATAGCAAAAAATTATTTTTCTATACCTTATTATTATTTTTGCAGAACTGTTTTTAATCGTTAGTTAATATACAATTAAATAATTGATTAGCTTCGATAATTATTAAATAACCTTTGGCTGAATGTTTATAGGTTTGCTTTGGGTAGAAATATTGTTATATGCCAGTATTTAAAAAAATTAAAAACTTAATATGCATTCATAAGATGCTTTAAATTTTCATACGCTGTATTCATAACACCCCAACTTATAAATGATCGCGCAGTATTGAAACCACACCCTCTATAAAAACACGCAATGCTACTGCCTCTTTCTCGATAAATTTTTAGGCATGTTTTCCACATACTTTCAGTTGGATGTCCCATATCGCTTTGCATGGCAACCTTTATTACATTGAGAGGATAAAAGAGCGTACTTGTACTGGCGCCAATTATAGCACCAGCTATAAATTCTTGTGCTGATTTCGAGGAAATAGATTTCTAGAAATTGTGTATATGAAATTGTATTTTTGTAGGTTAATACATTTTTGTCAAAAATTCTATTCACAAATCCATAACTTACTCTTTTTGGTAAACGTAAGCTAGCTTCTTCACGCAATATAAAAAACATTGCATTGGATGGCCCATTTCGCCAAAGCACAGGCATTATTCCACGATACAATTCTTTAAAACCATGATTTGTTAAAACATATCTGTGAAATATTGTTAAATTTAATAATTGCGTACAAAATTCTTTTTAAAATAAAACTAGATAAAAAAATAAAACTATAAGGTATATTAAACTATATTATAGTATCTGCTACAGTTTTCCCGAATGAATATATACAGGCATGTTCTTGAAATCACATACTTTCAAATCACATGTGGTTTTAAAATCACACTTGTGTTTTTATGCTGTTCTGTAAATCACACTGTTTTTGTAGTTTTCGATGTGATTTTACTTTCCTGAAAGCACAAGAAAACAGCTGATTTACCTGACAAACACAAAAATTGAAAACACAAAAGCAAATAAAAAATGTTCAGTAAAAAAGGTGCCCTTACAATTTTCTAAATTTTAAAGTGTTTGTTTTCAATAAAAAGTAATTATGTAACAAAATTAATAAGAAAACATATTGGTTGAATTATTTCAGTAATTTATTTTACAGTTTTCATTGTGATAGTGCAAAATTACCCTAGTGATTTCAAATTGCAAGTGGCAAACGTGAACGTTTTAAAAGCACATAAATTTGTGCACAGAACACATTTCTTGTGCTTTCAAATCACTTTCATGAAATGTGATTTTCAGAACAGGCCTGATAAAATTTTTGGAAGAAGAATTAATCAGAATAAATTTTTTTATAATCAATTTATAGAGTTCACTAGTTTAAGTCAGATTTGTATATTTTTTGTTTTCACAGAATATGTAACTTTAAAAACCGGTTTTCAACGTATTTATTGCGAAATTAATTCTTCACCAGTAATATTTTATAAAATTTTGAAGCAACACAAAATTCTACGTTCAGCTTTTAGGTATCTAGAAGCAATTAAAGTTTCGTTTTGCTGGCTGTTTGTTCGGTATGAACATCGAGCGCTTTCGATGTGGTAACATTATTCTCAAGCCGCGTTTTAAACTGTACTCAGGAAAGGAAAGACAAGACAAGAACTTTCTTGTTCTTTTTATTTCTTAATCAAAATTTCAGTAGTACAATATACATTCTTAATAAAGATGAACTTGAAAGGTATTTTATATAAAAACGCCAATGGAGAATTTAAAGTTGGAAAAAATCATAGTTGGCAGGCAACTTACCCAAATGCACGTTGTGTATTTGCGAAATACTTGTGATACTTTGAGTCTGCTAATAGAGTTTGAACTCTTTCGAATGGCAGCAATAAAGTTTCTACCGTACCAGCTGCTATACCAGCTATTATTTTCGCCTTGTATGCCTTCATATGAAAATCATCGACGAGATAACGACGTGTGCCATCAAAAACTCCAAACATTATAGACAAGGATATTGTTTTTTGTGCAAGAGGGGGAAGCATACCACGATATAAGAATAACAAACCCTCATGTCGCAACTGTGTGAAAGCGGATGAGATGCCAACACCGTGTAACATTTGGCGAAATATCATCTTATAAATGGGATATGTAATACCAATGTTAACGAATGCCGCACCACAGCCACAAGCGAATTCATTCCAATAAAATGCTCCGAAAAAACGTTCTATAAAAACACTTGTATTGTCCATAGGAATGCCGTTAAGTTCATGCTGGGGGTGATGTTGTGCGCTCGAAGTCTGTTCAATTTTACTTTGTTCTGTAATCATGTTGTTTTAATGTAATTTATTGAACTTTTTCATATAAGTTTACTAATAAAAAATAATTACACGACTCCATCGACTATTTGTTTGTGAATTACAAAATCAGTCGTAAATAGATGTTAACTATGTTTTATCATGTTTAAGAGTTTATAGTGTCTATTTTGTAATTTAATTTTCACACAATTTAATTAAACTCCGTATTGTTTTTTCGTTAAAATATTTTTGGTGCCAACTTTTTAAAATATAATCGATTTGTTAACTATTTACCGCTGGACGTAATAACTGTTACCAACAAGAATTATTAATTATATAATTTACATTTGTAACAAAATTCCATGCACATTATTTTTATGAATTTTTAGTTGACTGTGCTGCGTCTTGCACTGCTTTTAATCTAAATTTGTTGAGATTTACAATTACTGTGACTAATTGAACTGAGATTTCAGTTCTTTTAAAATATTACGTTGATGAAACAATTTGTGTATCTTTAATTTACCATTTCTACAAGCAAATTACAGGAATTATGAAAAATTATGGGGAAAATGTTGATGTATATAATTGCGAGTCGATTTAAACTTGCCAGATGTAAACTAATTTTAAGAACATATGAGCATTTAATAGAATATATTGTTAGTGTTGGAAAATATAATTCTTTTCCTAAAACTACATTTCACTGCAATTATTTGACTTTTAATCGATAATGATTAAGATTTAATTTTTATGAATAATTTTTTCCTAGCGAGTCTGAAAATAATTTTTATAATTAACCTACCTTTCTTTTTTCATGCGTATAAACAAAAAAAGTATAAAAAGAGTATAACAAGTGTATTGATTTAAAAATCCGAAAAAATGTCGGTTTTACATTACTCTATATTATTGTTCAGTTTTCTATAACTCTGCAAGGAAATTTTTGGTGCCATCGAAATTTCTATAGCTCGCTTTTAATTTAATATTCATTAATGTAGTTATTTCAAATATGCTTATGAGGTAAAAGAGATTTTTGCATACGGATTAACCATGGATAATCGTTCTTATTTTGTAGTGTGACTGTTTCATCAAAAGGGTCATATTTAGCATGCCCTTAAAAAAATCTACATACATATGTATGTATATACTTATGTGTGATGGGGCAAATGATAAATAAAAAAAGATGCAGATTAAAATAAAGATAAACAATGTTTTTTAACTGCTTACCAATTTTTGAATAATTCAGAAACTAGGGTACAGATTAAAATTTTTTTTGCTTTTAAAAAATGAAAATGAGAGCAATTATTACGAATTAAATAAGCCTTTGCACATTTGTATTCATTATATTCAAAATTAAGTTCCCAAGTTTTGGTGCAATATACTAATGTGACCGCCTTGCTCCTAATAAAATATAATAAGTGAAATAGTGCTTTGAAATTATTGAAATTTCTTTCAAAGTAATTATTGGCCGTAATGATATATTTGTTTTGATCGACTAAAAAAATGAATGAGTTGCAAGGAATCAAAATTAAATTTTATAATAAAAAGTTTTAGGATGATAATTTTTTAAGAGCTGTTTTAAAATATAATTTAATAAAAATTTTAATAGGCAGCTTTACTTTATCTTAAATTTGTTTAAAGTTTCCCTGATGAGTTATACATCATTAATTTGGGCTCTTAGCATTCTGAAGAGTTACTTCTAAAAAATGTAGCATATAACGAACTGACCTGTAAGAATTACATTGCAAATTAATATTAAGCGAAGTTGTTAAAAGCGATCGCATGCATTTTCACCTGCCTCATTGTACGTCGTGCGTTTGGTTCATTATTTGCTGCTTCTTGTTAAGGCATAAAATTGTTTTATTTGCAAGCAAAAGTATGAAAGGAAAAGAAATAAAATTTAAAATACAAGCATTTGTACACCCTATCATGATTTCTAAAAAAATTCAAAATAAAAAATATTCACGGCGAAACTGCAACAAAAAGTTAGAAATAAAACAATTATTTAAAAATTTAATCACAAATTATAATGATTAATTAATGGAATAAAAAACCATGCTTAATTTATTCCGTTTAAAAAAATAATTATAAAAAAATATTGACTTAAATATTTTCTAAATAAGAAAAATAAATTATTTTTGTACTTATGAAAAAGTTTCATAACAATATAAAAGCTATCTAAACCAAAACTGTTTAATAGGGATCATTTTCGATATAATGAATTTAATTGTTAGTAAACTGAATAGTTGGGTAACATGCTTAAACACTCAATATATGGAAAGTAAATAGTCACCCTAACAACTAGAATGAATTTTGTTTTATTCTACTTCAATTCTTAGTTTGTTGTTGTAAATAATGTGTGTAAAGAGAATATGGGAAGAGGGGAACTCTTCCATTGGGACTAAATAAATAAGAAAAAGACTTACATTAAGATATGGTTGCCACTACCACGAAAGATCTTTAGTTGCGTACAGCTTGTCCCAAGACACATATAGTTGTTTTTTGTAGAAGCATCAGTACTTTCATCCAACAACGCAGAAAATTTATTTTCTTGAAGATTTCTGATTAGATTGTCTTTTTCTTATCTTGCTAAAACATACTAATTTTCGAACTCTTGGTTCGCCCTAAATGGCATTTTTTTATAATAAAATAGTCAGGTACAATTTCTTTTAATAATGATATTCAGTGATTAATAGTTTGAATAGCTAAATTGTGTTCAACAAAAATAACGCTTAAGCGGATCCTGAAATTGGCCTCATCATTGTTTTCTTCCGGGCCTTGCTTGTCAAAAAATAAATCCATTGTTTTATTTTTAGTTTTTGAAAAAATATTTTTTGTGCATTTGAGTATCAGCATGTTTATTTAAGTCTGATTTACCGCAATTTGATATTTTGCCACAGGCCGTGAATCTGCATTTAAAGCTATCATCTTTGACCGGCTCCATCCCATTAGCTTCTCGTCTTTCAACCAAATTGAAAAAAATCATTTTCGTTCGTAACTTTTTGACGTTTTTCATCATTATCGGAAGACGAATTGGATATTTTTCTAAAATTACTTTTATTATGTTTTAATTTATAATATCTTAATCCTGCATATTACTTACAAACTCGCTTATTAAACCGAAGACCTTTGCAAAGATGGCATACGTGTAAAAAAGAAATTGCGCTAAACTGTTTCATTTTGTGTAGTTTACATGTAAAGAAAAGTATATGTATTTTTACAACTGTTTACAACTGCAAATATATAATTTTTAGTTGTCACAAAAGAAAAAATCTGCTTTTTAAAAAAATCCCTAAATTTCGACAAAAGTGAGAAATCTTCCCCTTTTTCCCATATGAAATTTTTGAAAGAAATGCCTACAAAAAGGGAAAATATCTTCACTTGGCATCACTTACATCTCTGCACAAATTTGACCCCTTTCAGACAGGCAAATTTTACTTTGACAAAGTTTTTTTAATTTTCTTTTAAACTTTCTTTGGTGTTCAAACACAAAAAGTTTTCTTTTACAAATTTTGTTTTAGTCAATGTAATCTGTAATGTAATCTGTGTATAAGTACAACTGTGTATAAGCGACGAAAGAAAAACAAAGCAACTTTGCGAGTATATCAAAGTCTGTACTCTCAATCATGCTTTCTCCCTCGCTCTCACATAAAATCAAAACTTTGCAAAGTAAAATTTGCCTGTCTGAAAGGGGTCTTTGAAGCTTAGCCTGTGATTTGAAGAGACACGCTTACAATTAAAATAATTATATTAATTAGGAAGTTTACAGCACACAAGAAGGAAATTATCGTTGCTTAACAACACTTAAGTAGATTTGCATAAATAATTATTGGAGCATTGCCAAATTTAACCAACTCTTAAATACTCATAATGTAGGCTTTTATTTTACATGTATTGTTATATATATAAGTTAACACAACTAATAACTCTCATTCACATAAATTAATTTGTATGTTAAAATACAAACATATAAGCAAATACATATAAACAAAGAAATAAACTTATAAGAACCTCTGATACAATTCGTTATTTGAATAATTAACGTCAATTAAGCAAAACCATAAAAAACAAAACTGTAACACTTTTTTATAATTTGTACTAAATAAACAGAAGACTAGGAAGTAAATTGTAATTATTTCACAATAATAAGCAAAAGAATAAAAAAACAAAACTGTAACACGTTTAATAATTTGTACTAAATTGTAATATTATTATTTCACAATAATAAGTAAAAGAATAAAAACAAAATTGTAATATTTTATAACTAGTGCTTATTTAGCAAAAGGAAAACACAATATTTTTTATAATTAATATTTTGTTATTGTTTGTTAGACCCCTTTCACACAGGCAAATTTTACTTTTACAAAGTTTTTTTAATTTTCCTTTAAACTTTCTTTGGTGTTCAAACACAAAAAGTTTTCTTTTACAAATTTTGTTTAAGTCACTTGGTGCTTTATGTAATCTGTGTATAAGCTCCTTTAGCCTCTGAAACGCCTCTTCTGCTGCCCCACCCCAGTGGTATGGTTGCGAATTTCTGGTCAATTCATGCAAGCTGGCAGCCACTTGAGCAAAGTTCGGCACAAATCGCCTGTAGTATGTGCAAAGCCCCAGGAAACTGCGTAGCTCATGAAGGTTTTGTGGACGAGGCCAATTCTTTACTGCCAATATTTTATTCTCGTCAGTTGATACGCCCTCTGCTGTTACACGATGCCCCAAGTATTTGACCTTTTTTTTGAAACAGCGCACATTTCTTAACACTTAATTTTAGTCCTGCAGCCGCTATACGCGTGAGAACTTCATCCAGGATTTTGAGGTGTTCATCGAAAGTCTTTCCCATCACGATTATGTCATCCAGATACACTAAACCAGTCTTTCAGTTAAGCCCCTTAAGCACACATTCCATTAAGCGCTCAAAAGTAGCTGGAGCATTGCAGAGCCCAAATGGCATCACTTTAAACTGCCACAAACCATTGCTCGTGCTAAGGGTAGTTTTCTCCTTATCTTTATCGGTTATCTTTACTTGCCAGTAACCATTCTGCAAGTCCAAAGTAGAGACCCTTTCGTTTCGGAGAACGTGTCTAAAGTGTCGTCAATTCTTGGTAGTGGATACCTGTCTTTCTTGGTGACATCATTAAGTTTTCTTTAGTCGACGCAAAATCTGGTGCTGCCATCTTTCTTCTTTACTAGTACTATCGGCGAGCTCCATGGACTCGAAGATGGCTCAATCGCCCCGTTCCGCTCCATTTCGTTAATCGGTTCTTTGACCTCGTTTCATTTTGCAAGAGGAAGACTTCTGGGTGCTTGTTTTATGTTAATACTCGCTTCGCCAGTATTAACATATATACCCATTTATTCACCTGCTCTGTTAGGAAATCCCGCTCTTTGCCTGTTATTTTGGGGCATTCTGAATATGTCGCACAATTAATTACGGCTCCTGCCGATTTCAGCATTTTCGCCAATTGTCTTTTCGCTGCTGAACAGATTTAGTACTTTCACAGGGACCTTCCCATTGTTGCAGCTTTTGACGAGAGCTTTAGCTGTTATCACTTCATTCCTTTCGTCTTCTGGTTCTACCACCTACAACCGGTTGTCCACACAATCTGCCTCCACACGTGCCCAAACTATAGTTTCCGCCAGAGGTGGTATTTTTGGCGTTCGATCGCAAATAGTTTCTTTACTGCATCCCTGCTCTGATATCTAACATTTAAGCGGATCTCCACGTTGCGCCAGATCATTACCTGCTGCCCCATATCCAGTTTAATACCGTGAGCTATCATGAAGTCTGCACCGATAATAACTTCATCCACTATATCCGCGACAACAAACACGTGATCTGCGCTGATGTTTCCAATAGTCAATCGTACCCTGGCTCTTCCATAGACGATGGCTGAATCCCCAGTAGCGGTGCGCAGTTGTACATTATTTAACGGTTCCACTGCCCCTTTAACTAAATCGAGCCTTATTACGGATTGAGATGCTCCTGTGTCTATGGTGAGGACTTGCTTCTTTCCGCTGATCAACCCGCAGACAGTAAGGTTACTATTTTTCTGTTGTATGATGGAAATGCAGATTGCGGGGCCGTCAGGTGTGGAAGCTAACTTTGCCCCGCAGTGCTAGCTCGTTTTAGTTTAACGGTGACTCAAGCGATTTGGTGTTGTTTGCCCGTTTGTTGTCCCTTGGAGGTGAAGCAGATCTTGATCTTTTCTTTACAGACCTGCAGTTGCGCTGAAAATGTCCGACCTTACCGCAGTTAAAGCATTTTGCACGCAACTTACTTCTTTCTTCCAGCAGCTGCTCAAGCATTTATTTCATCTCGCTTCTTTTGTCTCCACAACTTTCCGTATCAGCCCCAATACGTCGTACCTTGTAAAATTGTGGATTTGAGATAACTTTGGCGGTCTCCTGGGCCAGCGCGTACGAGATAGTTTCGGCGAAGGATGCATTCTGCGCTGCACATTTAATATCTGGATCCCTTATACTATTCACAAATGCTTATATTTTAAACTGATCCAGGAATGGATGATGTTCACCTGAATAAGTAAGTTGCACCAAGCGTTCAATCTCCATGGCAAAATCTTGCAGCGTCTCATTTGCCTTCTGCACCCTGTCTCGTAATCTCGCCACCATTATGTCCTCGTTATTATTTCTGCAGGCTCCTGGTAAGCTTTCGAGGATTTCGGCAACTGCACCTTTTAAGGCCAGAATTAGCTCAATAGCTTTCTCTTCATTGTTCCAACTATTATTGCTGCCCACTGTTTCGACCTGGAACTTGAATACATTAAATGGCGCGCTACCGTCATAGCTGGGGTGATTATCTGCTGGAGTGCTCAGAAATGACTCTCACGGGTCCTTCTCGAATATGGAGGTCGTCCATTTTTGTTTTTAGTTCAAGCAATTCTCCGTCCATTCTTCTCTCCAGGCCAGACATTTTTCGTCAAGTTCACTGATTTTCTGTTCCACAGCTTCCACTCGTTTGCCAAATATTTTTGATATTTCTTGAAATTTCTTGTTTACCTCACTAACGAGTTTTTCTCCGTTGGCTCTAGAGCTTTCTTGAGTTTTATCAATTTTCGCACTGTTGATTCTAGAGCTTTCTTGGATGACATCTAGAAGTTTGTCATTTGTGGCATCAATTTTCGTACTGTTAATTCTAGAGCTTTCTTGGATGACATCTAGAAGTGTGACATTTGTGGCATCAATTTTCAAACTGTTAATTCTTGAGCTTTCTAGAAGTTTTTCATTTGTGGCATTAATTTTCGCACTGTTAATTTTAGAGCTTTCTTGATTTGTATCCATTTTCGCACTGCTGGTTCTAGAGTTTTCTTGAATTGCATCCATTTTCGCCATAATAGTCGCAAGTATTGAATCCAAGCATACATTGGTATTTGCTGATGGGTTACATACGTCTACCTCTTCTTTGTCTCCGAATTCGTATGTCCCAATATCGATGTTTCGCTGTTGAATTCATCATCCGTTGCAATTCCGCTTTACTTCCCGTTGTTGGAAGATCCAACTTATTCAGCTCCTTCTTTAGCCTTCATTGTAGTTGATTAATTTAATTTTTTTTTCACTCCCACTTGTGACACCAGTTGTTACTTTTATACCTTTTATAAACGTTTTGTTGTGAATTCTTTATTGCAAAATAAATAACACCAGTTTTTAAATTTTTTTAATTTATGACAATTTTATTTACTTTAACTACACAAAGTTGACACTTCAGAACAATTTACTTAAAATGCACGTCTTTACTTCATCAGATTTAATTTTACACTGATTGACTATTCACTCAGATGATGCTCTTTTATATTTGTCCATTACAAATCTAGAAAATTTAAGAATCTTCTACTCCCTTTGAATCACATTTTGTTGTTGTATGTTGTTTATTCAATGTATAGGCGCCAGCATGTCTGTGTTCTTGGAATTTATTTTAAGATATTTGTTATTGTCTCGTGTAGAAAAGGTTTCTTAGAAAACTACGCAGATGGTAAACAGCATACATGTTTGTTGTTGTCTTGCGCGTATAAAATTCTACGCAGTTTGTAAACAGAAATTTGTTTTTGTCTTGCATGCCACGCAGTTAATAAACAGCATATCAAATTGTTGTTGTTCGCGTGTATAAAATTGCTTCGCAGTTTGTAACTAGAAATTTTGTCGTACCATAAGTTTTCTTAGCAAGCCACGCAGTTCGTAAACAACATACCCAGTAGTTCGCTTTATTGCTTAATTATTTTATTTTAAATCTTAAGCAAGACACCCGCAAGAATATTTTATTCAAAATTTTAAATGCCTTTTTTAATTTTGCTTTTAATATAATTTTAACCATCGGGGCTTACAAACATCGAATATTATCTTTCTTGTTTTACTCTGCTCAGAATGTCACCATCGCAGCAGTGCCCGAACCACGGACCACAAACTAAAATAAACTACACAATTAATAATTAATGTAATATTAAGTTCAGTAATGTATAATTAAGTGTCAAGTTTAAATTAGCATTAAAAAAACGATTTTTTCTACTTATTATGGATTGTCATTTAATGACTGGCATTCAATAAGAAAACAAATTATGTCCGTTTAAGGGAATATTTCAAGTAGATAAAATTATTGTTTAAAGTGGAAAAATATGAAATTAAAAGTAACTGCCTCTAAATTGAGACACCTTTGATATAAAATTTTAAAACAAAAATATTTGAAATAAACAATTCTATTTTTTGAAATCATATTTTAATTTAATCTACGCTAATTTGCGGTCGATTCCCTTAATAAATATTTTTTAATATTCTCATACAATTTTTATTAAAAAAAAATTATTTAAAATGTATTACTGCGGGGGAAAGCATTTATTGTCTTTGATGCGTAAGAGTTGCTATTTTGTTACAGCTAAAATTAAATAACCGCGCTGAACCCAATCTATCTGTCAAAAATTCTGATGTACATACCAAATGTATGAAGCAAACGGAAATAGCGCAGCGGTAGCCATTAGCAATTAGAAAATCCGATTTTGAGAGGCTAATGGGTAGTGAAGTGCATGTTTGTTTGAAATTTTAAATATATGACAATTAAGTTATTTTAAGGGAAATCTAGCAATTTTTTTCCTTTTTATTTTAATACAGTGGATTGCATATTTCAAAATTACTGCAGGACATCATATAACACACAAAAATAGCGCTCTTAATTAGGTAATGACACATCAACTTAAATCTGTAAAAAATTTTAAAAGCTGCGTGTACTCTGGTGGCACTGTTTTTTGTCTTTACTGTGACTTCTTGAAGCCTTTGGTGAATCATTTATATCGGGTGTTTTAAGTTGGTAACATTTTTAACTGCCGGCCATTTTGTCAGCTGTCAAGTGATTTATATTTAGCTTAGTTTGGCATTTCAAAATGAATAAACTGACGCCTGAACAACGCTTTCAAATTTCCGTATTGGATCTGTAGTAAGATTGCCTTTGGTTCCGATTTTCATAAGTTAATTTTCTTAACGATGAAGCTTACTTTTGTTCACTCGTATTTGATTTAAAGCCATAAGCCCGAAACGATCGACCACTTGGAGTACAATATTTGCCGCGTTATAGTAGATATACGGCCACAGATGTTGGAAAAAGTCATTGAAAATTGGACCTCCAGATTAGATTACTTCTGAGCCAGCCGTGGTGGTCATATGGCAGAAGTGATATTAAAATTATAGTTAATATTAATTTATAAAACTCATTTTGTTTTATTCTACTTCAAAGTTTTAAGCCTCTATAAAAACACCCTTTATATTACTTTTACATATATAACTTTTTGCTGATTAAAATCAATTGGATAATTCTCAACATTGTAGATAAATTATGTTAATGTACATGCTTAAGAGCATTCCAATGTTTTACGTAGGATAATTGTGAAGTCATCATTTATATGACACAATAGCATTTGGTTTGGAAATTGCCTTTGTACTCTTTAAAATTTGAAAGTATTTTTGAAAAAGGCACTTGTTCATGTAGGGCGTTTTTATGATAAAAAAAGGTAAGGTTTTTTGTTAAAAAAACTTCAGAATCCTATTTGATCATGTAATATATTAAACAACAAGATTTAATCTTGATGTTCGTATATAAATGTGCGCAAACACATTCAAAACTATACATATTTATGGTTTTATTGTAAATAACCTGTTCTGCATTGTTACAAGATTGTTCAACATTTGCTGAGTAATTTAGAGTTTGTCTTAAACTTTATTGGTTTTATTGCTTACACATCGCCAATCTTATAAGCAGAAACTGTGAAGATACAAGTTTGTTACAATCTTGTTTGGCCTTGGGAAATTCCAGTGCTGTGAACCTTAGCAAAATACAAGAAGGAACAAAAACACTGTTTACCAACTTGTCCTTTCGTTTGCGGATTGCAGGTTAAGTGATTAAAACATAAATAACGACCTACAAAAATACTTTTTTTTTACAATTAATAAAAAAGAAACACACATACACATATATACAAAGAAAAGTCAATAGGTGAATTCTTTGAAGTCTACTTACAATTGTTGTTTGTTGAATGTCAAAGGTAAAAAATTAAGGTATTTATTATAAGCTTAGCAAAAACACACAAAAATACAATAGCCTACTTACAAGCGTTTCATACAACTCAGAATTATTAATTAAGGTCGGGTAATTGCGAATACAACGTGATCAATTTTAATTCTTTTTTTCTTTTAATCTTGTGTTTCTTACTCTGTTGCTCTGCTAATATTTGTTTACTCACGATCTCTGTTTTACTGGATAAACACTGTAACAGATTTATGCAGGCATCCAGGTCGCAATGAGCTGTGGGTCTGGCGAGACCTACCTACCAACCTACTCAGCTACGATTCTCACATACTGTTTGAAATTTTCTCCTTATAAAGGTGCTTTAACCATCACAAAAAATAATATATACTACAAAAGAATTGCTTTCCATTTACTAATTGAGACCTCAGCAAGTTTAAAATACAGCTTTCCATTTATTCGCCATTCAAATAACTCATTCAATACGGCTGCTTAACAACAATTATTACACCACTGGTGGAAAGGGTATAAATAACTTTGTCATACATTTTGCTATGTTTACAATATTTATTTTCGACCTTATTAGATAAATATAATCTTGATCCTTATGTATAGGGGAGTTACGTCTGTCTGCAGTCGAGTAGAAAACAGTCAAGGCCCCAGAAAAACTGCAGAAAATTTAAGCCGGCCAATCTTCAGACATAATTTTTTCTGAAGATTTTGCAGATGTTGCTGTTTTTTTATGAAGTTTATTGTTGTTTTCTGATTTATTGTATTGAAAAAGTTCTATACTATGCAAACAGTTTTATCAAGGCTTTAAAAGAACTGCATTAAATTTAAGCCGGCCAATCTTTAGACATAATTTTTTCTGAAAATTTTGCAGATGTTGCTGTTTTTTTATGAAGTTTATTGTTGTTTTTTGATTTGTTGTATTAGAAAAAGCTCTATACTATACTATACTATACTATACTGTATACTATACTATACTCTACTATACTATACTCTACTATACTATACTATATTCTACTATACTATACTATGCTATACTATACTATAGAGCTCTATAAAGGCTACGAAATTTTACCAAAATATTACTTTTTCACAATATTTAACAAAAAATAAAACTTTACTAAAAAATTGTGTTTGCAGTAAAAAATTAGTAAATTTCATTAAGAACAAAAATTCAGAAAAAAACAATCAAATTGCAAAAAGATTTAAAATTTTTCCAAAAATTATTGGAACATGGAGTTTATTAAAAACTGAAAATGCATAATTTAATTGTTAAATTATTTTAACCATTCGATAACTGTTAAAATAAAGTAATAAATCGCACTGCAGAAATTTATCTGAAAGAAAAACTTTAACTTATAAAAATTAGACAACTATTTATTAAAAACACGAAACGTATTATAAAATCTAACCCATGACTGCGAGCATAATTAAGCTGATTCAAAATAAAAAACGCTATGTATTGATCAGGCGTAGAATCGGCCTTTGGCAGTATTTTCGTATTTTAAAATTAAAACGCAGAAAATGATTTAAATCGATAATAGTATTTTTAAAGGATCATAAAATCTGTCATTAAGGAAAGCTTAAAAATTATGAAAAAGACTGTAATTAAAAAATATATATTAAAAAAAAAATTACATATTTTTTTTATTACTCATACAAAGGGTATTTTTTTGGCATATGACAGCCACGGCTGTCCCGGACGTAGCCTAATTTGGTCATCCAATTTTCTCTTTTCTACATTTGTGGCAAAAACGATGTGAATTTTGCCTTCCAAGTGGTCAATCGTTTTATCGGCGTCGACTAGCGGCGTTAAATCAAACGATCTTGGAGACCAATTCACGGGTCTAAAACTATGCATTTACCAGCTGTATGACATGCTGCGTCGTCTTGTTGAAACTACAGCCCCTCCACATCATGGTTGTTCAATTAATAAACGAAAAAGGTCACCTCTGAAAGTCAGGATCAACGGCAATCTTGTCTATCATAGAATCCAATGTTGTCGAAATTGAATTTAAAGCCGACAGAAAAAAATTCTTTCGTATCATGAACTCCAATCGATTTTATGTTCGTACTACAATTATTATCGGTTTATGGTGGCACAGAATCGAATGTTATCATTTTTTTTATTGACAATAAGCCAATTAATTACCATCTGTTAGTTTTAATTTTTCCCTTTTGGTTTTATTTTTTCGAAAATGGTTATTTTGCCAAAAATTTAGGGGAATTTATTTATATACTATATAATATTAATATATTTATTAGTTAATACTTGTAGTAAAAGTTAGGAAATAACAAGAAAAATATCACCCAAAACCTCATGATCAGTAAGTTTAAGCCAACTGTAGATTCCGAATCGCAAAATGATGTAAATAGCGGCAGTCATTTTAGTTTTCGTAATTATTTTTTATAGTTTTTCAATATTTTAATAACATTAAAAACAATTATTTTGTCAAAAAGTAACAATAAAGTTGTAACAAATGTACAAGTGCAAACAAAGCTGGTTCGAATATCAGTTCCATTTCCCTTCGATAAGGGAATTCTGGACAGCTCTAAATGACTCTATTTTGAATTATGCTTATAAAGAAAATTATGTGAAACAAGAAAAATTACTAATAATTAAACTTTTCGTTGTCCTAAAACTTTTTTATTTTACTGTCAATTCAATGCACAAACTGATACAGTCGAACTATGCAATCGTTTATATAAGCTTAAACTTGTTTTTAAGTAGTTTATGTTTTGCGAAAATTTTCTTTTTTAAAGATATTTTTTTTTGTTAGTTTTGCTTTTAATTAAAAATAAAGCCAAAAATTTGTTCTCCTTATTTGTAAATTTTCTACAAAACTTTTCAGCTTCGACTTGAAGTATGATTTCCAAATATTATTAATAAATATAAATAATGCGTGATCATATAAGAATGATTGGAAAATATTTCAACAAAGATGAGAAACGTATGCTGGTATTTTAACTCAATCAAAATTTATGTGAGACAAAATTTTTAAAGTTTTTCGAAGTTTAGATAAAATGATGTTGTTGAAATACTGCTCTTAATAATGGTCGCTACGGCAACTACTATTTATGATAACGAAAATACTCATTATGAAATTTACACTGCTTATTTCTTAAATCGGAATTTCGGTCTTTATCAATTTTTAAGCGTTTGTCAATCGCGAAACGAATCATTATGAAATAATTTATTGTTCTCGGACTTACATACATACTGTAAGGTCTTTTTATGCAAGTTATTTTAATACGATTTTGAAACATACATATAGGCTTCTCTAAAAATTATGGAACGCTTAAAGCTTACTCTAGTTATTCCACTAACATATAACGTTTATGAATATAAAGGATAGTTAGATCTACCTTTACTTTCCACATCCAGATGTCGGTGTATTGTTTTTAGAATGAGCTTTTGCAATTCGGGGATTCCTGTTATACATGATACTTGCGAGTACCATAGAAAAGTCATATTACATCATTCCGAGATTTTCATTAAAAGGAATAAACTGGAAATGTTTTGAAATTAAATTTTATTTTAGTGATGTTTTGTTCATTATTATAATAAGCAGAAGTTTAAACTCCGATGATTTCAATTTGCAATAATAAGCAGCATATATAGATTTCTGTATTAAGACGACATTTAAAGTAATTTAAGTTCTGTAAATTGTTTTTATGCGGTTTTAAATTAATTTGAATTCATTGCTTTGGTTTTATGCGACTTCTCTCCTTTTTCAAGACAAATAAAGTCTTTTTTAATACAAATTATTTATATTCATGTATATGTTTTTCTGCAGAACGTATCTATCGGATAAACGACACCTTAGAGTATATAATTTAAAAACTTATCTCTATATGCTAAGAATATGCGTTAAGAGATCGCAGCTCCAGCGCTTGACGAAATACAAGCAAAGTCAAATGCTTATTTTACAAACTGTATTGCTCTCGGAGAGTCTTATAAATGCACACGTACACGTTGATAGGAGTTATTGTATGTATAAATGGATAAATAAGTATTTAAATAGTTTTACTTTTCCTTTATAAATTCCGAGTTTGACTGGATGGAACGCATCCTTTTATTTTTTCAAGTAAGAAAGCAGAATCACGAATTAAAGTAAAGAAAATGAGGCACTTGGCCTCATGATTGAGAAAAGTCAAGTAGAAAAAAACTTCGATAATAGGCTTAATTAACAACATCTTAAATTATCTGACTACATAAATTCATATATTTGATCCATATTTATGAATTTAGCGTCCTAAAGAAATGTGTTCACTGTTTTCAATATATTTTGTTTCCACAAATTTATTTATTGAATATTCAGTTATAATTGAACTAACAATAAGTGCATGTTTCTTAAATTGTATAGTTTTACTTTTTAAGTCAAACCAGTGCTAAACAAAAACTAATTTTTGAATACTTGTTGCTAATATTTATAACGTTTTTCTAGTGTGCCACCAGGAAAATGAAATCTCTCCTTCTAAGTCGAATGCAACCAGGGTTGCTTAAAATTGTGAGTTTGGATGTGTTTTAACTTTCTCAAGTAAGATTTGTCATATCTCGCAGATTTCTGTTGTAACCAAGGGTACGTTTAAGTTTTTGTGAATGTTAACATTTTTTATATACCAGGGAGTTGTAGTTATCCATTGTAGCATTCTGTATGGAGGCCGTGATAAATAACTGTATTCCATACTAGCTAAAGGGTGGCCATCTAAAGAAGAGGTTTGTAGTCTAGCCTTAGCGAAGAGTTTCCGCCAATAGCCAGTTTATTTGTAGTGCTTTTAATTTCATCTGCTTTAATTTTGTTTCTATATGGCTTTTCACGTCAAAAATCTATTAGAGTGTATACCGACTTATTTGACTACTGTGAGTTGAAATTTTTTCTGATTAACCTTAGTTATGCATTTTTTTAGCCACCTGTCGAAGTCAAATAAGTAATCTTCAAACATCTTAATGCTATTTGTGCGCTTACGTGAATGCCCTTATTTTCAAAGAACGGAATGCTTAATTAATAGTAATTAATTAACAGTAAAAGCAATGTGGTCACCACTGGCAGAAGTCGCCAATAGCCAACTGCCGCAAAACTTGACTTAATCGTGTTTTCATACATAGGTTCAAAATTTTGATATCCATATAACTTTCCCAAGGAAAAACAGAAAAATCTTTATTGTACTTTGAAGTAGGATCTTTGAATTTGACTTGATGTATCATTTAACACTGGCCAGTAATTCTAATTCTTATAGTCCAGATAGATTAAAATTTATATAGATTTTTCATGTTATTAAAAAACCATAATTTATAAAAGTGGTAAGTTCGTAAATATAAATAGGTGTGGAGCATATAAATGGCAGAAACCATTTTGATATGTACAAGGCTGTCATATAAAATTTTGTTACCAAACTAAAAAATTGAAAACTTTCACAAAAACTTATAAAATAAAAAAAGTAAGATAACGCATGTTGAACACAACCGCTAGTTGTGCTGCTATTTAAACGATAACAATGCTTATAAGAAATTCTACCAAATAAGTATACAACAGAAAACAATAATAACTAACACAGAAAAAACAAAAAATACACAGCCAAGCAGGCGTCTAAACTGAATGATAACAACAATATGGGGTGATGTTAAAGTAGAAAATTATTGTATGTGCGAGAACCGATTAAAACAACTATATAAGCACCACTTGCTGGGCAAATGAACAAAGATACCGTCGTTTTATTTCGTGTGTATTGAAAGTAAATAAAGCGTTTAACTGTATTTAAAATTCTAAAGTGCTGTGTTATTTTGCTATAAAAGAACTCAAAATAACAAAACGTTTATTAAAAGGAATAAACGTAACAATTTATTGATATAAACTATTTTGGAACTTTAGTGAGACGAAAAGTAACTGTGTGATTAGATTTACATCTGCGCCTGGCCATGAAGCCTTAATTAGATGGTGGACCAAACCACTGCATAATTTGGAACGTCCTAGGAAGCCGAAGCTATAATTCTATGCAACAGAACTTTCTAGTTGCAACTTCGATGATTCCAGAGCAGGGCTGCAAAACATCACTCCTTGCTTAAGAGTTGGAGACTTTCCAACTCCTGTCCAGAACACATGTCTAGCATGCTCACTGGATCTGGGAACATTTCACCAGGTAGGTGTTATTAAAGGTGAAATGAACCCGGCCACCATATAACCATAGACTGTTATTGGGCCGCGAAACCACAACCACCACGATACTCCCATATAGGGGCCAACCTCAATAATCAGTCAGAGAACAGTTAAATGTCTAAAGAGACAGATAACGAACTCTGCGACTTACTGATTCCCGTGGAAATAAAGTAGAGTTTCCAGTTATACCCCTGCTGACTTCAGGGAACTGGGCTTCCTTTTTTCCCCCAGCTGCACAGGTCTAAGTTGTTGCTATCTCCAAAGACCATATATATGTGCCCCCGGGGGTACGAAAAGTAACAACATATAATAGTACTTTGGAGCAATAGTTAGTTTGGTTAATAGATCCGGCCAGAAAACAAATCACGATATTGAGCTTACCCAGAGCCATAGCATGTTGCAATCTGGACGGATGAGCTCTTTAAAACGTATTTTGGCTAAACAAGCAGTTTATAAATATCTAGAGAATAAACATTTCTGCCAGAGGCAGAGAATAAGAAATACATGACTTTAATTAAAAGTAAAAATTAAAAAAAGCAAAAGCATTTGCAAGCAGAAGAACAATTAAATGTTACTTTTTAATTTGTTACTTCCAAGTTTTTTTCAACTATTCAAAGAGGAAAGTGCAAAGAATTTTATAAATTCTATTGGTAAACATCATAGAATTACTGAAGAAGCGCTAATTGAAATACATAAATACAAAGTCCATCAGTTTAAGAAATTGATAAAAATTTTAATAAACTTTAATTCATAAAAACTGTCTCATAGCTGATAAACAAATAGCCTAAAGCTTGAGAATATGATAGTTCATAGGGATACACAAAATTATTATCGTATTTATTTTTAAAGAGAAGTACAGGAATATAGACACTACATTTAAAATATATAGGAAGATCGTAGTTTAGAGTTGATAATGGTTTAAAACAGTTAATAATCAAACCAATGATTCAATTAGTTTTATTAACGAGTTAGTCAAGAATTGATGCTGGAAAAATTATTACTTAAATTTGTTTTCTTGTGAATCTTGACCTAAGAATAAGTTTTAATTTTTCAGCTATCTTGTGATATATTTGTATGTATATTTCTATGTTTCAACGATTAATTTATTATTAATATTAAATTAAATGATGAGGCCTGATGATCATAGCTAAGCTGATATAGTTAGAGTAAACGATATATAGAAGTTATTTAATTACAGTTTTTATACCCTTTATTGCAGGTAAGAATAGTATGTAGAAGGAAGGCTATCGCTCATTTTATAATTTCCACAATATTTATTTCCTATAACACAAAGTGTATGTAATGTTCCTTATATATAGGCAAATCGTTTTAACTACAATAAAATGTAGTAACGACATAATTTCCTCCTGATTGCTATTGAAATTTAGCATCAACAATTCACGTTTTTCCCAAAGAATGGAATTTCTCAAAAAAATTTAAAATTGTCCAAAAAGTAGAATTAAAGATTACAAGTAACTTGATTAGATTTCGCTAAAAAGAATAATTTAATAAAACAAATTACAGACATTTTTTGTTTGTCTCTACTTCGATTTCTTTTTTTTTTTTTGTGTACCAAAAATTCAAAATTTACTAAATAAATTAGCTACTGAAGTATAGTTGCTAATCTCTAACGTTACTAGCAATATTGAACATATATAAAATTTGGCACAGTCCTCAAACCATTTTTCTTTAATTTCAAGTTTAGTACTATTATTGCAAAAAAAAATTCCAAAAATATATATGATTTAATTATAAATAATATCGCCAGTTTCATTTGATGTTTTTATGTCAAAATAATCTTTACTTTACAAAGTACTTGTTTTATTATTTACATCGCTTAAATTATAAATACCGTTGCACATTTACGTAAATTTATATGCACATTGTTGCTAGAATATTATGAGTATTTTTATTATAATGACATATTATTAGAGACAAATTAGTAAAGTTTAAATTTTGTTTTTCAAATAACTTGAGAATATCAATTTACATGTGTGTTAAGATACTTATTTAAGCATCAGCTAACATTTATTCCATAGGTACGTACTATGTACTACACACTACATAACCAAAGAGTATAAAGTAAGTATGCACTCATATACGAATAGCTTACACGTTTCTACCAGCATGTTCAATATGAATTAATTCAATGAACATTTTTTAGATTTTCTGTATAATTTCGACTGACAACACAATATTAAATTTAGTTGATATTTAAGCGTCGGCTTGAGTATATCGCGCTTAAGGTCTTTACACCTAATATAAGAAACCAAAATAACCAAGAACTTCTAAGGAGACAAGAGCAACGTTTACTATTAAGTTAAATAAGTAAATAATCCCACATCCATAATTGTAAAGAAAAAAAATAGAATTAAAAGTGTATTTAAGAAGTGAGTTCAAATCAAATATTGACAAACAATTTTTTTTACAATCAAGTGTTAATAGTTTATATACACGCGTTTCAAAGAAGAAAAAAATCATAACAGAAAAGTAATGACTTTGAAATAAGTTTTCTTGTTTTTATATTAACGGAATTAAGATAAAGTCTAGCGTTAAGTAATCAAAATCTCAAAGAAATAAATATTTAACTATTTTCAATAATTATTTGATTTCAACATAAAGTACTTCAAGTAAAACAGTTTCAATATAACAAATGTAAGTGTACAAAATAAAAATTCCATAAATATATAATTAATAAAATTAATATTGTTTAAGTTAATTCAAAAATTAGAAATAGATAAATTTGTAATTTTAATTTAAGTGATTGTTAATTGTTTGGTTTTACCCTGAAAGTTAAAAGCAAAACTAAACCGCTCCCTTATAAATTATGCAGTTTTAGAAACAATTTGATTAAAATGAATTTCCATCTTTAGCTATAAAATAATTAACTTATTTATAATTATTACTTATTTTTTTTAGATATTGCTACATTTTTAAAACAATAACATGATATTGCGTGTTAAATGTATGGAAATTCTAGAAAAAATTCTAGAATATAAAGTAAATAGATAAAGTAAATAAATAATAAATTTTCTAATAATAACGAAATGACGGGATCAGAAGATAGGATAAGGTAATTCATAAGATTCTAATTTTTAGCCATCCTCGAACATTTTTTTGTGTTAAATAGCTGAACGTGTCTAAAATCTGAATTTCTAGCTGTACACTCCGAGGAATTATTAATTTTGTTTAAAAATTGGCTATCTTTGAATAGGGCTGAAGGATGAACCACGATAATTTTTGACGCAATTTTTCTTTTATTCGCATTTGCTATAGGTTGTCTTTAAAATAGTCTAAAAAATGTGCTAGTCCCAAAGTAAGTTTCAATTATATAAGTAAAAAACCATACCTCCTTTTTGGGGAAAATCATAAAAACTGGATTATTTTACATTTTCCCGATTCAGAGCGTTGTAACTTTTTAAGGAAACCTTATAAATTTTATCGAGAATGCAGTTAATATTTTATAATAATAATACAAATATAAATAAGTAAACCACGTCAAACTTCTAAGTATAGGTCGGCCAAAAATGAAAAAAAAAACCTTTTTTCTTGCACGATTTTCTCCCAAACATGTCTTTTAGACATGTAAGCACTTTTTTTGTAGATATTCTCAAGGTCTACTTAAATTTAAAAACTCGTAGCATATGAGTAATAAATAAACTTTTTCCCTACAGGACTGTAAGCTCATATGTACCTCTGCGCCTGGCCTCTGTGAAATTTCATTAAGATAACTTATGTAGTTCATGACCTACTGAATTATTAAAAAAAAAAAAACGTTTTCAAACCACTGTGGAGCGTAAGAAGTTTTAATTAAAATAATTAAACTTCAGCAGAATAAAGTGTGATTATTGCGCTTGTGTCTTAAATCTTTTGTGTTGCCACACATTTTGTTAATTCAAATTTCACTTTTATTTTATAATAAAAAATTGAATAAATGATAATCACTGACATAAGTGGAAAATTTTCTGAATAGAAATGACTTGAGCAAGAGCATGGCAAATAACTCTTGTTTTACGATTTTATTTCTTTGAGTTCCTTATTAAGATCAATAATTTATATTTGCATTAATTTCATTTCGTACTTTCAGAAATAGCTCTAACAAAAAGTTATAAACATAATTTAGAAGAAATTGTGGAGCATACCGCCGCTATCTTTTTGTGTTATTTTTTAACTTTTCTTTGAGCTATAGTGATAATAAAAACTAAGAATATCGACCGTCGCCTTTATTATGAAATACCGTGTTACCAAACAGACCCACTTAACTAGAGTGGTAATTTCTAGTAGTTGATTGCTAATTGCCAGATTCCTTTTCAGAGTTTCACAGACCCTTAGATAATGACAAATATCTACTTTCGACTAAGGTTACTTACTATCATGCTATACAATGCTGGATATTTGTACAAGATATCTGCATATATCTCAACATATACAAAATGCAACCTACAAACATCATTATCCCCGATTTTCATCTTAGCGGAAAGATATTTTAAATTGTCTTGTGAGGTGCCTATGATAGTTAATAAGCTAAGTGAAGTCTTTTTCTTTCTGTCCAAAGACTACTTGAATACCTTGAATATGCTTGTATTTAGTTCCATTTAAAACTTATCTGGGTATTTGGTCTATAAATCATTGCAGGCAATATGTCTTTTTATCTGTTTTTCTTAGTTTGTAGAATAATAGTTTTTATATCAGGACACACACCAACATCAATTTAAAATCCATTTAAATACTGTGCATTTAAAAATTTTACCCGTTGCATCTGGTGCTCGTATTTCTTCAAAAGCTGTGTGAAATATTTAATATTTTCACCTCACTTTTACTGCTTATGAGTTTCATGGGCAAGCTTATGTCTTTTGAGCAAAGGCACATACAGAAAAAAAATAATGGTAATAAATTGACTAAGATATTTTAAATTAAACTACTTAATTTTTATTGTAATAAAAATGTTGGTCTGGTCGCAACACCTATCACAAATATTTACTTGACCGATTTAAGATCTATTCTGTTAATTGGGAGATGCAACTAATTTAATTCACCACATCAATAAAATCGATAATAAATGAGAATAATTCTGATTTTGAGAATAAAAATATAATTTTTACTTAACGCTATAGCTGGTCAAAACTAGAACCTACATTTACAGGAGATAAAACTCGTTTTTATTATTTTCTTTCTTTTTTTGGTATTTTTCAGTTTAAGTTTATTTTTAAGATCTAATTTTTAATTTAATAGTTTTCAGTTTATTTATAATAAACGAGGGGATCTAGTATTGACAATTGTCGGAAGTGAACACTGTAAAAATTAAAAATATAAATATTATATATAGTACTTTAAAAGATTACTAAAATAATACTAAATAGTTTTAAGTTACCATTATATTATGAAAAAATGTAGTCTCAATAAATTAACTAACTAATTAAAAAAATTTTCCCAAAAGTACCATGTACAACGTCAAGTTATACCATTTTATGATATTCATTTTACAGATTCAGCTAGAAAACTACTCAACGCTTTTCTATCTTTATAAAATGGTTTCGTTCACCCAACTATGAATGGGTAAATAACTGCTCATGCCATCATTATTGAATGATTGTGTAACCTGAGTTGAAATTCTCCATCTTTGGCAACACACCCACTTACACTGATGTAATCTTTTGGTTATATTTTACTTATCTTGTGCCCTTCATAAACCTTTTATGCTAATTTCATACCGACAAACTTCTGTCGCATGGTTTGTAGTTTCTAATTTTAATTTTAATAATTTGCATACAAAATAAACGGCACAATATTAAAGCTTTTTCAAACTAAATTTTATCGCAAATTAGTCATAATATAACCTGACTTTAAGCTAATAGGAATATTTAAAAAACATACGTGGTGTTTTATATCTATTGACTGAAATTTGTTAATAAAAATTGCTCGAATAAATAAAGATAAAGACAGATCGCATTGTAAATAAAAATTTAATAATGAGAATGGATGCGATGATGCTGATGAACAGTGGTAGCAGTAGCTAAATTGTTTGTATAAATCAATATCTTAACCGATTGAAACAAACTTCCATATGGTAGTTGCAGAGGGATTCAAGCATAATATTAAGTTTGAGATTTTTAGGCCATGACACCAATTTCATGTGTCTTGTTTTCCAACCTATTTGCTTGCATATTTTACACCATTTTTAGATTCCTTTTTATCATTTTTCACAGAGACAAAAAGCTATTAACTCACATACATTTTTATGCTATATAGTACAAATATATTTTTTATATTGTCGTCAATACAGAACAGGCTTCAAAAGAAAAAAAATAGTAGAAAGTTCATTTTACGCAAAGCTATTACTGTAATTTTATAAAGCATGGACTTAATTTCCTTACATTTCGAACTTGGGCATTCAGGCGTATTAAAAAAAAAAAACTTTGGCACTTTTTTGAATGTTGTGACGTTTTTGCTAATAAACAAATTTTAGATCTCTTTAAATATTATATTCTTAGTATAATAGTAGTTTTACTGCAAATACATAAATTTTTAACACAAATGATTTTTAGTAAGTTTAAAAAGCCAGATAATCTATTTCGTTAGTTTAATACCACTTTTTAATATTTACAAGTTACTAAACTAAGAAATATTAATTAATACAAAAATGATAGGCGTAACATATCATAAATGGAGTTAATTAAAATTTAAATTTTTTTGTTTGATTGTTTCTTTTTGAATGTTTTAAGCTAACGCAGGAATAGATAATTAACGAGAACTTATCTGCATTATGAAAGAAATTTTTAAATGGTGATTTCCTTTTGTAAGTACCAACTTGTTTTATATCTTTTTCTACAGACACCTAAACAAGAAATTCTATAGTTGAAAAGAAATTACGCACATTCGGTATATTGTGGTACAAAGAATCGAGCGAAGTAAGTAGGTGTATTTTTTATGTTTTTATGTTGAACCGTCATGGTTGTTCAATTGATGAATAAAAAAGTCAGTATTCATAGCTGTCTAGTGGTCACCATCGACCGAAACTATCTGACCAATGGGTTTTTGAAGGATTATGGGCCAATAATTCCAGCAAGCCCATGAAGCACACTAAAAAGTCCTTTTTTTTTTTATAAAACGGTGTCTTGCTACACACTGGAGGACTATCATCACTTAAAATATGGCAGTTTTGATTTTTGACGCGTCCAATTAAAATAATGTGAGCTTCATTGCTAAAAAAAATCTCTTTTGAAAATCGGGATTAACGGCAAATTGCATAATTTGGAAGCGTTATTCATGTTGAAATGCAAAACCAAATCACTTGATAACTGATAGAATGGCCAACTTATATTTCTATACCGCTATAAAAATTCTTTTTCCTAATGAATTCAGTTCATTGTCGCCATTGAGCTGTTAGTTAATCTACGTGGCATCCTTCGTTTCTTTTTTAACTCATTTGAAAAAAAGGTTCTAATTCTTTAAGCGTAGTCGAAAAAAATCCTACATTTGCAACCCCTCCACCTTCTCGAACTCAGCTCTCTTTTTTAGGAAATTTTGCTTTTAGTTAATTTGTTATGAAATCCTAAAGCTCCAATAGCTGGTTGAAAAAAAACTTCTTTATACCATTAGTATTTTATTTCCAAAATACGTTTTGTACAAGTGCCTGAGCAACTCAAGTAAAAAAATTAAAAAAATTGTAGATCCATATAATCAGAAAACCGACCAAAATCCCAAATTCGGAAGTTCTAAACTTATACCCAAAAAAAATCGGAGAGCTTTGAATCGAATACAAATCCAAAAAAGGGAACGTCTCACAAAAAAGGATATACTCAGATCTGAGAAATCTGAGAAAAAGTCCAAACACTTTTCTGATACTAGCAAGCCAACCATTGTTCCAATTTTTGAAATCGCTAAAATATTTTTTTTGCCACAGTGCGCCCTTTGCATTCTATGAAGGGGAGAGAGAAAAACCAAATGATAATGAAAAATTGTAAGCAAAATAAAAATTATAATTAATTAACATAAAACAATATTTATTTCTGGACTTTTTTACTAAATTAACATAAAATAATATTTATTACTAAATTTGTATTATTTACTAGAAATATTCCCTGAATTTATATGATGTAAAAATTGTATTATTGTGTTATAACATCTTTATTTTCTAAACTAATTAGAATTTTGCTTTTTAATCAAAAGCTCAATGCGATTTTAAATTACGAGGGTATGATAGTAAATTTTTAAAAATCAATATGTCCTTAAAAAATGGAAAAAACTTATTTTTCTGCTTTTTACTTTAAATTGAACTTATATTGGGTAAATGAATTTAAAAGTGTTGGGATATACGTATGTGATGAACATCGTTAAGAATATATAATTGAGGTAATTTCCTCGGGACACAAAATTAAAATCCAAGATGAAATTTTAAATGAGCGAACTCGTTATGCATTACATTTAGATCAGGGATAGTAAAGTTGTTGCGAATATACATTTTTACAATTCTTGCAGAAAAATATGTAATGCTACGCTTTAATAATTTTAAAAAATTTTTATATTTTTGTTGTTTTTACTGTAAATCATTTTATATGACAACTGTTATTGTTATTTTTTATACAAAAAATGCTGAAATCATGTACAATTTCATTACTAATAAAATAAATTGGGAACAGCTTGTTATAATTTAAAATTTTCGTATATCATTGATTTAGTGACTTTAATTTTGCAAAAAAAATTGTGTGTGTTGCATATAGAAAATTTACAGTGAGGAAAATATGCTGTATCATAATTCGAAGAAAGTCACGTGGTTGAAAATGTTATAGCCACGGTGTTTTAGACAATCGTAGTATGTATATACGTTTAGTTTTAAATTTGAGTCCACCCGCTCGACACAAAACAAAATCGAGTGCTTGTGCAAAAGAATACTAAGTTAAACACCAAAAATAATCAACTCAAAAAAATATTCGTGCTGGTATTTTCTTTTGTTGTTTCTCCTCGTATAATTCATTTCAGTCGCAGTAATTTAAGATAAACGGTATTTGAAACTATGAATTAAATTTAATTAGTATAATTCATCTTCATATACAAATTTATTTCCCTGTGCATTCGAACTTAAATAATACTATAAAACGTTACAAGTAATTTGCTCTTAAGGCAACTTAAAAAATGCTTTACCGATAAGCTTTAAATGTAATTAAAATTAAGTACATGCTAATAAAATACAACATACAACATACCATTTTGGTGAATGTTTCCAACCGGCAATTAACATGAAAGACAAATATCTGATTAACAAAAAGTAAAACAAACATTTTTTTTTGCAAGTCTTGGTCTTTGTTAATTTATCTAATTAATAACAGGCAGGAGACCCTGAATTAAATATCATCACCTGTACAATAACAATAAATAAAAATATAAAATGAAATAAACACTAGTTTCTTCACTTAAAAAATTAATTATTTTATTTTTTGTATTTATTTATATTTTTTATTTTATTTGAAAATTATAATATTAATTGCATTTAAATTGTTATGACTCAAAAGTAGGACTTTAAATTAATTATTATTTAATTGAAATTTAGTTGCAGTAAATAATCAACTCTAAAAACAATCCAGCTCTTTAACAATTGAATTGTAATGGAAGTTCTTCATGCTGACGTTGAAGGAGATACATCTCAAGTGGCATTATGGTATGCTGGAAAAAATATATTTATTACCGGTGCTACGGGTTTTATGGGCAAAGTTCTGGTGGAAAAATTACTTAGAAGTTGTCCTGATATTAAAAGTATTTGTCTGCTTATACGATCGAAACGCGGTCAGTCTGCTGAGATACGCAAAAGTCAGTTCTTGAAATGTGTGGTAAGTTAAAATTATTTGTCTAATCCTCTATTTCCAGTTTTTTGTTTCGTGATCTATAAGGTAACAAGAGAAAAAAGGAAAATATTTTTTGTATATAACTTTTATTCATTCAAAGAATTTGGCAGAATTTGGGAGTTTTTTACACTTTGCTTGCGGTCACGAAATTCCGTTTACATACACCAATACAATTTATAAAAACTTTAAAGATTTGTTTTAATTAAAAAAATAATTTTATTTAGACTTTCTATTTATTTTATTATAGAAGAAAAATTTGCCTAATAATTCATGTTAATGTTATATTGATTTTAAAAAAATCACGCAATATAAAAACAAATTAATTAACTGTATCAGCTTGAAAAATTAAGATAAAAATCAACACGTTGCTAAAAATTAAGCTTTTAGATAATCATAATCAATCTAGTATTAATCGTTTCCTACCGTCTTTACTTTTAAAATTGTTGTTTGCGAAAGAATTACCGTGCTTCAAAATTCTATTCGTATGGTTTAAATTTTTTTTTCTATTTCCATGGCAGACGCGACCTAAAATATCCTATTGAGTTTACAAGATCCTCCACTGGCTTTTCTCCAAATTTTCGTTTAATTTTATATCTTCAGATAATTCTTGGGCTTTCAGGTTGTCATAATGTATTGAGTACTCCTTTTTTTTGTTCCTCAAATTTTCTCGGTTTCAGCTCCTATGACTGAGGCGGCATAAAATCAGGATCTATTTTGTTTTCCAGCAACAGCTTTTTTGTTAAGACGTGTGTTTAAATATATGTTGTCACAATAAAACAATTAATAAAAGTAAGATTATTGACTACAGCTTATGCTACAGTCAACTTAAAAGATAAGCTTGAAATTATAACTGGAGGGTTAATAAAGTGCCTCCTACTGTAAAAAAAAAAAATAATGGTGGCTATCAAGTCGTGGAAGGCAAAAAACAAACGGCCTAAAATTTTTAAGACTTTTTTGACAGCTAGATGTCTATTATCCAGAGAAATTTAATTTTACAAGCTGGAGTTAAGGTCAAAAGTAAACTATTTTATTCTAACATATTATTAAGGTTTTGTTTATGTACCTGCCTTGCTTTTATTATGTATAAAGAAAAATGTAAAACTACGCTTACGGTACAAAGTGCGACAAAATTCCGAACATTTTATAAATTTATTATTTTAAATATTAATTTTATTTTTTGTTTTATTCAAGATCTTCAACAAACTATTGGAGAAAGATCCAGACATAGTAAGAAAAATTCGTTTAATAAAAGGAGATATTATGGAAGATAGACTTGGCATTAGTGAAGTTGATAGAGAGTATTTAACTCATAATATCGATGTTGTATTCCATTGTGCGGCCAATGTACGTTTCGATCAACCATTACGGCCTATGGTACTAATGAATGTTGTTGGTACGTTAAAAGTACTTGAATTGGCGGGAAAAATGTTAAATTTAAAAGTTTTAGTGCATGTATCTACATCTTATTGTCAAGTTAGTTTAACTTTAAATTATTGTTTATTTGAAAAAAATATTTAAATGAAAGAAATCATTTTTGTTAATTTTAAGTGCAATGAAAACATCCTGGAGGAAAGAGGATACCCAGCTCCACAGAATCCTTATCAAATTATTGAAATGATTCAGACTATGGATGACAAAACTTTAGCCGATATTACTCCTCAGTGAGTGTATATTAACTTACATAATAATAACTGAATGTATTTGTGTATTAATATTTGTATACGTACATATGCATGTATGCATAGATATACAAAGTCATGTCTATGTTATTATTTATATTATTAATGAAATTCTATTTTTGATTTCTATTATATTTAGACTGTTGAACGGACTGCCAAATACTTACGCTTATAGCAAAGCCTTAACTGAAGATCTAATTAGCAGATATGAAATTAAATTACCGATAATAATAACAAGACCATCAATTGGTGAGTAGAACAACTATATTAACGCAACTCTATTAAGAGATAATTTATAAAAAAATAACATGAGAACAATGTAAAGACAACAGCGAACAATAATGCAATTGTATTAAGAGATCATCCATAAGGAAAATAACATTTCATTCATAAAAACAAAAGTGACTTTAAAGTTAAAATATAATTTATTACTGCCGTGTTTTAGGTAAGAAAATTATAGATACATATGCGTGGAGAGTAAATTTTTAACTTGGACCAATATGTAGGGCATTTAACTTTCTTAAGTTAAAGGAAAGCGAAATATTGAAAAGAAAAAATATATAAAAAAAGATCTTAAAAAAGAAAAAAGATATTTATTATTATTATTATTAATATTTTTTGTTATTATTAATTATTTTAAAGTGATTTTAATTAAAAGTATAAAAGGAAGATCTAGAATATGCCGTCATCACTGTCATTTAACAGAGCTATGGCTAGAATGCTTTCGTGGTCGTTGAGACTGTTTAAGTATCTCATGCTATATATTTTATTTCTTCCTTAACTTTAAAAATATCACGGTCAGAGTGAATATTGTTGTTGTCTAACAAACCAAGGTGTTTGCGTTATTAGTCTTAAAGTTTTAGACTGATATTTTTGAATAATATCAATGTTTGAGTACGATGCAGTTCCCCATAACTGAATTCCATAAGTCTAGATAGAATTTAAAATTGTCTTATAAAGTATTAATTTGTTGTTTAAGCTTAGTTCTGATTTTGGACCTAGTAGCCAGTACAGTTTTCTTGTTTTTATATAAATTTTCTTTCTCTTGAATTCTAAATGATTTTCCATATTTGTTGTAAACAAAAATGCACATCAATTGTATGTATGTATATTAAATGCACACACTTGCTTTTGTGTATTGTTTCTTGTTTTGATCTTAATTTTTGTGACAAACGACTTTTGAAATTATTTTTCAGGTTTAATCTTGTTGTTTTATATTAAAGTTAGTGTAGAAAAAAGAATTTAAATGTTTATAGGAGCTTGTAATATGTCTTACATAAATCACACTCCGTACGAGAACGTTGAATATATGAATTGAATTTTTTAATATTTTGGTTTATTTTTCACAGCAAATTAATAATGGAAACTCGAATTCGAAAATACAAAAATTAAAAATAAAATTTATTTAATTTTTATATAAAGACCTTGTGCTCGGAAAAATTATTTATAAAGTATAATAAATACTCATATCATATGTACATATCTGCTAAATAAAAAAATACCCATTGGCATTCTGCAGACAATTTATTTATATACATATTTATTATAATTAAAAATGAATTTTCAATACTGTACGATTGACAAAATAATGATCTGCAAACGGCTGCGTTCTAGTGAAAAGAGCGCTATAGGTAAAAACAAGCAAATATAGGTGATCTATACACTGCAATATTTACTAAGGCAATAGAGTATCATGCAGATTAGTTGAGGTGAATGCCATCCTACCAACCGCTATAAATATAAACTATGAAAGTTGAACTGCCATTTCAGCCATTTTAATTTCTGAGAGAAAAAAAAACCTTGGACGACGTCCTGAAACACAGGAATTGGGTTGCTGAGATAGTGTCTCTATCATGATATGGTTGACTAAAATATTTTCTTTGTTATTTACTCTGTTGTGTATACATATTATGGGTGATGGTTGACTTTGCGGTGGGTATACTCTGTCAGTCAGGCTCTAGGTCTAACTATAAAATGGCTTATGGCATCTTAAGCAACTGTGCAAATAATAATAATCATATGTGGCAAACATAACGTACTTAATAAAACTTTTCGTCTAGTTTCGTCAAATGTCATTTGCTTAAGCAAAGTTCGAAACTGATCGCACATTCCGTACGGAAACAGCTGATTTTGCATTGTGGTATAGATACGTTAGTAAACAAATTCCAATGGAGGCCAAAAATATTTTATCTGAATTGAATAGAAAATGTGCAGAGAAAAATGAAAAAAAAGACGCGTTTTATTATAACGGCAATTGAAAGGAACGAGGGTCTTTAAACATTTTATTTTCTTTTCCATTTTTTTAACCCACAATTTGCAATAAAATTTAATTTTTTATTGTTGCATTTTTTAGTAATTTTTCTTTCGTAATTTTTTTAAAACTATCAAAAAATAGACAAAAAATTATAAATTTGTATAAGGATAGTATTAAGTATACAAAATATGATTATTAAACTTTTTTTGCAAAAGTACGAATAAAACAAATGTGCAACTGTGCATAATAATTTCTATATTTATGTAAGTACAATATAGCCACGTAAAAGTCTTCAATGATTCGCTTAAACATTTGACAGACTTTTCGTTCAATTTTTAACATTAGCTTAAGCCAACATATGCATTATACTTGGGCCTTCCCATTAGATCACAAAACCTTACCTTCCTTCTCTTTGACAAAATATAGTAAATAAGCAAAATTGTGCATAAATGTGCAGTTGAAAAATGTCAAAAATACCGTTAATACAGATACACTTCTTTTTAATTTCAGTTACGGCGGCATTAAAAGAACCTTTACCCGGTTGGATTGAAGGTGTTAATGGGCCAACAGGTCTTATGATAGGAGCAGCACGTGGAGTTATACGCTCTATGCATTGTAATCCCGATTATACTTCAACTATTATACCGGTAGACAAAGCTATTAATGGAATGATTGTTGCCGGTTACAAGCGGTCACAGTTACAAGCAAAAACCGTGGAGTTTTGCAATTTATGCGTTAACAGTAAAGCTCTATATTCGTGGGGTGAATGTATTGAGACGGGAAAACGTCTTTTTTATGAAACCCCATTGAGCTTTGCTTTATGGTATCCTGATGGATCCATAAAGAGAAATTATTACCATCACTTATTTTGCGTAATATTTTTTCATTATTTGCCAGCGTATTTTATTGACTTTTTGTTACTTTTACTAAGACGCAAAAGATTGTAAGAGAAAAACATAATCATTTTTTAATCCTATCCACTCACACAATTTTTTAATATATTTTTAGTTTAGTGAGAGTACAGAACAAAATATCAAATGGTCTGGAACTATTACAGTACTATACAACCAAAGAATGGGAGTTTAGAAGTGAAAAGTTTCAACAACTTCAAACTAAACTAAATCGCATAGATCAGGAACTTTTTGATATTGACACATCACAAATAAATTGGGAAGACTATATACGTATCTATATAATAGGAATGCGAACTTTTATTTTGGGTGAAAGTGAATCAACAATACCATATGCGAAAAGGGTTTTACGCCGTTTATACTTTTTGGATCGTTTAGTTGCATTAATATTTTATGGCTTGATATTTTGGTTTCTCTGGACACACTTGGATGGTTTTATGGAACGCAGTGATACATTAATACAGAAGACGTTACAAACAATTTATAGTTATAGTAAAAACAAAACAATCGAATTATAACTATTTCAACAATAACCAAGAACAATTGTTCTCTTTTTCTTACGACTGCATTAGAAATTATTAATAAAATAAAAACAATCTACGTTAATTTTTGCTTGATTCCTTTAATTTGAAATATATTACTGTGGCGGAAAAGATATCCGTATGGCCATTTCATTACTGCTCATATAGATCATCAGTGGATTTTATCCCAAATATAGAAAATGCAAGAATCTTATATCGTAAGCCAAATTGATTAATTGAGAGTTCTCATTTTAGCAACACAGTAAACAAAAAAATTCAAAAATACTTCTATACAAACACACAGCACACATTTCGAAAACAAAAACACATTTTTTTTACTTTCTATATAAGGGTTTTCTTTGGAATTTGTAAAATAATAAAAACAAAAAATATTTGTAAAAGATGTTACAAAAAACGCAACGAGCACATGCAGTGGATATAAACAATTTTATTTTTTGGAATTGATTCCTTTGGATATGCTTTCCCCCGTAGTAATACATTTCAAATATATATATTTTTTAATAATAAAAATTTGATGAGAATATCATAAAATATTGAATATTTAATTATAAGAATATTTATTAAAGGAATCAAGCACAAATTAACGTATATTAACTTAAAAAATGATTCCAAAAAAAAAATTGTTTATTTAAAGTAAAAATATTAATTTTAAACAAAAATATATAACAAATGTTATGTACAAAAGTAAGAGATATTTACAAAATAGTATAAGAAGCACAAAGAACTGATAACTAAATTTGAAGTTTCAGAAGACTCCTGCCTAAATTCATCATCCTACATTTTTAAAAAACATATGTAAGATAGTGATCAATATTAACGTTTTTAAAAAATGTATGTATATCATCATCATTAAAGAAAGTCTATGTAATATTTGCACCAAACCACAGTTGTTTGGTTAAAAAGATTTATTCTTTGCTAAAATTACTGAAAGCTAATTGTTAGCCACTTGAAAGAATTGTTTAGCCCGAAGAAGCCGAAAGGCAATCACAGTTTTCAACTCCAAAGAGGTTCTTGTTGGTGATTAAATCAGCAATGAGACGTGGTAAAGCCATGAAATTATATACATATGTTGTTTGTTTGTTCTCTGCCTTCCATACAGTAAGCCTGTACCTGCAAACGAACCTATATAGGGCAAACTGGACGAACATTAAAAACAAGGTTTACAGAACACATACGCTCATACGAACGGGAGGGAGAAGATTCAAACTTTGCATTAAACCTTGATACTCACAGACACACACTAAGGGAAATAGATGAATGTATGATATTATTACATCCTAGCGGAAAAGGACGAAGACTAGACATTCTTGAAAATATGGAAATCTACAAAACAAAAACATTCAACAACGACATTATAAACGAACAGGTAAACACGACCTCAGACACAATTTTTACACCATTGAAACTACTCATGCAAACGGGCAAACGAAAAACACCCTCAGACGGACACACGTACCTACATAATAATAAAAGGTAGAGGTATCGATAAATTCACTTTGCATACAAATGCCAGGTGGCTGGTATTCTGCTTACCTGAATATATACGAACCTAATAACAGAACTGCCTGAACGCCAACACTGACTCACCAGTACAAACTACGGCTTGAGAATGATGCATTCGCCATCGAATACAAACCAGCCAGTTAGGACGGAAAATGGCAATATTATATACATATGTATATGCTTTCCTGCGCATTTGACAAGGGAAGTCAGGAACAAATCATACAAACTTGGAATCAATTATGACGAAACTATTTAAAGAAATATTTGTAAATAAGCGGGTCATTAATTTGGATTCAAAAACTTTCAGATTATCAGTTTATGTTGAGTATTTGGCAAGGTTTGACACCGAGGATTACCATTTAATCTCAACAAAACTCGTCTAAAACTGATAATGACGATATATACCTATTAACAATTACGTTTATTTCTTTAATAAACGTTTATTGACTTCTTTTACTACAAAACAATCACACAATTTTTTACTTTTAAATTATTTTAAAGAGCTTCTTACTTTTATGCACTTTCACGTGTTCGCTCGACAACGTTTACACTTAGACTGACTATCAACTGTTACGTATTCACTTGACGCTATTCACATCTAAATATTTTGCTTTGAGCAGTTCTTGTATTTACCAGAAAACTCTAACTCATCGCATCAAATAGCCGCCTTATTTTTCTGTTTTTATTTTCTGATTTTTAAACTTAGTTCATGAAATTTTAATGTACTATGTTGTCGTTGTTTTATGCTCGTAGGATTTCTTAGAAACTTCTTAACAGACACAATACGTCATTTCACTTTGCTAAGCTTAAAACTTAAACTAAACATCTTGGTAACAATAAATATCTTATATTTATTGATTCTTCTTCTAATCACAGAATCTCGTGTAATTAGTCGAAGGTTAAGGTTTCCTATATTGTCTAAATTTATTGCACCTTCTAGGCTTAGTGTTAACATCCAGGCGCATTTTACAAATATCTCGTTCTTTAATTTTCAACTTTTAAGACTTACCGCCGAGGGGTCTTTACTTCGGAAGTGGGCACCAAAAAAACACCTGGACATACATTTCTTTGAAAATATTTTACGAATTAATTGAACTTATTATTTCAACCGATTTTTCATCAGTGTCGGTCATAAATCAAGTGCCATAACACTTTTTCGGGACAAAATCTTTTTATAATATTTGTTGTTGTGTGCTCGGCTTTTGTGTTAACAACATTTGCCTCACACTCTGTCTCGTCAATAGTCACTTATACTTGTATCATTCTATTCTATTAGGTCGTACATTGCCATATAAGAATGATCATGTAAGACCACATTAGCGATAAAGCGGTTTAAAAAATTAATACAAATTTTTAATAGCCTTTGTGCACATTGTACAATAAATCACAAGGTGAGTGCAGTTCAACAGCCGATTATTTTTATATATAAATATTTTTCATTTCCGAAGTAAAACTGCATATAAAAATTTCTACATTAAATATCGAAATTGCACTTTCTGATGAATTATTGTACCATGAGTGAGTGTATCACTAACATATCTTTTAAATGGTATTTGAGACATTTATTTTGTTTTTCAGCATTATCAAATTATATATCTTGTGAATGATGGGGAAAACATTTGAAATGTTAAGTTAGAAATTTAGAAAATTCTAAATATATATAAAGGTGTATGTAAAGAAACATCTTAAAATCAGTATTATTGGAAAATAATATCACGAAAGCAGAAGTCAACGATAAATTCAGAAATAAATTTTAAAAGTAACTAACGATATCTTAAGGCCACTTAACATTTAGCTAAAGTTGTTTTTAGGCGACATACATTTGAAATAGTACATATAGATATAATACGTTACTTTCCCTTGCTTAAATTGTATGTCATATTTTGCTACAAATGGAAAATATAGATATTATATTTGACAGGTTTATTATTCCGCTTAATATTCGGTTCTAGGGCTGTCGAAAATGTTTAAATAATTGCCGAAAACACTAAATTTGCATAACGTAAGTTAGGCTTGGAAATACAAAGTTATTTATTTTAAGTAATCTACAATTATTCGGAATCATTTTCAATATAATAAGCAATTTTTATTCGTGCTTGATTTCATTAAATAAATATTTCATGATATTCTCACAAAATATTTTATATATTTTATTTATTTTTTAATAAAAATTTTTGTAATAAATATTTTGTGAGAATATCATGAAATATTTATATAAAGGAATCAAGCACGAATAAAAATTGCTTGTTATTTATTTTACTTATTATTTATTATGTCAGAATTGTCGGAAAATTTACAAACCATAAAATTACATATTTTTAAACTCACAAATCGTTAAACAAATGCACGATATCTAAAAGCATCATAAGGCTGGTACCAGAGAGCACACTGTAAGCGAGGCGAAAATACAACATTATACAAATCATCTTACAATCTAGTTTTATAGTACCTTTTATAGAAATCCCTTAAGAAATTTCCCTTAATGGAATTTCAACTTGATACATTTTTTAAAATATTATTGACGAGCTTTCTTGGTATAATTAAAAAATCTAAAATATGCAATGGAATATTTCGTAAATTTTTTATAAAATACAACATGAAATGGTGTAGTCATTTTTCTGAAAGCTTTAATTATTATCAAACTTTCAAAAAATATATTTTATGTTAAAAAAAAAACTTCTTATTAAATTTACCTATGGAAAGCAAATACATGGTTTCAGTATCTTGGCCAATACTAAATTCTTGTGAACAATTTGAAAATAGTGGTTCAAGCAAAATTTTTAGTTATTTTTTTCAGAATAGTTTGCATTGTATGAGTAATATGGATCTTCTGCTTTTATATTCATTCGTAATAATTTTTATTGGATTTATTGTGGCGGTTGCTTTTTCGTTTGTGGAACCCAATCAAATGGTGAGTGCATTAACGTTTAGACAACTTTAAAGCCTATATCTAAAACTTACATTTATCGTTTTAAGACTCTGATGACTATCCTTGTTTTTATTAAGCAATTAAACGTGCATGTCGAGAAAATCCCTACGCTTGCCCAAAAATATACCTGCGCACTTCAGCATAAAGTCAGAAATATTTTTATAGCTCCTAAGAATTGTATAAAGCCTTTAAAGAAAAAGAAGAAATAAATGTAAATATACATATAAATCAGAACATAGCTATCTTGCAAATTTAATGAATAAAATGCAAGTTATGATTATAATTATATTTTCCACTCTTACTTACAATACGATGTTAGATGGTTCTAAGAGGAATGTGGGCACCGGTGTGGGATTTCACATTCTGCATGCTGTATGAACAGGTATGAATGTAAAGTTTTCCAGGCAGAGTTGCTGGCTATTTTGAAAGCCACCTTATTGGTGGTTATTCTCAAAGCTATTCAGAATAGCCAGTGCCCCTCTGTATGTCGACAGCTAAATGGCGATTAACAGTTTAAAAGTACACATACTATCATACTGAGCGTTGCAAAAAAGTGAAAAAGTCTCTGGATGTTGCTGATGGACAAGTATAGTGTTAAGGTGTGTCCCTCATGAACGAACAGAATCATACAACTGAATAAAGTCATCCGATAATTTTACTGAACGCTAAATAAAAAAAAAATCCGCTCTTACACCCTTTGTTATAGTTAACTGAACTTTATAGTTAACTTAATATTTTAATATCTATTTGTATAATAACAAATACTTACTTACTTACTTTGGCTTACTTTTGAACAATTTTGCTAGCATTCTGTTTACAGAGTACTTAGTTCTCGTTTGAACGAATTCCGTTTTTTATTTTTAAACGAAAATTATTGCTTACTGAATTGAATTATTTGGCACAAGTTTATAAAGTATAAAGCCATATTATGTTAGGTTTCGGATCATGCAATGGTATGGGCAACGAAATTGCTGACGAAATTGCACAATTAGGTTCGAATCGGCTAGGAGGGAATTGATTCCGAAAAAGTGAAACGGTAAAGCCACCAATTGATCGCTATTATAAGCTTTTATCAGTTTTTTTACTAGAAATTACTAATTAGTCCTGCGAAGCTAAGAAGCGTTGCAGGGATTCACGGCATTCGGCCTTGTCTGGAGACAGCAAATACCATATTTCTTCTGGTCTTAGACAGGTGCTATAGGCAAGTTATGTTGAAAAAATCCCCTAAATGATATATTCATAATGGCTAAACTAATAGCAGTTGGATAAATTGTTTAATAAATAAGCGCGATAAGTAAGGGCGATTGAAGTATTTTCCTTAGCGGAGATATTTTTACATACTCCGTGTAAATTCTAAATGCCCCTGTAGGCTAGTAGTGTACTAGCTTATCAGTCTGGGGGTTGTGAGTTCGATTCCCAACAAAGACATTCGCTGTCGGTGGGGCTGCTCAGTGATGAAGGCACAGTCACTGGTCGCTATGCTGCCTTGTACGACAGTTAATTTCCGATAACATTGGCCTTCTAGAAATGAAAGCTACCCCGGTAGTTTAGTAGGTAGTGTACTTAGCCTACCAATCTAGGGGTGGCTGTTTTCACTACAAAAACAAGAGCTTGAAGGCAATATAACTATTCTTCTTCTTTCACCACCTGTCTTATCTCTTCTCTATGCCTTTCCGAAAGAATGTAGCACGGTTATGACTAAATGGCCATTGTTGCCTGAAGTGCTACTTCTCTCTAAAAAAAAATTCTAAATGTCAACTTATTACGATTGAAAAACTAAAACTAACTAATATAGGTTAAAATCACATCAATATACGAGCTTAATTCTTTGTACCTGGGCCTTATTTCACTAAGCTGCAAGTTCACAATTACAAGCGATTTTGCCTGTAAAATTGTGAACTTGTGAATAATTGTGTTTCATTAAAATACAATAACAAGTTTGTGGCTACAAGAGATTTGTACAATTCACAAGTCTACAAGTAATATATTCACAAGTGGTTTTATTTCATTACATTAAATTTGCACTTGTACATTTGTAGAATTGTAGAAAAAAAGCTTAGGGTCTACGGAGACTCAAAAAAAATTTTACAAGTTACAAGTGAATGATAAATTAAATTCAAGTTCAAAAAATACAAAATCCTTCATATTTTTTTTCTTTGAGTGCAATATAAACCTTTTATACGATTTCGGTGATGGCAGCGATAATGAAATCGCATTAAAAAGAAGAAGAATATTTAGACCACGCCTGGAATACGAATTCCTGGAATCCACGTTGGAGTACAATGAGCGTTACAGGCTAAAAAGGAACAAATTTCTTTTGCATACAAATAGAAGCCATTCTCTCACGGTGCAATAGCAGCTGCTGATAACGTTACGCTGGCTAGGAACATGAACCACTTACCATGCAACAGTTGACTTGCATGGTGTAAGCAAAGCAACTGTGTGCAAAGTAGTAAAAAGTGTAGTAACTGAAATTAATTCCGCTTTGTTTGTGTCTTAATTCTTCGCTATGAAAGGCATGCCTTTAAAAGAAGAATTTCTAGTTTTAAATTATTTGCTGGTGTGCCCCTAAATGACCAGCGATGTTTTTAATTGTACGGTCACTCTTTATAACTTTTCACGCACTGAAGAAGATGAAAACTTCAGAATTACAGACCCCAGCAACTCCGATAGTTTAGAAGGAGCGAATGAAACCCTAGCAGACAGTAGAGACCACAATAAGCGGCAAACAACTTTAAACACAAACTACATACGTTTTGATTGATTAGTGGTGTGATAACAATCAAAACAAATTATCGATAGACATACGTTAGAGTTCCCATAACTGCAAAGTATTTAAAATAACTTTTGAAATTTTTGTATATTTCATAAGTACTTAAATATACATATATTCACACATATATTTAATTTATAAAAATATTTTATTTTATTATAGAAATTGTAATTGTAGAAATTGTAGTTTGCAAGTGCAAAAAGCTACAAGTGTTGTAAAAATTCATCAGCACTTGTAAGAATTAGACTTGGTGATTGTAACTTGTAATTTTGTAGAATTGTAGTTTAGTGAAATAGGACCCTGTTTTCATAGCGCACATAAAAATAATCAATAATAATATATAAATGAAATGGTCCACATAAATAATGAGTTGGCGTGAGAACGGCTGCAGCGATTTGGCTGATTTTTGTTTTATTCAATTCGAAATTTTCTGGAGATGGTTTGTATGAAAAAAAATTATAAAATTATCCGGAAAACTTAGAAAATTCATTTATTAATTTTCTTCTGTTGTTGTTGTAAACACAAATAAGTTATTCACGACTCGACATGTTCATTCGAACTGGTTTGATGAAGCTATGTGGTTGTTTGTGTGCTAATGAGTTTGCATACGTGCAAACACACGTATACATTCTTAGTATACACCAAAAAAAAACCCGTAGATCAAATTAAAAAAAAACACAAAACAAAAAAAAACAATATAAAAGACCAAATAAAGAGAGGCAACATCTTCAACTTCATCGAAACCAAACATTGTTCTAACATGTCAACAGTCAAAAATGTGTTTTATCATAGATAATTAATTTATCTATGGTTTTTATGGTTGAAGATTTTATTTAATACATTACTATACATAGCTGCCAGATCTTTTAGAGATAATACCGTCATAATTTTGGTGAAAAAATCTTACTTCATATAAAATTTACAATAAAATCACATGTATGTAAATAGACTGCATGTTTTTCAACACTTTGAAATATGTATATTGTATGGAAAAAATAAAAAGTTCAAATCCTTTGGTGAATTTCTTTTAAATGTAGAAAAATATGCATTTTAAGTTTCATTTTTAACATTTTTTTCCTTAAAGTGTATAAATTTTACCAAAAAAAAAAAAAATATAATTACATATATAAAAAATTGACTTGCATATGTACATATACATACACACGTTTTAATAAACATCAGCTTTGCTTATATTACAGAATTTGCCAGGAGAGCCCAACGAACATGATACGTTTTTAATAACTAGAGTTTATTTCGAAGCAATTTTGCTTCGCATGACAAAATTTAAAGAACAACTCGAAGAACTAAAGTTTTTAACACATTTTTGAGAAAAAGTATTAATTTTTTTATACATGTTATTATTTTCACTTTTCAATATAATATGTATTAAATCATGTTAGTGAAAACATAAATAAATCGGTTTCGCTTCACAATTTTTTTAGTAATTTAATTTAGACGTATTGAATATTACTAAAAGTAAAAATTTGAATATATATTCTACAATCACATGTACGTATGTATTGTAATAATATAAAAATCTTTTCCTTTTATTTTGTATATTTTATTTGTTTTTATATTATTTTAGGTTATGCTCAACTAGGAGCAGTTAATTATAATAAATTATAATAAGCTCAACTGGGAGCTTAGAGGTGTTAACAAAGATTGTTTTTGTCTTCCCAATTGCAGTCGTTTATATACCGACTGTGAGAAGAATTTCAACTATCTAGTACTTAATCTATTAATGTTAATTATTTACAAATGTTATTATAAATATAATGAATATTATTGTTGTCATGAAAAGTGAAATGTGACCCGGTTCCTATTGCATTCATTTTGGGAATTCTTTCCACAAAATAAATGTGTCACCTGAAACACACCGATCGACACACACACGCCATGTAAATGCCCGTTAAAGGCCATTCATAAATTGCATGTATGTAAAGCATAACAACAACAAACATAAGTGCATTGCCAGAGCATTGCACTTGAGTAATTTGAGTTAAACTCTTTAGTTTGTTGTGCTAGGTATTTCACATTAGGGCGGTCCCACTACATCTCCACTTTTCGCAAGAATGTTCATATAACGATAGTTTTATGGACATTCTTTTACATTGTATTATGTATTAAAATTATAAAATTAAGTTTAGTTATTTAAGTTTATTCTTAATTATAAGTGATCTTAAATGTACTCCGGAGTAATATATTTATTTATTGTATAATTTAAGTCTATCCTTATTTACTAATTGTGTTTTTTTTTTTTTTTTTTTTTTTTGTTTTCTTATCTTCTATAGTTACATTATTTCTTAAGTCTATTTTCTTAATTTTATATGGATATGTTGGTTATGGAGTTTATATTTCTAATTATGGACTCTTATATTGAATTTGGGAATGTGTTGTCTGTTATTCCCAGGTAAAGTAATGTACTATATTGAAAACTATTGTAGGATTTGGGAAAAGGACCTATATTGTCGATAACTACCACAGCAAACGCTCGCGCAAGCGCAGGCGTGATTATCATCGAACAAATTAAGTATCCTGTTATCTCTGATCTTTGACACGTCTGTCATGATCCAACATATTCGGCTATATCTATAGTGATGTTCTTCTAGCTACAATGGCAATAATAATAATAATCCCTGATCTTTTCTAGAGTTCAGAAACACCTGAATGTCCACCTTCTGCAGGGTCATCGTGGTATTGTTCCATTGTTCTCTATATGGTCTTAGTATCTTTCCTAGCATCTTTTATCAATATCTAGGTTACTCTAAATAGTAGCGCTACTACTAAAATATTCATTGCCCTTTTCTCCTAAAATTCATTAATTGAGACAAATTCTAAAATTTTCTCTTTCCATATAAAAATTTACCGGCCATTTTTCCTAGCCTAGGGAATAAATTGTCCTAAGTCAATCTTCCCATTAGTAAATAAGTCACTAACAATTATATTTGTTGTGCTTCCTGACATCAGTATATATATATTGGGCTTATCCGTTCATCTCTTTGATACTTTCTATTATTAACATCATTTGCCATATGTTGTGCCTTTCCTATGCATGATTCTGTAGTAACAAGTTATGTAATTATGAAGTTATGAAATATCTATTGTTCCTAAAAATTAAAATATTCAATTAAAAAACTAATCTATGTAGGATAAAATTTAATATTAATCAGGAGTAATAAATGTAAATATAGAGAAACAATTAAAAATCCTATCCATGAAAACAGGAAAATAAAAAATTGTTCCTTTTCTTCTTCTAAAAAAAATTCAAAAACAAATCTAACACATTCACCAAATTCCTTAATAAAATCTAATATAATAGTAAATGTAAAATTATTATAAATTCAATAAACAAATAAAATTTTAATCCTATTCAGGGAAAAAAAATTTCCTTTTTTTCTTTCTTTCTTCCCCGTATGCTGCCATTTTTTTTTTTTGGCAGCCATTAATAAATTATCAATTCAAAATTTTTCAATACAAAGGTCCATTTACAAGGGAAACTTTTCAATTAAATTAAATCATATTTCTATTTAAAATGTTTATTATTAAATTAATTTATAAATTTAAAAGAATTTTCATTATTCAAAATTATAAAAGGATTAAATTTAAAAGTTATTATTAAATGACTTATATTACTTATGTTATTTCTATAATATTTATTTAAATTGTAAAAAAAGTATTAAATATATTCACTAAAAATTATCAAATTTAAAAGTTTTTCTTTTTTTTTTTCATAGTAAATGTAAAGAAAATATTATAAATAAAATTCTAATCCTACTTATTAAAAAGATTATTATTTTTCCCTATTCCTTTTTTCTTTTTTTCTTTCCTCTTTTCTTCGCCTGCTGCCATTTTGCGGCAGCGGGTGTGAGTTCTCTACTGGTTTTGTTCATAATTCTTCCAAATATTCCTGTTTTTGCTTGTCCATTCCATTAAGTGTTATCTACTGCAATTTTCATTCTGTTTTTAAAATTGTTGTCTTTCTTTTCCTTCTCTGTTATTCTTATATAAAGATCTTATCCAATTCCCAAGAATGCGCTTTCTTCCCTTGTGTATGGTATTAATCTTAAGTCATTCCTGTTATTATGTTCTATGGACCTTAATGTTCTTTTGTCTTCCTCCTTACTTAAGTTCCTAAGTTCTTTAATCAAATCCCTTTCCTGTCCAATTCTAAAATTCATTTCCTCTTCTGTAACATTCTGGGAATCTTTTTCCAAATTAAATAATCTTTCTAAATTTTGGAGTTGTTTCTCCAATTCTATTTCAAAATTTTCCATTATAAAGGAAATAATATCCTTACTTAATACTAAGCTCAATTATGTTACTCTTTCCTTTATAAAATTAATTTAAAAGAATTATTATCATTACCTAAAATTTAAAAGTATTTAAAAATATACATATCCTATATTTCATTTTAAAATTTATCCATAATTTTAAAAGGATTCTTATCATTCAAAATTTCCAAAGGGTATGAAAAGTTATCCCAAACGAATTATATTACTAAATATATTCATTAAATATATTAAATAGATTCCTTATAAATTTATTTAAAAATTTTATAAGTATATTAAAAAAATTTCCGAATATTAAATATTAAATTTATTTTCATTAACTATATTATTACAAATTTATTTAAACAATTTGTAAGTATAAAAAATTTTTGAACATGGGCGAAGTCGCCTCCGTTCCCTAAGGGTGCGTAATAAAATCGCACTCCTTTTATAAGCTAGTTATTAAATATTATACTTAATCCTCTATGTTATTTCTTTGCTGCTGATGATCATGTTGTTGTTGTTGAAATTAATTTTGTTGTTGCAAGCCCCTTGTTGCATTATGATGTTACTGCTGCTGCTGATGATGATTATGATTGCTATTGTAGTATTGCTGCTTCTGATGATTATTATTGCAGAAGTTGTTGATATTGCAAACCTCTTGTTGTTGTTATTACCTTCATTTGTACCTTTTGGCCAGGCACTTCCTCTGACGGGTCTCGGCTGCCGTCAGGAACCAAAATTAATTTTTTTTTCATTTTCTAAGCAGGATGCAAAATTTTTCCTGCTTTTATGCCAATTTTGTCTGGGTGCTCTTATAATTTGAGCACTCTCAGATCTGGCAGGATCGCCATGTAATAATATTTAAAATGTTGGCAGGATCGCCATGTAATAATATAAAAATATTTTCCTTTTATTTTGTATATTTTATTTGTTTTTATATTATTTTAGGTTATGCTCAACTAGGAGCAGTTAATTATAATAAATTATAATAAGCTCAACTGGGAGCTTAGAGGTGTTAACAAAGATTGTTTTTGTCTTCCCAATTGCAGTCGTTTATATACCGACTGTGAGAAGAATTTCAACTATCTAGTACTTAATCTATTAATGTTAATTATTTACAAATGTTATTATAAATATAATGAATATTATTGTTGTCATGAAAAGTGAAATGTGACCCGGTTCCTATTGCATTCATTTTGGGAATTCTTTCCACAAAATAAATGTGTCACCTGAAACACACCGATCGACACACACACGCCATGTAAATGCCCGTTAAAGGCCATTCATAAATTGCATGTATGTAAAGCATAACAACAACAAACATAAGTGCATTGCCAGAGCATTGCACTTGAGTAATTTGAGTTAAACTCTTTAGTTTGTTGTGCTAGGTATTTCACATTAGGGCGGTCCCACTACAGTATGTATGCACATTATCCGTGCTTTAAAATTTTTCGTGCGATTTGATTCACATAATTTTAAAATTAATAGTTTTTATATGAGAAGAAAAACCTTGATATTGGATACTGAGGGATTAAAAATATTAAGTCACTTACACTTACACTTCACTTCGAAGTTAAAAAATAACTTTCTACTCTATGCAATTTTAACGATACACACATATGCATATCGCTTATATGCTGAAAGATCCAAAATCAAAATTCTTTTGTTCTAAAATTTTATTGCTAAAGTAAAAAATAAAAGCTAAACTTCGAACGATTTTGTTAGCAGTCAATATTTCTTAAAATTTCAATGATTATCTACGTCTAGGTTTATCTATCTATTCTTATATATTGTTAGACATTGGCTAATTCCTTTCCAATGGGCTCTTTCCAATTCACAACGTCTAAAGACGAACTAATTGCAAAACTGACACAGACATGGCTCAAAATTATAGCGATTAACTTTGGTTAAGTGAAAGAGCCATTTTGGCTGCAAAAAACAAATTCGTTGATTAAATACATTAAAAAATCCAAAGCTTAATTAATGGCGAACGGTATTCGTATAAATCGATTGGTTCCATTACCGATCCCGAATGCCACCACATAACTTCCAGCTTAACGTTGGAGCGGTAATAGTCATGTTACGTAAACTAAATCAGCCAATACTAATGCGATGGTACTAGATTGGTTATAAAAACATTGATGGCAAAAACTTAGCAATAATAATTATAGGAAAGTTTCTAGGTGAACAGTTGCTTACTCCAAGGATACCTATCATACCAAGTGATTTACCATTTAAGTTTAAATGTATCCAATTTCCCGTTGCATTCGCAATGATGATTAACATATCCCAAGGACAATCGCTAAGTGTGTGGGTCAAAGCTAGAATCCCATTGTTTTTCCCACGAGCAATTGTATGTTGCATGCTTAAGAGTTGGGACACTGTCAGCACTGTTTATTTTCTCTCCCAACAGAAAAACAAAAAATATTGTTTACTATCAAGCTTTAAAATAAACTATGTATATGCTTACCTTTTTTGTTTGCTTATTTTTTAATGAATTACCTTAACAACTATTAAAACAATAAATTGAAATAATAAATAATATATATTAATAAATTGTACTAAAATTTTTTTTCTAACTCCATATGAAATATTAATCATTACCAAATAGTTTCCGAGGGAAGCCGGGTCGTACAGCTAGTATATATATAATATAATGTAAAATGCCTTTCATACAAATGTGGAACTGTGAAGACCTTTCTCGTTTGCGAACAATATAATTTTTCTGTTTACGTCTTCTTAATGCCGCAATTTTTTTTATACTAGTTTTCTCTGGTGTCTTTCATTACAATATTAAAGCATTAAAAAGAGTTACAAATTTAATAACTCGCTTTACAGATGGAAATATATTTCTGAGTATGTAAAAACCTTTTAATGTTGCCTATTAAAAAACTTTATTTTGTTTGAAACTTAGTAAACTCTTTGCATGTGATTAAGAATGGTTTTGCATCTCTATTTTGTTCGAAAAATTGTTTGTTAACGTGGTTACACTGCCTTTTAAGTTTGTAGTGTACTGTACATGTATTTTATATTGATATTAGGTACACTGCCGCTCATCTGATTAGGTTTGGCATTAAAATAATGTTGTTTACCATCTCTGTCTAAAACTAACGCATAAACTAGTAATACAATTGGTTTTATTTCAAAATTACATGTATACCTAAAATCTTTGAAAAAAATCTAACGGGAATATTGTGCCGTTATCTTAATACATGCTGCAAAAGAAATATTGTATTAAAACAATACATTTTTTTAAGCTCATCAGAATAGGTTTAACAACAAAAACAAGTTTTTTTTTGATAAAATAACAATTGTTTTATTAAATTTTTTTAATATTTTATAAATTAATAGTGTGTGCTTCCACCTTTATTTAGAATGACTTCGAATATTCTTTTTGGCATTGAATCATAGAGTTTGGCCAGATAATTCAGGTTGACTTCGCTCCAGGCTTCTTGAATGGCAGCAATCAAGTCACTTTTGTTTTCGAATTGACGGCCCGACTCTTAAACCTTACGTGAAAGAAATCCCCATACTTTTTCAATAATATTAAGGTCGGGAGAATAAGGAGGCCATTGCAGTAAACCCACATTCTGCCCATTAATCCACTGTTTCACCAGCCTTGCAGTATGAATTGGAGCGTCATAATGTTGAAAAGTCCATGAAATGGGTCCAAAGATGTTATTGAATAGTGGAAAAGCTTTTTCTAGGACTCCTTTATAATTTACTGCATTCATTTTCGTTGAAAGAAACTGCAGTTCAACTGTGCCGTAATATGAAATAGCACCCCACACCATAACACCACCTGCACAGCTATGATTTCACTTTACATAAAGTTCTTCCTTACGGAGATCATGGAAATAGTAATTAAAACCTTCAGGACTATCCAGATTGAACTTTTTTTCGTCTGAAATGACAACACATTTCCATTCGTCCTTCCAGGTCATGTAATTTTCACCAAACTTTAGGCGGTGTTCCTTACGTAAAGGATTAAGTGGCGGCTTTTTTTGTAGTTTCAATCTTTTTAAGTGTTTGGCTTTTGTTAATTTTTTTTTGCAATTTCCTTCTGCGTAGATTTTATCTCTGACCCTTTCCGCTTCAGATAAAGGTTTTCCACGACCCATTTAAATTACAAATTGTTGTAACAGTTTAGAAATTAAAAAAAAAATTAAAAACTCGCGGTCAAACGTTAGTGTAAACTAATACAATTAGTCGTAAACCTATTCTGATGAGCTTAAAATAATGCATTGTTTTAATACAATATTTTTTTATAGCATGTATTAAGATAACGGCACAATATTCCCGTTAGATTTTTTTCAAAGATTTTAGGTATACATGCAATTTTGAAATAAAACCAATTGTATTACTAGTTTATGCGTTAGTTTTAGACAGAGATGGTAAACAAAATTATTTTAATGCCAAACCTAATCAGATGAGCGGCAGTGTACTTGGTTAATCAGTCGTGGTCTTTGCTAATTAAAAATATGACTATATAAAAATATATATGAATATACAAAAATATATATGTACGTTTATTAATGAACTAATTTCCTTTTTAGCTTAAATGTGATAAATTGCGAAGAAAGCATTCTTTGCAAATTTTCCGTCTATTGAGACGGAATAGGATATGTGTAGTTTTTAATTCTTTTATATTGCATTTTAAAATATTTTTTCTCTACAAACACTTTATTTATTTATAATCCAAAACTGAAAAATAATAAATTTTATTAAAAATAATCAAATAAAAAAAAGTCTTATTGTTAGTTATCTATAATTGTTTTTCCCTTTAAAATTCATAATCTACTTAGGTGGGATTGTAAATTTTGAAAAAAAAAACTTGGCAACAATAAATCTGAAATTTGACAATTTGTTTGCAGCTTTGCTGTGTCATTTTTTAGTTTAGTTTAGTTTGTCAAAAAAACATTTAGCGAATTCTTGGTATTCGCGTTTAAAATAGTTTTTCAAAAACTTTACATTCTCATTTTTAAAAAACTTTTAAAATGGCATCAGAACGCTATAGTTTTTCCCTGACAACTTTTAGGTAATAATTTGTTAAACTCGATTGCCGCTAAAGAAAAATCAAAACATAACCTACACAATGACTTTACATATATAATGTATTAAATATATAATTTTTTCTATTATTATTTGCACTTATAGTCCATCTGGAAAGCTGGTTCAACTGGAATATGCTTTAGCTGCCGTATCGGCTGGTGCACCTTCTGTTGGAATAATGGGTAATTTATTATAACCGCGAGCCGTAATCATATTTAACTTTCATACTTATATTTGCAGCATCCAATGGAGTTGTGATTGCAACGGAGAACAAACACAAATCTGTGCTCTATGAGGAACATAGTGTTCATCGCGTTGAAATGATATCTGGTCATATTGGTATGGTTTATTCAGGAATGGGGCCTGACTATCGCCTTTTAGTAAAGCAAGCTCGAAAACTTGCGCAAAACTATTTCCTTACATACAAAGAACCAATTCCCGTAGCCCAATTAGTTCAGCGTGTAGCAACTTTAATGCAGGAATATACACAAAGTGGGTAAGTATTTTATGGCTAATGGAATTACAAAATCAAACTTGAAGATTGATGATGTATGTAGGTCAAGGATAAATAGTAATTTTTAATAGCAAGTGATGACTTGCTCCATTTAGATAAATAAGATAAATAACTTATTAAAATGTTATTTCAGTGGCGTAAGGCCTTTTGGAGTATCGTTGCTTATATGCGGCTGGGATAATGATCGTCCTTATTTGTTCCAATGTGATCCATCAGGAGCCTACTTTGCTTGGAAAGCTACCGCAATGGGGAAAAACACTGTCAATGGTAAAACGTTTCTGGAAAAACGGTAACTTTGAGTTAACATTTTAGAGTTTAAAAAATATAAGTTATCCAAATATTAAAACAGTTATAGCGAAGATTTAGAACTGGATGATGCAGTTCATACTGCAATCCTTACCCTGAAGGAAGGATTTGAAGGTAAAATGACCGCCGATAATATAGAAGTTGGGATTTGCGACCGGAACGGCTTTAAGCGATTAGATTCAAATACAGTTAAAGACTACTTAGTCAACATCCCTTAGATTTATCAACCGCTTAGAGCAAGAGAATATAAATAACATAAATAAAACAAACATAGAATTGTATTTAAACATTTCAAATGTGCTTTTGTAAAAAAAAAGAATAATATACACTTTTTATTTCAAGGTATAATTTCTTTTTGTTATAATTAGAAAAAAAGTATAAATTGTATATAATTTGATTTTGTTAAGAAATATTTAGTTAAAGATAGGAAAATACTTTAAGAGGAGAAAATGGTCGATCTTGATGTGAGTAATGTCTTAAGCAGTTTTTTGGCAACTTTCTACATTCTTATCCGGAAGATGGTCAACCCAAATGTTGCTAAGAGAGGATGCGACCAAGGAGATAGTGTTTGCACACATGGAACTATCACAAGTTCAGTACGTAATCTTTATACAGAATTTGTAACATTAAATGGGGGACATGATCTTGATTGGGATTTCAAAATAGCAAGCCCTTTAGTGGATATGCTCATAGCTTTTAAGATGGTATGGAACGAGATATTGTCTTCCTCTAAATCATAGAGAAAACTTTAGGCCCTATCACTTCTGCAATTTTATTGGCACACGAACGTCGTTATAAAGATAAATTAGCAAAGCCTTTGAATAAGAGCATCAAAATACTTCCAATAGCTGACACTAAGTACTACATTTGCCCATTATATGGAGATCGGAAACAAACAAATAGCATTTAACAAAGACATAAATTACGTGAATTATACTTTCAAAAACTTAAGAAAGGAAAACTCGACAATGCTAGAACTACTGAATGGTACGAATTTGTGGATGGTAAGGCTGTTGTTACTGATCACGTTGATCCCGAAACAAGAGAATACTTTTATTCCTAAAATATATTTCAAAATGTTCATTCTTTTTAATTTCTGTTTAATTCATTATATACTTTTTGTAAAAAAAAAATTAAAAAAAAAGTTAATTCATTCCAATTGTTTGTATAAAACCGCAACATGTCTCAGGGTCGAAAATAAATACATTACAATTTGGTGCCTCTTTCTTCGTTACAACTTTAATAATTTCTTGAGACAGAACACCACCAACAACAGCTGCAGCCGGGGAAATTTGGCTGAAAATATGTTCAAAATATTCGTCAGGAACGGCAGCATCTATTGAAATTTTATCGTGTATTTTTTTCAACTCCTTTTGATCGGCTTCTCTTAACTTGTAGGATGGGTCACGTCGAAAGGTTTTACGGAATTTTTGCAATATAATCAACAAGATGAATCCTGGACCTGTACGCTTTAGTTTTCTTTGGAATGTTGCACAATTTATGTCAAACTTAACTACCTCCTCATAGGCTGGAAAGTTAAGTTCCCGCTGTACTGTTGTCGTAACTAGCTCCGTTTTGATTTTGTCGTGTGGTTTTGAAATCACCTTATGTTTAACTGTATCTCTGCAAAAATAAAATTTTCTGTTAAGGATATTGCTACAAACTAAAAATATTGTACTATTACTCCATAAATTTATGATTTTGCAGATCAGCAAAACAAAATCCAAAAGTTCCCCATACATCGCCGGCAAAAAATTTTATTGCCTTTTGCCGGCAAATGTTGTCAATCCTAATCAATTCTTCATTGTCAGCTCCTATAATTACAATCACATCAAATTCCCCAAAAAAGTTGGCATCTTTTTTATATAAAGGTTCTTTATCTGCCGATATTTCTACCATGGGATTAAGGGCCTTAGCTCTTTCAATAGATGCCTCTGCACGATTTAAGCCTAAAGCTGAGCGCGGTATCAAGAATTGTGAACAGAAGTCTTCTTCAGTTACGTTTCTATGGTCATTTAATTTTACAGCGTGCACTCCAGACAAAATTATATTTTTCGTAACTTCTGCTCCAACACCACTTAAACCAGATATTAACACTTTAGCTGTACGTAATCGCTTTTGTGATTCTAAGCCCCATAAACGAATTTGACGATCGTACAACTCATTTTCAGTTTCTGTGAGTTCTACATTTTTATTCCCATTTTCCATTGTTGCATCAATTTCCATATGTTCAACCATAATAACTTTTTATTTTTAAATAACTTTTTACGGTAATTAAAATACAGAAAATATGATATGCAAAACGCGCCTTGAGTATACCACAATTAGTTCATAACAACAATACCGACTATCAGTACTGCCAATATTTGCAATGTTGAGGTACAGGGATTGAAAGTTTTTAAAAATAGCATTGCCAGGTGAAAATAGTAACAGATATTTCTGAAAATGAATTATTTGTAGGTTAGTTATCTATGATTTGTACAATTTAAAAGTACTAGTATCGGGCGAAACATAATATTTTTTCCCGCCCAGACAGTTTGTAATTAATTATAAAGGATTCGACTAAAACATTGGGTACACTTTTCTTGTTTTTTCCGAATAGATCCTTTTAAGGAATCGTTCAGCGATACTAGTTCATGCCGGAACAAGCCAAGACTAGGGTATTTGCCGAAATCGCGAGATGTAAAACGAGCACAGAACACAATGAACGATCATTGGACTCAAAGTTCATTTTTCAGAAACATGCATATTGAGAATAATTAATACAATAAAATATTGTTACGAAATGACCTATTGCGTCTATTTACAAATTATATAGTTTCTAAGATCTCTTATGAAACCAAGCCAACAACATGCTTATTAAAAATTCCAGCAGATAACATAAACAAACAGAAAACAAAAATAACTTACACAGAACAAACAAAATAAAACACAGCCACACAGGGACCTACACTGAATAATTATAACAACAACTTTATGTGATGTTTAAGCAGAATTTTCCTGTATATGCTACATCCGATCAAAATAGAATATATAAACACTATCTGTAGGGCAATAAAAGTCATGAACAAACATCGTCGGGCGTGCAAACATTGTGGAGTAAAGACACAAAGATAATAAAGCAGTTTAGGCGTTTCAATAGTAATCATGTATATTTGTGTGTATAAACGCGAATAAGTAAATAAGTCGTGTAATTTAAAACTCTATGGTGTTGTGTATAATTATTTTGCAAAAAAAAAATATGATATAAAATAATATATCATACCAAAATATATATTATATAATACAATATATGATGTGGAAATAATTCGGAAGGCAATATAAAAAATCCTCGGCGTCGAATATTTATTGAGCAGTTGCAAAACGATCTTTGTATTCAACACAGCTGGCTAGGAAAATAAGCTTTCTCCTCATAGATTTGGGCCGTCTATCAATTGAAAGTGTTTAGGGTATGCTTAAATGTCTATTGGTCTACAATTGACTTGTGTCAAAACCACAACAATCTCACAACCCCCGCTACAACAAAATGAATTAGTCAAAGATTCCAATGCATTTTATATTTTTGCAAAAATTCAGTTATCAATGATTCAAAATTCAACGCGAGTAGGTTTCGACAGACTTGTACATAAAGAACAACCAGATCGAAAAGGGAAGAAAAATAATTTTCGCCATTTTTTATTTTGTCGGTTAAAATATTACTTTATGAAAATAGTTGAAATAAAATACTATTACAAAATCAGTAAGACTTCGAAAGGCAGGTCGACTGAAATTTCAACACATTGGTGTAAAATACGTTACAAAAATTAAATACAGAATTTTATAATTAGGAAAAATACATTAATTGCTAGCTAAAGATTAGCTACCGTAGATAATAGATAAATATACTAATAGTTCTTGATAGCGAAGTCAATAATTCGTTATCAACTAACGGTTGTAATAAATATTAACTCTTGTAAAGAAGTGAATATTTCAAAAATACAATAACATTTTAACGATTCTCATACCCTCTTTCCTTGAAACAGTTGAATGGAAGCTTCCTAAGTAGATACAGAGAATGTCGAGAAAGGTTGTAGCGAATCAGAAAATACATTTCATTCTATTGGTACCTTAATTTAACAGTTAATATTTAAGTCAAATTGAAAAATAGTTCATTTATAAAAATATAGTTTTCATATAATTAAATGTTTATAGGTACAAAAAGAAATATAATTAATACAAATAAACGCCAAAAACAGTTGTTACGCAAAAGAGACTCGTATTTGTAAAAACATCAGATGTTTGAGAATCAGTTTCGGCATCCCAACAGCATTTACTATAGTAATGACATCCAGCTCCAAGTTGTTGCCCTAACATTACCTGCACTACATATTTATAGCGAGGCATTTCCAATTCTTCTTTAATTGTAGCATTAACACTATCTGCAATATCTCTTGTCCAGTTTTTCACTTCTTCATAGTTATAACTTTTTCCTTTAATTTATCATCTAAATATCATTACCTTACAATAAACGAATTCCAAAACATACCTTGTAATTTTTGAGACATAATTTGTCGTATTATTTCCTTAACCTTGTTTCCTTTGAAAACTTCAGATAAGGGTGGACGCATTTGGTATGAAGAGTTCATAAGACTAGGATTTCCATTATTTTCTTGCTGCTGATTGTCTTCTTCATAGCCCATTTTGGTTTAATGGTACCTAAATCAACTTAAAATGTTTTGTTTACAGCGATTGTTTTGTTTTCGTTGCCAGCCAATTATTTTTATATACTAACAGTATTACATATTAAGCGACTTTTCCGTTTACATAAAAATGTTTGATTCAAAAACGCAGTCAGATGTGTTTAGTGCTGATTGTTACGGAGCACCTCTTTCATGAAACACGCGAAGGGGAGAAGATGAGAGGGAAAATTTTAAACTCCCAATAAAAAATCTATTTGTATTTCTTAAGCTATGTACAACTACACAGCTGATTATTTTTTATTTTTAGTTTTTATTTTCAAACAATATTTTTAATTTTTTTTACACTTTCTCATTTTGAAGAATTGAAATATTTTAATTTAACATTTTTTTCCTGTAATTTTTCAATTATTTTTAGAATGAAGTAATTTATTCATCGGAATCATTTTCAATCTAAGTAATTTTATTATTTGTGCTTGATTCCTTTAAATAAATATTTCATGATATTCTCACGAAATATTTATTACAAAAATTTTTATTAAAAAATAAACATTTTATGATATTCTCATAAAACATTTATGATTTTATGAAAAAATTCTCATGGAATCAGTTTGGCTTTAGATATAAGATTTTTAGATTTTTCTATACAATATTGGGGTAAAATTCACTGATGAGCTTTGTGAGCGAAAGTGAAATTGCAATATGGATATGCTCTCCCCCGCAGTAATACATTTCAAATATTTTTATTTTTATTGGAATAAATGTTTTATGAGAATATCATAAAATGTTTATTTTTTAATAAAAATTTTTGTAATAAATATTTCGTGAGAATATCATGAAATATTTATTTAAAGGAATCAAGCACAAATAATAAAATTACTTATTTTTAGAATGTTTAACACAAAATAAGAAAAAAACGAATTAAAATTTGGTAAGCGAAATCTAACCATCTTATATCAAAGTCACTTTTAAATTTACGTTGGTTTGGCAGATAAGCACGAGTTTTTTTAGGCCGCTTTTTCAGTCCAGAATATTGTGAAAGGTATAAAAAAAGTGTAACGTTACAAATTTCGTTACGTTAAACTCATACCCAGAAATGGTTATCTTACGTGTATAATACAAGTTTGTATATTGCAGATCAGGTGTTAAATCACCGTACACAATTCGAAATAAACAGCATTGTTGCTCTTTTTTGAGTGCAGAAGTTGTGATAAATTTGGAAAATTTTCAATAAAGCTTTGGATCCATATACGACTTATAGATAGTTATGAATTTTAACAAATCAATTCCGTTATTCTGCCAGCACAAAATTTAAAAAATTCGCATACCTAAAATTTTTTGAAATTGGCAAACACTATGCAAAAGTTCTTTAGCTAGACCAATGTTTGTTTCAGAAAATATAGTCTTGAAATATATAAATTCTTAGTTTTTCTTTTTTGTTGTTCTTTTTACGCTTGGCCAAAAATGTAGGTCGTGCGTATATGTAAAAAATTTCTTGTTCGTGATCGTTTGCAATCGAGAATGAAAAACCACTCACTATCCCATCGCTTATTATACCATCATTTCTTTTAATTTCTGGTATTTAGAATATGAGAAAAAAATCACCAATTTTGACATAAAAATCTCTAAATTACCATTACTGGTATTAAGTACAAATTTATTACTTTTGCGCTTTATGTTGCATTACGAGAGTAGAAAATACTCGTTTAGCGATGAAAACTTCAATTTTTTTATTTATTAAATATAAATATTCTGCAATTATTTAAAACATAAAAGTTCTTTTTTGGACAAAAAGTTTTGTAGAAATCTCGTGTGCTAATTTTTAAATCGGACACAGAATAAGACGAAGAAAAATAATAGTGATTTTTTAATGTTTACTTTGTTTTCTTAATTCGTTGGTGGCAATATTTTCTTTTGTGAATTTTTAATTTAAGACCAGCATACTGGGTGCAGTATATTTTTAATGACAGAAACCGTAAGTAATGGTAAGTTTACTGCAATTCAAGCACAGAATATGAACAATAATGAATAATATGTTTAATTAAATTTTTTTTTTTGTATAAACACAGCGAACACTGCATAACTACATATAAAAATGTCTAGTTCTGTGTTCATTGAGAGCAGTTCGCATGCTGCGGATACTAAAGACTTTGCTACCACATCAGATTCAAATCTCGTGGTGGTGTACGGTAAGAGTGGAATAAGTTTTGATGACAAAGGCTTAGAAAATCTCATTGGTGGGTACAAATTGATTAAAAGTAATGAAATTAATAAAATGTTTTTCTTCATTAACAGAGGAAAAGAAAATTTCTTCAATAAGCGTAATACGTTTGACTTCGCCAACGCCAAGCATGCAAGATGAGGAAGATGAAGCCGAAAAGTTGGAGGAAATGTTAAGAAGGCAGGAAATAGGATCTGACAGAGATAGTGCTGACTCGGAAACCGAGGATAGAAATTCAATGGGTGAGGATACTGCAGAAAACTATACTTCTTCGACAGACGATGACAGTGAGAAAAGAAAGGTTCTTAAACAATCTGATGAATCAAGCGAAGAAGATAAATCAAAACAAAGAAAACAACCACGTCGCAGAGGTCGCCAGCCAAACGTCATCAAACAGAAAAAAATAACACGTAGACGTAGACGGGAACGACCTGAAATCGTGGGTTTGCGTTTAGAAGAGTTTTATCCTCCAGAGGATGCAAATGAAATTATAAAAGAAGCTCTGAGTCAGTATACTTACATTTGCATTTCTTTTCTATTTTGTGCATTTTGCTCTTTAACAAAAAAATGAATTTTTATTCTATAGAAATAGCAGGTTTGAAATCGGACAAAAAAAGCAGAAGTGATTATGATTTTCAATTGTTTGTCATTCAAAATGATCATTGTTACACGCCTTTTACATCGCCTACACAAATGAAAGCGAAATTAGCTGCCGATAAAATCCAAGCTGAAAAACAAGCTGCGAATCGTAAAAGCAATATTTTACAAATAACATCTGGTAAACAGTTACTCGTTCGAAAGAAATTGCAACAAAATGTTAACTTAAAAACGGAGCATATCACCAAACCAAACAATGCTACTATTACTTTTACAAAGGATAAAGGTACGATTTCAGCTCATAAAATAAAGAAAGAATTAGTGGATCAAAAAAATACTTCCGAAGATTTCGTCAATGATGGCGACGAACTTCATTCTTCATTTGATGAAAATGAGGATGACCCACTAGGTGAGGAAGAATGTGATTTTAGTGGTTCAGATTATTCAGCTGAAACTGACAACGATCGTGATAGCGATTTGGATTTTGATGTAAATAATCCTAAAGGACGTAAACGTAAAGTGAAATTATTGAAGACTAGTAAACGTTCTCTGAGCATAAGTAAATCAAATCCTAAATCAAAACGATTTTATAATCAAGAGGAGTCTGTTGATTCACCAAACAAAACAAATATTACAACAACCGCTGGAACATGTTCTCCTTCAAGTATAATACCGCGGCAAAAATCAATAGTTAAAATTATATCTGATCCAGCTCGCTTTGCAATTCGCTCTACATCTTCTAAAGTAATGCATATGATGAGCCAGAAAAATGTTCTTTCTCCTGTTATTGCAGCACTTCCTCCAATTCCAAAAAAACAAAATGATAATAAATCTGTACTAAATACGAGTACTCCAGCTACTAGTAACTTGCCACCAAAAACATTTGTTGTTTTAAAAGGTCAGCTGGACCATAAAAGTGCTGGTCATTCTTCACCTCAAACTCATAAGAAAATCGTCATAAATAAGGTCAGTTAACATTTTCTCATAAAATTATGTAGTAATTGTATTTTTGAGAAGTTTCTTTGCCAAATATTTTTTTTTTAATTTATTTATTTGAATTATTGAAAAGCCGAATCATAAAAATCATATATAATACAAAATTTTTCAACTTTTTAAAAGTTATTATGTTTGCTTCAATACCAAGAAGCGCAGTATTTATTTTGTCCGCAATTTTTTTAGATTTAGTAATTATTATAAATTTAAATTTTCGAAACAATAACTTTGAACTTTTGCAGCAAGTAATGTCGAGTCCTAAAAGCAAAGGATTTACGGACCTTAATAAGCTAATAGAACAGACGGAAAAACATACATCAATTAAAGCAACAGGTCCATCAGTAACATCAAAATCATCACATATTGCCACCATAACGTCTGTGGTTACATTTTCTCCAACGTCAACTGCGGCGGGGTCACTTAAAGGTTTTATGCCAATAGAGACTGTTGCAAAAAATCAGTTACCTTCACATATTTCTATACAAACACATCAAAGTTCAACTGAATTAGAAGCGGAGCATGATAAGCAATTAGATCTTATCAATTCAATTGTTCAGAATGAGATGCAAAAATCAAATGAAAAGGCGGACGAGCAGCTACCAAATATTAAAAACGAGAATATACCAGAATTAGTTAAAATGCTTGAAAGTACAGAAAAGGTATTTGAATCCGTTAATGCACAACACAGTCACAATTCGAAAAAACATTCGAACATAAGCCAGCTATCTAGCGGAAGCAATGTTAGCGAAAATAGTAATAATATTAACAAGTGTGATATGGACAACCGAAACATTATGAATTTGCCTTCAGCAGCGCCATCTTCAGGAACTAACCTTGTTGGAGAAATTGATATTACGAGTGCAGCCCTTTTGGCCACACCTGAAGGAGATGGTGATGGCGATGATTTGCCTGATGATATACTACAGCAAGTAGTAGAACTTATAAATGATGATAAAACACTTCAGGAAGCCGTTGAGAAGCAAGTTTTTGGTTCAGGTATGTGTAGTGAACAAGGAATTACAAACAATATGTTAGCAAGTCAAAATCCTCCGCCACTAGCACCTATCTCGCAGCAAGCCGTCAGAGTGCAGGTAAAAATGTTCTTCTTTTATGTGCTAAAATATACATACTTAAATGCAATTTACATATGTGTTCAGGAAATTCCGCAAACTTCAACTAAGAGCATTATTCAATTGGCTATATCAAATGTACCGACAACTTTAGGTTCATCTTCTTTGTCTACAAAATGCAACACTGTCAATGCAACGCATACAGGGCAAGTGTCTAATCAAACGACGAAAACATCATCTCTCACACGTAAAGAGCCTATACAAATCATTCGAGGTAATGGCCGAGTAATCACGTTGCCCCCTATTGAAGCGCCTACAACTAGAGCCAAAAGACGCGCTCAAGTTCAACCAAATCCTAATAATTCTAGTGAAGGAAGCACATCTTTTGTATCTACCGCTACCTTGAGTGAATCATCTAGAGACAGTTCAATGCATTCAAATTCTTCGATGACTTTGCCTAGTAGCAGCAGCGCTGTAACAACACAAGAAAAGAAGATCGCGGATACCAATAATCGAAGGCGCGGATCTAAAGAGAATATAAATGCTACGTCTACTGGTTCAGTTCAAAAGGTAACAAAAACTCAAAAAACAGTTGCTAAGAAAGGGGGTAGTAGATCGAATACCAATAAAGGTAAAATTGAAACCGAAGCAACAGAATCAGAAGAAGACGATGATGATGATCCTAATAAGTAAGTTTTGGTAATTTATGAAAATATAACAAAATTATATTATACAAAATATTACGTCTGTCATACTTTTCGGTAGTTGCGTTTACTACTATGTATGATTTAATATGAAAATATTGCTAAATCGATCTTCCGATTTTTTCTTATCATATACAATTGTTAATGTGTGTGTCACATAAAAAATAAAGAAAATAGAAGCGTAAAAAATTAATAAATCTTTAAGCTTATACTACATACTACAAAAATAATCCTTAAATTCATAAATAGCGGCATCTACAAAGCTTTTTAGGTAATCTTACCAGAATATTAATTGAATTTCATGTTATTTCTTGTTAAGTAACCTAATAATCCCAATAAGCATTTTGGCTGGAATTCAAGTGAAATTACACTTGAAATCCAGTCACAATTTCTAATTTCCAGCGTTGAATTACAGTTGAAACACAGTTGAATTCAATAGCGAATCCAGCAAAATTAACCATTGAATTGCAGTCGAACAAAACAGTACCTTTACAGTGTAATTCCAGCCTTGAATAACAATGTGATTCAAGTCGAACCGAACCTGTTTTTATAATTGAATTCAAGCATGAAATTGCAGTGGAATTCAAGTCGAACCGAACCCAGTTTTACCGTTGTATTCAAGCATGGAATTTCAGTGTTATTCCAGCAATGTTCCAACAGTATTTAAATAGTGTTTATAGTACATTAACTCACCCGAACCCATAGTTTCAATATCTGGGCATTTCGGAGTGATCTTTAAAGTTCGGGCATCCGATGGCATATCCTTATGATGCTGGGGAGGGATTTGCACTAAACTGTTTATTGCAGCTGTATTTTTAAGTCCCTGTCTCCCACAGAGTTAATTTTAGTATCAGATATACCATCTTCTTCTATAATTGTGCCCTCACAGACAGACGGTTCATAATTCAAAGCAACGTGGACATCGTTGGAAGCTATTCCCATTGGTTGTTCATTTCACAGAATATGCTGATTCTGGGTAAGCAGTGCAAAAATTTTACGAGCATCTGCTTTTGGCTCTGACTACATACCTTTATATTTATTTATTCCAAATTTCTTTATATTGTTTAATTTTCGATTCTATATTCTTTATTTTCGTTTTGCTTATTTCCACTTTTATTTCTTTATTTTCACTTTAAAAATTTTGCGACTTTCGCGTTGTAAAGTTGTTCACCATTAATTAATAATTTGATATTTATTTATTAATATTATAATATTTTATAATTGACATTTAGCTGACTCTGACTATTTTTAACAAACTTCAAACAGACTGGAAAGCGCATGGATTTCAAATGTAATTCAAGCTTGAATTCATACTGGAAATCCAATATTGGAATTCACAAAAAAATTTGTGCTTATTGGGATTGTTTTGGCTTATATGTCTGTATTAGAATTAAAAAAAATAAGTTATAGTATTGAGAATTATTTTCCATTGCTGTATATGTATAGATTGCTGCATATGATTGTATAGACTTCAAAGCTACTGTACTTAAAGGAAAATGGTTTTATTTTTTTTAAGTTTTCTGATAAGCACACAGCTCTTCCAAGCAGCAAATAGATTGAATTTTTATTATAGAAATCAACGTTGTTTTCACAAGAATTCCTCTCCACATTAATAACATTTAAGATAAAAATAATTTTTTAGAATTGTGCAAACGAAGGAATTCTTATAACATCAAGAAATAGACATTTCATTTACAAATAATTTATTTATGCATATAAAGGTCATTATAAATAAATAATCAAAACAAGTCTGCATTAAAAATAAGAAAGCATGTACTTACAAGCAGACATATTAAATTCACATAAAAAAATCAATAAAATTTACTAAAGCTTGATTAAATGTTAATTGCTGCTTCAAAAAAACTGATCCACCAAAATGTCTCAATTACGATATAATCTGAACTGCGAGCTTTTCTCGTTATAAATTGACCGTGAAATATAACATTGACCATATGGCCACCAAGAAAAGTTTTGAATAACTTTTTAACGTTATTGCGGTTGGATTATTTCCTTCTGAAGAATACGGAGTAATTCAACGTTGTTTGTTTGAATAAATTTCCATATTTTTAGTTCGTGTGTTCGGTACGAGACAACTGTCAAAAAGAAACGTTACAACTCGTATTTCTTGTATTAACAAATGGTGGAAATTTAAAATCCTGCGAACTTGGGACTTGAAATTGTAATTTCATATAAAATATCAGAAGATGAAAAAATTTAGGAAAAACTAAAAATTTTGTTTTTCAAGGCCCTTCTTTTTATCTAATAAAATTAGTTCGTTTGTTTAGCATATTTTAACGGTTTACATACACACATACATATGCATAAATACTTAAAAAAAATATTTAAATGTTTTATACGAGCGTTTATGGTTTAATTAGGGACTTTTTATACAGTTTACAAATTTATATAAAAATAATAACTAATAACAACTGATCATAAACTTTTTAATCACATAACGGAAATTTGTTGCACGACTGTTAAAAAAATAATAAAATAAAAAAGCCATTGACCGAATCAAAGCTACTTGCGATTGGCATGGAGCTATTGAATGAAAATTTTTTACTTATATCAGTTATATCTTTTTAATTAATTAGACTTTGGTGTATTTGTCGGCAACCACACAATAACCGTTTTATGATTTGTTGCGATGTTTGTGAGGATTGGTTTCACGGAACGTGTGTTAGCATTACTAAAGCTATGGGATTAGAAATGGAACAAAAGGGAATTGATTGGACCTGTCCGAAATGTATAAAAAAACAAGAAGAAAAGGTGTTGTATAGTATTAAACCATATTTATGTAGATTAAGCATTCGTAAAAGAAGTTATTAATTCTCTTCATTACATTTATTTTGCATTTAAAGACTTAATAATTGGTTAATTATTTTAAATAAATTATTACTCTCGTTCCTTTAACAGAAACAACCAAAAATCACTGAAATGCTTAAAAAAACAACAGAAACGTATTCTGTTCCAAGTGATCCAGTAGTTATTGCATCCACGTCGGCATCTGCATTACCTTCTTCTATGACCACACAAAAACCGACAATGACAAAAGGCTCTCCTGGGAATATAGATATTATAAATATCACGTCCAAAAAGGATGCAACTGCTCAAAACTCCGACGCTGCAGTACATTTAAAATTACAAAGTGGTCAAATTATAAATCTAAAAGATTTTAATACTACTAGTACTAAGAGAGCAACTATTATACAAACATCATCTTCTAGTACAAGCGCTTTAACAGCCGGGCAAAAGAAATTTTTTGTTACTTCCGGACAAGCCAATTTGAAAATGACGTCACAGCCTGGAGCTCCAATTAGGACAATTACTATGGTAAAACAATTGACAACACCGCAACAAAATAATTCGAATGCAAAAGTAATTAAAACTGTATCTACAACTACGTCCACTGCATCCCAAAGTGTTAATATAAGCTCTACACCTGTAACACCATCTCTAGTAGAATCTGTATCTGGCACCACTTCCATAGTATCGTCGCCAATATCTACTTCGAATGAAAAATCAACTATGTGCATTGTTTGCAAAAAGATCGCAAGAACAAATTCCATTTATTGTAGCGACGACTGCATACGTAAACATGCGCAAAATGCCCTTAACTCTTTGACGAACAAATCACAGGCGGAAAGTATCGTATCAATAAGTCCCTCAAATAAAAGTGTTGCAGAAGATAAAACCAGAAAAAAAACTAAAGGCTTATTTGAGGAATTACTTTCTGCTGCTGATCGTAAACCTAAAGTGGAAAGAGTAAGTAGGCAGTCAAGGATATTTCTTACTTTATAGAAAATCTAAAATTTACTTTCATTATTACTGATTCAGGTAAATGTTTACGAAAGAAAATCCGGACGAATTATAACGGGAAACAGTGCACCAACTGTGGCTAACTTAAAAAGATGGTTGCAAGATAATCCCACATTTGAAGTTATTCAACCAGGCAGTACGCAAGCGTTGGATATAGAGGTATGTTTAAAGACTACTTTCGTTGTAGAACTAACGCAAAAAAAGTTAAAAACTAAAAGGTGTCCCAACACAATATACATATTTTTAAATATATTTTAAGGCGTAATTGGTACACAGACCCTTCTAAAGTTAAGGTGGTAAAAGGTAAACTGAGGAATTAAAGGGTCTGTCCATACAGAGGAGAATTTAGCAGGCATGGCTTTATATTTTATACCATGGCTTCATTGTTTTTCACTGTGTCAGTTTTGAAAGTTTGCACAGTGTTGCTGTGAGCCATGCATACATTTGTAACCTTGATTGTAAAGTCAAGTTAAATGTTGGATTAAAATAAGCAAAAGCCACTTTAATGTACTTGTTGCAGTAAGAAGAATAACACGCTTCGATCATCTATACTGTTTGTTGTTAAATTGGCAGAAAAACGCTGGCAATGTGCTCCAAGCGGCAACTAACATGTATATAACTTTGCATGTTGAATTTGAGAAAACGTAATTTATACAAATCCAAATTCTGTCATATGTTTTAACTGGTCGTTAACTTCAATTATAGATTATTTATTTCCAAAATGAATATCATATAAAAATCGCAATTCAAAGCATGCACTCTGTTGGTATTTCTATTTTGAAATTGCTTCTTAATACCGGAAGAAGTAAGTTTTGTGATAAGGTAGCTAGCTCTGTTATATATACCTATTTAAAGGCATATATGTACGTATGGTAATGCGGGAATTTGAGTAAAAACTTGGTAATTACAAGTTAACGCAAAAGCAGATAAATTACTTACTGCAGAAAAACAAAGTAGGGTTTACACTGAAATATTTAACGCATTGACAAACATGATAGGGTAATGAATGAGTAATACGAAAAATAACCCTTTAACCGAGTGGCGAATGCTGCTTCTATAGTTTGGTGGGAAAATAGTCGTCATAATTTCTGCCGCAAATTACGAAAATTTAGACAGCTTAAAGTCAACCGCCAAAATATCTAACAGATACTTTAAAATTATAAATTTTCAAAATAATATATTTAGATTTTTTTCTGATTTTTTAAGAAAAAGCAAAAGCTTCGTACACAAAACTCTTCTCCAACAATATTAAAATCGACAGCATCCAGTCCACCTCCATTAAAAATGTTTTCTTCGGCGGGTAGTGCTACGACAAATAGAATAGATTCAAGTATTGGAAGTTCACCATCTCAAGGAAACTCTCCACAACTGCCGACTAAAACCCCCAAAAATATAACAGATTATTTAAAAACCACAAACACTTATCCTACCAGCCCTCGTCCAAGTACTCCCAAACAATTACAAAAGTATCCACAGAATGTTGGTATTAAGCCTGATAAGGTTCCAAAAACACCAGAAGATTCAAAGTCTGCTGCTAAGGAAAAAACGTCGGCCACAAAACGACAAGCAAGTACAGAAGGTTGTAGTAAGAGCTCTAACAATGATGGGGAACCAATTCGTCTGGTGGTACGAAGGACTCTCAAGGAACAACTTTTATTGCGCATTAAGGAGGAAACGAGTTCAATTTCTTCAACGTCAGTAGAGGAAAAAGATGAAACTTCGAAAATAAATAATATTCCCAAGTTGACAGATGAGGAAGTAGAAGAATTTGCCAAATCTACAGAGCTAGAAATGTACAATTATTTTAATCGAGACACGGGTACTAAATACAAAGCTAAATATCGTTCGTTAGTTTTTAATATTAAAGATCGCAAGAATCGTACCTTGTTTGCAAAGATTTGTGGAAAATTAATTGAACCTAAACAACTGGTGCGTTTGTCACCCGAAGAAATGGCAAGTCAAGAATTGGCTCAATGGAGGGAACAAGAAAATAAGCATCAGCTAGAGATGATCAAAAAATCTGAGCTAGATTTACTTACTTGTGCCAAAAATTATGTTCTCAAGACACATAAGGGTGAAGAGGTTATTGAGGGTAAATCATCAGACTATGTCAACGTTGATATTACCATACCAGTAGAAGATGTTGTAAAGGCGATAAATAAATCAGATATACCAGATGATAGTGCTTTGACGAGAAAAGAATCACAAACACATTGGTCTGATGCAGACACCACATTTTTATCACACTCAATCAGTGCGCTGTCAGAAGCATCACAATCGTTGACTGATGAAGATAAATTGAAAGCAAAGAGCCCTCACTCTAAAGAAAAGGAAAGAGAGCGGGAAAAAGAAAAGGAGAAGGATAAAGAGAAAACTAGAGTTCGTGATAAGGAACGTGAAAAACGTCATAAAAGCAAAGAGCGACACCATGATAAATTTCGCTCGCGCAAAAGAAGCCACAGTCATTCACGCAGTCGAAGTCGTGAAAAAAGCGAAAAACGTCATAAGAGTAGTCATAAAGACGAGAAACGAGAACGTGAAGAGCGCATTCGAATGGATAAAGAACGTAATAAAGATCGTACGGAGCGAAATCATCAAAGTGAGGGAATTGAGAAAAAATTATCAATTTCATCTGAAACAAAGAAATCAACAATTGGGCAATCAAAACAGCCCAGCAAAAAGCTACACGAACAACAAAAGGCTTTAATAAACCCATTGGATACATACAACTTAATTGATCAGATTCTCGAATCGACGAAAACTGTAGAGGAAGCTGCAAATCTTATTTCCGAAAGAGACAAAGGGAAAGAAGTTGAAACTCAGAGAAAAACAACTGTAACACCGCAGCCTATTCAAACGGCAACATCGACTGTATCCACTTGTAGCAGCAGTGCCGATTTAGCTATTGTTGTAGATATACCACCACTTTCGGGCTCAACAGAGAGTGATCAGGAGCCGACTAGTACCGTTTCAATACCTACACCTCCTCATGATCCATATTCTCGTTTTATTACTTGCTCAAGCCCATCGGGTTCGTTATCTAGTGATGTTCCATACAGTATCATATCACTATGGACTGGAAATATAAACATGGTAGATGTGACCTCATTCCAATTATCAATTCAACCTATTATTGGTAATTCAACTGGATTGGCAAAACTTTTGCCAAAAGAATTGGACGTTGTTGGTCGTATAGGGCCCGAAACTGTATGGGATTATATTTCGAAAATCAAAAAAAGCCCAAATAAGGAAATAGTTGTAGTACGTTTAATACCAGCCAACGAATCGGAAACAGTAGCATACAAAATACTTTATGAATATTTGGACAATCGAAATCGTTTGGGTGTCATTAAAAGCACATCTTCTCAGATAAAAGATTTTTACATTTATCCACTAGGAGCTGGAAAGAATGTTCCCACATTGCTTCAGCTAAGCGAGCCGGTTGATTTCTTTGATGATCCTTATAGGCCAGATGTCTTAATTGGCATCATAGTACGTGTTCTTGTAACGAAGCGTATTCTACCAAATCCATCTCAATCGATTTTAGGAGGAACTAGTTCTTCATCTGCATTGAACAAAGTAAGCACATCATTGATATATGTTGGGATTATTTACTACAAACTCTTATGTTTTCCTTACATTTAGCTTTCTAATCGTTCTAATGATATGGATACCTTTACACCACCTGGTAGCCCAAAACCCAAAAAGCATCGACATTCTGTTGCTACCCATAAAGCTGGTGAAATTGATGTAGATGCCATTATAAAAGCACCTATAAAAGCCAAGGCACAAAAAAGTATACTCTATTCACTTAGATACGAATATGTAAATAATAAAATATTTTCCTAAAATTTCAGCTGCGCCAACTCCTTTACAAAAATTAAACGATAACAACGCCGATGAACCATATTCACCCGGTGGAAGTTCAGATGATGATTTGCCATTACAGCCCACTAAAGCACCTAACAATAGAGATCATGTGCAAGCGGCTGAGGATGAATTAAAACGTAAAATGGAAGAAATCAACAGACAGATAGCAGCACAAGAAATGGAAATCGCCGGTCTTTTGACGGGAGAGCCAACGGTAAAAAATTTATAAATTAATATTTTTAATTTTTATACTACTTTTCTATCAAAATATCTTATTTGGTTTTTAGACATTTGGTTCAGCAACAACTTCTAGTTCAAATGTACTAGCTAATATATCTATACCTTCAAATTTGTCCCAGATTCTTGCTAGTATTAAAACAACAGGTAAAGATCTATCTGCAGTTCCTCCACCACCACCTTTAATTGGCTCTCTACTAAAACCATCAATATCAACGTCTGCCAATCCTCAAAGAGCAGGTGAAGAATATAATAACGAAAGTAATATGGGACCGACACATGAAATAAAAAGTGAGTAATAAATAATAGGACTGATTAAATGTATTAGGCAATATATATATATACAAGAATAAAAAAAATCTGCAGCAAATACAATTGTATTGCTTTGTGGTTAAAATTTTAAGAAAGAATTAATGAAAAAAAAAACAATTCTTGAAATCGTTATACTGCAACTTGTAACATTCTAGCAGTTTTATTATCATTAACAAAAATAGAATGTCAATATATTTTTCTTTATTATAGGAATATAATTTTCATTCAAACCACAAAATTCGTTTTCGTTAGTTAATCTAACGATATGTGGATTTAAATGTAATGTGGGCATCTTTGCATTTATGGTCACCACTTATCAATGTGACTGGTAAAATCTATTTACACAGCAAAGTTTAACTTTGCTATAACATGTGAATATTGAATATGCTATAGTCCAGCTAAAATACCATTAAATTTAAATTAAATAAAATTTAATTTATTCTTATGGATAGTTGCAAAACTCCATAAAAACACCAAGTTTACCTGACCCCCCGCGTTTGTGATTTTATTTATCAATAAAATTTAAAAAATTTTAAAAATTTTCCCAATTAAGCTGTGTGAACTTTTTTATTTGATTTAACGATATACATATGTACATATATTCTGTTCATATAAACTTTTAAAGCACACACACACACATAAAACCTTTAGCGTTTAGTAGTAGTTTTTTGATGTCTCAATTCAAATTTTATTTTAAAGCTGAAGAACTTCTCGTTTAATTTTTAAGACTTTATTGCTTATTATGCTATAGAAAATGTTACACTGAATTAGAAAATTGAAAAAATTATTTTTACATTTTATGAGAAGGAATCGATTGAAACTAATGTGTTGTGAAATTCTTTGAATTTATAAACAATTTTTGCCTGTTTTATGCATTGTTAAACTTTGTTGATTAACTTTGAAGAGCGACTGTTAAAAATATTTTTATAGAATTTCGATGTTAAATTTTAAGAAATAGAAATGCTTCTAAAGTGTTTTAAGTCCATTAAAAGTAAATTTTAATTTAGTTTAAACGAAATTTTAAAATAAAATAGAAACGATATTAATATAATTAATGAAAATTAAAATTGGCATAATTAAAATTTTTATTTATGATAGAAATAAATAATTTTATTTTTTGGAATCATTTTCAAGTTAAACTACGCTAATTTGTGCTTTTGTAGCAAATAAAAAAACAATGAACATTAAAAAAGTATTTTTGAGTTTTGTTGTCTTTTTGCTGTGTAGGTTCTATAAATTTTTTTAATAATTCTGGCTTGATATATAAGACCTGAATTTTCTATACTAAATTTGAGATAAAATTCACTGATGAGTTATATGATCAGTAGTGAAATGGTCATATGGATATGCTTTACCCTACAGTAATATATTTAAAAAAGTTTTGAATAGTAAATATGTTATGAGAATATCATAATATCATATGAGAATATCATAAAATATTATCGTTTAGAGCATTCAAGCGCAAATTAACGTACATTATTTATAACATTTTGTTGTTGTTAAATAAACAAACTTCTTTTTAGATACAGCCGCGGGATCAAATACAAACTCCACAAGCCTTTTGGCAAAACTAAGTGAAGCAGAGCTTCTTAGTATGGTACCAGATGACATTGCTATAACACCAAATAAACCAACAAGATATGAAGAACCACCTCCTCCTGGAGTTTAGGCGCACATCATAATATGTTGCTTTATTTTAGCTGTAAACAAAAATAATTATATTTCGAACCATACAGAACATACATTTTTTAATTTAATTTTTTGTGTAATACAATTTTGGTTTAAATTAGTTTATTACATTAGTTATCTTATTTGCAAAAAAAAACCCGAAAAATGCTTTTAAATATTTTTTCTAATATTTGAATATAATAAAAATATATTCAGAGATTAATACAAAAAGTAAAAACCTTTACTCTAAAGTAAGCCATAGGCTTAATTAATTATCTACTGTTTATTCGAATCGGATATTTGTTATTAAAATACTACGTCTACTTAATATACATTTTAATCAATAAGAATTTAGAAGGTTTAGAATTGAATTTCATATTCTTTTAGTTTCTTAAAATAATACTAATCACACAAGCAGTTGTATTTCTTTTTATTAAAATAAGAAATCAACGAGTTTTTTGTTTTCTTTTGTTTAATTTTACCTTGCAAAATTGTAAAAAAAAAATATATGAATAATATAATTTTCTAAATAAATAATATTTAGTTATATATGTATACGTGGATAATACTGTGTCAATATCACTTTAAATTCTTGAATTTTACATATTAGTAAGGAGTATACACTTAAAGGCATATTTTCTAGGAAAAGGAAATGAATAATACATACATTCCCAAATCGTTGGTCTCATCACTTTAAATTCTTGAATCGGGTAAAGGTAAAACACATATTAGTAAATATGTAAAAGAGTATGATTTTAAAGGCATATTTTCAAGGAAAATGAAATGAATAATACATACATTCCCAAATCGTTGGTCTCATGTGGAAAGGTTCCAACTTTACAGGTACAAACGAAATGGTATATGTTAAAATGTTATATTAAGAATATAAGTTCTTGTAAAACCGTTGTTTTTGCCATTACTGCAATAAATTTTTGTGGCAAGTAGTATTTTAGTTTAATGTATTGAAATCACTAAAACCAATCAATTTCCAAAAAAAATGTGTCTTTCTACATGAGATCAACCAACCTTTAAGAAAAGGAAACCTACTCATTTAAACAACTGTCGTCCAAGTGGCACTTTGGCGTGCATGAAAAACGTAATGGCCACTTCCCCTGGCCAGCTTGAGACAAATAATTTGCTTAGCAACTGCTGATTATAGCACTTCTGCATTGCATTACTTAACAGAGAGTATTCATGAAAACTTTAACAAGAAAAAGTTCTGAACCATAATTTCTCTTAATATATATTTTATACTGTTAAACAATTTTTTAATTGGTTTCAGTTGGAAAATAATTTGAATTTAAATTCTTTGTTTTCATGTACATAAATTATTATATTCGTATTTGATGATGATAATGAGTACGCCGGTGTCGTTTGTCAAAATTCTTCTTTTTTCTCTGCACCTTTTTTCTCGGTCCTCCTTTTTTCGTCCATGGCTCCATGTAATGTTAAAATTTTTGGTGATGAAACAAGTTATCGGATGTCATGAAAATTATACTAACTATTATCACATAGCAAATTGTGTTTAATTAATTGTGTAAATAAACTTAAACTTTAATCCTATAAAAACGATAGGGATAATCTTTTTGTCGGGGGTTAACTCTGCATCTATTAAAATTATTTTTCTATTCCAAGTTTAAGATTGGGACTGTTACGATCCAGTCCTTCGATTATATCAAAAATCACAATAAAGCTTGAATATTTATTTGCATCTCAGAATAAGACTCAACGTAGCACACTTCTTACTTATGACACATATTCTATATTGTATTGAGATTTACAGTAGAGTACGTCATCTTATTTGAGTTGTTTGTGTTTGATATTAAATAGTACGTTTGTATTTAGGTTCAATTTTGTTTAAAATTGTTTAATATTGCTACGGATGTGTCTTCCTTAAGTTTTAAAATAAAATAATTAAGCCATAAAGCGAACTACTGGGTATGTTGTTTACGAACTGTGTGGCTTGCTAAGAAAACTTATGGTACAACAACAAAATTTCTATTTACAAAGTGCGTAGAAATTTTATAAACGCAAATAACAATTTGTTATGTCTACTAACTGCGTGGCATGCAAGACAAACAAATTTCTGTTTACTAACTGCGTAAAAATTTTATACGCGCAAGACAACAACAAACATGTATGCTGTTTACGATCTGCGTAGTTTTCTAAGAAGTCTTTTCTACAAAAGACAACAACAAATATCTTAAAATAAAATCCAAGAATAAACTTTGTCAGTATAAAAACAAAAGCAAAATAAAAATGAACAAACAACATACAACAACAAAATGTGATACAAAGGGAGTAGAAGATTCCTAAATTTTCTAGACTTTTAATGGATAAATATAAAAGGGCATCGTCTGAGTGGATAGTCAGTCAGTGTGAAATTAAATCTGGTGAAGTAAAGACGTGCATCTTAAGTAAATTGTTTTGTAGTGTCAACTTTGTGTAGTTAAAGTAAATAAAATTGTTATTAATTTAAAAACTCTAAAAACTGGTGTTATTTATTTTGCAATAAAGAACTCACAACAAAACGTTTATAAAAGGTATAAACGTAACAATATGTTATTTTCATGAATATAAGAAATAACAATTATATTACATTTTTCCGAAGTATTAAATCCTATTCATGCCTGAGTGAATTGTTTAAATTCTTAAACTCGCATCAACCAATTTGTTATGTCAAAAATAAATTACTCTACTTTTGTGAGATTGTTTTAAGTTAGAGTATTTTGTCTATATAAATTTTTACAATAATTGAGAAACAATTTTATTTGAAAATAGCTTCCACAAACGATTATATTTTAATCTATTTAATGCACATTCATAGTGACGTAAAGAAAAGAGGGGTTGTCACATGATTGTATTTTTATTTGCACAGCCCCTTTAAATTTTTATTTTGTATTTTGGAGAGAATATATTATTGGGTCATAATAATTTAGAAATTATTTACAATTATCAAAGCTTTATGCCAAGAGAATCTGTCATATTGTTTGAACTCTTTTACAGCTGAAGAGAATTATTATCCGTAGATACATAGCAAACGATCATTTTTAAAGATTATGATGACTTTTAATAAATAAACCAATACTAAATTTTAAAAATGAAAAGAGTCGTTTTCAAATCATAGATGATAGCTTTTAACTAAAAAAATTTTAATTATGGCCTAAAATTTGTATCAAGCAAAGAATTCAAACTTGAAATGTGTAAATTATGCCCTTTTGTAAACAAAAAAAGGAAATTTATAACTTTCCTTTAAAAACTCTTGGTTTTTATTTGTTTATAAAAATCTGACCCAAAAGGTCCGCATCACTCAAACAATTTTATACTCGGATCTATAAGGGAGAAAACAAAAAAGATCCAACTGGATATATTTTAAGATCAAAAACTGCAAGCTACAATTGGCCACAGACTTTTTATATTGGGATTGATAGGTGAAGGAAATTTAAATAAAAACACTACTTTTTAATTGGATTTTCAATTTATAAACTAAGTTTAAAAAGCAATGTTCTGATAATGCCATTATTTTCAATTTCTCAATTACATTAAGTACGCCATGAGATAATACGTACTACATTGAATAATCATATATGCCGCACTTTGAACGAAATTTAATGCCCTAGCGTTAGTAGTTCTTGATTTAAGACCATTTTAGACGCCAATTTTTCATTTTATATTAAAAAAGGAATTACTTTCATTAGTGGTTTCCATCTTCTTTGCCAATAACACTGGTCGGAAAAAAATGGGAAGCACGAATTCCGTTAGGTGATTTTAATAGACTTTTTAATGGATTTTTTCTATCATGTGTAATTTTGAGATATTGTTATTTCAATGAAATACTGATATTGAAATGCTTAATACTGTTGCTTAATGCTTAATGCTAATTTTAAAACACTTTAGTGTTTTAAAACACTTTAGTGTTTTAAAATTAAATTACACGATTTGTTCACTTTGAAAACACACAAAATAAACGATGGTAATTTGACCACCTTTTATATCTTTACTCAACGATGTGTCAACTTGAATTCATGTTTACACATCTGTTTTAAGCTGTTGTCGCATATACCAGAATATTCTACTTTAATATCATCACATATTTTTGTTGTTATCATCACTCAGTTTAAGCGCCTCTTTGACTGTGCTTCTTTGTCTTTTTATTTTGTGTTAGTTGTTTTTGTTTTCAGCTTGCAAAAGAAATAATAGGTCATGTCGTTTACTTTTTTTAAGGTATTTGCTTTCTTTTAAACTTAAACAAAACATCTTCATGACAATATGTATTTATTATAACAAAAGCCAATAACTGCTATAGCATGAACTAAATTTTTAAATAAAATTAATGTTAATATAACGTTAAAAATTAATTATTATTTGGTAGAACGTTTTCATTTATGTGTTATGTGCTGTTTCACGATTGCCATAAAAAATAAATACATATCACACCCCAAATACAAAAGGGTCACAACTCAAAATTTTTCAAAACTGCCTTTTTTCCATTAATTAATTCAGAGTACACATCTCTAACTACTTCAAAAATTTCTGTCACATCACTGTCTTCTTTAACTGGAAAAATACAGTTATGTCTATTTTTGTGAGAAGTGTGTTGCCTTCGCATTGTGACCCTTTTGTATTTAGGGTGCGATATGTTCTAATTAATCTGGTCCGAAAAAATTGTGCCCGTAAATGTGTTACAAATTGTTTGTCAAAGTTCTTAATTTAGATTGAAATCAACATTTGTGCATGGATTTTCATTGTTTATGGATTTTTTATTTCCAGTATACATAGTAAAATATTTGGCGTTTTAAGTTTTTTACGAGTTTTTCATTAAAAACACATCTTTCGTCACCAATTTCTGAATAACTCCAAAACAGTTAAAAATGGAAGAAAATTATGTAAGGTTGAGTTAAAGACAATTTTATCCCGCATATTTTGATAAATCATGCTAAAATTAAGTAAATTTATTTTATTAATAATTCATTAAGAGTAATTTGCTGGATTACATGGCAGATTAATAGAAATAATTGATTGCATTAAGTATAGATACGTTTGAACATCTTGTATAATTAATAACTATTAAAGTTTTTGATTCTTTTATAATGTATGCGTTTGTTCCAAAAATAAAATTAGTTGACTAAACATGGATCGTGCTTTCCACTAAAATGACCACATGATACTTTTGAGCCGTTGTGAATACGTGGTATGGCAATACGAAAAACAATGCCTAGTGGCATGCAAACACATAATTTGTATTGAACACTGCCAGTGCGGAGACCCATTTCCGAATTAACTATGGGAATTTTAGTAATATCTAGATACATTCCTGTAGAGCCTCCTTCTAGGTGTATACCGCCTTGAGTGGAATTAATATGAATATTATTTTCTGCTTGCATGTAAACATTTTCAGAATCCATTTCAATGCCCTGGGAGCCTTTTATAAATATACGGTTGTCCGCTGACACTATAGTTAATGGCTTGCCAATGGGACTAACTATTCGACTAGCGCTATTCGTTTTGGACAACAAGGTCTCAGCACCCATTGGTATATTGTAATGCGGCCGATGGGTGGTAAAAATCGAATTACCATTTGATGGATCTTTAATATCAAAGCTATTAACTCCACGAAATTGTACACCCATTTTGTCCATTACCATTCGATTGACCATTTGGCTATTGCGATGATGCATACGTACATAAACGGGAGCATCGTCACCTGTTATTGTAACAGGTTCATCGGCAAAACCCTCAAACTGTCCATTTTTTTTAGAGTATATACGATCTAGATCAGTGTCGCCATAGAATTTTATCACATCTTCTTCTGGTATCAATTCCATACCATGAATTCCTTTTCCCAAATGCAAAACTCCAATAATCGTTAGCGTTAACATTAAATTACCCACTGTCAGTACCAATAGAATAATTACAATTGTCCAAAAAGCAAAAGTATTGCGACCATGCTTAACAGGTTTCGTGGCGTCTTCATAATGGTGTTGTTGCGGTTGCAGTTGTGGTCTATGAGAATTATAAAATTCATTGTTGTCCCGTTGTTTTGCCGTCTCCCTTTCCATTTGATGCATAGAGCCAATGGGTAAAGTGGCTGAAACAACATTTTCCGAATTTACTTCGTCTGAATATGATGGTGATGGGCCTCGTACGAACGTGTTTTCTATAGATTTCATTCTGCAATTTTTATACTTATTTCTAAAATAAATACTTAATATTTTAGAGAAAGTAAAATGAAATACATTTTTTATAAAATACCTTTATTTTTAATAGTTGAATTTTTTTGTTAACAAATTCTTCAATAATTTTATTTTAATGCAAAAACTACTTGAAACTAAAAATATGTATTTATATGTACGTACAAACTTATGTAAAGGTGTGCCAATGTATGTATGTTTGTTCAAATATATTCTAAAAATAAGAGACTTGCGCATTAACATTGAAAAAAATATTTGTTTTTGTAGTTTTCAGATTGTAGGTAAAATTTGTCACCGAATATTTAAATAAAAATAATGCAATTTCGATAGATATTTCAATAAAATTTAAATGCCAACTCCCATATGCAACATAATTTCGTCGAGTGTTCAAAATTTAGTTTCAAAGAAAATTACTTCCTTGGACTTTATTGTTTCGTTATATTCCAAATATTGGCATTAATAAAACAAGATTAAATTAGAAACATTCAAAATTATATTATACATAAATTGTATGGTTTAATACGTACGTACCTATTATTTTTCTTTTCTGTAGTGGTTTTCGGTGCGTTTATAAGTTTTTCAAACCTGGAGGGCGAGGGAGGACTGATTTGTTTGTTATTAAGTTAAAATAAAAAATGCGTCTGTAAATTTTGGCACAAAAAAATTAATAAAACATTTTAAAAACATAAAGCATTCTTTGGAAGATTTAAGGGAATTTGAACTTCACCCTTTTCTGATTTTAACGGTTTTTTTAAATAGTTTTGGATGATCGTTAGCATTTTGTCACAAATAACAAAATAGAAATATGTAACAAATAATTGCTCTGTATCCATAGTATTTTTGAGAAACACTTCGGTAAAATGAAAATTAAAAAGATACTCTCACTAAGCGAAAAAATATGAAAAATTACCGGAATCAAAGAGTATCATTTAAAAATGAAAGCTCATTCTAGACGTTTAATTTTAAATCACTCTTTCGAGCATTGCTGGCCGTATGTCACGAATAGTTACAAATATAATAACGTTAATTGTTGCTGGTTTATGACAAGATTGGATTGTCCAATGAACTAAGAGCCAAATTTTGATTTCAGTTAGTCCACAGCCATATTATTATCCTCGTAAATGGCCAACTACAAGCAGGTTAATAATAGTGTGAAATCCGATGGCATACACTTATGATGTGTTGTGAATTAAATAAAATTCATACCAAATAAATTCATTAATTTGGCTAAGTTCGTTTTTATTCTATTTTTTAATTTTTTTTAAGAAAGAAAAATTATATACAAACGTTTGCGAGGAGTTTTAAAACAACACAAGTAAAATTAGGCAACATTCGTCGCCAGCATTCTGTATGCATTGTAAACATCATATATTTAACCAACTAATTTTTTAATTAGGAATATAAGGAATATTTAAAATCAATAAACTTTTAATTATCTCCCTCCAAATAGCAACATCAATATTGTATAAATATTAAATGCTTATTTGGGTAAATAAATGAAACAATTGCTGTTGATTAATTAATATTTCCAGTATTGAATATTAACAAGTCGCCTACTCGAACTAACTGGCATGTACATAGTTCACTACACTGCATTTGGTAAGCCAAAGTTCAGTCACAAAAAAACATGACTTCAAAGCTACCTTTCGTTGGTCTATAAATAAACCGTCACATGCATTTGTTCTTGGTTTCTGCTAACCATCTGAAGCAGTTTTTATATCAAGTTTTTTATTATTTTTTTCTTCATAATATTTTAGATCAGTGTTTTTAGTTATGAAAAATTCTTTTGGGTGAGAAATTTTTTAAAACTGCCATTAGCGAGACACGTTGCGATATTTAAAATAGTTGGCTATTTTTTATAATTTAGTTACAACAGCATAACATAAAAAAATGAAGTGGACTAAAAACGACCGTTATATTTGAATATCGAATAGTAAATATTTTGTCTGATTTCCATTATTTTCGTAACAAATCAGAAATATATACATATATTTTAAAATATGAAGCCTATTTATATAAAAATTGAATATCATAGGTACATCAAAAAGCTAGGCGTTACAATGCGTTACCGTTATTGATTACCTTTCAATTATAATGTATTTAGTTTTTTTTTCTGTGCGATCCTGCAGATTAGCTAGGTTTTTACCTTATCTCCAATTTCTAAGTTTTCATCCTTGACAAAAAAATACATAAGGTTTTTAGAAAAACATTTGAACAGTGTAAGGCCAGACTCTTTTATTTTGTTGATGCTACTCTTATCGTGCTAAGTGGATTTGTTTAAGATATCATGCTTCCCTGCAGTTCAAAAAGTCATAAGTGTTTTACAAATGCATTGAGATTTGTTTACTGTTTTTAAACAATTTATCTTATTTTTTCTTGTTGTTGTTCTTTGACATTTTCAACCATTTTGATTTTGCATTGTTATATTTTTTGTAAAGAACTTACAATCTAGCAAAATAGTGAATCTTGCTATTGTGAATTTAAAACGAATTCAGTTGATAAGGTTAATGCAATAGCATTACATTTTGCGACAGTTACGTGAGGAATGACATTTAGATTTAACAAAACGTTTACTGCAAAAAAATAATAAACTTTGCAATTACTACCACCTTGTAAGATTGATTCGCCTAGATACCTACAATATTTTTTTGCATTCCAGATTCTTCAAATAGAACAGTTACTTTTAAGTGTGAAGCACAAAGTGTACGCCAGAAGAATAGTGGAGTAGACATTTTGTATTTATTTATTTTTTCTGAATAAACCGTCCATTAACGAATAACAAAGCTGATATGGCATTTAAAGTATGTATATGTGCATATTGCTGTCATGCATATTTTTTTTTGCAGTATATAATTTGTATTTATTTTAGCCTATTGATCCCAAGCGTGATGAATACAGACGTTACCTGGAGCGAGGAGGGATAATTGAGTCGCTAACAAAAGTATTTGTGAGGATCCTCAAAGAACGCCCAGAAGACCCCACTCAATATTTGCTCCAAAATTTAGGTGATGCTCGCCTTCAAGCAGACAATATTGCATATTTGCAAAGTGAACTCGAAGATGCTCGTAATGAAAACCGCCGTTTAACAGACATTATTCGGGGCATTAATCCAGATTTACTTTTGGAAGCTGCTTCTAATGATTCCATTAACAATGATAACTTAAATGAAAGCATTGGAGATAAAGATGTCAAAGCAAGTTTAATTCATACTTCGATGGAACAAAATCGTGATGTAAATTGCGAATATCCAGAGGTTGTTTCTCTAGAAGAAGGTCTTCAAAATACTCATATATCAGAAGCAAATGTTCAATCACCTACAGGTTCCGATCCGATTCAAACTGCAGTAGCTCCTCATGCTGAGTAAATGTTAAGCGTTAACATAACACAATGCGAAGTTAACTTTGCTTTTAAGAAATCGATTTTTGAAATCTTGTTTTAAGTCAATAAGTTTAACTTATGCCTTTGCAAATTTTAAATCCATTATCCGGATTTTAAACAAATATTAAAATAAAGTGTTTTATTCATATTTAAATTTGAAGCAGTTTATTTGTAAAATTTCTGTTTGTTTTACTATATTTTTCTGTGCATTTGCCAAGTGAACAATAAACTATTAGCAATAAAGCGGATACAAACCGAAATTTTAGTACCTTCTTAAGCAAATAAGAGCTTTGTTGTGGTTTATACATGTATGAGCTAGTTTTTATCTATAGCCGCACAGTGTAACTTACTCCACAAAGGAAGAAGTTGCACTTTGACAAAATTCACACTGCTATAACTTATATAGATGAAGACTTCATCATACTTGAAACATATTTAGAGCTAGATTTTATTTTTGTGCCATTCTGTATAGTTAATATAATTAAAAAAAATTATATAATATAAATTTAATATAATTTAAAAAATTATATAATTAAAAAAATTTATATAATTTTGAAAAATTCTGAAGGGGGACCAAAATTCAAAGTAACAAAAATTTGTGAAAGTACATACTACGCCGCTGGGGACAAATTAAAAGAAAAATATGTTATAATTTTCAGATTTTCAACACATTGTTTAAAACTAACATTTGATCACATTAAAAACATTTTTGTCGAAAACTTTCAAGCCTACAATGTTTTCTTATACTTATTACATCATGATGAGTGAAATGCTCATTGCAGTGGACAATCTGCGGTTATATGGATGAGAAAACTTTTTTTATGCTAAAAAGCGTCTAAATTCAACAGGTGTGTCTCTTTTGCAGAAAACGAAGCGGGGGAAGTTAGTGCATGAAAGTGATCGTCATCTACATTTTGTGAAACAGCATCATTTTGAGAGGTAAATTGGTTCGACTTAAATCTAGAAAGATGTTAGACAATGCTTTCAAAACTACAAGTTGCAGATTTATTTACGACTCATTTGTCTTTCAAAAATAATAATAAGTATCACCGGTCGACTGTTTCCATTTATTTAATAATAGACTATGTAAACCAACCAACTAATATTCATACCATGGGTGACATGCTCGTTTTTTAAAAAACAAGATCTAACTAAGTGAAACGCTGGATCTTAACAAATCTCTAAAATAAATTCCGATTCGTAGCTGTAACAAACATCATGTGGATGTGTGTCAACATTCTTTTAATAAAAATTATGTGTGTATAAGCATTTTGTTGTGAATATTTGCAGAAACTGAGAACACCACATATGTAGCTGCAAGCAGAATCGACTGAATTATATTTTTTTGTAGTTTCATGTACTAAAAATAACATGTGTATTAATTGGAAAAGATTGAAGCCAAAATGAGTAATACGATTTCAAATTTAAGGATACTAAAAAAGTTCATAAACATATTTATGTACATAATAAATATCTTTGTTAAAATTGTTAGTTTGAAAATGCTAGAATTTGTGATTTTTAAATTTTAACATGTTGGCCTTCCTATAAGCAAATATAAAAATCAAATTTTCGTTTAAATTTTGTATTTTTATTCAATATAAAGGATATTTTTATGAAGTTTCAATAATACAGATTTTGAATATAATGAATATTTTTTCTTTTAATTGAAAATATATTTATATAAAACACATCTTCTTTTTGTATTGTTTACATCATAAAAAATATAATAAAGGAGAAAGGGAGAGGGGGAAGTTTTTAATTAAAACGGTCGACCAAAAAATTAAGTTTGTAAACTACGATTTATTTTGTTGTATATCAGAAAAAGAAAACGTCAATGGATATAAAACCTATATATAATAAAAAAAACTTTCGATAGACAACACCCGCAGTCGATATAGTATGTATTCTAATATTGAAGATCACACTCTACAGCATTTGCAATACATATGTCGTCATGCAATTTTATATCAAACTGTTTGTTTTATTAGGAAAAATAAATTATTATTTTCAAACTATTAAATATTAAAAAAGAGCAATAGATCCCCTGTGTCATGACTAATTATAGTATTGTTTGGCAAATCACTTTCTTTAAAACTAAAGTTATGCGCTTCCATGCAAATATTTTAAACCGATTATGCATTAGTATAAATTAGTAAGAGTAGATCGGCAAAAAGGATGTAATGGAAAGAAAGTTGCTTTTATAATTTTGAAAAGTTAGAGGACTACGAAAGTTATATATTTAATTATAGGATGTTTTAATTTTCGTTTATGTTTGTATGTTTGTTGTGTTTTAAATGATGTTGATGTACAATTACAAAGGAAGTATTTCTTTTTAATAGTAAACTAAGTCATTTACTTTTTACGCTTATCGGCAGGCTTCAATATCTGGAAAGAGCACATTAGAGTATCATCAACGGACATCATGGCTCCTGCATTGTCAAACTCGCCGCAATAGTTTGGTGCTGAGAATAGTGTTACTAGTTGGCGTTTAGCAAAGAATTCATAACCGTCCTCTACTACTTGATGGGCACGACAAATCAAATCAAATTCATGCTTTTGTAGAAATTTACCTACAACTTCAGCCCCAAATGTGAAACTAACACCACGATCGTTCTCGCCCCAACCCATGGTGTCCTTATCTGGATCAGACCACAGCAAATCGCACAAAAGACCTTGATCTGGCACATCAGTAGGACGCATAATCCTGCGTATCTGCTCCATGGTCGTGAGATCTGGACTTAAGCCTCCATGACAGCAGAATATTTTCTCGTCAACAATAGCAGCTACCGGCAAACAATTAAAGCAATCGGTAAAAGTTTTCCACAATTTTATGGTGTAGCGACGTTTGCATTCATCATAAAAGCCGTATATGCGATTGATGCTGGCACATTCATGATTACCACGCAACAAGAAGAAATTTTCAGAGTACTTTATCTTATAAGCTAACAATAAGCAAATCGTCTCCAATGATTGCTTACCGCGATCGACGTAATCACCCAAAAATAAGTAATTTGATTCGGGCGGAAAACCACCGTATTCAAACAAACGCAATAAGTCGTAGTACTGGCCATGAATATCTCCGCAAATTTTCAACGGTGCTTCCAATTCCAACAATATCGGTTGCGACAAAAAGATTTCGCGTGATTTCAGACAAAGGCCCCTTATTTCACTTTCCGACAATTGAACATTTTTGCCAGGTCTAGCTCCTCGTACTTCTAAGAGCCTTGATATGATGCTGTCAATATTTATTATGTCAACCATATTTTTTTCTTTTCTTCCTTTTTGACTATTTTTCTTTTTTCCTTAAATGTATCGAGCGTTGGTCGGTCGTCGTTCGTTTGGTTGGTGGGTTTGTTTTTTAACTTGCAAATTTTTCTTTTATTTTTTTTGAGGTTTTTTGCTTTCGAATTAGTTAAATTTTATATTTTTCACTTTATTATTTTGCAGAATTTGTAATGTGTGTTCCTCGTTTTCTTATTTTCTCAATATTTTTAAGATTTTTCACAGCTACCAGAAACGATAGGCGAATTCGAAGAACGAACGAACACACAAAGACTTAACAATCGGTTAGAAACCCAATAAACGGTCTGCAATAAAGTGCTGCCACGCTATTACATTTTAAATAAAAGTGGCAGCAATGTAATAAAACGATTTCTTAAATAACGTTTACATGAGGCAATATTTTTTTAGTTGCAATATACAACACACTGATTCAACCATCATCATATAATTGACATTTAGAAATGAAAATAATCTCTTTTTTGAGAACACCTATATTTTATATTGGTTTTGGTTTATTTCAAATTAAATTAATATGAAAGTGGCTTAAAAATTATTTCAAGATTCTAGGTATTCATGAGCAATACTCGCCCACTCTTTCAATTCAAATTCTTTTATTATAGTTTGCTTGTTTGAAGTTTAAACCAATATGTGCTATAATTCTCTAAATACACGATAACAAATTTGAACTTTGTACGGCAGATACCTCGTTTAACATTTTGTACGTTAATGAAGGAATTACGTGTACATTTCAAGACTACATTGTACAGTTACCTATTTTACTTTATGAAAGAGGTACTACGCCCATTGTCTTGATATAAGCAGTTACTTTCGCTTATACAAAATACAGATTAATTTATTTTTTAAGTTACACGATTTTATATTGGGAAGTGCTATGCCCTCTTGAAAGATAAACAACCTATTGTTTTCAGGGGATGCCTACTTACTTACACTTTTTATCTTTTATATAAGCCTTTGAGTTATAGAAAATTGTTAAAAAAATTATAATAATAAAAAATGAATAAGGAAAAATTAATGGAACAGCTTCATCTATTTCGAATATTAGATGCTGAACTTACCTATGTATACTGTATTTTAACTGCAAAATCCAACATCGTTGAAAAAGTTTAATATAGAATCATCGTCATGTAAAACCGCATGATTTTTTTATTTTATTTGTATGAAATTCGTCATAATTATGCTTGTTTAGATTTATTTCTAACTTAATTACTACGCTAACTAAATTGTCGAAAAAACATACAATTGAATGGATTGGAAAGGAAAAAAATTTTAACAAAAAAAAAAAAAATAATTAAAAATTTTAGCCTGAAAGTAAAACAAAACTATCCCTACTTCACACATGGACCTTCGTGAACTTTTATTATAAATTCCGGGTATCATGTGCCGTTCCTCCTAGCATCCTGACATATGTCACCTTAATGTTTTTAGATTAATTTTAATGATAAAAAAATTGAAAATTTTCTTTCAAACTAATTTAGAGATTAATTAATATTTTGTTTTTTCTAGGTTATTACGAATCGTAATCGGTAAAAGGTTTTACAGGACCTTTAGTTCTCAAAATTTGACCTTAAGTAAGTCCGAATGTTACCAAAAAATGAACAAAACTATTATGCTTAGCTTAGTGGCCGATATGAAGAGACTAAATCCCCCAAAACTCCTAGGGCTGTCGTCCTATAACTTGGCGGAAAGAATCCTCTGCTGCATCTTCGAAAAAAACTTCAACATCTTGTCGTGAAGAACACTACTGTTTAGAAAACCTAAATTATAAAAAAATAATTCATATCGCTTTTTATTTACGTTTTTTTTAAGATACAGTAATCATAAAATAAATTAAAATAAATAAATAAAAATTATTAATAATTATTTTCTGTTATACTAAATTATGTTCTGCTGTATAATGTCGTCAGAATTTTTTTGTTCTGTTATTCATATATAAATTTTTAATCGTCGAACAGTCCCTTTTCTCTAACTAAACAGAATTAGTATCTGTTATTTTGAACAGCTTATGTGTATTTTTATTATTTATTGACCTGATGAGGCACAACATACAGCAGAACCCAAATTTAAGGCTGGACACCATTAGTAACAACTGCAAAATAAACAAACGAACTTCTTAAAAATTGAGCATAGAAATCAAAGCTGGCAACAGTTAGTCGCGCTTAATTAAGACCAATTTATTAACTTCGAAATTAATTAGAATACAACTTACTTCTATTTATTAAGCAATTACTTACTATCACCAATGGCGTCAATAAAGCTGGGTGAAACTTTAATAAAACGTGATGGGAATAAAGTATATTTAATAGCTGAAATAGGTCAAAATCATCAAGGAAGCTTAGCATTGGCAAAACGAATGATATTGGAGGCTAAGGTAGACCATATACTTATTAATCTATTTATTTAACATATTAAAAATTTAAATATTACTTACATACACATGTAAATATTAGAAAATTGGTTGTGATTGCGTTAAATTTCAAAAGTCATGTCTTGAAGCAAAATTTACTGAATCAGCATTGCGTCGACCATATGAAAGCCAACACTCTTGGGGAAAAACTTATGGTGAACACAAAAAACATTTGGAATTCAACATACAGCAATATCAAGAACTTCAAGCTTTTTGCAAGCAAGTTGGCATTGATTTTACTGCATCTGCAATGGATGAGGTTGATAATAAATTATAATTTGATGAGCTTTAACCATTCTATATTCTATATTTTAATTAATTGCAGATATCGCTATATGAACTAAATGCCATAAAAGTTCCTTTTATTAAAATAGGTTCAGGGGATGCTAACAATTTCCCACTTTTAGAAAGGGCTGCAAAGTTAGACTGCCCTCTTGTCATATCTACAGGCATGCAGACAATGGAAACGATCGAAAGTATTGTCGATATAATGCATAATGCAAACAAATTAAATTATGCCTTGTTGCATTGCGTTTCCTCATACCCCACAAATGCTGAAAATTGCAAGATAGGTATGATTCGTTATCTTAAAAATAAATTTTCCCATTGCGTGATCGGTTACTCAGGACATGAACTCGGTATAGAAATTTCCAAAGCTGCGTTTTTACTTGGGGCGAGAATTGTTGAAAGACACTTTACGTTGGATAAGCAGCAAAAGGGTTCTGATCATAAATGTTCTTTGGTGCCTTTTGAAATGGCACAATTAATAGATAGTTTAAAAATTTTAGCATCGCATATATCTTCAGTTAACTTTAAGAAATTAATGCTAACTAATGATAATATTCTTAACATACTAGGTAAGACACCAAATCTGGTAGATGCTTTAGAGTCTTTTAAAGAAAATGAAAAAAGAATCATAATGCCTTGTGAAATGGATTGTCATATAAAACTAGGAAAATCGATCGTAACATCTCACAGTTTAAAATTAGGTCAAGTAATACAACTTAACGACTTGTGTATTAAAGTAAGCGAGCCAAATGGAATAAGCGCTGAGCATATTAAAAGTGTTTTGGGTGCAAAATTATTAAGGGATGTAGAAGGCGACTGCCCTTTAATGTGGAATCACATAATGCACATGAAAGTGGAAAGCACATAATTTTGACTATTTGTTTGAGTATGTTTTGAAAACTGTGTTATTCATTTTAAATCAATTTTAACAGTGTTATTGATAAATAAATGTATTTTTTACTCATTTACGTGATCAATAAATATAACTTTTGAACAAATTTTAAGCTGGTAACGAAAAGAAAAATTTATACAAATTTGATCCGTAGCAGACCTGTTTTAAGTCGTGCACAAAAACGTTTTTAAGGCGAGTGGACAGGCAGTGTGATTTTTTGTTATGGATTTATTTCGAATGTAAAGAAAAAATAATAAATTTTTTAGAAATTAAATAATTTGTTAAAATAAAAAAGAAGATATTTAAACAAAATCAACTTCTCACTTTAAGAATATTTTGTATATTAGCATAGTTTTAAAATCGTTTCTTTTTTCAATTTAATAATTAATTAGTAAAGCATTGTCAAGGAAATTTGTTTTGTGGAAATATAAATTTCAAAAAGTGCTTGGCAATTAAATTTGACAATAGATTTAGGAGTCTACAAAAATTTGCGGCAGCGCCATCTCGTGTATTTTCAGGTGAAATATCTTAATTTGTTCGACTTTAATAATCGGTTCTCGTCTTTGGTAAATATTTTACTTTACTGTTAAATTACCGCTTGGAAATGTTGCTAAAATTATGGTGCAGAGTTGGCACAATTTGACTGAATGCCAGTCATAAAGATCAAGCCATTAAATTAGTAATTTCTTAACAAGAGTTGAAATTATAAAATTCTAAGAAAACTTGTACAAGACTTTCAACTTCAAAATTTGGTGACAAACAAACAAACAGCCCATAAAAATGTTTTTTGAGAACAACAAATACGATAAAAACTTCCGAATTAAGAATTTGTAATTAATAAATTTAAATGAAAATTTATTTATGTGCAGTGTTTTGAATATTTTTATTTTATATGTGAATTTCTGTATGCAAGATTGTTATACTTTAAAATGTAAACGAAAAATAGCCAATGGAGAGACAATTCGGTTATTCAATGAAAGGTTATATTGTACACTTTTTTAATTACTGGTCGACTGAATCTTCGTCCATGACATTATCATTTTCAACTGTTTCCATATCTTCATCCCCATCACCGTCTTTTTTATCTGTTGGCTTTTCATAGACCCTTTCCAAAGGCGATACAACAACCCCATTCCACACTGACATATCTTTGACAATATTCGAGTTTCCCTCCATTCCTAAAATTTGTTTATATCCGCCATGAGCTAAAATACGTAGTAACGTTTGTGCAGTCATGCAGCACGCATCTTGTTCTTCCAGTGTCATAGCAGTATGGACTCGATTGTGCCCAGGTTCACATGGATCAGTTATTCCAGCAGAGCCTGGTAAAAACAGGCCAGCTGATAACAATTGAAAAACACGCCTAAATGCTAGATTTATTGGCAGAGCTTGTCTAGAAGGATTGTTCATTATTGTCAAGTGAGCCATTAGGTCCAACATCCATGGTGAGAGAGGTGAAAAAGCTTCAAACCGCTTTGACAGATCTTTCAGTATACGGATAAGAACTTTAATAGAAGAGTGGTGCGCATTTTCTTCAAACCAACGAGTGTGCCTTATGGCTGCCAGGTGCGCTTGCATCACTTTTACATCAGGAAACATAGACGTCTCACTTTTTCTCATATTTTGTGGAATTGTTGTTATAAGTATGCGTACTTTAGCCTGTGTGTTAAATATATCGAATCCGCGATCATGGAAAGTGGTGTTTATATGATCAGCTTTAGTAAGAACCTCAGTTTTCATAGCATTTTTAAGATCAGACTCAACTTTTTTTCCTAATTCCTCGCAGGAATCTTTCGTTGGAATAGTTTTTAGAATAACAACAATGTCGGCTACATTGTTGCCGGTCAACATTGTACCTTTCTTAAAGGAGCCAACTTGTCGTACCTCCTCCAATTGCTGAAATTCAAAATATAGGTATTTAATCGAATGACAATCTTCAACACTTGTATTTCTTACGCATTTATTAAAATCTCCTGGAGCTACAATTAAATTATCGAGTACTGATTGAACTTTCGAAACCAAATTGGCAACGGCTGTCTGCTCGGCTGGTGTTGGACTCAAATCTTGATTGCGTTTTAACAAAGTCTATAAATAAATAGGAAATATATCGACTTTTTTCATACGTTTGTACTGCCTTACCGCAGTTAATGCTGCATCATCCACCACCGGAGATACTCTTGGAAACACCACCTCGGCAAGTGTTAAATCAAAGGGATGTCGTGGCACAAATGTTTTTTTAAACGGTGGCCTTATTGGGCCACGCATTGGGCGACCGCCTCGCATACCGCCACGCACCATCCTTCTTTTCTTTAATTTATTAATTTTTAAGATTTTACAAAAAGCGTCACAGTCAGAAAATTGCTATTTCTGATTTCCACAAAATTATCGATTTCTTTCAATAGAGTTGCCAGTGCCTCTGCATGTTTTTTATAATATTACCACACTTACATAGTTACGTATCCTCTACACATGAACTAAAACCATAAAATATATGTTATAGTCACGAACGCTTACAATTCAGAACAGAACATTATTACGTTGTTTATATTTTTCCCGCCAGTAAATGAAATATGGTTGTCATTTTCCGTCTTATTTGGCTGTTGTTCTCTTGAAGTTGAAGGCGAGCGCTTTCGATATGAAAACATCATTATCAAGCCGCGGTGTAATTCGAATAAATATATTTTTGTTTACGTATGATTGCAAATGTTAAGTCAATACTTTATGTTACTGTTAAGGAATCTGGTTAAATCTCTGCTACGACTTCGCTTTTTTCTTCCTCACAGTTTTAAAAAATTACTTGTGATATAAGTATTTCATGACATTCTCATAAAATATTTTATATGTAAAAAAACAAAAACATGAAATGTATTGCTGTGGGGAAAGTATATTCTTATGACCATTTCGCAACTGCCTACATAATTCATCAGTGGATTCTTCTTTACTGATTTGTTAATTTTACATGGAATGACTTTTGTATGATGTAGAAAGTCCCTATCTCAAATAATTGTAACTTTACAGGAGAAACTCAAACATAATGGAAACTAATTATAAAAATGTAAATGCTTGTAAAATCGTTGTTGTCAGTTTAATTGCATTAAATTATGTTTTGTATATATATATATATATATATATATATATATATATATATATATATACATATATGCATTAGTTTCACTAAAAAATCTATATATCGCTTAAACTGTGAGTTAGGGTCTTTCCACATGGGATTAATTATATATTATTAGTAAGCTTTGTCAAGGAAATTAATAAACACAAAGTAAACAAATGGAAATTTGTTGACAATTACTGTGATGAACTTTTAAAATTTGCCGTCAAGTAGCTTACCGACTGAAAAGAAAAACAGGCTAAACTGAATCAGTTCTAAAAGTGTGCGTCTAATCCTACTGCAGAATGCAAATTCCAAGAATTGCCGTAACATTCAATTAATTTTTAAAATTATAACTGTAAGGCAACTATTTCTTGTTTTGTAATAATTTCTGAATAATACTAATTTTTACAACCGTTATACTCATTATAAAAATAATTACTGTTGAGTTACATCCATAATAGAGTATTCTCTTTTCTTAGTCTTATATTAAATAAAAAACCAAAACAAAAGGGCAGCACATTAATAATTTTTAAACATTTTAATTGTATGTGTAAAATAAACGAAATATGTGGATGCTGAAGCAAAAACGCAGTATTAACGCTACAATTCTGGTATGGTATATAAATAAAATGCGCAATATTGATTTTTCTATAGTGGCACTTGTATTTTTTGATGTGTACATAGTTAAAATGCTTTCAATGGAAACACCACAACATCAGGTCATCTATGCTCCGTTGAGCCAGGCAATGACAGATTCGGACTCAGAAGAAGAAATTCACAATTCAACAAAACTTCGCCATTTGCATGAACAGCAAAAACAATTTTTACAAAAACATCAAAAGGAACAAAGACTCAATTTAAATTTAAATTCAAATAACCGACGTAATCCACCAAATACACTTAATTTACAACAAAAGTCGTATCAACAAAATCGTCGTAAATTGCAAATTGAACGTCAGCGTCAATTAGAAAGAAATTTGTATCCCAACTCTCAGAAATTTCCAACAAGCACAATTGGTACGTACAGCTTACACTTGAATAATATAATTAAAAACTCCAACTATCGGTGTCAACGAAGACGTTTGCTTGTAGTCTCCAATTTTGCTTAATCTTTTCTTGTTGGAATTTCTGTATGGATTTCACCTTGGCTTAGCCCTATGCAATGGTGTCATATAAATCGAAGCATATTTTAAGGATTGAAGTAAATTTTACATATGCATTTGATTTAAGCAATCAAGGCAAACTTTTTTCCTACAAAAAAGTAACTTTAAGTGGCTTACAATCTTGTGATCAGATAAGTAGCCTTTCTAAATAATGCTATTGGCCAAGTGTGAGTTGAATTATTATTTGTTGAAAAATTAAAGCGTCTGTCGTCGATGGTTAAAAAGATAAAAAAACGACGACGTAATTATTATTATTTATTATACTTTTTTTTTTGTAACGGACAAAGTGCGAATACTTTTAAATTTCATTTTAGTATTTACTGTTGAAGCAACGATCAGAAATAGAAGCCTGTGACATAGACAAACGAATTGTTAAAAAACGGAGTATAGTGCTCTTTATGCTGCATTCCTGGATATCATAAATATCATATCACACCTCCTATTTGGAAATAATACCCACTTCCAAAATATAGAAAGCCAACGTCATTTTGAAAATTAGAGTATATAAGAGTTAGATATTAATGGACGCCAATAAGTTGCGTACAAAAACAAATATCGTCACAGTTTTATTTTTAAGGAAACGGTATAATCTTCATCAACATAATGTGAACTGATTTTGGTGATAAGAGAAAAGGGATAATAACTGTTAGTTATAACCGATTATCCAACAGATGTTTTTTATGCTGTGTGAAAAGAAAAATTATGTTATTACTCGTGCTACTTCACAGCCTGCTGCACAGTTTTTTAGAGTTAGAATGCGCGGAAGTTGCACGGAAGTATTTTCCGTGGATAGCACCCAAACTGTTCGACATTAAAATCAAAATATTTGTGAAAATTAGCCTGATAGTAACATGTGTATGCGTTGGAGCAGTGTTTCTCCTTGCAGTTTTTCCAATCCTTAGCTTCAAATTCAATAATTGCACATGACGCAAATGAATTAGAATATTTATAACTAAAATTTATTAGTAATAAATTAAGAATTGTCCTTTATAATAAATTAAAATTTAGAAGGCTGCTTATGATAACTTCCCTAAATGACTATTATAAATAATCGAAATCTGTTTAATTTGTGTAAAAGTAAGAATAAAAAATGATACGAAACTGATTGGAAAAAAGAGCTAATAATCGCGAGTAGCAAACCATTTTCTACCGACAAACGTGTATTTTGCGATCAGAGAAATGGTTAATGATTTTTATTAAGGAAACTACCCATGTCTACCCACTGTTTTTCTCTTCCCAAGAATCCTAAGAATTGTTCAATTAATTTTAAGTGTGTGAAATCACGAACAATTTTACGTTTTGCTTGTGTTTTATTTATTTGTGAAATTATTGTGTTATTTTACTTGTGAGGTATAAAACAATACCACCAAATAAATAAGTACATTTTAGATAAGGAAAAGTATCACTGAAAAATTGGAAGAACAAAATAAGTACTTTTTCGTATTTCTTTACAATGACTATTATTTTCAAGTATTATAATTTAAAAACAGTTTCCACTGAGTTATAATGAATTTCTAGTTGACTCTCTTAAAGGTAACCATATTAATCAGGAATCTATTCCCTTATTTTGTTTTTAGTTTGTAAGCTCTGAAATTTCGTGTAATCAATCAATTTCATCCTACTTACAATTTCATCCTACTTACCGTGTACCTCCACTTGTTCTTTGTACTCAAACTTGAAAGATTGGATTTTATTTTTAGTATCGTTTGGGGTTCATATAAAAAGCATCTGATTGTAAAAAAACTTCTCGTGTCGCTCTGTTTCGTACGGATTTTGTAGATGCAGGCATAAATAGATCATGATTTCCGAAACTTAGACCAGTCATGTGAAAACAAATTTCTTTCTGCTTGAATATATGCTGCATGCCATCCAGTTTCGAAACTGTTTAATTGCTGTACGTATCCCTTCGTGATCTCCCTCCCGTTGATGTCATCAAGATCGCGTGATTTGAATTCGAAAGTCCATATTGACATGTTCAAAGCTACCCGTCAATTGTAAGAGGAGACCGGAATGTCTATTAAAAATTTCTTCGAGGATGACATTTGGCTAGAACAGCCCTTTACAGTCTCTAAAGAGCTACCAAAATGATAAGACCATTTTTTTTAAAATTAAAACCTACTAATTTCTTTTTAATTAAATTTTCTTTTTTTTTCAGGTAACGGAGTACATAACGAGGAAACAATTCAAAAAAATAGTATGCAAAATACATATCTACGCTCGGTTATGATGTCCGATATGGGCATTAATGCGGATGCCGGTGGCGGTCCATGTGATGCAACAAATAACTTCTCTAGTTTTAATAGTGATTATGATGAACGTAATCAAACAGACGCCGATAATGTTGCAATTTTGAGTGGCAGCGAATCAAACAAAGATATTCAAGAGGAACCCATGTCGCCGATACGTCGTTGTTGTTTTATTGCTTCTTTAATAATGTGCATTCTAACGGTAATTATATTTGTTTGGGTTGTACCCTGCAGCGAAGATGGATCCTGCCCGGCGCCAATTGATCGTGTAAAAACTCATAACTGGTATAACAACTACTCTAAAATTGAATTAAAAGGTGGTGTTAATATTGTGAGTGGTTTGCGAAGCTGGGAAAATAACTTAATATTTTTGTACCGTGGCGATGCTTTCTTTCCTGAGTTTCGACCAGATAACTCAAAACGAAACGGTATCATATCTCTTATTGGAGGTTCTGGAACTGTGGCTTGGTTTGATGAAATGACTGATGAACCGGTTGCAATTGATTGCACTTTGTTAGATGTTGATCATAATGGTCGCCCTGATTGTCTTGTTATTGATGAATATGGAGAATTAGGAGCCATAAATCCTGTATCTGGTCAATGGCATTGGAGGTTTAAGGAGAGGTCCGTTCACAAAGTTGATGCTTTAGACTTTCCTGTCATTTTACCAGACCTGGATAATGATGGTGTAATGGATATTTTGTTAGTCACCAGTGTGACGTTAGAGCAAAGAACTAGACACTACATGAGAAACGGCGATGTAGCAAATAAAAATGGTTACACTCTGGAGCAGAGAAATTTTTTAAGAATTTTATCGGGTCATAGTGGACATCCAATCGGCGATGGCTTTAAGGTGATAGAGTGTGATACCTTAAGAAAGTTGCAGTTGGAAAACGCCCAAACGGTCTCGTTTATTTGCATACATAACAACACAGAAGCACAGCGTTCAAAAACATTGGCTGAACTATTCTCCCTCATTACAAACAAGTCTTTAATGGGCCAAAAACTTGTTTCGGCTTCAAAAATATCCCAACATCGCCACTATGGACATCCGAAAGGTATCGATTCTCAACGCAATATTTACTCACTTAGTGGACGAGAACTTGTAGTTGAAAATCGTGGAAAATGTCCTGAAGACTGTAGTGTCACAATTATTTTAAGTGAAAATCGTAATGGAAAGATTTTCACTCTCCGTAATTTGACAAGCGGCAGCACATATGGAATGGTTCCAGCTCAATGGCATTTTAAAAATACCACACCTAATATGTCAGGCTTTGTAGTGAAATTTTGGAAATGGAATATAAGCTCCGAATCAAAAAACCCGCAGTCAGCTACATCTGCAGCCAACAGCAATCCTCGGGGTAATGAAACATTTCAAAAGAGTCAAACATCCAAATCAAAATCATTAAAAACAACCAAAGATAATGCTGCTAAGCCCTCCTTTAAACAAAACCACGTACACAGTAATACTCACAGTAGCGGAAGTGTTGATAAAAAAAATGAAAGACGGCGTCGAAACCTCTCCAATAATCAAGTGCCATTTGAAGAATTCGATTCATTCGAACACCTTACTAATCGACGAGAATCATACAATATAAAATTGGAAACAACGCGTTTCAAGCGCAGTAATTTACATACATCTAACAATGCAAAGGAAAAGTCTTCTAATAATGATGGTTTGTTGATAGATAATTACAATATGCAAAGAATTACCGAATCCGTAATACTTGTGTTATTTATTGGTGCTGATACACGTATCGAGAATACCTCGCAAAGTAACATTGTACAATTTTGTCGTGGGGATCATAAAGAGGTTGTTTGTCAACCAGATTTAAATAATCAAGAAAATTCAATGGTAATAGCTGATCTCGATCAGGACGAGTCTCAAGAGCTTGTCTCGTATACGTCAACGTTTGTTCAAGCGAACGATAATCCACAGGATTGGCGTCTTGTAACTTATGTGCGATTATTGAGATTGCAATCGGAGCTACCAGCATTTTATGAGAAGGTTAAACATAATTAGACTAAATGATTAAAATTAATAGTTTTAATATTCTTCTCTTCAGCTTTCTTTTTCTCTCTCTCTCTCTCTCTATTAAAAGTCAAACATTTTATGCATTTACGATACAATAAATTAATAGGAGAAAAAAGAACAGTACATTTAAACAACGGTGTAATGAAAGTAAATTGTTGTTAAATTATATTCCACACATTCATACATAGATAATTATAAAATATTTCCCTATAAAAAATAATAAAATTACCTACATTTTATAAACAAAAAGTTTCAGTTTATTCTTGAGAAATCCAAATATAATAAAACAAAGAATAGTAAACCAATAAGATTAAGACCTAAATTTAAGTATTCGAATTCGGCTTTTATTTAAAATACATTTTCGAAAACATGTAAAACACCAAGTTCTTGCTCCCAATTAATAATTCGTGTTATTTTATTTTTAAAATTTTAGTTCATCACTTAGCAAGTTATAATTTAGTAACAATTTTTCACATGGTGCAAATTATTTTAAATTGTATTGCGTAGCATGGTTTTGGAAAATTAATTACGAAAGATTCTCCAAAAGTAGGGACAAACATTTGTTTTTTCGTAAGTTATTTGAAAGCCTTTTTGCGTTTCGAAAATATTAATATCAGTTTTTTTAAATCTTAAACTTTCTCATATAAGTTATCGTTCTCTAAAGGCCAGTATTAACTTTGCCAATTATTTAAATCAAATTCTGTGTCACTGTTTCGATTTAATTATGTACTTTTATGTACATTAGTGTTGACAGTTCATATTTGGCAGTGGCGAAGTAGACACGTGGCAAATTTATTATAGAAAAATATTTGATAAATCAACCAATCGACGCCGTATTCAGGAGCTTGGTCTTCAAAGAACAACTTTGGCCACAGTTTGCACAAGGATTTGGGTTTGTTTCCATATAAGATTCAGTTGACACAAGAGCTTCTTCCACAAGACCATTTACGCCGCCGTACATATGCCAATAGGATGTTACAGTTCGCCCATGATAACCTCGATTTTCATGAAAAAACTATAATGAGTGACGAGGCACATTTTCATTGAAATGGATATTTTCGTTATTCAACAGTCACCTTTCCATTCATTAAAAGTGACGGTCTGGTATGCAATTTGGTTAGGAGGAATAATTGGACCTTATTTCTTTGAAAATGAAAATAGCGTAACGGTAACTGTGAATGGGAGCAATATTATAATATGATTAAAAACTTTTTAGCACCACAATTGCATGATTTGAGCTTGAATAACATGTGGTATCAACAAGTCGGTGCCACATCGCATGCAGCCAGGATTACAATAGAATTACTGCAAGACCTCCTTCCACAACAAGTTATTTTAAGAAATGGTCGCCTGATTTAACTGCTCCGGACTTTTTTTTGTGGGGATATTTAAAAAGCAAGGTTTATGCAAACAAACCAGAAACGCTTAACAGAAAGTAAATATTTGTGATAAAATTAATGAAATACCGCGTGAAACGTGTAAGAATGTAATGAAAACTGTGCTCAAAATGGCTCGCATTTGTCAGGCAAACAGAGGCGGATATTTATCTGATATTGTATTCCATACATAATTGCCGACATTAATTAAAACATTTATTAATATATGAACCATTCTCTTTCATTTAATCAAAAATTATAAACAAAATATAATCCTGCGGAACACGCGTTATATTATTTTAGTTTTTTTTATTATCTTTTTGCAACTCTGAACGAAATATGGTTGCTTTTATAGAGGTATAGAACTTTGATGACTTTATTCGAACGACAATGTTCTTATAAATTAATATAATTCCGAACCATTTCCAACATTCGTGGTCGTATATCGGTAATAACGCGGCGAATGTTGTTCTGCAAATGATCAATCGTTTCGGTCTTATCCGCGTAGATTAGCGACTTCACACATCCACTCACGATCTTTCATTCACCGGTCCGAAACGTCCCCCCGGGGGCACATGATAGTCTTTTTGGAACCTACTATTCCATTTAGACTGGTGTCTTGCGGGGTAAAAGGGAGCCCAGGCCCCTCAAAGGCTAGTAGGAGTCACCTGGACAATCCACATATTTCCACGGGAATCAGTTGCCTCAGAGTACACTATTTGTTCTCTTTAGACAATGATGTGCTCTGACTGGTTATTGAGTTTGGCCCCTATATGGGAGTATCATGGTGGTTGTGGTTTCGGACCCTCGTGAGAGTTTGTGGGTCGAAGCATTCAAATTAACACAATGAATGGTTCAGGTCCAGTGAGTATGAATGCTGTCGTGTTCTTGATAAAAAAGAGCTTCATGCGTTCTGGACCAGGAGTTGGAAAGTCTCCAACTCTTTAGCAAGGAGTGAAGGCTGCGGCCTACTTCGGGCTTTCGAAATTGCTGCTAGAAGTGACCGGAGGATATACGTATTCGATGGACTTCTAGGGCGTGGTTGATGTTCAATCAACCAAGTGGTTTGACCACCATCTGATTATGACTATATAGTCGATGCAGATGTAAATCAAATCACGCACCGGTCCGAAACGTGAAACTATGCGATTTCAAATATTTCCTTCAATAAATCAATTATTGTACGAGCTGCGCACAGCCCTACTTCTAACACTGCAGTTTTGTTTATTGACGTACTCTTGCAAAAAAGAGAGCTTCATCGATGAATAAAATCGCTTATGAAACTGGAATCGATTTTCAAAATATTTCACCAGCCCGCAAAGCACATCAGTCAGTTTTACTAAATGCAACGGTGTCTCAACATGCACTTGAGGATTATCATCACTCCACGGCAGTTTTGTTTGTTGACATAACCGTTGAAACAAAATTGGGCTTCATCAATATACAATACCAAACTAAACGTAAATTACTTGACAGCTAACAAAATAGCTGCCAGTCAAAAAAGTTTTTTCAACTTATAAAAACGCCCTTTGTTTAAAAAGTGCCAAATAATTCCCACTTAGCGCAGATTTATACGATGGCATTTTTTTAATTCTCTTTAAAGTTGCAACGAGTTTCATCGTATTTGTATACAATGGGTAAAACAAAAATTTAAGCTATATCATCTTGCTTACACCGATAGTTTTATATTGTAAAAAATCCTTTAATACCCTAAATATTTTAGTCAGGGTTCAGAATTTTTCATTTATGAACATTCAAAAATCAACATTCATGATATTTTTCATAAATGAGAAATCTAAAATTTTATATTTATTTTTCACGCTCATAAACGAACAACAAAAAATGTTATGCTTATGCATGAACATAAGCAGAACATGAATGCTAAAAACAAGAATTATTAGTCTTATTCATATGTGATGAATGATAAATTAGCTTCCTCTCATTAATGTTCTTTTTCATAAATGTATTTGTTCATATATGAACGTTGAAATTTTATAAAATTTCTCATAAATGAACGTGAAAAAATTTTCTACCTACGATCGCAGTTTACCGTAAAATGTAGTAAAAACACATGGGTACATATTAAGTCAAAATACAATTTTGCAATATATTCTAAAAGAAATAAAAAAAACATTTTTTTTCTACATACGACGACAATTGCACATTACCAAATATGTGCGTTTATGTACGCGATGCTTAACGCACATATTTTTACGATCTTTTCATTTCTGAAAAATTATCAAAATTGTAAATATTCAAAAATGTACGCTTGTGTGTTTCTAATTTTTTCACTTATGAATAGAAAGAAAAAAATAAATCGTCGCTAAAAAATGAAATGTACATATTCACACATGTATGAACAGTGAGTGAACACTTCGCTACTCTGATTTTAGTATTCTAGTTATAAGTTTTAATAAGTAATTTATAATTCATCGGAATCATTTCAAATCTAAGCAATTTCATGCAATGGAAACAACAAAAAACATTGTTTATTTTGAATCATTTCTCCCCCGCATCAATACATTTCAAATATTTTTTTTTTTAATAAATGTTTTATGAGAATATCATAAAATGTTTATTTTTTGATAAATATTTTGTGAGAATATCATGAAATATTTATTTGAAGGAATCAAGCACGAAATAAAATTGCTTAGTTTACAAGTTTTAATTTAATATTATAAATATTCTATTTTGAAGAACTTAGATTCCGTTTTAAAAAAAGAAAAACTTCTCAGTTTGTAAGATTGTGATTAATAAACATTTTTATATTTTAAATAAAAAAGTCTTGTTCTGTTCCATTAACTTTTAATTCGCTTGCTTCTACACCTTTTTTCAAAAATATAACAGATTGCTAAATTTCTCTGATTCTAAGGCAATTATTGTATAGACGCAAATACAGGTTGTAGAACTCGTATTACTTTTATACATGTGCATAGACATAAAGTTTTTTCATTATATTAAAGACAGTTTGGTGTGACTTAAATATATTTTTATATTTTCGTAACGAATCCTATAGCTGATTAAAAAAATGCTACAATAGTCTTTATTAGATTTATAATTAATTCGAAATCTGATGTAACAATTCAGCGAGCAGTACTTTAATTTTCGTTTTTGCTTACAAAAATTAATTTGCATTCAAATTAAATTTTACTTCTAAATTTTCTAAAATTTAATGTAAAGTTTAAGGCAACTTTATGTATAAGGTTCCAGGGTTCTAAGGTCCTTGAACCGATTGATTTTTGTTTTACTTAAGAATTCCGATTTTCCTCTCTACGACCAAATTTCATATCTCTTAAATAATAAATGGTTTGGTCATTTATTAACGATAATATGGAAGACTTTAAGGTCAAAAGAGATGCTAATTTATATTTCAGTGTAACAGATTCAACCATATCCACTAATTCGCTTAAATGCTCTTCCATCTCTTTGGTTATGGCATGTTGATTACAGTGAAGCTGAAAACTGTAAGAAAAAAAGACTAATAAGGCTGCCAATGTTTTAAATCAAGGAAGGAAACTTACCATTTTACAGCATTTTCGATTATATCATCAGTAAGATCTACTTGTGTTAGAAATTCGGTAATGTAAGAATGTTTTAACTGAAGAACAAATTGATTTATTAAAGCTTCCGGCCAATTTATATCATAACCATACGCTCGGCTGAGTATTAATGTCTGAGAAACACTTAGAAAAATAAAAAAAACATATGCAAATCATGTTTACAAATTAATTTTACCTTTGAAGAAAAAAAATAGGGCCTGAGGGGATTGGATTTGGATGGATCTTTGGAACTTTAAAGTAATTAGAATTGCATCTCTCAAGAATATTTCGACGCAACTTTTAAAAAAAAAAATGCGAAAGCTGTGTAGTCTGTTTTTTAACAATTTTAATAATCTATTTTACCGGAGCGGTGGCTTTTAAATGGTTACTCCAGAGAAAGGTTCTCCAATTCATAATAGGCTGTTTTTAGGGAACCATATTCTTGAGAATGAAGGGTTTTGCTGGTTACCTTTATACTATATTGTAACATTTATTCCTTTAATAACCTTTTTGTTGTATTGAGTCCTTTTATGGCAAAATAATGACACAACACTTTAGAGGTTTTAAATTAAAATACATGATTTATTCACTTTAATACACACAAAACTACACGACTGTAACTTTACCACTGTAAAGCCTAAAAGAAGCTTAATTATTTTAATGTTTTTACTCGACGATGTTTGTACTGGAACTCTATTGCCCAGCAGGTGGAGGCTTATATATCTGTTTTGAGTGGTTCTCGCATATATAAGCAAATTATACTTCAACATCGTCACATGTTGTTGTTATCATCATTTTGTTTGTTGTTTTAGTTGTTTTTGCATTCTGTTCTTAAGCTTTTTTCCTTAAATTTTTAATAAGCTTGCTGTTGTCTTGTGTGTATAAATAAGATTTCTTAGAAACTGCCTAATTTGTAACAAGAATAACAGGTAATTTCGTTTACTTTTTTTTAAAAAAGGAGTAGTGCTGTATCTTTCGTTTGTATTTTTTGCATCATCGTGTTCGTGTTCAAATACATAAGTTAAATAAGAGAAATATGTTGAATAGTGAATAAAATAAGAATGATAGTAATGATAATAACAATAGTAAAAATTATGCTTTATCCGTCATCGTCTTCAAATGTATAAATTAATTAAAAATAAGTTGAATGATGTGTTTTGTTTTATGTGCGGGATGAACACGTTAAGAAAAAAAAAAGATCATCTACTATCGCTTTTTAAGTTTTCATCGGGACCTTGCCAGTGCCAGCAATCACCGATCTTGAATTTAGCTGTCTTTGGGTTAAATTCAGAGTCAGGTCACACTTCTTGCAATTCGAGTTTCTCTGTATAAGTCCAAACACGGGAAAGGATAAAACCCTAGTTGGCTTCGATTTTCTTGCCGACTCCATATCGAAGATTCTCCACAGTTGCCTGAACAGTGAAATTGTTGTTACTGGTGATTTTAATGTTCACAACTGTTTTTGGCTTCGCCGCGCACAATCACCTTGCGCAATTAGTGAATGAGCCAGCACACATTTCTTGCGTTGAAGGGTGCCAGAGTAATACACTCGACCTTTTTTAGCTTCACATCCGCAAAAGTATAAAGTTAGTGTTTGTGCACCTCTCGGTAAGTCCGTTTACTGTATCATCTCCGCCTTTTTTTCATGTTCGGACCTTCCCAACGTTTCGAAACCAGCTACCAAACGTTTAAAATATATTTATGAGAAGGCTCGTTGGGCTGAGCTCAACGAATTTTTAGGCAGTTTAATTGGAAACTTTGTTTCTTAGACAATAATGTCGATGCCAATGCGAAAATGGTTGTAAACATAATCTCGCTTAGAATGAAACCTTTTTTTCCATCCAAAAAAATTTCGTTTAAAACCAGATCGAAATCTTGGTTTAATCAGACGTGCAAAAATGCAGTCAGATCACGGGAGGAAGCATTCAGTATCTGGCGTAGAAATAAAAACGCAGATACTGATTCGCTATGCAAAATAGCGAAATATTCGTATGTCAATGTACTAAGGCGCGAAAAAAATCTGTACGAGCAGCGCCTTCGTGCTAAGGTTGTTGCTTTTAGTTATTTGTTAAAAGAGTAAGGGGTAATGGTAGTTCTTCAATTCCGACTACTAAAGAATGATCACATATTTATGGACCCGGTTGATAAAGCTAACCTTTTTGGCTGGTATATTTGCATATAATTCCTATTTGCCGGAAAGTAGTCAACCACAGTCCAAGTTAGATAACCGCTCGAGCGGTTAAAAAGTTTTTAGCTGAATTCAACGTCAACAAGTCTCCTGGGCCGGATAGGATTCCAACACTGGTCTTGAAACAGTGCTCTTCGATGACAGCGCTTCCGTTAGCAACTCTTTTCAGAATGTTATATCATGCCGACGAATTTCTAAAGTGTTGGAAGGCTGCTAATATAACCCCAATCCCCAAAAAGGATGAAGCTAACAACTCTAAAAACTACCGCCCAATTGCAATTTGTTCTGCACTTTCTAAAGTGATGAGAAATATGATCAATTTTCATCTTGAGATACCTGGAGCCCAACAGCGACCTACAATATGGTTTCCGTAGAGAGCGCTCTGCCGGCGACTTGCTGGGTTTCCTATCGTGACAATGATGCTACTCCATACATCATTTCGGAGAGAGTACGTTGGTGGCTCTAGATATTTCTAAGGCGTTTGATAGGTTTGGCATGATACACTTCTATCAAAACTTGCTGGTTTTGGTGTTGGTGATAATTTCTCCAGATTTGCATTATACGAGTTTTTATAGATGGAATTTCATAAGAGGGGTTCAAGATTAATTCAGGGGTACCGAAAGGCTCCGTTCTTTCCCCTATTTCTTATTTTCTTATTGACCTTCTTTGTCAAACTTTCAATCCTGTATACTCTTTCGTAGATGACAGCACCATTTGTCATTCGCATTCATTTGGTAATAGACCGAACCAGTTGGAGGTGAGTTCCAAAAGGCGGAACATGAATGATACGCTCAATCATGATCTCGCGGAGATCTCTGAATGGGGTCGGGTGAATAGGGCCGATTTTAATGCTCCTAAGGCGTGACGTTGCATGCTTACGCATAGATCTGTGAAATGGTGCTGCGTCTGTTACTATGGTATTACGGAATCGGAAGCTCTTGATGTTCTTGGCATTAAAATACAATGTGATGTTCGATGGACTAAACACATTTTTCAGGTTTCTAAAGAAGCTTTCAATTGCCTCAGTTTTCTAAAACGGTGTAAGAGATACTTCACTCCATCCGATCTTCGTACTATTTATACCACCTATATCCGTTCAAAGATGAAATACAACTCTCATGTATGGGCCGGCGTTCCAACGTTTATTTTGGAGTTGCTCGACCGCGTACAGGAGAGGGTCAAGAGGGTCATTCAATATTTTTGTATATATACGACATTCTTCGATTGATTTTGGTTCGCGGTATAAACAAACAAAGCAGTTGGTTTATTAACACGTGAACATGATACATATAATTGAGCGTGCGAAAAACAGGGATCATTGCAAAAGCAACACATATGAATGCATGGAATCAGCACATCCTCGCCCTTATATTTTCCTTTTAAAATTTTTGCTTCAATCACATTTTTTATGACTTTTTTGACTACTAAACGTGTCCCATTGCTGGCAGATATTTCTAAGCAAAATAATTGGTACACCAACTTTCACTTGCATGCGGTGAGGCGACAGTCCAAGTAACTTAAGCGAATTTTAAAATTCCACTGGATAATTTATAACATCGTCTTGATTGGTAACAGAGTCAACCGATTTGCAGATAAAAACCTCCTCGGGAATGTCATTCAAAATTGTCACATTGATATAAGATAGCTCTTTCCCCCAACCAATCATGGTTTCTAAAATTTTGTGCAATACCGGGAAATACGTTTGTGACCAATACTTTTTTATAAAAAATTTCTCTATTTTGGGAGGCCATTTATTTATTGGCCGATAATTAATAAAAATTTAAAATTTTTCTTTTTTATTTAATATTTTATGTAAAAATGACTGAATATTTAAGAAAGATTGATGCGACTTTTTGGCTAAAATTAATTTTTCAATTTGTTTTCGTATTACATTCGCAAAACATAAATTTGAGAAAAATTAGCATATGTCGGACGAGGAGGAGGTAATTCCGTAAAATATTTAAACTCGCATAACTGTTGCCAAGAAGTAAAAATGGAACTTCATAATATTTTTAATATTAACTGTGGACGATTTATGCTATGAATAGCAAACTTTCAATTTAGTGCTAAAGTCGCGGGTAATAAAAAAAATTTACCTTACCTTTGTTGTAAGTATTTTAAAAGAATAATATATAACATATATAATAATATAACAGTAATACTATAACCTGTACAAAAGCAAACAAAACTGAAGTATAGAAATTAGAAAATGCAAACTTATTCATGTTCGTACAAGTTTTTTGCCAGAAACTTTCGACTTATATTATGATTAAAGAAAGAAATTTCTGAATACTATAAACCTTTAAACTATATTTACCTTAATTCATTGTTGACTAACGTTTTGAAAAGCTCCCGCGATGTAAGATTTATAACACATATGCAAAGATTGAGGCCACTTGGTAGAACTGGTTTTTCTAAGGATCTGTTTGCCAAATCAATTTGCATGGCTGTAAGTTCAGCTAATGAAGAGCTTTTCTGAGCCAACAATATTTTGTTGTCCAGCAAATAATTTTCAGTGGCATGCACATAATATTCCAAAGAAAGATTTAGTAAATTTATGGTTTCGATATTACACTTAAGTTTCGGTACTTTGCATTCAACTTCACCATTTAAACGGTATGTGTTATAAACTTTATTAAGTAATCCTTCGGCATCTTGTTCCCAAAGTTCTGCCAGATCCTTATACATCAAAAAGTTATGCGCAGCTAATTTAAAAAGTTCTTTTCCTTGTTGTGGATTACAGTATTCACGCAGGTAAGCTAAAATGGCTTGTCTTAAACCTATAGTCTTTTCGACATCAAATTGACCGAGAAGAGATTCAAATTGTTCATTTTCAATTAAAGTATCGAAGCAAAAGAACATTTCTCTATAGCGACCAATACCTATTAACATTCGAACGATTAAGGACCATGATTTAGCCTGGGCAAGTATTGAATTTAAAACTTTGGCTCTATTAAGCACATTTGCTATGCCCTCCATAGAGCACTCATGAACGAAAGCTTGATGAGCTTTTATCAGGAGTTCAACATAAATAATATTTTGTTTTTTGTGTGACAAAACTTGTTGTGGTCGTGTGCCTGTATTGACATCAATACTGGATATGTTACAATTGAGATTGTTATTGCTGGTATTAGGTTGGCCGTATTTTGAAATAATTTCGGCTAAACGTTCAAAGTACTCATTTTTTTCAAAAGACTTGCTATCCTGGTATTTACGATACAATTTAAGTGCATCGCAATATTCTAATAGACAAGCGCCCAGCTTAGTGCGATCTGGTGTCAACTCTAGGAATAAATGCAAGTCTCTATCAATGTTATATCCCCATAAATCGGCATTTCGAAACATATGTTTGGCTTGTTGATCGGGGCAGAAAATATAAAAACGAGGTCGTACAACGGCGGTTGTAATTTCAAAGGCCAATAGCTCGGCAATTTCCTGTGGTTCCATATGAGTAGAGGTTAAAATATCACTGACGACCAGAAGACGATGCAAGCAATCTTCCTCCGCTACACTCTGCAATAATATTTGCACATCTTTTGTTCGAAACACATCTAAATATTCCTTGTCTAAATACATTGCAGCACGATAGCAGCAGATAATGCGTTTTGCAATTGTAACACCAAACTTTAGTTTAGAAGCTATACCCTGAAGTATTGCCAATGTCTCCTGTTTTTCTTTTGAAGGTATTTCTTCAAATTCTAAAGTAGAGCAACTTTCCAATTCATTACTACCACCGGATGCGGCACAAAGTGTTCTTTTTGTAAACTTAGAAAACGATGAACGTTCAATCTCCGCTAAGAGTAGACGTTCCTCTGATGACATGGCATATATATTAGACATGGATTCAGCCAAAGCCATACAAAATACCACAAAACGTAAGTCTAAGGGTCGAACATCAAAAAGCTCCTGAAGTCGCAATGCTTCAACGATATCGCCGTCATCCAGCAACCTATGCAACAAAGACTCTAACCTAGTTTTCTGCCTTTCATCTAAATCGATTTTGCTGCTTATATTTAAATCTTCTATGCCAGCCAGTTCTTTTAGCTCAAGAAATGATTTGTAGAGAACACATCTTTCCATTAACATTATTTCTTCGTAATATTCGGAATGATACAAAGTCAAAGTGGAAGCTTCATCGTCACTCAAGAAAAGATAATTTAAAATCATGTCGTATTCAATTTGATCGCGATCAAATGATTCATTTGGAAACAAATGATGATGTTTTATAACATTTAAAGCCTTTTGAAGCACATAGTAGCGAGAACGAAAAGATTTCAAGGGCAAACGGGAAGAAGCATATAAAAGAAAGTTGACCAGCGTCTCGGGCGGCAGCGAATGTGACAAAACTTCTTGCTCATACTGCTTGAGAGGAAATACATAATTATCAAAATTTTCCAAAGTGGGCAGAGAAAGTTGAAATTCTAAGGAATTAACCCATTTGCTGTAGACAATATCACTTATAGGTTTGTGCAAAAGTGTGGCCAAACGTACTGCAATATCATATTCTTTGGCTGCTAAAACTGAATTTAAAACTCGTTCGTACTCTTTATTATCTCCTGGCTGATTTTGCATAAGCTGAATAAAGTCAAGGGGAAATCTTTGAGTTGCATCGTTACCGGCCAGTTGCAGAATCTCACAAAATGATCTTAATAAACAAAAGTCCAGCTGGCCCGTTATATCACTAAGTCCAGATAGGCAAACACAAGTAAGAAATTTCATTTGATCGATGATTGATTCGAAATTGTTTTGCAAATGTAACAAAAGAAGACGTATGGTTCGTTTTATAAGTTTTTCACGTTTAACCCAGGGATTAAGCGGTAACCGAACCTCATCATTGCTCCATCCCAAGGCGTATAAACGTAGCTCATGAATAGCCTTATCTCCAAATTCTCCTTGAAAAGTAAGTTGCAAGAAATTGAACAGATGAAGCATGGAATTATGAGGATAAAAAATGAAGAAGCTTCGTACCAGCGATTTAATTTGGCATTGTCTAACGAGCTGTTCAACAAGATTCCATGGAAATTCCTGAGTGTTAGTGCATACAGCAAATCTTAATACATTATTCCATTGATTCGTAGTCACTGATATCCACACCAGCCAGCACCAATCAATATTACAATTATCTTTTTCATATATTGTCGTCGCCAATACTGCCATAATGGGAAGCTGTTGTTTCACTGCTGTACGTAAATAGCTTATTACAGTTGACGTGGATGGTAGATTTTGTGTTTGCTGTATACATTCCAGAAACCTGTTTATGTCGTCTATTTTCTCAATATTATCTTTACTATCATTTTTGTTTAGTAAAATAAGAGCAAAAAGATCTGGACCACCATTTATAAAATCTGCTACAAACCGATCATTATTTGGTTCAAGATTATTTGCAATACCTGATGATTCAAGGCAAGAAGCAAAGGATGATGTCATTGTTTCCATTGAGGTGGTTGTGAGAGAAGTTTTATTTTCCTTTCTACGTTGTTTATTTTGTTTAAGTTGTCGTCTTGTTAGACTTGAACGTCTCTTAAGGGTTAAATTACTCTCATTCATATGCATTGCAAATGCTATTGCTCGTAGTAGATGATCTCCTATTGCAGGAGTCGTAAAACATTTAACTAAATATTTAATTTGCTCCAAAGGAATTTCAAAATACTGCAGCAGCACCAATAAATGCCAATAATCATCGAGGCTAGCATAATGCTTCATTACCAATGAGATCTGATCATAAGTACTATTTTGGACGCTTTTCGCTATAGCAGTAATACACATTATAGCAGTATACTCATTCAACGGGAATATATTCTCGCTATCTAAACGTTTTATTAACAAGCGTTCAGACTTTTGTATAATGGAAACAATATTTTGAGTTTCTTGAGATTCACCATTATTAACATATTTTATCAATTTCAAAAAACAACGAAGCTTTTGCGTATCGAAACCAATCATTTCACAAAATGCTATACAGTGCGAAGTAATTTCTGAGTCAACGGAAATAGATTGTAACGCCATGTCATAGACATATTCGCATGCACTAAATAAGTGAGTCTCAGTTATTTGGGCATAATTTTGTAGTTGATCCAATAGCATCAGGTAAACAGCATACGCAGAACGCGACTGTTTGATAAAATGCAAAAAATTTAAGCTGCATTTGCTTTGTGGAATGGTTTTATTATCTTGTTTGGCATTGAATCTTGAACACTTTTCATACAAGCTCGCATCGTTCCTTAAACGTTTAAAGTCAAGATCCTTAAAGGTTTTTAAGAGATCATAGGCGTTTGGAAGTCCATGTTCAACTGTATTTGGTATTTCATTCTGCTGCTGGTGGTGAATGATTTTGAGGTATGTGAGTGTTTTAAGTGTTCCCGATGTGGCGGCGCATTGTAAATTTGATATTGATGGATGTGTTGTAAGAAACTCAAATAGTGTTGCAAGTGCTTGTTCCTGCTCGAAATCAACACCAACACTTTCCAAATATTTTTTAACATGAAAGCTTATCTGAAAAATTAAAATATTAGATTTAAAACTATAACATGATTATAATTAAAATATGAATTACACGTTTATTTGCATATACTCTACATAAACATAAGATAAAATACAGGTATGTAACGGAAAACGATCCGTTTTTAATTAAAAATGTACGAAAAACCAATCCAAATTCAAAAACGTTTGTATTTAAATCAATCAAGTTCCATCAGACACCTGATAATAGCTTTTTATTAACCAAATTAAAAATATAAGAATTAGTTCTAAAATCTAATTTATTGTTTGTAGCATCTCTTAGAGTTAGGAAAAATTTAATAAGGACCAGTTCAATTACTGCAGTGTGCACAATGCTGATGACATATGTAGCGATTCAGAAAATATTGCACTACATTCTGCTGGTGTCCAAAATATCCTGCTTTCTTTAAAGAACGCACGGAAAAGGGGGTAAAGGGGGGTAATTTCTGTCTTAGTAAAATTTATTAAAAAACGCAAAACTTAAAATAAAAATGAGCTTAAACCGTGCTACTTAATTTATTTGTTATTATATTAAACAGTTCTACTAATAATTTCAAAGTTCAATTATATACATATATACGAATTTATTGTTATATTTAAACACTTTTTTTTCATAGTTTTCGACAGCTTTTAAATATTCGCGAACAGTTTTGCGACTTCGCAATGACCTGACAGGCTATTAGAAATACTTTTCTTGTCTGTTTGTACTAATGCTTAGTAGAAAGTAATAACTTTCTTTTAATGTGTTTTCTTTTAATGTTTAAATCAAACTACTAAAAAATTAAAAATGCAAAGTGGTTCGTTCTAACCATATTGTTACGAAGATGGTTTGTTTAAGTTTTAAAAGAAAATAATTATTAGTAAAAGAGTAAACGAAATGATTGTGTCTTTTTACAAAGACCGCTTTCACACAGGCAAATTTTACTTTGACAAAGTTTTTTTAATTTTCTTTTAAACTTTCTTTGGTGTTCAAACACAAAAAGTTTTCTTTTACAAATTTTGTTTTAGTCAATGTAATCTGTAATGTAATCTGTGTATAAGTACAACTGTGTATAAGCGACGAAAGAAAAACAAAGCAACTTTGCGAGTATATCAAAGTCTGTACTCTCAATCATGCTTTCTCCCTCGCTCTCACATAAAATCAAAACTTTGCAAAGTAAAATTTGCCTGTCTGAAAGGGGTCAAATTGCGCAGTTTCAAGAAATTTTATAAACACAAGACTTCAGGTTTATTAAAATGCCAGCAAAGTAGGACCCAGTTTACATTGTGCAACTTTTGTCGCTGCAACTCGTACTTTATTGTTGTAAATAATGTGTGTAAAGAGAATAGTGGTAGAGTTACTCTCTTCCCCTATTCCCTTTACTCACATTATTTGCAACAATAAAGTACGAGTTGCAGCGACAAAAGTTGCATAATGTAAACTGGGTCTAGCTAAACAATAGAAAACAAAAACAACTAACATACACTGAATGATGATAACAACAACAATATGTGATGATGTGGAAGCATATTTTCTTTTATATGCGAGAACCGTTCAAAACAGATATATAGGCACCAGTTGCTGAGCAATAGAGTTAATTCAAGTACAAACATCGTTAAGTAAAGACACAAAATAATAAAACCATGGTGCTTTAAAGTGAATAAATAATCGCGTACTTTAACTTAAAACCTCTAATTGTTGTGTAATTGTTTTGCAATAAAAGAAGTTTCAATACAACAAAACATTTATTAAAAGAATAAAACTAACAGTATAAACAGAAAAAATGATTTTTTTTCTTCGAAAAGGACCTTAAAAAACTTGTTGCAATAAACTCTGGTGTTATTTATGGAATTTTAAGAAAATGCTATTCCCGAGTCCTATATGTAAATTTAGGTGATTGTAATCATTTGATCTAGATAATGTGTGAATACATAAACAAGCAAACAAAGTAAACAAAAAGGGAATACTTATAATATTTCAGCCACCAATGGCACCCAGCTGTCATTTCTCATTGATTACAGCCTGATTGCTGATGGGTTCAAATTCGCCTTGACTTGGTAAAATTATATGAATAATAAAAAAAATTATATGAATAATAATGATTTATAAAATTACATGAATATATAAAAATAATTAATGGTTATGCGTTGACGATATAATTTGGTTTTTTTTGTATGGTCGTTTTATAATTTTCGTTCTCATTTATAATTTTATTGATTAAAAAATTTTATTCTAATATAATGCTCTAGCCGCAAACAAACGTTTGAAAATTCAATTTTTTCTTCTTACATCAAACTTACGTTTTTTAAAACGGTAAATTAATTAATACTTTATTTAAGTTTTTTTATAATAATATCTTTCGAAAAAAGCAGAACATACTAAAGAAATTTTCGGAATTCTTACACCAACAACAAGCATTTACAAATTTGAAAGAGCTCTTCTAAGTTTTTGCAAAAAAACAATAATTAAAAATTAATTAAAAGTTTTTATTCCCAAAAATTATTAGACGCATCTTTATTTAACCCAAAAAAAAAAAACAATCATTGACACAGATATAGTTTACTTTACTGCAAAAGTATGCCACATATCCAACTATTTTTAATGACAAATTAAGTTGATAACTAAAATCAAAAAAGTTTACATTACAAATCTCCTTTTTCGTTACATAAATTAATTTCTAAGTCCATAATCAAACTTTGGCAGCAAAAATAAGTATTTTGGTAGTGTATAAAATTCTCATTTTGTTGTATATTTGCATTTATTGTCAATAAGGTATTTTACAAAAGCATATCTTGCACATATTAAAAGTAGAGTTAACGTTAATTCTGCCTGGTTTTCAATTAGTTTTAAATCCACTAACGTCTTATTATATAAAAATAGTTGTTTACAAATTTGCTCACAATATTTTTTGCCCTTACCGAACTATTTATTTGGAGCAAATTGTATATTAGCTTAAAAATAAGATTTGCAAGGCTAAAAATGTGTCTTCCCACTCTTAATGGTGAATACTCATAAACTATATTTAATATGATCATAATTACTTGTTATATGCTGTATTGGAATATAGAGCCGATGTATTATAATATAAAAAATAATTTCCTGAAGAAGCTTTCCAAAGGAAAGCGAAATATTGAGAGAAAAAAAGAAAAATAAAGCGTTATAATTTAAAGGACCGAGTAAAAAGATTAAAATTTAATAGAAATAATAAATAAATAAATACTTAACGTTCCATCTTTAGTTAATTTAAGAATTTCTTGTTTTTAATAATAAACTTTATATACTTGCCTCCTTAAAGCCTTCCAAGCTTTGTAAAGATTTAACTTTCAATGCAAACAAGAATCTTAACAGTGGTCTGTGCTCGCTTAACAGTTCTCCGAGTTCTTCAATTTGACGATTTCCAACAAAATCGTTTAAAAGCAAATGATAAAACTTTTGATCAAACAAAAACCTTGCTAATGGTAGGGACCTTACATTGCCGCTGTTAACGTCAAAACTTTCTGTAAGACAAATCCGTTGTAATACTGACGGTATGCAATTTCTTTCGTCATCAAAGAAAAAGCCAGCTGCGGCAAAATAATTTCTTAGAACAGGGCCGCTAGTGTCTTGGAGGAATCGTAATGCATACTCATACATATCAGTCTCAAGAGACCATTGAAGGTACTTTAATTCTAATTTAGTAAGATAATTTAAACTTTTGTAGCCTTTTTTGGCATACTGAATTCTACACCAATGTAAAATCTCTTCTATTTGTTTAGTTTCAACCAAAAAATCCCACATAACAAACTTATTAATATGTTCTAGAATTGTTTCATTTTGAGTTTCAAAATATAGTTCTATCATAAGTCTTTGCTTAATAGAAGAATCCAAATTAATTAATGATTCTAGATTAATCCGTTTCATTTGCTTTTTAAAATTTGACATAATAGTTTCTGATTTTTTTATTTCCTGCAATAGTTCCCAATGAAACTTTAAGTTTTGCATTAGATGATCGTAATCATCACACGGTTGCTTTTTAATTAAATGTTCCAATATTAGTTCTCTCAATTCCGCATCATTGGACTCGCAAGCGAATTGATAATAAAAGCATTTTACATCTCTTTGCACATTTTTAAGAACATTTTCTGCCTTACACACCAAACGTTCTGTTAGCAACCTATTCACGTAAGTTTGCACAACGTCTTGGAAGAACAATTCATACTCCGTCACAGACATTTTCCTTTTTCGTGCCCAATACTGTATACACAATTGAATGTGTTCTCCTTTTGTAGCCACTTCCTTAATAAGTGTTACTTCGCTAACTCCTGACCACGATTTTATTATTTTATCACGCTCATTATTCGCCATCTTGCTGTTAATTATTGTTTAAATTAAGAAAACAAAATCCATTCTATCTAATAAGATTCACTATTCTCCGTGACTGAGACTGAGATAAGAAAACAAAGGCAATATATTTGTTTGTATCTTCTTCTTTTTAATTTAACAAAAGGGGGAAAATAATTTGTTAATTAGGACAATATGGCAGCATATACATTAGAAACTCTCCACTTTATTTTGCAGACTTTTTATTTTTTTTTAATTTGATTTATTTTTATAACTAATTAAGCAGCTTTTAGACAACATAATTTTTACGTTGTCTTAAAGCATTGCCACTGCAAGGCATATTCATATAGTGCTATCATATTAAAACATTGCTTGTGTATAAATTAGATGACAAGGTTATAAAATTTCAATACATCGTATTTTAGTTTAATCTAAAAAAGCAACTGTCATTAGTTTAATTATGCCGGCTGGAATTTTAGGTATAGGTTTGAGCCAAAAATTATAAGTCGCCGGTAAATTAACAATTTTGGCAGGCATACGAAATTGTATACTTATAATTATATGTATATTTAAACTGACAAGTCATACATATACATAACACAAAAATTATAGAACACAGGTATAGGCTGGTAAGGACATTCCTACGTCCGTAAAAACACTATGTGAAGATTTCCTATAATTAGCATTAACACCCAAGGTCATAAATATCTAAATAATTCATAATAAAGTGTTTCTTTTGCCGATGACTAAAAAATTTATATGTATATATATACTTTGCTATCTATTACGTGCTGTTAACTTAACAATTTTAAAGATGTGGCAACTTTCAAAATAGTATTTAATTTTGTATACTTTGCAGACGTTACAAATACAAACTCTCCAAACACTTTCAAATTAAAATTGAAGTAAAACACATTTTGGTTTAAAACTTTCCTAATTTCTCATTAACTAATCAGTAAAGCAAGCTATGGATTTAAGTGGTAATAAAACGTACTTGTATTAAAAAACTTGAAAATATATGTAAATTAAACAGAAAATCATTAATTAAACTAAAAAATAAAAAAACAAAACAAATATTTTGGAAATTTAAAAAAATATGTGGTCATCTAATTTACTTTTAGCTTACAGTTTGCAAAAGTTAAATAGGGAAAAACGTGAAAGACAACCAAATTGGACGGAGTCGGAGAAGCAATTACTTTTGTCCCTGACGAGGATGCATCAGTCGATATTAGAAAATAAAGGCAGTGATACAATGACCATAAAACGAAAGTCAGAAGCTTGGGATGAGATAGCGCTGAGAATGAAAGCTGCTGGTTTTAATCGGTCGAAGGAGCGACTCAAACAACAGCTAGGAAGAATACGAGCTGCCGAAGCCAAAAGAATTAAAGATGCTATGGAAAGAAATTTAACAGCAGAACAAATAAAAAGTTTAAATGATTCTAATAACCATTCAATAATCGAGGAAAATATAAAATCTCAAAAGCCATATTTTAATGATAGTCAAATTGAACTCTCGTCTAATAATTCGAGCTCATTGTCAACGACTTTGCCGTTGCAGGAACATCAATATATCAAGTCAGAAGACCCGCCATCAATTGATGAAAGAAATTGTTCTGAAGAAGAATTACAAATAAATTCAAGTAGTTACATCAAACCTAATATAATAAATTATGCAATAATGAATGCTTGCAAGGAGAATAAAAATTCAGAGAGTTCTAAAAATCTTGCCAACATGCATTTTAAGTTACAAAATGTTCAATCATTGGCTGTTACCAATCATAGTGAGGATAGTGATGCAATGACTGTTGGCTGTATGAATGAGACAAATAGAATTTGCGCTGCTGACGTTACTAGCACCATTCCATGCTCGACATTATCGTCTAACATCAATCTATCCGCAATACGCTTTGAGTCTAATCAGAATATTAGTAGTGGAAATGACGAGAATGCATCTCTTTCTGCTAGGAATAGCCAAACGCAACAGCAAAGTAAGCGTCGTTTGCGCGGTATGCGTATAAACCGTATACGTACCTCGTTTACGCGGGAGCAGGGTTTACGACAATTGTATATGTACCGCGCAGCAGTTGAGCGTGAACGTTTACGCAGTTTGAGGCTACAGCAGAAACGCGATCGTATTCTATATCGTAAAGATATAGAGATACAAAATTTAAAATTACAAATACTGCGTAACCTTACCAATCAAAACCGCGACCCAAGTAGCATAAATTTTTAAAGCCTGTGTCTATTTTATTGATTATATTAATATTTGCCTGTTATATGCAACTCTATTAAGTTTTTTTCCAGAAAATTGTTTGAAATGTAAAGAAGTATTTTATACAATGACCTCTTTAATTCGTTTTAATTTTGTAAAAACGCTTGTGCTTGTTAAACAAATCGATGTTTGTGAATTTTTTTTATTTTCTTTAATATCATTTAGTGTAAATTAATTTGTACTGTTTGTTTGTGTAATATTTAAGAAAGATTACTTTGAAATCATATTTTCAATGTAAAGTTTTTAGTTTATGTTTTAATTTGGGTTCGCCGTAGCCGGCTAAATCTGCTAAGCACCTCTCGAATATTTTATCAGTTTAGCCGCTACCGGTCGTCAAATCATTGGCATCGCACTTTGAAACTTGAAGCTGCCCACAAATCCAAGATTCTGCAAAAACGTCTTTCGTGTTTTGCACATCAGGTCGAAAAACTTGGAAGGTTGTGTTTTTTTTTTAAAGAAAAAATACTTCGTCATTGATTCGCTGTATTTGATTTCTCGGCTAATTCACCTGTAAATTCCATTGCTCAATAACAATGTATGTAGATACATTTTGAGTTTGATTCATTAGCGGTTATTAATCGGTTCATAAATTAAGAGCTTCAAATCTACTTTTGCATTACATTTGGATTTATTTGTAATTGCCAAAACATGCGCCCACACACGATGCAACATCTACTTTTGTAGATACATATGTAAATAACCGTGCACACTTACATATATGAATTGCGCGTAGCGTAGTGAATAGACTTCTAAATAAATACCTACATACATAAGTGCGGTCATAATTAATGCAAATAAATGATAAAGCCTTTAACAGAATTCATCCTTTAGATTCGATAAGCACTGGTTTATTTTGAACAGCTGTTAAACGAGGAGAACAAGTACTTGAATGGAGACTGTAATTTGTTTTTTTTTTTGTCAGGTATAGTTCAATGTACCTATGTAAGTATATGTAATTATTTTGGCATAATTGGAACTGGTAAAAGATGAAAGCTTCCAATATGCTGAACCTGTCGTTTACATACATTAACATTTTTCGCACTTGTAGCTAATTCTTTAACTTTAAAGCAACATTTATAATATAATATACTTCAATTAAGAAAAATAGATTCAAGGATAAGACATTAAGAAACTTGGTATGTATATACATAAGAGTAATGTATTTCCAAAATGAAAGTGGTTCGCAGTAAATGAAATGACTGTTTACAAATTGAAAAGCTTCAAAGAAATCTTATAAGCAACAGACAATAATGCTTCATTAAAGTTTTACGATGTAAAATAAACAAACAGAAATCAAAAACAACTAACAAAGAACAAGATGACACAGCCAAACAGGCGCCTTCACGGAATATTAATAACAATTACATATGTATGTATATGTGATTATCTTGTACATATATGAAAGAACCGTTCAAAACGGAATATGCAAGCTGCATCTGCTGTGAAATGGAGAAGTTTAAGTGTAAACGTTGTTGACATATAGGTAATAAAACAGTTTTTAGGCGTTAAAGTGGTATAGTTACCATAATGTATTTTTGTGTGTATTAACTGAATAAATCGTTTAATAATTTAATTTAAAACTCTAAAGTATTGTGTATAATTAATTTGAAGTAAAGAACTCTTAAAACGTAATGTTTATGTTAAAGGAATAAACGTAACAATATAGATAATTTCTTTAAAAAAAACCGAATATTATTTGGAACAATTTGCTTAAGGAAGCACGCTTTAGGTAAGTTTCTCTTACAAAAAAAAAATTAATTTTAAAGAAAACAATGAATAACATGCCACATCATAGTGGTTTCTCATCAAAAATTTTATTTTTATTTTGGCTTTGGATATAAGACTCTTAGGTTTTTTCTATACAATATTGGGTTAACATTCACTGATGAGCTACTTGAGCAATATCGAAATTGCATTATGGATTACAATACATTTCAAATATTTTTATTTGAATAAATGTTTTATGAGAATATCATAAGATGTTTATTTTTTAATAAGAATTGCAGAGACAAAAATCGTCCAATGTAAATTGGGACTATAGAATACATTTATATGTATACAATCTTAAATCATGCATATCTTAAAAACTGTTTCTAACCATATATCGAAATCGATGATTCAGATTGCAGAAGAGATAAACTTTTATATCCGTGTTATAGTAGTCAATCCTATTTGTTTTTCTCGTATGTTCTAACTTGGCCACTCCTAATAACATTCAAACGGTAATAGTAGAATGTTTAGTATAATCAATGCCGTGAATTTAAATGTTGTGCAAGTTGCTGGCATATAGTACCAAGGATGCAATTTTATGTATAAAAGTGCGAATTTTTTATCCACATAAAAAAACTTTTTAAGATAATATAAAAGTTTTTAATTATCTGTTATATTAGTAGAGTGTTCTATATTTGCAAAGAAACGTGTCTCCATAATTCGACGTTCCATAGCCTGTTGTAAATTTGTCCACTATCAGCCCTATTTCATTCTTTAATTTTTCTTGTATTCTTCTTTTTTCCTTCTTCATTTTGTCTTTAATACGCATTTTGTAGAAGACATTCGAAGCACTTTATCACTCCTCATTGACTTTCATTTTGTCAACTTTAATCCTGTTCATATTAGATGGTTTTGTTACACATAAAACACAAGTTGAACTACTTTGCGTTATCAATTAATATATTTAAAACTGCCCCATCTATTATTGTTGACTTAATTTTATAATAAACGTTAAATTTTTTGTTTTTAGAATTATTAAAATATGTGCAAGTTTTTAATTTTACTTTAAATGTTTTGCTTCACTGCCCTAATTACATCTGGATTCTGTCTAGTAAACAGCGCTTTTTCATCTGCCCACCTTAACAAACTTTAAAGGACAAACGAAGTAGCACGAACGAATTCAAAGTTTTGTTTTTAAAGACAATAGCCAACTGCCATTAAGTAATTTTTAGTATCAAAAATTCTGTTCGGTCTTAAATTGTTTCCTGAAGTATCTGTTATTTGAATATAATCCGGGATAAATTTCTCCTTCCAAACGATTTTCCACAAGTGTCACAGTACTTGTTAAGTTGCTTTAAACCCAGCCACACGAAGAAGCTTTGACAGTGAAAAAACATTTAGTAAAGCAATTCGTGCAAATGGGTGCAGCTAAAATTTATGTATGTCATGTTGTTATACATACTCGTACTAGCAGCAATAATATACAAAAATATTAAAAGGGTATTTTTCGAAGTTTTTTTTTACTTACTTTTTAAAGTTTGTATCTATTTTAAAATGCTGGGTTTATTTGCACCTGGCTTTTTACTAAAGCACTTTCATATGATCAACAACTGTAAACAATATCAGTAGTGTAATTTTAGGAAGATATTTATTTTTTAGCGACCATTAGCAAAAAATTTTAAATTTACTGTTATTATGTCTCGCGAAATGTGAGTAAGGTTCGTGAACCTATTGTGCTACTCTAACTTTGAGTCTAACTCTAAATTTCTCAACAATTTTCTTTCATATTTTACATATAATTAAAATATCAGCAAAGGAATTTTTAAATTTTTATATTTGGCGTAGCTGATGTCAATGCTAGGGACTAGATTACGGCCTGACTGTCTTTAATAATATGAATATTTCTTCCGACAATTCTCTAAAAGCAAACATCTGCTTCGTTTTTGAAACCTTCCTGGCTGTTCCCATAAGGAAAAGTAGGACTCAAAATTAGGGTGCCTTTGATTAAAGCTCACCATAATTTTTCTCTAAAGTGCGGCACCTCAATATAAAATAGGTTTAATAAACGTTTCATATGGTCATATAACATTATAAGGTTGGTTTTAACTACCATGTCTTGTCAATTGTCTTTTGATAGGGATAATTAACAGTCTATTCCCTTGAAGCCCAGGTGCTAATGTTTGGTTTTGTTGTAATTCCTTTCCTGAAAACGCAACAAGTACCGATTTATTAATATCTATATATAATTTATTTTTATTTGGGTACGGTTTTCCGTCGACCCTCGTCAAATTTGGTTTGTGAACAAACCGGTTTCGGCTGTTTGCCATCTTCAGTGTACAAAGGGTCGACGGAAAACCGTACCCAAATAAAATTTAAATTAAACCCTGTCGGAAAATTTACGCACATATCTACTTATATATAACTTATTATTACCCAAAAATAAGACTATATTATCTGAGCATTAAATTAAAATAAAACAAAAATTATTTTAATTTTGTGATTATTTAAAAAATATATTTAATTTTTAAGAAAAAAGAAAAATATTTTTTTTTTGAAAGAAAAAACAATTTTTATTTTCCAAATAATTAAAAAAATCAAAGAATAAATATTTAAAAGCCACTGGAATTTTGCAATAATTGAATCGTTTTTACAAATTATTTATGCCGTATTTTTTTAATTTTAATTAAAATTTCTTAAACTGCTTTGAAACTTTCTTGGAAGTTTCCCAAGTAATTATTATGTTACGATAGAGCTTTTTTATGTTTGCCTTATTGAACGCGCACATTAAGGGGATTTAAAATACGTCCAGCCATTACAGCAACATCCATATCGCGATCAATGATGAAAAAAATAAACGGATGATTTACAGATATTTGTATGGGTTGTGTGTCGGCTCCATTGTTGCCTAAGAGAATAAAATGCGAAAAAAATTTAACAATCAACTTCGATCTGATAAAAATATTCATGTAGAAGTGTTTAAGGTGCCTAGTATTTCAATGTGCCCTTTAACGTTCTGCTTGGCTAATTCAATAAATAGTGTAATGTTTTTCAATTGTGTAAATACGTGGGTTATGTACATGTATGTAGTTATGTACATATATCAATTTGTAGGTATGTATTCATGTTAAGAAATGTATAAAAAGATATTTTGTAATAGCGCTAATACTTACGTCTCAACTGATTGATGGGTTTTGTACGAATGTGAACATTTATTGACTGTTCGATATGATTCACATAGATACCTTTTTCATCTGTCATTGGACGAAAGTCAGCACGATTTGGTTCAAAAATATCGCAAATACCCAGCTACAAAATATGAAAAATTAATTCAGAAAACGTTTAATACTGAACTTCTACGAATTTAACAAGATTAAGATAGACTCAAGCAAACAGAAAAAAAATTGAATTAATGTGTTAAAAAGTAATTTGAAAGGAAAGCATATTAAAAATGAAATGCCTATTTGTTATGATATAATTTGGAGTCCTTTTTAATAGATCAAAAGTTGTGGACTTCATTGGTATCCTAGGTAAAAAAAACAAAGATCAATTATGTCAATTATATTCTTTGTAGTGGTGGCCAAATAGTGGACCTGACGTCAATGGGCATATGATAAAGAGTAGCTTAGCCATTAGTATACGGACCTCTAAGTAGGTGGTTCTTCTTTTTCATTTCCGGAAACTGTACCAGCCACGTAATATGTAGAGAAGTTAATTTTTTAATTGATTCAGTCGAAAAGTTTAAGAGCAAAAATGATTGTGAGATAAGCGAGTAGGCAACTGCTAAAGTGAAAACACCTAAAAACTTCATCCATAGATCCAAAGCAGCTATTACCTATTGTTGTTTTTTATCCACTTAAATCTTAAATTGTATTGGCGAGGTCTTGGAACAAATCGGAACTTATAAAGTTGAAAAGACAGACGAGCTAGTTTTCAGTATGCACAAATGTCAGTTAGGAAAAAAACTTAGAACTAGTGGGAAGCTGAGGAACTATCCTTTTGATTTAAAATATCATATAAGCCACGTAAGTTGTATGGGAATAGGCAGTCTTACCCGTTTTTTTACATACCTTGCTTGTATTTTAAATTGTAATTATTGTGTAAAAACCTCTTAGTACTTTAGTGGAAATTAAAAATTGTTCTTATTCTTATTCTTATTATTATTATAAATAATTTATGGAATTAGATTGTTTATTTTTTATAACGTTACAAGGAGAAACAAAATATACTCACATTTTGTAAATCGTTTGTCAAAAACATTGTTCCGTGCAACTTAAAGTCCGGTATTATTGCTTGCACCCATTTTGGTTTTAATTGTTTTCTCATTAGACGTAATTTTGGACCAGCCCGTAACAATGATGCGGCTGTAACTAAATCCGTAGTATAATCTGGTAGTAGAATAAATAAGTTATATTCCGGCGTATCTAATTCTAATTCTAAAACACTCATTCTAAGATGTTCAAAATATTTATAATATAGAACAGCATTATAAACTTTAAATGTAGTGTAGATAATATGTTTATTGTTCAAATAGAAGACATGACTGATAACATCAGTGTTATAATTCTCCTTAATATTTGGTGATGTGTGTGAGGTAGCAATAAAATCTGTATCTACTTCAAAATCATTGGGTAATTGAACATAAGTGGGTAATCCGGTCCGTTCAGAACCGGTCGTTAGAGGATTATGCAGATGAGATTCCCCGTTGAGGAGCGTTAGGAATAGGCTAGAATCAATATCTTTTAAGCCTAATAAATTCCTTTTATTGCGCCTTATTAAACGTTTTGATTTTCTTTGTGCTGGTAAATAGTTAACACGAGGCCTATTTTTGAACGTCAAAGGTGCTTGTAATTTAGCACTTGGCAAACGGGTTACGCGCGCTTTTTGTATCCGTGAAAATGGCTCAGAATTTTCTTCAGCAATGAAAGACGATATTAACTCAGCTGCTTCATCTGTGTCTGCTTTCGATTTTAAGGCACTTTCTATAACCTCTGTGGTTGTCAGTGTTTCATTGGAGGTCGCAGTTTCGGCAGTGTCTATTTCTGTACCTTTTGCACTTATATTTGCAGCTATCTCTTCAGGCTTTATAATTGTAACATTTTCTTCAGAAATAGATGTTGTAACTTCCATAGTTGTTGTTGTTGTCGTTGATATTTCTGTACTTGATTCCAAACTAAAAATAGTCGGAGGTGAGCTTACCGTTGTAGCAGTAATTGTTGTATTTTCAGTTTTAAAAGCATCTGCTATAGCGCTTAGAGTGCTAGTTCCTATAGATGTTGTAGATATTGTTGTTTGTTCTGCTATAGCTGCTGCAATTACTGTTGAAGTGCTAGGCATAGGGGCCGAATAAACCATATCAACTCCCAAGTCATATCCATAAAACATTAAAATAGTATCATAATCTCTGGTTATTGAAACGTTTTCCTTGTTTAAGCTTAATCCTTTTAGTGGGTTGTCCAAGTTAAAGAAGTAAGTCTAAATAATATGTAAATCGAAATGTAAGTTATTATTGAAATGAAAATAATTTAAAACTTAGTAATAATTTTTTAAAATAGCTTTTCTTTAATTGTTATCAAAATTTTTATTAGATTTTCTATAACAAAAAAAAAAAAACAAACGTGGAAACCGTCGACATTATAGAAGTATCAAAATATTCAAGTGGGATATAAACAAACTATCACTGTTAATGCATTGCATTAGATGCTTCATATGCAGTTTAAATAATTAAGTGGTTTTGAAATAATGTACCATAAAAATAAATTGACTTATTGTACCCAAAATATTTATACTTTTAATTAGATTTATTAAAATAACAACAATATGAATTAGATCATATTTCCATATGGTTCCCATAGGAACCATATTATATTATTATTATTATTTTTATATTAGTAAATTAGGCTAAGTATATAAATAAGAGGTTGAGTAAAATCGAAAAAACACTCAACCGAATAGTGTATAAGCACAACATTTGTCAAAGAAAATGCCGAGCAATTGCTTATCTGATGTGGCGCAGTGATGCGTTAACGAACAGGTTACTCCCCAAAATTTTTTTTGTGGGAAATTTTGGCACAAAATGTCTTTTCTGATTTATCATAACGTGCAACATGGAAGAAATCTAAAACTAAAACAAAAATTTTGAAGACACTAGTTTTTTTTTCTGCCACAATCCGTTGGAGGAGCTTTATTATTTTGGAGGAAGTTTGATTTTTTATACAATTAATTAATTAATTAATTTTTTCAGTTGCAGTTGTTACATTTTTTTTACATTTTACGGATATTAGCGATTTCTAGCTGTTTGTTGACGCTACTGCCAATTAAAATTGTTTTTTAAATTTTGTTAATATTTCCACTTCAATCTTTTACATCGCTGATATTCATGGATCCATTAGTTTTTATTAGGATCTTAGGATTTGATAGTAAGCCATTTTAGATTACAGGCTTACTAACAAAATATTATACATATAAAAATTTTAATAGCAAAGTTACCTTAAAAATATTAATTAATTAATAGAAATCTTAACTTACTCTTAAGCGCCGATGTATATCACGGTATCCAACACGAATTATATCACGATTATTTGGCAAATGCAATACGTTCTTGAGTTCTGTCATACTTCGTCCAGCAGATCCTTCATAAATCGCGACGAGAACGCTCATTAGTGCTGTAGGTGAAAAGGCAAAATTATTGCGATTCAATATCGAATGGTAGTACAAAATTCGATAGTTTAAATCATTTGTTAAATCCACCATATATTCAGAGGGTGTTAATTCTTTCGTGGATAAATCTTGTGATAATTCGTTTTGCGTGTGCGAAAAATGCAGCCTTGGAAAACCGCTGGTATGAAATCCTGTGTGTTCGAATTGTATTAAATGTGCTTTGCATACTATCGGCTGGATTGACGATAACAATACGTATACACTTATGAAATAGTAAAGTCCTTTGAAAATATGCGCAACTTTTCTGATGCAATGACGTTGCAGTTTATTGATCATTTTGTACAACACGTATAATGCACGAATAATAACTTGAACATTGAAGCTTTTAGTTCTATATATTTTTTATTTATACTTTTCATGGACCATATATCACTTTTCACCTTTCGCTTTTAAATTTATAAGAAAATGTTCGAGCGTTAAAGTTGTTGATAAAACCGCTCCGGATGATTGTTTTAAGTTAACTAAAAGAGTTGTATGCTGTGTGAAAATTATTTGTTGCACGATGATGAGCCAATGCTTAGTACACATTTGTATTTAGTTTTCATAGCTAAGCTGTAAATAGTTTAATGTTCCTTTGTATTGGCTCATCTATTACATTGATTGTTTTCAAGCACATGTTTACTCGATTCAATGAGGAAATAGTGATTTTGAAGTTGTTTTACAATCTCTTGTTGAGCATTCCAAGTAGTAATGTCTATAAAAAATATTATTGATTAATATTTTTATTATTTCTTCTTAGATAAAAGATCGATTATAACCTGCTTGGGAAATAAAAAAACCACCTCTATAAAAAAAATTTAGCAAAGAATTTTTTCCTTCCATAACGCGATTCTCCTCCTTGTTAACGCAGTAGAAAAATTCTCTAGTAACGCTTATGTAGAAGATATACTTTTTGGTGTTAACATTTTTAGGGCTTCCAACTCACAGTGGTATGAAATAAGACACTCACCCAAAATAAATTGTGCTTCTCAACAGAGACCTAGGATTTTAAAATTTTTTTTATTGGAAAACAACCTGGTTAGAGACGAAATTTCAACGAAATTGTTCGTTATAAGAAAAAATTTTTTTTGAAGGATTCATAATATAATAATAGAATAATAATAAATAGATTTATCTAACACCTTTGAAATTTTCGAATAGTTTATTTACAAATATCGTATTTACGGAGCGGACCAAACTTACATTTATTTTTTCTCTTAAATTTATTTTGTAACTGCAATAATTATTAATTGCAACTGCAGAAATCCACTAAAATGGTAGCGAGGCCAACACTATGGCTTTGGTATTCAAATCCCTAATGTAAATTGGTTTATTAATATGTATTTAGTTAAAAAACTGTGCTACGTACTTAAATAAACTGCAGTAAAAATTAGTGACTTACTTGAGAAAATAAACGATTTTGGTTTTCAAGAAATAAACAACAAAAGCAAGAAGTCAAACGGCGTGGGTGTGGATGATGCGATTGGACCCGTTTGTGATACTAAAATCTATATTAGAATTACTCCGTGACCCATAATTATATTCAATAAATATTAATTTATTAATTATTAATTTTCGCATTGGCTAGCTCGGACAAAGTCTAATCTGCAGGTCCAATCTTTAATGACTTTTTTTTTTAATACTTATGGCCGTATATCTTCAACAACGCGGTGAATGCTGTCGTCCAAATGGTCAATTGTTTCGGGATTAGCGGCGTAGACTAGGACTTTACATAACCCCACAGAAAATACACTAGTGGCGTTAAGTCACATGATGTCGAAAGCTAATTTACAGGGCCGAAGCATGAAACTACGCGGTTATTAAAAGCTTCCTTTAATAAATCAATTGTGACACGAACTGTTTAACATGTTGCTCCACATTGTCGAAATCACAGCACCTGCACATCATGGTTGTTCAATTGATGAACGAAAAAGTTTGTAATCATGCCTCTATAGCGGTAACTATTGACTATAACGCTCTGACCAGCATTGCTTTTAAAGAAGTGCGGACCAATGATTCCACCAGACCATAAAGTACAGCAAACAGTCAGGTTTTCTGGATATAGTGGTCTTTCAACATACACTTTAAGATTATTACCACTATAAATAATGCATTTTTTTACTGACGTATCCATTCAAACAAAGTGAACTTAATCGCTAATGAAAAGTCGTTAAAGGAAATTGGAATTAATAGCAAATTTGTTTTGGGCCAAATTTGCACAAATCAGAAACGTTGTTCAGCAATGTCACTGGACAGCTGATCAAATGGTCGCCAGTTAAAAGGTGTTGCCAACCTTAAGTTATATACCTCTATAAAAACACCCGATATATGCCATCATCGTTTAGATTACTATCTATACGTTTACAACTTATCGTTAGGTGTCACCTTTATAAGAACTTAAAAAATATTAAAAATGACAGTCTATTCCTACAGCAATCATCAAACGGTCTATACCTCTATAAAAAATACTCAATATTTGAATATCGATATTTTTTCATGTGTGGCAGACAGTTCAGCTACATACAACATGTAATGAAAAGATTTTCCTTTGAATTTCTTGTAAATTATTACTGATCTAACAAAGTCAAACGTCAATTTAACGACAACAAATTAATTGTAAAGAAAAAGGGCATTAAGTGCAGAGTTAAATATTAATTATAGGGCAGAAGGCCTTAAGTTTAGAGTTAAAATAAAAGATGTTTGCCATTTAATGTATTATTATTTTACATTTTATTTTATTTTATATCAATATCTGCATGTTGGATTTTACATTTTATATGAATACTTCTTAAATCTGGTGTTAATATTTTTAACATTTCATTCTTGTTTGAATTAACATTTACATATATTAAAAATCTGGTACCTCAATAAGAAACTAATAGATTTTCTTTGGTTTCTGTTTAATATAAGAACAATAATGTTCAATCAAAAAATTGTTTTTGGTTTTTGTTTTTTGTTTTCTGTTTTTTTGTTTGTTTGTTATTTCTTTTATTTATTTGTATACATAATTTACACAATAATATTTTAGAAGTTTAAAGTTTATGTTTTTTCATGCATTTGAGTTGTTATATATAAATATATATATTTATATATATATATTATTTATTTTTGTTTAATTTAAACGTACGTATATGTTTTTGTTGTTTTAAAAAGGAGATAATTATTTGTTTTTTTATTTTGTGGTTTTAAAATTTTAACAGCGAAAATAAATTTATAAAAAGCTAAATTTTTAGAATTTATGTGGGTGATTTGTAAGATTTTTTTATATATATTATTTTTTTTGTTTGAAAATTGTATTTGCAGCAGGTAGAGTAGTTACATCATGTCCAGAGCACATTCATTTGCTTTTGTTTTATATGAGAAAGGTAAGTATGTATTTACAAGTCTTTTTATATTTACAGTGGCTTGTAGAGGCTTTTTTAACTTTTGCTGCACAATGAAAAGAGAGTGCGATTCTTATGTGAAAATTTGCGATTAAATTATTAAAAAAAGTGAATTGATATTTAAAATTATTTGAGTAAAAAAGTTAAAAGTTTTCTTCCACGATAAAAACATAATATTTTTTTCCTTTTTGTGAGGTTCCTTTAGTAGAGAGTAAATAGATATAAGCTCAATTATGTATGCAGTATACTCCTTCAACAGAAGTGTCTGCAATAATTCTATTTTTCAATGTAGTGTGAGCTAAAAAATATTCATGTGCTTAGGCTGCTGTAGCATTATTTTAATGTGAATTTCTTTCGCATCCAATCTTTTAATGAGTTTTTCTGTATGTTAGATAAAAAAACGTGGTATTTATGCTGCTATAATTATTATACAGAATTCTAAAATTCAAAAATTTTCTTTTTAATTCCCCGTTGTATTTTATTTTTTTCAAATTAAATAAAAATACCAATCATAAAATTTTAAACAAAATTGAATTCTAAAGTGTAATTATAAGTTCGAAATATTGCTTGAAAGCTCTGCTTTCTTTTTCAATTAATAGCATAAATTGAAAAATGTAAGTATACAAACAAATTTTAGTGGAATAATGCTATTTTTATGATTTTGTTTACGTACTTAAACTACCGCATGATTCTCGATAAAAGTATATTAACTAACATCATCCAGAATATTCAAAAAATAAAATTTTTTTTAGGCTCCTTTACTATTTATTAGCTAAAATAGGTCAGATAAGTATTAACTGCACCAAAAAAAGCTAATAAGCTTTTTAGAGAGCGACAAAAGTTTATACGAAAAGATTATGTTCAAGTCGACATTTTGGAATTTGAAGGAAATTATATTTACTTATTATAATTATTATGTTATTATAGAAGATTTCTTACAAAAATAAGGAATGGTTAACATTCCAAGAATAATAAACACGGAGAACACCGTAAAATCCTGGAATGTTATCGAGTAAACAAATCTTCAGAATAGTATTACAAAATCGCAAACCCCTTTTCAAGCATTTGCAAATGCAAAACTAAGGCAAGACACTGTGATTGGTTCTGCTTTAAATGAAATACTTTCAAAGCATACATACATAATTTGAACCGTGTTTGAATATTTTTTGTATGAAATATTTAACATTTCTTATTCTTTTTTTATTATGCATTTTCTTTATAGGTACAATAATTTATTATTTTGGTTTTGTTTAGCAAAAATATAATTCAAAGCTTCAATACAAATTTTTATACAAGTTTTATTTTTTGTTTGTTTTTAATTTCGATCATTATTCGATTATGTATATGTATGTATATTGTATACGTTACAATAAAGTTATATTTTAATTAACATATGTTGAATTATTTAATTAATATTTTAATTATTTATAATTATTTTCTGAAAAGGTTGTATATTTCAGTTTCTATGTATATATGCATGTATGTATAAACTTCTAAGTTTTATTGTACATATATATAATTTTTGTAAACTTATGCTGTTATACGAATTATAAGTTTTTGACAAGGATTTTACAAAAAAAATATATATATAATTATATATAATCGTTAAAGCTATGAAAAGAATGAATATCTTATAATGGAATTTATAAATCTGTTTAATGGTCACGTCTTACAGTGCAACGACCCACAGGTCATTTTTCAAAAGTCATTGGCTAATTAGTGGCTTTTTCAAGCGTTATTGCATTAAAAGGTTCAAGAGTTTGAACAACAATTCAGTTTTACGCAGTGTTATGAGAAGCTTTTAGGCTAAATTTTCTTAAAACGGATACTCTGTTTGTTGATAAGAAGAAATAGCTAAAACAAGCTGTTAAGCAAATTTTAATAAGGAGAATATAATTAAAATATAATAATTTTAAGCAGAAGTACTTCTCAATGTGCAGACTTCAGAATTTGAGATTTTAGAATAATTTTCCATAGGAATAAATTCGAAATGTAATTGGGAAAATGTACATTAAAAATCGTTTGGATCAATTTTTCTGAGCTATCACTATAGTGATTTTATATTAAGGTTTATTTTATTGCCATCACCATTTTACTATCATTAGCAGTTCTTAATAAGTGGTTATAGTATTTTAAGTTAATGAAAGCATAACTAGCACAGCAACAAGTAAAGAAACAGTGTTGCTAGATGTAAAATTAGAATTTTATAAAATTCCTCTTTAGAAAAATAAGTATTTTATTTTGTTCAAAAGATTGCTTAAAAATTTTTTAAAATATAAGAAAAGTCATAGTATGCTGAATGATTTTCTGAATAAAATGCATCCATATTAATTTGCTAATATTGCAGACACGGAAATAGTGTTATTTTGGTGCAATATCAAATGAAGATGTTTCTTGTAATATGGTACTTTAACAATTTTAGGGAATATGAACAAGACATCCTTTAAAGAACAATGGAAAATGAAATATTAAAATTCAGACTGTATTTACCGAGGAAATAAAAGAAATTTAAGGTATGATCTAAGCAGTTTTACACTGATCTTACGTATCTTCGGCATAAAAATAATATTTTGATGAAAGTATATAGTAAAGGTAAAAAGTTTAAAAATAAAGTCGTACTCCAAATTTCTAGTAAGGAGAAACAAAACAGAAGAGAATTATAGTCACATCAATTTTTATTTGTTTGCAATAGAAACTGAAATATTTTACTTATATTAATTAAAAAAAAAATAATTCTAAAGAACTTTGAATGAATAATAAGCGAACAATAGTATTAATATTTTTAATCACTGGCAATGCTGTAAGTTTTTAATAGTGCACTGCAGTGTGGTAAAGCGTGGTGGATAAGTTTAGCCAACGAAATTCAAGCTTAAGAAAAAAAATAATAATTTAACAAACATTAAAATTAAATCATTAACATATACTTACAATTAATTTAAAACTAAACTTATATTTAACAATAAAACTGGAATACTTTTTGTAAAATTATAATGAAAATGTTTTAAGGTATTGAAAATGTTGAAATGCATAATTTTAATATATTGTAAAATTTTATTACGTATAAAGACAAATACTTAAATTTAATAATTAAAAAAATTATCAATTACAACCGGTTTTACCATTTAAAAAGGTAAAACTCATTATTATTATTATTATTATTATTATTATTATTATTATTAAATTATTTAATTATTTAAAGATTTTTCCGCATTCTCCATGAAGCGAGACTGTAATTTTCAGCAATCATCTTTAAGTTATATATATTAATTCTCAGTAATCTCTCTTAAAGTTTTTGAAATTAAAGTCACAATTTTAAATTAATTTATATTTTAATAGTAAAAGTAAAAAGGTTTCGAAATAAAAGAAACAATTCACAGATTATTTTGTTTTATAAAGTTCAATGTTGAACAAATATGAGAATTTAATAAACACAATTTTAAGGTGAAACTAAACTTTTAAATATTTTACGCTGTTAATTTTGTTTTTATTGTTTACTTCTCAGTTGGTCAAAACAAATTTTTAAATATAATGAGGAACTTCAAATGTACATAATTAAAGTTCCCTGAAAAGCTGAGTTGAGCAATCAACGAAATGGTCATTGGGTTATTGGCACCCTAAGAAGTGAACTTTGAAAGATTACAAAAAAGCAAAACACATATAGAAAATTAAAATAATAAAGAAAAACCGTGGGTATTAATATTGTTGCTAAATCATAAGTATTTCTTTTAACCAATTAAAAACAATTTTTATATATTTATAATTGAAGACATTTTGTGGCTTAAAACTACTATTTAAAATAAATAGATGATATCTTTAAGGAAGTTATTTTCTTAATTTTTTTTTAATGTAAAAAAATTTATGCTTTCCAATTGGGAATTATTATTTTTGTTATATATTTTTTTTAATTCATACTAAAAAAGTAATTTTGATTGTTTTGAAAAAAATCTTTTATAAAAATTTTGAAATTAAATTTATATCAGTCATTAAAATGTTAATTATAAATTAAAATTACAAAAAACACTAACAAGCTATTCTAACAATAAACTTGAGTATACATACATCTACTTAAATTATTTTAAATATTAGTTTAATAATAATATGTAGATTTTATTTTGCGTTTGATTGTTAAAAACTTGAATTATTATTGCTTTTTATGAAAATTAAAGCAAAAAATTAATTAGCTTAAATCATTTTCGTTTGATTAAATATATATATGTACATATATATATACATAATTGGCAGTGTTTTAAAGTATATTAAATATTTTAATTTTCTTAATTATTTATTGGGTAATTTGAATATCAAGTTCTTATTAGTTTTAACCAGAAAGTTAACAATTATTATAAGAAAGAAATTAACAGCTAGTATAATTTCTGAACAAATATTCCATTGCAAGTTGCCAGATTTACCAATTAACATATTTTTGATGATCTTAAGATAATGCCAAATAAGGCGATTTCATAATAGCTTTTGCTTGGCTACTACGTATGCATTTCTGCCTCAGAAGTTTTTAATAAAACTGGTTTAGTGAATAACAATAGATTTCTTGATGGGATCTCCAAGACTTTTCTTCTTTAAAGTTATTTTATTACGAAAAAGTAGAAACGAAAAACTACTAGCAAGTACTATTGAAAACTTATTTCCTATATTCTTGTTCAATTTTGTTGAATGTTAGTACTTTTAGTAGCTCTTGTAGTTCAAAGGATGAATTTCTAAAAGTGCAAAAATAGCAAAAGATTTAGAATGCGTATAACGAAAGCTTTTAATACACAACCTCAATTAAATATTACATACGAAACGAATGCTACCAAAAGAAGAGCACAATTTTATAAACTCATACCACATCGAAAGTATCACATTGCGACTAGGCACAAGCCTGTGGCTGGGTCATTATAGTTGACCAAACCAAAAACAATTTTGATTACTTGTTTGTGCTTTATAAAAAATCATTGTTATTGTTTGCTTCTCAAACTACATAATCACCCTTATTCTGTTTGGCGACGGCAATAAAAGACGTCTTTTGTTATCGTTTATTGTAAATCCGTATTCTCGTTGGCAATATTGCCATTTATCGATGACTGGCAACACATGTTTGGTATTCTGTGTGAAAATTTGACGTTGATTATGCCTTAAATTGCCGTTCTTATTGTCGTCTGTGATTTTGTTGTCGTGCTGTTATAAACAAAAATTTAAAAAGATAAAAACTCAAAATACAAAATAAAATATAAAAAAGTATATTGGGAAAAAATCCGTCACTTGCCAGGGGATTTTGAAGAGGCAGTGTTCCTACTAATTTTAAGGAACAATGGGAAAGTGTTGCGATTGCTCCAAACGCTCTTGGCCCACTTAATAGAATGGGTGATGGATGGCAAAAGGTATAATATGTAGTTCTTTACATATACATGTTTGACAAAGTTCTTTTTACAGATTTGGCGCGACTTAAAATTTAAACTAAAAAAAGATGGTACAAAACAATGGACTGAACATTTTGATTTAAATTTATTAAAATTTTTAATTTATTTTACGTTCAATTTTTTTCACACAGTTTAGATTTTTTTCACAGCAATTTTATCAAAAATAGTACACAAATGAATCAGCTGACTCAAATATTAGATATGTGTGTTATATATTTTATTAAAATGATCGATAAACTGGCAACATCGTCATAAGACTGTTAGGGAATATTGATGCTGTGTTAAAGTGATTTTGCCTCAAAATCGACGACGACGTTGCCATCGCCAAACAGAATAAGGGTGAATATTTTAATGCGCTTAAGGCGTTTCAGGACTATTAAGTTGAGAAAATAAAATTTGACGAAATTAGCAATAAAATCATTTTGCTTTCGTCTTAGAGAAAGTGTCTTGATAATATAATCCCACTTCTGTGGGATTATATTATCATTTGCGGATAATTTCAGAAATCGACATGGAATGACAAAGTATTGCCGCATGAATGCAATTTATATTTTTAAAATATATTTCATAACGGTATTTGGCTTTTCATTTTATCACCACCTGATACTTGGTTGTTAGCGGCACGTATAACATAAATGTGTGTTGTTCGGCACCCAATAAAAAGTTTAAGACTCATTGGTAGTTTTTGTCCAATTACTTTAACATATCTGTCAATTGCATTATATGTTCTTAATAAATAATTAAAATACGTTACATATTTCAAGGCTAACAACAAATATATGTATATAACTTTGCTTAATATTTAAATAAAAATTAAAAAAAAGCAAAAACTTACATGATAATAAACGCACTTACTATATTATTCCAATTATTCAAATTTTGTGGGAAATACTTTCGTAACATGAAAGTTTAATTTCTCCAACAATTAAAAAATATTCTTAATATATTAATCATCTCTTACATTTTATTGCTAACCAACTTTAAAATATTAAATAAATACTACATTTCAACGATAGACATTTAATATGATAACTTTTTGTTTAAATTAGAAATTTTATTATAAAAAGTAATTTTATAGCAATTATTTTTGTTGGGGTTTCATTTTAAGTGTTAATACATATATACATAGTACATATATACTAAACGTATTTAATTTTTATTTGTTTTGTATAGATATATAGACAACTTATGTTAAAATGTTTAAAATCGTTGGTAAGTTGACAATATCCTACTATTTTATGATATTAATAATTATTTTTTATTTTTTATTCCTTTTTTATTACAAGCTTAATGGCTTTAATTATTGTTGTTATTGAGAGAAGAAATTTTATTTGTTTCACTTTTTATTTGTATTCATTAACGATTAAACAATATTTTGATATGATAAATAAATATTTTTCGTTTTTTGTTTTTTATTTCTTAATTAAAAAATGAACTAATTCAGCCTTTTTTAGAAAATATTTTTTTTTAATCGCTAAAAAGATTTACTTGTCTTCTCAATCAACCTGGTATGAACACAAGAAGTGTGCAATCTCTTTTGAAAATTAAAAACTGCCTTGAAAGATTTGGAAGGATAAGTTTTTCTTCAGGCTACACTGACAACACTTTCCTCAAATTATCATAAGAAAAACTGTTATATACAGCAAATAAAATGTTACACAATGGCGCATTCATTGTATTAATTAAGTCATATCAGGCAATATATATACATACATATATATATATATTATATATTTTCGTTTTGTATAAGATATTTAAATAACACTCCTACGTTTTTCACTTTTCAAATGATCGACTTCTGCTTTAGTAACATTTATATTTATTGGGTATGATTTTACGTCATCCCGCGTCAAATTTGGCTTGTAAACAGTGTTTTTTTCTATATTTATTATTTGTTTTTCCTGTGGCTCTAACTAGACTTGTTCTCATGATCTCCTCACCAGCGAGGATTGAATTAAATAAGTATTTGTTGTATTTATAATGTTGCAGAATGTTGGAAACAATTTGAGTATGAATTTAAAGAAAAATTCTTTATATCCATAGAATATTGAGAAATTTCTCTCATGTAAGAGAATAATTTCTTTTACTCTTTTAAAAAAACTAAAATGCTATATTTATTAACTGTACTATTTATAAGCTGATATTCTATTTTGACATTTTTAAGACATATGTAAAATTAAAATTGGTTATCAAAACTTATTGAGTATATCTGGGATATGCATATGAAATTATTTGAAAATTAGTTAAATATTATTGACATTGTGAATTTGAAATAAGATATAATCAGCAATTAAAGTCTATTTACCAATTAGGAGACTTCGAACTTATTTTGTAATTGAGTGTAAAGTTTTATTTGATTTCAATGGCGCTTGTATATCTACGAATTATTCAATTCAATTACGCGTAACAAAAAGAAATCGATTCACTAATAGATGTCTTGTATACAAAAGGATCACAGCTCAAAATTTTCCAAAACTGACTTTTTTTCCATAAATTAATTCAAAGTACACATCTCTAACTACTGCCAAAATTTCTTTCACATCACTATCTTCTTTAACTGTAAAAATACAGTTATGTCTATTTTTGTGTTAAGTGTGTTGCCTCTGCAGGATGAATTAAACAGTTTTTGGTCTCTCCTAAAAATTTTAGTATTATGAGTTGTGAGGGTGGTTATACATGGTTATACATGAATCTTTGGAATCTACTTTTTTTTAATTACTTCTCGTTTTCGAAATATATAAAAGAGCACAACATAAACAAGAATAATTCGAGAATGCTTTTTCATTTGTATTAGGGAAATATTTCCGAAATCCGCCTTGTCTTAAGTTCGCTCAGTAGTTACAGTATTGAGGAAATTTTACCAATTTTGGTTTTAATTAAACTTTGATATAAAAAGAAAACAGAAATATTGTTTTTTTTTCTTTATTAATTATAATTCTTATCTAAAATTGCCATATGCATTAAATAGCAATACTTTTGCCTTTTTGCAAAACAGCACCAACAACAAAATTCAGTAAAATCTAAAATTACAGAAGATTTGAGTTCAGTGTGTTAAATAAATAATTTTAAAATGTCGGTTAGTTTTAAAAAATTATAGATGAGCAGAGAGATAAGCTCCGAACATCAAGTCAAAACTGAATCTTGCTTTTCATACCAGGTTTGGATAGTCGCAATTTCGACAGAAGGAGTTCAGTTTCATGTTTTTTTTTTCAAATTGCTGTACCGGTTTAATTAACACAAATTAGTAAGCGTTGCTTAATTTAATATTTTATTTGCTCGAATGCACTTTACATAATTATATTGTTTTCATTGATATATATCTATAGTATAATAATGTATAATTTTTTAGTGTAGTAAATGTACCGCGCTTTATGAATTGGAATTTCTTCACAACGAAGAAATTCTATCTTAATTATTTAAAATATAACTTTTTTTATTAATTTTCTTTAATTTAATTTTAACTTTCTTGCTTTGCCCAATAATATTTGATGCATAAATATGTCAGTAGATTTAAAGTATATATATATATATATATATATATGCTGGAGTAAATAAATGAAAACTCTTAATAGTATGCTTTGTTTTTTTTTTTTATTTTTTGTTTCGTTTGTACAATATTTGTGCTTTATTTTCAACTCCAATTTGAATGGCTCTTGGTTATATACAACATCATTTATTTTAATTAAACAAAAAAAAAAAATATGTCATATACACATACATATGTATGCATGTGTGATATTTTATAACAGCGTGTTTTATATATAGTTTTGTTCTAAAATTTATGTTTCATAGTTTGTATAAGCTGTTTTATAGAAAAATATTTTTTTGCGGTTAAAAAAACGTTTATTTTTTTGTTTTAGGAATTTACAGTTAAGTTAGTATCTCAGCTTTTTTCATAGGGACATTTTTTCCATATTGTTTGTTTTTGTGTTGTTTTCGTTTTGCTTGCTTACATAATTTCTGATGTGTATTTGTACCTTATATTTAATAGTACTCTGGATTTGGTTTAACAATAAGCTCCAATTGTTCGTTTTTATATTTATTTATTTATAGAATGATTAGCTTAGAAACCGTGTTGAAAACCTATATTTTGTGTTATGAATTAGCTTTAATATTGTAGAAAGTTGTTTCTAATAATTTGTGAATTTAATTTATTAAGTAAGGATTTACAAAATATCAAACAAAGGAACGTAATTAAGAATATAATAATAAATATATAATGAAAATTTGTACATCTGGTGGCATCTGTTTTTAAAGTAGTGCACTGTTCTTTCATATAATTAATTTTAAACCCGCTGTCGATACGACACAACTATAGTCATTGCAAATTACTCAAAAGATACATACATACGTATTTTCCCAACTATGTCCAACAAGTTTTCTTTTAATTACTGCTCTCACAGCATATCAAAAAATTAATATGCTTCAATTTTTTCCTTTCTAATGTTAATAATATGAAAATAAAAAATATCTGTATGTATATAATTTTTATTAATAGAAGAAGCATTAAAAAATATCCAAGTGAAGCGCTTAAGGAATTTGATACAATTTGTTTGAAACAAATCTTTAAAATTTCCCTTATTTATTAAATTACTAAATTTATTATATTTCTAAAAGGCTCCAACACTTCATTTATTTTTTTTTCATATTAGGGGAATGAAGCGTTTAAGAATATTTTTTTCCGGCATGTCACATGTGGAAAACAATATATACGAAAACTTGCCAAGTTATTTCAAGGATTATGCAAAGTTTATTTCAATATATTTATTAAGATAGTCTGGCAACTCTTTATTTAACTGTTTCGTTCTCTCTTTTTTTGTTTTTGCAAAATCATTCCGTTTTTAGTGCATTGTGAGACGTTATTTTAAAATGTTTTTAATTGTTACCAAAATATTTTTCACATTTTCTGAACTGTCCGCAAGTAAATAGAAAATATTTTTGATTACTCTGTAAAAATGGAAGGATTTAATTTTTACGCTTCACAAGCAGCTTCGGATAATAGGCCGAAATTAGAAAAATCGACTAGAAGTTAATTGAACAGTAACATAATTTTTGGAAATATTTCATTTTAAATGACACATATCACAAGTAGGTATTAATCAACAGTGGTTTTATATTATTTTGTTAAGTAAGATATGCATTCAAAAATCATCGATTAAACTTTGAACATAAAAATATTATTCCACGGTAGGAGTAAAAAGGTGATTTATGTTCAATTTCTAGACTCGACGACCACTGTTCCTAAAAAATCTTGAAATTCATAAAGTTGATAGATCGTAGTTAAAATGTGTAATGAAAATGTTTCCACAAAACGAATGCTAGCAATAATTGTGGCAGCCATTATCGATACAACAATACATCGAAATTGCGAACCTAATTTTAATGCTTAAAGTACATTGTCATAAAAGTTCAAACTAAAATATAAAAAACAATAATATTTTAATATTCAAACAGAAAAACCCAAAGAAAAAAACTTAGAAGAACCAAAAAGTTACCGACTTGAAATTAAAGCAAAGAAATAAAAACACAATTGATTTCGGTTCTTTTTTAATTAGAAATAACAATCGTATATTTTTCTTTAAATAAGATTAATTGCATTTAAAATATTTTGCTTTGTATAATGCTATGAAAACATATTTATAGATCATTAAAACTTTGTTTAAATAATATATTGATGATAGTAATAATAAAAGAAGTATGGGGAAGTTCAGGCATGTGATTTTGCATAATAATTTTTTCTTTTGTAATATTTTCATAAGGTGTAAGAATTTTTTCAATATTTTTTTGTATTTTTATTTTGCACGCAATAACAATTTTTAAGATCATTTCTTTTTCGTAAAATTGCAAAACAAATTTAATAATAATAATAGATAAAAGAAAAAAAAACAAATAAGATCATTTATTTTGAAAGTAAAACTTAAATTCATAAATATCATTAAAAATATTTTTTTAATAAAAATATCACTTAAATTTAACAAGAAAAAGGTAAAATATATAGTTAATACAAAACAAAATTTTTTAAAATATGTATTTTGAATAATTTTGGAAAAAAAATTCTTATTAAAAACAATTAAATATACGGTAAAAACAAATTAAGAAATGGCCACTATCATGAAATTTATTCAAATAATGGTACAAATAACAAACTTTTAACAATTTTTAAAATGAGATTGTTGATGAACTTTAAATTATGTATCATAATTTCAAGATAAAACTAGTAAATCAAACGAGTAAATTTCGCATTTAAGATGAAATTGGTCTGGTAATTATTATGCTTTAATATATATTATATTTCAAAACGAATAAAATTCATAATAGTTGGTTATTGTTTGTGATATTGTTAAACACAAGTACAATTTATTATGTTTGAAATAAAAATTTAAAAAAAAAAAAATATGATTCTAATCAATATTCCAAAGTATTGGCTTGTTAATATTTTATTTTTAAAGTTATGAAAATAATTTTAATAATAATAATAATAATTTCGATTTGATTTGTAATAAAACTAATATTTTACAAAAGAGCTCTTGTTGTGTTCTGTTTTTTTTTTTGATTTTTTGTTGTTGTTTGTTTGTAGTAGTAATATTTTTGTTACATTAATTATTTTTTTTCAGTGTACCATAGTCGCAATTATCATTAAGTCTGCTTACATTATCATTTTTATAGAGATTTGTTTTTTCGCTATATATATGTTCTTATTGCAAATAAATTGTTCTATGTATTTCTTATTAATGCTAATTATTATGTTATATAATGGTTATTAACAAATGGTACTTATGTGTGTATGTATTTATGTTCGAGGAGAGTAAGAGGGTAAAGTATTGATTTTAGTGGATTTCTTTTTACACAGATAATGATGTTATTTAACACGTTTTATTTTATTGAACAGTTTAGTTTTAATTGGTTTGTAATACTTATATTTTGCTTTTATGTATTTTATTTTATTTTAGTGTTTTTGTTTTATTTTATTTTTTTTTTTCATTTAAATATCAAATTTACAAGAAACTGTTTATTTATAACAAAATTGATCTAGGTGATATTAGTTTTATTATTATTATTATTTATTTCTTAAGATTTGTGTTGTTGGGATTATTTAATATAATGTTTTGTTATTTGTATTCTTAACGACTATCTAATTACATAAATTGTATTAAACCTGTTGTATTTGTTTATGCTTTCTCTTACTTTTTATTTGCAAGATGCTCTTATGTCTTGTAAACATATAATTTTTGTGTATATTTTTTATATTTTTTTTTATTTCCTTAAAAATCTAAAGAAAAAATTGTCTAGAATCTTATAAAATAAATTTATAAAAATAATTAGAATATATTATATGAACATGTATGTATATGGTGTAAACAAAATTAAACGTTTGATTAAAAATAAAAAACAAAAAAATGTATGTATAAAAAACTAATAATAAATAAAAAAACACAATGTAAATATTGAAGTAAATAGTGTTACAAACAGATAATAAAACAAACAACTATACAAAGTATTATGTAAATTAATCATTCTTTACTGTAAGTATTACAACAGCGATTTATAAAAAGTATTTTATATCGGCATTTTTAAGCAAAAAAAAAAAAAACAAAAAAATTTCAAAATATTAGTAAAAACGAAATTAGTTATTATTCAACTGGAAATTTTAAAATCAATCTTCTAATCTGCAACTTTTTTAATATAGTAATGACTTCCTGCAATCACGTTCATGACTTGTCAGTGCTGCATACAAAAGGAGGAAAAAAGAACTCAGCACAAGGAAGAGGTAGCCAGATTGATTGTCAGTTAACTATTATTAAATAGTAACGGTATATGATAAAATAAAATTTTAGGCGTTACAAAGTCGTATTTTTAAAGCTAAACAGCTTTTATGGATTAAAATAAATTAAAAAGAACTATAGTTTTATTATTGATTAATTAGACGGTTTATAAGCCATGTTTTCTTAAACAAAAAATATTTTTTTTTTAATATCAGGATATAGTGCTATTAAAAGTTTCTTGAGTGAAGCATATGTAAATACAACTGTCTAGAAATTATTAACGCCTAAAATATCATGCATTGATCTTTATCTCTATATTACGCTTAAGCTTAACCTAATGTAATTTGCGCACATTCGAGAACCGTAATTGAACAGAAGAAAAAATTTTTGTAAAAATCTGGCAGGCTCGACTGCGCTGGATCTTAAATAGCCATATGTATATATATGCATGTACATAAGTATCTGTAGTTGCAACATTTTTTCTTTTAGTCCCTGGTAAGTGAAAAAACAAGCGTATTTTTTTAGGCATTTTGAAATTTGTTCCCAAAATTAAAGGAAAACACGTAAAGCATTGAATAACAAAATCTTTATAAGGTTCAAGTTTTTGCCAGCTGACATACATTAATACCTATGTATTGAAGAAGTTCTTAATAATCTTTCAGGATTATTTATTTGGAGATAGTGTTGTTTTTAAAGATTTTCACTGGTGTATATAGAGCTTAAGTACAAAAAATTTCGTAAAAATTTCAATCTTTCAACAAAAAAGTGAAACAACTAATTAATAATTATATAATAAAATATATATGTATATATATGTTATAAATATTTGTATTGAATTGAAATAAGAAAAATTTTACTAATTTGTACTCAATTAGAAAATATAACTTAAATTTATAAATAAAATAATATATAGTTTGTTTTTTTTTTTTTTTAATTTAACAGTGCAATTGTACCACCTGTTGTTGTGATGTTGTTGTTGTACTGCTATTGCCACTTGTGTCTAATTTCTCATTCAAAACAAACGCAGGAGGCGATTTTAATAAAATATGTTTAGTAGTGGTGGTGTACGTTGGCTGAGACTGATATTGCTCTTCCACTTTACCTTGCTGTTGTGTTGTTATCACTGTCATACTGTTGGCCAAAAATTGTTGCTGTTGATACAAATGCTGTTGATTATGATTGTTATTAGAGGACTTACTTAAATTAGTTGGTGGTTTAACAATAACCGAAGTGGCGACAGCACTACACAACTTGGTTGTAGCTGCATTGCTGTTGCTATTCTTGCAGTTGGCAGTGTTAATGCAGCTAGAGTTGATACTGCTGGTGGGAAGTGTATTGATGAGTGTAGTCATTGAAGTAGCAGTTAAATTTGAGTGTGCAATATGTTTTGATTGCTTGTTTGGAAATAATGCCTTACTGTGGTTGTTGCTGTTATTGGCATGACGTTTTGCTGCTGTTTTTGTTGTTACTGAAGAAATATTGCTGCCATTTTCAAACGTTGGTGGATGTGTAGCGGGCCGCTGTTGATACTGTGTTTCCGGGGCCAGTATATTACTATTTGAATTTGTATTATTATTGTTATTATTATTAGATGTTATTGTCGCCACATTTGTTGTTGAGGGATAAATATGTGCCGCCGATGTTAGCAACGATGGCAACATTAGATTATCAGTCACTATTGTCGTACTTGCACATGACCTTGTCGTAGTAGTCGTCGTCATTGCTATCGTTGTTGTCGTCGCTGCCATTTTCGACGATTTAGGCCTTTTTCAGTCACCAAAACGGCTGCAGGCCTTCTTCCACCTGCATTGAGTGCACCACATATCCCGACGATCCATACCGTAAACTTTGCGACATTTTTTGTTTTCGCCTCTTGTGCGACGATTCGGTGAGTTTGGTGTTTGTTTGTTGGCCTGCTGTACAGCAATATGTTGTTGATGAACGTGGTGACCTGTGTTTGTTGCCGTTGATGGTGACGATGTAATAGTACCAGCAGATGGCGTCGAAGCTAAGTTGGATCCAGAACTAGGATTACAATTGTTGGAGTTTGTGTTAAGGGCAACCATTCTCTGGCTGGCAGTGGTTGTAGTTGGTGATTGTTGTAAACGATTTTGTTGTTGCTGTTGTTGTTGCTGCTGCACTTGTTGCTGATGGTGGTGCGCAGTAGTATCTTGTTGATGTTGAACACCTCTTGACTGTGTATAATTTGGTGTTATGGTAACAGTAGCCAACTGTTGCAAATGCTGCTGAGTTTGATGTTGGCTCTGGTTTTGTAGGCTATTATTCTGGTGTGTTGCTGTCACTGTCACGTTCTGTTGCGATAATTGTTGTAGAACATTATTGGCACTGTTGTTGTTATGCTGAACAATACTTGTTTGTGCTACATTTACCGTATTGTTACTATTGGGACTGTTAGAAGCTGGACTGCTATAATTGTGATGCTGATGGACGTACGTTGGTGATGGATATGGCGCTGTAGACTGCGACGGACGTGGTGATGCCCGAGCATGTTTTATTAATGTTGTCACAGGCTGTTGCTGCTGCTGATTACTATGCTGCTGATGAAAATTACTTGTGGTTACAGCAAGTTGATTTGAGGTGCTTGTAATCACTGTAGTAGCCTTTGCCTGTGGCCAAGTATAGTTATGATGCGCTAATGGCGATGTTGGCATACAGCTGGTATTATTGCCCTGCAATTGTTGCAACTGTTGATTACTGCTGTTCATATAAACAGTATGTGTCTGATGATTATTGCTGCTGTGATGGTGACTGCTGTTGTGATGTCTACTTTTGCCATTAATTTGCTGTAAGTTGTGTTTTTGTTGCTGTAATTGTGCTGCAGCACGTCCTTGTCTATTTGAAAAAAAGAAATTAAAAAAAAACTAGTATTGTTTTATTTTGAACTCACTTAAAATTCCCAACAAGTTGTCTTTGGTATTCAGGATCTTCGTGAGGCGGACGCGCCATATCGCGGTGGCTAAGTGTAGGTGGTGATGTTGGACTAGGAGTTTTGCAGTCATCATCGTCATCTTCGACTTCTGTGTAATAGAACTCCTCCTCATGGCTATCACTGTCATGACTGTCGCTATCTACGTGATCAGCCGCACGACGCAATTTTTTATGACTAAAAACACAAAAATAAAATGGTTTAAAAATTCCATTCTAGTCGATCAACGTGGTTTAGGAAATTTTTTATTTTATTTATTAATAAAAACTTAACAAAAGCTGACTACGCATTTAAGTATGTACGTGCTTTATTTGAGATAAAATATTTTCTTTATACTTATGTACAACTTGATTTTATAAAAATCGTCCAATCTATAATATTTAATATTTCTAGAAAACTAAAATTATTTAAAATGATTAAAGTTAATATTATAAAACTGATTCGAAAAAACATTAAAAAATTCAATTTTTTATAACAGCATCTACTTGGGTATTGCTGTTCAATGTGTTAAGCATGATAAAACAGAGTATTGTTACAAAACGGCCTTATCTTACAATTCACAAAATATATCCAAAAAATACTACATAATGACAATATGTGGTTATATATAAAATTAAGACAGATGTAAGTGTAAAGTGTGCGTTTGGTTTCGTTACAATACTGAGAGGATTTTCAGTTGTGTTAATTATGTTATCGGATAACTATTAAGACCCAGTTTACATTGTGCAACTTTTGTCGCTGCAACTCGTACTTTATTGTTGTAAATAATGTGAGTAAAGAGAATACACACATTATTTACAACAACAAACTACGAGTTGCAGCGACAAAAGTTGCACAATGTAAGCTGGGTGTAACATTTGTTGTGTGTTTAAAATAAAATATAAAAACCGCCTTATCATTAGTACAAACGTTGCATACAGAGTCGCTATTTAATGTCAGCAATAACATCTCTGAAGTACGGAAAATACAGCCTTGAATAAGACAATCACTCGCTAGATTTTCAATCGTTGGTTTTTTGCATTACTCCAACTCATTTGTTTCCCTAGTGTTGGTGTGCTCAAATCTGCAAATTTGTCAATAAAATTTTAGTGCGCTGGTTAATTGAACGAAGAAACTTTTTATTTACATTTTTCAAACTACAACAATAGTTTCTTAAAATTGATACAATAATTGAAAATATCAGTTTGCAAAACGGGAAACGTGTTTTGTCAATGCAACAAGAAACGGCCGCAGACAAACAGTTACAAGCCAACACAACTCTACACATCAAAACTTGCAAATTTTAAAAGGGAAAATAAAGTCTAAATAAATTGTAACACAAGAAACGAGCACATATGTAGTATCAGGCAACGAAAATAAAAACAAATCGATCATTAACAAAAGAGCAATCAATAATTCATTATTTGTATTACCCTTGAGTGGTTGTAAAGATTCAATAATAGAGAAGCAGCGTTAAGAAGCATTGAAATAAAGAACGAAAACGAACCTAACCCCTATCAATTCTTTACTAGACCTAAAAACAAAAGAACTAGTTCATAAAAAATAAACAGCCAGCCACAAGCAGTAATAAAAACATTTGCACCAGGCAATTTATTGGCTTAACATTTGAAATAAATAAATGAAACTTACCATCACGGCAAGAATTTCAACAATTAGTCAATTAAAATTAAGGGCTTAAACAAATCAGTTAACTAAAAAAAAAAATTAAATTAAGTTTTAATTAAAAAAATAAGCAATGTCTGCTATTTCCTCAAATATAAGTACAGCGAATAGTTTAGCAACCGCCTCCTCGTCTACGTCTTCTGCTTCATCATCAAGTAATTCCATAGCAGCTGAAAATAATGCTATTGTGCCAGTTATAACTTCAACTACAACATTAATTGGATCAGCTCCAATAACCAGCTCTGGTCTAAGTTCTAGTGGCACTTGCACGTTTAGTAGTGTGTTAATCAGTGAAATATCTGATGAGTCTAAATTAGAATTTAGTCCAAAATATAAAGGCATTTCAACTTTATTCTGTAGTTATGATTCGCAAGGTGTGCTTATTAAAATTGCATTGGGTAAGTGAAAGAGACTTTGACTTAGCAGAAGAACATACCTACTTACACAAAAAGACAAAACTTCATTTAGAATTAATGAATGAATATAAGCTACATGCACTAAACTACCTGAAAAAAAGAATCAAAAATTATTAATGTAAAATAACGATCCTTTCCCAAAAAACACTGTATTAACTTAAAGTTTTGGTTTTTTAAACCATGACCGATATTTGCTACAAAATAAATGGAATTGTGATTTATTATGTACTTCTTTTGTAGAGTCCTCACCTGCGAACGTACTAAAGGATTATTTAGTAACATCAGATACAGATGCGGCCCAAGTTGGGCGGCAAACATTTGCATTATCATTTGGCACTGATAATTTTGTGTTGCGTTTCCCTACAGAACAAGGTATAAAGTTATATGATGTAGACTAAAACAATTAGACTAATTTAACTGTATTTAGAGCAACAAAGATTCCGTAAGTTAATTGATCATGTTAAACGACTGCGTCCAAAGTCGGTTTTCTCGCAAAGAACAGAGGAGTCATCGGCTTCCCAATATTTTCAGTTTTATGGTTATTTATCGCAGCAACAGAATATGATGCAGGATTATGTCAGAACAAGCACATATCAACGTGCAATTTTATGCAATTTCAAAGATTTTCAGGTAAAGTTTAATACTTTGGCATTATATTTGCAAATAGTTTATTTGAAAAAAACATTTCACTGTAGAATAAAGTTGTTTTGGATGTAGGAGCTGGGTCTGGTATACTATCGTTTTTTGCTGCTCAAGCAGGTGCAGCCAAAGTTTATGCCATAGAAGCCTCAAATATGGCACAATATGCCAAACAACTAGTAGAGTCAAATCATTATCAAGATAAAATATTTGTTATGCCTGGAAAAATTGAAGAAATAGATTTGCCCGAACAGGTTGACGTGATCATATCGGAGCCCATGGGCTATATGTTGTACAACGAACGCATGTTAGAAACATATTTACATGCACGGAAATGGTTGAAACCAAATGGCAAAATGTTTCCCACTCATGGTGATTTACATGTGGCACCATTTTCAGATGAGGCGCTTTATTCGGAACAGTATAATAAAGCCAACTTTTGGTATCAATCGGCATTTCATGGTGTCGATCTAACTACTCTGCATAAAGAGGGTATGAAAGAGTATTTCCGACAACCAATAGTTGATACATTTGATATACGTATCTGTATGGCAAAATCTGTAAGACATGTTTGTGATTTTCTCAGAGATAATGAAAACGATTTACATAATATTGGTAATTATATATAAAATAAATAAATAAATTATTAATTTTGAATTTCATATTTTAATCATATATTTTTAGATATTCCTTTGGAATTTTTAATCCTACAAACTGGCTTCTGCCATGGCTTAGCTTTTTGGTTCGATGTTGAATTTTGTGGTTCCACGCAAGATATTTGGCTGTCAACTTCCCCCACGGCACCTTTAACTCATTGGTATCAGGTGCGCTGTCTGCTCCCCATGCCTATCTTTATTAAACAGGGGCAAACTTTGACTGGACGTGTACTACTCGAAGCCAATAGACGTCAGTCCTATGATGTCACTATTGATCTACATATTGAAGGGACAATAATTTCCTCTAGTAATACATTAGATTTGAAAAATCCTTATTTCCGCTATACCGGTGCTCCCGTACAGGTTCCACCTGGTACTTGTACACAAAGTCCTTCCGAACAGTACTGGTCTCAATTAGATTCCCAAGGCCAGCGTACAAGTGAGCATAGTTTTATTTTTAACGACTAGTTTAAAACAATGATTTCAGGCAATTCTGAACAAAACAATCTTTTGTTAATTCATTTTTCGATTTTTTTTAGCTGGTAATATGGTTAATGGCATGGCTGTTAACGGCCTGACTGATGTTACTATGGATATTTCACATACGCTTATGCATCCGTAAATTAGAAATTAGAAAAAACTCCAAAACGAAAACTAATTCGTTTCCCGCATTTTAACTACATTACAAACCAACCAACCAACAAACCACCTTTTTTAGTATAGACGTTCCACCATAATTGTCTCTTCCTTTCTTATATTCTATTAAGTTTTAAGTGTAAACATTTATTCATATACTTTTATTTTATTTTACAAATCTATATTATACAAATTTTTTTTATAAGTATACATAAATATATTATTTTATGTTGATTTCGTATTTAATTTTAAAAAATCCGAAAATCTTTAAATTATCACCATCAGAATCTAGGTTTTGTTTAATGTTTTTATTTTTAATACATATAAAGAAAAATTTCCTTAAGTTGATTTATTTAAATTCAATATGTGTCTTTTTTTCTTTTTTGTAAAGTCCTATTAATTTTTGATGTCATTTTAAGTTTGGTAAAAAAGCTTTTTTGTCTTTGTTATAAATCATTACTCCTTGTTTTAAGACTTAAAGAAACTCAAGAGCACTGTTTGTAAACAAAAAAACAAAAAAAAAAAAAAATAAAAAAAAACCAAAAAAGAACAGAAATAAATTTTCATATTTAAGTTTTCACAACCGAATTTTAGTTATTCTATCGCGGCTACTGAAATTGGCTTTAATTTGTGTTTTATATACAAAAACAATTTCGAATTGAAATAAATTTTATATCAGCGGAATTTAATATATATTTTATAGTCTGGTTTTCCACAAATCATATCTGCCTCAATATCATAAATGTTAATAGAGGTGCTTTTTTAAAGTTTAACAGCAATCTAGATTCGATACGATAAAGAATTTTAAGCTTTTGGTTTTAATTACTGAACAAACAAGTTTTTAGTTACAAATATAACGCCAAAGGCGAATTGGAACTATTTGATAAGGATTTAAACAAATCTAGAAATAATTCATTAAAAAAGCTTTAGCAACATAATTTTCAAATTACTTAAATTATATTTAAAACACATTCCCCTTGATAACTAGAAGTTTATATTTCATTTTTTTTTTAAATTATAATGAAAACATTGTTTTAAAAACAACACAAATCGTGTCTACTATAACAACCGTATATAAATAAAAATTTCAATTTTCTCCTTTAAAGCTTAATGTAAATGTAGAATAATAATTAATATTCGCGACTATGAGTACTTGTACCAGAAACAAAACTTTAAAAACTAAATAGTTTTTTGTTTTGTTAAAGAAAACAAATTATTTATTCTATATACAAAAATAGTTAGGATTTATTTAAAAATAAAAACAGCCATTTCAAATGTTTACGCATAAACAAACTAAGCAAATTATTTTAAGTCTCTTTTTTTTAATGCTTGATTTGCCGCTAATTGATATTAATTGCTAATTTTTATAATTTAATTTATAAATATTTTAATAACAGTTTAAGGTGGTTTCAAATATATTTTTAACCAACCAACCGTCATTATAAGCAAAACAATAAACAAATTTATATACAAATTAAATTGTGTTTAAAACTAGTTTTTAGAAGAAACAACAAAGAAATCAAATTATATAAAAGATTTCGAATCAATAATAAACTTATAAAATTTACAATTAAAAAAACAAAAACAAAAATAAATAAATAAATAAAAAACTGTACACAATCTTTATATAGAGAAATGCAACAAGTAAAAGTTTACGCAAACCCAATTGCTGAAGACGTTAACATTTTGAAACTAACTTTCAAAATATTATGGCATTATTTTAATAAGAATTTAATGTCAAAAAGCGACTAACAAATTTACTGCTATGCTTTTGGGAGTTCTAATTTGCGCTTTCGATATAACCTCACTATGCAAAACTAATAATGAAATGCACAGAGTAGCGAAGTGTTCACTCACTGTTCATACATGTATGAATATGTACATTTAATTTTTTAGCCGCTTCTTCTCATACATGTGTGAGAGACTGAAAAATATTTTGCGTTTTCTCATTTATGAATGCGACGATTTATTTTTTTCTTTCTATTCATAAGTGAAAAAATGAGAAACACACAAGTGTTAATTTTTGAATATGTACAATTTTGATAATTTTTCATAAATGAAAAGGTCGTAAAAATATGTGCGTTAAGCATTCGCGTACATAAACGCACATATTTGATAATGCGCAATTGTCGGCGTATGTAGGAAAAAAATGTTTTTTTTTATTTCTTTTAGAATATATTGCAATATTGTATTTTGTGTTAATATGTACCCATGTGTTTTTAGTACATTTTACGGTAAACTGCGATCGTAGGTAGAAAATTTTTTCACATTCATTTATGAGAAATTTTATAAAATTTCAACGTTCATAAATGAACATGTACATTTATGAAAAAGAACATTAATGAGAAGTAGCTGATTTATCATTTATCACATATGAATAAGACTAATAATTTTTGTTGTGCGCATTCATGTATGAAAATAAGCAGAACATTTTTTCTTGTTCGTTTATGCGCGTGAAAAATAAATATAAAATTTTAGATTTCTCATTTATGAAAAATATCATGAATGTTGATTTTTGAATGTTCATAAATGAAAAATTCTGAACCCTGGAAATGCAGAAAGAAATTGGTTTTTTTTAACTTAATACAAAATTACCCACCCAGCTGCATTAAAAAACTGGAATTTTTGACATATTTTTTCAGTGTTATTTGGCTAACAAGATTTCCTAAGCATTTGATTTATGTTTGTTTTATTTTTTTGTACATAAAATAAATTTAATAAAAATCAGCACACCGACCAGGAAATGCAAATAAACATAATTGTATTTTCTAAACGAGAAGCCAGCTTGGTGAAAATTGAAATACCACAAGACTCTGCAACAAAGGAAATGTATTGGCTTAAGTTTTTAATTTAAATCTAAATAAAATATTGGTAAAACGTAACATGCAGCAGTATTTCACATTAACATTTTGATTATAAAGCTTTTCCTATAAAAGAAATAACAAGAAGGAGCTAATTTACTGCGAGATGTTCTATTTTTTTTTTTAGTTAGTTTGTACCTGGTGAAGGCAAGTTTGACATTGATAAATTCGAAGATAACATATAGAAAGCCTTGTTTTCTTTTTTGGAAATCAACACAAATTCTATTTAAAATTTAGTTTTAAAAATGACTAGAAATAATAATTATAGCTAATATTTTATAAATAATTTATTTAAGCACAAGGCCTTTATAAAAAACAATTAAATCGGTTATATTTGGTGGCATCTTCAGGAAAAGAGAAGTTTATGAACAATTTTTTATACACTTTTCGTGAAATATTGCAAATAAAATTTATTTAATTTTTATATAAAATGACTTAGTGCCTAAAATATTATTTATAAAATTTGTAGAAGATATTTTTGCAAGCCAAAAAAAATTAATTAAATTTTTAGTTTTGTAGAAATTTAAATTTAACAATTAACTCGCAACTACTTCTGTGTACTGTGTGCCTCTGTAATTTTCGGAAAATTCCAAAAAAAAAAAAAATAAATAATATTATACTAACATTTGATGTTGATTTTTACATGTAATATACCAGGGTTCAGAATTTTTCATTTATGAACATTCAAAAATCAACATTCATGATATTTTTCATAAATGAGAAATCTAAAATTTTATATTTATTTTTCACGCGCATAAACGAACAAGAAAAAATGTTCTGCTTATGTTCATACATGAATGCGCACAACAAGAATTATTAGTCTTATTCATATGTGATAAATGATAAATTAGCTACTTCTCATTAATGTTATTTTTCATATATGTACATGTTCATTTATGAACGTTGAAATTTTATACAATTTCTCATAAATGAACGTGAAAAAATTTTCTACCTACGATCGCAGTTTACCGTAAGATGTAGTAAAAACACATGGGTACATATTAACACAAAATACAATATTGCAATATATTCTAAAAGAAAAAAAAACTTTTTTTTTCCTACATACGCCGACAATTGCGCATTATCAAATATGTGCGTTTATGTACGCGAATGCTTAACGCACATATTTTTAAGATCTTTTCATTTATGAAAAATTATCAAAATTGTACATATTCAAAAATGAACACTTGTGTGTTTCTCATTTTTTCACTTATGAATAGAAAGAAAAAAATAAATCCTGGCATTCATAAATGAGAAAACGCAAAATATTTTTCAGTCTCTCACACATGTATGAGAAGAAGCGGCTAAAAAATGAAATGTACATATTCATACATGTATGAACAGTGAGTGAACACTTCGCTACTCTGTAATATACTTTGGTTTTCTTACGCCTAAAAGTATTCTAACATTAAAAATGTTAACAACTACGTTTTATATGCGTTACAATAATATTTTGACTAATTTAAGCAGAATAAAGATAATTTTCTTGCCAAACGTGTTAAATTAAAATTAATTAATTAATTTAATTAATTAATTTTGAAAGTGGACTGTTTCTTAAGCTACAATAACAATAAGCGATTATATAAATAAAATTTATATAATCCATATGGTATGAGTTTTCTTCATACTTAAAACACGTTGATTTGGCACGCATGACCAAAATGGTTCAAAGGTTCTGCTCGACTGCAAATGCTCCAAGTATGGCAAGTGAAGTTTGAATAAAATTTAAGTTTTTTTTTTTTTTTTTTATTAGCAAGAAGTCCAGTATGGGATATAACGGTGTTTTTATATAGATACAGAACTAGTTTAACTGGCAGCCATTTTGACAGTTGTCAAGTGATTTATGCTTAGTTTTATTTGGCATTTTATGATGAATAGATGATTGATGCCAAATTGCACACATTGGGCCTAAAACAAGATTGCCATTAATATCAATTTACATAACTTCAGTTTTCTTTGAATGCATACGTTAATAATTAAAACTGCCATATTTGGAGTAATGATACTTTTCAAGTGTACAGCGAGACACTGTTACAGCGGAAGGAGTGAAAGCTTCTTTAGAAATTTGAAAAATATGTCTATAGATTTTCATGCCAATTACATCAACAGCTTTCGACTCCTTCATAGTTATGTCACTTATTGTAAGAGATGCAGCAAAAATAATAACTAATGGATTAATGGCTATTTAAAAAATTTCAGAATAGTAGACAGCTAATTGGATATCTCGAAGACGAAGCGTCGATTAAATATTTTTTCTTTGTGTAATTATTTTTATATCTTATACCGTTTATAAGACTAGACGAAATCTGACTCGAGATTATCACAGAATTGTTTTTTACACATTGGAACTGTTTTATTTAAAACTTAAAATTGGTCTGAAGCAATTGTTGCTATATCAAATCTATTTAATTAAACTGCAAGATTCTAACTCAAGCTTTTTCTTATTCTTCTTATTTTTTAATAATGATACGAAAACAAAGATTTAAGGATATTCAATGTGACAAAAATATCAATCTGGCAATATTAAATGTTTATTTTATCGAAACATAAATAATAATTCGAAAAAACGAAATAGTTTTTGTATAAATTTTCTCAATTAATTGCTGCAATTACTAGCTTGGAATATCTAAATAACATAATAATACTTTTTTATTTATTGTATTTTATTAGTTTTTTAAATTAAATTAAGTTTAAGTTGTATGAAATTCGTTTGAATTTAATGTAATTTTTTTTTGTTAAGAAATTGTGCTAAAATTAATTACCACTTTAGAAAATATCAAAGTTTTTTATTTTCAAAAAATATTAATGGCAAACTGCTAAACTATTTTTTTTTATTAATTTACCATAAACTTAGTATAATGGCCCGCCTAAAATAAGAATGAAAACATTTTTTTTAATTTGTGAAAAAAAAAAACAGAAAAAAAATAATTTTCAACTTGAATTCTATACTTTTTTATTTTATAAACCTTGGCCTCAAATCCTAAATTGTTTATTTTCAATGCTTTTTGTTGTTGTTGTTGTTGTTGTTTGTTCTGAATAGTTAAGGCAAAGATTATAGAATTACAAAGATGTTGCACTGCCATACATTGTTCTGCCACTGCTAAATTATCGATGGGATTTTCTGAAAATCCTCGTGTGTACGACTAATGAGCGAAATTTCATCAACGGAGAGCAAATTACCAAAACATAAATAAACTCTCAGCAAAAGCAATTCATACTTACGAACATTGTTTATGTGTGTGTGGGTATGTGTGTTTACGTTGTCAATTTTATGCCCAACAAACAAAAAGGTTTGCTTTCAGATAAGTGCATATGAACTAATTAAAAATAATATTATGTGATCAAGCCTTTTCTTAGTTCACTAGCATTAATTTCTTTTCACTTTGTAAACAAGAAAAACAAAACATTATTCTAAACTTAGTCTTAAATTGTAAGCAAAAATTATATACTATAAATACGATTAGTAATAATGAAAATCAACGTTGTTATATTGTGTTTGTTGGGCTCTACAAATTCGAGTGGTATTATTGTATACAAAACTAATTGGATCTTCTGTGTTGCCGTAGCCAAACCATACAGATTTTTTATTGTAAAAATAAAACAGTATCGACTGTCGACGAACTTTGGAAGCCTTATTAACCAATATTTTCATTAAGGCAGTGTTTGCTACATTTGTTAATTTTTGTTCTTTTAGGAATATGACAAAAAAGTAAATGATAAGCCCTTCTTCTGGTTACTGCATGTAAATTCCCATAGATCATAAACATGATAATAAAATATAGTTGTAAAAAAGATAATTAGAAAGACATTACTCAAAGCATGATATCAGCACAGAAATATGGGAAAAACTATACATTTATTTAGTTTTAAGTATACCCATCTCTAAGGTATAAGGAATGAAAGTATAAATAGAAGTGTAAATACTTTCATTCAGCAGTTCATATGTTAACTTAGTTAACTCAGTTAACTTACATAGTTAAAAAAATAAATAAAATAATGAATAGAACAGAAAAGTTGAGTTAAATAATGCTGTGAAAAGTTTTCAAAGAAGCAGGCAAAAAATGTTCTCTGCCACATTGTAGCAGATCGAAAAGAAAATTTCCTGAAATGAAACTTTTCTGTTTTCCAAACACAAACTCACCATTATTTAAACAATGGCTAAAAAAGTGCAATTTTGAAAAACAGTTTGTGGAAGAAACTACTTCCCTTTTTTTATGTGATAGGCCCTTTTCGCCTGATTTAATTGGTAAAAGATATTTACATCGAGGAGCCATGCCAACATTATACTTAATTGATAGTGCTGAGTCAGAAAGTATTGAAAAAGGCAACTGCTCTGAAAATGAGAATACCAACGATACATTTTTTTGAAGTTCGTCATGTAAGCGAAAAAGATTCGAATCACCGCCACCTTTATGCTCAAACTGCCTTAAAAGTTTAAAAAATGAAAACTTTTATAGAAAGAAATTTTTCAACATGTTTAAAAGACTTAAGAGTAAAACTCAACAAAATCGATGTATGAAGTCGAAAACTTGAAAAAAGATTGAAGGCATTAGAAGCAAAGTTAAAAGTAAAAGCCTCTCTTGAAAGTGAAATTCATAAACTTGGTATCAATTGTAATGAAAAAACATTCTGCAGAATTCTAATGAAGGGAAGCAGGGGAACGAACGCTCGATGGGAGGATTGTGAAAAGAATTTGTTCAAAGCATTTATTATAGATCAACCTCTACGTACTTGTTCTTGCGTAATATTTTGAAATTGAACCTTCCAAGCAGATATTAAGAATTTGCAGCCAGGAAACAATGTTTGCATATATAATGTTCTTAAGAAAACGGTTTTAAAGATGAAACCTCTTGAAAGAGAGTGCATTTTAATATTTGATGAAATATCAATCAGAAGAAATTTAAGTTATAATGATTGTGCGGATGTTATAGATGGAGTAGACGAGCGAACAAATGAAATGGGTTCTCAAATTGGTGTTTTCATGATTAGAGTAATTATAGAAAATTGGAAATTTGTGTTAAACTACTTTGTAACTGCTAGTTCCATAAAAGGAGAAATATTGAAAACACTTCTAATATCAAATTTAGATGACTAGTTACATGTTATCAAGGTCCAAAAAATAGGAAATGTTACGACCTATTGGGAGTGTCATCAGAACAGCCTTATTTTCTTTATAACACCAATAAAGTATATATGCTATATGATGTACCTCATATTTTTAAATCCATTAGAAATGCTTTTATCAAAGGTGACTTTAAAACACCTGATGGAATAGCGCGGTTTGATGTTATTAGAGAAGTTTTTGAACTAGAGCATGGTAAAGTCACAAAAATGACAAAGTTGACAATATCCCATATAAGTCCAACAAATTTTCAGAAAATGCGCGTGGGGTTGGCTGTTCAAACTTTAAGCCGTTCTGTTGCAGATGCGATTCAAACTCTTAACGAAAATCGTAAATTTACAAGGACTTCATCGGAAATAGCCTCTTCTACTTACGTATTTATAAAAAAACTTGATAGTTATTTTGACTGTTTAAATAGTAAATATTTTAGCGATCCTAATCCTCTAAAGCGTGGTTGGAAGGTATTGCAGGATCTAATAATATATATGCAACAAATTGAATATGTCGGCAATAAAATATTTTCCATCCGTAGTCTTATCCAAACCACCAGGGTCATATTATCTTTAAGTGAAGAAATGTTTCAAGAAAGTTCTAATTTATTCACAATTTTAACTGGCCGGTTTAATCAGGAGCCATTAGAAAACGTATTTTCATATGTTCGCGCCAAAGGCGGACACTGTAAGAACCTTTCAGTTCAGGAATTTAATATCGCAATGGCAAAGCTGATATCTTTAAAAATAAGCCAGTTTACTTCGTCAAAAAATTGTGAAAACGACGATACCATATTCTTACCGGTGGATTTTCAAAGCTCCGCCGAATGTAGTGAAACTGTATCAGCTGATAATTAATGTCCACTGATAGATATCGTAGACATATATCAGAATAATAAAGAATATTTTGATGAAAGTGCCGACTGTTTTAACTCTCCGAATGTATCAATAGAACTTACTTCAAGCCGATATTTCATTGAATACATAGCGCAACGAATATCATGCAGCAAATGTAGAATGGATACAGTAAAACCTGCACAAATTCTAACATATCCATCAGAAATGTGTATCCACACAAAAAAACTATGAAAGTGACTCAGATTTTGAAAGTTTATGTGCACCCGCCAATCAATTTTTCGAAGTTTGTAAGATTCATATAAAATTTTTTGAAAAGCTTTTTTCTGCCAATAAAGCAATGAAAAATATTAAAAAAGACATAGTTCAGCAATGCATAGAATGTACTAATAGTACAATTTATTCCTTTTGGTTTGACGAGAAGAGTGCTTGTTACAATCACAGGCTGGAAATTTTAAATTTGCTTGTAATAATATTACTAAGAAACCTTTCTTCCTGGGAAACTTACCAGTATAAACGAGCACTTATTGAAAAAGTAAAAATTTTAAAACACTAATTTGAATAAAAATTAAAAATCATACAAAATATTTACTATGTTTACATGTCTTTTATTTTACCTCCATTATAGTAGATCTTATACCGAAAGTTGTGCGCGGTTGAATTAACTTTAAAAAATAAGTAAATAACAGCATCATGACTTCGGTGTAAACGTAAATTTTTTCATTCCTACAACAATAAAGTAAGTATATTTGCCCTACAATAACGAAAGGAATCAAGTTCGTTTTCTATTAATGTTGAACATCCACACAAGCTGTATGCTGTGAACATTAATAAAGTTGCTAGTAAACCTAATTCATTTTTAATTTTAAAACAGAATTAAAAACAAAAATATACCTAAAACAATACACGCACACCCAAACACAAGTATTAATGGGAAGCATATGTATGCATACATGAACAAACGTGTGTTTCTGTGCATAAAAAGTAATACTCTCTTTTCTGTTATTAGTTTTGCTCAATGCAAAGACAGTATCCTCTGTTTACCCTTTACACTTTCCCCCCTCGTCAAATGATGCTTAAAATTTTTGTTTATGTAAAATGTTCGCAGTGCAACATCTTTATAATTCTATAATCTTTGGTTAAGGTAACCTAGATTTCTTGAAAAAATGGTAAATAAGTGGTACAGTAGTGTACAGAACATTTGTTGTTATTGTCCCACAGCTAAAGAATATTCTGCTGACGGTTTTTTGGGGTGGCGGGGGGAAATTGTATATTTTATTTTTCGTTTTGCAAAAAAAAGGTGCGCGAGCGCATTTTAACTAAAATTTTTCTGCACAGATTTCGCTGTAGTTTGTGTTCGGTTGTTGGTCAAGGCAATATTATATATTGTCGGCGGTACTTAAATGTTGTAACATTGAGAATTGCACATACCGAAAATAATATTATGCACTTGTTAGCTTGCTATACATACATATGTGAGTAAACTTGTAGATGAATAGATAGTAAATGAACATTGTATGTAAATAAAAGCATGTGCCTGTAAAAAGTGTCTATTTGTACAAAACGAAATTTGCTTAAATCAAGGTTGATTGCTGTTGTGTTTTTTTTTGTAAGGACTTTAGAAACCGTTACTTGAAATTGCATATTTATGAGTTATCATTTGAAATTATTTTAACATTGTTTAACATTAAGGTTGAAGTTCTTTTTTATTCATCAAATTTACGAGAGTCCTAAATAACAAAAAACAAAAACAAAAAAAAAAAATGCTGCTAAACAAGTATTATTTTTTAAAATTTTAAATTTAAAAACAAGTAAACAAAAGCAAATATGCCACAGGACCAACAAGCAATAGTTTAATTTAAAACAAAAAATGATCCAACAACCCTTAATCTCGTCACCCACACTTGAAACAACATTTGAACACAGCCTATTTTGCTTAATTAAAATTAAAAACAAATAGTTTAACTACATACAAACATAAAAATTATTTAATTAAAATTAATTAATTAATTTTAATTTAAAAATTACTAAAAAATTACGACTTACCCAAGATGTATAATACGTATGTGACGTTCAATTTTAGCTTTTGTATGTTCACTTATATTGCATCCTTTCCAGGTACAAACGAATTTTGATTTATTCGGCTAAAAATTAAAAAAAAATACAATTATTATTTAAAATTTTAAATTAAATACGTTAAATTCAAATAGAGTTAGTGACAACAAAAAAAAAGAGAATGATGCCTACTTTGCGTCTTGTTATTCGAGGATATTTTTTCATTTTTCTCTATGTAAAAAAAACTAAGTTTAAACACTTTATTATTATTTTTGTTTTATTATTATTATTATTATTATTATAATTTTTTTCTTTTAACTTTAAAATTTGAAAATTTTTTATGTGCTTTACAACCGGTGCGTGGCCGGTAACAGTTGAGAGTGTAGTGGTGAAGTGATAACAAAAATGCATTTCAATTCTATGCCATTTTGAGCGCCATCATCATTAAAATGCAACTGTATGTGTTTTCATGTGCGCCTTGGCTTATGTACTAATAAAACGAAAGGATGCCGACACGAAACGATGACGAAATAATTATTTTTTTTCCTATTTTTATATGTTAACACACATACCAACCTGCTAGCATCGTCACGCAACAAGACCTTACAGGTTGGCATGTACAGTAAACCTCAATAAAAATAAATGCAGTGAAAACAATATAATAAATTCGTTATAAGAAATATTTGAAATAAACATTGTGTTATCTAAATCTATAAACTTGAGCTGCACAAAGATGTAGATGTATTGCCAGATTTTTTTTATATCAGACACAATTTTCTTGTTTATTAAGGGTCTGTAAACTTCTTTAGAATATTCTCTATTACCAGTAACAGTAATGGTTTCTTATTTCCATCTGTTATTATATATTTTCACTTAATAAATAATTAATTATGAATGAAACAGCTGTTCTACTTGAATATATTTCACTTTAAATAACAACTCACTTTTAACTTCTTTATCATGAATGACTTGTGTATTTAAATTTAATTTTCCATCTCTGATCTAATCTGATCATAAAATAAAAAAAATTGTGCAGTAAATAAAAGTTGCCACCTAAATTTTTGATGATAGTACTATTATATGTACATGTGTTTTTTATAGAGGTATAGAACTTTGAAATGGAATGAAACAAAAATGATTTTTTTATATTGATGGCATGAAATTTACTTTATTCTAAAGATAATATTTTGGCATTATAATTTAAATAAGAAATTTGGCTTTTTGACCGCCACACCTGGCTAGGATGTAGTCTAATCTGGAGGGCCAATTTTCCAATTTGTGGCACTACATACCTGTAATAACGCGCCGAATATCAACTGTTTCGGGCTTAATGGTGTAGACTAGCGACTACACATATCCCTACAGAAATCTGTCTAACGGCATTAAATTACACGATACTTAAGGCCAATTCTGGGATCCAAAACGAGACACTAAACGCTTACTAAAAATTTTCTTTAATAAATCAATTGTGGCACGTACTGTGTAATATATTATACCGTCTTTTTGAAAACACAGCTTACGCGCATTGTAGTTGTTCAATTGATGAACAAAAAAAAAAGCACTAATTATGGCTCTATAGCGACCACCATTAATAGCAACTCTAACCAGCATCTTTTTTAAAGTTATACTGATTACAATAGCATCACAACATACACTTGAGGATTATCATCATTTAAACAGAAGCGAGCTTTATCACTAAATAAAATTCGCTTTTAAAAATTAGGGATCAACGACAATATAGTTTAGGGCTTAGAAGCGTTCTTTAGACGTCAGTCTATTGAGCCTCAAATGCCAAACCAAACTAAACATAAATCATTTCACAGCTGACAAAATGGCCGCCAGTTAAAAAAGTATTGCCAACTTAAAGTTTTATACCTCAATATAAACACCCGATATATGTATGTGCTTTAGTGTTAAAAGGTATGTTTAGTGTTAATTCAAAAATGGACATGATGTTGTTGGTGATTATTATTATTTTATTTATTGAAGTAAATTACAAAAACTGCTTGTAAAGTGAAAAATCAGCACGAGGTCATAATACATATGAAATGTAAATAAAATAAAAAAAAAAATATGTATATAAAAATTTTATGCTACATATATTCTTATATATAATACACATACTTGAGAGCAGGCTAGTTTGTATGTGTTTAGCTTTTGGGTAGTAGCAGTAGTAGTAGACTAAAGGCACTTCTTATTGTCTATTTACCTTTAATTTTTGTCTATTTTAACCCAAATTAAGGTAGGTGCCATATATTATGATACAGCAGCTAAACTTTATAATGAAGAGGTAATAAGGCTTTATTTAATATGTTGTATCTTTTTATTACTTATTCCTTATAATTTAAGCATCTTTTCAATATTATTTTGTTAGAAATAAAAGAAAAAGAAAATTGAAAATTGAGTAAAAAATGTTTCTTTGTATAAAATGTTTACATTACATTAATGTGAAAAGTAGTTCATAGCCTTGACATGCTTTAGTTTGCAACATAAAATCCTTCACCATGCTAATTTGTATGTTTGAATTTGGTTGTGTTGGTTCGAGTGTCACTGAAGAGTAAAATCATGAAAATTTAAATGAATTAATTCAAGATAAAAAAGAAGGAAAAATAGATGCATTTAGTTGGTTGATGAATAAAACTACAAAAAACCAAATTATAAAATCTTGAAAAAGGCTTGAATTCGTATTTTTAATTTTTTTTTCAAAGAATTTGTTTTCTTTTTATAGTTTTTTAAACGATCTTTTTTATCTTTAATAAATATCTTTTTTCTTTTTTAAGATCTTTTTTTATATATTTTTTCTTTTTAATATTTCGCTTTCCTTTGGAAAGCTTCTTCAGGAAAAAAATTTTAGATTGAATATTAAAATTAAATATAGTTTTTTCCTTTAGCTTTTCAAATGTATTATAATATCGAATAGAAAGCATGTGCACATATTTTTTACCCAGAATCATGTATGTCATGTGATGTTATAATTTTGAGATAAGTTTTTATACAATTTTTAGGGTTCTGTAGCTAAAAGTTATAAAAATGTCTATTATATCTCTAAAATTGCTGTCCCTGATATCACTGATCTATATACTTGTAATGAAGCTTAAGGGTGTCACATAAGAGAAGCTATTTTCTCATACATGTTATTGATTTTTTTAAGCAGACTCTTGAAATTAACATATCTGTTTAATACAAGTGCATACCATGACGGCTAAGAAAATTTTAAAATTATTGACACCACTTTGATCTGTAAAGCCTTATCTTTTAACCGGCAACAAATTTATACAAAATGTAAGCCACACAAAATAATATGTTCAACAAAAAAATAACACTTAAAGGCCGTTCCATAAGAGAAGACGTGTTAACGAATATGTATAGAGTATTTGCATTGATATCTCTATCATTATCGTCCGTTTTTGACGATATTGATTGGACATTTCAACTGTAAATATACAAATTTTAAACAATAAACAGTAAAAAAAATTCATTAATGTTTAAATTTAATTATGTGAACCCGCAAATTTATTTTAAATTTTTACTTTGCATGGCTTGAGATAAAATGGAGCTAGTGTTTTTAGTTATTGTATTATTTTATAAATCTCTTTGTCACTTGACATTTATTTTTTATAAATTATCATATAAAAAATTAAGAAAAAATTAAACAAAACATGAAAAACGTTCCGGAATGTGAATGTAATATACATACGAAATACACAGTAAAACTCAGTTATAACGAACTCAAATATATTCTTAATTAAAAACAAAACTAATTTAATGGCCCCATCCAAATTTATATAACAATTATTTTTTATACCGAACTCAATAAATTTAAAATATTTCTTTTTTTAGTATAACGACGAAATCTTCAAAACTTTATTGATTAATTGAATAATGGCTTATAAACAGCAGCAAAATGCGTAGATCACTAACAATTTTGAACAATTTTTTTTGCAGTTCTTAGACTTAATGAATTAATTTGAAATGAAATAGAAAAACTGTAACACGCAAAAGAAAATAATAATTTAAAAAATATAAAAATCAATATGGAAATGGTGTAGTTTTTCTTTATAATCTATTTAAAAACTGTTTTATGAAAAATGGTAAATGGTAAAATATAAATCTGTAAATACTTTTCCTATGCAATCCTTTTTCTAATGCATAAAACCTCACCGCCCCTCGAATCTATAGCTTTAATTCTCTGACCACAGAGAAAAGGCAAGTTCTGGCAATGAATTTGATAAGACTTTAACATTTTAAATTTTGCAATAATATTCTGTAAAATTAAATTTCAAAAAAATCAAGAATTAATTAAAATTATTATTATTATTATTATTTTTATTTTATTTATTTATCTTTATTAAGTTCAAGATGTGCCAGTTTTTTTTTTTAGCTAAAATTTTCCCTTTATTCGCAGTGCAATAAGAAAGTGTTCATACGCATACTTAAACATTAATGTACATGCTTTTATATTCATATACATATACATGGTATATATGTGGTAGTAATTTATTTACATAATAAATTGCATTGTGTGCCACTAACCTAAATTGTATTATCAATGTCGTTATTTCTTTTTAACTTCATGATCAAAAACATCATCATCGCCATATAAGAGGTATGTAATAAGGTTTGGTTTCTGCACTCCTAAAAGTATGCTAGTAACAAATAAATTCAACAATTAAAGATAAATAATTTTTTTGCTTTTTTGATTTTATGGAATAATTGACGCAAGCGTTTAATTTGTTAAATTTTTGTAATCTAGTGCTTTTTGGTTTTTAATGACATTTATAATTTGTATCACATTTTTGCATTTTAACGTTTTGAGATGATAGTGATGATGATGATGATGATCAACTGGCTATTATTTCTATTAATCTACAAATTGTTGTTGTAACCCACTTTTCAAGATTTTCACGAATTGTTGATGTTTTGCATGATTTTTTTATTTTTTTGGTTTTAATATTTTAATATTGTTTTTGTTTTCATATTTTTGTTTTTTTTTTAGTTTGTTAAAACAAAGTATGTCAATACTAAATAGCGCTTTAATATAAATTTGTAGAATAAATATTCAAGGTTAACTATGGGGTAAAAATAAAATTAAACATTGTGTCGTTTTGTTATTTTTGGACTGAAAATGTAATTTTTCACAACGTGTCATCTGCTGTTGACTTTAGTTTTTTTTTTAAATTGCAATAATTTTTGAGGGTAAATGGAAACTATTGTTTTATCTGTATGCCATAGATGGGTGATATTGAATATATTATAAATTCGAATGTAGACAGGTTTTTTTGGGGAAAACTGTAATAATTCTAATCCATTGTTAAGTATAGAGGGGCTAAAGTGTTAATAAGCACCAAATCTATGTAATAGAACCTTGCATAGAAGAGAGTAGATGGTCTTTGCCGTAACTCCTACAAAAGAGGGAGTCAGGGAAAAAATTGTGCCTAGAAATGCAGATATGTAGGTAGTTTAGTATATAAAATAGATAACGGCGCTATTAAAAGGATGAGGCGGTTTTAAATATATCAAGCAAATAAAAACTGAGAAAGCTGCTATTTTAGTTTGAAAAGATAAAAAGACTCTGGTGCTTAATAATCTCTAGCAATAAATGGCTTCACATTATGAACCGTACATATTGTTCAAGACTTTTAGAAATTCAGGTCACCATTTACAGAGAAGAAATAATGCGCACAAAGTTCTAGGAAATTGGATCAGCAGCTACGGTCGGCACAGCCAAAAATAATAAAAGCTATGTCAAACGGTATAAGAAGGTCGAGTTTCTGTAACTTTAAACAGTCAAAGGGAAAGGCGGAAATTAGATTACAAGAATAAAGCCATCGTTTTTGGCACCGCATCTGTTTAAGTATTTTTAATAAAAGTTGCCGATCTGTTTACTTTGATTGTGTAATTAAATAAAGGAATAATTTAAAATAGCAATTAAAAAAATCAGGAAATATGAAAGATAATTTAAAAGATTTTAATTATTCTTAAGCAAATGAAAATATTAACTTGTAAATTTCTTTATATTTTTTAAAATTTTTTAAAATAAATCTTAATCTTAATCTTTTAAACGGTCCTTTAAATTATAACGATTTATTTTTTCTCGATATTTCGCTTTCCTGTGGAAAGCTTCTTCAGAAAATTTTTTTTTATAAAAAATATATTTTTTATAAAAAATATAAATTATAAATCGTTATAATTTAAAGGAACGTTTAAAAGATTAAGATTTAATAGAAATAAAAAAGGTCGAATAAAACTGAAAATAATTTTTTAAAATAATTATCTTATTTTAAATTCATATTTCCCAATTTAATTAATTTCTGTCTTATACAAATTGTTCAATCGTTATAAAGTGCACCGATACGTATGAGTTATTATAATAAATATTTCCTTTATTTATTGAGTATACGCCCTTTAAGTAATTTCATGTCAACAACATGGAAAGAAGAAAAAACAGCAGAAATGACAAAGTTACATTTGTAACTGTTGCTTAAAAATGTCCATATTTGCTTTAAGGATTAAGACTTTAAGGATTTACTTTTTGAAAGTACTTTTGAAAGCCTTCTGCCTATAAACACAAAATCTCGTTTTGGCCTTTTTAATGCGAAGTTGATGTTTTCTGCTTTAGTTTTTTACATTAATTCAAACATGCCTAAAATTATATTATAGGATAATAAAATCTATTATGGTTACTCTAATTGCATACAAACATTAAATTTTAGAGTAGACACTTATTTTGCTGTAGTAATTTATAACAATATTTTTTATAAATTACAATTTATAACAATATTTGTTATAACAATATTTTTTATAAATTACAATTTATAACAATATTTGTTATAAATTAAATAAAGGTGTTAAGCCAAATGCTTTAAACTTGCTAGATTTATTATTAAATAAATTTAATATAATCGAAGGGTGATATAAATATAAGGGTAACTGATTTAAAATATTAATTTGAATCATAAGGGGTTCTTTCGTTTAATTTTACTTAATTTTTTAAGCAAAGATGCTATTGGAGTTTTATCATGAATTCTATGGAGAATTATATTTTGTTGTGTGATTTAACATATAGTATAATAATATAATAGTATTTTAAAAATTAAGTCGTAATAAAGAAAAATATAATAAAAACAAAAATCATTATGCTGACGATTATATAAACATTTTCAACAATTTATTTATTAATGTTTTCATATCTTGTACAGCAAGAAGGATTATTATATTTATAGCATTTTAAAAAATTCTGAAGAAGCAGCATAATCATTTAATAAAATTAGCTAATTATTAGTTTTGAATAGCGAGATTATTTATTATAATACACAAAAAAGATACAATATATAATTAAGAATTAATGAATTGTATAAAATAAATTCCTTTAAACAAATGTAAAGTAAAGTAAAGTAAATGCAGAACTAAAGTCTCATGATTCTAACCTTAAAAATTTTCCTGATTTAGGAATCGTTTGAGATAGAAAAATAATAAGTTAGAAGGGTAAATTTATGCGTTTAAAACATTTAACACATAATAAATATGACTATAACATAAGGCATAAACTGTAAAGTTAATACTAGAAGTGTTGCTTAGAATTATAGAAAAAAATTTGGTACTTCAATTAAAATTCATCCGTGATAAAGTCTCTAAAATTAATGACTTTAAATGACACGATAATTCTTTTAAAAATTATTAAAATGTCCATGATATTTGATAAATTGATAAACAGGATAGATTGTGCAGAGTTATATAGTTAGAGTTACACTTAAAATAGACTATTGTTTTCGGATCTATCAATAAGGTTTTAAGGATCACTAAGCCAAATAATCGCATTCTTGTGAGTACTTAATTGCCAATTTGTATTTTTGGTAAATGCTAAAAGAAGTTGATTTAATTTTTTTTATAGATTTGGTGGTTTTTAATTTATTAGAAGTAAAAATTTTAGAAAACAAGTGAGCTGGTAAAAGCTTTTTCCTTTTTATAACACTATTGTCAAGTTTAACTAATATAAATTATCTAAAATATTTATTTCAATTTCAACTTCAAGCCATATTAATGTACACAGTTGCTTGTAAATAAATAAATAACAACTATTTTAAGTAAACAGGTAGAAGTTGTATACAACTTCTTGTTTAAGACCGACTTGAGTAGACCTTTTAAGCATTCTAATACTTACTATGAGGTATATTAAATACCTAAGTAATATGAAAAAATGGGTAACAACAAAATATAATATGCCAAATAAGATGGAAAGGAGTTTGAGATTCCATAATAAAAATTAATTTTTACAAATTTTTCCATACACTTTGATTATCGTAGTGTATCAATTTATCATTATAGGATTAGAAACAACATGCATTCTTTAGTTGGATCTTTTAACATTTATGACAATTTTACTTTTGTTTTTTTTCGTACAAAGCCCAATTTAAATCTTAAGACTTGTATTATAGTGTGGAAAGGGCTTTAGTCAAAGCAATGTTATCTCCTTTGCCCACGTACGCAAATAATAAAGTGCCTTTGATTTTAATTTAACTTTTAAATAATTTAGCATATTTTTAGGAATACAAAAATAAAATATAATAGACATAAACATTCTCTACATATGTAAGTAAGTTTCAATGAGTTAGTTATTACAATGTAATAGCATTCGATCGCATTAATATGGCAATGGGGTATTTGTTTGCTTAAATAAACTAATTTTCTTTTTCTTCAGTCTTTAAAGTTACTATTTGTTACCATAACAAAAAGCCCTAAACTTCTATAAAAATAATACAAATTAAATAAACGTAACAGACACGCATACTTATGTTCTCGTCATGTATTTGTGTACTTTATACAGTGACTTTTGTGCCAATTTTTGGCTTAAACTTATTACTATTGAGATATATTTCTTTATTTTGTTTAAAACATTTTCGTTTTATTATTCTTAAATTCAAATAAAATCCAAAATTCTTTGGCCCCCTAAAATAAAATATATACTTGGGTTTCTCAAGGATGTTTGTGTGAATTTTCAAGTGTATATATATATATATATATATATATATATATATATATATATATATATATATATATATATATATATAATATATGTTAGTTGTTTTAGAAGGCTATAAATACATAAATAGTTTAACACATACAACTTTTAGTTTTCTGTACTTTTTTGTTCAAACTTTTGACAGAACTAAGGAAAATTAGGAATTAGGACAAATATATGAAAACATGCATATGCATGTTAGCAAATATATAGTATACATATGTAAGTATATATAAATATTTAAGTAAAAATGTTTGGGTATGTATCACTGGAGCATCATTTATGTTGGCCTATATAAAAGATATATGTGTATTAAAAATTATTTGAGCGCGCTCTCTCGCTCCCTTTCTTTCTCTGAAACAAAAATAAAAATAACATTGAAATAAAGTGGAAAATAAAGTGAAAGAACACAACAATAAACGCACAAAAAAAGAGACCTGGGGTTTAAATTCTATTACCATTTTAACAATTCAATTTCGAGCAAAAAAGCAATCCTTAATTTGAAATAAAAACAATAGTGTTACAAGTTATTGGCATAAGAGAACAAATAAAAGGATTTCCCTATAAATTTAGATGAGAGTTCAACCATTTTGACATTTTTTCCACTAAGTTTAAGAATTATATTTGAATTTAACATTATTATTTTTTATTATGAGGGTAAGTTAATATATTTTATATATAAACAAAAATTTTTTCAACTTTGGTTGAAAAATTTGAAAGGATGAATGCAGCAGTCATCGCCATTTAGTGTGTCCACAATAGATTCTTTCACACAAATTTTCGTTTTCGAAATACTGTAAAGTTTATAGTATAAACTATGTGAAAATAAGATATCAGTTTTATAATGGTTGTCGAGGTCGTGTTTTGGCTTCGTTAACTTTTCAGGTACCAAATAATTATCTGGCAACTATAATAGTTGCCTGGAAACAGTCGTGGCAACTTTGTGCAGTGCAGGTTAGATGGTTTTTGCATTAAAATCTATAGATATGTGAACTTATTAATAACAAAGTAAGTATACTTAACAGATTTAGGATCTAAATGAAATATCGTAATGCGAAGGGCTTAATAACGAGAAAGGAGAGGGAATATCAACAACTGACCTTCTGGCTTATAACTTTAAAACCAAAAGGTCGTACTAAAAACAGTCTGATCTACCTCAATGTCCCCTTTATATGGTCATCACGTACTTTTGTTCTTGATTAAAAATTATTTTATTATATTTTCAATTTTCGATATTTCGATAGATCTAAAGTAATAATATTAATATTTGTTAATCAACAAATTTTTTCCATTTTGATTAATTATTTATAAATTCTTTTATTTATCCTGAAGATGCCAATCAATGGTTTGGCGAAATATTGAATCATAATAAAAAATTAATGCAATATTTAAAGAAATTCAAAGCTAAATAAAAACTATATAAAAGCAAATATTTAATAAAAATTTTAATTTGAATGCAGATAGCGTCAAATTAGAACGTATTAGTTTAAATTCCTTAATTATATAAATCTGGCAACTCTCTAGTATTTTGTATAAAAGAAAACGATTCTCTGCTTTTGAAATATTACACATTAATGTGTAAGAAATATTAAAATTTAAAAACTAAATGTAAATTTTTCAAGAAAACAAGAATATTATGAACAGTATGATAATAAAAGTTCAATCAGAAACGAGTATTCTAATGCAGAGAACCTAAAGGTTTAATATGCCCTTGATTAAAAGAATATGACATTGGTAGGCAGTTGTAATATTCTCTTTAAAAGAGTTAATTAAGCTGCAGATAACTATGTGCTGAGATAAAAACAACAATTTTTTTAGTTGAAATTAAAACTCAAGAGCAAACTTATCCTTGAGTAAAATGATACAAGGTGAAGAGAAGAAACAAATTTAAAGAGGCCTTTTTAGCTCAAGAGTTAAAAGCTGATGCTATACTCAAGGATACATGCTTTTAAAAAAACTTTATAAGGGTGAGTATTTATGTAGTCAGGCAATTATTGTTTTGATTGCAAAAATAGGTCACTGGAAGCAATGGAATTTCATATTATGCAGCAATACAAAAGCAAAGTTGTTTTTCAATTTCTTAATGCGTATGTATGTATGACAACATAAAATATATACTACGTAAAATATTTATGCTTGAAGTTATACGTACATATGCTTTTCTGTTTCTTAAAAAATGAAATTGTACTACTTGATTTAATACATGTTAATATATTTTATATTGTGTATTAAATAAAAAATTAATTATAATTAATAAAATTATGCAAAATAATTAAAAATACGGCTATAATGTTTTTTTTATAAACTTGTTTACTGCACAACATGTCATAATTCCACTAAAATTATATTTTTACAGCACTTGCAAATAGTTTTCTTTTATTTAAATTAAAGTTGTTGAACAAAAATAAATCGCATATACTTGAATTTTTTTTGTGTTACTATTATTGTTAATATTAATTAATTGTTGTTTTTAACTTTTATTTTACTCGTCAAAGTAAAAAATTTCTTTATTAAAGTATAAAATACATAACATAAGTAATTAAATTACTTTTACTTAACTTCCTTTTAACGCTCAGGAGTGCTTGTCATTTTATCATTTTGTTCTTTATAATTGAAGCTCATGGAATACTCATGAAAATAAATAAGAAATAAAAAGTATATTTTTTACTTTTCAATTTACTGCAGATTTTAATAAATCTGTAGAAAATATTTTAAACGACTTCCAATAAAATATCAGAACAAATTTAAAATTTAATTGTTTGGAAATATATAGTTGTCTCTAATATAAGTTTTTAATTACAGTGAATACTTGAAACAAAAAAAAGCTAAAATTTTCGGAGTAGTTAAGTCGAAGTTATAAAATAAGACTGGAAGAAATATTTTTAACATTATTATTCACATTATACCTACCAATTGTATATTAGAATTTTGCATTTTATAAAATAAAATATTTCTAATCCGTTTTTTAATAAATTAGAAAATTATGTGATTTAATAAGAAAATGTCATGTTAAAATTTTATTTTAGGAAAAACAGAAAGAAGTATATAGAAAAAGCAGTTAAAGCGAAAATGTTCGAAAACAAGTACGAATTTAGAAAAATTTAAATTTTTGCAAAAATGTTTGGACCAAAAAAAAGCTTTTTTTCATCAAAAATAATTAAAAATTTTCTTTTCATTTTGCACTAAATATTTTTTCTAATTCATTATGTAAAATTTTTCACGAATTGTTAAGCGCTTAATTAATAGTAAAGTGAACCTTTCCAAAAATATGTAGACATCAATTACAGGACTCATTAAGCTTAATCTTAACGAGATGAAATTGAAAACAATATTTCTTAATTTGTGTTTGGCAAAATAGTTACCTAGTTTCAGTGCCAAAAAAGAAAAGCTTTCATTTTGCATTCAATATAAATTAATTTTTAAAGAAACTAAAATAGTAAATAATTTTTCCATTGCAAACATAAAATAAATCTATAAGTAAAATCTCTTTAGTTTTATTTTAAAATCTTAAAGTTTTGGCTATTAAATAAAGTTGTATATACCATACGTTAAGGAGTAACTTTTAAACAGGATAATGCAATAAAGTAACCTTTTCTTGTCAGAGAAAATAACTTAAAACGTTGTTTTAATAATGTTGGTTTCATTTTCTTTATACAAAAAGATTTTGTCTCACGGCAAACTTTTTATGAAAATGTCTAAAATCAAATTTTCTATATTTTTAAAAGTATTGTGCCTGAGAAATTTAAAGTAAACAAATGGGGGAAACAATAAAAGCTCAGTTTTGTTCCACAACATACAATTCCAGACAGAACATTTACATATTTATCTATTGTATATCTTATATTTGAAAAGTAAATTTAAAGGCTCTTTTTTTAACACGATAAATATAGACTTCGTTTTGTTCAATTTAAAGTGAAATCAGTTTATAGAAATATATTTTTGTTCGAGCAAAAAACCAACTCAACAAAGTATAATACGGACCTAAGTGAGTGAGTCATTGTATATTTCTTAACATTAAAATTGCTTTTAAGAATTCAAAAAGCAAAATTAAATTTAAAATAAAATTTAATTTAATTTTCTAATTTATTAATTTTGTTTTTCTTCTTAGTGTTTTAACTATCTAAACAATAAATATAATTAAATTATTCTTGGTAATTAGTTTTGCTCCATTTTGCGTCTGTTCTATTACGTCTCACTGCAAAATCCCATTTGGGGCTTTCACTCATATTTATACCAAATACAAGGTTGTCACTTTTGAAAATCGTGTCATTTTCTCTAACCCTCATACACTTGGTATGAAATTATTTTCTATAAGTGCATATGTGTATGTATATGTACTTGTTGTATGATGATGACCCAGTTACAAAAAGCTTACTTCCTTCCGAACTTTGTTTTATTTTAATCATTTTATTATTGTTACTGTTGTCCTCCCTCTTTTTCTTTTCTCTCTCGCTCTCTATCTAACTCTCTCAGATTTGTTGTTTGGTTTGATTGCTTTGGAATTGCTTTGTGTAAACACAAGGCTACATGTTTGAATACAAACAAATATACAAACTAAACTTCTGCATTTATTAAATGTATGTAGATATGTTGATATATTTATATATTCATGTATTTATTTATAAAATTAAATAATAAATTGCATAAACTTGTAGTTGTTGTTGTAGACTTTTTATATTATTTTTATAACTTAAACTATAACAAACAATGTGATGGCAATGATGATGAGCTAAATGCATATCAAATAAATAAGAAAATAAAAAGTGAACAAACAGAAGCAATTGGGTCAGATACGAAACTTTGAAAAAAGTTTTTATGTATGTAGAAATGTTTAAGATTTTGCAACAGAAATTGCTTTTAATTGAATGTTTTAAGTCCAGCAAGGCAAAAAAAAAAAACGAAGCAGACAGGTTTTTTATATGTCCTAAACTATTAAATATTATTTTAATTTTTAAAAAGGAGAAATATTATAAGACACCATTTCCTCAGCGCCCAAGTTCATTAACACGTTTAAATTCACAATGAGCTTAACTCAGTATGATGGTAACGATTTTGACGTCTCTATTTGTAAAAATTCTTTAATAAATATCACCGCCATGTTACACAATAACATGGCTTTAACATGATGGCAGCACGTTTATGTGGTCGCGAATTGGCTTAATATTAATTTTCTTCTAGGAATTAACTAAAACGAACAAAATATTTTTAGAATTTTAAAAAAGATTAAGTTAGATAAAAATAAAAACAATTTCAAAACAAGGATAATAGATTAAAATTTTTTTAATCCTTTGTATTAACTTCCTTAGTCATATAAAACTTAAGTGCAAATATTTGTTACTTAAATATTTAGACTTAAAAATTCTAATATTGAATCGTCATGTTTTCTTGGGCGATTTAAATAACTAAATTAATTCATGGAAACTTTTTCATAACAAAGCTAACTGAATTAACAGTTCGCTTTGGTAATTTAACGTATCCAAGCTACAGTTTTTCATATTTTATGAGTTTATAATTCAAAGTATTTAAATAGCCAACGTAGATTCGTCCACAGTAACTGCCTAAAGATATTAAAATAGAGCCTCTTCCTACCCCAACTTAAAAGTTTGTACCAGCAGTTTTTCTTCTTTAGACAAAACACTTGCTTAAATATTTAACTAGATTTTTGTTTGTTTGCTGCACACTAAATTAACTGTTCTATTTTATTTGTGCCATAAACGTCCTTAAAGTATGCCTTATGCTACAATTGATTTATTGCCCCCAAAAATATGCTTTATAATACATTTGTAGACATAAATTATATTTCCCCCCATTTATTTTTCAAGCTAATAATAAAATATAATATTGGCAAAAAAAAACAAAAAACAAAACGCCATACTGCATAAAAATTACTATTTTTGAGTGACCTTGTTAATATGAAGGAAACAAAAAATGTTTTATATAAAATCGTTTTGATTTTCATTTTGTATTTTTATAGCTTTATTATGGCAATAGTTTTCAATATAACAACCCCCAAAATGCAATTTTAAGCAAATCAAAGTAGGTCATTTATACACAATAGGGACAGAGAGAGAGAGAGAGAGAGAGAGCGCTCACTATTAAACTTGTGGATACACACACCGGAGTAATGCCACGTATATTTTTTCAATGGAACCCCTATTATCTAAAAAAAACTAAAAAAAAAATTAAATAAAAAATAATAATAAAATGAAAATCCTAAGCCGATAGATCAGATTTTTTTTTATAATTTAATTTATAATAGATAATAAAAAAATAAATAAATAAATAAAATAAAAATTTTTATGTATTTTACATAACTGCTATTGTATATAAAACATGCATAAGAATGCATTTAGTTTTGTGTATGTGTTAGGTTTAAGAGTCGGTGAATAAAGAAGGGGCACAAGGAAATATAATAGTTCGAGCGAAACTAAATATTAAAAGTAAACCAGGTCAAGCGTATTTACAGTTAAAACTATGTAGAATGAGGCATTTTATATACAGAGACCTTAACTTATATACTCGTTTATAAATGCATATGCATTAATATACACTCTTACATGCATATATACATATTATGTATAATAACTTAAATAAAAAGCTTTTAAAAAGTTTATAAAAGAGCATATACAAGTATTTAAGCATAATATTCGCTATAAAAATTAATGTGGCCTTAAAAATTTTGCAAAAAAAGAAAAAAAATAAATGCCTTTTTCCTTAACAAAAACCTTTAACTTTAAATAGATTTTTAAAATAATTGCTTTTTTACATTTGGCTTACAAATTCAAAGCCATGGCAGCAATTGCACAAGAAAAAACTATTGCTTCTTTGTTTAACACTTTTGCTGTGCATATAATAGTTATATTTTAGTTAAAGAGGCCACCACAATGGCAATTAGTCTTAAGTTTGTTAATTGCGCTTTAGTTCTTTTTCCTACATTTTCCTTTCTTTTGCATAATTACTTTAAAGAAATTAATTAAGTTGTTTGGGCCTTGTAAATAAAATGTTTTAATTACCTGGGGCATTTCTTGTTAAATGTAGTAGGTTTTTTCCTTGTAGTACTTCTACTTTTTAGTAGTAAATTCATGACTGGCAGTCATTAGGGAATATTTGTGACAATGTCAACAAGAAAATCATTTAAAATTTACTTTGGTATATTAAAATACAAAAAAAAAAACAAAGAAAAACAATGTTCAGAATGCTGGCAAATAAAAAATATAAAAACAAATAAAAATGTAGCATACCTTAAGGCACAGTATTTAATACCTTTGTATAAATAAGAGAAATATACATTTAGGAGTTGAAAAAATCGTATGTTTTGACATGTAACATCTAACAAATTAAACCGTTGAATGGGCTCTTTCTCCCCTTTTTTAAAAAAAATCATTTACAATTGTAAAATATTAACTCAAGTGATAACAGAAATCTTAAATTATAAAATGTTTTTCCTTATTGTTTTGGCATCATCTATCAATTTTAATATTGATTGTTAAATCATAGGCTACACTATTTCGCACTTTCACATATATTAGTGCAAATAGTTTCATGCCATTCAGACGGCAAATACGATTTGTTTCTTGTTTCATTTTGATGTTTAGTTACATGCAAATACATAAATAATTCGTGTCAATGTGATGTTTACTACTAATTAACAAAACTGGCGACAATGACATTAATTTAAGGCATGATTATTTTTAATTTTAATCAATCAAATATTTGATTTATAAATATTTTAAAATTCTGATTAAGCAAAATCCGTATTAAAATGAAAAATCTAACATGAAAAATTTATTTTGAAATAATTTTTAAAATGAAATTATTCACGAAATAGCATAAATATATTCCACCTTAAAATAAAAGCTTTCTTCGACCTTTTTCTATATATTTTTCTATATATTTTTTGTACAAATAGTACAGATAAATAAACGATAACTTGCTTTTTAAAATTAGAGAAGAGTGTATTTTATTGTGGTTCGCAGCAAGATTCGAAATAAAACTACATGTTTTGCTATCATATTTTTGTATGGCAACCCATCTTGTTCCTTGATTCGATCGCGAACCGCAAGTGCGGGAGCGAGCCTCATATCGATAGTCATAATTTATTTGCCATATAAATCACTTGTGGTAATAGTTGATGTGGTCATGATCGTGTAATTTGAACAGGATATATCTTTTCTGTTGTGTTTGTCTAAGTTATACATTGGTAGCGTTAAATTGTTATCAGATAGTAGGAAGTGCAAACGATCCCATATTCCCTACACATTGAATATATATTGTTATGAAGATGATTTGTTTAAGTTTTCAAAGAAAATATTATCAGTAAAAAACTGCGTAGTTTTCTACGAACTCTTATACACACAAGACAACAATAACATGCTTTTAAGAAATTCCACGAAATAAACTAAACAACAAAAAACAACTAACACATAATAAAAACAAACCACACAGCCAAGCAGGCGTCTACACTGATTGATAATAACAACAAGAATATGCGGTAATGCTAAAGTAAAATATTCTTGTGTATGCGAAACCCGTTTAAAATAACTATATAAGTATTACTTTCTACATAGATGAATTAATTTAAGCTTGGCCATTAGTGAGTAAAGACAACAAAGTTAATATCATGTTTATTTTGTGTGTTTTGAAAGTAAATAAATCGTTATGGTATTTGTTACTGTCTTCCCATATTAGCTTTAAATTTTTACTTTCTGGAACAACATTATATTTGTACTTTCCTGAAGCATTTCTTAAGCATATTGCCTTACTCTTCGCTATATTTATATTTATCTTTATCTTCCAATGAGCATAGTATTCGCCGTGGAACTTGTTTTAGCGCAATAAGAGGAGACTCACATCGTGGGCATAAAGAAGGCGGTCATCATCATTAAGTATACTCTTCATGTAGATAATCATGGATGGAAATGTTGTACAAATAAAAAGCTAATAGAAAGCCCTGTGGAATACCGTAAGAAATTTCATCCTGACAAGATAACTTGTCCTCAATTTGTACGCAAAATTTGCGATTATTAAAAAAAGCTGTAAAAGAGTTTTACAATTGATGGACTTAATCCGATCCTAATCATTTTAAATAAAGGGCTTTCTCGGTATCAAGAGAAACCGCAATAGTGCACCTATGTTCTCTTAAGCTGCTCATAACATCAGTATGGAACTTTAGGAGAGCATGAACCGCAGAACTTCATTTTTTCAAACAAACTGTTTTTGAGGAATATGTGAATTCTGTAGGCCTATTATTATTATTAATATTATTATTATTATTATTCTTTATTCTTCAAACAACTAGTACAACAAGATGATATCTTATAAGTGACGGTGCTGTTGATCCTTACATATACAAATTGAGTTAATATAAAACTTAAATCTAGAAACAGAGCATTAACAATACACAGGTATAAAATGAAATAAATGTCAAGAATAATAAAGTTATAACGAATAAAGATATGATTAATCGAAAGAAATGTAATGTAATGTAATGTAAAAAAAACACAAGTCAAGGTTGGGTAGAACTAAATAATTTATAAAGCTTCTTTTTGAATAAATTTGCGTTGCCTATTTTTTGTATAGAATTTGGCAAAGAGTTCCAAAGACTGGTTACATTCATGAAAAACTGGCGTTGAGATAACAGACTCTTGTATTTCTGCTGGATAATATACCTACCACGATGAAATCTTGCAAAAACTATCCTATCAAATAGATACGATGATCGTTCCGAGATGATAATTCTGTGCAAGAAAATTAGACACCTATATTTTAGAAGATCATCGAAAGTCATTCCAAAAATTAAATTAGAGTATGATGATTTTGGCCACGGCGGTCTTTCTGAAATATATAACGGGCAATATTATTATATGCGACTTTCAGTCTGCGCTGATCAGTGCTGTCACAATTGGCATAGATTTCACAGCCGTAAAGAAGTGAAGGGATCAGGTAAGTCTTTGCCAAAATCATGCGTATATCAAACGGCGTAGAGTCCTTTAACGACCATAGGGTGCGAAGTTTACTGTAAACTCTGCCAACGACAATATTAGTGTGATTAGTCCAGGTCATTCTATTATTAAAAATTACGCCCAAATTAGATGCCGATTCTACCAATTCGATCACATTCCCGTCAATTCTTACTTTAATGTTAACCAGAGTTCTCCTAGCTTTTGAGGGGACAATACGTTTCGACTTTGAAGCATTGATATACAATTCATTAGATATGGCCCAGCGATTGATTATGTGCAAATCATCATTTATCCCATTCACACACCTAGGAACGTCATTAATCCAGCTACTGTTATAGACCTGCACGTCATCAGCATACATCTTTGTGCATCTTGCTGCTCTTAGAAATGCCAGGTAGGTCAGACAGAAGAGAAGCAGACCCAATATAGAGCCCTGTGGTATTCCTCTACTAATTACAAGCGGATTACATCTCCTATTATCAACACTCACTATTTGACATCTGTTAATCATATAGGAGGATATTAGACTGCAGGCCAAGCTTGCGAAATAAAATAACTTACGCAGTTTTATTAACAAGATAGAGTGATCAACCGCATTGAAGGCCTTACTATTATCCAGTAAAATCAAGAAACCCACTTTGTTGATGTCGAGATCAGATCCGAGGCTCTCGACCACATCCACTAAAACCGTTATACTATTATTATCCTACTATTATCTCTGATAATTTTCTCGAAAAGCTTTCCTATATTAGGAATTAAGAAAATTACTTTTAAGCTATTAATTTCGTTGTTATTTTTCTGTTTTGGTATGGGGACGATCTTAGCTATTTTCCATGCACACGGATAACAAGAATTGTTTAAGCAATTATTGAATATAATGGTAAGATACTCAAAAGCTTTACCTGGAAGTTTTCTTATTATAAAATTTGAAATATTGTCCACCAACCCGTTAGATTTCGTAAATTGAATGTTTCCTAAATTATTTAAAGAAGTACAATTACAAATAAACATATTGATGTGGGTTTTCAACTAATAATATAATATTGTTGCATACTTTTAGGGTTAAAAAAAATTATCACGGATGGTATATTCGAAATCTACTACATTTGCATTCGAGTGACAAATTAAATAAACTGTCATATTATAACTCAAATATTTAAAAATTTAATAAAAATTAAGTAAAATTTTTTAAATCTATAAATCTTTATATCCATATAAGGGTTCTTTCCATAATTCTGTTTAAATTACATAATTTTACCTTATTACTTAAGAAGCTTACAGTCTTATAACATACGAGTATGTGAATATTAAAAGTATAAACTTAATCTACATACACATTTACGATATGTCAATCAAGATCACATACTTTATACCTTTTAATTCTCTGGTTTTTTTCGAGTCTTTTTTTAAATAAAAATTGCTTTTTAAACCCCCAGGAAAGCGAAAACGAAAAAAAGGATAAACTTTTTATGCATACTTTTGGGCTATTAGTAAAGAATGTTTTTCAAATGGTAAAGAAGAAAAGTAGGTCACTTAAATAATCTTTTTTGTACTTTCAAAACAAAACTGAAGCCGTTTTTAATCTACTAAGTCTTGAAAAACATAATTTTAATTAATTTGTTAAGACCTGTCTGATACAAAGAAGTATTAAAAAAAATTATGCGGCATTAGAAAAAGAGAAAGAAAACTAAAGAAATTTAATTGGAAAAAACAATTAGGCAATTAATAAGAGTCAATTTGAAGCAAGGCAGAGTTATTAGAAAACCCTGCGTTAAGTTTTTCTTTGCAAAATAGAAATATTCTTATATTTTGAATTTTGCTTTAAGTTTGTCTTTTATTTCTATTTTTATTTCTTTTTTTTTTTTGTTATACATGACCTAAATTTTCAATTATGGTAGAGAAAATCTAGCAAAAATAACAAATAGGTCATATCTATTAAATATATTTTACTGCAAAAGTTTTTTTTTTGTTCGATGCAATTAAATTAATTAAATATTAGATTAGTTTTTTTTTTCATTACGCTTTAACTGCAAATAAGTACTTTCAATATACAATAATATATTGCCGCTTTTGTGTTATTTGCAAAATTGTACAGATGGAATTTGCCCTACAATGAGCTGTGGAAAGCTAATGTTTAGTGAAAAATTGTAGGACAGAAGAAATAAAAATTCAGAAAACTTTTTATATATTTAAATGAAAAATAAATTTTTAGTGGCATAGTTTGAAAAATAAATAACTTAAACAGGGATAACAGTGAAACGTAAGAAAATAATGAATTCAGTCAGTTTGAGAGCAGCCTTAAAGTCGGCATTATTCTTGATTAAATATGCAAATATACTTTAAGGTAAAAACTTTTAATTTTTAAAGCATTAAATTTACATAAAAAGTATTATTTACCTTTAAAAAATAATTATTATTAATTTAAAAATCTCAATGTTTGTAATTATAAAAAATGAGATATGTAACAGAAATGTTACATATAATTAATACTAACGTTTAATAAGCATTGCCCATTTTTTGAAAGCGGAAAGCCTGACTTAATGTAAGATAACAATAATTAAATGCTTTTGATATTTCTATAGTGATATTTATGTTTTGTGTATATTGTTATTTTTCAGTTTTTTAATTTTAATAAAACAAGACTAGAATTGTTTTTTTGAATAAAAAGGATTGACGAATCATTTTATTATACTAAAAAGTTTGAATAAAACAACCAATTAAAAAAATGTTACTTTAAATCGAAAAACAAATCTTTGTATGTGAGAGTTAATTTCGCTGCTAGTGCCAGAAGCTTTTAAAGCGCTATTGCAATATTCTTTCGTATTCAACATATCCAAATGAGCACTCAAGTCAATTACAAGCGATCTGGTATTTTAAGGTAGATATTTCTAATAAAATTAAAACTTATTAATTAACTGCCTTAAAGCAGGCTACGAAAAAGTAAAAAGTAGTTAAGGTTCGCTAAAATACATTTTTGAAGGGAAGTTACAAAATTTATGTATCTTGCATAAACTTAAAATTTGCAGTAGTTATCAGATTTAGACCCGCTATAACTAAATTTCAGGTTAAATCCTAAAGGTAAAACTTAAACAAAAATAACAATAAAAAAAGAATAATAAACGTACCAAAATAGGAAATCATAAAAAAGTTAAACTCCTGTATATGCTAGGAGTTGTACTTGAATAGAAGTTCTGACCAGGAATACTATTGAGTTGCTATTACGAAATTCCAAAAGGATAGTATAGAAATGTGAGAGGCAATATAAAATATTTCCCTGCTTTCAATAAAAGTCATTATTGAGGTGAGAGCAATTATTCTCTATGTAGTTTCATTAAATATGACGTCTGAAAGTTTGTAAATGTTCCATCATTGTTTCGTTATACTGAACCATATTGGAAATACTTAAAAAAGAATGGTCTTACACTTGCTTTGTACAAAAGAAATTTGGCATTTACCGGTAAAAAATCTGCTGTCAAACTGTTTTGAGAAAGTTCCCTTTACCTTATTAGCCTTCTTCATATTAAGTAAAGCGTGTTTAATCAAATAAACTCCAAAGCACTGGATATTGTTCTAAAATTTTCTTTCATTGCCATTTAGCAATAACTTAAAATTTTTGCTATTCGGAGTAATTTATAATTTTCGAAAGCATTTCATAAACATATCACTCTACTATTTTTCACATTTATCTTTATGCCCCTAGTGGATATGGTATTTGCCAATAATATTTAGGTGGGCCGTTTCACATTGAAACGCAATTAGAGGAGTAGTAGCAGGGGCATAAAAAAGTGAGCCTTAAAAAGTGAGCATAAACAATACATTTTGAGTTTAAAAAAATATCATAAATATAATACAAACATTACGAGCATTACGAGACATCGTAACATAATAACATACTTTTGTTTTGTAAGAAAAACTTCCTATCATCAAAGAAGTTTGGAAATAGCTTGACAATAACTTATTTAAAAAGTTTGTAAGCATTTTTAAACTTTTAAAAATAAAATTACAATGGATTAAGTGACAACAAAGTAACAACAAAGAACACCTAAATTTAACAATATTAGCATTTGCCACATAATAAAAACTAATTAAAAGATTTTCTTTGATTACTATTTTTTTTTGTAAAGACTATGGCAGTAATACATTTTAATGGAGTTTACTTATTTTTCAGCTAAAATAAAAATTACTTAAGTACAAATTTTGCAAGTGTTGATTTGGTTTTTTGTTAAATTTTTTAAAATGCATATACTTTTGCTGTTGCTTTGGTGATTAATCACTCTGTTGTATTTCTAATTAAAAAAAACATTAACAGAAACACTAACTATAAATTAGGTTACTGCAATTTGCTTCAATTTTTATTCAAAGGCAAGTCTAAATTAAAAGAGAAACGAAAACAAAAAAAAATAAAAGAAAAAATAATAAAAACCAAATCTAATTTGGAAACCATCTCATTTTCATGCAGTAAAATAACCAAATGTAAAATAACCAAAATTTATACAGAAAACATTTTTTTACCCAACGCATTATTAAATTTATTTTACTTTTTTTCGCTTTTAATATTTTTTTTAAGAAATACATTCTCCGCAATTATTATTGAAGAGAAAAATAAAATAAATAAAATAAAAACTTTTCAACTTGCAAAAGAGTTGGATTTTAGGAAAGTTGTTGAATGTATTTAAAATAAAAATGAAAACGTAATTTTTTTAAATCATGTACTTGATTGAAAATGGAATTAAAAATTTTTAGCTTTAATAACTTTCAAAAAGTGACCCAGAAAGTTTTAAGTAGATTTCATTAGATGCTTCTTTAATTAAAAAAAAAAATCACAGGCAATTTTATGTATTCACGGGATAAAAAAGAAGAAATCTAAGAGGGATGTGGAGACAAATGCTCTCTCTTCTTAAAAATGAACGAAGAGAGTTAACGAAATGGTTTTACTGTAACTCTAAAGAAACCTAGAAGATGGTATTACAAATTTTTAATTTCTTCAAGCTTTACTTGTCATTGTGATACCTAAGACAAAAAAAAAGATCACCCAGCTTTTACTCTAGACTAGTGATTTATATCGCAAACAGTGGCGTAATTGCAAGCGTTCGCCCAACACTAAAGTGCCTTCTGAATGGCATTAACATTCAATGTGACCTATACGCAGTCCTGAGGTGAATTGCTGTGCCAGCTTATTTCAAGCACAACCAAAAGAATAAACATCATTTTGTTGATATTTTTCTTAGCCATATGATATCTGAGGGCTTGTCCATAATCTTGAGATCTTGTCCATAAAAATAAAAGCTAATTACCTATTTTGCAAGAATACTGGCTGTTTGGTTTTCACAATACTGATATGCCCGTTTTATCCACAGTAATGTCACCTAACTGCAGAGATATCTCTTGAGCTTTAGGGCATATTTTAACATTCATTTTCGGCAAGACAGGCCCAGTAATCTAAACTTCATTTAGGTTAAAGTCGAGCTTAAGAGCTTTAAAATAATTTTACGTATGCATTAAAAAAAAAAACAGAAAAATTGCTCCAGTGGTGCTCTCTGGCTTTTCTGATCGCTTTTTAAATTCATTCTGATATTTTTAAGGTGCATTTATTCTGCCTCTAGCTAATATATTTTCTTATTTTCTTGCAGTTCAATGTGTTAAGAAATATAGCATTCTAGAAAATGACCATTTATAGTTTTAGATAGTTTTCTAGAACACTAGAAGTTCGGTAATGTAATGTGAAATTATCGAAAACGCTCTTAATAAAATAATCCAATCGATTCAAGTGTTTACTGAAAATACTTTGCACGATAACGTTTATAAATGGTGCTTTTGAAAATTACTCGCTTGTTTTGTTAACTCATTTTTAAGCATACAAAAACTTAATAAAAGCAACTCTTAGTAAGATAACAGCTTTGTTGCTATCGAAAGCTACATAATTATCTCTTAACAGCTTCTCAATTAACTAGCAGCTGTTATGTAGATTTTAGTTTATCAAAGCAAATATTTTTACTTACTTTTTGTTAACAACACAAACCCGAGTTTAGCAGTCACTTACCTAAAAGAAGACAAACAAAAAAAATTTTTTTATAAAAATTTTAATCAATTAAATTACGTAATAAAAACACAAATTTATGCAATATATTTATAATGACATATTTTTGTTGTTATCTATTATCTTTTTTAAATCCAACGACTTTTTTATTTGACGTCATTTGCGGAAAATATTTGACGTACTTTGCCTTAATCTTAAGATTATCAAAGACCACAATAGTAATCGCCATATACATGCATAGTAGCCCACACATTTCATTCAACGCCTTTCAACACATAATAATCGATAGGGTAAGTGAATGAATGAATGAATGAATAAAAATCGCCTATGCCTACCACATATATTCACAAAAGAAAGAAAGAAAAAAAGAAATAGAGATTAGAAGTATATCCCTAAGGGTGTCAATGTAATAAAAATGTCTGTAGCATACCTAAGGGAGTTTAAACATGTGTTGAAAAAATATTTATTTTCATTATGCGAAAAGTTTTGAAAATGTGTGTGAAATTGGATGATCTCAGAAATGCTTCAATCAAGATACCTTTTAAGAAAAAACTGCCAACCTTGTTAATTTTAAATAATTTGTGACTTTGGTAAATGTCAAGTTCCATGTGTTATTTAAAAAGGTGCAATCTACTGGGTACCCTTGTCTTCGTAAATGGTTAGTCCCTAAATTGCTATGAAAATCCATAAAATTGTATTGCATAACTTATACATTTTAAAAATACATTAAATTTTGGAACAATTTATGTTATGATTAAATTATATCATAAAATTTATGTTATAATATTCGTACACAAAGACTGTCCGTATTTAAAAGTTCAGTATCACTTAAACCGTGAATTTTTACATAAAATCTGCCGCTGGAGTTGCTATGACAACCAATACTTAAAATTAATGGGTTTTCTGAAATTAACATGATATTCATAAACATTTGCACAGCATCAGTACTATGTCCGCTATAAGAACTTGTAGAAAAACTTAACTAAAATATAAAAGATGTTCCTATGAGGACGTGATTTGAACTTAAACTTGAACTGATTTCAAATTAACACAAGATATATACAATAGTGCCTTCTAAATAGGTAAATGAAACAAAAAAAATATAAAAATTAAAGGGCATTCTCATAGAGGCCGTTATTGGCACGAATATGTCTTCATCTATTTAACCGTTAAGATAGACGTTTGAAATTTGCACACAGTATGTGCGATTATTTTGTTAAAATAAAATTAAATGAAGGCTATCACGATAGTAACATATATGAAATAATTTATTGAATTTTATTTTCCCAAGTCCTTCTTTTAAATTTGCCCATAGCATGTATTACCTTGGCCGCCGGCACAAAAAATTAAATTAAAAATTATTCATCATACGGAATCCTTCGTGTGTGAGTCCAACTAGAATTTGGAATCTAATTGAGATTAGACATATAGGGTCCGCCATCTAACATTTTTTTCTCTCTCTCTCTCTCTCTCTCTCTTTGATTTGACAGATAATTAGTTTTATCTTTCCGCTGAACGAATATGGTTGTGTATATGCTTGAACAACGCTTCGACAAGTGGGTTTGCGATCGACTTAGAGAAGATGCCGATTTTGCAAAAAAAATCATCTTTTCAGATGAAGCTCATTGATCTTGGCGGGTATGTAAACAAGCAAAGTTGTCGCATTTGGGGTACAGAAAACCCGCAAGCATACATTGAAAAGCCGACGTACCCAAAACGAGTCACTGTTTGGTGCGGATTTGGGCCATTTTTCAGGAGTGGCCGTAACAGTCAATGGCGATCGTTATCGGGCCATGTTGAATGAATTTTTGTTCACAAAAATTGAAGAAGAGGATATTGGCAACATTTGGTTTAAACAGGACGCCGCTACGTGCCTCACAGCCCACGCTGTGCAGTTTTCTTTTTAGCATTAAAAAAAAACAAAGTTATTTGGCGCACCCTATATTTTTGAAGGTTATGTTATGAAGCTTATTTTAGGCAATAAATACAAATAATATTGTAGTTACGATCATTAAACAAGCTAGTGAAGATTATATCTGATAGCTGTCAGAGTATATTTAAATAATGACAACATAAATTGCAAGTGAAAGAGTTTCAGGGTCCACAAAACGATCACTCAAATTTGCATTCTATTGTATTATATTCTATTCTATTTATTTATTTAATAATATTTGATAAAAATAAAAGGTAAACCTTTTTCTTCTTCCAACACTGCATCCCCAAACATAAATATTATGAACAGCATTTTATTTCGAATTATCTTTATTCTGAATATTTCCTTTGAAAAACTAATTTTCGTGATAATAAAGTTTTGAATTTAAATTAAAATAAATATTTATTTTCAATTAAAAAATGTTCAAAATAAATAAAAACTAATTTCAAATCAATAACAATCTAAAATGAAATATAAGGAAATTACATAAATAACGATTATCCTGACATTTTTTCTTTTCTTGCTAATCTTTATTTAAATTCAATTTATTATTGAAGCAGCCTTAAGGTAGACTTAAATATGTATCTTAACTTTTATATAAGTGTGTTATATATCGATGCATATATTAAAATGGCCCAATAACCTCAATCTTTAACATTTTTCTTTTACCATCATTATTGTTGGGGATGTATTTGTTTTTGTTGTTGTCCTTTCATTTAATAGCTGGTGGTGTCTAAAACCATTTGTGTAAAAAATTTCTATTTAGTTATTTTTTGGTACGTGAAGATGGATGTAATAAAACTTGTGTTTGTATTTTTATTTTTGTATACAGATATATAAGTCTGGCAGACATTGCTGTAATAATTTTTGGTTCAACGTTTTATGTTGTCAGGCCTAAATTTGTCTGTGCTAACGTTTGTTTGTATGCAGATGTGTGTGTCTGACAAAAACCTATAAAAAAAGTTCATTGTGCTTAAAGGAGCCCCCTTAAGCAGGGCACATATTCAAACACTCAAGTACACATTCTCCAAAAACAATTTATTCAGCTGAAATTTAAATGTTAATGTTTCTTGTCAAGGATATTTGCTTAAAATTTCTAACATATACACAGGCATTTATTATATAAAAAATCAACACAATCAGACAAATAGAATGACTCAAAGAAAACAACAAGACATAAAACTTAAGCTCTTTTCGAAATGAATAACTTAATGACTTTTTATTTAATTGATAAAACTTAAGAAAATAAAAAACTATAAAAATATATTTTAATGATTTGAAAATAAAATTAAGTCTTGACTAGGAAAGTTTTGTACCTTTGTGAATGTAATTACAGCCATGAATCACTTACTTAAATAATATTATTCTATTCTATTCACAACAATAAAATTAAAAAGACATTCACACTTAAAATGACTTAATTTAAAATTTAAAACATTAAAACAACGTTGGCTAAGGCTTAAGTCATTACTTTTTAATAAGTATTAATTAAAAATACATTCAAATAAGCTTAAAGCAATAATAATTAAAAATAAAAAGATTTAAACCTTGAGTGAATGGCCAAATGTAAATTATAAAGTTTAACAAGTTCTGTCATGTCAATGACTTCAAAGACGCTAGCCAGGCGGTGATGGTTTAATACTGGTTCCTGGTAAATCAATTTTTTAAATTATAAAAAGCAAAATATTTTTGCATTTTATAAAAAATAATATTACTTTCACAACATAAGGCTAAATCGTTCTAATTAAGAGCACAAAAAAACAAACGAATTATTCAGCCGTTAGCGCAACAGGTCTTTGCAATTAATAAGAAATTTAAATAAGTGAACTGCTCTTATTAGTGAGATTAACTTAAAAGAGTATTAGCAACATTTTAATAAAATAATTTAGTAAAAATTTTGCTTAAGTTGTTATTAATTTCAAATAAATTTGACAAATAAGAAAAAATGCCGGTAAATTAAATAAAATCTTTGCGGGGTTATTAAGAATTTTAGTTTTTTTTTAATAATATTTTATTGGCTTTAAATTTTGCTAAATTTGCTAGAATATAAATAAGAGCTAAAAAGCATCCTGGACTTGATATACGTGTAAGACATGCTCAATGGCTGTTCAAACAAAAGTGTTTGCATCGAAAACTGTCAGAGACAAGATAGAAAAATATGTATTTAAATATTTCGACAGCTGAAAATGATGACATAGTGACACAAATTGTAAATTATAATTGTCAATAATAACTTTTAAAAAAAGATACGACTGTTAAGGATAAGTGTTTTTGACATAGCACTAGCCACTTTGGTTGAATTTTATTAGAATTGTTTTTGGCAATTTTCTTACTCTTATTGATTTCAAAATATTGCTCTGTCTAGAATACAGTTCCTGAATTCCGCAAAAGACATTTTAATAATGCTGGGCAATAAAAATTACAAAAATATATCCCTCCAAGTTCCAAAGCATTAGATCATATTGTCCTCTGCCGAAAGGAATTTATTCTAACGCCTGAAGGTATGACAACATTTAGCCCTTTTTGTGTGTTTAAGGTTAAAATATAAAATTTAAATATTTGAATGCCTATTAAGATCCATGATCTTAATTTCATCACAATCACTTAGGCCTGTGTAAAGGCCTAACACTAGATTTATAATGTTAGTGGAATAACATTTTTGCTAAATTTTGCCAAACAGTTTCTTAAGTATTTATTATTGCAAACAATAATACTTAACACTAGGTGTGCTAAAGTGAATATACAAATTTTACAATTTTAAAAACTGTAAATCTAATGGAAATCTAATAAAATAACTTCTATATAAATATTCAACTTTTTAATCGCAATCCAATTCTTTTATGTCTGGCCAAATAATTTCTCTTTGGAGACATGAATAATAACGAATAATCCATTTGCATGTGAGGTTTTGTCTCGCTGTCATTAAATATTAAAGTTGTGGTATTTTTTACAAATAATTTATTTATTGGACAATGACATGATATGAAAAATACTGCTGTTAATATTCATTTTACTAATATTTTCAACACACAACGGGGTCGAATAACAAAAGTTTATAATAAAATATTTTGTAATTGTAGAATATTTATAGAGGAGATAGACAAAAATTAACACAAAAACAAAATTTCGCTAAAAATTAATTATTTTGTTGCTGGTAACTTAATGTGGAATTTGTTAAATATTTGGTGACTTATATGCACATGTGTTTTAACTCTTCGAAAAAACTTCATAAGGGTAGTTATTTGTTGTGAGGGAATTTAAGTTCATGGTCATATTACTGTAGATTGGCTTCATCTATTGTCCACTTTCTTAAAGCAAAAACCAAACTCTTAAAAATATTAAACTCGCTTCTGTTCCCAATCATTAACATTTAAATGATTTATGTCTATTAAAAAATCATTCGCGGTCTACTCAATCTTTGCTTTTTGATTCTTTTGTAGCAGATATACATCTACAAGTTTGCGTGCTAGAACCCCTGTCTGCGCCTTATGCAGTTCCTTATTCTACATTACTCTGAGAGTTATCGTTTTGCGTTTATTAGCGCAGTTCTTGTTTTAGCGATTTATTACTTTGATAAGTTACCACAAGGTGTCCGACCTATCTCCCAGATAAAGCGTAGTCTACTATCTATCGTCTATTTGTCTCGTCCGAAATTAAATACTCTCAACTTTGGATCTTTAGGAAGTTGAAAATTTTATTTAGCTAAATATTCTGCTGACCTTTATATCTATATGATTGACTCAGTTAAGGTATTTGATGTAAACATGAAGCACAGCAGACGATAAAAACAAAATAAGATAAGAAGCTATTGATCCTACTTTAAAACCATCCGTTATTTAGGACCTTATATCCGCTATTTAAAAATTAAAATTTTATATTATTTCTTCTAAAATTTAATAACAACTCCACTGTGCGACACTCTCTTTGAGATATTGCTGGTTATCATGTAAATTAAATTAAATCACATACTGAATTTTGCGAATAAATTAATCAATTTATTTAGGAAAATATAAATCTTTTAATGAATTTCGTTTTAAATCAAAAACAGACTGAATTCATTTTTTTTGTTTATAAAATTAATTAATGTCATGTATTAAATTAGTCACCATTATTTTGTGGTTGTTGTTAAGCAACTTTGTTTTGAAAAATGATTAAACAAACTGAAAGTTAAATGAACTTTTAAGTCAACAAAAAATGCAAATAAATCTGATTACTTTAAATGAAATACTAAACGAAATACAAGTAAATTTTATATAGAAAATAAATTAACAATTTTTCAATGTTTTTTTTTATTAAATATTAATTATTAGTTTGAATGGTTACAATACATTTAACTTATTAAAGCAATTGGTAACTGTAGGAAATAACTATAGGATTAAAGGGGGGTAATAATTACAAAAATCTCATGGCTGCAATATATTCGCTAAAGTTAGAACTCATTAAAAATGCAATAAAGATTTCTTCATCACTTTGCTTGTACAAAATTTTAGTTAACGCTTAAATTATAAGTTATAGACAAGTGGGCGCTGATTTATTTTTTGGGTTTCAGGATCTTGCATTATTTTCAATTGGCAGATAATACCGTCTTACCGAAGCCACATGTCTCTCATATTAACGCTGAAACACTTGATTGGTTTTATTTAGACTTCATTTTAGTAAACGGTACCTGCTTGCTACTTTTAAGTCGTTTTTAGAATATAACATGGAAGGATATTTATTGTTTAACAATTTATTTTTGTTTTTACTCTTTGTAGCTTTAATAAGAACTTTATTTTTAGAACAAATTGAGTTTTGTAAGTCTATTTACTGTTTCTAAGAACCGGTATTTGAGTTAGAAAATCTTCCATGCAACTAAAATAAAAAATGCAACCGTGAAAGTATCGAGTAACATCCTCTAAGCTCTAACTAAATATTAAGAAAGTAGTGTAAATACTAAATACCTATCACGAAGCACTCATTACCACTTTGTCACTATGTAATAGCCCCCTTCAATATTAGTCAGTTTTCGTTGAAAGAACTTCGATATCAGAAGAACTTCGGTATCGAGCATAATTAACAGCCATTGCTTTAATTTTAAAGAGATATCCAATGACGTATTTGGCCTGTAATTAGTGAAAATTTGCTGATGTTTCTATGTTCCAATGACCACACTTATCTTTAAACATTTTTCTCTTCGCATGTAATAAATTTAAAATTTTCGCCGTCAAATTTTATTTATTTTGGACTCCCTCCCTTAGCTTTGCTGTAGAATAAAAATCGTGCAAAAATTTGAAACGATCTTTTATTATCGAAAATTAGAACTATGTGTTTTATAAACAAATCACACAACTGAATGAAGTATTTTGGTCCCATTGTGCACCGTTCGTAAAACTGGAATTTTGTAAAATAGTTTTCATCGTTTAGAATCGTATATTTTAGTAGTATTAAATTTAATAAACAATTGTGTTTTTGTAAGCAAGAGTATTTAAAGAACAGGGTTATAAAGAATTAATCATGTAACAATTTTTCCAGAAATTTCTTAAAAAGTACCTAAAGCTGCATTTAATACGATTGTAATAAACAAAATAATGAGTCCTAATAAAGTAATTTAAAATTATTTTGTTAATGTTTACGCATTATTTTACACCAAAGTTAGTTTCTTTTTCAAAAAAATTTTGAAATCAAAATATTTTCTTTTTCCATAAAAAATTAATTTTTTTTTATAATAATTTCTTTTTACAATTTTCGTTTACACTTGAGAATTGTACTACCAAAACGTTCGCTGAGTATCATGTTCTCGTTCGTTTATCGAAAGTGGTATAAAATTAACTTTCCTTTTGATATTTGAGGGAAAATTACCGCTTATTGCGATGAAGGATCTTGTATACGTCTATTACAAAGCCAATTATAAAATTAAAATATTTTTTTATAAAGACAGTAGTGATTCTAGAATAATTACAAAAACAACTTATATTGCTTTTTAGAAACATAACCTGAATGCTTGTTGTTTATGTAGAGGAAGGGAAAAGTAATACATTACTCTCTTACGTGAATAAATGCGACCTCACTAACAAAAATCTGTAAAATAAATCATTGAATCATATGTTTGATGCCCAACACAACTTTATGTTCGAAATGACATAGAGGCAATTTACTCTACAACTTAACGATATTTAAATCGAACTACGAGTTTGAAAGTTTACTTAACCACCTTTATAAAGATTCGAATAATTTTTTTTTTGTGTAAAAATAAATTTCTATCCGTATGAGAAAATAATTTATATTTACATCTTATTAATTAAATTTTTAAAAAACTAAATAAGAAGTTAAGAACAAGTTGCTTATTTCATTTCCAGCTTAAATTTAAATTTTTGCTTAAATTGTAAAATATTTGCTTTTTCTAAAAATATGTGAATTCTACTTAAAGTTAACTGTGCAATTAAAAAATCCCAAAAATATATCAATTTATATTGTAAAAGAAAAAGGTAAAGAAACCAAAAATCATTCCACTGCTCGACTAAGACGTTACGTATCGTTACACTTAAATTGTATGGTGTGACTTTTTGTCTTTTCGTTGCTTCTTCTTCAAACTTACAAACATTTTAGGTTCAATAACTGTTATACATAAATACATACCTAGCAAACAACCGTAATAATATTAACAAGAACAAGAAGAAGTAGAAGTAAAAAACCTAAAATGACCTTCAATGTCTAGACGTAGTATTTGACAATTTTACATAAATAATGTTTTCAAACCAAAGTTTTATTTGGTTCATATTTTTGGCTGCCTGGGATGTTACAATTTGGTTGGAATGGTTGGTAGAATGTTTGGGTTGAAGGTTGTTTACTGACTTTATTTTCACATTTTTGTTATAAAACAACATCGTATTGTTGTTTGGTTCTAGACGTTATATGCCTTTCTCTTGTATCAAAACAAGTGTGTAAAAGTGCGTGCGCAGGATATTTAATATTTAATAGCTGTTACACACAGTCATACTTGTATAATTTTACAAACAAATTTAAAATTATATTTCTTCATACTTAGTCGGTATTATATTGTTTATAGGGTTCCTTGAAATTCCAGTTTATTCACATTTGATACCAGTAAGTGTTAATGTAATTTTTGTTATTGTTTTAGCATACGGTTGATCGTTGGTGTTATTGAGCCCATATTGTAAGGCCAACAACTTTGACATTGTTTGCAGAAAATAAAAGTTCAAGTTCATGGTAAAAAAAGAAGGAAAACGCGTAGGTATGATTATTTGTTAGTTGGGACTGGTTGGTTTGAAGAGAATTTTAGGTTTTATAGAAAAATGTACGTTAAATTTTATTAAGTATTTTTTACTACTGATAGCTGCCTGTAAGAAACATATATTTTATCACGTAATTATGCTATCGAATTGATGTAGATTTTATTTTGTTTAATTTTACTGCTTTCACTATAAAAATTTTATATTGCAATAAATTTCATAGGAACAGATTCTATTAATTTTTAAAGTTAGTGATATTATCCTTAAATTATTTAAAGAGTCATTATCTTAAATGTGACAGTTATACAGTTATAACAACTAAGAAAAAATGTATTCTATTACTTGGATCATATCTCTTTCTTTGCCGTAGCTTTCTTCTCTTAAAGAGATTCAACAGAAATGAAAGTTTAAGGCTTGTTGTTTATGTAGTTGTTTTAAAAGTAGAATGTAGAGAGTGCTTATACATTTCTAGATCAATTTAACCTCCCAAATATGTTTCCTTTCATGGAATTTCTTCAACATGACATAATTTTTATCCTTGTTAAAATGCTGTAACCTCGTCAGTAAGACGAGAAAGCTACATTAATGAGTCAACACTAAAACACAACAGTAAATATATATTAAAAATTAATCATTTGTGTTATAACAAATACAACTCTGTGTAATATGTGAATAGGTTCGAAACAAACCACATTGTAATGTTTAAATCGAACTAAATGTTTTATAATGCTAGGCAGCAATAAATTATTCACCAAACTTGCGAAATACGTTTGTTTTGGAAGACCGAAATATTTTTCCAACGATTTAAGTGTTTTTTTTAAATTTTCTTTCTAAGATGAAATAATTTATTATTAAAAAGTATAACAATTTATAACGTTATGTAAATTCTACAAAAAACAACTTTTTTAGGAGAATAAGGAAAAAATTTAATGTTGAGGTGGATAGGCTTATCTACGCCAATAATAGTTATCAGGCAAATATACGAGTAACTCTTTCAAGTTTTTAGAAATGTTAATTTATGGAAAATAAATTCAATCAGTATTTTATTTATTTTAATTTTTAATACTCTTTAAACACATATTTCTTCCAAAGACACTAATGACGAATTGTGCGTAAAAAGATGTTTTGCATTATCATTGGAAATTACATAACAAGCCATTTTCCTACTTTTAAAAGCATTCGGATTTAGTCAGAAGCAAAGAAATTAGGTAACTTATGAATGGAAGCCGAAGTACGATTTTGCATGTCCAAAATGATGGTTAGCACTTTTTAAAGTGGCGATTTCGATATAGAAGACAAGGAAAGTCCTGGTTAGAAGATGAAGAATTAGAAGCATTACTCGACGAAGATTGTAGTCAAATGCAAGAAAAACTTGCATTATCATTATGGTAGTCACACATTAAGTCATTCCTCTACGTTTACAGATATTGGAGTTCAATAAAAATCATATTTGAATTGAAGCCAAAAAAGGCGATTTTGCCTGTCGGAAAAGATGTTTGAACGTTACAAAAAGAAGTCATTTTTACATTGTATTGTTACTGATGATAAAAAATGGATGCATTACAAAATGGATACATTACCGGGCTTTAGCCCGGTCAAACAGTCAAAGCAAAGCCGAATATCCATAACGCCAAGGTAATGCTCTGTATTTGGTGGGATCAGAAGGGTGTTTTGAATTATGAGCTGTGGAAATGGGGTCTTTATACCGAAGACAAATGATTCATTTGAAAAAAGCAATCAACGAAAAACGATCAGAATGTTCGACTAGAAACGAGGCCGTTATTTTCCATCGTGCCAACGCTTTTCCATATATTGCAAGACCGCTAAAAAACTATTTGAAAAACAGTGTATTGGAAATTTTATCTCATCCGCCTTATAGCCCAGATTTCTCCTCCTCTGACTATTATTTCTTTCGCTAGATGCAGAACGCTTTTAATGGAATACGCTTCACTTCAGAACAGGGTATCAGAAATTGGCTTGATTTGTTCTTTAGCTCAAAACCGTAGCAGTTCTTTTGGCCTGGAATCCATATGCTACCAGAAAGATGAGAAAAAGTAGTGGGTAACGATGGACAATATTGTATCAGTTCATTTTCTTATTACAATAAATGCACTTTCCAAGCAAAACAATCGACACTATTAACTTGTATATCTATTATATTACAATTATTTGTGTAATATTTGATTTTATACTTTCAAATGTGCATGTACAAAAACATTTTTGGAGTCAATAATATAATTGATAATTAACTGACACTTTTAAAATCTGAAGTTTATATAATTTACAGTTTGTAAAGTCTTTAGGTGAACCAGTAATTAAATTACTGCATGTGCAATGATGTCAATGATTCCTTTATTAAATTAAATTACAATTAAACATAAACTCAACACTGAGCTATAAAAAAAAAATTTTTAAATTTTATAAACTTAACTGCAATTAAGTATATTCATGCACTGCAATGTTAAGTGGTTGACATTAAGGCCAATGACTTGTTTTGTAATAAATAAAAATTACAGTTAAAATTTCATTTAAAATTTTAATTTAATTTTTGTTTTCATCATGAGTTTGTCGCACAGGCCAATAAACATCATAGTTGAGTGCTAAAAAAAGGCGATCAACAACATTTTTTTTTTACTAAAAAAAGTATAGTTTTTTTTTTTTCTAAATATATTTTTAATTGAAATAGTGATATTTATTTAATTGATATTACAACGCTCTTATATATATTAATAACTTTTAAGGCGACCTTGATTGTTATCGGCGCCTTTTAAAAGACAGATTTCCTATTCTATTAATTTATTTAACTTGTCAATTTGTATCTAGATTTGTTCATTAATGTATTTAAACATGATAAGATATAAGATATTTTGTCGGGTTATCATACGTCTAAATTTTGTAAATTGTTGATATTTAATCAAAGCGATTATTGATCATTTCGTTTATTGTGACAGAAATTAATGTGAAATCACTTAAGGTTAACAACAGATTAAATCCGATGGAGGAAGGTTTATAAAACAAATATATTTGTATGGGAAGGCGTGTTATTACAGATATTATTAAGTGTTAATAGTGAACACAATTACGTTTTTATAACTTGAAACGAGTGTGTGATTATTCAAAAAAGCTTAAAATTTGCACAAAATTTAAGAAATAATTTTAAATACTAATTTTATATTTGTTTAGAGCCAAAGTAATTTTGGTAATAAAAAATATTGCGCCAATTTTGCCACTTAATTCTGTGAGGAAGTAAATAAGTCGCTGCCGGTTGAAAAATGAGACTATTATGGCTAATTATAAAAGCGATCATTAACAGAATTTCATAGGGATACTCATTTATTTATTCAAACAGTTTTGATAATTTTGGCGGAAAAAGGTAAAAATCTGTATTTGCAGGATTTAGAGATAAATAATTTTACTTATAATGTATTTAACGATGGCATAATTCTACGTATGCTATCAAAGTATTTAAATTTTGAACGTTCAAGAGGTATGTTTGTACACTTAATATATGATTTTATTTATTACCATTATTTTTTAGTCTCTTTACCTAGAGTTACACTCGTTAGGTTTTTTTTTAATTTGAAAAAGGAACGAACAATTTTGTTTGATGACATTTTACTTGCGCGGCTCTGAATAATTGCGACGGCAAAATAATTTGGAAAATACTTTCTGTGAATAAAAAACTTTACACAAAATAATTCTCTGGTCAACGTTTTGTGATCTGCTGCCACCCTACCTGCACCTTTGATTTCTCTTTATAGGCGAGTTAAAACGTTTAAATTGTTCTACTATGAAAAAATCTGGCAGAGTGTATTGTGCGCACTTTTTAGTTGTACTTGGGGTATAAAAAAATATAAGCTTACTTTTGATATATTTAACAAAAAATCTATCAGATGAGTGACAGTCGTTAGATCGGTTATTTGATAATAGATATACGAATCATTGCGTAGAATAATTTTTTTTTTTTTAAAGAGAAGTAGCACTTCAGGCTACAATGCCTATTAAGTCAAGTACCGTGCTACATTCTTTAGGAAAGGGATAGAGAATAGATGAAACAGTTGGTGAAAGTACAAGTATAGTCGGAAAACTACCGTATTTAACGACAGCACAGCGACTAGTGACTATGCCTTCATCACTGAGCAGCCCCACCGACAGTCAATTTTTATTTTTGTAGTGAAAAAAATCAAGGTTTTCGTTGGGAATCGAACCCACAACCCCCATACTGACAAGCTAGTACACTACCTATTAGCCTACAGGGCCACCTATCATACCTTTAATGTCTTAAAGACGTAGAATAAATTATTTTTTTTAAGAGAAGTAGCACTTCAGGCAACAATGACTATTTAGTCAAGTACCGTGCTACATTCTTTAGGAAAGGGATAGAGAATAGATGAAACAGTTGGTGAAAGTACAAGTATAGTCGGAAATTAACTACCGTATATAAAGACAGCACAGCGACCAGTGGCTATGCCTTCAGCACTGAGCAGCCCCACCGACTGTCAATTTTTATTTTTGTAGTAAAAAAAATCAAGGTTTTCGTTGGGAATCGAACCCACAACCCCCATACTGACAAGCTAGTACACTACCTATTAGCCTACAGGGCCACCTATCATACCTTTAATGGCTTAAAGAAAAAATTATGATAACCTTTGTATGCATTTTATGTCCGTAATCTTGCCAGTAACTTTTTGCAAAGAATTTAATGCAAATTTTAAAACAGATTAAATTATTAAGCTTTATTCTGAACTATTTTGACCAGTACTCAGGGGATGACCACTACTCATGCAATGCATTGTATCAGAATTAGGAAATTTGGTTATGGGGAGGAGAGAAGAGGGAGTAATAAAGAAATAAAGAAGAAGACATAAGATTTAGTCTCCAATAAAAAAAATCATATTCTAATTTAATAGCAAAATTAAGTAAGAGAAATTGGTATTAATTTCGCGGGACCATTTATTGCTGGAAAAAGACAATTTAAATTAAATTTAAAATACTGATACAAATTTATTTGTTTAAAACTAAATTATTTAAAATTGCTAAGCTTAAATATTTATATTCCTCCAACGGAACATATAAATGGTAAACATATCCCAGGTGAAATTTTTTTTGTTTAAACTCCCTTGTTTTTCTTTTAGGTATAGACTGGAAGTAGTCACTTTTTTTAAGGCTTTAAGTGCAATTAAACATTAAAAAGTTTTAGTTTATAAAACCTAACAATATAAAAATGATTAAATTATGAAATAAATAAAATTTTATAACAACAATAACTCCATTATGAAGATACTGCTTCAAATTATATTAAATTAAAACATAATTTACTAGATATTAAAAAGTTAAAGATTATTTAATATAAATTCTCCCCTAAACTATGCAACTGATATTTTTAAATATTACCCTCTGGTAGATAGACTTGAGATTTTATTACAAATGCTTAAAAATATAAAAAAAATACACATTTCACAAAAGTCCTATGACTTAACTTTGAAATATGAGACTGTTGTTGTTGTTGTACATAAAAAATGTAAAAGTTTTGCAAAATATTCTTGTATGATATGAGTGTACATGCTTCTGCCACCAACACAAATAAAATTAAGTTTTTGTTGTAAAGGAGTTTGTAATATTTATTATATATAGGGTTAACTATAAAGTAAACGTTCGTAAAGTTCAAACAGATATGTGTGGGCATAAATAAAAATAGGGTTTATAAAAATTTATTTGAAGTTATCTCATTTCATTTTCCTATAGGTTATTGACACTATTATTCCCTGCTTTTTTGTCGTTTTTAAATTTAAAAAAAATATGTAAGCATATGACCGTAATACAAGATACAAAACTTCATAATAATACCAGTACTTACGGCAGTGTGAACCCTTTTGCATTTACATGAGTACCTAGCAGATGTGTGCATTATGTATGAAGTGTATTTGTTGTGTGTACTTGTACTTGTTTATTTTAACAAAATGTGCACAATAACTATATGCTTTTGTTGTTGTTTTTTTTTTGTTTTTACTATCCTGTATATCACTTTTTCTCTATGGCATGTATGAATAATGAATGAAGGAACCCCATATAAAGGTTTTAGTAAAATAGGAAAAAATATTAAATCAAGTTTTATGCATAATTGGTGAAAAAAAGTAAATAAACAATCAGATTGTTGAAAGATCATATAGACAGAAACTTTTTGTTTGGATGCCATAAATTTTTTTTAAAAAATACAAAAAATTATAGCCTTATTATACAATTGTTTTAATTAAAGCAAAAAAAAAACAAAAATAATTCTTAAGATAGAAAAAAAATTAATATATGTATAACCTCTCAAGATTTATTTTAATGCCATTTTTATGTGGCAATAGTACAAAGTTATTCTGCCACATTTTTCATTACTTTTTTAGAAACGCAATAAAAATTCAAATACAAGTTTTCTTCTCAAGCTGGCAGTACTATAGTAAAAATTAAATTATAACAACAAATTTAACAGTTTGCGTATATAATAGAAAATACAATCCCAATAAATACGCAAGTTTAATCTCATAACGATAATAATTTTTATTAAAAATTTTTCTCAAATAATAACGGCTTGAAATTTCTATGAAAAGAAGACTGGCTTTTTTCTCTTTTAAAATTGTGACAGGCATCTAATATCTACGTAGATGTTCTTCAAATTTGTTGCTTCTTAAAAGTATATTCTCCGATAAAAGTAAAATATTGAAAACCTGGTTATATTAAAGCCTTTTTTACAAATTTCCTGTGTAGATTAAGCGAGATATTATACTGAAAGAGTTAAACGAATGTACGATATATTCGTTTAACTCGTTCAACAGTCTTTCTTAGAAGTTTATTTATACTGAATCTACGGATTCAAGATCTTTACAGATACTACAACACTAAATAGTAATAGTACATTTAGTTATTTATATTCAGTTATTTAAATTAAAATTAGATAACATTTACCAGCATTAACATTTAAAGCATAATCATTACATTCACTACAAATGATCAAAAATAGGTCAGAGTCAGTATAATTTGATCTGAATACTTTAATTACCAATGGATTAATATAGTGCACAGGACGAAATGGAACAATAAATGAAATATTGTTATTAAAAAAACTGAAGAGACATTTCGTGTTTTTTTTTAAATTTACAACAAAGGCAACATTTAACATTATTCTTCGGCCGTTTAGAGTTGACAGATTTACCAAAGCAAGCCTTCTTGTTGGATGATAGAACTAAGAGATTCCATTGGAAGGCTTGAAGATAAAATAACTAGCACTGCTTTTGGAGCGATATCATGCTATTACTATGAACTTTATAATATGAATCCCAAATTATTGAGCCATAATAATGGGTCTGACAAAAGAAGTTTAAAAATGTGTTCTGATATACGGGTCACTAAACTCCTCAAGTGTTTTGTTAGTGGTTTTTAAAATTTAATTTAGTATCGACTAAAATATCAAGATCTGCAATTACATTCAGTTCCTTAAGTTGGTAGCCGTTTAAAATATACTACACGTTTGTATCATAACTTCGCAAGAAACAAGAAACTTTTAAGATTCAACTTCACACGGTGTAATATTACACCAGGAAGGAGAATATGATGACCGTGATGTTTATATGTTCGAAATATCTTTACGTCGTCTGCATAGAACATTTGATTATTAAATCGCACTGGGTAGATCATTAATAAACAAGGAAAATTATAAAGGACCCACATGACTACCCTACGGCACACCAGATGAAACAAATATTTCTTTGCAAGTAAAAGCGTTAAAAGAAAAGTTTTGGGTTCTGTTTGAAAGAATTTCATTGATTTACATAAGTAAATTATTTGTTGTTGTTGCCATCAAGATATTGAAACAGAAGGCATTAAATTAATAAAATTGGAAATAAGAATCTGTAATCTGTGTAGGTTTTTAGTCAAAATAATACATTGTATTTTATACAGTCTTGAGTTTTGAACACTGCCCCTTAGTTGCATCAAAGCTAACAAAAGAGAGCCTAAAGATAGAAACATTAGGATCTTAATATCCTAATGTATGAAAAAAATATGAATAGAGAATTATCAATTAAGATGACAAGTTATTGTTTTGTTTTTTTAATAAGGGTTAAAATAGAATTTCCCTAAGAATGTCTTGGAAATGTTGCAAAGCTCTCTGATTTAAAACGGACAGCATTGCTGTTGGCTGCCACCATCACTATGCACACATAAATATTTGTTCATAACTGTAAATAGATGTACAAAACAAAAATAATTTCCATATCGGTAACCATTTGCCTGAGTTAAAAAAAAAATAATAATATTAAATTTTTTTTTGTTGTTATTATATGTATATGTTTTTGTATTTCTACTTGCTTACAACTCTTTTTTCCTTTTGTTCAAAGTGTATCAAAGTTGAAACAGATTTTCTTTTCTTTAACCATATGCATGCATTTTTTCTCAAACTGCTTCAGTTTTTCTAGCCGGCTTTTTTTTTGTTTATTATTCATTGTTTTGATTTTCTTCTTAAAATACAAACATAAACATTTTTTCGTTAGGAAAAAAAAAAGAATTACAGAAAAAAGAAGTTCCAACGTTTGCTTACATTTGTGTAAAGTATTGCTTCTTTTTTGTTTGTAGAAAATCGAAAGAAAAAACGAAGACGGCAACGTCCTGTATTTTATAGGAAATGTTTTTTACCTCAATATACTTTATAGTAATTGCAATAACAGCATGTGAAGGCATAAAACCAAACAAGGGGCCAAAGTACTTAAAGTTGAACAAAGCCATGCCTGGGTACTCTGCATTATATTTTAGTTTACATTACAAATAAAATTTAATTGATAACTGAGTAAAAAATGTTATCATCAGTAAATATTAACTAATACTGTAACTTATGGTTTATTAGCCGTTTTAGCGAAATTTCACTTACATTACCAATATTAAAAGCATTCCATTTCTAAAAATAATAGAACTCTTTTCTCTTTTTATTTTATGTTAATTTTTTCAATAAAATTTTACTGATACTAAAAATTGAATTTGCATTACAATTAAAATTTTACTGATTATTGTAGTTGTTTTGGCAGTCAATAAAAATTTACTGGTACTGATAATTAAATTAAATTGCACTAGCAGTAAGAAAATTATTTTTAATTCAATTTTATTTATGAATACCGCAAAATGCCCAGCTATGAACAAAATGATCTCCCTGCATTTTGCAATATACTATAAACTAAAATATGTGTAGATATCAGAGCTGTAAATGAATCATTTATTATTACATTAATTTGTGAATAATTCATGCACTGAATTAGGAAATAAATTCTTTTCATCCAAAAAAAAGTGAATTAAATGAAATTTGAGTTAACTAAAATGAATTTGGTAAAAATAAATTGCAATTCATTTCGAATACTTGCAGTTCGTTTGCAATTTATTAAAATTGAACTGATTTTTAATTAATTCAAATGAATTATTAAAGATAATTAGAAATTAATTAGCAACTCGTTTGAATTGATTTGATTGAAATTAGAATTTATTTTATAAGCGAATCCCTTTGGTTTTGTTATTCAATTAACTTTTTATGTAAAAGACAGCCGGCATAACTCTCGTTTTGTACATTATCTAGCATAGTTCGGAGACAAAAAATTTTTAGATTTGAAATTCTTATGCTACACAGGAAATGTCAGGAAGTGGTAGTATAGGAAATAAATTATTAGGTATTGGCGAACTTCCTATAAAAAGCGGAAAATTTTACTATTTCTATTTTTATTTTTATCAAAAAGCATGAAAGTATTATTAAAGCTGTGCTTAACAATCACTTTTTGTTTAAATAATCTCATAATTTTATATTGGGGAATATTTCCTTTTTTTATTTTTCAATCGATTTCATATATGCTGGCAACTTTGAATCTCAACATAATATATTTTGCTATCAAAGATATATTCCTTTACTCGAAATTTTTACTGTTTTTACAATTCAAAAAATTTTTACACTTTTTGTATCGAAAACTTTCAGTTTTAGTAAAAATAGTGAATTATAGTAAGTAAGCGAACACCATGTTTTCTTCTTTTAGGCGTGGATCCAAGGCAAGGCTTTTAATTTTTTATACTGAATAGTATCATTTACGTAGATCTGCTCACTTTATTTCATTCATTTGAATTGCAATTCATTGTTCTCATTCATTTGAATAAATTCAAAACCGACTCAATTTAAATGAATTGGAAATGAATTGTAATTCACTTTAACTTTAATTCATTGGAATTGCAAACGAAATGAAATTCATTTTAACACATTTTTTTGAAGAGGAAAGGAATTGAAATTCATTTTTTCCTAATTCGTTTGAGTTACAAATTCAAATTTCATTCAATTCTTTTTCTCTATTTTGTAACGAATTAAAATAAAAAAATGATTCATTTACAGTTCTGGTAGACATTTTCTTATACTGATTTAAAAGAATGGTTTGATTCAAATGTAAATAATTTTTTAAAATTTATTTATTTAAATTTTGTTTCTGTTTTTTAAGGTTAAATCCTTAAAGTATGCTTCACTTATTTGTGTTTGTTTGACGCTGGTCAACTGTTCTGCAGAAAAGTTATTCTTCATATTAAAGTAGGATAAATAGTCGAGCATTTTTCAATAGTTAGTGGTTTTTAGGGGCTCCACGCCCCAGCTACTGTCCTAATAAAGTGGTTACATTATTATATTTCATAGCTCGAGCACAATTTTTGCGGTTTGTATAAAAAATCATAGAAAATGGGAAATATAGTGATATTTCAGTTTTTTCAGCTCAACAATTTTTGAATTATGCTGAAACATATTCATATTTTTTTTATTTTCTCGTGCAAAACCAAAAAACCTGAAATTGTAACTTATTATTCTGTATATAGGTTACATCATGTTAAAAAGATTCTCGTCTTCTTTGTAAAGTTCTCTGCTGATTACAATGCATAGCAGAAACGAAACGAAAATATAAATAAACTTAAGGTGCGACTTCAAAAATTGGACCTATTAAATTATCATCACTATATTCGGTACCTGCGGTTTCTATTACTGAAGAGGTTTTTTGGAAGAATAACATGATACATTTAAATAATAATGGAAGCCAAAAGTATGGTGAAGCTTAATATACAATGGGTATACAAATGAAAAGTTAAAACTGCTATTTTACTATTGTAATAATTTAATATGAACATAAGGGTGTTATATCTAGTGTGTTGACAAAAAGTTACAATAATACCTTATTATTATAATTCATTTAATTTTTTTTAGGAATTAGATTAATAGATATGACAACAGTGAGTGCATTTACTCACCTGTGGAGTTTGTTTGGCATTTTTCAAAAGACAACAATCCTTTAATAGTCTGCCTTTGAATGTATTATGTATTTTTGTTGTTTTGTATTTTTTATTTGTTTATATTTTATTTTGGTATTTTTTATTCAGCCATCAATCTAGAAACTATTGAATGCAAGTGCATGGTTTCTTTTTACTTAGCAGCTAGTTTTTTAATGTATGAAATACAAATGCTTGAGTATCCTGTTAAAAGTTTCGCTTTTATTTCTACTTCTCTTATTTTGTATTAAATTTCTTTTTACATCGTTACTTTTTCACTTGCTTTTATATTTTTGGATTTTTGTTTGTGTGTTTTAAACATAATTTTCATTTAATTTTATTTATGAATTTTTGAGTTTATCTTTTCAACAGTGATGCTAACAAATCAATACACCGAGAAAACTGAGAAAGTAATGAAATTAACAAACAATTAAACAAAAGCATTTTTAAATTTTCAAAAGAATTCTATAACCCAAAGTGGAAAAATTACAAGGGTTAAAATTTGTGCCTTTGTGCGCCCTTTTTTTCTTTATGCATTAATTAAATTTATTTTAATAAAGTTAATCAGCAACCAATTGCAATAAGAAATAGCAAGTTATAAACTATATTTCTTTTTTTATGTAAATTGCTGATTATTTTTTAAAGCATAATTTTTGCTGTTAAATTCTGTAGAAATATTTTGCATATTTTTGGGGCTTTGTTTGTATTTCAGTTTTCAAGGAAAATGGTTGTTTATTTTTGTAATGCAACTGTTTTTCATTAAATAAAAATATAATATTGTGATATTTTATATTTTCTAAACAAACAAACAAACAGATTGGTAATCGTTGTATCATTTCTACATTTTATTTAAATTATACAAATTTATTATTTTGAGTGTGTCTCTTTCATTTTAGAAAAGTAAAAGTAAAGGCGAGGTGTGAAGATTGTGTCTGAGGTCGTGTTTACCTGTTCGTTTATAATGTCATTGTTGAAAGTTTCTGTTTTGTAGATTTCCACCATTAAGACTAGTCATGCAAACGGGCAAACGAAAAACACCCTCAGATGGACACACGTACCTAGATAATAATAAAAGACGGAGGTATCGATAAATTCACTTTGCATACAATGAATACCAGCCACCTAGCATTCTGCTTACCTGAATAGATACGAACCTAACAACAGAACTGCCTGAACGCCAACACTGATTCACCAGTACAGACTGCAACGCGGTTTGAGAATGATGTATTCGCATCGAAAGCGCTCGCCTTCGAATACAAACCAGCAATATTATTTCATTTATTGGCGGAGGAGAAATAAACAACATAATACCAGACTAGTTTTAGTTTAAAGATCATTACAGTTCACACATATAGTGCGCACTTCGCCCCGGGGGCACATGATAGCCTTTTTGGAACCTACTATTCCATTTAGACTGGTGTCTTGCGGGGTAAAAGGGAGCCCAGGCCCCTCAAAGACTAGTAGTAGTCACCTGGACAATCCACATATTTCCACGGGAATCAGTACGCCCCAGAGTTCACTATTTGTCTCTTGAGACAATTAGCTGTTCTCTGACTGGTTATTGCGGTTGGCCCCTATATGGTTGTGGTTTTGAGACCCTCGTGAGAGTTTGTCGGTGCAGATGTAAATCAAATCACATCATATAGTGCGCACTATATCTGCAAAGAATTATAACATTGATTCTAACTACTGGAAAAATAAAGCTCTTGGAAAGAATGAGCCACATAATAAACAGTGAGTTACTTTACTAAAACTATATAGACCCTTAATATTATCAAATTGTAATACTTTGGAATATTTTTCGAGGTTATGGAAATTCATGGCAGTATAGTGTGAACCATTGTTGGGTATTAATCCTATCATTGATAGTTATATTATTAGCCTCAATAGGAATATATTCAAGAGTAACAATATATTGTACAGATTTTTTAAGATATTTCGTGTGAGAATGATGATTTGATACTAGAATTTAAAGAAAAATTTGTTAAGCTTACTTTTGGCAAGGAGTGTCTAGTTAAAATAGAGTCGTGTACTTCATTGCTGGAAGAGTTTATTAATGGTTAATGTATTAAAAGCTTTGAAGATTTTAATATAGATAGAACAAAGTTGAAGTCATAGATAATATATATTTTGTCGTATAATTTACATGGGTAAAAATGAAAGCATATTTTCATTTTTGAGATAAAGTTACAGATACAATCATAGCAAATTTTTACACTCTCAATTCAGAAATTTATAATATTGAATTATGACACTAATGCAGCAAAGTGTTGAAGGCGCCATTAGAAATGATATTAATGAACCCTGCTAACTTTTGATATATTTTTTTATTGATCTTAAACAAATTTTTATTCCTCTATGCGCTCCCCGAGTTTATTTTAAATTTTAGATTTTTGAAAATTATTGTTGGGTAAATTGGCGTGTGATTTAACGCCGCTTGACTCTTTTCTGTGGGAATATGTGCTGTCGATAGCTTAAGCCGACAAGCTCGAAACAATTAACTACTTGAATACTGCCACATATGTTGGAGTCCAGATTAGACTATATCTGAGTCAAACGTGACGATAGTATTTCAGAATCGTTTTTAAATTATAATGCCAGAGGATTATCGTTTGAATAAAGGAAATGTCATGTCAATGTAAAAAATTCATTTTTGTTTTATTTCCTTGCATAATTCCATAACTCTATAAAAACCACCCTTTATATATATATATATATATATATATATATATATATATATTTTTTTTTTTTTAAATTATTCTTTATTAAGGTGTTAATGAGTAATGACGTACTCGATCATTATTTTCTTTGTCTTAGGATATGCCAGTTATATAAGCATTTTCTGTTGGAAATCGTTTTTGCATTAATCATATCATATATCAACATATATATACATACATACATAAATAAAGTACAAGTATCTTCAACGTTGCAACAACACAAAAAATGCTGACGCATAACTTAAACACTTTTATGAAATCATTATAATGCCAAAAGAAAAAAAAACACAAGTAAACGAGCTGATGTTATAGTAAAACTTCTTAGTAAAAAATGTATATTGCATTGTCCAAACCTGTCTTTGACAACGGGCCTTTGAAGTTGATTTTAAAATAAAGCTTAAGAATAATTTAATTGAAAATATATTCAAGAGTTTATGGAGCGAAAATAAATCTATAAAATTAAAATGCGAAACACTCACATTAATTATATAATCGGAAATATTGACAAAATCATCAATTTTAAAAATATTTTCTTGCTATCTGGATAACATTTTTTTCATCTAAAAGGGTTTAATATTTTGGAGGATATTTAGGGTTTGAAGTTGACTCTTATACATTGGCAAATAATCTACAATTCATCATTTTGAAAAATAAAGTTTCAATAATTTGATAATACGAGGCTTGTGTTCGGTTATTGGTATTATTTAAAACTAGTAGTAACTAGTGCTAGTAATTCTTATTTACGCGTGCCTTAGTGCCGTCAGCCCCTTGATCTTAGAGATTCCTTAATGATGATACATAAATGGTGTAATTAAATAAATGCAATTTTTTGTTGTTGTTTGCTTGATAATAAAATAAGTTTTTAACGAGGCGGAATATACCATCTTTGCCCTTTTATTTTTTAAACAGCTTTTAGATATTTTTATGAATGAATGTTTTAACACAAGTAATAAAATTATGCCAATTTAAAGGAAATTTATTCCTAATAACAGAGATCATTAAAAATTACAAAGTGAACATTCCTTGCGCAACAATGAATGCGAATTAAAATTCTTTTAACAAATTTTTCAATATAAAAAAATCCTGTGCCAATCATCTCACATATAAAAAGGTTGTAAATAAGTTTGTCATTGTGTTGGTCAATTTTTCGATTTTTATATTGTGAACGATAACGAAAAAAAAGAAGTAATATAAACGAAAACATATTATTTTTAAATAATTTTCCTATTTAAAAAGAAATATATTTAAAGAAATATGTTTTTATGAGATATTTTCTACAAATCGAAATTTCAAAATTCGGTAGGTTTATAAAAAAAAAGAAATTGTTTGTTTTTAGTTTAAACTCCATGTGATTTCAAAATTCAGATACAATACATTCAACAGCGCAAAAGCTGCCAAGTTGCAGATGAAAGTAAATTGCATGAACTTTTAAATTGCAATGAAATTTGTATGCAGTTGCACAAAAAGTTTCTTCATTAAGCAAGTTCTCAAAAAACTCCCTGTATCTCCTCAGTACTATACAACTGCTAAAAGCAGCTACCGCATCAGTACATACAGGTGATTATTGTGGATGAACATGGCAGCTCGTTACATAACAACAATTAACTGTTAAATAATAATCGGCTTAAATAACGTTATCGGGTCATTTCAAAGATGCCAGTAATTGGAGTGTTATACTTCAAATACCATAGAAAAATTGTCTAGCATTTGGTTACTCGTGAATCTCTTTCTTCTGCTTTCAAAGACTGAATATTTACAAAGAAAAATTATTTCGTATTTCGACATTTACAGACATAAAGAAAATAGGCTTAACGTAATTGTAATAAATGTGTATACTTTCGTTTTTTTCCACCTGTTAGTAATTCAATTTTAAAATATCCTTCTGATTACGATACGAAAGTTGACAATTGCATTTTTTATTTGAAGCAACAGATCTTCCATGTAATTTACATCAGCTATCTTTGGTCAATTTTTTGAAGAAAGTATCACAGATTTTCATTTTGAAAAGACCCTAGTGAGGTTGAGACCAAAGGCCTTTAAGCAATAAATAAAGCTAAAAGCTGACAGTTTAATACCATAGCCAAAGAATTTTTCTGGCGGCTCTGCTATAGCTCCTTAATGATGAGGAAAATTGTGTTATGCATTAGAATATTCCATGCGTAAAAAATTCTGGGTGGTATCAAATTGTTAGTAGGAATGGCTTGACCGTCCCACAATAGGCCTGTCTAATCCAATGAATTTATAATAACGACTAAACTTTAAAAGGTATTGAGACAGAGAGATAATGTTATCTGGATTTAGTTTCTAAGCTTAGTGCTATATTCCATCAATCTTTTAGAATTTTTTTTAAATTTTTCACCGAATTACCACGATTTAAAACAATCTCGTGAAATCCTTTTCTAAACAACTCACTGTTAGCGGATTTCTTTTTCAAGATGTCAGTGTTCCGTCCATTTTTAATACTAACAGCGGGTGGATTCTTATTTTAATGCATATTTGAGTTTTTTAGAGAAGGATTTCACGAAATTATTTTAATCGAGGTAAAACGTTAAAAAAATGTAAAGCATATTTTTTTTAAATCATTGAATAAAGCCATGGCTTTCGAACACTCCCTTATGTAGGGTACATACAAAAAATGTTCGAAATTGACTGTATTCTAATTTAGCTTAAAGACTTAGCAAAATATCGGAACTTTATAAACTACTTAAAAAAATTTTTTTTTCATTAATTTTAACTTTTAATTAATTTAGAAAATTACATTAAAATAAATAATGCTCAAAGATTTTAGCAAACAGAATACAAAGAATATTTTTAAACTCGAACAACTCTTAAATACTAAAGGAAGTAGTATATGACGCATATTTTTGTTTGAGCTTTTCAAATATATCTTCTGAAAAATCGTAACTGTTACTCTGCGGGCGTTCTTAGTTGCAGATAAATTTTACCAGTGAATTATATCATACGTTCTTGTCATCTCTGTATATACCACTGTGTAGTGTGAAAAAAATCTCGTTGAAATCATCATTAAAACCGCATTATGGGGCTTAAGCATTCAATTGAAATGATTTCAGAAAGTGTGTTATTCAATGGTAGACAAAAGAAAAACAAAAGACATATGTGTAGCTGGTCATTGTTCCTTTTGTCATCATTATTTATTGGAAGTGCGTTTCTTCATCTGTAATTCTTCATAAAAGCAAACTAATGTTTGTACAATAAATGAGTGAGTGTACGAACAACATACCCTGTAGTTCTGGTAATTTATTGCGATGATATATATTTTTAATGTTAATATAGTAGAATAGCTTTATTTGTTCTTGTTCAGAAGAGGCCTTTTAATAAAGAGGGCAGTAGTTTGTAGAGTTGAAAGATTTTAATTTTACATTTAAGAGTCACGCTTGCTATTTTTTGGGAAATATGTTTAAATAAAGAGCTACAACAATATCACAAAGTTGAAAGGACTCAAGAGGCTCTAACTTACGTTAGCCTAGAAAGTATTAGCACACCCTTCGCTAGAGATATCAGTGCAAAATATATGTTTTTTTTTTAGAAGAGAAGTAGCACTTCAGGCAACAATGCCTATTTAGTCAAGTACCGTGCTACATTCTTTAGGAAAGGGATAGAGAATAGATGAAACAGGTGGTGAAAGTAGAAGGATAGTCGGAAATTAACTGCCGCATAAGACAGCACAGCGACCAGTGACTATGCCTTCATCGCTGAGCAGGCCCACCGACAGTCAATTTTTTTTTGTAGTGAAAAAACCAAGGTCTTTATTAGGAATCGAACCCACAACCCCCGTATTTACAAGCTAGTATACTACCTACTAGCCTATAGGTACAGGGATACTTGTAGGCGGCCCCGTTACTCTCAGTGGATACGGTTGGCCACAACCCGTAATTGTGTCAAAAAATATACTTTGATATAAATATCTATGACTAAGAATATTTCTTCCATAAAACAAAAAAAATCAAACAAAAAAAAAAACAAAAAACAATTTCAAAAACACAAAAACTTTCAAGATCGCTTGTCCAATTTTTAATAATAATCGGTTGAGACTAAGAAAACAATTAACATAAGTTAATAAAATATATATAAAAGTGTGGGGTTCGTGTACCGTCTAAGTGGACTTGCAAGTTGTCTTCATTTGTATAGTTAATTTAAGAGTTATTACCATTATTTTACACTGCATCTGGCTGACCTATCCAAAGAGTTTTTTGAAGTAGACCACAATAATTTAATCGATTTTAAGTCCATTCCAAGCAGTACCATTTTCTGGACGCATTACCATTCACGGAATCTGCTATTGTCGTCCCGTATTCGTCATTTTTGCTTGCATTTGGTACTCGTTGCCAAAGACGTTTTTAGCTAGAACAACTGGGACTGATTTCGACGCCCTGATAATAGAGTAACATACTACTAGAGGTTAGAAATGGATTCGTTATACTTTACAAGAAGTAAGAAAGGCTTCATTAACATTTCAATTTTAAAGCTGCAGTTAACTATTGCATCAACGTCAAGAAGCATAGCAAGAGCTGGAAATTGTTGAAGGTAAGCTTTTACTAAGTCAATCCGCATGTTTATAATAATGCAACTCCTATACGCAATGCAGCATCGCGATAAAGGTTATTGAATTACTGGAGTATTCAAGCAAGTTTAAGAACTTAATGTTAGAAAAAGAATAAAGCTTGTCAAAAATAATAAGAACTGCCGGGTTTTGGTTTTCCTGTTTAGCACACACGCATATTAAGGGTTTGTTGCACTGTTGTACAAGCTTTTGTGGTCAATGTAAGTACAGCAAAAATTATTTTTCCTTTGTGATTAATTTTCCTTTTTTTTTGTTTTACAAAAGCCTGCTCATAAAAATTTCTTGTGCTTGTTCTTTTTTACTGGCAAGAAGTTCTTAGCAAAAATGGTTGAAAAAAAACATAAGGAATATATAACAAAACTGCTGCCATAAATATTCTTAGTAATTAATTTCATTAAAACAAGTCTACCAGTAGTTCTGGTCTTCGAATTTGATTTCTTATGTAAGAACAGACTGATAGTAGGTTTAGTCTTAGATAATTCTTTTTCAGAACTGCAGGGTTTGCAAATTTTTATTTTTTTTTTTTTAATTTTTAAACTTATTTTTGATTTGGAACCTGACCTGCTTAACATTTTTGTGTATAATTTGCTTGAATTTGTGTTGAAAGTTTTTGCTTCATCAAAAAAAAAACAATTTTTGTTTTTAAATAGTATAATGAGGAATTATAAACATGTTTTATAACGCAATTTATGAATTGTTGATAAGAAAAAGTGGGATATTATATTAAATTACTGCTTTAAAGATTATTAATATAAGTTTTGTTTACACAGATTTTTTAAAAGTTTTGTTACTTTGCTGCCTTTTATACCAAAGTCTAATTTTTAGTCGAAAAAATAGTAAATTAAATATTTTTTAATTATTCTTCTCTTATGGATTGCTATGAAAACTCAAAAGTTTTCGAGGATAAACGATAACAAATTGAAACTAAATAAAGCGATCTTTTAACCATAATTTTTCGGGTATATTTTTTTTTATTTTAAATTAGCATATTGATTAATTATAAGCAGATATAATTAGAATAATACATTTAAGCAACGTGTATGTAAGTAATGAACAAATTTTAGAAAGGTATGCTGGAAAGAGGGACTAATGAGCCAGCCGCAACAAAATTTGACTGTCTCCGAAATGTTTTTTCTAAACCATGTTTTAGCCTGTTTATGCTAGTTGAGTTTTGTTAATGATTAAAATATTAAATATAAATTTATAAATTTAAAATTAACACAAAATACTTGTTATGCTAACTATTTCTTCTGAACCATATATCATACAAGTTCAGTGGCTATGACTGGCACTGCATAAATGTAACTTTTGACACATATTCCGTATACTTACATAAAAGCGCCAGTGAACAGGATAACGTGAGCAAATAATACCTATGCCATAGCTTGCCAGAGCAATTTTAGCAGAATAAATTATTAAAAGGGCTAATGGCATACATTTAGAAATTCTACCCAGAATATTGTTAATGCGCTTGATTTTCGATTTTAACTCTTCAAAAACATCAACAGAACTGAATGCTTTGAACATACACTCTACATGTTCACTATGCAATCTTACAAAAGTGAGCTAAAATCAAAATTCAACACGAACAAGATGAGCTCTTGGGTCGTGAAAAATAAGTGTAAATAAAACGACTAGTCTTGACTGAGAAACGAGTTTAAGAGATATACAGTTCAAGATGGTTAGCAAGTTGACTACTGAAAATGTTACTGGTGGCATAATCTTTTAATCCTAATCGTCGCCAAATTAATATCATTTATTTTTGTTTAAATATGTAACCATTAACGTTTTCATTTTCATTATTCAAGCAGATATTCGTATAAAGTGTATCAACTTTAAAAATATAAAGCATCTACTTAACATCAAAAGCGCTGCAACGCTATTTAAAAACTAAAATTATATGCTTTTGCTTGAAGCTATAAATAATACAAATAATGGGTTTGCGTTATTGCCTCTACTAAACAAATGCATTTAGTTTAGACCTTAAACATAACACATACTCTTCAAACATTGCCGATTGAGCCCTTCTAACGTTTTAGAGCTGAAACCAAAATTATTTTTCAGTAAATATTCAGCCCTCTTTTTTATTCTAAAAAATGGTAAATTAAGTTTAGCTGGGACAATATTAGAGGCCTATATCATATAAATCGGTTCAGGTTTCTAAAGAAACTTTCAAGTATTTCGGTTTTCTAAAACGGTGTAAGAGATACTTCACTCCATCCGATTTCCATACAATTTATACCACCTATATCCGTCCAAAGATGGAATACAACTCCGGCCGGCGCTCCAAAGCCTATTTTGGAGTTGCTCGACCGCGTACAGGAGAGGGCCAGGAAACTCGTTGGCGGCAGTAGGGTATTCAACTCTATTGATTATCTGAAGAATTTCACCGTTTTATCGTTATTACAATGGCAAGTGCGCTAACGAACTTGATCCCTCAACTAGCACGTTTTTGCGCTTAACTCGATTTTCGTTGAGAGCACATCCATTTGTGGTTGATTGGCCAGTGAATCGCATTATAAGGAAAATTCGTTTTTTTTAGCAGAATAAACTCCCTCCAGAAGAAGGAATGCCCACAAACACTACCCCCTCTTTCCTCACTCCCATAATCTTATTTACTAGTTCTGGCACAATGCATTGCATGTGTAGGGATCATCCCCTGAGTACTGGTCCAAAACAAAAAAAAATAACTTTACTCTGATTAACTGTGCAACATTTCTGTGAAGTTCGAACTTAAATCAGTTGGCATTGTTTAAAATCTTTTATGTGATAAGTAGCATGTTACTTAATGTTTTTGTTTTAATATTATTATTGAGATCTATTCCAGTCCATTTTTATTTATAAGGAACTATTTTTTCTGGTACTATTTTCAAAGAAGTTAGGAGATAAAAATAACATAAATTAGACAATTACTTGTTTGTTCCATGCGAATGTCCGGCACAACTTGAGTTCTAACTGAACTTACAGAGAACTTAGATATCTCAATAGGACAGTTTGGGTACCGTTCATATAATCAAAATTGCTTAAATTATAAGTAAAATGTCATTTAACAAGTCAATAATAATAGCATAATATTTTATTTGTATTGGTTTAAACTAAAATTTGTACTCATAATTCGAGTTAGTACAGATTTCAATTAAGTTTATTGCAACTTATATCACTTTATTTTGGCAAGGGCGTTGCATACTTTTTTTTATAAAATTTTGAAAACTTTCTAATGCCAGGCGCTAGTTTGAGCTGTGCGCCATTGCTTGACTTAGTCATATCTGTTGCCTTATCTAATCCATTAAGAAATAAATGATCAAAACTAATACATGCCCGATGTTGGACTAATAATTTTCTAGAGATTTACATTGAGCGGCGCTGTCCTTTGTATTGAACGTTTTTAACGTTTGTAAATCTAATTTTTGGTTTCTGTTTATACACAGATATTTATGTAGCAGAGGCTTTTTTTCATTTTGTCTTTAAAAATTTGATAGGGAATACAATGATCATTATTCGATTGATAATTACCGGTCAAATGAATAGAGCGCTTCTTATTTTATAATCACTTTCTCTTTCCTATACAAGAGAACAATAAGGCTTTATCCTAGTCATATGAAATATTTTAAGTAGTGTCTTCAAGAAATCTATTGTTAAGACGGAGTATTGTCTCTTGCTGTGTTTTAAATTAAACTAGAAAGTGGCCACTTGTATAAAATCGTTTAAAGTGACAGTTGAAAAATACAAGAATAAGAAGTAAAGGTTGTCTATCTAATTAGCTTTTTTGAATTGTTGTTGTCATTTATTTGCCATAGACGAGTATATAGTGTTACTTATTCAAATGAACATCATTCAAAAAAAAAAAAAAAGAAACTTAAATAAAGTATTTTAAAATTTACACAATGTGCTTCAAAGTAACCACAACTTTTGTTTGGAGGCCGAGCAGGAGGTGGGCTAAATGAATATGGAAAATAAAAAAACAAAATAAAAAAAAAATAATAATAATAAAATACTCAGCAATAATTTATTGTTATTGATGGTAATGACTGTTGTTAAAATAACTAAAGAAGTTATTGCTGTTTTGTAGTTTGCTACTGTTTAAGCTTAAGTTTATCATCTTCTGAACGAGAATTATAACTGCATATGGGTGTTTGTGCACTGTGGCTCTCTATCTGCCTGTCCGCATGTCTTTCTGTCTATATCATAATGATGTTCGTGCCCCTTTTTTTATTACATATTCATACTTATTGCAATACTTCTTCATATGGAACCCATATCATATGTCTTAATAATGTTTTTGCTGCTGCATATGAAGAAATCCACAAAAAGTTTTGCTAAGGGAAAAAGCAAAAAAATATAAAACTAAGGAGTGTTTATGGCAGTTTTTAAAGTTGTGTTTTTTATTTTTTCATTTTGTTTTTTGAAAGAAGTTGTACGTGATCTTGCGTAATTATTTTAATATATGTAACGTACATAAAAATTAATGATGTTGTTAAGTCTTTTGTAATGACTAATTGATTTTTGAGCATTGAGTGATGTTTATGGCTTTTGGTTGCCTATTATCCTATTATATTAATGACATTAATGTGTTTTTTTAATTTATGTTCTAAGTATGTTGTTTTTCTATGTAGTAGTTTTAAATATGTAGTAGTTACCAGTAATAAGGTGTCAAAATTATTGCTTTTGCATAAGGCATTTTAAACTTGAAGACAAGGTCAGCTGAACTTTGTTCTTTAGAAAACAGTTACTCACCTAAAAGTAGAAAGAAAACAAGGAAATTAATAAGAAATATGTTATTATATAATTAACAAAAGTTAAAGAATATATATGTATATAAAGATATATATAGATATATAGATACATATAGATATATATATATAGATTTCTTTGAAGTTTTTCAAGCACTTCTATATAAATAGTTTGCATCAACATCGACAAAATGAAGAAATAACAAAATAAGAAATTTTAGTAACGGTTTAGTTAATTAATGTTAAATATAAAATTATAAATAAAATAAATTTGTTTGTTATATTGAAGAAATTATTTTTTGACGAGATTTTGTTAAGTTTGTGTGCAAGTTTTATTTTTGAAATATTCAAATGATTACATGACTGGATCGAATCGATCAAAACTGTAACAGCATCTTTCCATATGCAGGGAAGGAGTTAAGTGCTACTTTTCGCTTATAGGTAAGGTCAATACTTAAATTGTTATATTTTCCAAACATCATCAAATCTTGTGTAGTAAATCAATTCTCTCAATGTACCTATATTGATACGTAGGGCGTTGCTCTTCTTGTGTAAAGTAAATACTAACGGCCTTATATCTTTAAAAGAAGAATAGCTGAACATTTTTAATACGTAACTCAACCGAAGGAATTATTTTATTTAACATGAAAAGCAAATAGTTGGGATTGGAACAAAAAGGTCGCAAAATACTACTGTTAATATTTATATCAACAAGTTTTATATATATCAATAAGCGTGTTTGGATATTCATATGTACAAAAGCCATCAGCATTGGGTTATCCCTGTGTTAAATTGAATCTTACTTGCAAGACTTCATTCATGTGTCATCTTATAGCCTCAATTGCAGTAGATAGGAATTCAAGTAGACGGTATTTTGCGTAGTTGTTGTACATAAACAAATTTGACCAATACTTTTGGGCTCCTTTCCGGACCTTCAAACTCGCTAATCATTCTCTGGTTGTCTAAAGCTAGTAAGGATTTCTATTGTAATAACTAAAGTATTTGCAGCACTATTTTACTAAATTTTTCATTGCCTTTAAAATAAAATTAAACATGTTTCTCTACTGACGGTTTAATGTCAACATGGCTTGATTTTTATACAGTCCTCAGTGAAGGTGAAAGATAGCTCGCATATGTAAAGATTTTCACGCCGTCTTATCTAAATTAGAAGCAGATACTGTTAATTATGGAAAGACTTCTTTTAAAAGCCCCATCTTACACAAACGGGCAGTAATGTGATTCGGCATGATAAACTTAATTATAAAGTATAATTAAAGATTTTTTAAAAATTCAATATGTTTGGACATAAAGAATCGTATTTTTTTATAGAAAAAATTTTTTAACGTATGCACAAAAAGCAACTCAGAAAATCCCATCAGTCCCACACACATGAATAATATTTCTCTTTTGGATTGTTCTAAATAACCAATTCACTATCTCTTCAAATGGCATTTGTTGTCTGTTTGGTTTGTTTTAAGAATTGCTCTCTTTTTGTTATTCATAATTTAATTATAAAAAATTAACTTTTTTATGTACCAATTTAATAGATAATCTAATAATTATCACAATACAAATTATAATATAAGGAAATTAATATCGATCATTAAGAAATTCACTTGAAATTGAACTAATGACTTTAAAATTATTTACACCATTAATAAACAAAAATTAATTAACAAAACCCTTGTAATTAATTCAAAGAAGCCCGGAAAAACTGTAAACACTTTACGATTGAGAACCAAAAAAAATTCAGCAACAAACACACTAGAATTTCACAAACAACCACTGACTTCTTTCTTTATAAAAAAATATAAATAAACAACAAAACATGGACTGACTTGTGTGCTAAAGTTAAAAAGGAGGAAAAAACAACAAAAAACAATAACACAAAAAAAGAAACAAACAAACGTAAAAGCAATAATGAAAAATAAAGGCAACGAACGACATCTCTGAAGTGAATGCCCTGCATTAGTGACGTCACATTAAAACATCACAACACAAAAGATACAACACACACAAACAGGCACACACATTCATACATGCATGCATTAAATAATGATACAACAAAAAACAAGTGAGTAGAGCAGCAGCAACAAATGTAACACACATAGGAATAAAGACAGGATAAGTTAAGTTCTAAAACCAACAACAAAAAGAAAAGATTGCATACATGTACATATTTGGAGTTGCATGACCGGCTAGGCGGCACTAGTTTGTTTTTAGTCGTGCGCCACATACTGTCTTCTCCCATAAACGTGAAAACATAATGTAGGCAACAGATGAGTAACAGAAATAGTAACAGCAGTAAAAACAATAATGACAACAATAACAATAACATATAAACATACAATTGAATACATATGTACAGATATGCTTTGCAAGAACTCCTCGTACTTAGAGTAAAAGCTGAATGCAATACAAAACAAAACAAGACGCAGCACAATCACGTACTCATCATCGAATGCAACTAAAGCGACGTAAAACAAGCACATGAAACCGGCTAAAAACTCTACGAGCACTTCCACCACAATATAAACAAAAATAACAACTACAGTTCAGAGACTGCATGCAACTGTTCATGGCACACTGCTACACATACATTCATACACAAATACATGCAGCTGGGTGTGTAGTTCCTTTTTCCTTTTATGTGTTTTGTTTTGTTTTGTTTTGATATTTTTTTATTCGTAATATTTGTTGCTGTTTGCTGTTGTTGTTTTTCTTTTCTTCTGTGTGTGTTTTCCAATAAAAGCGGTAGAATATGAAGAGCAAAATAAAAAAATCCCAAAGAAATACGAAAAGCAAAACAAAAATTGTAAAAATGAAGAGCCAGAGCACATAAAAAGCAAATAAATAAACGAAAGCAACAAATGAACGTTGATCTACAAAAATAAAACTTTACAGACGCATATACACGCTGAGCCTGAAAGAAAAGTTGGATCTGATTAAGTCCCACAGAACAACAAAACTGAAGCTGGCTATTTAGCAAAAAACAACAAAAAAAACAAAATTTGCGATAAACGTTGTTCGCGTTATTAAGCACGTTTGAGGACGTGAATGCTATGGCATTCATTTTCATAGTGTTACAAAATATCATGAATGCTATAGCATTCAAATTTGCAAATTTTATACAACACTAAAGGCCCTACCATAATATGCATAAGCTGGCTCAAGCTAATGTCAAAAACTAAACGCAAAGTATGTTAAATGCTTAAGCAAATCATTGAAGACTTTTAGGTGGCTATAATGTACTTACACGAATTTGGAACTTATTGTAGACATTTAGTTTATTCGCACTTTTGCAAAAACATAATTTCTTTCCAAAGAAATAAAATTTATTAACAAAAATATGTTTAATAAACATATTTTGTCCACTGCCTGATGGAGATCCCATCCTCTTCATTTTTTTGCAGAAATGTCTTCGTAGTAACTTCCATGTGTGTTTGCACTGCGCGACTTTATATAATTCATACCAGTATGAAAATGAAAAATGCAAACAAAATTCTTCAAGGTAGTTATTACCACTTTTACTGCATATTTCTGCTATTTTTTTTCCATACTCATTCCTTTGAATTGCGGTTATAATAAAACGCATCTCTTTTGTCATATAAGCCATTTTTTCTTTGTTATAGAAATTGAACTAAACTTGACGAAAAATTTTGTTAAGTACATTATAGTTTGCCATAGTTAATAATCATATTAGGTATTTGGACAGTTGTTTAAGTTGGCTTAAACCAGGTTATGCATATTATAGTGAGGCCTTAAGCTTTATTTTAATCAATATACATTTCAAAATAATAAAAAATTGTTTCGTTAGGCAATTTTATATTATTTTATCTTTTCGCCGTGTGTATTAATAAATTTCATCTACGTGGGTTATATAAAATCTATGGTAAGCTACTCTTTTAATATATACATTTGCATAGCGTCCGCATTTCATAAGAATTTTTGTAGAACACGCTTTGTCTTCAAAATAATATTTAAAAATCAACAATAACTTGATAAGTAATTTAGTTGGATAAATTTAAAATATATTTTTTAAAAACCTTAGATTTTTTTTGTTTTTGGCAAGAAATACATTAAAAACTTTTATAATTTTTTATTTCTCTATTCTATTAACAAATCAACGATATTTTCTTTAAATACAAATAAATTTAATTCATTGATTTTATTATCAGCTATTTTATTATCTCATATTTTTTATTTTTATTTCTTTTTTTTTCTTAATTTTCTATGTTCTATACGAAGTGAAAACATTCATTTTATTCATATTGTACTGCTTCTTGCTTTAATGTAGGGCACTGTAAGTGGAACGAACTTTAGTAAACTGGCATAAAAACAGTACAGGCAGAAGAGCAAGAGAAAAGGAAATTAAAAACAAAACAAAAATAAAATAAAATACAGCAAAATGTAAACAATCATGATGTGTTTGCTACAAGTAAAACGTAGTAAAAATCGAAAAAATAAAAACATAAACGTAAAAAAAATATATTGAAAATGATAAACAGTGTACCAAAAGCATATAATAGTTGTTAACTTAATATAGGGGGTTATGCCAGACAGGTAGATAAGTATTATTATTTTAAGCTTTGTTTTAATCGATATACATATGTACGTAAGTATAAGACTTCTTTAGCTTTAAAGAATTGACAATTGTTGAGCTAACGATCCAATGATGTCGCGATAGAGTTGTGTTAATTTAAAAATAAGTGGCACGCTTGCGAATGTCGGCGGGAGAGGGCAGAAAAAAACTTAATGTCTGGTAACTTCTTCTCGTAAACAAAGTGATTTTCATCAAATCCACTGCTTATATGTGCGTCAAAAATAACTCTGCATTGTTGTCGTCGTTCGAGTATAAAAAGTAACACAAATTGCTGGACAGATCCAGCCTCGAAAGTGTTATAATTTTCGTAAAAATATTTCCAGCTAGCAATTGTTAATAAATTTCTTTTTAAAATTTGAGGCCATACTTTTCTAGTATTTTCATTTTTTAAAGAGTCATTCCATTCCTGCAACAGTTTTATTAAGCTCTTATAACTGATATTTTTCTGTTTTAAAATATAAAGGAAAAAAAACCTTAAAAAAGTACACACAGAAAGAAAATTGACAGTCGATACACTTGTGGTTCCAACCATGTTTCATTCTCAAGCAATGAAAGCAGCTGTGATTTCATAGCCCACTTGGGTTTACTTGCTAATCCCTTTAATATCTTGACCTAGTTTCTTGCATGCGTACTGAGTTTACATTACAGTTCTTGTTTCCGACATCTTTAATAATCGGGCTGTTCTAAGTAGTCATATTGACATCATTAAGTGTTGTTCTACAACACAGCTCTTATGCGTTTTTTTTTTATTTTAAAGCACTTCAGGCAACAACAATGCCTATTTAATCAAGTACCGTGTTACATTGTTTAAGAAAGGGATAGAGAAGAGATGAGATAGGTGGTGAAAGTAGAAGGATGTTACGGAAATTAACTGGTCGCTACCAGTGACCAAGCCTTCATCACTGAGCAGCCCCACCGCCAGTCAATTTTCATTTTGTAGTAAAAAAACAGCCAAGGTCTTTGTTGGGAATCGAACCCACAACCCCCAGACTGACAAGCTAGTACACTACCTACTAGCCTAAAGGGGCACCTACGCTTAGTTGAGAGTGACTAAAAAATATATTTGGACTTCTTGGATTAATTCTGGAGTATCTAAATAAGATTTTATTTTCTGACGCCCTTGTTTAGGTTGATTCTTTTTTCTAGCCAATATTTTTCTTATAGTGATGCTGTCATTGAAGTGTGTGCAAATCCTTACATATTTCTGTGCATGTTGTTTTGTTTAGAAAGGAATAAGGTAGAGAGCAGACATGTGTTATAGAAGAGTGATAAGCGATTAAAATTTCACAGCCTTGCAGTTAAATATTATTTTTATAAATATGATGCAGGGTATTTTATATTTAGTGTTAAAATGATGAGTAATTTTTAAGCCGGCATAGTTATTTTACTTAGTTTTTTGTTCCTTTGATGACTACTTAATGGGTCAGGGAAGGAGAGCAACATGCCGGAAAAATTGACAAGCTAACAAATGGCAGCAGTTGGAGAGGGGTGCTTAAAGGTTTGAGAGAAAAACTTTATTAGAAAAACTGCTCGAAAATAAATTAGGAATTTTAAATATAAAAATTTCTTTAAAAGTCTGGATTTCTTCAAATATTTTCTATTGAATTTTAAATTTATGAAAAAATAAAAATTTGACTTCTTATAAATTATAAATTATTTTTCGGTTTTAAAACTCCAAGTTGAACTACTGTGAGTACAAAACTATTTTGTGCGTGGCAGTCTGGAGTGTAGTACACTACAATTAAATAAACAAAACGTTTTTGTTTTTGTTGTTGTTAGCTTGTTTGTTATTGTAGTCTGGACTGGAGGATGCATCAACCCAAAAAAATATATATCAATTTTAAAGTAAGATGAAAATCAACACGAACACTTGATTATTCACAAATTCTAAAGAAGTGTATATCTGAAGATCATAAACAAAAACAACACAAAGTACATACATCTATACATACATACATACATATATACGTGTATTCGGAGGATATTTTGATAGACAAATTTAAATTAAATATGTACATGTTCCCATCAAGGAAATAAATTTTCAGTAAAAATGTATGGTGTTTTTAAAAATTTCTATGGCATAACTGCAGTTTGTTTTGTACCTCCTCGCTGTGGAAGTCTGCAACATGCTCTAAGCTATGGTTGCCTATAAACCTTTAATCTTATAGAACTCTATATGGGTAGATATCTTTTCTCCCATCAAATAGGACTATGAAAATCTTGCAGAGACAGGTTCATGCCTTAATTCCCCCAATGCCTTAATTATCCCATGGGATAATAGCCCCTTGGCAGGATGTTTACTCATTTGTTTGAATGTATTTAAGATACGTTAAGCTGCATAGCTTGTTAGTATTAACAACTTTAAGTACCAACTGGCCAAGAAGAGAGTAGAAAAAGCCGATACTTATAGAAAAGAAGGATCCTTTGGGCCTGACTCTATAACATTAAGCTTAGAATTGCTATGGGAGAGCTAAATATAAGAAAACAAATACAAATTACGAGAGTATCTGTTATAAAAATAGTCCAGTCGTAACAACCGCATACATGAAAACATTAAAATACGAATTGGATTCAAAAGGGGCTATTTAACTAAAATCTCGGCTTAAAGCAGAAACTGAAACTCGGCTTGACTGCTTTTGTTGTGTTAAGTCGTGAAGAACCCTCACAATTTAAACTTTAAAATTCTTAATTAATATGAAAAGTATATTGCAGCGTTGGCCACTTTTATAAGACGTACAGGATGCACTTTATAAAGCTCCAACACTAAAGATTTAATTTGTGCATACAAAGGGAGGACTAATCTTTATTATTTTGGAAATTTAAAAAATTGATTTTCGTTTCCAAGATTTTCCAGTAAATTATGATTATATTCTTTTCTAATTTTGTATACGATTGCTTTCCGTTCCGTTTCCCAACGGTACTTTATTAATATGTTGCTGCATTTAACTGTATTAAGTGCATTATGTATATTGCTGTGATAGTCCATTCTTATATGCATATACATACCCTGTGAATAGGATAATATAACAACAATAAAGGTAAACAAAACACGAGCACAAACAAAACACCATTAACAACAACAACAACAACAACAATAATAAAAAACAAAAAAAATTAATGAAAGTAGCAAAAAGGAATGAAACAAAACTGTTGCTTTGACATGACTCAACATGACAATCACAGATAAGTTCTTTACTATTTTATAATTTTGTTGTTGTTATTGCTTTTTAGCCGATGATTATTGCACTGTGTTGTTGCTAAGGCTTGCTGCTTTGGCATATTAGTTGCTGATTTTGTTTGCTTCAATAAAATGTTGATGATGTTCATCCTCCTTCTTTGAAGTTTTGTGGCCTTTGCTGCAAGCGAACGTGGAAATGTTTATCTATGAGGTTTTAAATTTTTTTCTAGACTTTATTTCTGTTATGTTCAGCTTGGAAGTCTTCAAAAGACTTTTGTTTTCCTTCTTTTTTTGTTTTTTTTGTTGTTTAATTTTTCTATTTCATTTTTTTTGTTTTACTTTTTTTTACATGGTCGTTTTTTTTAGTTTTTTTCATATAAAATTTTACTGCGCAGTTGTAGGTTTTTACTTCTTCTTCTTCTTCTGCTTATAAACAATTGTTCCTAGTGCATGATATTAAATGCATTCATTGCACGTTGTGGCGATAATTATGCCAAGTATTAAGCTTTGTTCAAGTTTTGTTTTATAGTTGTGTATGTGTCTGTATGCGTATCTTTGTGTTTGTGTTTATGTGTTATGAAATGTAAGCATCTACACATACTTACATACGTAAGTATGTATCGGCATTTTTTTTTTGGTGTGTTACATTTAAGAGTGGTATAAAGAAGAGTTAAATAAAACATGCCACTTTTCTATTTTCCTAGTGCTACTCAGTTTTTTTCTTCTTCTTGTTCTTCATTTTGTGTTCCTACAAACAAACTAAGAACTTCAATTAAGGAAGTATTAATGGTCACTACACGACTTTAATATAAAATTTATATCTAATTATTTTCTTTTTTTTTATAACATTTATAAAAATGGCATTGAGTAAAAAAAGAAAAAAGCAAAAAGAGAAAATTCTTTTTCTATTGTTGCTGAAAAAGGCAAAAGAAATTGTTAATGTGTTTGTTTTTAATAAAATTAATCAAAACTGATAATGTCTTAGCGTACTAATTTTCTAAAATCTTATTTCAATTCCAGTTGTGTTTGCATTATTGTTGTTTTTTGGCCTATTGAGCTGAAAAACATTGCATAAGCTCAAGCTATTTCTTAAGCAACTATCACACTAGCCTAAGCAGTGCTTGATTAACTTTAGCTTTTAAAAGCGCAAACTAACGTCAGGATGTTTCTCATACACTGTGAGAGTTTAAATAATGAAAATAATCTTTGCAGTTGCTTGGTAGAAAGAAACTTCCAAGCGTTAGTTTGATGCTCTAATAATATTTAAGTTTTATGCTCACACACATCGTGCTAAAATAGAATCCATTTTTAAATATATTTTTCGACGAAGTAAAAACAAAGCTCCTCTTTGCAATTTTCCATATAAAAATATGTTCTATAAAGCAGAAATCCTTAATATTTTCTTGCATCTACTTTTCATCCATTTCAGAGTTTATATCGGTCGTTGTAATCAAAGTTTTATACAAATTTCAACAGTTTCATTTATTGGCGTAGAGTTAAGTCTATCTGGAGAAAGCGAGGCTAAGAAAATGCTGCTAAAAGAATACGTCAGTTCTTGAAAGAGCCTGACTTTTTAGTACTGTTTACTGTTTTTGAATATAAACTAAATAGACAGACACTGAATGTGACGTCCATGGTCTTGGAGTTGATGAGCACGTAATAGTAATTACTATTTGTATTAGTATTCGAATATACTTTCTTGTCTGTTGATATTTTTAGTATAAAGTTGAAATGATAGTGTGATTTTTTTACTATTTTAACAGACGTTTTTTTTAAAGATTTTTATTTCTTTTTTGCAAAATTAATTAGATTAACTTCGGGTCTATTGACAGTGGTTTCTTTTCGATAATATCAAACTCTTTGTCAAACTTTCAGCCATATACATATACTCTTTTGCAGATGACAACATTATTTGTTATTCATATTCATTCAGTAATGGCAAAAAAAGGCAAAATATGATTTCGCCATCATCTCCAAGTGGGGTCATGTAAATATAGTCGATTTTAATGCCCGGAAAGCTTAATGTTGCATGTTTACGCATTGAGGTGTGTTCGGATTGATGCTATATATGTTACTAAGGCTGATATAAATACTAAGGAATTGGAAGCTCTTAATGTTTTTGGTGTGACCATGCGGTGTGATGTTCGATGGAGTAAGTACATTTTTCCAGTTTTTAGAGAAGCTTTCAGAGATAAGAGAAGCTGTAAAAGATAATATGTGCGTATATTGTCCAGTGTAAAAGATACTTCACTCTATCCGATGTTCGTACTATTTATCTGTCCAAAAATGGTATACAAGTCTCATAATGGGTTGGCGCCCCAAAGTTAATTTTGGAGTTGTTCGACCGCATACAAGAGAATGTAAAGAGGCTCATTGGGTACAGTAAGGTATCCAAATCTATTGATTCTTCAGAGCATCGACGCATTGTGGGTTGTATTTCACTTTTTAACGTTACTACAACTGTAAGTGATGTAATAAAATTAGGGAACTTGTTCCCGTTACTCGCACGTTTTTACGTTTAACACGCTTTTCGTTCCATTTGTGGTTAATTGGCCGGTGAATCGTACTACGCATTACAGGTGAAATTTTGTTTTTTAGCACAACAGTCCGTACGTGGAAAAAACTTTCTCCAAATGTCTTACCTGCCAGTAAATGTAGGAAAGTTCATATCGAATGTCCACTAACACTACTCCCTTTTTCTTAGTTCTCCTAGTTGCGGCAAAATTTATTGGTGCGAAAAAATATCTTAAACTAATTTTAAAACTTCTACAGTGCGAAGACTATATTCGCTTGTAGCTGTGCATGAGAGACATATTCTAAATAATGGGTGTGAGACAAAGCCAAGTTGTTGCTATTTTTATACTACAAGCACTGCAAGGAATGAATTAATTATACATTAAAATGCCGTTTTTTCCTGACATAGCGGAACATTATGTTGTGAAGCACTGACAAACGAATAAGTTTTTATTTAAATGACCTTTGGAGGCCATTAAGACTTTTTTACTTAAAATTTCAAATATTTTGCCGAGATGAATATTTCCGTATGCTTAACCTAAAAATATAAAATTTTGAGTTATAATCTTCTTACAGGAAGTAGAACATAAAATTTGAGTTTTACAATCTTTTAGAATATTTTTAAGTATACAAAAAAATACTTTGCTTATTAGAGCATTTAAATCCTTGATGTTTATTACTGAATAGAGTATTAGAACAGAATAAGTTAAATTAAAGTTAAACAAAAAAATATCTGCCCGTAACTTGAAAATAAAATAGAAAATGAATTTAATGCAACAAGCAATAAAAACGGATTTAAAGAAGAAAAAAAAAACAAAACTTGAGAAAATAGAAAAATTGAAAACAAATAACAAGAAAAATAGTGGGAAAGTAGAAAAGGACTAAAAAGGCAGTAGCTAAATGCAACTGACACTTACGTATGTTAATGTTGACAAAAAAGTAAACACAAGATCTGACAATCGCAATCAACACAAAAATTACAGCAAGCAGCAGCAACAAAGATTTAACAACAAAACAAAAACAAAAATCAGTAACAGCGAACACAACAAACAATCTTAATAGCAACAACAAACAGCCGTTTAGTAAAAGATATCTGTTTGCTGTGGCTTTCCTTTTCTTTTTTTTTTCACTTTGCAACAACAAAATAACAAAAAAAAAAACAAAAAATAAATAAGATGAAAATATGTCGCGACATTATGGTGCAATTGCCTGAATATATTTTTCAGTTTGTTTTGTCTGAGTTGTATACAAAAGACATTGTTGCATTGTCGACATCTACTGTGTATGAACTTTGCAATAAACAACAACTATGACTCCTTACGTGCTCCTGTATAGCAGAGCTGTAAATTAAACAATCTCTTTTGATTTTAATTCGTTACGTTTTTAGCTAAATTTTTAATTCGTTTTCGATTGAAATGAATTTGTTAAAGTGAACTGGAAATCATTTCCAATTCGCCTGAATTGAATTGATTTTGATTTCATTTAAAGTTAGATCATCTAAAACGTTTTTATCTCAAATCTATATTGAAAAACATGATTAACAGTTTTGTACAAAGTATTTGAACTCTATAATGGGCCAATTTCTGGTTGGTGCATTACCCAAAGACGGAAAAACAGAAATATTATGAGTTTAAAAAAATTTGTTTTAAAATTTTATTTTGATTTTCTTTTTTTTTTTTAATACAATACAAAATGAAACAATTTTAATGAAATTGAATTTTACACAAATTTATCAGTCGAGTTGATCGTATCTGAATATATCAAAGCTCAATATAAAACTTAAACACCACAAATAAATTAAACGAAAACTTAAAATATTTTTGTAAGTTAATTTCATTTATAATCAGAATTTACATGGAATTAACAACCAAAAAGGGCTGGTGGTTATAAAAAATACATCAAATTTAACTTAACGAAAGCTGTAAAATAATATTAAATATTTTTTTATAAATTATTGTTTTTTATTAGAAATTGTCGCTATAAATAAAAACTATAATGTATGGAACAGTCATTTAACCTAAAAATAAAAGTAATATTTTTTTCGAGAAAGTAAATTTAAGATTAAAAAGACAAACTAAAAAAATGTTCAACCTTATCCCTGGAGCCTGTTAAAACTAGCATATTAACATCTAAAGTTCTTTTTAAAACACCTTGAACCCAACTAATCACTGAGGGCATGAATGATTCACGAATTAATTAAAAAATGAATGATTCATTTACAGCTCTGCTGTATAGTTATGTACGTATGTATGTATGTATGTGGATATTCTGGAGAGTCTGTAAAGTGTTTGGAATCGTTAATGCAGTTACAATTTCAATTGCAGTGCATTGAATTGCAAATCAAACGAAAAAGAAAAATTGTATAAAAAATAAAAAAATAGAAATTAAGGCATCTTTTAATTTTAAATAGCAAACCCTCTATTAAATATATACAAATATGTATGCATGTCTATCCTTAATACAATGTCAAATCTTAATACAATGTATGTACATACTTAAAAATACTGCATGTTTGTTGCTCATCGATTCACTCTTCTATAAACTGTCTTTTATGTAAAGTTGCTGATGCTACTTACAGCCAGCCTTCTTGCCTTCTTTGTTTTTTGTTACTCTTGCCTGCCCTTATTTAAATTCATTTCTTTCTAGTTTCTAGTTTTGTTATTCATTTTATATGTTAGCATTAACGATAAAATTGCCATAAATTTAGTGATGTTTGTTCAAAAGTTATTGACCAAAAAAAATAAAATTTTTAACTGAAAAAAAAAGGAAAAACGTTTTCAAATAGAAATTTTTCTTACAAAAAACTACACCCATTTTCAATTAAAGGAAAGTTTTTTTTTTGCTTTTGTTTTTCTGTTATTAAGAGAATTGTACACATGCTTAGTTCCAAAGAACAAAAAGAAAATATTATTGTCATTTTAAGTATTAAAAGATTTCTTTTGGATTTTAATTGTTTTTAGATAATCTGCTTTCGAAGTTGCCCTACTACCCAGCAGTTCTTTTTTCTGTGAGTCTATTTTAATTGCTATTTAAATGTTAATTTATTTGTCTTAAATATAGAAAATTTATAGGTGTTTACACTTTCTTTAGTAAATGACCATGCTGAGTGCTAACTGCTACATCAGCCTAAAATAGAGCTGGAGTACTTTTGATTAGTCATGGGCAACCCAGCCCCAAAGAAAATAATCCAGCGGCTTTAAATTTCAGCAAAAGAGTCGGCCAATTGACACCACCAAATAAAGAAATGGCATAACCGTAAAAGTTTTTAGAGAAGTTTTAAGAATAATCAATGAATTATAATTTTTTTTTATAAAATTTCAAGCGGTAAGAATTTTACAAAAAAAAATCTCAAATAGTACTTTAAAGAAATTCTTGAAAAAAGTTGTTTTGGGATAATAATTTTATATTATTATATTGAGCTATTTTAAAATAAAATTAATATAATTGATTATTGGTAGCAAAGCAAGTTTCTATTGTCATTTCATTAATTCCCCAACTCATCTCGTCATAGAACCTTTAACCACATTTAAAATATGCTAAAGCTATTATTATATTATATTTTATTTAAAATATTTTTGTTCAGAATTAAAGCTTAAACTGAATTCCAAGAGTTCAGTTAATCAATCAACGAAATGGCTACAAAAGTTAGCGTTGCCACCAATAATTAATTTTAGTGATTTTATTTAAAATAAGATGGCTTATTAGCGCACTGAAAAGTGAATAATTTCTCTTAAAATCAATTTTATTTATTTTTCATGCAACACAAACATAGGAGGCATGCCAGTTGTTCGTGGGTTAGTGGCATTTTAAAAAAATTTTGAAAGCGCCTAAAGTAAAATTTAATAATAAATACAGAATTTTGTAAAAGAATTCTCTTGCTTTTTAATTTTAAAAATAGTACAACGAAAATGCAAAAAATTAAAAGTGGTAAAAAGCTATTTAAATAATAAAAATTGTTCAAATCCAAAAAAACTTTTCAAAATCCCAAAAATGGGATTGTTAGTATTTTTGTTGTATTTTACATACCAATTGCGAAATAATAAAATTCCGAAAAATGGGATTCTTAGTATTTTTGTTGTATCAACAGCATCTGCAGCAGCTATTGGACTTTAAGAAAATTTTCCTACTATTTATTATTATTCAAGTTTTATACTTTGGACGCCTGCACCTCATTTGTCTAATTTAATTGAAAAATTTTTTATATGAAAATTTAATCATCTTGCGGATAGTTTATCATAGACTTTTTATAAAATTATGTGGAAAATTTTTTAATAACTCCAACGTGCTAAAAAAAAAAATAAACATAAAAGGTTATGATATTTTCACGTAAGTCACAGAAAAGAGGCTCTGGTTTAAGGGATTATTTATATTGTTATGTTTATTCGTTTTAATAAACATTTTGCTATATTGAGTTATTTTATGGCAAAATAATAACACAGTATATTAGAGTTTTAAATTAAATTAAACGATTTATATACTTTCAATACACACAAAATAAACTCGATGGCAATTTTGTTGTTTTTACTCACTGATGACAACTTGACTTAATTCATTTGCCCAACAAGTGGTATTTAAGAGGTTCTCGCCCTTACAAGAATGTTCTACTTTAACATCAGCCCATATTGTTATTGTTATTATCATGCAGTTTAGGCTCCTGTTTGGCTGTGTTTTTTGTTTTCTATTGTTTATCTTATTTCGTTATAAGCGGGTTATTGTTGTGTTGCGTATTTACGTATTTTCTTAGAGAACTACGCAATTTATAAAATGCACAGTTTACTTTTTTTAGTGATAATTATTTTCTTTCAAAACTTAACAAATCGTCTTCGTGACAATATATATATATATATATATATATATATATATATATATATATATATATATATATATATATATATATATATATTCTACACAGAATTTATTTTTTCTAAAGTAACAAAATATGAAAGTATAAAAGTTGGCACAAACCAATTACTAATTTATGTGACGATTAAGGACGAGAACGACTAAGGGAAGAACAAGTCTTGGCTTATGCTTGAACAAAATTAATATTGATTAGTTTTGAGTTCCTCGTATTTTTAATTATTACTTCAGTTGGTTAAATAGATAATATTTATAAGGTATACAACCGAATACAATATAGCCCCAGGTGTTCCTGTAGGCTAGTAGGTAGTGTACTAGCTTTTCAGTATGGGGGTTGTGGGTTCGATTCCCAACGAAGACCTTGTTTTTTTTCACTAAAAAAATATAAATTGACTGTCGGTGGGGAAGGCATAGTCACTGGTCGCTGTGCTGTCTTATATACACCAGTTAATTTCCAACTACATACATAATAATGAAAAATTATTTGAATAAATTCGTTATATGGAGATTGAAAACGCTTCAATCTTGAAGTTACGGTCGCAAAAATGCTTCGTTATAAGGAAATATTCGCTATAGGGAAATTCGTTATATGGAGATTATAATACACTCAAAGTATACCCAAAATAAAGTGTTCTTATAATTGCTTCGCAATAAAGAAAACTTCGTTATATAGGAGTTCGTTATAGAGAGTTTCGACTGTATACGTTATTATAGGTACAATAATAATCGCTATAAGAATAAGTGTGAACAATAACTTAAATAATATTAAAGGATGTTTCCATAAAGGCTGCGATTTTGACAAATGGCATTATGGCCTTATCTTTTAAATGGTTATAGCCAGACGCTTGAAATTTGTACATAGTATCTTAGTGAATTGGTTTTAATTAATTAGTTTTTTTGTCATGCAACAGAAAAAAAAAATATTTTGTAAGTTAAAAATCTTAATCTCTTAATAAAAGCTGAGTCATAAATATCAACTCTTTTTTTATTACCTCATTATGGTTATATAATTTAAAAATATTTTCTCAATTTCAAATAAGCTAAAAAGCGCTTGCTTCATTTCTCATAGTATTTCTAAACGGGCCAGCTGTTTAAAATTTTATATTTTAAATTTAAGTCTCATTACATTTTTGAGTTTGTTTTTATGTGCAGAAAAAGTAATTTAAATATTATTTTTTCCTTTAACATCCAAAAAGATGTAAAAAAAGGCAGTAAAAACAAGAAAAGAAATTTAATCGTTAAAGAAAATTGAATATATTTTGAAACTTATTTGAATTGTATAAAATAAAAAAAAAAATGAGCTGCAAACAGCCAATAGCGAACTGCGAAAAATGAAAATTTCGCATAGAAAGTGATGAGATTGGTTTTCTTTGTATGCTACCGTAAGACGAATAGATAAAAACAAATATATTGATGTTTTGGCTGTTTGGTTTTTGAAACATGTGTCACGCCTCGACTGCAGCATGAAATGATAAAATGCGACAAAAATTATGGAAAATATTTACAGATTATTTACAAAATTTAATAATTACTTTTATAATAGACTTATACACTGATGCACTTATACATTGACTAGAAGAGTTCTAGAACTATAACTGAAAAAATCTGAATATCATTTTGGCTTTAGAGCTAAAATTATTTTTATGTATTTTAAAGCGCTCACAAAATTAAAATTTACTAAATTATTTTTACGCACGCAAAATAATAAATCTGATGGAGGGGAAGTTGACCGACCCTAAGATGATGAGCCAGCGTTGAAATTTTGCTAAATGATTTGAAAAGTGAAAAGTGCTTTAGAATGAAGCCTTCTGCTGAAAACACATTTTGAAATGAGAGGTTATTTTTTTTATCAATTTAAAAGTCAAACGCTTGAAAGATAACCCAACACTACGCAACGGCATAATAAGCATAATGAAGAAGTAGCAAGGGGGCCAAAAAGAAAATACAGACACAAAAAAAAAACAAAGCACATAAAATATTTTGCAACAGCCAAATACAGCAACAAATCAACGAATGACTACATGGATGGATAAAAAGATGGACAGATAAATGGATGAGTAGATGAATGCGAGTAGCTGACAGCTGCTGGTAGAAATAGATGAATGCATGTAAAGTTGGACAGGTTTTCATACAGCAGGAAGCTGTGAAAAAGAAATTCGCGCATGCCCACAAACACTGACAGCCATGACAATCGTTGATTAATGTAACTGTGCGCATTGGACCAACAAAGAAATAAGAACAAAAACAAAAGAGAATAAAAGAAAAGAAAATATATGGACAACAAAAAAACATCTAGGAGTGTAAATGTTTAATTTATTCAAAATAAAAACAACACCCATAACACTTTAACATACATATAAACATATGTATGTATTTATAAGCTCATGCACACATATTAAGGCATTAAATTAACAGTGTTTTCTTTGCTTTGACTTCACTCTCTCAAGATGACCACAATTGTATCGTTGTTGTTGATTTATTTAATTTTTTGGAATCTTTTTTTTTTATACTTTGCATTATCATGCAATTATTTACGCGTTTGTTTGACAGCGACTCACATTAGACTTAAATCTTTTTGAATTGAATTGACTTGAATTGTATTGAAAAAGGTAAATACTTAACATATTGACACGCAACTGTTTCTTGAAAATTTAAAATTGAAAAGAAAATAACAAAAATAAAAAAAAATAACCAAATAAAAGTTAACCTGTGTCTAAGCTACTGTCTCCCATCCCAGTCTTGCTACTTGTGTTATTTTATTTTAGTTTCTTTATTTATTTTTATTATTTTTGTATTTAAGAGATTTTTTTTGTCTTCACTTAACTGTCAGCTATGTGACGTTATTTTTTTTTTGTTTGTTTTTTTTTTGTTTTTGCCGTTTTTATTTTTTAGTTTTATTTACTTTGTTAGACTAAAGATTAATGATTTTCCATGTCGTTGTGAAATGCATGTCAGGTTTATGGCCAAGACCGGACAATAAAGACCTCCATTTGGTAATTAATGAGACATTTGTACGACAATAATTTTGTTAAGCTTCTTTTCTTTCTTTTGTTATATTTAAAGTAGCCGCTGTTAAAACTTTAAGATTGAAAGAAAATTTAATTTAGTATGCTTTTTTATTTAGACAAGCAAACGAATTTTATGCTTAAACCTCATTAAGTATTTATGCAAACAGACGAACGATGGATATTAAAACCAACCCAACAAAAAAAAAATATTAAGAAGAAATATAAAAGTTAAGTCATAATAGGGCAGCTTAAATTTATTATTATTCAGCACTCACAGCAAAGCGTGATTCTTTAAGATTTTCTTTAATTATTCTATCAGTTTGGAAAAATTTCAAACCAAAAATTATTAAAAAAAGAGATTTTTTATTTAGTTGTTGGTAAAAACATAAACTAAACAAAGAGACAGATTTTAGGCAGATTATCATTTTTTTAAATACAATTTATAGATCTTTACCATGTTATCGGATTAGATTTTCTTTCCATGCTAAACATATAGTAGTAGTATTGACTTATTAATTTTCTACTGTCACTTGGTTTAAGATTGGCTTGAATCAGTTCAATGTTTGTCAACAACATGATCTTATTGCCACTATTGAAATTTGTATAATTGAAGATAACATTTTAAAATACCTTTATATGTTGTTTTTTGATTAGGGGGTCTTTTATTTAGTTTGAGATTTTTAATTTAGGGGATTTTTGTTTATTTATAATAATTTAAAAATATTAATTTCTTTTTAGTTATAAACAACTTTTTAATGGAGTTCAAACAAATTTAAGGGGATTTTATTTTTTAAAAATGCCTCATTTCAAGAGTTTTCAATTAAATTTTATGAGTGAAGATTTTTTGACAAGGTGGAACAATATCGAATTATTTAAAAAACTGTGATTTTTAATTGCTACAGTTTTTGTTTTTTTTTTTATTTATATATTTATGTATGTGTCTCACTGCAAAGTAGAGCTGTAAATGAATTATTAATTTTTGAATCATTCATGTACTGTTTTAATAAATATTTATTTAATTCTTTTCACACAAAAAAATTAATTTGGCTTATTTGCTTAAAGTGATTCAATTATCATTCAATTCTTTTTTATTGCGTTAATGGTGTAAATAGAGTATTTTTAACTTAGCTTTGCTGCTAAGTAAAAAATATGCAAACACCATTGCCAAAGAGCCTATAAAATGAACATGTTCCTTGAGTCGAAGCACTCGAAATACGGGTGTATAATGCGATTCGGTTGTTAATTTTTTTGCCCGATTCGCCTTGAAAGTAAAAACTGATTTTTAAAATTTTTGTGTTCTCTTTTATGAAATATCTAAATTTATTATCTTGCTGTCAGAAGAACTATCTACAACTTTGATTATTCAATGCAAATGAAAAATAGCAACCAAGTTATAATTTTTAGTCAAAAATTTTATGTAAAATTTATATAACCAATTTTATTTCGTGCTTGATTCCTTTAAATAAATATTTCATGATATTCTCACAAAATATTTATTACAAACATTTTTTCTAAAAAATAATCATCTTATGATATTCTCATAAAATATGTATTTATATTGAAAATGATTCCGAATAATTATAAATAAATTACTTGTAAAATTTATATTTAAATTCTTTCAATTTTACCATTAATTGCAGTCACCACTAGAACTTTTATATAAGAACTTAAAACATACTTGTGAGTATGGAACTTAAAAATATTTACAATATAAAATTTACAATCATTACAAGTGTGAAAATATCTAGTGTCTTTATTATTCTATTGGAGATAAAATAAAAACTATGAGACACGGTCTCACAACGTTTAAGTGCTCACATTGTCTAGGAAATTGGGAGCCGTTAATATGGTTTAAATTGTGTTTACTTTGCAACAAACAAAAGTAACAACATGTTATTATACACTTGCAAATAAAATCTACTAGAAAAGCAAGTATTTTCAAATATATTTTTTCTTAAAGAAAATGAAAATTATAGAATACTGACGGTATAGAATTTTTGTTTCGGCGCATAACGATTTCATTTTGCAGAGCAGTTTTTCTAAATGTTGCTGCTTAATACAGGCCTTTTAACACTATGATTACAATTACATGCCATCAAACATTATTTCCTTCAAAGCAATAGACACATCTCAAATTTCTCTAATTCTTGAAGAGGAATAAATTGGTAAAGAATGTTTGCCAGTTTAAACAGAGTTTAAGTTTGAGAATAGAAAATAAATAGCCAAATTTTACCGAGTTACATTTTTAAGCTAAAATTTAAAAATACACAAAACTAATAATAATTGGCCACAATTAAAGAAAAATCCCTTAAATTAAATCCCTTAAAGTATGCTTTCATTCTTGAACATATTTTTATAATGCTTAAGTGCTTGGTTTTCTATGCTTAATAATTTATTACATGTAATGACCTTTAAAACTGGCGTGTTTAACATCGAGTCAACAAGTTTTTATAGCTGTTGTTCTAGTTTGCGCTGTTGTTTCTTTTTTTTTTCTTCTGTAATTTACGCGCTTAAGAACATTGGCGCCAATTTTAATGTTTTCTCTTAAACTTTTTCTGTTGCTTTTAAAATGCGAGTCAATAATATGTTTTGCATTTTAATAACCTAAAAGGAGCAAAAAAGGATTTTAAAATTATTTTTTAAAACATTTTTGTATTTAAACACGTATGTATATAATGTTTATAACTGTGTATTAGTATGTGTCACCTCTATTCGTGTTGAGAATTTCAAAGGAAAAATAAATTTAATTCATTCATTTTATTTTAATATAATTGTCCTTTTAGACAAACAAATAGATATTTATATAAATTTATGTATATTTTTTTAAATAAAATTTGTAAATGTAATTAGTTCTATTTAAATAGTTTTTAGATAAAAAATATAAATATTTTTTTTATTATAATATAATGACTTTAAAACATGCAAATTAAGTTTTTTTAAGGTCCAGCTCTAAAAGGCTGTTGTATGCATCGTGTTAAAAAGTGTCATCAAATCAGTACTAAATTCCTGGTAGGAAAAATTAGTCACCGGTAATTTTACTTAAACATTTTTTTTGAAAATTTTTTTTAAAAGGTTTGCAAAATTGAATTAAAATTTTTAAGAAGGTATTACGTTTATCCGTCTCGTTTTAAGTTTCCAGTGTGATTAAATATGAATAGCGAGTAACTGATTTCCTAGAACTATTTTTAAGAGAGACAAACAAAAGTGTTCTTCATACTGAAAACTACAAGGAGCACAAATTGCTAAGTAGCCTTTCGGGAGCTTCATTCAAATAATTGTAATATCGTATTTAGTTGTATTTATTGTAGTAGCCGTTTCTTCTTAAGTAATTTAAATACAAATTTAACTTTTGGTTTACATTTACAAATAAGTAATTTTAATTCGGCTTAAGTTAATTAATTAATCTTTATTGATTAAATAAATTTCTGAATTAATAAAGAAAAATACACACACACACACACACACACACACATATATATATATATATATATACAAAATTTCTTCTTAAATGGCCATATAAAAGCCTGGTGAGTCCTAGGGCGAAGAGCGGATATCATTCTGCTGCTGATTTCTTTTTTTTCTTAAATCAGTGGAAGATCTCATAAACCTCTTGCCAAATGTAATCATTAAACACTATATTAATCCAAAGCAATGAACATCGCCTGGCGAGGGATAAAAAGGAAGAGGAAAAAATTTTTAAATCAAAACTGGCAGTTAAATAAAACTTAGTTAATAATTTACAAAGTTGTATAGTTGTATGTGTTTGGGTTGGCAGAGTTGCATAAATTTCAACACATTCCATGCGCCTCTCGCTTCTGCTCCAATTTCTAACATTTAGGTCTGAGAGATGTCGTTGGACCTGATCTTTCCATTGGAGTTTTGGGCTTCCTCTCCTCCGGACACCTTCGGTATCATATTCAAAAATTCTCCTTACCGGAGCTTCTTTACTCATTCGCACAACATGTCCCAGTCAAAATTTATAGTGTGTTAATTTTAAAAGAAAACAATAATAATAACACACCACCAAAATGTAATGCAGCATTTTCTGGTTCGCTCTAACCATTATCAACCTTTCTTTTATCTATTTTCTTTAGGTTTTGCAAATCTATGGAATACCCTAGATGTATTTCATATACAACCTTTGTTCTGTTTATTAATCGTATTTGTCCCTGTATTCTGTTAATCGTCGAAGGGATTTCCAATTTCAAATTTTTACACTTCTTTCTTCTATAATTTAATATTTTTCTTTTATTTAATTTATAACTTTAATGTAAAGTTAGTGAAAATAATACGATTAACTTATTTTTACATTTTTGATGAATAAAAAATAATAATAAAATTTCTGTACAGCTTTCCTGTTGATAATTTCAAGTGAATAAATTTCAGGACATTTTTCTCTTGCTAAAAAAATTTGTCCTAATTTTTCATAAAAATCTTATGGATCTCTAAAATATTAGGCGATTTTCTAAAGAAAACTAAATATATCCTACCGAAAATTTGGATTTTTCTATGCGCATTTTTTTTAAAGAGAAGTAGCACTTCTGGCAGCAATTTAGTCAAGTACCGTGCTACATTCTTTAGAAAAGGGATAGAGAAGAGATGAAACAGGTGGTGAAAGTAGAAGGATAGTCGGAAATTAACTGCTGTATATAATACAGCACAGCGACCAGTGACTAAGCCTTTATCGCTGAGCAGCCCCACCGACAGTCAATTTTTTGTAGTGAAAAAAAAACCAAGGTCTTCGTTGAGAATCGAACTCACAACCCCCACACTCAAAAGCTAGTACACTACCTACTAGCCTACAGGTGCACCTTGATAGGAAATGAAAGATTTTTGTTAAATAAAACAATTTGGGTTTTGCAATGACAATTTTTCGTGAACAGAAATTTTAAAATTTTTAGGGTGACCGTTTGCTCAAAAATTTTTGGATATGTTTTGGTGAAATTTACGATTTTATTTATTTATTTATTTATTTATTAATGTTCAAATTTCTAAAGCTTTTGCATTAATATTAATCTGTTGTGCTTGAGCAAGAACAGTACAGAGACGCAATGCATATATGAAAAGCTGCCATTAAGATACAATAGAACGGTGTAAAGGAATTATAATCTTTTTTCCTTTAACTGATCTGGCAAACCTGGCTTTATCAAAAAGATATTGTGGCATTTGTGGTTTTATGCAGAAATAAAACCACAGAGATATTAATGAGGTTGTTGAATAAAACTCCATATAGCTTCGAAGAAAATTAGGGTAACATGATTACATGTTCTCAAACCATAAACATAGCTAATGATATTGTTATTTAAAACGTTTAGCTTTCTTTTACTATTAGAGTCACATCTTAGATTCACAATTGCAGATTAAACCAGGAGCAAGGCAAGGTTTTGCAAGAAGTTGCCTTATATTAAAAGGTGTATTGTGATGTGTTTGGTCGTCACATCACCAATACACCACTTCAGCTTAGTGAAAGTACGTTTCACAAGTCAGTTAACACGGTTTGCCCAAGTAAGACTGTTAATCAACCTCGGTAATATGATTAATAGTTTTCTTACGAATTATAATACACTTTGACTTATGAGGATTCAAACAAAATCCATAAAAATAATTCAGTCTTAAAATATTTTCAGCAAAGCTTAAATACAGCTGGAAATCATCTGCGTACATATGGATTTTGCAGTGCAAATGCTGTTTAGGTAAAAAATATAAAAAAAAGAGTGGTCCAAGGACTCATTTTTGAGGCACTCTCATAGCTAAGAGGTAGATGTAAAACCGAACGACTACAGAGGTATGAAGATAGCAGTCGTGTGAAAGTAAAAGAGAAGGTAAAAAAGTGTCGAAGTTTCATGGAGAGAGTACTATGATCAACCGTCTCAAAGGCCTTAGAATGATCAAGAAGTACTAAGAATTTTATTTTTCCTTCATCAAGTTTACACCATATGTTTTCAGTTACATGCAATAGAGTAGAAGTACAGTCAGGATTTCGTAGAAAGTGTCATTTTCAATATAACATAACATTTAATCACGAAGAATAATTTCAAAACCTTTAGATAAGAAGCACAAGTTGGCAAGTGGCCTGAATTCCGAGTCATTTTTTTTTTGGAATTGCTGCAATTTTAGCATAGTTCCATTTTAATGGAAAAGTGTTAGTGATTATGATAGTTTTAAATAAATGTGTTATTTATGGCAACATTACAGGCAACAATATTTTTACAAATTTAAGGTGTAATTTATCAGAGTTTGATCAAATTTATGCTTAAATAGACTTCATATTGGCTTATATAAGAAAATTAAAATATATTGTATCAACGTATCGTTGGATTAATACTCGAAAAGTTATAAAAAGTATGATCAAATGGTTGTGGAGGTATATTTGTGCAAGATCTTTTAAGCTATTCAACATCAACTTGACAACTGTTTGAGTTCTCCTTTCTACTAACCCCAAATAACGCGATTATATCCCCAAGTTTGTGTGGAGCCTAAAGCGTCTCGAATAAGACTCAATTTTTGCGTATTTAATTTAGTTGCTTTTATTTATTTCCCTTTTGTTATTTTTTTTACAAGCCCCCAGGGATGAAGTAGGCCAGTTTAAAGATGTGGCAAGTAAATTTTAAAAATTTACAATAAAGAAAGATAAAACCCCCATATTATAAAAATTTTGAAAGAGAGCCGATTTAAAAAGACATTTTTAATAAGATTTTCCTAATAATTGAAATATGAAAATTTAAAAATATCGTTGGTCGCAGGGTACAAATGAATTAGACAAATAGCCTAGACATGATTAGGAAAGTATGCCTAGGTATTATTAATATGTTAGTTCTGTTAGAGTGACCAAAATGAAATCTATTTATGAAGTACTCAGGCTTGTAAAATTAGAGCATTCGCTTCAATTTGTAAAACGCTGAAGTCATATGTATATGTGATTTAAAGAAGTAAAGAGCAGTTCTATAGAAACACTGTTTTAAACTGTTTAGAGTGTTCTATAATATACATACCGTAATAAATCTCAAAGCCGTAAAATAACATACTAAAATTTCAGCACACATTTTTAGTTTGCTTGGTAAATTTTAGTTTTGTACTGCTTTTTAATTTTAAAGAGAAAAAATTATCAAAGAAATAATTAAATTCAAATTTTAATAATGTTTTACAGAAAAAAGTGGTGTCAAATTTTTGTAAAAATTAAAGTTTTATAGAAGTTTGTCTGTTGCTTTTTTTTTGGTTTGTGTTTTATGGGAGTTGCTTACATTGATGCCTTTAAAAGGGTGGCAAAAATAACTATGGAAATATAATATTTATTGTTAAAAATGACAAATAACATTTTCATTGTGCAAAGAAAAATACTGGTGCTCCATATTCGATGCCAAAAATGTTTAAACTGTTTATAGGAAATTCTACAGATTGGATTTCTAGTGATTTCTTATTTCATATATGAAAGCTATAAAGGAGAAAATATTGAAAATAAAATTTTTACTTTCGTAAAGATTCCTTGACATGCCCTTATATTTTTGTTACAGTTAATTTGTTTTTGTTTTTATTTTTGTTTTTATTGTAAGCACCTAAGCCATTATTAAAACCTAAAATAAATTTGAGTGTTCAATGTATTTAGGTTTAAACATTGATTACATAGCAAAGATTTTGCTCTAGTTTTTGAAGATTATTTTTATTGAATCAACAATAACTAAACTCAAGATAACTAAATGTATACAAAAACATAAAACTTTTCTAATCTATTGTATGGCTGCAGGTTCAAGCAAGTTTTAAAATATTAAATGATTTTTGGCACAACTTCTAATTGTGTACGTGTGTATTTTACATTTATTTATGTGTATTAAACTCTATTTCTAGAATTTAAATCAAGCATAAACATTTTGATTATAAAAGAAATCTAACAAAAGTTTTTCCACAAATTTAAATAGAAAAAAAAATATTTTGAAATGTTTTTTAATTTTTATGTAAAAATCTTAACAATGTGAATGTGTAAATATATTAAAATCCCTTAATTAAAGTTTGCAAATTTTGTTTCATGCCTTAAATTAATTACTTTATAAAGTTTTTCTTTAGGATTAGATTGAGTAGATGTGTATCTACATCGTATGAAATTCCAATTTCTAATATTTTATTTTAAATAAAACTTCTACTGCTATTTAATTTATTGCTGGACAGTTATTTATTTTTTACTTTTCCTTTCATAGTTTTAATTGTTTACGTTATGTTTGTTGTCTTTACTTTTATCAACTTGACTCGAAATGTTTGTTCGTTTAAATTTTATTTTAGAGCTGTTGTTCATTTGTTTACTTTTTGGCAAATACTGCCAAGTTCTCTAGGAAACAAACACAACAAAAATTGTTAAGAATAAGAAACTAAAATAAAATTTTAACATTTTAAGAAAGTTTTCTCAAAATAAGATTATTTGGTTTTCAATCAATAAACAACTTGATGTGTTTTTTTCATTTGGTTGGTTGTATAAAAGGAAAGTATTATTTATAAATGAAAAATATATTTTACATTTTAAAACCCAATCACCGTATAACATATTTTTAACTTTATTCCTTTAATAAATGTTTAATTGTATTGAGTTCTTTTATTACAAAAAAATAATACAACAACACTTTAGAGCTTTAAATTACACGATCTATTTATTTACACAAAAATATTCAATGGTAACTTTAACACTTTAACACATAAAAGTTGCTTAATTGGCTTTATGACTCGTCAATGTTTTCACTTCAAATAACTCTACTGCCCAGCAGATGGTGCTTATACATGAAAATTCTACTTCAACGTCATCACATATTGCTGTAGTTATCATTATTCAGTGTAGGCGCTTGTTTGGCTGTGTAGATGTTTTTCTTTCCTGTTTGTCTAAGTTATTTCCTAGAATTTTCAATAAGCATGTTGTTTTTGTCTTCCGTGCAAGAAATTTCATAAAAACTACGTAATTTGTAAAAAATACACAATAGGTCATTTCGTTTACTTTTTTTTACTGATTTCTATTTTCTTTTAAAACTTAAACAAAGCATCTTCGTAACAACATTATAGCCTTGTTTACTGTGATACTATGAACTAAAGAAACAATATTTTGTAATCGAAAGAGTAATTTCGGAGATAACATGGCGTCACTTATTTGGTCCAGTCTATTAAGTCTGTGACTAAAAAGTAAGCAAATGTAAAATGTTGTTGGGATTAGATTAGCATGTTCAACAATGGTATCACGATTGTTAACTTGTTTATATTTTAGTTGCATCCTTTAATAGGTTTCTTAATTCTAACTCGGTTTTATATGATTTTTATTCTGCAAGAACTCAACAAATGTGAGTTTATTATGTTTGATTTTAAAACTCACACCGTCGACCGAAGATAATATCTTCTATATATTTTTTATGCCCACTAGTTACAAAGCAGTAAATGTTTTAACATGTGATAAAATAATGTTAGTGAATAATACGTTGTTGTTAAATTTTTTTTTGCTAGGGACATCACTGTTACGTTTCCTTTGAAAATATCGAAAAAGCAGATCTGAAAAATTTTAAATAACTCACGGAAATATCGTGTAATAAAAATATAGATATAGAAGGTGCCGGTGCATGCTAGTAGGTAGTGTACTAGCTTACAAGACTGTTGTCTGAAGTGCTACTTATCTTTAAAAAAAAAATAGATAAAAATGATCGATTTTATATCGTTATGTTATTCAATAAATAGCTCTTAATTTTGATATCTAATGATGAGAAATTGTGTTAAAAGTTTATATGATTCATTTTACTGTAAAAGTCAGCCTTTTGATATAAAAAACTATCTCGCAGTACCCAATCTATGGCGGTTAAATCTGTTAGTAAAATTAGAAAATTAGTTAACGTATAAAATATTGGTACATTTATCGGAAAAAGCTGCAGCTGTGATGACTTTTCATATTACTAACTTTGTTTTATAATAGATGCTTTTTAAAGAGGTGCAGTACTTTGAAATGAAATAGAACAATAAAGATTAATTTTTTTCAAAAGATAATCATACTCCAGACGCCACGAGTGGCTCGTCAAATTTTTGATAACTTGTTCTAACAAATGTGGCCATATATCCGCTATAATGGGGTGAATGTTGTCCTCCAAGTAGTCAATAGTTTCAGGCTTATTGTCGTAGACCAGCAACGTTGTCTTTAATAAATCTATTGTGACACGGACTGTGTGACATGTTGTGCCGTCATATAGAAACCACAGTTTCTGCCCATCATGGTAGTTCAATTGATGAATGAAAAAGTTAGTAATCACAGTTGACTGTAATGTTCTGACCCGCATCGTTTATAAAGAAGCAGGGACCAGTAATTTTGTCATCCCCTCATAAAGCATACCAGGCAATCAGTTTTCTGGTTGTAACACTTGAGGATTGTCATCGCACAAAATACGGCAGTGTTGTTTATTGAAAAAAAAAATCGCTTATGAAATCTTGATCGGGTATTTCGAATAGAACCACAATTTTCAAAATAAATTTGCACAATTTGAAAACGTTGTTCAGGCGTCAGTCTATTTGATAGCTGACGATAACTGAAGAAATGTTGTTTAAAAAGTGTAATTTTTGTAAGTGATAAACACAACTGACATATTTACATATGCTTAATAAAATCACAGTTTTTTTGTATTGTTACATTTAACAGATTTTATTATGCTTGTGGAAGTTTTATCTATATTTTAAATATATTGTTAGGGATGTGTTATGTTTAAGTTTTAAAAGAAAATAATTAAGCAATCAAGTAAACTACTGGGTATGCTCTGTACAAACTACAACGCGGCTTGAGAACGATGCATTCGCATCGAAAGCGCTCGCCCTTGACTACAAACCAGTCAGTTAGGATAGAAAATAGCATTATTATTTTATTTACTTTCGGAGGAGAAATAATCAACATAATACTGGGTATGCTGTTTACTAACTGCGTGGCTTGCTGGGATAACTTATGCACGCAAAACAACAACAACTTTTTAGTTACAAACTGCCTAGAAATTTTATACATGCAAAACAACAACAATTAAATATGCTATTTATTAACTGCGAAGTTTTCTAAGAAAACTTATGCATTCAAAACAACAACAACAATTTTAAAATAAATTCCAGCAGGAAACTTTATCAACATAAAAACAAAAAAAAATACACACAGACGCCTATATATTGAAAGAATAACATAACAACAACAAAATGTAATGCAAAGGGAGTAGAAGATTCTTAATTTTTCTAGACTTTTAATGGACAAATATAAAAGGCAGCCTCTTAGTGGATAGTAAGTTAGTTGAAAAAAAAAACCTTGTGAAGTAAAAATGTGCATCCTAAGTAAATTGTTGTGTAGTGTCAACTTTGTTTGTGGTTAAAGGAAATAAACTTGTAATTAATTTAAAAACTTAAAAATCTGATGTTATTTATTTTGCAATAAAGAACTCACAACAAAACTTTAATAAAAGGTACAAACGTAACAATATTTAAAACGGATTTTGTTAAAATTGTTTAAGTGGCCTAAACTTATGATTTTTTCTTCGCCGCTTCTTTTTGAAATAAAAATAGAATAATGAAGCTTCTATATTATGCCGTCTTTGACATAAAAATAGTTTGATTGACCAATGTGTTCTATATATTAGGTAATAGTTATTTGATATAATGACATAAATAGTTTATTTGGGTTAACGCTTGTTATTTTAGCGTGAGTTTTTTTTTTAATTTTCTCGTACTAATAATTAAATTTTTAATTTACTTTCAAGGGATTACGCTGAGATATTCATTTTTATATGTTTCCATATTTTTTCTTTTTTTTGTTTTGCTATATTTTGTATTTAAATCCGCATGTCTTATTGTCATAATTTTTCCTCTTATCGGCTGTGCTCTGCTATAAATTATAAATGCGACTGCTACATTTGAAATAAACATTTTAATGTTAATTGAGGGTAATTTACACATTAGATTGTTAAGGCAATTGTTTTAGTTGGATCAGGCATTCGTTCATGTCTTTGGCATTCATGTTTGTAAATGTGCCGCACGTAAATGTTTTGCCATTTAATATTAAGGACAACAAGAAATGTTTAAAGGAAAAAAAAATTAATATACAATTTCTGGTAAAAAAAAGTATTTGAAATTATTTAATGTTATTTCAGATTATCGAATGGACAAATATATAATTGGCTAGCACGGCAAAGTTCTACACTGAAAAAATAAAGTTTTATTACAATAATAATTTATATTGGTATAAAAGTTGATTTCAAATTTTTTATTTGAATTTTTAAAGAAAACAGAAAAGTTCCACTGCAGCAGAATGTAATGCAACAATTTCTGAATCTCAGTATCTGTCATCAGCATTTTTGGCATGTGTCTACTTTATTTTAAAGATGTTGAAAACATTATCTTTTAGGGCAAATAATTTGACAAGTGAGCATAAGAAGAATATTGGCATCCACATAATTTTAATTTGTCACATCTCGTTTTTTTTCTGCTTTTTTGTTGCGAAAGAACCCGGAATGCGGGGTGCGATGCATGCAATTAATTATTTAAAATAGCTTGAATTATGTTTAAAAAATAATTAAAATTTATATTTCTTTATATCTTGCCATATGTTTCTACTAATTTTGTGGATCTTGTTTTTGATATGAATGTAGTAGTGCACACACAGGCAACACTTTAATGGCTGCTGCAAGTTTAATTGTGATTTTAAGCGCACAACTTCTTCTACAGTTTATCTACACGGGCCATACAATAATTTGAATTATTTAATTCCCTTGTTTTAATACATAAGCAGGCGCCCTTAGTATTTCCTTAACTGTTAAGTTCTCTAGCGAGTCAACACATATGTTTTAGTTTCCAACTGAGCCTCTAGGAAGGCTGAAGTGTTGCTTTCCATTTTTTCCAATTTTAAATTAAAATTATTTTTATTTATACTCAAAGCACTTTTGGCATTTGAACTCATTATTTGTGATCTGCTCTTTAATAGTTAGATATGAACCTAGTCACTGTAATTGCATAGCACTCGTAGTCCAAATACCTTTCTTATTCTATTTAATGAGCCCCACACCACAATTATTTCAGGTGGAAGTACAAGTAAAATTAAATTAACACCATTTGCGATATACACCTACACCTACACCTACACCTATACAGAATATCGAAATTTACATGTAACAATTGGTGACATCAGAAAAGTGGATGCTAGAGTTAATACTCATAATCGCAAATACACCAACAACTGGCACCATGATAATCACGAAACAAAACCGTAATTGATATAAAGACAGAAAACTTTCAAGATCGCGACTATCGGCAGACAGCATACAGTTTTCTTATTTTGTTATCCTAACAAAAAAACATTGATAATTTCGTAGTTTTTTCCGTAATTAGGAAAGCACTATTCTTTTTACTTTGTTACAGATAAGAAATAAGTCATTGTAAACTCGAGTAGATAAGGAATGTATGAGCGATAATAATTACTAAATATAAATAGAACTTAAGTTATATTTTTGGTTTTAGTTTTTTTTTTAAGTATACATTTGAATAACGCGCACATTTCAGTGCAGACAAAAAAATATATTTTTACTCACATCCTTGTGAAAGGAAATTAACGAAACTAACGAGCTTTCTGGTATTTGTTTGTACGCCTCATATAACACGTTATGATGCGAAAGGTCTAGCTTATTATGGGAATATGAAACCTAAGTGCTACTACTATCACTAATTAGCCAGTATTAAGCCAGTATTACATGACCGGCATCATATTATATCAAAGTAGTCGGAATATACTCCAAATAGACTTCGATTGTAACATAACAATAATTAATTCAAAATAGTTAATCACTAAATAAACCTTCCCAGACATCAAGAAATCATACTACAAAACTTAATTCATGCATGCTATTCATATACATTTTTTTTATCACAAATAGTCGTGCATATGTTGGTTTTTATTTCCAACTAATAAATAGTCACAATGCATTTATTGCAATGACACGAAGGAAGCCATGAAATAATTATTTGAAAATAAAATGATTCGTAGTTAATAATCGCTAATCAACTATAATAATACAGAAAGCAAAAAAAAAAAAAATGGAGAAGCAGAAGAAGAAAAAACAAAGATCAAATAACCGCATATAATTATATTGTATATTGGAAAAACAATAAATCATTTGTACCAGCAGCATTTCAAATAAATTACACGTGTTCGGGGTTTTTATTTTACCCTACACTTAAATGTACACAAACACACCTTAAGACAGATATAATTGTAATTATAAATTGTTGCTGTGCTGCAAGTATACATGTGTACAACAATGAGTAATTGCTGATCATTTCAGGGATGGAAAATTATATTTTATTTTTATTTTTTTTTTCAATTTCTGATCACATCAGGAATGGAAAACCAAATAAAATTCAAATGTCAGTAAAACATACATGCCGTTCCATGAAAATTCCAAAAAAGGGCGTATCGCTTAGTGTACCAAACGTTTTGAATGGATCGTCACTTTGGTCGCAGTTATCGGTTGTTTGTGTTATTTATGTGATATAAAATAATTTTTAGATTTTAAAGACTTTAGGAAGTAATCGAAATTGAAATATGCTATGAGAAATTTTGTACCAAGATAAAACTGCATCACATTTCCCATCTCTGTATCTCTGTATAATTTATACTCAATTATTCACACATACATACATATGTGTATACACAAATTTAGCAATCGAGCTTTTTTATAGTTCGATCTTCAACAAACATTTAATGTTTGTGCAAATGTTTCTTTGCATTTATGTATGGAGAAAAGTGTGGTGTTTGTATGTGTGTGACACTATGTTTGCAAACAGTATGAACAGTTGCCTTCAATTCCGAATATTATTATTTTTTTTGCTATTGCTTTTTTCCATTTGTTTTCCATAGTATTTTGCATTTGAACAGACAGCTTGACGCCTAATAGTGACTGTATATTTATTACTGTTGTTGTTGTTGTTATTGTTATATGACCAGGTAAATAAATATTTGATACTGTTACTACTTATAAAAAACAACAAAAACAACAACAACTGCGATAATAACAATAAAAAATGGAATGAAATGAATAACAGCAATAGCAACTTAAATTTGTTAAACAGCAATAACAATAATAACTTCAACAACTATTGCAAAAAAAAAAAATAACATAAATAATAATAGCATAAAGTAGAAAAAATTATATAAAAAAGTGGAAAACTACAAAACAGCTTAATAATTGCTTGTCCATGTGGTCATGCGGCTGAAAGTCTCTTTGTCTTCTCATTTTCTAGTGTGAAAAACAATTTGAAATTTTGCGCTAGACAAAAAAAAATATTTACTTTTATTATAAATGTCAAGAAAAATATAAAATAAATATTATCCAACATTGTTATAGAGTAACTAAGCAAAATCTTAACACCTTCTCGTCATTACACTTGACACTTTTTTTTTTAAAGAGAAGTAGCACACATCAGGCAACAATACCTATTTAGTCAAGTACCGTGATACATTATTTAGGGAAGGGATAGAGAAGAGATGAAACAGGTGGTGAAGGTGGAAGGATAGTTACGGAAATTAACTGCCGTATAAGAAAGGCTTCAGTGACCAGTGACTATGCCTTCATCGCTAAACTACTAGCCTACAGGGGCACCTAAATTTGAAAAAGTTATAAATTTTCGTTTGTTTTTAACGAAGACGTAATTTATCGTTAGATCAGTAAGAGGGAGTTATTGGAAATGTCTGAGCTCAAGCTCATGGAAAATTTACGGGAGTCTCCAGACAACGAAAATTTTAAGAATATTTGTCTACACAAAATGAATTTTAATCGATTTTTGTAGAAATTTCTGGCACTCTCTAATAGCAGTAATGAATTTGGAGGAATTATGCAGTAGACAAATTTCCCTTATTACCTAAACATCCGATAATAACTTCTCTGAAAGTTCTCATGATTTTTTATATGTATTTATAATTATATATTTAATTTAAATTAAAAGTTTAGGGCAGCGTTTTCTTGCAAGCTTTTTACTTGTGGTGTTTGCAATTTAGGCTTAAACAAAGGCTACTTTGATGTTGCTGAAAGTCAAGTTGAAATTCTTTGCAGCACTTTGTACCACACGATACTAAAAAATAAAATGATAAACTACATACGCCCAGTTGGTTTGTCTACGTTTATACACCTGCTAACATAAGATTTGCATATTATACGATATTGTTACGTTTATGCCTTTTATAAACATTTTGTTGTGAGTTCTTTATTGCACAATAAATAATACCAGATTTTAGAGTTTTTAAATTAATTACAAGTTTATTTACTTTAACTACACACAAAGTTGACGCTACAGAACAATTTACACGTGTTTACTTCACTGGGTTTATTTTCCAACTAACTAACTAACTAACTAGCTACTCAGACGCTGACTTTTATATTTGTCCACTAGAGGTATAGAAAAATGAAGAATATTATACTTCCTTTGTATTACATTTTGTTATTGTTATGTTATTCATTCAATGTATAGGCGATTGCAGCTCTGTGTGTATTTTTGTTTTTATGTTGATAAAGAGTCTTCCTTTATTTTAAGATAGTTGTTGTCTTGTGTGCATAACTTTTCTTAGACCCCCCGGGGCACATTTATGGTCTTTATAGCTATCTAGATCTCTGCAACTGGGGGAAAAAGAGAGCCCAGTCCCCTGAAGACAGGCAGGGAGTCAACTGGAAGCTCCACTTTATTTCCACGGGGATCAGTGAGCCGCTGAGTTCATTATTTGTCTCTTTAATAGTTCTCTGACTGATCATTGAGGTTGGCCCCTTTATGGGAGTAACGTGGTGGTTGTGGTTTCGACCCCGTAACAGTATAATGGTTAGTATGGTGGCCAGGATCATCTCACTAATAATGACACGCAAAGTGAATGATCCAGTCCAGTGAGCATGCTAGACATGTGTTCTGGACAGGAGTTGAAAGTCTCCAACTCTTTAGCAATGTGTGATGGTTTGGAGGCCTGCCCTGGAATCATTAAAGTTGCAACTAGGTGGTTCTGTTGCTTAGAATTATGTCTTCGACTTCCTAGGACGCATGTATGACGTTCCAAATTATACAATTTGTGGTTTGTGCGGGTGTAAAACGAATCACACTATAACTTTTCTTAGAAAGCTACACAGTTAGTAAATAGCATACCCAATTTTTGTTGTGTTGCGTGTATAAAATTTTTATGCAGTTTGTAACTAGAAAGTTGTTGTTGTCTTGCGTGCATAAGTTTTCTTAGCAAGCAGTAAACAGTTGTTTACTTTTTTACTTAATTATTTTCTTTTAAAACTTAAGCAAGACGCATTCGTAACATAACACTTATTGAATTTAATAAAATTCTTTTAAAATTAATAAAATTTTATCCAAATATCGAGGAATTTACAAGGCTTACTGTGCTATTAAGTGAACCGAAGTGTATATAAAAAATCGAAACTTCACCTTAAATTTCGGGGAATTCCAGCAGTACTCTGACGTATTGTTCTCGAATTTAGTATTTAAACATGTTGATTGCAACATGTTTTGTGACACAATTTTATTGTTTTGTCAATTTTGCAATATTCTTTATAAAGTTTGAATTAAAATCCATTTGTTTGCAACTTTTTCCTGTAAAATAACTTTTTACCAAAACTTGCAGCAAAATGTTTATAAGAAAATAATGAGTTATATTAACACAACAATAATTTATAATAATATTTATTGCAGTTTCTAAGAAAAAAAAGTTTAGTCTTTATAAATAATTATTTACTTTCTGTAGTCTGGCCCACTGTATGTCATTTATATGTTTAGACTCTCTAATCAACTGCAAGAATGATTGATAGAGTGACTATTGTTGTACAGGTACACATGTGTATAAGTGTGTTTTAATGCCAGTACTAAGATCATGTGTCATGTTAACGGGAAACCCTTCTTGTGCAAATAAAACAAAAATTTGCAACTATTGCAACAATGTTACAAACAAAAACCGTACAATAACAAAATTGCCTGCTTTTATGTGGGTGTTATTTTTTCTTTGCCAAATATAACTGCCATACATTTATTAGAATATTGGATTTCTGGCTCGTTAAATACCTGCACTAAACGCCCTCTGCTCTTTTACATTGTTTGTTAAATATTCTTTTTTACCTTTATAACAACAATATTTAAGACTAAAGAAACAAAGAGAAGAGACATAAATGGCCATGCCATATAAATGTTTGTCATTAACAGCGAAACAAACATTTGCCAAGTGTTTGTATTTATAAGCTAAAATAGCCCCCAGAAAAACTTTTTCAAATGAAATAGAAACAAAATATTGAAAAAATTTTGGTTTAATACAATTGCGAGAAAAAAATGTGGTATTATAATAATATCGGATTTTAGGCTGTGCCCTAAAGTGCGGAATTGAAGGCTGAAACGAACTAATTGAGATCATCTTTCCTTTTCGCCTAAACGTGTTAGTTTCGACTGCTGGTAAGTTACTTTTGATGAAATGATATTTAAATTTGCAGCTTTCATTAGCCCCAGCAACCATGATACCAAGTTGTATACTTAACAGTCAAACTAGTTGGACTTTATACAGATTCAATTATTCCCTATAGTTTGATTTATAATCCACATTTGTTTTAAATATTTCTTTTTTTTATAATACAATCATTATTTTATGTGTTACCATCAACTTTGAGTTTGAACTTTTTGGTCGTTAAAGTCTCATAAAATATGTTTTCTTGCTAAAGCAATTTTGTCTGAAAATGTTTGCTTTTTAAGACAAAAGGTTTTCATATTTTTGAATGGCATTTTTCTGTGCTGAATGTATGACCAATAGAAGCAACAATATATATGAAATTATATTCATTTCAAAATTACGACATCTTTTGCAATATTATTTTTCTTTTGTTATTGTTTTTTTGCAATCATTAGATATAAAAAAAAAAGACAAAAATATTAAATAAACTTGACAATGAATAAACGAAATGTAGCGTTTAAATGTTTATTTTTCTATTTAAACAGTTGTGACCTTGAAAATAAGCATATGCAATCGGTCAACGATTTTTTTATTGTTGATTAATGTGCAGATACACAATACTTTGTGTTGTGAACGAACGATGTCATAGAAATTTCTCCTATAGCACATATTTTTAATCCTATTTTAATTAATCACAATTTTATTTATCGATAAAGAACTTTGTTTTTCTTCAAAATAGCCTTAACGCAAAAGAAATCGTTCTGTGATAACTTTGTGACAGCTTATTTTAAAGTATTTTTTGATGTTATCAACAAAATATACAATGGAAATATAGTACTTAAAATTCGTTTACGTTCTATGACCTTTTCTTCCTTCTTGGTTACGGGTTGCGTTTTTTCTGCTAATATTTTGTTATTTTGCTTTTAATTTAAAAATCTTCTACTTGATAAACAGATTGGATTGCAAAGGCTTGAAAAATACTGCTATTTTAAAATATTTCCTTAAGCCGTGACAATAATTGCTGCAATTTACAAAAATATATAAATTTTAGAAAATAAATAAAATAAAAAAAAAATCATGAGAATCCCACACAACATAAGTATTGTATATAAATAAAAATTTAAACATTTTAATTAATTAATCATCTTTAAATTTTTTACAGTTCATACAGCACACTGTGTCACAAAAAGCTTTCAGCTAGATGCATGACGCTTCTATTTATCCACACCGAATAATCGACAATCAAATGTTTGGCGTTAAAACATTATTCACAATACATTGAACTTTGAAGGTCGTATTTTTAATATTTTGAGATAATTTTTCTTTTTTGTCAAACGTATCGTGAAAATCTGCAAAAGAAGACCATTATTGAAGAATGTTATGGTGCTATTGTTATGTTCATACAGGACAAGTTTTCGTCTGGGTTATTTTTTTATTTTTTATTTTTTTTAAGAGAAGTAGCACTTCAGGCAACAATGCCTATTAAGTCAAGTACCGTGCTACATTCTTTAGGAAATGGATAGAGAAGATATGTCCCAGGTGGGGACCAGTGACTATACCTTCATCGCTGAGCAACCCCACCGACAGCCAATTTTTATTTTTGTAGTGCAAAAAAAAACCCACAGCGCCCATAATGACAAGCTAGTACACTACCTACTAGCCTACAGGGGCGCCTATGCACAAAAGAGGGTTGTAAGCCCGCTTTATTAATTTCTTGTCACCTTCATTATTTTTATTAGTGCGAACTTGATTTCAAAGCATAAAAGTCTAACGTATTTTCGTTTTCTAATTATTAAAATAGCCAGACTTATAGCGTATGGCTATTTTAGAGAGCTGGTTAAAAATATAAGAAAGATTAAAATCAGTATCAAGCTAATAATAAATCAGGTTGAAAACTTAAGGTGAGCAATTCATGATAACTGTCTCTGCTTTTAAGGTAAGTGCTGATTAAAAAGGTCCGGCGCAGAATAGCATGTTACATGGTTAACAGTTATATCCATTTTTTTCCCTCCGGGGGGCGCATTTATCGGTCTTTATAGAATACTTGACTATCTAGATCTGTGCTGCTGGGGGTATAAGGGAGCCCAGTCTCCTGAAGAAAGCAGGGACCAACTGGAAAGCTCCACGTTATTTCCACGGGAATCAGTAAGCTCCAGAGTTTCCGCTAATTGTCTCTTTAAACTTTTAGCTGTTTCTCTGATTGATTATTGAGATTGGCCCTTCGGGAGTATCGTTGTGGTTGTGGTTTTGCGGCCCGAGTATGAACTGATTTATGGTGGCCAGGATCATCTCGCCTTTAATCATACCAACGGGTGAATGATCCGGATCCAGTGAGCATGTAAGTCATGTATTGTGGACCAGGAGTTGGATAGTCTCCAACTCTTCAGCATGGAGTTGTGGTTTGCAACTCTGCTTTGGAACCGCTGAAATTGCAACTAGGAAAGACCTGTTGCTAGAATTAGTCCTCGGCTTGCTAGGGCGTGAATGACGTTGCTTTTCATTCCTAGTGGTTTGACCACCATCTGATTAAGGCCTACGGCCAGGCGCAGATCTAAATATTAACATGAAATATCCATTATTAATAAACAATCTGTTGGCTAATGAGAGTTCGTAAAGGCACAGAGATTAGTTTCTGAGATTGTGCAAATAGAAAAGAGGTGAAATGTTTGTGGAATGCTAAGTGCTTACAGTACCTACAGTAGGAAACAAAATTTGCATTTCTAAGTTCTAAGTTAAATCTAAGCATTCAAATTCGAAAATACAATGTAACATTCAATAGGAAGTATCTAAACAGCGCTAGAGGGAGCTTAAAAAGCTTCTTAATAAAATAGTGGAAAAGAAACACAGTTACAATCAGAGCATATTAAGTTGGTAAAAAAATTTGCAAATGAGAAAATGTGATTGTGGGATGGTTTTAAGGAACATATTTTATATTCTATAAAATGAATATTGCGTTAAAAAAAATCAAACTTGTTTTTAGCAATATTTTTTTGCAGTAAACAAGTTTCTGTTTAGTTTTTATCATTTAATAAAATTAAATAAATATAATAGAATATAATAGAATAGAAATAATGATTAAAAAATCAGATTGTCTATAACCATATTATGTTATTATTATTTTTATTTATTATTAGCTATAAATATAATATTTTAGGTTTGTTAGCAAATTGTGAACAAATAAAAGCATAATGTTTTAAAAAAATATTTTATTTTTGTGCTTAATTAAATGACTTTCTGTCAATATTGAAAATTTTTCTGTTTGTGTGAAAATGTTGTATTGAAAGAAATCTTAAATTAAATTAAATAATCTTTTATTATATTCTAATATTATGGTTTTATATAAAAAAGTGATTATATTAGACAATAATGTGGTTCTAACAACAACAATATTATTTGTATGTTAAATAGTCATTAGCCATCATATATTTTTAGGTTTTGATCACTTCAGCAATATATATTCTCCTAGGCGGCATGGCAACTAAATTGAAATTAAAGAATATAATGCAGGCTTGCTCATTACGCAAGCGTCTATGACGATGACGAATTCGATGTTTATAAATCTCAGAATAATTTCTATTAGGATTAAGTTAATATACCCATAGTATATTAATAATAAAGTTGATACGGGCTTAGTATACAGAATGATAATAAAGGTCTATCAAAAAATCAAGTTAAAGACGATTGTTAACAATTGCCATAGAGTCTGTAAGGAATATGAAGATTAATAGACAATACCCTTAAATTATGGAGGAAACATAAGTGTTGCAAAAAAGATCACAAAAAGAAGTTGGTGTTCTGCTTAAATATCTACCACAACAAAACAAATTTTTAATCTAAAATCACATCCATAACGTTGCAATTATTGTTATGTGCCAACGATGGTTAAAAGAACAAAAAACAAAAAAGTGATTGTTAATGTGCAAACAAGCTTCTTAAATTATTAACAACAATCATAAAAATATTATTAATAATTTGTTGTTGAATTAAAAAAAAAATAAATAGAAAACACCAACAACAACAAACACGAATTTAACCTTGTACATGAATTTGCATTAAATAATATTGAAATTAAACCATCATGTTCATGTCTTTGTAGACAAAAAACTTCAACCACTAAAAGTTTGCAATAAATAAAAATGCAAAAAGCAAAAGAATTGTATAAGAAAGAACAGACAACAAGAACAAATCTTTTACATATAAAAAGAATCTTATAAATATTAAAGTCATGCTTTTTCTTTATTGTTTGACTTCTTTTTTGTGATGTTAAAATTAAAATTTTAAGCTTGAAATATTTTTTAACCGCGTGTTGTGGTTGTTGGCAGCCAAAACAATAAAATTAATGCAAAAAAATAAAATAATTAATAACAAAAAAAAAAAAAAAACAAAAAAAAAAGACTATAAAGAAAACGGATGCATTTCATAGTGGCCTCTAATGTTAAATATCATATTATTATAAATTATTATCTTTTTTGTTTTTATATTTAATAGAAATTTATTTTTTTTTGCGGTCTGCTGTTAAGTAGTTTTTGGCTTGAATTGTTATTATTTTAAACTGTATATGCTTAATAAGCAAAAATTTATTGTATTTATATTTATGCATAGAATTTGAATTTTTCTATTTAAATTTGATGTGGTTTTTTCTACTTTCGGTCTTTCTTTTTTTGCACTTAATTTAAGTCAGAGTCTACAAAAAGCTTGAAACAGAATCATTAAAATATTATTTCATATTTAGCAAAAAATATAAATAATAAAAAAAAAATACAACATTAAAGTGGTTTTGTTGTTTAAAGTCAGTTTTAGGTCAGCTTAACATAAGTTGATAATAATTGCGATAAAAAAAGAAACATCTTTTTAAGCCAATTTTTATCGGAAAAAAAAACAAATCTTAAGTTTCGCTTGGCGGATTGTTATTCAAGCTTAAGTTACTTCAAGTAATTATTCGGAATAAAACCATTTTGACTGTCAAGTCTTTCTTAAGTATGTCTTAAAATGGTTAAATAGTAAATAAAAAAAATATGGAATATTAGAATTTAAAAACAGTGGATGTTTTGCTTTGAGGCAACAAAGCTTACAAAAAGGTTAATAGTGAAACGAGATGATACCAGTGAATCAGAAACTCTCAATGTGTTGGTAGAAAAATTCAATGAGATGTTCCCGGAACGAAAATATTTTCAAGGTCACAAGAAAAGCAATCAGTCCCTACTTCACTGCTTTTGATTTTCTTACTAAAATTTTCACGTATGAGCCGGTGCTTCAAAGACTATTTTGGAGTTACTCGATCGCATAACTGAGAGAGCGAAGAAGTTCATCGATGACAGTATTATATACAGCCCTATTGTCTAACTCTAGCTTCAATGGATAATGGTACCTGTTTCATTATTTTCTCGTTACTGCAGCGGAATATTTTCTGATGTAATTAGGCAACTTTCTCTGGAAAACTGTAATTTTCTGGGCGGCAAAAAACAAAGAACACATCTCTTCGCTGTTGACTGGCTAAAGAACAGCACAATAGGATATCGAGCTCTATTGTCTTACTGTAGCGTCGATACAACTGTTTTATTCTTTTGTCGTTACGACAACGGAATGTGCTGTGACGAAATTGGACAACTTTCTATTGAAAACTTTCTCCGGAAAACACTATTTTTAAAGAGCCCATTTCTTTGCGCTCGATTGGCCAGTGAAAAGCACTATGCTTTATATGTAGAATTCTGTTTGTAAAAGGTGTTTTTTTAAGCTAGATAGAACTTTAAATTGTAAAAAGTAACACAAAAAATGAAATTTTGATGAAACATTTTTTTATTTTTTTCAGTATACTCTGACAAATCATCATGAATAGACTCTCGCTTGAACAACGCTACGAAATTATCAAAATTTACTTTGAAAATCAGTCGTCGATTCGCGCAACTTATAGACGACTTCGTCATTTTTATGGCGTACATAATCGTGCATCTGAACAAGCCAAGCAATAACACCAACACGTCGAAGGAATGTGCGTACTGAAGAGAATATCGCCGCTGTAAGCGAAAGTGTGGAAGAAGTTCCAAATTTATCAATTCGTCGTCGGTCGCAGGAATTGGGGCTCTGTCCGTCCACTATGTGGAAAATTTTGCGCAAAGATCTCGGCCTACACCCGTATAAGATCCAGCTGGTGCAGGAATTGAAGCCACGAGACCATTATATGCGTCGTTCTTTCGCCGATTGGGCTCTAGAGCAGTTGGCAACTGACCCGTTGTTTTATCGCAAAATTGTGTTCAGCGATGAGGCGCAAAATAAGCAAAATTGCCGCATATGGAATGAGACCAATCCACAACAGACCCTACAGACTACATTACATCCAGAAAAATGCACCGTTTGGTGCGGTCAATGGAGATCGTTACCGCACCATGATCAATGATTTTTTGTTTGAAAATATGGATGACATTGATCCGGACGAGATGTGGTTTCAACAGGATGGCGCTACGTGCCACACAGCGAACGCAACCATCGACTTATTGAAATCAAAATTTGGCGATAAGTTGATTTCGAGAAATGGACCTGTCAATTGGCCTCCAAGGTCGTGCGATTTGACACCACTCGACTATTTCCTGTGGGGCTACGTGAAGTCACTGGTTTATGCTGATAAACCAGCAACAATTGACGCCTTGGAGGACAGCATTGTTCGTGTTATTCGTGACATACGCCCAGCAATGCTCGAAAAACTGGCCCAAAATTGGACGTCCAGAATGCGCTTCGTCAAGAACAGCCGCGGTGCCCATATGCCCGAAATCATTTTCAAATGTTAATGTCACGTATTGATCCTTCGAATAAAAAAAAAAATTGATTACAATTTAATTTTTTGTGTTATTTTTTACAATTTCAAGTTCTATCGGGCTTTAAAAAAACACCCTTTATCTATTCGTATATAAAATAAACTCCCCAGAGAGGTTTTTTCTTTCGCTTTTAATGATTTCTCTATCTCCTTCTCACAATTTAATTTATTACTTTTGGCACAATGCGCTGCAGGACTCGAGTGCATCCCCTGAGTGCTGCTTTTATTAAACAAAAAAATTGAAAAGTTTTAAAGTAAACTAAACCCATTGTGCAATTAATTTCTTTAGAAGCTTTAGACATTAATTACTTAACCTTTTGCCAATTGCAGATAAAATGCGTTGAAGTTCACTTTTTGGCTTAGTGAAATTCTTAGTGAAGAAAATTTTGCTGGGCTGCACTTCTCTGTCTTGCATATAACTCAAAATAAAAATCAATCCCCAACAGAGCCTTCAGACTTCTGTCTCATTGAACTTAATCTTTTCAAAAATTAAGCCAAAGTTAATGTTGATGATTGGATCGCAATTAATGGTTTTTGTTTGATAAATTAAATGTCATTGATGCGGTGTAGATGTGGTTTCCAAATGATGGCGTATAAACTCTTTAAAATAAAATTAAAAGATGATAAGGTTTTGATTGTGAGCAATAGACCTGCTAATTGGCGTCTAAAGCCGTTCGATTTGACAACTTAGGATTATTACCGATAGGGCTACGGGAAGCCTATAAAACCGCACTAGGTAACGTGTTGAATGCCAACAGTGTTCGTATTATTATTAGTGGCATGCGGCCAGTAATGCTATAAGATTGGCATAAAGTTTAACCTCCAGAACATTTACGTGGTCGTAGACGTTTTCAATGGAATAAGATATTTATTTTTTTAGTTTTATTATATTTTATGTTTTATTTTTATAATATAAAGTTTTATTGGTTTAAAAAAACACTCTTTATATGCTTTTAAAAAGCTCTTTTCGAACGCTGTCTACATTGAACGAAGATTCGTAATTATTTCTTCTTACTTAGATAATATTACAAAAATATAAAACGATTGCCTCTATAAAAAAAAAAAATAATTTATTTCTTAAAATGCAAATTACGATGCAAAAGCATTTTAATTTTTCTAACTTTGCAGGAATTTTTTACATCGAATAGAACGCATTTTGAAAGTATTAAAATAATAAAATACGTTTTTAGTTCAAAATCGTTTTGTATATTCAACTTTATTTATTTATTCATTTATCTCTGTTTGTAAACAAAATAAATGTGTTTCGTAGACTAAAATTTGTTTGCGGAAGTGTAAACAGTGCCAGAGAGCAGCAGCAATTATTTAATTTTTAATTCAATATTTATTTTGAGGCTAATAACAGTTTCATCTACTTTGTATTGAAATTAAATGTTTATTTGTGCTAGATAAGAAATAATAAAGAAAATTGAAATAAGGAATTTATTTGGAATTGCCGGTTGGAAAATTTGATTCATTATAATATAACTAATAGAAGATATTATGATCCATTAGTTTTAATTTCAGTTAAAAAACAATTCAGTGGTTATGTTAGTAAATTTAATTCAATTGAAAACTGTGGAAGTGGTTGTCATCCTTATTCTGTTTGGCGACGGCAATACAAGACGGCGTCGTTTTTTATCGTTTGTTGTAAATCCGTATTCTCGTTGACAATATTGCCATTTAACGATGACTGGTAATACATATTAGGTATTCTGTAAGACAATTTGACGGTAATGTTGCCTTAAATTGTCGTTAATGTTGACGTCTGTGATTTTGGTGTCGTGCTTTTACAAACAAAAAATTTATGAAGATTGAAAAAACTAAAAATACAAAATAAAATATAAAAAAGTACAAACAAAATAGAAAATGGAAAAAATTAAAATTGCCAACGTTAACAAATTTGAAAAATTAGTAGAAGAATTGGAAAAAAAAAATCCATCACTTGTCAGGGGATTTCGGGGAGGCAGTGTTCCTACTAATTTTAAAGAACAATGGGAAAGTGTTGCGACTGCTCTAAACGCTCTTGGCCCATCAAATAGAACGTGTGATGGATGACAAAAGGTATGGTATGTAGTACTTTACAAATACATGTTTGACAAAATTCATTTTACAGATTTAACGCGACTTAAAATTTAAAGTAAAAAAAGATGACTAAAAACAATGTGCTGAACATGTTGATTTTAATTTAGTTTGATTTTTAATTTTTTTTTGGATCAATTTAGTACAGATTTTATTTTTTTTCACAACAATTTTATCAAAAATAGTATACAAATGAATCAGTTGACTCAAATATTAGATATGTTTGTTATATATTTTATTAAAATAACCGATAACTGGCAACAGCGTCATAAAAATGTTAGGGAATACCAAAGTAGTATTGATGTTGTGTTAAAGTGATGTTGCTACAAAATCGACGATGTTGTCGTCGGCAAACAGAATAAGGGTGTATGATTATGATTTAAGATGGCTTGAGCAGCTGTTTTATATAGTTCGGCTTATATGACGTTTAACTAAACGTTTAAAAGAAGGATTTTATCGGACAGTTAAATATTTTTTGATTTTTACAACTACATGTTAGTCAAAAGATAATCGATGCTATTGTACAAACACTTTGGCTTTTAATGAAGGCTTTAGTCATTTAAAGGTGCCGCTGTAACGAAAATAAAATAGACTTTTTTAAACAAAATTACTAAATTATGTTTTTCAATATTCCCCCTGTTAAAATAAAGAAATGCTGAAATAGTGTATAATTTCGAATGTCAGAAGCAGGCAAAACTAATTCTTACTTCTTGAAGTTGCCATGTTAATTTAACGAAGCACAATCGGTTTTAGCTTGGGAATTTCCACATTTTTCTAATTATAAAGTAGAATTAACAAAAAGTTTGTAAAAAAGAAAAGAGAGCGCCTCTCAGCTTAAGTTATAAATAAATTAAAAAAACGATGCTTGTATAATAATAATCTGGGTAATAGGTGTTATTACGATATCTAGAGAGATTTTGCCATTTTGATATGAAATTGTTATTGCATTGTTTAGATACTAGAGACATTTCTTAGATCTAAACTGAACGTATTAATAACTATAATACAGCTAAACCCGTGGTTAAATATTTTTCTATACACAACTCTTAAGCTCTCGTATCAATAATTCCGGCAAGAAAACGACTATAACAATTTGTTGCAGCGACAACCTGTCTCTGTCATATAGCTGCGCTATATAAACTATAAAAATGCAAGTAAAATAAAGTCGATATTGATTGCTGGTAATTAGTTAGTGATTTTCTTAACAATTCCTCATTCGATCAGCTAAATTATTAAGGGATAATCGCTTACTTTGGTTGGCCCCAAATCTGGTAAAAGGTATCCTAATGAGTTAAACAGTCAGCGAAATAGATTTACTAACGTGTTTAAATTTTTTTTTATTATTTATTAAAAAATAATATTTCGAATATTATCACGCTGAATATTGAACTTGATCCTTTCCACATTCAAGAGCTTTTTGTTTTGTTAATGTCTATAATTGCTACCAAATGTAACACATTGAAGTCAATAGTATATTATATAAAGTTACTAAAGGTACATACATGATAATATGAGTTTTAAAGCTTTTCCCTTGTAATAGAATCGCACGAAATTAAATAAAAGTGTGTATGGATTTCTCAAAATCTTTTCATGCAAAATAATAACACAGCATTTTGGAGTTTAAAATTAAATTAGACGATTTATATGCTTTCAATACACGCAAAAGAAACACGATGGTAACTTTGCTGTCTTTACCAGGGTTCAGAATTTTTCATGTATAAACATTCAAAAATCAACATTCATGATATTTTTCATAAATGAGAAATCTAAAATTTTATATTTATTTTTTACGCTCATAAACGAACAACAAAAAATGTTCTGCTTATGTTCATACATGAATGCGAACAACAAGAATCATTAGTCTTATTCATATGTGATAAATGATAAATTAGCTACTTCTCATTAATGTTATTTTTCATAAATGTACATGTTCATTTATAAACGTTGAAATTTTATAAAATTTCTCATAAATGAACGTGAAAAAATTTTCTACCTATGATCTCAGTTTACCGTAAAATGTAGTAAAAACACATGGGTACATATTAACTCAAAATACAATATTGCAATATATTCTAAAAGAAAAAATACCTTTTTTTTCTACATACGCCGACAATTGCGCATTATCAAATATGTGCGTTTATGTACGCGAATGCTTAACGCATATATTTTTACGATCTTTTCATTTTTAAAAAATTATCAAAATTGTAAATATTCAAAAATGAACACTTGTGTGTTTATCATTTTTTCACTTATGAATAGAAAGAAAAAAATAAATCGTCGCATTCATAAATGAAAAAACGCAAAATATTTTTCAGTCTCTCACACATGTATGAAAAGAAGCGGCTAAAAAATTAAATGTACATATTCATACATGTATGAACAGTGAGTGAACACTTCGCTACTCTGGTCTTTACTCAACAAGGATTCAACTTGAATTAATTTATTTGCCCAGCAAGTGGTGTTTATATAGTTGTTTTAAGCTGTTCTCTTATATACAAGAATATTAACCCCATATTATTATTGTTATTATCATTCAGTTTAAGTGCCAGCTTTGTTGCGTACTTTGGTTTTGCTGTGTGTTAGTTGTTTAGCTTATTTCGTGGAATTTCTCAAAGCATGTTATTGCTGTCTTGTGTGTATAAGATTTCTAAGAAAACTATATAGTTTGTAAAACATACAATAGGTAATTGCGTTTACTTTTTTTGTGATAATTATTTTCTTTGAAAACTTAAAGAAATTGTCTTTGTGACAATATATTGCTTAGTATGTCAAGTGAATTGTGAAGTTTCATTAACAGCTATTAAAACTTGTTTCCAAAGGGCCACTTTTCTTTAATTATACTGAATCCACTAAATTGTTTTTTGCTTTGCTTTCCAAACGAAATTAATGATTTGCTTTTAGGCCTATAATATTTTTCTGTTTGTCTTAAATACAATTTTACAATTTTTGTTTTTTTTTTCTGATATGCAATTTTGCTATTTTTGAATATTTGTATTTGTATACGAATAATTTTTATTTTTATTCAATTAAAATACTTGTATTTGGTTTTTTTCTGTTTTTTTTTAATTTTAAATACACAAGGGTTGAATAAACTTTTCGATTTGGAAACAAAATAAAGAATATTGATTTAAGCACACAAGTTAATTGATGATAAGTTGTGAATCTTACGATTTGTTATACGTAACGTTTAATTTAATTTTAATTCGTATTTTGATTATTACTTTCACCTAAGCCCAATCTGAAAATGATTCCATTAATTAATGCATTAATTTTATCTTCACTATCAGACAGTGTGTCCAAACTCTATTTTCTTCACAATTCGATAAGTTTTCGAAAAATAATTTTATTGTCATAACTGGAAAAAACAACAACTTTTATTTGCACTCTCTAATGAAAATAATGACATTTAATAGATTTGGTTGCTAATTTTTATTTAATTTTTCAACAATAAAAACAAGTAGTAAAAAAAATTCTTTGTTGTCAAATACAATCTAAAAAAAAAACAGAAAAAGAAATACAAAAAAAAAAATAATTTATTATTTTATGAGTTTTTTATAGTTTGATTTGGTTGTATGAGAAGTCTAACTGGGGATATCAATGACCGCTAAAATGCAATCAACCTATTTCAAGGCCAACTTTTCATCCAAATCAAATACTCAAACGTTAAATAAGTATGAATGTATTCTGAAATAACATGTTTGTATGTATTTACTCGTATGTAGAAAATACTTTTTTTTTAAATAAAATTAAAAATATTCTCCGTCAGCAAACAATAAACCAAAAAAATAAGAGAGACAAATTTATTTTTTTTAATTAATTTTTGTTTGCAAAATTGTTGCATAAAATTATATTGTTTTACTTTTATATATATATATATTTTTTAATTAAAATTTGATATTGTTATGCTTTTTTAAAAGCAAAAAAGAAAATAATTTTTTTTTTAATTTTAGATACGAAAATATTTTTTTTTAAATTACAGCAATTTAAATTAGAAAAATTTTTCAAAGATACTGTTGTGTATAAACACCAAATTGAAAATAAAAGACTTCAAAATTCAAGAGTGATAGTTGGTGTGTTAATTGAGTACTTCTAATTGATGAAAAAAAAATGTTGACCTTGAGAGGTTTAAAATAAAACAGCCAGCTTCAATTTAAGTAAACAGCCATGAACTGAACAAACAAATTCTGCTTGACGAAGCAAGAAATAATTTAATTCAATTCAAATTAAATTTAAATAGTATCAGATGATGGAGTTAGAGCATCAACTCATAGCTCCTAATGGTCGCAATCGAAAGTAGATCAAGATTATGCTTTAAGTAACAGCATTGTAGACATTGACCTGAGTCATATACAACTATTGTGATTTGCAGAAACTTGAAAGAGACAGATAAGAATGTTTTCAAACAGACAGAAACATTTAGCTCAATCATAACAACAGTTGTGGCAGTTATCGGGGGGTTGGTGTTAGCATAATAAATTGCATTGCAAGTGAAATCATTTAATTCTTATATAAAACTCTAACAATAACAACAAAAATGTGAAGAAAGAAATTTTAAAGCTATAGCTCTGTTGTCATTTCTTTCGGCGTAAACCGTCATTGCTGTGGCTGCTTGTTCAGTATGACCGGAGAGCGCTTTTCATGTGATGACAGAAAGAAGGACAGCAGCATTTGATTTACTGACGAAACAAATCTAAAGAACTTAATTAGAGGTCTGTTTTTATAAATGCCAAGCACTACTAATTCCAGGCGAGGAAAAAAGTTATTGTTTTTTTTATAAATGACCTTCCTTATCAAGCATTCAACCCTATATAATCTTTCGCAGATGGTAGCACCGTTGGCCATGAGTATTCATTCAGTAATATACTGAACCAGTTGGAGATGGGATCCAAAAGGCAAAACAGGAGTGATATGCCCAACTATGATCTCGCAACAATCTCCAACTGGGGTCGCGTGAACATAGTCGATTTTAGAGCCCGTAAGACTCAATGTTGCATGCTTACGCATGGATGTGTTCGGAAACGATGTTGCATTGATTATTATGGGTGGTAAAGGTATTAGGATATCAGAAGCTCTTGATGTTGATGATGATAAGCACATTTTTTAGGTTTCTGAAGAAGCTTTAAAGTTCCTTCAGACGTGATAAGGTTTACATCTATACCTGGCCGTAAGCCCTAACCAGATGGTGGCCATTACCACTGTGGATGGTATGTAGCGCCATCTTCGCCCTAGAAGGCCTTCAAATATGTATATCCTCCGATCACTCCTAATTGCAATTTCGAAAGCCCGAAATAGGCCGCAGTTTTCACTCCTTGCTAAAGAGTTGGAGACTATCCAACTCCTGATCCAGAACGCATGAAGCTTAATATAATTAAAAACATGACAGACTCACTGGACCTGATTCATTCATTGAATCAGGCCCTCTCACGAGGGCCTCGAAACACACAGCCACCACGACTGTTCTAGGCCCAAAAGGGCCTACCTCAATAATCAGCCAGATAACGGCTAAATGCCTAAAGAGACAAATAGCGGAACTCTGCAGGCCACTGATTTCCGTGGAAATATAGTGGATTTTTCAGGTGACTCCTGCTAGCCTTGAAGGGGCCTGGGCTCCCTTTTACCCCGCAAGACACCAGTCTAGATGGAAGTAGTAGGATCCATAAAGACTATCATGTGCCCCCGGGGGGAACTGTGTAAGTAATATTTAACTCTAGCTGACCTTCTTACTTTTTATAGCACCTATATCCGTCCAAAAGTGGAATACAACTCTCATGTATTGGCCGGAGCCCCAAAGTCTAATTTTTTTTTTTTTTTGTAAAAGAGAAGTAGCACTTCAGGCAACAATGCTTATTTAGTGAAGTACCGTGCTACATTCTTTAGGAAAGGGATAGAGAATAGATGAAACAGGTGGTGAAAGTAGAAGGATTGTCGGAAATTAACTGCCGTATATAACACAGCACAGCGACCAGTGACTATGCCTTCATCGCTGAGCAGCCCCACCGACAGTCAATTTTTATTTTTGTAGTGAAAAAAAAACAAGGTCTTCGTTGGGAATCGAACTAACAACCCCCATATTTACAAGCTAGTACACTACCTACTAGCCCAATGGGGCACCTATTTGGAGTTGCTCGATCGCATACAAGACAGGGCCAAGAAGCTCGTTGAAGACAGTAGGGTATCCAACTCTATGGATTCTCTAGAGCGTTGACGCAATGTGGGTTGTATTTCACTGTTTTATGGTTACTTGTTCTCGTCACTTGCACGTTGTGCCTTCGATTGACCGGTGAATGATTATGGGGAGAATTCGTTTTTTAGTAAAACAGTTCGTACGAGAAATAAACTCCTTCTGGAGGTCTTTTCTCTCACTTTAAATGTAGGAAAATACAAATCGAATGCCCACAAACGCTACTACGTCTTTCCTACTTACCATAACCTAATTTTCTAGTTCTGGAACAATGGATTGCATGAGTAGAGGTATCCCTTGAGAGCTTATAGAAGTAACTCTGTATGACTATAAGCCCACAATTATCCAGGTGTAGCAAAAATCAGAGTCTGCAAATATAATAAGGTTTCTAGTGCAATAAAAAATGATTTTTGCATTAATTCCTGAAATGGGTTTATTCAGTAGCGCTGGTTCAGTGTAAATGCCCAGCTTTGGGTGTAAGACAAATTGTTAGTAAATGTTTTCTTAGGATCCACGATAACTTTTCGAATAATTTAACATTCTTTCGATTCTAATTTAGCATTTCAAGGAAATATATTAAAGATAAGGGGGGCTAGGTGAAGACCTTTATAGAATTTATACAATTTAATAATTGCATTAGAAAATAGTTTCAATTTCTTAATTAAAATAAAATCATCTAATTTTGTTTTGTACTTTTATAACTCTGACATTTTTAAAGTTGATTGAAATTCCAAAAAATTTGCATTTCAAAATCAGTTTTTTATTTTTCAAAGCATACTTAACTTACTGCCTCATCCTGGTTTTTGTATGCCTTTTAGCATTGTTGTTTTTATTTTAGCAATCTATTCGCATTTGTTTGCACTTACCTGCAAGAAAAGAGAAAACAAAAACAAAAATTATTTATAAATTTTAAATGTTAAACATATAAAAAAGTCTCTTATTAGAAAACAAATAAATTTTAACATTTTAAAATTAAACATAAATCTTTTAAAAAATTCTATTTTATAAACTAAAGTATTTAGCAAGTCATCAGTGTGAAAAATATTAGAATTTATTATTGCCAAACTTAAAAAAATATACTTAATCGGAAAGATTTATTGGCGCATCAAATTATTTTTATTAAAAAAAAAATCATATATTTATACAAGACTTGTTTTATATATTTTTTTCTATTAATTTAATATTATTAATTAATACTAAATACTTGGCTTTTAAGACTCCTCGGAATAAAAAACTAGATATTTAAAATTTGTTTAATTGTTGTCTAAAAAAAATGTTGAGCTTAGCTTAAGGTTGCAGTAATACCATCATCTGATATAAATAAAGCTTGGATTTATTGTAGTATAAGATAAATTTAATTTATATAGCCATCCCCACACAATACAAGGGCCAAAATGAGGCCTAATTCTGAATGGAACATAATGTTTTCGAAAAAAATCCGTCTTGTCTGAAGCCACAACTCTAAATTAAACATTTGTTTGCACCGAAGAGTAAAGCAGACAAATGTAAGAGAACATTGGCATGTATATGTATGTGTGTAAAGCTTCATTGAAACCGTTAGAAAATTCAATTTTCTCTGGCTTGGAATACAAAATGTTCGAATAATATTAACTATATAATATTTAATTCTTTAGGCATCTCGTTAAAAGATAAAGACAGTCGAGGATTGTTGTCGTCTTTGGGTAAAAGGACAATAGGGACATGTTTATAGGAGTATAATCATGGTTACTCCTCAAATAATTTCTCAGCTCCTCAATCGCGCAAAATTTTAGTATGAAAGACACAACTGTGACCTAAGAGGCAGAACATGAATGATACCCTTAATCACGATCTCGCGACAATCTTGGAATGGGTTCGTGTGAATAGAGTAGATTTTAATGCTCGTAAGACGCAATGTTGCATGCTAACGCATAGATCTGAGTTCAGTAGTGGTGCTGCATCTGTTACTATGGGTGATATAGATATTACGGAGTCGGAAGCTCTTGATGTTCTTGGCATGAAAATTCATGCGATGTTCGATGGACTAAATACATTTTTCAGGTTTCTAAAGAAGCTTTCAAGTGCCTTGGTTTTTAAAACGGTGTAAAAGATACTTCACTCCATCCGATCTCCGTACTATCTATACCACCTATATCCGTCCGAAAACGGAATACAACTCTCATGTATGGGCCGGCGCTCCAAAGTCTATTTTGGAGTTACTCGACCGCGTACAGGAGAGGGCCAAGAGGCTCATTGGGGACGGTAGGGTATCCCACTCTATTGATTCTCTAGAGCATCGACGCAATGTGGGGTGTATTTCACTGTTCTATCGTTATTACAATGGAAAGTGCTCTAATGAAATTAGGGAACTTGTTCTCGATACTCACACGTTTTCGCGTTTAACACGATTTTCGTTGAGAGCACTGGTTGATTGGCCAGTGAATCGCACTACGCATTACAGGGAAAATTCGTTTTTTAGCAGAACAGTCCGTATGTGGAATTAAATCCCTCCGGAGATCTTTCCTGTCACTTTCAATCTAAGAAAATTCAAACTGAATGTTCACAGACACTACTTCCTCTTTCCTCCTTCCCGTAACCTAATTTCCTAGTTCTGGCACTTTCAATCTGGGAAAATTCAAACTGAATGTTCACAGACACTACTCCCTCTTTCCTCCTTCCCGTAACCTAATTTCCTAGTTCTGGCACATGCTTTGCATATGTAGGGGTCATCCCCTGAGTGCTGGTCCGAAAAAAGAGTCTAATGTCGTGTGTTAACAATTTTATTAAAAACGAAAATCAATGACAGCGATGACAATTAATCTGTTTGCGGTGAGAACTACGGGGAAACGAAAAATGAGACATGACAATATTTGGTCACATATTGCAAGGCAAATAAAGCACACTTACAAGCAGTAAAGATGTGTGAGTCATTCTTTATCCGTTATACTTTGAAGGCGTTATTACTTCTGATTAGCAAGTGCTACAATCGTCAACTCATGTGACAAGTAATTAGATGTTTTAAGAAAATCAAAATTAGTGTTAGTAATTGATTGATCTATGTAACGACATGGAAGACATTCCGAGATGCTTTTTGTAAGCAGAAATGTGTGTAAGCCAATTGCCAATGATAGACAGACAGTTTCTTTTTATTAATAAATTAACATTTTCTTTTATTTGTCAAGTCCGTACTATGAAAAAAAAACTAGAAATTTACATCTCAAAAATATGCTTTCCTATCAAAAGAAACACCATCAAATGGCAAGAAGGACTCACAATACGCATTTCCATTATTTAAGAGAAAAACAGCAATCCTTACTGTTAGCGAGTTGATCAACAAAAAGAACCAAAAAGCAGAATTACTATGGACACAGGAGCGCCTCAGTCCATAAGAAGGTCTGATTTAGTAAAAGCAACATTAAATAATGGAGGTCTCTGCGCACAGCCACCGTCTATGGAAGAGCGAGGATGAGACTGACTATCGCAGAAATAAGCGCACATTATATATTTGTTGTCGCTGATATAGTGGGTGCGGACTCCAATATAACTCACAATATTAATCTAGATATGGGCCAACAAATAAATATCTGGTAGTGTTGAGATACCATTGGATGTTTATTATGAGAGGAGTAAGGAAGCCGTTTCCCGTTGACCCCAGAAATGACCATCTTAGGCAGAAACTATAACAAAAGCATGTGTGAAGCCAGGGTGTGTGGATAATTGGTTGTGGGTTGTAGAAACAAAAGATCCAAACGACGACATTATAACATGCAATGCCCTTGTGAAAAGCTGCGTTGATGGGAATGTGCCTTTTAGAGTTCATAATCTGTCCACTAGTGGAAAGACCATTAATAGCAATTTTGAAATTGGCCGATATGCCTCAGCTGGAGCCATAATAAATTGTGTGATAAATTCAGTATCCCCCAAAATAACAGCCAACGAATGGAATTTATTAGCCGAACAGATGTGAAAATCGGTGACAGATATGAAATCTCCTGACAGAAACAAAGTGAAGCAGAAGCTGTGAAAACAGGCACCCGCTTGCACTCTAACCTTAATGAATTACGAAAAAGATACTGGCGAGGCGAGTTCTATAAAAGATGCGTCCACGAGTGTTCTTCCAAAGCGAAACGAGTTAAAAAAACTGGTCAACGAAATAGAGCGGAATGGAGTCATTGAGCGAACTTCGAGTCCGTGGAGTTCGCCGATAGTTTTAGTAAGGAAGAAAAAGATAAGTAGTAAAGTTCCACTTTTTAATTTTATGCTAAAATATATTTAGGTTTTACTAAAATATAAATAAATTATACTAAATAAATTGTACTTAAAAATAATAAAATACACTAAAATATATTAAAATATACCAAGATATGATAAAATATACTAAAATATATTCAAATACACTAAAATATATAAAATTATACTAAAATACTACCTGACTCATTGAGAACGAATTTGTGAGATCGCAAAGAAGAAACACAAACAAATAAGCTCGATGCCCACCGCGACTGTTTTAAAGACGGCAGTAATCGAGTTCATGTTACTTTGGGCCTTTTACCGTCGTCCGCCAAAACCCATTCGAGGCGGTTGGCGACTGGCGACGAATTTATGGCGTGTGTGCATTTTTGAAGTAAACAATGCTCAATTTTGACGTAAATTCTATACCATATAATATCAAAACACAACGCACAAAAAATTAAATGCATTGAATAAATGAATACACAAAAATTCATTCAAGTCGATCCAGTCGTGTAGTTGCATTGTAGTTGAATAACGTGCATACTGACTGCAGGGCCATCTGTCTGGCTGGTTTGTGAATGTAAACCATCCAAGGTGGCACCCAAACGCATGCAAAAAAATTTTATTCAGTGACATACAGACGTAACTTCGAATTATATACATAAAGAAGATTTGTATGGGAGGTACCACGCGTCTTTATCAAATCCCGCCTATATTTGCAGCAGAACTTAAATATGTTCACTCAATCGAAATACCAAATTCTGTTTAATTACCGTTAGCAAGAGCAGAAATATTGGATTCTTAATTTGTAGTTTGTATGGGAGGTACCACACTCCATTGTCCAATTCGACCGAATTGTAAATCTAAACCAACCGGGGCGCCATCCAAACCCATACAAAAAAATGTATGCAAATCGGTCAAATTATCAAATTATATATATATAAAGAAGATACTTAAACATAATAAATATTTAAATTAATTTTTGTAGTTTTTTAAACGATCTTTTTTTTATTTATCTTTAATAAATATCTTTTTTTTCTTTTTAACGATCTTTTTTTATATATTTTGTTCTTTTCGATATTTCGCTTTCCTTTGGAAAGCTTCTTCAGAAAAAAAATTTTTATTTTCGAAAACAAAAAATTATTAATTATTAATTATTATTATATGTTAATAATTTTTTGTTTTCAAAAATAAAAATTTTTTTCCTGAAGAAGCTTTCCAAAGGAAAGCGAAATATCGAAAAGAACAAAATATATAAAAAAGATTGTTAAAAAGAAAAAAAGATATTTATTAAAGATATTTAAATTAAAAGTTTTTGTGTTTTTGAAATTGTTTTTTGTTTGATTTTTTTTTTGTTTTTATGGAAGAAATATTCTTAGTCATAAGAAAAAAAAACAAAAAAAATATTTAAATTAATTTAATTTTAGATTCTTTGCATAATTTACAGATTGCAAACAAATTTACTACAGAAACTATTACAAACAGCCGTGAAAGAGAAAGAATCAACAAACGAAAGTTCGATACATTTTTAAGCATAATAAATTCGGTGAAATTTTTAATTTTTTTAGTTTTAGGATTACGCACATAAAGTGTTAAAGCATAACCCTATAGATTTCATTACAATGTTTTTTTGATTGTTTGTTAGTCTGTCGCAGCCCTCTTGTATTAGTATCATAACGGATAAACTCCTGGACTTGAACTCTAGAAGGCGTATTAAATTACTGGCTATAGTAACAAATACAACAAAATGTAAGGATAACACTAATTGCGCTATTGTAACAAGTAGAAGAAAAAACAATTTTATGTTAGAGGGTGTCCTAATAGTCATGTGATTTTCAGGTACGTAGCCTTGTATTTGAACTACAATAGGCGCTTTTAGTTAAAATATTTTTTATGCCCGCTATAAGAAGAACTAAGAACAACTCAAAATACAATTTAAGTAACGTCATTTTAGTGTAACCGGAGTGGCCAGACTTTTAGAATTCATATAGAACATTTATATAAAAGTCATCTTGTTTTCTTTTTATAAATATTTTAAAAATTAAAAAAAAAATTTAATTTCTCTTTCTTCTAATGTCAAAAGCAAAAAAAAATATTTAAAATAATTAGCCATAAGGTTTAATACGCTATGAAAAAATTAAACCTTGAATTTAAGTTTAAAAGCTTTGACAACAATGTTATGGCCACAGATGATCTTATTCTAACGCAAGTTTTGTACAAATTAAAATTTTATTTCAAAAAATTTATATTTAATATGTGGTCGCAACAAATAAATTATTTTAAATAAATGACCTCAATTTTTACATTGCGTTTGGTTGTTTTGTCGGTAATTAGTAATTTTATGAAATTTTCTTGTACATCATACGCACGCACCTACGTATATTCATTTTTAAATTTATATTAATTATACGCATCGTTCACATAAGGATACTGGGTTATGCTTTACGAATGAAATCTTTTTTAAATAATAAATTATTATAAACATAATAATAATAAAATAATAATAGAAGAGTGAAAATAAGATAAAATAAGATTTGTTGAAGCAAAACGAAGTTATCTTTGTTATAGCAACGTTAGGTCAATTAGTCTTTAGCTACCCCTACGTATTTATCATCAAAAATGGTTTCAAGGAACAAGTTTTAAACAATAAATTTTGGTAAATTTTCCCTGCAGTAAAAACATCTTTTTTTTAATCTAAAAAAAATATCAAAAAACGACTTTACTATCAGTAAATATTTCTACTTGAAACAGAAAACTTCCAAGCACTGGTAAGGAAATGTTTTCATAGAAAATGAACATTCACATGAGATATGGCACAGAATATGATAGACCTATTTCTGTATACACGGTTCAGGCTGTTGCTTTGAAAATAATTGATCACCGCAATGAAATTGTAATAGTCTAACGAGATCACACGCACCACAGCTAAATTATGTCGACCCCATAAACTTCATCAGCAGTTTAGTGCAGCTAGACAACTGCTAGCAAGGCAAAACCAATTTAATTCATAAATCCTATGCGAAATAAGCATAAGGTAAAAGAAGCAAAAAGCAAGATAATGTATATGGTTACGATAACACGCTTTTAGTGTATATATGAAGATATTTCACTTGAATACTCAGAGAAGAATGAACATATGGCCACAGATGTTCATGAAGCTGCATACGTGCATTTGGAAGAAAAATAAGGATAAAAAGGAATTTATGTCTGTGAGAAAACTCTGCCGTTATATGCGGTAGGCACAAAAAAATATTCACTGAAATGCATTGCATTTTAGGTAACTTTTTAACTGCCTTCGTATGTCGCAATAGCATTGATTTGCATAAACATTTTTGGGCATAAATTTTGCTGCCACTTTTATTAAATTTTATTTTTGTAAAATATAGTTTAACAGGTTAATCGCCTGTTAAAAGCTTAACGATTTTTAAGTGCTTATGTAGCTTATAAAATACCCTTTTTGTTACAACACAACAATATTTAGCAATAATTAATTTATATCCGGTTTTTTTGACGTATTTGTAGCAGATGGTACATTGAATTCAATTTCGCTCGAAAATTGCATTAAAATAATTAAAATTCACTATGAAAATGGTGGTTTTGTTAAAGTAACATTTCGTAAAATTCGGGATATTTTAGGACAAAGGAGATCATATTCACTTGATAGGATATGTCAGGAAGCAAAATTGCCACATTTGGGCATTTTAAAATCCTAGAGTGATTATTGACAAGCCTTTGCATGTTCAACGTGTTCCTATATGTAGCGCTTTGTGATCTGGAGGCGTGATTAAGCCGTTTCTTTTCGAAGATGAGGCTGTAAATGCGGTAGCGGTTATGTGGTCTATTTGAACGAGGTGGATATCACTGGGATGTGTGTTTTTTTTTTTTTGTAAGAGAAGTAGCACTTCAGGCAACAATGCCTATTAAGTCAAGTATCGTGCTACATTCTTTAGGCAATGGATAGAGAATAGATGAAACAGGTGGTGAAAGTAGAAGGATAGTAGAAAATTAACTGCCGTATATAAGATAGCACAGAGACCAGTGACTATGCCTTCATCGCTGAGCAGCCCCACAAACAGTAAATTTTTATTTTTGTAGTGAAAAAAACCGAGGTCTTCGTTGGGAATCGAATCCACAACCCCCATATTTACAAGCTGGTACACAACCTACTAGCCTACAGGGGCATCTAAATGAGATGTGGTCACAGCCCTTGAAATGATAAATTTGTTGCAAAACAAATTTCCCGATGGCATAACTTCACTACAATCAGCAGTAAAGTGGACAGTCAGATCTTGTGATTTTACACCAATGGATTATTTTTTTGTGGGGCTATATTAAGGACAGAATCTATACGAAGCCAATCGAATCAAATTCAGCCTTAAATCTCAAAATGCGTGATATGATTAACGAAATAAGTGATGAAAGAATTGACATCTGTCAGCGTGGTTATGGTGGATATTTGCCAGATATCATTTCTCATTTATGATTATCGAACTTTTCTCTTTGTAATAAAATAAAAATTTTAATCATTTAAAACCTTTTGCTTTATTTTGTTTTAGAAAACACACTTCTTGTTGAAAAACTCTTTATCATTCAAATAACAGCAAAATATGCTGTTATTGTACATGAACCAATTAGGTATCCGTCTAATCGTTGGCTAAGATTTACTTAAAAGAATAAAAAGAAACTCCTTAAAATCGTTATTTTTATACTACACTTATTCGACTACTGTTGGCCTGATGTTAAATTAATTGTTATTGTGTGTTTGGTTTTTCTGCACACTAAGGCGCGTTATTCCTAATGGCATCTTTGGCCTTGAATATTTTTTGCAATATTGATTTTTGCACACACACACACACACACACACATGGTTTTGGTATGAAATGGAAGAAGAAATGTTAAAAAAAAACAGTAAAAATGTGAAAACTTGTTTACTATTTATAACCAATTTGGCCTGAGAAAATTGTTGCTAAACTTTTTCATTAATTTTCTTGGTTTGTTTTTTTTTTTTTGTAATAAAAATTATTTCTATTACTTAGTATAACTAATGTAATGCAAAAGCAATTTTTATTTCCATTTACTTTTATTTCTTTTTTTATGCAAATGAAACAATTTTTTTCTTAATCTTACACTTGCGCTCTTCATAATGCCGGCTTTACTTTTGCAATTTTTCTCTCTTTTTGTTAAAAGAAAATAAAATAAATTAAAAATTTTCACTTGTGCAAGTAACCGGTGAAAATGCAAAAACAATTTTATATCGTATATTTAGTACAGTTGCTCCCTATTTTATGCAATAAAATTTGCAGTGCATAATATCCTGCTTGTCGATTCAAAACAACACAAACAAATGACCTAGTTTTAATATTAAATAAGCACAATTACACTTGCAGCCGCTATAAATTCCTTGCAAAACAAAAACAACAAAAAATATATAAAAAGTTGTGAAAATATTGATTTTTCTCTTTTTCCACAAGTGCATCATGCATTTGCAAGCCACCCTTATTTCTGTAAATAAGACTCAAAACAGATTTATTATGAGAGCCAATGAGAGAGAGAGAAAGAGAGAGACTAAAAAGCTAGAGAAGTAAAACACTGCAAAACGTATTGTTGCAATTTCAAAAGGGCCAGCTAGCCAGCTTCATCTCACTTGAACGTTGAAATGAAACAAAACATCATTCTTAACGGTAGAGAAAAGAATAGTAAACAAAAACCTTGTGCAAGTGCGCTTTTTTTTTATTAAATTGAGTGCATTTATTATTTGGTTTTTCAGCTTAACTACTTGGTATTAGAGCAAGGATTTTGTTCTTGTTGCATTTGCTGATGACCTTGAATACGTTTACATATTTTTTGAAATAGCTCTTGTTGCCACGTGTATATGTTGGATAGCAAAAAATATAAGAATGAATTGTTGGTATATATTATTTAAATGATAGTGGGTATGTCCGTATGTGTGTGCTTTTATGTGAATGTTGTTTGCTTCCAATCTCATTGAGTGTTATTTTTTTTTAATGCATTTTTTTCCTTCTCTTGTCTTTATAATATATTTTACCTTGACCATTAAATTACTTAAGAACAGAAAAGAAATTAAAAATTCACAAAAATTCATTTAATATACTTTAGATTAATTTATGTTTATATTTTCTGTATGTAAGGGAGAGTCAAGAAATATTTTTAAAAACATGAAATAACATGTTTTGTTTTAACGAAGACTGCTTTTAGTGCGATATTGCAAGTTAGTTTTTTAAATATTTCTATTTAAAGGGAAAGTTAGATTCGAAAAATTATGCAAGTTTAGTTTTGCTCAATGTTTTTCGCTTTGGTTTAGGATGTTTTGTGCCGAGTCGCTGATTGTTAGAAATCAAAAATGAAATGCTTATAAGTAGTCACCAGGAATTTATTTGTTTAAGCGCGGGTTTTACACTGTTTGTTAAAAAAGGAATTTATTACGCTTTTTCTGTTTTAACTTAGCGCTTTTAAAAAGCCTTCATTGTTTTTGCTTTTTAGTTTTGCTTGTGTGAATTTGTAAAAATATAACTTAGCCTTGGCTTTGTTATTTTTTCTTTTAAAAAATTAATATAAATTTAATTTTAATAAATTAATATTATATAGTTAGATTTGTTGACATAACATTTTCCCTTCTCCTTAAGTTATTTAACACTATTTGTGCTGAAAAAAAGTTATTTTCTCAAACTGAAAAGAATTAAACAATTTGGTGCTGAGGTTCTATTTGTCCGTAGTTTTGAATGAATTATTATAACTACAAAATTTGAGTGGTGAATAGTTAATAACTGATGAATTAGTGTTATTATAGGAATAGAGCTTGAGATAATTAAATAAGTTTAAAAAGTTTCAGTTTTTCTAAGGATGGAGAATAATATATCAAAAGCCTATATAAATATCCTCAAATGCTATTTAATTTAAAATTACTACTTTAATATATTTAATTTATTTTTAAAAAAGTGATCTTTTTTAAATAAATTTTGAAATATCAACTAATATTTAATTTATTTTTCAATTTTTCTTGGCCTATTTCGTAAATTTTCAAATCTATCTAAATTAAAAATAAAATGTTTCCATAAAAATAGGAAATATCTATTCAATAATAATAAAAAATATCTGTTAAGTTTCCAATATTAATTTATTATTTCAAATGCCTAAAAATTTTTTCCATTATATTTTAAATTTAATTATATATAAAAATCTTAATTGCTTTCATTCTATTTCTGTGAAAGATAATTAAATTTTTTTTTTTTTATATTTTAATATTTGAACTCTGAAATGTTAATAAATTAAATTAATAAGTGAATGAATTCATTTTGGGTTAAATATTTTTAATATAAAAACAGTCACACCGTTAAAGCAAGTTTTTTGTTTTAAAATTAAAACACAATTAAAAACAAGTCTGAAAGAAAATAAAATTTATTAGAGTAATTGTTATACAAAGTTCTTTTTATAAATTATAAAAAATAAAACTGGACTTTAAAAAATAATTTCTTCTTTTTTTTAAATTAAGTTTAAGTTTAAAAAAAAACTAAATAGTAAAGCAAAATAAAAAAAACAAGGTTTCATTTGGAAGCAGTATAGTAAAGACTACAAGATCTGCTTAATTCCGTTTACGCTGGATTTTTTAAAGGCTGGCAAAAGCCTTATTAGCCCAACTGCGTTATAGACTTGATAAGTTGGTAATTTTTTGTTTTGAAAATTAATTTACAGTTCCCAAACTAAAAATATAGTTTAATGAATAAAAATATAAAATAAGCAAATATAAGGAAAGCTTGTATACACCCTCAGCTTTGGCAGATGTTTAAATCGTCAGCATGTTAAAATCTTGAAACAGCGACGTTCAAATTATTGCAAATTAATCTCACAAAATTCTAATGCACGGCCAAGATCATTATATTGCTTCCTCGCAAGTTTTATTAAATCTTGGTTCGATACGAACATCCCAGATGCAATGCATTTGCACTAAGAAGCTCCCAGTTTTTTTTTTTTTATAATGCCTCTAAAATCTGTGAGCAGATCATACAATGCATTATACCAGAACTAGGAAATTAGGTTATTGAGAAGAGTAAAGAGGATATTTGGCAGAAGTTTAAGCCGTCAGCATGTTAAAAGCTTGATACAGCGACGTTCGAATTACTGAATTTAAACCAAATGTCCTCACAGAATTCTAATGCATTTGCACTAAGAAGCTTCCAGTTTTTTTTTTGTCTTTTAAATCTGTTATGGGGAGCAGGAAAGAGGGAGTCGATTGGAACTTTTCTACATTGAAAGTGACAGGAAAGTTAGTTAATAGTTTATTCTGCATACGGACTATTTTGGGAAAATATGAATTTTCCCGGCAAATCAACCAAAATGGATGGGGCCACAAAGAAAAGGATATTCAACGCAAAAACGTGCGAGTAAGTGGAGCAAATTCCCTACCTTCATTAAAGCACTTTTTTTTTTTAAAGAGAAGTAGCACTTCAGGTAACAATGCCTATTTAGTCAAGTACCGTGCTACATTCTTTAGGAAAGGGATAGAGAATAGATGACACAGGTGGTGAAAGTAGAAGGATAGTCGGAAATTAACTGCCCTATAAGACAGCACAGCGACCAGTGACTATGCCTTCATCGCTGAGCAGCCCCACCGACAGTCAATTTTTATTTTTGTAGTGAAAAAAAAACCAAGGTCTTCGTTGGGAATCGAACCCACAACCTCCATACTTACAAGCTAAGATACTACCTACTAGCCTACAGGGCCACCTAACCATTGTAGTAACGATAAAACAGTGAAATAAAACCCACATTAAATCGATGCTCTAGAAAATCAATTGAGCTGGATACCTTAATGTCCCCAATGAACCTATTTGTCCTCTTTTGTACTGGAACGAGCAACGAGCTTTTGGGTGTCAGCCCATATATGACAGTTGTATTTAATTTTTGGATGGATTTAAGTGGTGTAAATAGCACGAAGATTGGATGCAGTGAAGTATCTTTTACACCTTTATCTTCATTGGTTTTTTTTTAGAAAATCGAGGCACTAAAAAGCTGCTTTGGAAGCCTCTAGACTTCTGCAATAATTTAAATACGTTACGTCAGTGTGGTCACCATTTTTCGTTTAAATCCATAAATTCTGAGGAAATCCTAGAATTAATTTCAAATCTACAATTCAACAAAAGTCCAGGGTTCGATGGTATAACAGGTAAAGTTCTTTTTGAATGTAAAGACATAATAATTCACAAATTGACACAAATATTCAATGACAGCTTAAACTGTTCGGTTTATCCAGCAACCTTGAAAATTGCTAAAGTGATGCCTATACCCAAGGAGGCTAATGCGTGTACAACTGAAATGTATAGGCCTATAGCGCTATTACCAATTATTAACAAAGTATTTGAAAAAATTATACATAAACAAATTTCAGTCTTTCTGGAGCAAGAAAATCTTTTATACAAACAACAATTTGGGTTTAAAAAAGGGAGCGGCACTCATGAAGCAGTTATAAATGTGGTTAATTATATATGTGACAGCCTTGACAGCGGTTATGGTGGAGTGGGTGCGATTTTTTATGATTTCTCTAAGGCTTTTGACCTAGTAGATCATAATTTACTCTTACAAAAGCTTTCGTATTATGGTTTTCAGCCCTGTGCAATAGAGTTTATTAAAAGTTATTTACGTGAAAGATATCAATATGTTGAAATCAACAGTAAGGAAAGCAGTAAGCAGATTGTTAATTATGGTGTGCCGCAAGGCAGCGTGCTGGGTCCACTATTATTTACAGTTTTCTTGAATGATTTAGCAAATCTCAAATTACATGGCAAATTAATTATGTATGCGGATGACATTAGCCTATTTTATCCATATAACTATGAAGGGATATTAAAATCGCAAATGGAACATGATGCGCAAATCTTGTTGGAATATGTGAGGCTTAATAGATTACTGTTGAATAAGGACAAGACTAAGTTAATAAGATTTCGGCCGTATTCTTACAGAAATTCACTGGGTTTTAAAATCTGTGTAGGAGGTGCAGAAATTTATGAGTGTGAAAATCTGAAATACCTAGGTTTATATTTCCAAAACAATTTATCCTGGAATACGCATATACAATCAATTAAAAGCAAAATAGCTCCGGCAATTGGGATGCTCTACAAGTTTAAAAACCATTTTAACGAAAAGACTAAACTCTTAATATATAATGCGCTAATACATAGTCATCTTACCTATCTCCCAATAATTTATGCATATAAAAGAACAGTGGCTTTCAAATCGCTGCAAAGTGCCCAAAACAAAGCTTTAAAAATTGTTTTTAGTATACCACGTTTATATCCAACAATAAATCTATATAAGAATGTGATCAAAACTGTCTTACCAGTCTATGGACTCTATAAAATGCAATTACTCATATACATCTACAAAGCCACACACAACATGGGATATAATACAATCGAATTTAGAACAAACCAGAATAACTTCAGGACTCGATCTAGCTCTAACCTTTATGTGCAAGGATGTCGACTGGAACTAACCAAACAACGTCTTGAACATATTGGCTGCTCAGAATTTAATCGCCTGCCTGTGCACTTGAAAAGTTTACCTACAATTTCCATGTTTAAACCATCTTTGAAAAGCTATTTACACGAAAATATAGAAATGCTTCTATGTAGTTGAATTACTTATATGTCTAACTATGAAATTTTTTTTAATATCTAATATACTTTTAATTTTATTAATTATCGTGATTTTGACTTTGTCAACTCGCCCCAATAATGTCCATGAGGCGCTGGGGCACCAACATTCCTTGTAATTATAATGAATTTTGAATAAATTAAAATAAATAATAATAATAATTTTCTGAATTGTGAAACAAATTGAAAAAAGCAGTTGCGGTTTTGCCTCTTGGTGAAAAATATTTATTATCTAATGTAACTGTTTAATATGCAATAAATGTACATATATACACATATTAAATGAAATAATATAAAAAGAAAAATAAAATGGATTTTAACGGCATAAAAAAAAAAAAAAAAAAAAAAAAAAAAAAAAAAAAAGCATGAAAAATGTGTTAAGTTCATCGAACATCATACTGTATTTTCATGCTAAGAACATGAAGAGCTTGCGATTACTTAATACTTTATCATTCATAATAACAGACGCAGTGTCATTTCCGAACACACATTTATGGATAAGCATGCAACATTGAGTCTTATGGGCCTTAGAATCGTCTTTATTCAAAAGACTCTATTTGAAGATGGTCTGTAAGATCGTGATTGAGTGTATAATTTATATTTTGTTTTATGACTGCACCTCCAACTGGTCCGGTCTATTACTGAGTCAAAACGAATGACAGATGATGCTGACAACTGCGAAAAATTATATAGGGTTAAGAGTTTGACAAAGAAGGTCATTTAGAAAGATAAGAAGTAGGATAGGAGATCGAACAACTTGCTGCTATATTCTTCGCTTTCATGAAATATAAACTGATATAAAAATTCTTAATTTATCAGTTTTAAAATATTAAGTTTAAGGTAAAAAATATAAAAGGTAACTCTTTCAAGCCCACTTAACATCGAATAAAGCTAAAAATTATGATTAAGAAATATAATTCTGTCTTCAGTTTAAATTAAAGAATATATTTTCTAGTTAAAAATGTTAAAATTTTCCATATGAAATGTTTCTTTTATTTAAAGTTAAACATTTACGTCACACAGTATTGTTTTTTTCAAATAAATACAAGTTATCTAGTTATACAACTTATCTTATTATCTTATGATCATTTTTATAAATATCTGTCTGGTTGTATACCACACCCTTTGTTGATCAATACTAGCGGAGGTATGAAATGAAACTATAATTAAATTATCTGCAATCAACTTTAGCTCGGCTACTGAACAGTGTTTTAAATTGAAAAAAAAAATTATAAAAAATTATAAAAGTTACTGGAGTCAAAAAGCACAAAAAAATATGTATGATAATATCGAATAAAGTGTTATAAAATAAAGAAAAGTTAAGTAAAATGATGAACTTTAAATAATTTTTCTTTAAAATTTAAGAATGCAAACGGTTTGAGTTTATTGATTTATATTTTCTTAAAGTAATATAAAATTGTTTTTTTTATCCCACTGTGTTTCCAATTGCACTGTGTGTTAATTGTGTATAATTTTTGCAATGTTGGCAAAATGGTTGCTGTTTCTATAGTCTCCTATTATTTTATGATGATGCAGATCTTTTCTAATGTTGTTATTGTGCTTATTATTTCTAATGAATTTTCTAAACGATAAAACATAACAAAGACAATAGAAAAATAGATAGCAACAGATAGTCAGCGCGGTAAATATAATAAATTTGCATTAAGTTTGTATGCAATTTTTTTCACTTTAAGTGTAATCTTAAAAAATAAAAAATAATAAAAGATTTTTATTAAAATAATTAATTCATTGGTGATGTGGCTACTCCTATATATAGATACATATGAATTGGAAGACTATAACATATTCAAAAATGTAAATATGAATACAATATTTTACTTAATAGAGGAAAACATTTTCAATATAAAGAATAGTAATGGAAAAATGATGTATGACAGGTTTTTCATCCAAAATAACTAAAAAAATCTCTGAATTTACTGCTTTTTATTTCTAAAAACAAAAAATGTTGTGATTCTTTTTCATTAGAAGTATGAAATTGCAAAGAAAATGCTGGGTATTTTTGTTTCGTTGAATGCTATTATTTCGCTCTTCTATGTTCTTCAAAACTTTAAGTAAATAAAATAGTAAAACTAATTGTAAATTTGCAAGACTTTACGGCAGGCGTTTCATAAATTACTGCAATTGCATAAATAAATAAAAATATGCCGTTCTGTAGGAGCAAATATAAATTTATAAATTATAATTAATATTAAAACAACATTGGAAGAAAATGATATTTAAAACGAAAGACAAATAAATTTACCTTAAAGCTTGAGTACCTTAAAACACTTTAATTAGGGAAAAAATGTTAAATCCTAAAAGTATAACAGTTTATGGCAAAATTTAAAAGTTTGCAAATTCGAAGTTAGTTTTCAAATTTCGAATTTATTCGAAACACGTAGAAATTGTTTAGCAAAATTATAAATTTTTTTGTATTATGAAAATTCGTTATTGAGTTTGAAGTTGGTACTAAATTCTTTTATATTAAATAAATATATATTTTGCTAAACAGGAAAATTTCAAACATACATATTTCGAAAGCCACTTAATATAAAAATTGCTATAATAATAAAATAAATAAAAAATGAATTTTAAATTTTTTTTATATTTGTTTAGAAAGTAGGATTTTTGTTAGAAATAATTTAATGAAATTTGTATTTAATATGAAGTTTTTTTATTCAAAGTTTCGTTTAAAATTTGAACAAGAAATTTTTCTATAAAAAAATAATTTTTTTCTACTTAATGTTATAGAACTTTTTTATGCTGTGAAATTTTGAACATTAATATAATATTTTTTATATTTGTTATATTTTTTACATTAACATTAAAGTTTTAGAGAATCCTAACGAAAGTTGTTATTACATTTATGTTCGAAGTAATTCAAACACATTTCAAAGTCTTACACTTTAGACTTTCATACTTTGTAATTTTATACTGTATCATACATATATATGTTGATTATTTTAAAACAACTTTAGAATTAGTTTATTCCTTTTTACGAAAAATCGAAATTAATATCGAAATTGCCAACATAATGAAATTAGTACAAATTTAACTGCTTTTATTAAGAAATAAATAATTTATGAACATTAGGCCCTAAAAATTAAGACAAAAATTAAAATTCGAAGTTACCAATTTATTTCGAAATAACCTAATTTCCGTTTTTTTTTTAACAAGGATATTTATTTCTGTAATTTAAACCGAAATGTTACTGTTAGAATTTGTAGTAAAATTTCGAAATAAGTTCGAAAAATGTTTGAATTTAATAATTATTTTGTTTAATAACTTTAAATTTTACAACAAAATTTTTAAATTTAAGAATGTTTAAAAACGCCAATAACGCCAATGATTAAAAAAAACTGTTCTATATTTTTTATATTTATGAAAATCCAAACTAAAATTTGTGTTCTACTTATGTTCGAAATATTTCGAACAGATTTTAAAGTCAACAATATATATATATATTTTATCATATATATGTTGACTATCTTAAAATGAGTTGAGAATTAGTTTATTTCTGTTTTTCGACAATTCGAAATTAATATCGAATTAGCCAAAATAATGAAATTAGTAAAAACTTAACTGCTTTTATTAAAAAACTAATAATTTGCAAGTTTTAAATTAAAATTTTCAAAATTTATACTTAAATATTGTGAATATTCAAAAGTGAATGAATTAAAATTTTTGTTTTAAACCTGTTGTGGTTTATTTTAAAAAATTAAGATTTGTATAAATATCAGGTGTAACTTAATATTCTACTTAAGTTTGAAATTTCCAATCTATTCCGCAATTGACTGATTCTCCGTTTTCAGAAAGGGTATTTATTTTATATCAAAACTTCTAAATGAATTAGAATTAAAAGTGTTCGCTTTTTAATCATAATTTTGTTTAATAATTTTAAAACTTACTACACAATTTTTAAATTATAAAGTTTTTTAGAACGGAAAATACTCTAATGAACTTCAACAAACTGTATTTAAATGGGGAGAACAAACATTTTTTTGTTCTAAAAAAAGTTTTAAGATATTTTATTTATGTTTTAACCAAAAATGATGAAAGTTTAATTTGTATTGATTTAAATTTAAAAATTTATTTTTAAAATAAATTTATTTTTAATTTCAATTTAATAAATTTTCAAAAGCTTTTTATTTTAATTTTCGAATGCCACTGTGTCTAATATAAAGTGCTCCTAAACAATAGAAATATAAAGAAAAAGTATTTTTTTTTTCAAACATATTAAAAACGTATGCAGTTTCATACAAAAACACACAAAAGAAAATATTTCTGTCTGTGAGTGTATTTGTGTTTGTTTTCGTTACATGATTTTGTGTGAGAATGAAATTTTGTGCATGTGCAGTGTGTGATTGCGATTGTGTGCGAACACGTGTCGTCAAAAACTTAACCCCTCTATAGACCCTCGAAATAGTTTGAAGACAAACTGCAAATAAAACAAAAAAAAAAAAAAACAAATAAAAACAAAACAAAAACTAAAAGGTGTTGGGGGGGAAAGAAATAAGTTGGGCTGCTAATAGAAGCAAAAATATAATCATTCTCTTTGTAAGACCAAGACCCTCTAACACACTCCCCAACAAGCTATAAGTGGAAATGTAAAAGAAAAAGTTGAAAAATGTAATAAAATAGAAAGAGATAGAACATTAATGTTGAGTAACAAAAAAAAAAAACACATAAAAAGTTTATTATATTGAAAAAAATAAATTAAGAAAAAAAATAGTAGTTTAATTGCTGCTGCTAATAGCAGTTTTCATTTCATAAACGAAAGATTTGTTTGTGTGGTTGTGAGTTTTTATTCTACAAATGTTTTTACTTTGTTGGTTGGAATTGCGCAACATTTTGCCGGCCGGCCGGCACTGTTGTGCATCAGTGTTTAAGTTAAAGTAAGTAAAAAAAAAAAAACGTTCACACCACAACAATTATATTACAATTTTTTAAAAAGCTTAAAATATTAAAAGAAAGAAAATACCCTTGATAGGGGTTGTGTCATGTGCATGTGCTGGCATGCTTTCGTGCTTTCATGTCAGCCTGCCACTGTACATATGTATGCAACAGTGTCCCCATTCCCCAATTTTAATTTTTTTTTATTCTCTTGTTGATGCAATGTTATGCATTATATTGTATGTTTAGCTTTTTGTAAATATGTGTGTGTGTGTGTATGTCTGTATGTACAGTTTTGTGTAAATATATAAAACGATTACATTTGTATGGGTGCACGCGCGCATTTTCGTTTCGTTTCTGTTCTAGCCGAGCTCCCCGTTGACATTTAAAATATCTTTCATCATGATTTTCTATTCTGTTTTTTATGTTAACCACTCACTATGTTGTTGTTTTTACTATTGTTGCCACATGTAGTCACTTATAATGCAAATGTTGAAAAGTAGGGTATATATCTTTATTGCTTTACATACTTTTATACATAAATATATACATATACAAGTATACAGTATGTGTGTGTTTTAATATTTATATACACGTGTACTTACTTTTTTAATGTACTATATACCTATTTTGTTTCTGTTTTATTTTTGTTTTTGAGTGCTTTTTGTTATATGATCTCCAGTGCATTTCGTACAAGGTGCGGCATTGCAGTTTGTATCTGTTTTGCTTTATTTTCTTGCATGTACATATGCATGTGTGTTGGCATTGTTATGCATGTGTATGTATATCTATATGTATAAATGTGATTTGCGATTTGTTGGAATTGCAAAAAAAAAAAGCTTATTTGAAACACGCGTAACTACTCTTTGCTTTTGTTTTTCAAAACCTTCAAGTACTACTACTCTGACTATATTAAAGACTCTTAAACAAAAAGCAACTGAGATAAAATAAAAGAAAAATCCAGAATAAAAAGTAAGCAAATTTTTATTTAATCTTTATTAATGACGGATAAAAAAGTAAATAACTTGCAAAAATGTAGTTTTTATTTATTTCAAAGTTTAATCGAGTAAAAGTAATGCATATTTACTTTAGAGCTGTTTATAAATGAGAAAACTTTTTTAAAAACACTTCTGAATTAGGTAAATTTTAATTTTTTTATTCTATTTTTCTAATTTAAAGTTTTGGAAAATAGGAAAATATTAAAATTTTAGACTAATTAAAATATAGAACAACCAATGAATATTTTATGAGCATTATTACCTACTTTAGTTACAACGAGTTTGTTAAGAGACGAAAATTTTATATTTTAAATGCGTTTTCCCACAAAATAGTTTGATTAATAATATTCGAATAATTTTAATCGATTAATAATATTCGATTAATTTTAATCGGTAAAATTTTACAAATATAATTTCATTTTCAAAATATAAATTTTTTAAGCTTCTAATTTTAGTTTTTAAAATAAAAAGCTTTTTTGCAACATACTGTAACACAACTAGGAAATTAGTCTGTGAGAAGAATGATAGAGTGAGTACTGTTTGTGCAGGGAATTTGTGCCACCTTCGTATTATTTGGCTAAACAACCAAATTCTCTGTGTAATACGTAGTGCAGTTAATCGGTATGTCAACTATAAATGAACTTGCTCCTAAGAAGAATGATTTCCTCTTATAAAACTATGTTTTTCAGAAGCAAGTTGCCTGATTTCATTAGAACACATTCCGTTGTAGTAACGATAAATGTTGAGAAAATGTTTTCTTGTTACAGAAGATGTAATAGTTTCTTAGGCTTCTTTTCAAAAGTATAAATTTTTCGATAGCTTAAAGAAATTAAGAGATTCGTAATATTGAAAAATGGCAACAGGGAAAAAACACTGATCGTCCCTAATTTTCATGAAAAATCATGTACAAATTTGTTAGTAGAAGTCAAAAACTAAACTAAAATATAAAAAATCAAGTAACAGTCTTTACAAGCCATTTTGGTCATTAAAAGCTGAAGTGGAATCGGTTTGCAGCATTTTGCAGATTAAACCTTTTAAAAATCTTAAAACGTGTGAATGAAGAAATATCATTACGTCTTTAGCATAACTTATAAAGATAATAAAAAAATTGTTGGGTTGAAAAGGCGATCAACTTCATATCACTAAAATGTCTATTTATCAGTGTTTTAGGCCTCGCTTAAGCAGTCATACTAACAACGAGAATTACAATGATGTATTAAATATTTAGGAAAAAGAAAGATGATAATGATATAATTATTATGTATACCATTTGTTATACTACGAGTATTTATAATCCTCACACATCAAGTGTATATAGTTATGCCTGATATTTTCATGAACAACTGATAAAATCATATAATAGAAATGGACAGGCGGTAGCGATAGGTTCGTTTGTTAGTTCATTTGGCCTCGACAAATTAATTTTAAATTAAAATATGAAAACAATAGAATAATATAACACATCATAAATGACCACTACACTGTTATTTACATCTTGTTTTGTTAGAATTCGTTAAAATTATTCGTTATATATTATTCTAGGGAAAAAAAGAAAATATTAATTTATAAAATTGTTATTGAAGCAATTTTTTAATTTTATAAAATTCTGTGCACCACAACAACACTTGAAAAAGTATTTTTGAGAAGTTCAATTCAGATTTCCGTGTAATTTAATTAAAAATTGTTGTTATTAAAGGCAAAATAATGCAATTTGCTATTGTTGTAAACGTTGTTTTCATTTTCATTTATAGTTAAGAAAAAATTAAAAAAAAAAAACAGCAATAAATTTCTGTATAAAACTTTTAATTTTCATTTAAAATCCCTTAAAGCCATTGCATGGGCAGGCAAGTGTGTTTGTTGCTATTAGTGTTGGTGTAAACACTGATGCCACCTAGTGCTGTATGCAAAAAACAACAAGACAAAAAGGCAACAAAATTGATTGCTGAGAATAAGTTTTTATGTCACGCGCTGTTTCTATGAGCCAATTTTTATATATTTTTCATTTTTATTTTCCCTTTTTGAATGTTTTTACTCGTTTCTTTTTATTTATTTTAAGTTTTTTTTTTTGCTTTTTGTAGAAATAAACTTTTTGTGTCATTTGTTTGTTTTCTGTTGGCAAATTTCATTTTTGAGGATTTTTATTACACGAAACTGAAAAATACTTTAAGAAATATATAATAAAAAAAAAGAATATATGCAGCTATTTGCTATTAATGTTGTTATTGTTGTTAACATTTGTGTAATATAAAGTAAAGACATTTAAATTTCCCTTAAACTGTGTCAGTGTTTTAAATGTCAGCCTGTAATTTTAGATATTTATGCTGTAAGAGTCCAAAGTCTACATTTGTGTTTTTGCTGATGATTTTGCTTTAATTTTAACAACTTTTTTTCTTTATTTCCTTAAATTACAATTTACTTAAAATTCATTTAAAATTTTACAGCTTGTGTACACTTAAAATTTAGTTTTCTATTTTTGCCTCAACAACATTATAATTTTATTTTGCCAACAAATATTATAGATATTTGTCTAATTGTTATTTTCTTTCAAAGTTTTTTAAACTATTTTTATTGCTAAATATTTTAATTAATTTTTAACAAGGGACTGAATATTAAAAATAATACAACGAAGCAAAAATAAAAAAAAATAAAGAAAAGGTGGGATTTTTTTTTTTTTTTTTTTTTTTTTTTATTTTTTTTAATTTTTAATCTTTTTAATCGGTCTTTAAATTATAACTATTTATTATTCTTTTTTTCTTTTTTTTTCAATATTTCGCTTTCCTTTGGAAAGCTTCTTCAGGAAATTATTTTTTTTATATTTTCAAAAACAAAAATTATAACAATTTGAAAAGAAAAAATTTTTGAAAAACATTTGACAAAACATATAAAATTATTTTCTTCATACATACAAACATACAAAAATTAAAATTTAAAATATTAAAACATACAAAAACAAGGAAACGGAAACTAAATAACAAATTCTTTCTTATGAAATAATTATAACAAATTATGTGTCTTTTGTATTAAGTACCTATAATTCTGCGCTAAATTGTCTGTGTCTGTTTTGAAATTTATTCTCCTTACATTTGGTACATTAACAATTTCTAACATTTCTAACATATAACGTCTCTTGTAGTTTTTTTCTATATCTAATACTGATGTTTCATCGAACTTTGGATAATGATTATATTTCTTACAATGTGAAGATAAGGATGTCTTCTGTGTTGAAATATTCCTATATTTTTGGTCACATCTATGACCAGCTAATCTTGTTTTAAGTTTATTCTTTGTTGTCCCAATATAAACTTTGTCACAGTTCACCTGGTCATTTCCTCCACATGGTATCCTGTATACTACATCAGATATTTCCATTTTTCCTATTTTATCCTTCATATTGCTAAATAATCTATTTAATGTGTTATATGTTTTGTGTGCAATTTTATATCTATCAGTGTCATATATTTTAGACTTTCTTAATCTATCTGATATTCCAGGAACATAAGTTAATGATTTATAAATTCTTGGTTCTGCCATAGTATTTCCTAAATTATGCCTATGATTATCATATTGTCTAATTAATCGGTTAGTTAATTCTACTGGAAAATCATTGTCATGAAGTATATTTTTTATTGTGTCCCTATTCTTCAACCGAAATTCTCTATCACTTATAGTTAATATTCTATCTATCATATTTTTCGCCGTGTTTATTATCATTTTTCTCGGATGTTTGGAATAAAAATTAATAAGTCTTCCAGAAGATGTTGGTTTCTTATACCAATCAAACACTAACTTATTGTCCTTTCTTATTATCAATATATCTAAATATGGAAGTTTAGATTCTAACTCTCTTTCAATCGTAAATTTTATATCAGGATGAAAACTATTCAATTCTGATAAAATATCATCCACTGCATCTTCTGATGTTATACAAAATAAATCATCCACATATTTTGTGATTATCTTTGGTTTAATATGCATTTTACTAATACATGTATTTAGTAATTCCTCCATCACAATATCAGCAATAATTGGAGATGCCGGAGAACCCATAGGAAGGCCCTCTTTCTGCTGATATATCCTATTATCAAATTGAAAATACCTGTTGTCTACAATGCAAAACTTAAGAATACGTAAAAATAATTCCTTCTCAATATTCGTATTTTGTTCTATTATCTGCCATTTTTCTTCTATAATTCTCAAAGCTAAACCTACAGGAATACTTGGAAAAAGTGAAACTACATCAAATGAAAACAATCTATCATAATCCTGTATATTTATTCCTTTGGCTTTATCTTTAAATTCCAATGAATTTCTAACATTATATATTGAATGTTCTGTTATTACCTTAAGAATATTCGTTATATACTTGCAAAGTCCGTAGGCCGGGGAATTAATGCAAGAACAAATAGGCCTCAGAGGAAAATCCTGTTTATGGATCTTAGGTACTCCATATAGCTTTGGAGAATTTGATACATTCGTCCTAAGTCTATTCCTCTCCATTATTGAAATGATTTCTTTTTTAAAAAGTTCATCAACTAAAAAATTGTTTGTTTTTTGCAGTTTAGTAGTCGGATCCTTATTCAATATTGAGTATTTTGCAGAATCGTTAAGAATGTCATTTATTCTTGAATTATAATCGTCTCTGTTCATAGCAACAGTAACATTACCCTTGTCAGCATTAACAATTAATATGTTTCTATACTCAATATTGAATAAGGATCCGACTACTAAACTGCAAAAAACAAACAATTTTTTAGTTGATGAACTTTTTAAAAAAGAAATCATTTCAATAATGGAGAGGAATAGACTTAGGACGAATGTATCAAATTCTCCAAAGCTATATGGAGTACCTAAGATCCATAAACAGGATTTTCCTCTGAGGCCTATTTGTTCTTGCATTAATTCCCCGGCCTACGGACTTTGCAAGTATATAACGAATATTCTTAAGGTAATAACAGAACATTCAATATATAATGTTAGAAATTCATTGGAATTTAAAGATAAAGCCAAAGGAATATATATACAGGATTATGATAGATTGTTTTCATTTGATGTAGTTTCACTTTTTCCAAGTATTCCTGTAGGTTTAGCTTTGAGAATTATAGAAGAAAAATGGCAGATAATAGAACAAAATACGAATATTGAGAAGGAATTATTTTTACGTATTCTTAAGTTTTGCATTGTAGACAACAGGTATTTTCAATTTGATAATAGGATATATCAGCAGAAAGAGGGCCTCCCTATGGGTTCTCCGGCATCTCCAATTATTGCTGATATTGTGATGGAGGAATTACTAAATACATGTATTAGTAAAATGCATATTAAACCAAAGATAATCACAAAATATGTGGATGATTTATTTTGTATAACATCAGAAGATGCAGTGGATGATATTTTATCAGAATTGAATAGTTTTCATCCTGATATAAAATTTACGATTGAAAGAGAGTTAGAATCTAAACTTCCATATTTAGATATATTGATAATAAGAAAGGACAATAAGTTAGTGTTTGATTGGTATAAGAAACCAACATCTTCTGGAAGACTTATTAATTTTTATTCCAAACATCCGAGAAAAATGATAATAAACACGGCGAAAAATATGATAGATAGAATATTAACTATAAGTGATAGAGAATTTCGGTTGAAGAATAGGGACACAATAAAAAATATACTTCATGACAATGATTTTCCAGTAGAATTAACTAACCGATTAATTAGACAATATGATAATCATAGGCATAATTTAGGAAATACTATGGCAGAACCAAGAATTTATAAATCATTAACTTATGTTCCTGGAATATCAGATAGATTAAGAAAGTCTAAAATATATGACACTGATAGATATAAAATTGCACACAAAACATATAACACATTAAATAGATTATTTAGCAATATGAAGGATAAAATAGGAAAAATGGAAATATCTGATGTAGTATACAGGATACCATGTGGAGGAAATGACCAGGTGAACTGTGACAAAGTTTATATTGGGACAACAAAGAATAAACTTAAAACAAGATTAGCTGGTCATAGATGTGACCAAAAATATAGGAATATTTCAACACAGAAGACATCCTTATCTTCACATTGTAAGAAATATAATCATTATCCAAAGTTCGATGAAACATCAGTATTAGATATAGAAAAAAACTACAAGAGACGTTATATGTTAGAAATGTTAGAAATTGTTAATGTACCAAATGTAAGGAGAATAAATTTCAAAACAGACACAGACAATTTAGCGCAGAATTATAGGTACTTAATACAAAAGACACATAATTTGTTATAATTATTTCATAAGAAAGAATTTGTTATTTAGTTTCCGTTTCCTTGTTTTTGTATGTTTTAATATTTTAAATTTTAATTTTTGTATGTTTGTATGTATGAAGAAAATAATTTTATATGTTTTGTCAAATGTTTTTCAAAAATTTTTTCTTTTCAAATTGTTATAATTTTTGTTTTTGAAAATATAAAAAAAATAATTTCCTGAAGAAGCTTTCCAAAGGAAAGCGAAATATTGAAAGAAAAAAAGAATAATAAATAGTTATAATTTAAAGACCGATTAAAAAGATTAAAAATTAAAAAAAAAAATTATAAAAAAAGGTCGAATAAAACTGAAAATAATATCAAAGAAAAGGTGGGATATAAATTTATTTAGCTTTGTTTATCTTAAAGAAAATATTGATACCAAGTTTGGTTTTGCATCTGAAATGAATGAAATCCCTGAATGAAAAGTGTTTTCACAGCTACTTTTACAGGTGCTTTCAAGACAGGTTCATTATGAACAAATAAAACATCGCTTAGCTCGGCGTTTTATTTTTAACTTAACAATGATTTGATAGTTTTAAACTAAATATGGCAGTCTTTTGCTATCGGCTCTAGGAAACGTTTAGAAATCAAGAATTTCAAATAACTCCGTTTAATCTAAAGTAGCACTAGTAGTAGTATGGACTATTGAGGTATTAAATATAAAGCGATTACGGCTTAAGTCAGGTCGAATTTGCTGCATAAAATTTTTATTTTAGGCAACAAAGTATATTAAGATATACTAAATGTTTTAAAATGCACTTAAATATATTAAAATATACTAAAATGTACGTAAATAAAATATATTAAAAGACCCTAAAATACATTAAAATATAATAAAAAAACTAAAATATATTAAACTGTAAAATAGTATTATAATGTACTAAAATATATTAAAATACACAAAAATATATAAAAATATCTAAAATATACAGAAATATATAAATATGCAGAAATATGTTAATATATATATATATATATATATATATATATATATATATATATATATATATATATATACTAGTATATATATATAGCTTCAAAGAAAGGACGGACATATTTGTTATTTTAATTTGCTTTAAGTTGTGAAAAGGAGGTTAGTAATAGCAAGATATTATTTATTTCTCATTGGATAAGATACAAGTTGTAGAGGGGAACAAAATATATAGAATTTTTGTGACTTAATAAGATCTTTTCAAACGATCACCTATTTGTTTTTACTATTTAATAGTGTCTAAGTTTTCATTATTTTAAAGTATACAAATTATAAGTGAATGCTATTCCAATTTTCGTTCATTTAAAATTTCAGAGAAGACTTTAGCAGTTATATTATTCCACATACGAACAGTAGATTTAAGCAAGGATTGTAGTGGAAATTAATTGCCTACATTGCTGGCCAAACGACCACAAATTAGTGAATTTTTAGGGAATTGCGAGCTATGCTCTTAAATATAAGGAAAATAAATATACAAGATAAGAGAATGTAAATTGAGGTCCGGCAGAGATTAGAGTGAGTTCGTGTAACATCTTTTATAAATATTAAACGTCGTAAACAAAGAACAGCAATCGAGTTTTTCTCTCGATAATATATCAGTTTTAAATACTTATGCTATAAAGCTGCTATTAAACAAATCATACAAATTTTGTGTAGTTTATTTGATGATATAGCGTGAAGCGCCAACATTGCCGTTGATTTAAAATTCACTAGTCGTTAGCTTAGTGCTATTAAACACCATTAGAATAATAAAAGTGCATTTTATTGACAGTTTTTCTTTGTTATTTTTTCTACACTTCTACCACTTTTTATAAATATCTTTCATATTTTTTTAACGTCACAAAGTGTTCGTAATATATTCCTTAATAATTTTAAAAGTCGATTGCCTAACTTTCTTGGATTTTCAATGAAAGTGAGCTTCTTTTTTCTAGTCTGAATTTTTAAAAGTAAAAAGCAAACCTTGTGGAATATTTGCCAGTTAACATTTTATATTATAAAAATTTTATGTGAAATATTTAAAAAAGCAGCAGCCAGTCAATATTTTTTTGTAATCAAAACTTATTTAAGGTTTTAAATAATTTTAGTTTCTGCTTCTTTAATTAAATCTTTATCAGTACTTCCTCATTTTGAATAGTGTTTTACAAACTCCCACAATTGTTAAAAAAAAAATAATAATAAAATAATAATAAATAAATATGAAATAAAAACTTTTATTTGCGGCATCATTGCTTATAATTAAATATGGTTTTTAATAATGATTTTTATTTGAATTCATATCTACGCCTTCAGTATTTCCTTAAATAAAGGAAAATGAGAATAAATAAATTAATAGTAACTTTGAACAAATCAACAACAAAAAAAATGTTTTATTTAATACCAGCATTAACAATTCAACAAATAGTGACTGGAATATAATTAACTCAAGATAAATATATTGTATAAGTCTTCATTAAAATAATAATAATAAAATGAATGAATATTTATAACAATTTTTTCTGCCATAATTAAATATTAATTATACGCTTCGTATGCCACCAATGTGACCATTTTAAATTATTTGCTTCTAAAGCTTGTTCCCACTCGTACAATGAAGTTGCTTAATGTTGTCTTGAGAGTGTTTGCTGAAAGTCAGCTTGTGTGCTATTTATAATTTAATACCGATTAGGGCAAAGACTTATACACAAATTTTAGAAACTTCGATGGCAAATGATGTTGCAGAAAGGAAATCTGCTAGAATTAATGTGGCGTTTAATTTTGGAAGTGGATTTGAACAACTATTTATGAAGAATGTTTACATTCTATAAAAATTTGAAAATCATTAGATTTGATTTCAAGCTAGTTTCATTTAAAAAAATTCACAATATTTATTCTCATACAATCTAGGCAGGGCAAGATAATTTAGAAAATAATTTTTAAAATAATGTGCTATCTATATATTTCCATGCACAATACAGGTCTATCAAGCCACTTTTTCCTTAATGATTAACTTGTAATTTTTTTTAGAAAAAAATATTTAAAACAAATTTCTATAAATTTATAACACTTTTCGTAAAGATAACGCAGCCTGGCAGTTTTGTAAGATCTGGTCACATTAATTGCCATTTAAAAATACTTTAAAAGAGTGAAAAAGTTGTCGACAGAGATAGAAAGTGTGTGACGGGATGAGAATGAGAGGCAGGGAGAATTACACATGCCTTCATTTTTACATAAGCATGAATGCATATGTACTTTAAGCATATAATCAATTTATTTTAGTTCAGTTTAATAAAAAAAAAACAGACTTGTTTTTGTAATAAAGAAAAAAAAAATAATTTGCTGCTGTTGTTGTTGTTGTAGTAAAGTTTTCTTGGCTGTAAGTTTTTGAATGAGCTAGTGTGTGAGTATATATATTTTTTATCTCTAATTTATCTATGCCAAGTGCACAATTTTCATGTTCAAGGTGACAAATCATCATCATTATCATCAACAACAGCAATTTAAATAATAAAGAAAAACAATAATAATAACGACGACGGCGTCGACAACTGCAATAACAACTACTACAAGTAATAATAGTGACAAAACAGCTTTGCAAACGCTAATGTGTACAGAAAGCCAAATAAGTATTTATTCACACATACACACACACACACACACACACACACACATTCATTCTCATTAATACTTAAAACGATAACAAAAATTACAATAACTGCATTCAAAATAAAACAGAAAAACAAAACAAGACATAACACACTCACACACATACACAAACACAAACACTCCCATAAAAAGTAATCACTTTTTGAGGTTTATTTTATTTATTTATTTTTTTTTGTTTTTCTATTGTTTATTATTTTACTTTTTTTGCACTTTGTTCCTGTTTTCATTTAGATTTTTATCATCTAATTTACTCACAAATACACACACACATACACACAAAACACACACACATACACAGTTACACTCTTCGACTTTGAAATAAATTTACTGCACCCACATCATTCATCATCATATCAGTGCAATTTTAAAATTTAAAAAAAAGTACCATATTTTTACACCATTTTGAAAAGAAAAATTTACAAAGAAAAAAAATATTCTTTTAATATTAATATTAATTTAATAATTAATATTATTAATATTAATTATACAAACTTTCTTTTGCTGGCTGCTTCTTTTAAAAATAACTTTTATAACCAAAAGAATAATATTTAATTCGGCTAAACTATTTCTTCTTTGGGCCATTTTTGATTGCCATTTAAAGGAAAAAGGTCTATAAGTGGAAAACCGACATTTTCTAAAGTATAAAGTACTTTTGATTTCTTTTACTTTTCGTATTCGAGTAAATTATCACGATATTAAATTAATGAGCGCTTAACTTGACTAAAAAAATAAAATTAAAATTATATAGCTGAAATAAATAAATATCAACGAATAATGAAATATATTAAAATAAAATATATTAAAATAAAATATATTAAAATAAACAAAAATATATTAAATTATATATATAAAATTGATATAAAAGGTTAACATAAATATTAATTTTTTGTGATTAGTAATAACAAGTTACTATTTAGTTCTCATTGGATAAGACCGAAATTATAGAGGGGGACAAAATGTATAGCAGGACAACTTATTTGTTTTTTCTATTTAATGGAGTACAAGTCTTCGCTATATTTTAAAATATGTTATGGAATGCTATTTGAATTTTCATTCATTAAGAATGACATAGGAGACTTTAGCAATTATATCATTGTGTATACGATTTAAGCAATGATTTGCAGTTGAAATTTATTGCCTATATTGCTAGCCAAATGACCAGAAAGTGGTGACCTTTTAGGGAAGGGCGGGCTATTTTGACAAAGAAAAGGAAAATAAAAATATTCGATAACAGAATGTAATTTTAGGTCCGGATCACAGATCAAAGTGAGTTCATGTAAAATCACTTTTAAATATTTGACGTTGTAAGGAAAGAAGGGCAGCAGAGCTTTTCTCTCGATAATGTAATAATTTCTTATAGTTATACTAATATGATAAAAATAATAATAATAATAATAATAATAATAATAATAATGATAATAATAATAATTATAATAATAATAATAATAATAAAATTATATTATAATATAATTTGCTAATAAGCAAATCATATAGTTTCTGTGTGGTGTATTTGATATGATAAACATTATCACAAAAATTAAATTAATGCGCGCTTAACTTGGTTAAGCCCTATAGAATCAAGGTGACCATAGCTAAAATTGAAAGTAGTAAATATAGTTATCTAAGAATGATGGAAGCAGTGCTCTTTTAATTGCAGCTATTCAAATATTCGAAGATTTAGTTGCGGCCATGATTAAAGAAAAGGAGATAATGAAATATGTGGCACATGTTCAAAGACCACTAAAACGCTACATTTATATAGAGGTGACTATTTATTTGGATGTGTGCATGTAGATTTGGATCAATGCATGCATGCATTTATATATTATTTATATACCTGCGCATATATATATATATATATATATACATCTTTATTTTGAAGGCTACTGTCTGCCTGAAAAAAGCCGCGCTCATGCAAAGCTTTAAGAATCTACTTTGTATGGGCGTGGAAACTCGCAGTTTAGCTAGGAGAGCACAATGTCTAAAACCTTAATATTCTATATAAGTAACTCAATTATTATTATAATCTTTATTTTAATTGGATTTCGAAAAATGGGTGGGTGGCATTTGCTATAAAACGAAATACTCAAAATCGTATATCTGAAACATGCATTGAGTCGCGACATTGACTCACCAGTACGAATTGTTCACGGCTTGAGAATAATGCTTTCACATCGAAAGCGCTCGCCATTAACACAAAAAGAACAACAGCCAGATAAGACAGTAAATAACAACGGTAAGAATTAATGGTTAAAAATGATAATTTATTATGTTAACAATATTCTTGTTATTAATATTTCTATTTCATTAAGAGAAGTGCAGTGAAACAACTGAAATAGTAATGGCTTAATTTGTCTAAGGGCTTTTCCAGCTTTCCCAAATCTGCACTCAACTAAAATAACAAAAACCAAATATTTTAAAGTTTTAAAATTTTTTCTATTGCACATTGCCAATTATTTGAAGAACACAAATGTTGATTTTGTTTGCTGGGAAATAGTGTAATTTCAAATTACTTTTGCACTTTTTCTAACTTCTAACTAACATTTTTATTAATATTTTTTTTTTTGTTTGTTATTTTGGTATTTGGGGTAGTAGGTTAATGCAAAAAATACTTACGATTAATAATTATTAGGAAAACAATATTTAGCTCACATAACAAAATGAATTTTTGTTTGTTTTTGTTATAAAGTGATATAGTAACATAAACATAATCGTATAAAGTAGCTTGCATATATGCACATACATATTTATAGATATAATTTAACCCACTTAAAATTGTTGCAATTAAATACAATTATATTCAATTCTAGTGCAAATCATTAAATAAGTAATTTTAATTAATTTGTGTTAATGTTTCGGCATTTGCACAAAGTTGACGACTTTTATTTTATTTTAGTTTGCTTTGTTTTTTTTTTGTTTTTTTTGTTGTCCACTGTAGGAGGTAAATGTATAATTTTTATTAGATTTTTAAGCAGTAAAGAACTTTTAATTTAATCTAAAGATTTTAATTTCTTTTTGTATAGTTTTCTTTTGTTTATTAAGAACATTTTATTGTGTTTGTTACTGACAAATTAGGTAATGAAACGATGAAGCAATGACTTGATAGCTAATTGCAAGATATGCGCCATTAAAAAGTAATCAACAAAGTAATCAACGGTATATCGGGTATTAACAAAATTATGTATTTTTATGAGTTAAAAGACCACATGCATTGCAGTTGAGAAGCACTAAAATCACACATTTATGAGCTTTCCAGCATCAGTGACAATTTTATATTGAAAGAAATCAGCTTAAGGCAACATAGTGTTTATTAGATAATATTGAAAGAATCTCAGAAGAAAGTTTTTTTTTTATTACTTTTTATCGGTTATAAAAATTATTTAACGCTATTTTTTCACATCTGTCTGCGCAACAAAAATGGATGTAATGAAACAACATCAACTGAAATTATTAAAATATAAATAAGGCCAGTTAGATTTATGCTTCTTAAGTTGACGGCCGTTAACTGGATTCTTGTAACATATTTTCTCTAGCTAAATAAAATTGATTGTCTTTGGACCTTTAGCTTTAATGTGGTTTTATTTGCGCATATCAAGCTAGGTGTGCCTTGTGATATTTTTAATTCTAAATCTAAATTAGTTTCAAGAAAAAAGTACCACAAATGGCAGGATCGTTGGGAGAAGCCGGAAATGCTAACCTCTGATAAGTACCGGCTTTTACATGACATTGAACGAAGGCGGAATAAATGGAAAATAATGCTTTCAGATTTTGCAGATAGACGAGGCATTTTCCAATGAAATTCCCCAAGCTATAGCCCATCAGTAAGAAGTAAAGCAAGTTGCAGGAATATATTTAAGGTACCTTGAGTGTAGAGATATATAAATAATACTGATCAAAGTTTAAGCACCATGTATGTATTTTAAAGTTAAGCTGTAGTTTATTTAAGTCTCTCATGCTTCTCCTTGTTACATTGTAGAATATTCAAACATATAGTATATAATACAGCATTAAAGGATCAGTTAATAAGCTGCCACTAACATGCTCGCACGTCTTTATTAAGTTTTATTCGAATGATAATATAATACATTGAGTTGGGAAACTGTATCAGTGAGAAGTCATACTCACAGACTGTGCTATATATGGAAGACCCTGAGATTTTAATGTATATGGCATGCGAAGAATAGCACTGAGTTAGGACTATGTGTAGACACAAATTAAATATAGAATAGCTAGACAAAAATTAATAGCAACGAGCAGTCTGTTAGAAGAAAGGAGATCAAGAGTTACTAGTGGATAGTCTAAAATCTCTACAGTCGAAAACAAAACCTAGTGATGTATAAACATGTCGTTAACTACTAATCGGAGATTAAAAAAATAAATAATATAGTGAAATATTATATTTTGATTTTATTTCAAAATTTTTAATAATTTAACTTAACTACTTAATTTCCATTGAAAACAGCTTTCAATAAAATAATTATAAAATAAATGACTTTAAAATATATAATTAAAAATATAATTAAAAACGTTTTGCTGGTGTTTATTTTAAAAATAATATATTTATTTTTTTTAAATTTAATTTGTAATTCTTTTTCTTTGCTTAACTGACTAAAAAGACAATAATACTCATAATATTTTGTAATTAAATTTAAACCATAAAATTATTATTCTGGCTTTTATCATATTTTTAGTTGCTAGACAAGAAGGCAACAAATATCATTAAGCTATTAAAACTTTAAATTCTATTTGCGACAATTGATAACCCAACAAACGTTTTAGGAATAAATTTGTAAAAACAATATGATTAGAATATGAGCGTATATTATTCGACGGGATTTAATTTATTTTCTTTTTAAAAGAGAACACTGAAGATGGCAAATAGCCGAAACCGGTTTGTTCACAAACCAAATTTGACGAGGGTCGACGTAAAACCATACCCAAATAAAAATGATTAGAATAATTTTTTTTTTATTTGTATAAAATTATTAACAGAAAAAATATTTAAATTCAATTAGATGTGGGCAAAAGTTTTGTACTTTCAAGCGTTATGTTTAATAAAATATCGACTTATCGATTTTTTCGTTTTTCTCCATTTAAAATTTAATATTCCCAAAGGAAAGTTGCTGTTAGATGAAAACATGATTATATTTCGCATGTTAAATTATGCACAGTCACTAATATGTTAATTTTAATGCAACCTTTTTCCTATTACCATCCTATTACCAGGGAAAATGGTTTCAAAAGCAGGAAGCGCGAATAGATATTTGTAATGGGTACTCGTGATAAAGATCGAGAATAATGATTCGTTCTAGCTGTCATTAGGGCAAAATGCAAGCTGGCGTTGCGTATGATTCTTCATCTAAAGGCTAGTGACGATACAGCCTCATTTGAATGTGACTATATTATGACCAGCTCGCTGACAATGCAAAGACTAATAGAATTAAAATGTTATTTTTTTTCAATACTTCATTATTTTTGTAGTACCAATGGAGCACTAATCTATCCAATATCAAAAGAATTTGGACAGAGACTCAAAGACTGCTGAGCATGCGTGGTGATTTGAATTGTAGAAACGTTTGTAAGTGCCTGTATAATTACGCTTTTGGAGTATTTAATAATAAAGAAGGTTTTGTTTTTATGGAGATATAGAACTTTGAAATAGTATAAAACAAAGTTGAATTGCTTAAATCGATATTTATTTTTTTAAAGAGAAGTAGCACTTCAGGCAACAACAATGCCTATTCAGTCAAGTACCGTGCTACATTCTTTAGGAAAGGGATAGAGAAGAGATGAAAGAGGTGGTGAAAGTAGAAGGATAGTCGGATATTAACTGCCGTCTGCACAGCGACCAGTGACTATGCCTTCATCGCTGAGCAGCCCCACCGACAGTCAATTTTTATTTTTGTAGTGAAAAAAACCAAGGTCTTCGTTGGGAATCGAACCCTCAACCCCCATACTGACTAGCTAGTACACTACCTACTAGCCTACAGGGGCACCTTAAATCGATATCAAATTTGAAAGATAAAATTCTGATTTATCTTCTAGTATGTGACTGCCACAATTGGCTCAGATGTATTTTAATTTGAAGTATTAATATTTGATGACTTTTTCCAATATTTGTGGCTGATAGCAGCAAAGTAGACTACCACACATATCATCTCAAAACATATTCTAGGGGTGTTAAATGGTACGCATGTGGAGGCTAATTCACAGGTGCGAAGCGTGAAGCTATGCTGTTACCAAACGTTTCCTTGAATAAATCACATAAAACACAACAAATATTGTGACATGTTGTTCGGTCTTGTTTAAATCACAGCACTTGCACATCATGCAATGTTCATGTGATGAACGAAAATGTCAGTATTCATGGCCCTCTAGCGGGCACCATCGACTGTAACGTTTTAAAGACGTATGGAGTAGTGATGCCACCAGCCGATAAAAAATACCAAACTGTGAGTTTTTCTGGATGTTACAGTGTCTTAATATCACTTGAGCACTATTATAATTCCAAATACAGCAGTTTTTCTTATTGGCGCATTTAGTCAAACTAAAGTCAGCTTCATCACTAAACCAAATTCACTAATGAAAATTGACGCTATTCAAACGTCAGTATATTCATGTTGAAATTTTAAACCAAACTATGGAACTTAAAGTTCCAATCAAATTGTTACGTTTGATTTTTTTTTTTAAAGCACTTCAGGCAACAATGCCTATTTAGTCAAGTACCGTGCTACATTTTTTTTGGGAAAGGGATAGAGAAGAGTTGAAACAAGTGATGAAAGTAGAAGGATAGTCGGAAATTAACTGACGTATAAGACAGCACAGCCACCAGTGACTAAGCCTTCATCGCTGAACAGCCCCACTGAAAGTCAATTTTTATTTTTGTAGTGAAAAAAACTAAGGTCTTCGTTGGGAATCGAACCCACAACCCCCACACTTACAAGCTAATACACTACGTACTAGCCTACACGGACACCTAATTTGAGATAATATTTCTGTGACACATTTTTTTTCAAATTGAATTTCTTCGCAAATATGTTACATATTAGAAGTGGCATTTAAATAAATTGTTACATAGAGAACTTTTCAACAAAAAAAAAGATAGAGTGAGTATACAATTTTTAAACATTTTTTTTACAGTAATTTTAGCAAAACCTAAACGCTGGAAATTAGGAGAAAAATTTACTTTACTAACAATCACTGCAGTAACATTGTATTTGCAGATCACGAAAAGATTGAGTTTAAATATTTCGATTCTACTGTGCTTCAGCATTGCTTCATAAATTAAGTACAGGGAGGCATTAGCGAACAAACCTATTATATGCTTTAAAAATGCTTTTTTGAAAATCATTTAATGATGCTTGAAAGCAAATGTAATTTTACTTTGAAGACAACAATTTGCTGGGTTTCTTAAAAGAACGTTTAATAAAATCACACTTTGAAAACTTAATATGCGAGCCATGAAAAGGATTCACAATAAATCATAAAACAATAAAAACCAAAAAGAAATAATAATAATAATAAATAAAGAAATTAATAAATAAAGAAGAAAGAAATCAACAAAGAAATAACTTATAAAAGACATGAATTAGGAGCTTAAAAAGGCATATTACTAAGAGGCAACCTCTAGCTTAAAGCAATAGCAATTTCAAATCGTGTTTTATCAAGAAATGGGCGTATAAAAACCCGCTCTAGGTACTGAGATAATGGTGACTGAAACTAATCATTAAGTAAACATATAAATGTCACACAAACAAAAAGAAACACATTGTTGGAGTACATCAAATGCTGTGCGACCTCTTTCAATTCATTAAGTCTATGAATGTAATTACAGCTTTAGTTTTTGTACTCATATTAATGTTTCTTAGAAACATCGACACATCTGTTATTAATGAATAAAAGCTTTTTGCCTTAAAAGCCTAGTTGTATGAAATTACTTTTGTATATGAAAATTCCTGTTGTACATTTTTACTTTTACATGTAATGCTTTGTTATGGCAGTTATGGCTATTTAATTGCATAATTAGACGGCAAAATTTATTTGATGTTGTTTCTTATTCCTAATACCGAAAACTACAATAAGCAATTGTATAATGAAATGTTTTTGAGCAATGAAAACATAAAAAAAATTTAAAAATTTAAAAAATAATAAATAAAATCCTCATTACAAAACAAAATTAAATTAATAAAAAAAATATTCTACAAAAATTGCAATTTAATTTTTAAAGCTTCGAAATAATTTGACATTTGCCAAAATTCTGCATACAATTTAATGAAATGTTAAAAATAAATGAATTCATGTATATGCATGTGTTTATATGTAGTAGTAGCGGTAGCGGTAGTGCTTTATACCCTTAACTATTTGCTAGCCAAAGCGACGCTCTTACTCGTAATTTACATACCTCAATATCATGCTGTAAAGTTTAATGCATTTGTGCTATTATTTTATTAGCATTTGTCTTTTTATTTTGCCTGCTTAAATGAGCAAGAACATAATAATTTTTTACATTAAATTTTTATTGTCGTTAAATTGTTATAAAAATAAGAGAATGACTAGAAGATATATTGTGGTTCTAGATATTTAACTACACATTCTAAATATATAAACTACATAAAAATACATTCGTTGCATTCGCTGCAGTTGAAAGAACATGTGTTGTTTGCATGCACTTAATATTAGGGCGTCCCAATCCGCTTGAATGCAACATATATAAGGTGGGAACGTTTTCTTCTATTTCTAATTATTGAGAGGCTCAAGCTTTATTGCTTAACATCAAAATTTAAATACATCTAAACATTTAAGTATATCTTAAAAAAGAAGTCCCAGAAAATAAGTCTTTTCGAAATCAGAGATGGGTGTTTTAATTTTTATAAATTTTTTTGAAAATTGAATTTTTATATTTTAAGCACTTTGAAAGAGGAGTAACAGATTATATGCAAAGAATTTTGTGGAAGCGAGGAGAAGAAAATAATTTCAATACAGTTGTTATTGTGGACGACTGTATAGGACGTCAATTTGAATACAAGATCTCTCCCATTATCTTCAAATAATAGAAAACCGACATCGAAATTAGCAAAAATTTAAAAAGAAGAACATTAAAAATCGAATATTGGGAACTACAGAGGACGTTAGCTTTAATACGAGATCACCACAATTACGAGAAAATCGATATCGAAAGAACAACTGCGGATAGATAGTTAGAAAGAGAAACATAAAATCTAATGATCCAAATAAAGATTGAGAGCAATGATTCATTTTGTGTGTATTCATCCAAAGATAAAAGCTCACGATTTGTGTCATAAGTGGCATTACCCTAAGAATTGCAGCAAAATTCTTCGACTGTTAAAAGGCCATCTGCTATGAAAATATACTTTTTTTTTAAGAAAACTCTTCCTTCAGACTCTTTTCTATTTAGCAAACGTTGAGACAAACTTTTAAAAAGTTATAAAAATAAATAGCTTTTATCTATCATATTTGCGCAACCCAAAATTTTTATGAAAATATAAATATTGCCTTTCTGTGGAGCCACCCTAATGCCACATGAACATTTATTTTTATGGAAGTAAATTATTTTTTTTGTGGTTTAAGTTATTCTTTTTTTTCTACAAAATTATTTTTGTTTTAATTTTCTAACATTTATAGAGGCGACCGCTTTAAAACAAATAATACAATTACAAAAACGGGAGTGTTTTTAAATTATTTTGTTTTCTATTAAATTCATTTGACCTTAAATAATGTATGCATTAGTTTATTGTTAGCATAAGTGGTTATTTCACTTTATTTGTACTTTCTGGCAACACAAGTTCACATAAGTTGTTTAGAAATTATTTATTATAAAAATGTAGCAGACCATTGTGCAGTATAAAAAATTGTTTTTAAAGAAGTATAAAATCAAGAATCTAAGGGATGTTAGTTTATAGAAAATAAGTAATATATCCTTAAAATTTCAAAATTGTTGGCGTGAAGTAATAAATAAAACAAACAAAAAATATGGCAACACTTTCAAATTTTACATGCATAAATCTAATTTTGTATTCTTCCTGATACCAGCTGTTATTTTGAGTAAGAAAGAGAGCGAGCTAGAGAGAGAGAGAGAGGTATCTAGTGGATAGTGGTTAAATTGGAGTATATTCCCTCCTAAATAAAGGTTATTCCATGCAGGGGAAAATTATAAATTATAAAAGGAAATATAATATATAAATAAAATTTAAAATTATAAAATAAAACATATACGACAAAAGTGGCTTTTCTGCTGTAAAATGTTTTTAATTAAGCTTGGGTCAGTTCCAGGAGTATTGTAAAAATTAGGGCTTAAAGGGGCAATTTTTAAAATTTTTATACTTAAAAAAACTGCCTATCTCTTCTAAAGAGAACAAAATATGAAAATTAAAAAATATTTAAAATTGCTTAAAAAAGTTTTCTTTGGCTAAGCTTTAATTAGGAACATCATTAGGCTTAAAAAAACAAAATTTAACCGACAATATTGTATGTTATACTATACCATTTTAATGACGATAAAATTTGTGGCAGGTATTAAAAAATTCTTTAAGATGTTCACTTTAAGGGGAGAGGCATATAAGAAATGTTTTAAAAATGCTAAAGGTTATCTTTAGCAACATATAAAACTGTGTAAGTTTTGTAATTAGTTATTTTTAATGTGGTTTAGGTTATTTTCTAAACTATTTATAATTGTGAGTTTAAAAAATATACGATGATTTACAAAAACAATTAAATATTAGAAATTATATACAAATTATGCTTCTAAATTGTCATATTAAAACATTTTTAATTTTTAATTTTGACTGTACTTATAATAATGTATCGGTAAATTTAACGTTACTGAAATAAAGTTTGTCTTATTACCGATTGAGCTCCTACTCTTTGTGTATTTCAGTTAATTAAGTTTTTTAACTTCCTCCATTCTTGGTGAGATATTTGTTGAGAAAGCTTAACTTCAAATTATTTTATTGTTGTGAAATGTTAAATTACATAATTTGGATCATAAAACATTAACTTTAGTTAATTTTTTATTGCTTAACGTATAGCAGCACTAAAAACTCAATCCAACCAAAGCTTAACATAAAATAAAACTTATTGGCAAATGCAGAGTTTAAAATAAAGAAACAAACTTTCAAATATTTTTTTACAGCTTATGCTGTAATATGCCAGCAGTATTAATGTAATATGGATAATGGTATTTAAAGCTATTATACAGTGTTTAGAGTTGACCGGTGTATGCAGTTTTTAGTTGTTCAAACTGAAAGCAATAAAAGTCATAAAGCGCTGGCTTGCATTTCTAGGAAACTTACAATAATTTTTCATTTAAGTTAATTGTAATAATTTCCAGCTTTCATTTTTCCACTAACGCCTCAGTAATTGTTATTATTACATCACTAGAGGATTGCAAAAAAAAAGAAATAAATAGAAAATGAAATAATAAAATTCAACAGCCAAAATAATGCTCTAAATTGCCTGCCTGCCTGTCTGTTTTTTAAAACTTATTAACACTCCTTTATCTTTTTTGGCTTATTCTCTCTCTCTTTCTCTCTCTCTCTCTCTTGATGTCTTCCTCACTGCTCGAAACTTATTAATTTTATTAATTTGTAATAATACAAAAACATGATTTCAGTTTTAACATCTTCTTATGAAAAACCGATCAAATGAAATCAAGCAATTATTTTATTTTTTTTAATAATGATTCCGTGTAAAAACTTTGGAAATTTTTTTTTACATTTGACACATCATTTACACGGAAAATCAGCACACTATGATCTCATATTATTTGTCAAGCAAAAACTATTATATTTGATAATAATATATATCAATTATAAATAGCTCATTGCTACTTAAACGTTATTGGAATTGTTTAAACATTAAGGAAAAATGGCAAAAAAAGTTTAAGAACAAACGTTAACTTAATGGGCTATTAAATCCAAAACAAAAAAAATAATATAATTAAATTTAAACTAAAACTAATTTCTTTGAAAATGTTAATAGAAATTTTATTTTTAAAATATTTATTTTAATTTTAAGTTATCACAAAGAAATAAAATTAATGGAGTAGCCCACATTTGCGCAATCTGCTGCTTTACACTGACTGACTACTTCGTACTTTGATCTGTTCAAGAAGAAAATGAATGTGTCATTACTAAATTATCGACAGATTTATAACCTGTAATTGTGATATAATTTTATTAGTATGAGATAATTTTATCCAGAGTAGCGAAGTGTTCACTCACTGTTCATACATGTATGAATATGTACATTTCATTTTTTAGCCGCTTCTTCTCATACATGTGTGAGAGACTGAAAAATATTTTGCGTTTTCTCATTCATGAATGCGACGATTTATTTTCTTCTTTCTATTCATAAGTGAAAAAATGAGAAACACACAAGTGTTCATTTTTGAATATGTACAATTTTGATAATTTTTCATAAATGAAAAGATCGTAAAAATATGTGCGTTAAGCATTCGCGTACATAAACGCACATATTTGATAATGCGCAATTGTCGTCGTATGTAGGAAAAAAAATGTTTTTTTTTTTATTTCTTTTAGAATATATTGCAATATTGTATTTTGTGTTAATATGTACCCATATGTTTTTACTACATTTTACGGTAAACTGCGATCGTAGGTAGAAAATTTTTTCACATTCATTTATGAGAAATTTTATAAAATTTCAACGTTTATAAATGAACATGTACATTTATGAAAAAGAACATTAATGAGAAGTAGCTGATTTATCATTTATCACATATGAATAAGACTAATAATTCTTGTTGTGCGCATTCATGTATGAACATAAACAGAACATTTTTTCTTGTTCGTTTATGCGCGTGAAAAATAAATATAAAATTTTAGATTTCTCATTTATGAAAAATATCATGAATGTTGATTTTTGAATGTTCATAAATGAAAAATTCTGAACCCTGATTTTATCAGAAAGTGAAACATCAGACAGAGGGTTTTTGTACTGGCATTTCCTTCTGCAAAGATTAACAAGGAAATTTAGTGGCAGAACAAGAAAGCGTGTTGAGAATATAGAAGGAATATTTCCACAATTTGTTGGTACCTGAGGGAAACGACAGTGAGGGTACCATTGACTTATTCAATGATGACAAAGTTGAATGTACACCGCCCAGCCAGATTAAGGTAAAAAGACCTGAATCCAAACTAAAAAACAACAAAGCAGCTGGGCCTAATGGCTTGCCGGCAGAGCTATTTAAATTCGGAGGTAATCGCTTATATGATCTTATGCCACAATATTGTGTGAACGACTAAAACTAAGGGCCAAGTTAATAATTGGCCCCTACCAATGCGATCGTAGACTTGGAAAATCAACCTCAGGCCAGATATTCACTTTACGCCAAATACAGAAAAAAAAAACGCACGAAAAGCAAATCGATACATACCATCTATGCGTCGATTATTAAGTTGCTTTTGAGAGCCGGATTATAACAAACGTGTATCAGGCTATGTCTGAATTGGGAATTTCGGCAAAATTGATAACTCTTTGCCGGATGAAGCTAACTGATACAAAATCATCAAGATCAAAATAGGAAATAGTCTTTCTAAATCGTTTGCTACCTCACGAGGATTCAGATAGGGCGACTGTTTATCATGCGTTCTATTTAACATTGCTTTGGAAAAAGTCCCTGTAGGCTAGTAGGTAGTGTACTAGCTTGTAAATATGGGGGTTGTGGGTTCGATTCCTAACGAAGACCTTGGTTTTTTTCACTACAAAAATAAAAATTGACTGTCGGTGGGGCTGCTCAGCGATGAAGGCATAGTCACTGGTCGCTGTGCCGTCTAACACGGCAGTTAATTTCCGACTATCCTTCTACTTTCACCACCTGTTTCATCTCTTCTCTATCCCTTTCCTAAAGAATGTAGCACGGTACTTGACTAAATAGGCACTAAAAGTCATACGTGATGCGGCAGCTAATAGTTATGGCACTAAATTCATCAAGAGCCACATGCTCCTTGCATATGCTGATGACATCGATATTATTGGTGGGACATTACAAGATGTAACTGCTGTCTTTGCGGGCATTGAGAGGCAATTCTTAAAAATAGGCTTGGCAGTTAATGAAAGCAAAATAAGGTGATGGTTGCAATGAACGTTGCCAACTATAACTTTGGGGTTGTTGAGGAATTTTTGTATCTCGGGTCATCCATAAATAAAAACAAAAATATCGGCCTGAAAATACGAAGAAGAATAATATTGGCAAACAGGTGCTACTTTGGGCTAAACAGGCAATTTAAAATTAGAGCCCTCTCTAGAATTACGAAAATAACACTCTAAAAGACACTCATTCTACCGGGGCTTTTATATCGTGCAAACAGATGAAGCTATACTTAACGTATTCGAGAGAAAAATCCTTCGTAGAATATACGAACCAGTTTGTGTGTGGAGACTATCGGCATCGTATGAACCATAAACTGTATGAGCTGTATGCTGACATTGACATTGTCAAGCGCATAAAACTGTAAAGACTGTGATGGCTAGGACAAGCTGTGCGAATGAGTAAAGAAGCTCCGGTAAGGAGAATTTTTGAATATGATACCGAAAGCGTTCGGATTAGAGAACGATCAAAACTACGATGGAAAGAACAAGTTCAACGACATCTCTTAGACTTAAATGATAGAAATTGGATCAGAAGTGAAAACGATCGATTCGCATGGAATTGTTTCCAAAGTTGTTCCTTGAACACCAAGCTCCTGAGCACGGCATCAAATTAAGGTTGATGGATTGTTTTGAACACTCTCTGGAGCAGCAGTAATATATCTTACTGTTGGGCACCCTGTACAAGATTCTGTCAGAGTTTTTTAGTAGCATTATAGGTGCATCAATTTCGTTTCATAATGTTATGATACAAATGCAAATTAATAATGTGAATTTTTTTTTTGCATGAAAATTATATTTTGCATCGTTAGCCACAACTTTATCTCATCTTTGTAATAGCACATGAATTCCTCATCAAAAGAGCTGCTCTGGGTTTGAAAGAATCGCATTCCAGTAAGAGTGTTTTACATAGATTGAAGCGGCAAGGTCTGAGCTACAATATGGGTGTCAAAACTCCCCATCCACCGTTTTCCAAATAGTTTTTGACCGCTCTTGCAACATGTAACCAAGCGTTGTTATGAAAACAAAATATAGCCTCATTCCTGGTCGAGAATTCTGGTCTTTTTCGGTGATTGATCCCTTCAAAAGAATAAATTGTCTTTGGTACAGGTCCCCTATAATCATGTGACCAGATTTCAACAGCTCATAGTACAAAAAACACCCTTCTGGCTATTGGGCTTTGGCTGGTTGGCCGAAGGCAATAGCCACTTTTTTATGAGAATCGGTTTAACAAAAATGAGCGAGGTTTGTTAATCCAGGATGCATGCTGTTATAGCATGTTGTAGTTTGATACTTAAACAACTTTAATTTACTACAACACATTAAAGTACCGTCAGCATTCTGTGCTGAATTTTTTAAGTACAAACATATTCGCCCAAAATTCCGTACACGACAATTGAGAACTAACTCTATAAAAACGTACCATTTTTTTTTTGTTGTAGGTCAATGATCTTTTAGTATTTCTGTTCTGATCTTTTACGGGTTCTTTTCATTAGTATACAACCACTAAAAAAATACTACATCTTTTTTTAATGCTGGATATCTGCGGAGAAACAATATTCTAATCCGGTGAACGCACAACACCTCTCGTACCTATTTTCTCTCTACTTAAAAATGACTTTTTTCGCTTGGGCTTATCAATACTAAATATTCTTAATATATTCTATACAAAATCAAATATAAAAGCAAATATTTCGCCCAAATTTTTAAAAAATTGGTAAAGAAACATTTTTCAAAAAGCATTTTCTTTAAAAGCACATTTATAGCACACAATTTATGATTTTTATTGTCTTTCACAAACTTGCAATAGTCGCTTTCATATTTCTGTTTGGTATCCAATATTTATCTAATAATTAAACGATTATTATATTCAGGTATATTTTTTAACCTTCTGTGGTACTTTCAGTAACTGAATCTTTTTAACATATTTTATTTTCTTATTACATTCCGCCAGCAATATTTTTGTTGTAATTTTACTATTTTTCTTAAAGCTGGTACATTTTTATTTTATTTTTTTTTTCGTACCGTACGGGTACTTTTAGTTATTTACTATTTTATTAAATTTATTGAATGAATCGTAATAAATATTGTTTTTCTATATTCATTTATTCATCTTTTATGTTTAGAACTGATAAATTATAATAAACTTGAAAACGTTGCGTGACAGAAGTAATAATTACTTACAATAAACTAGACAAATGTTATTACTAGTTTCGTCTCAAAAAAAGTGTGATGTCAATCTTACTTAACAATAATAATACTAATGCGTGGTACTTTTGAGGAATATACTATTTACATTTTTGGTGTAGCTATTTTTTCATTACGATCTTTTATTTTTATATGATACTTTTTTTATATTCCACCTAGATATATTTTTTTAATCTTTAAATTTTTAGTACTTTTTAGAATACTCAAAAAAAATTCGCACCCAAAGGTTTTGAACTTATCTTTATAGTTTTTGCTACAATGTCTGTCCATCTAGCGCTTTTCACGACCACTACTACAACACTTAATCCAATAAAGACAAAAATAAAAGAGTATCCCTATTTTGACGTATACAATTTATATTTTAAACCGTGATGGACAGATGCTTAAATTTATAAAGATTATTCGATAAAACCACGAGTGTAAAAGAAAGATTTTAATTTAAAGAATATTGCCAATAGAGGCCACTCTTACTGGAATGCGATTTTTTCAAACTCGGAGCAGCTCTTTTGGTGCGGAATTCATGTGATATTACAAACATGGGATAAAGTGGTGGCTAACGATGAAAAATTTACATTATTTATTTGCATTTGTATAATAACATTATTAAACGAAATTGATGCACCTATAATGGTACTAAAAAACTCTGACAGAATCTTGTACAGGGTGTTCACGGGTAAGATATATTACTGCTGCTCAAGAGAGTGTTCAAAACAATCCATCAATCTTAATTTGATGCCGTGCTCAGGAGCTTGGTGTTCAAGGAACACCAATTTGGCAACAATTTTGCACAAGGATTTCTATTTCTTTCAATTATAAGATTCAGATGATACAAGATCATTTACGCCGCCGTACATATGTCGCCCACGACAACTCCGATTTTCATGAAAAACTCATAATGAGTGACGGCACACATTTTTATTTGAATGGATATGTGAATAAACAGAATAGCTAGTTCTGGGGAATTGGAAGCTCTTTGCATCTGTTAGAAGTACAATTTGGTCAGGAGGAATCATTGGACCTTTTGTTTAAATGAAAACGGCGTAACGGTAACTGTGAATGGGGAGCGATATCAGGATATGATTGGAAACTTTTTAACGCCACAACCGCATGCTGTGGGCTTCATTAACATGTGGTATCAACAAGACGGTGCCACATCACATACAGCCAAGATTACCGCAGGGCCTCTTGCGCCTGTAGGCTTGTAGATAGTGTTTTAGCTTATCAGTCTGGGGATTGTGGGTTCGATTTTCAACAAAAAGCTTGGCTGTTTTTCACTAAAAAAATAAAAATTAACTGTCGATGGGGCTGCTCAATGATGAACACATGGTCGCTGTGCTGTCGTATATGAAAATTAATTTCCGTAATTATTCTTCTACTTTCACCACCTGTCTCATCTCTTCTCTATCCCTTTCTTAAAGAATGTAGCATGGTAAATACTTGAGGCATTGTTGCCTAAAGTGCTACTTCTCTTTTTCAAAAAATAAAAAAAGTTATTTAAAGAAATGGTGATATTGATTGGCGTGCTCCAGACTTATTTTTGTGGGGATATCTGAAGACCAGACCTAAGCAAAATATTCGAGATGAAATTAATGAAATACCGCGTAAAATGTGTGAGAATGTAATGATAAATGTGCTCAAAAGAGCTCGCATTTGTGAGCACGAACAGAGGTGGACATTTTTCTGATATTGTTTTCTATACATAATTGCCGATATTAAATAAAACATATATGAATTTAAGATGCAGATTTTTCATTTAATCAAAAATTTTACCTTCTCGGCGGTTACCCTGTATTTTATTTTTTTCGACACTGTTAAAAAAAAAAGAATGTACAAAATAGGTTTTGCTAATTTATTCCCCTAGTTCAGGTTAACTGATTCGACGCCTTGTTTATTCTACTTTTTTACTTTGCAACATATTTTATATAAAAAATGTTACAATAAATTTTTTCAATTGGCTCTATTTAAAAAAAATCAAGTAACTTACAAAAGAAAATTATTAAATGTTCAGCTTAATATTTTACAGCTTTTAATAGAGACAATCAAATGCGTGAAGTGTTTTACAAAATTATAAATGTTAATGTAAGCAAATAATATTTACAAATACAAATTACACCAACTCGCTTGCTTCCTCTCCATGTGTCGTAAGAAACCTAATAATCTCTCAAGGTTATTCATACTAAAAGAAGCAGCCGTCTAAGCAGCAGCTAGGTAAAAATTATATTTTTCAAGGTTTTCCTCATTTCACAACAAACACTTTGATTATGCACCTACACACTAAGAAAATTAAAAATCAACTACTGACACACATACACACACACATACATATATACATTTCAATAAACTATACACAAATAGTATTTACAAAATATTAATAAACAAATTACTACACACCCAAGCACAAGATATTATTAAAGGGCTGGCCGTTTATGAGAGTGTTATTTAGCTGAGATTTGTAAATCATACATTAAAAAAATCACAAAATATTTCATTGAAATGACGGAATTGTGTATTCAATGGATTAATAATTTACCTTATACTGGTATAAACATAAAATAGTCAAATATTGCGTCTTAAATTTCCACAGTGATTTTTCTAGGTCATTGAGAAGATGCCTTTTTCCATCAAGCATAATTTAAATATTTTTTGAAGGGCACATCATTTTGATTGATAATTTAGTTACATAATCACATAAATTAACTCCATATTTGTTTGTTTAACAAACCAGCTTTTATGCGCTACACAACGGATATTAAATTATTACAGAAAAAAAAAAATAAAAAAAAAATTTTTAATTATAAAAATTATAAAAATCACTGTTATGTGAAGGTAAAGCAACAATTTAACCTGAAATATATAATTTGAAAATTTATATAATTTGTTGATTGATGACTCTAATGTGCTGGTTGTGCGTTACAGCTATTAATTTTTCTGAAAAAATTTAATGAAAAGCACTTTGGTTTTATATTTTCTACAACAAATTTTGACACGAGCTGAGGGGTGTTATTACACAAAAACATTTCATAATAATTCTAAAAGATGTTTCAAAAAGTTCTTTCAGGAAATGCGTGTATTTTGTTGTTGTGTTAATAACAATTAATTAATTAATAATAAAATATGTGAAATATCAAACAGGGACAAAATACAAAGACCTTGTAAGATTTTAGAATTAAAAGTACTTTGTATATAACAAAAAAAAAAAAAAAAATAATAATAATATGAGTATGCTGTTATATACCTTAAGTATAATAATTTTAGTTTTAAGTATAATAATAACAAGAAGAAAACAGAAAATATTTAAAATATGATGGAGAGGATTTTTTGAAAAGAAAGTATCCAATACTTTACTAGTAGATTCGCTTTATAAAGTAAGATAGATAGAATGGATGGAATATTGGAAATTTGTCCTAGGTAAACCTAGTTCTATTCCCTAAAGAAATATTCATGTTTTCTGAATTTTTCCCTCCTGAATTGCTTTTTAATATTTGTGTTTGTGCTTTACATTACATCAGCTTCCTTTAATTAATTTTAAGGATTTTTTGTTTTGAATTTTTTAATGATGAAATGTACGAGAAAATGTATGTTCTTTTATCTCTTTTAGTACCTAAGAAAAGTAACAATTTTTCCAAAATGCAATTTCTGTAAAGTGGTAGAAGCGATTTCTGGCAGACGTTGCCAGTAATTCCCCATGCAACGAATGCAGATGAATTGAATGCTTGCCTGAAGGCATCACCTTTGTGGAATAACGTAAAAACATTAGCGCTAATCACTAATATGAGAGTTCAACTTCAAAATGATCAGAGTGCTGCACGATTTTCCAAACAATTGTTAGCTGTTGGAAATGGAAAAGTCCCAGTTGATGCGACAGCTGGATTAATTACTCTTACCAACGACTTTTGCCGATTTGTAGACTCTTAATTAGCTCTTATTGAAAATGTTTTCCCATACATTAGTGAGAATTATCAGAATTATGCTTGGTTAAGTCAAGGAGCAATTCGCGCCCCAAAGAATAATGATGTACACGCACTGAATTTCACCATTCAATCTAAAATCAATGGTAATTTGGTGACATACAAATCCGTTGATTCTATAAAAAATCCCGATGATGCAGTAAATTATCCAACAGAGTTTTTGAACTCTCTGGAGTTACCAGGATTGCCACCACATAACTTGCAACTCAAAGTTGTTTCAGTTATTATGATATTGCGTAATATGAATCCACCGCGACTTTGCAACGGTACTCGACTTGCGGTGAAACGACTTATGCCGAATTTGATTGAGGCAGCCATTATTAACGGAAAGTAAGCAGGTGAAAATGTACGTATTCCTAATTTCAAACGATTGCAATTTCCGGTTTGCCTTGCGTTCGCAATGACAATTAACAAGTCGCAAGGCCAATCGCTTAGTATTTGCGGGATAAATATGGAACATCATTGTTTTTCACATGGGCAGCTATACGTTGCGTGTTCAGGAGTTGGGAAACCATTCGCTTTGTTTGTTTTAACGTCAGACAAAAAAACAAAAAATGTGGTTAACCAAAGAGCACTTCAATGAAACGGATAATTAACGCTTCGAATCAGTAATTACTTTGGATTCACTTTCATTTTTACTTAGAGAAGTTCGACTAAATTCCACTTTATTTTTGTAATTGAAATGAATTCATTTCAGTTGTGCAATGAAATTAAATTTTTCCTTTTCAAATAAAAAACAAAAAAATAATTATTTTTCTTCATCTTTTAATCCCCAAACGAAATGTTACAAAAACGAAGCCATCTGATGGCGAAACGGAGTTCGCCGGGTTTGCTAGTTGTTTATAATAATATTTTGGCTTATAAATTTCTTGATTTTTCGAAGAATCTGTTATTTCCTGGATTTTTTAACTTTAAATTTTTTTAATTGTTAATTCAATGCTGTGATTAGTTGATTTCTTTTTTTGTTGTTGTTGATTTTTCGTAGGAAATTGTCATTGAGTTTCTGATAACTGAATGAATATTCGAATTCTGGTTGGTCGAATTGGTCATACTTTAATGTTTTCGGCAAAATTTATATTTTTTATTTTTTGGTTGTAATTTTTCGATTATTGAAAATTTTTTGGATTTCAGGTGGTGATATATTTTATTTTTAATTTTGAATTTTTTAATGAAATAAACATTTGGTATTTACGTGTAAAGTTGAGATTTGTTGACATTTTTGATAGGAATACATATTGTTAATCAATGTTCGGTTTCTTAGGGAAGAGGAGAAAAAATATTGTTCAGCGATTTTTATCGACGTTTACCAAGTTTTTGATAAAGTATGGCATGGAGGCTTGCTATATAAGTTAAAGCTTTATTTAGCTAACAACTCCTATAAGCTTTTAAAACGCTATTTAGTTGGTCGCAAGTTTATTCTTAAAGAGTCAATTAAAGCAGTTAGTATTTTGGGACCCGTTATTTACTTGTTGTACGCTTCGGATACACCTACTAGCAACTGTGTTCATACATCGACATGTGCCGACAACACGGCTTTTCTTAACATTCACGAAAGTCCTAAAATGGCTACCAGTTACCTTCAGGATCATTATATTTGAAAGTGCGGTAGAAAAAATTGAGAGTTTAAATAAATAAACAAAAATGTGTCCACATAACATTCACACTGTGTCTCATGCCCCTCTATTCACATATAAATAACTAAATTATACCTCAGCATTCAGAGGTCAAGTACCTCGGCATACATCCTGACCGACGCTTAAACCGGAAAAAGTCACATCTAAGCAAAATTGACACAGATGAAGCTGAAAGCAGTGCAAATTAATTGTCTAACTGGTAGAAATTCAAGCCTATGTGCTGTTATGGGATTGATAAATTATGGGGCACTGCCTCAACTTCAAATTTATAAAAAAAACTCTAACATACAGATCTTAACATTCCATAAAATTATAAGCTAAAATTATAAGATGAAAAAGCGAGACATGCAGCATACTATCTGAAAACATTAGAAACGCAATCAAATCCGTTCGCTCGCAACATCGCTCGGCTAGAAAGGAGATATCTAGCTTCTATTAGCTGAGCATCAGAAAGAAAACTCTCATATAATATTAGCAGTGGTATAACATACAATCTTATTGACTCTCTCTGGCTGGACTTTACAATTTTATTTTTAATTTAGATTTAGACTATTATTGTTAGTTCGAAACTCTGAAGATACAATAAAATATTATGAAATTAAGAAAATAAATTTCCTTTATTTTCATGTTATTCTTGTAAAAGAATAAAATTGTCAAATGGTATAAAATTAAATTAAAAATATTTTCTATGTTATTCTTTCAGCAATAGCATTTTGTGTGTTGTAAAATATTTTTTTAATGATTGTTTCATCAAAATTTATGAATAATAAAGCATGTTCAGCGCTTGGAATCTTCAAAATAACATACAAATTTTATTACAGTGTAGCCTTCACCTTAATTTCATACAAACTATTTATCAAAAATCTTAAAGAAAATGAAAAGAAAAAAAATATAAAATAAAATAAAATAAATTTCATGGCCTATTCTCTTTTAATATTTCGTACAAACGTCTTCAAATGAAAATAAATTAAATGAAATCAAATTCAAATTTACACAATTTATTCATTTACACGAACTTATTCATTGCGATGTAGAAGGAAAACTGCACTTGCTTTATCTCTAAATTAAATGCACCAATTATTTTCGACAAGAAATTTATATGAATTTTACGCATTTGATGTAAAAAAAAAATATTTCTATTTTGTCGTGAGCATTATGCCGGCACAGAGTGTTGAGGAGTTTTGTAAAATTTAATTCAAGTGGCACATAAATAAAAATAAAAAAAAAAAAAAACAAAAAAAATCTTGGCAAAAACGAGGAAAAACATCAATTTACGTAAATGGCTTTATATGCTGTTTTATATTATTTAAATTAATACAATTAAATATATTTCAAGTGGATTAAATATTTAATACTCACCCTTTTTTTACGTGGTATGTCTTTAAAGTCAACAACGATACCTTCGTCTGATGTTGATACAGATGTCGTGCGTAAGCGAGCACTGGCTGAATCATTATTTGTGATGGCACCCATATTGTGGCCATCGTCACTCAAAGGTGGTGACGAAGAGCCTGAACTCCAGGATGCTGATGAACTACCGGGACTAGAACCCAGCCATTTATCTAGAAATATATAAAACAAAAGAAAAACCATTCATGATTTCAAAGAACATTCATACTAAAATTTTATAACATTTTGTAATTATACTTTATTTTGTTGAAAGCACCTGCTACCAAAAGAAGTTAAAAAGTACCAATTTTTAAAAATAACTAGAATTTAAAAAGCAAACACTGAAAAAACTAGAGATACAAAAAAGTTAAAAAATGTTCATTATTGGAAAAGCAAAACAGGTGTAAAGAGTACCAAATATTAAATGCTACTCAGTAGTTGAAGCTACCAAATACTATTAGTTGTCAGATACTTAAAAATAGCAGTGAGAAGCAAATAATTTAGGGAAATGCTAAAATGTGTAAACTTGAAATGTTAACTATTATAATCCTTTAGGAAAGTTTCTTTATTATTCGAGCTTTTTAAAAAAAAACGTAACTAGTAAATACAAACAGACACACACGCAAAGAAATATGAGTTTCTATTGAAATATGAGTCTTACAGGTAGACTTATTTCTCTGCAATCAAAATTTTTCATTAGGCCAATTTTTAGTCCGGCTTAAGTTGACAATTTTCTTGAAATTTTATTAAGCGCTAAATATTTTCAAAACATGTACGAAATATACGAAAGAATAGAAATAATTTCATAATTAACAGAAGAGTATAAGTTTTAATAATTGTTGATTTTTTTATATCAACTGATAAAAAGTACCAAAAGTCTTATTCATAAAACGCATTTTATTTAAAGGTTTGGAAAAGTAAATTAAAAAAAGTAAACAAAAAATAATTATATAAAGAAAACAGACACTAAGTCAAAGGCTAATATGACAACAATCTGTTATTGAAAGAAACAAAAACCTAAAAAGTACTTAAAGCCTAAATTACCTTAAGAATATTAAATACTAAAATACAATTTGTACTTAAAGATGCTAAAACATCAAATATAACTTTATGTAACAGATGCGCTACAAAAATGTTCAAGAAGGCCAGGAAGTTTTAAGAGCGATTTACTTAAAAGTACTTTTTATACAATAAGTGTGTACTTTGACTGTAATAAAATTTCTGAATTAGCAAAAAGTATTAAATTTAGCAACTACTTAAAGTACTAAATAATCATTATAAGTGAAGAGAAAAAGCGAGAAAGAATAAGAAAAAAGAGATTTCGAAACTGTAAATATCAGGTACTAATAGTTAGAGCTAAGGTAGTCAAAAGTACTTGATATTAAATAGAACAAAATACCTTACACTAGCGATACCACAAAGTTATTAATACTAGAAACTATAAAAAATACCTAACAAATAAATCAATTATTTAATTGCACTTGATTTTAAAAAGTACTAAATATTGCAGCTCATTGTTAAGTAAACGCAAAATTTTATAGTACCATTGAAAAATAAAGAGATCCCAACGAAAGTGTAATTTAAAAAGGATTTTGAATATTCTAGATATTGAAGAGCACCAAATGTTAAGGATTATAAAATGCTTAAATTACTGAATACCCAAAGTACCATTGACTTGAAGGTAGGAAACTTAAAAACTTAAAAAATACAATTATATAAAGTACCATAGACTTTTAAAGCGCGTTAGCATAAACTTGTAAACACTTAAAGTGACAAATATAACAAAACTATTGTTAACTAAAAAGTACTTAAAACTGAATAGAATAGTTACAAAAAACTTTTTGTAATAAAAATGGTACCAACCTCCATTTTTTGGTGACTTTGGAGAAAGTGAGAGTGTAACCAAAATCATGGCAGCATTATTTTCATTCATTTCTTCTTCATCGTAGTTATCGCCATTAATGCTATCGTGGGCATAAGATGGCGGACGTTTACGTGAACTACAAATAGAAATAAAAAAGAGAAAATTTGTGAATTAACATACATTTTTCATTTTAAACACAAAAAGTTACATAATTATTTAATGCATAATTTGTATGCTCGTATTTTTAGTATTTTTATACAAAAAAAAATAAAAATAAATATAAAACAAATTATGATTATATTTAAGATAAATTTTTTTTAAAGAATAGTTTAACTTTTAAATTTTTTTTTTAATAAGTTAGAAGCCATTTTGTAAATTTTGGTTATTTCCAAAAAAAGTGCAGACTACGTTTCATCCAAATAAATATTTTATTCATAAATATTAATTAATTATTATTGCTGCAAAATTATTTAATAATAAAATATTTAACCTTGAAAATTAAGTGTCGGTTTATTTATATTTTGTTTCTAATTTTGTTTTTGTGTTTTTCTTTCGAATATGTGTCACTTATCAAACCGATAATTACATGATTTTGTTTAAGATGATAAGCAACAACAACAACAGAAGAAAAAAGACGTCAAAATAAATTTATTATCAGCAGAGCAACAACAACAACAACAACAATATGTAAAAAAAAACTATTTCAGGAAATGTTTAGTTTATTTAAATAAATTTCAAATTATTCGTGCTTATAGTTATTCGAACATGATTTATTATTTAAATGAATAGTTTTAACGTTAGGGTTTCAATTATTGATGTACACGCTACGAGCTTTTTTCTAGTTACTTGACTTTTCAGTGAACACTTTTCGATTGTAACTTTATTTTCAAGGTCCAACTTAAACATGCGCAATTAAAATTGTTATTTTATTAAATAAATGCCACGATTTTAATTTATTACGGTTTTTATTGAAAATGTTTTTTTTTAGAAAAATTTAAGGATTTTTACAAAAGCTCTATGAAGCCAGCAAAGCTGTTAGTAATGCGTAGAGATTTTGTAATATAAAAGATGTTATTTTCAAGGCTTTTTACTTAAAATATTATAAATTACAGATAATTAAAATATCGTGCTTTTGCACTGGCACCTGTAAAATTTTAACAGAAACTAACGAAAAATAAATTTTGACATGCTTTTCATACGGCTTAATTGTTTCGATTTCTAATTCTCATTTAGTTAAAGGATTTTATATATAAAAACTTTTCTGTGTATAAAGTTTTCATAGCATACTAGTTAATAAATTAAAGTGTGAGTTAAATAATTAACATAGAAAAAGATTAACATTAATCTTTGTGTTCAACAGAGAAAATGTCCTTTTTAAATCAAGCAAAACTCTCTTGTTCGATTTAACAAATGTAAGAAGGGAATTAATGCATTTAAGAAACTTGCGCTTTTATTAACTACTTGACAGAATAACTTATTAAATTTATAATTTAATCGAATAAAAATATTCAGTTAATATTCGAAAAATTAGTAATCGAATTACAAAATAAAAGGACTTAATCTGGAATTCCATGACAAATTTGGCATAAGTAAAGAGTAGCAGAAAGTAAAAAAATCCAATCTTGACATGCTTTTCGTTTAATTATTTCGATTTGTAATTCTCGTTTAGTTTAAAAATTTATATGTAAAACTATTTCTGTGAGTAAAGTTTTCAATAATATGCTAGTTAATAATTTAAAATATTACTGTTAGTTTAATAACTAAATTAAAAAAACAGAATAAAATTCATATTTGCCTTCCACAGCGAAAATCTTTTTTCTTGAATCAAAGAATATTCTCGTATTCGCTTTAACGAATGTAAACAGGGAATTAATGCATTTAGACATTTAGGTTTGGGCCTTTATTAACTATTTTAAAGGATAATTTATTAGGATAACTAAATTTAAAAAAAAATTAAATTAATCTTTTTAATTTGATAATTTTTATAGTTTTTAAACGATCTTTTTTATCTTTAATAAATATGTTTTTTCTTTTTTAAGATCTTTTTTTTATATATTTTTTTTCTCTTTTCAATATTTCGCTTTCCTTTGGAAAGCTTCTTCAGGAAAAAATTTTTTTATATTTTTTAATATATAAAAAATTTTTTCCTGAAGAAGCTTTCCAAAGGAAAGCGAAATATTGAAAAGAGAAAAAAAAATATATAAAAAAAAGATCTTAAAAAAGAAAAAACATATTTATTAATCTTTTTATTCAACAGCAAAAATCTTTTTTCTTCAATCAACAAAATTCTCGTATTTAATTTAACGAATGTAAACAGAGACTTAATACATATAAGCAATTATGTTTAAACCTTTATTAACTATTTCAAAGCATAACTTATTAGAGTTATATTTTAATCGAATAAAAATATCCGGTTAATATTCGAATAGTTAGTAATCGATTAAAAAATATATTACAAAATTTATTGCTAAAAAAAATAGAAAATAAAAAAATTTAATAATAAAAAAAATAAGTTATTTTTGGATTTTTAAAAATTTTAATTTTAAGTTTTATTTGGTGCTCTTTTATTCCTCCTAAGCTAAAACAGAGAAAAAATTTTCAAGGAGATTGATGCTTTGTATAACATAGGGTGCAACAACCACACAAACGAAATAATGAAATATTCTGTTTATAAATACAGAGCAAAAGCCAAAAGTGCTCTGTAATTTTGTTTCAAAACCGGAAATATTGTTATATGTATGTCGAAATCAGTTTTAGTGTTGAGTTTGCTTTTTGTTTTTGTTGTTTTTTTTTTTTAGTTAAAAATGTTTAAGAGTTGTTACAACATCCCATTTAATATTTCGTTTGCGTTTCTATTTTATTTTGTTGTAATAATTCAACAATTAGATTTTGTGTCTGAATTTTTTGTTCTTTTGTTTCATATCATACTGGGGTCCCTGAATGAATGACTGTTTCAAATTGACACGCAAATAATTTGTTCAAAGGAAAAATGCCGACGAATTTTTAGTTTAGAAAATGTTAAAAATGAAATATTATACATACATACATATATATATATATATATATATATATATATATATATATATATATATATATATACATATATATAAAGTACAATTGATTTTTTCACAGAAAAAATTGTTAAGTTACTTATTTGCTGTGCTATGCTTTCATAAAAAAACAATTCAATTGTATATTATTTCTAAGAAAATTTTTTAATAACTCATACAATCAAAGTTTTACCATGAAAATAATTATAAAATATTTCCCTGTTGTTCGTACCTTTTTCCAAGTACCTAGATATGAATGGGTACTTTTTTGTGCTTTTAACTGACCTTGCCTAACAATATTGACTCACATTTGCTAACTTTTTGTGTTCCATTCGGTTTATTTTATTACTATTTTATTCGTTTTTTTATTTTTGCAAAAAATAAATAAACTAAATTGTTTTATTATCGCTTTTTTTGCAAAATTAGCAACAGAAAAAAGAATTGTTGCTATGTATGGCCGGTGTGTCAGCCTAATTTTTATTTTGAGTCAGTATTGTTTTCTTCGTCTGCCTTAATCGTTGCCTTTGTGTTCTTGCTCTATTGAGTTTCTTTTTTTGTATTAACGAGTCTGACGTTTTATGGTTAAACAATTATTTTATTTCATTTATATTTTTCCTTTTTTTTTGTAATTTGACTGCTTATTTGTGTGAAATTTTGTTGTTCTTTTTATGTTTTGTATTGGGTCGTTTTTCGCTCAACATTTTGCGTTATTTTTTCTCCGTATTCTTTACGGTTTTTTTAATGTGTTGTGATGTGTTTTTAATGTTTTTAAGGCTGGGTAGGCGTACTGTTTACGAAGCGGTTTTTACACACGTCATTTAAATGGTATTTAACCCATTTTTAACTGTTTATTTATTAAGTGAGACCTAATTTTAATTAAGGCAGCATTTTTTTTAATCAGCTACAAAATGATTTGTTTTTTGATGATGATGTTTTTTTTCGAAAACAAATGTTTGCCCTTGATAAATTTATATCTTTAAAATAATTCTATTAACTAAATTAAAATGGTACATTTTGTAAAGGTACTTTAACTATGTTCTTTTTGTAAGAATCTTTTGATTTGAATAACATTTTATAAAAAAGAATCTTTATATAAAAATTTTCTAAACTTACTACATAAAATGGTTCTTTCTTATTAACTATACTATTGTATGTTATTAATGGTACAGTCTTTAAAGGTACTTTTTTTTACGTTGTTCGTTTTTAAGAATCTTTTGATTTTAATGAGATTTTATAAAAAAAATCTTTGCATAAAGATTTTCTAAATTTACTACTTAAAATGGTACTTTCTTAATAACTAAACTTAAATGCTACAGACTTTAAAGGTACTTTTCTGTCCGTTCGTTTTTAAGAATCGTTGTTATTAACAAAAATATTTGCAAAACGATTTCCTAAAATAACTATTTAAAATAGTACTTTCTTAGAGGTGATATTAATTGGAATAAACTGGATCTAAAAAATTTCTTACATTAATTTTGGCTTAAAGGGGCCATGAACTGGTTGCTATATTTTTCAAAAAAATAACCAGCAAGGGTGAGAAATTATTATTAAAAGTACTTGTTTTACTTCCTTTTAAAAGTATTTTTATAAAGTCTTTTGTTGAATATATACATCTAGCGTATACAATAAATATAAAGTACTTTAAAAGAACCAATTTGTTAACAAGGTTAAAATAATGTGATCATTAAAAAGCCCCATAAAGACTAAGTAGTACTTTTTAAAAATGGTTTATTAATGGAACTGACATTTATATAAATCTATATTTTGAAAGGTACTTTAAAAAAAGTTTGTATGCAGAAAATTCTAAATTTAAGTACTTTAAGAGGCCTTAAAGAATCCTTTTTTTGAAATATCTAGTTTACCAAATATAATATATTTTACTCAAAGGTACTTTTTACACTTTCTCCATTAAAAAATCTATATTTTAGAAAGGTATTTTTGAAGAAAAAATTAATTTGACTAAAAAATTACTTTTTAAAATGGCATTAATTTTTTATGCACCTTTTAACAAGTAGTAAATAAAAGAAATTAAAAGGAACTGAAAATGTACTTTTTTTATAAAAGAAACACCTTTTGAGAAATTAATTTTAATAAGATATATAATTGCAAGTTATTGTTTTACTTGTTTGTTTAATTTTTATTCGTAACATATATAAGTAAGAGAAGTGTTTAAAACCAGGCTGGTGCGATTACAATACAAGACTGTTGAATAGCCATCGTTCCAGGACAGTCTATGGCTCACTGTGCGTTGTTTTACGGCTAAGAAGATTATTAATGATAATTCGAACAATATAACTTGAGGTATCTTTTGACAGCCAGCTAAATATTAGAAGAGGACAAAAATGGGAATATAATATGGGAGTAAGAACTTAATATCCTCTAATGCAGAGCCACAAAAAGTACCACAAAAAACTGAATTAAATAATTAGGAAGTAGGGAGGCATTAAGAACCGCTAAATCTGCAAGCAGTAGAAGACTAGAGGACATAATATTTAAGTCTGCTTTAAACGTGCAATTGCATCATTTATCAAGTAAATAATGGTATGTGCTTGGCTTTTCCGACGGGGTTATAATTAATTTTATTTGGGTACTGTTTTCCGTCGACCCTCGTCAAATTTGGTTTGTGAACAAACCGGTTTCGGCTGTTTGCCGTTTCGTACTCTAGTACGAAAAGAACACTGAAGAAGGCAAACAGCCGAAACCGGTTTGTTCACAAACCAAATTTGACGAGGGTCGACGGAAAACCGTACCCAAATAAAATTAAATAATGGTGCACCATTATTGGCTAGCAGTGGTATATTATCCTGCCGTATTAAGGGAAATAGCGATTTGATATTTAACATTCAGCAATTTAGTATTTCTTCAGATAACGACATTTGAATTTCGCTATGGGTTAAGGATATTTTACTTTATAAATAGCATCTACACCTTAGAGAATTTTTTCAGAATACATATGTTATTTATATATTGCATTTTATTCTATTTGATTTGTGGTTAAATTGCAGTTGATATTTTCACAGTGATGAGTTAAATTGTGCCGATGAATAAATATTAATTGAGTCATTATTAATATAAATTTATATTAAAAATTTCCTTCGCCATGTTCTCAGAACTATACACTCTAATTAAAGTTTTTAATTTATGATAATAACCATTTGTCAGGTCTTTGGTTTTAGTGATTCAAGTTTAAAATGGAATATGCGATTTTAAATCAATATGATTAATGCTTCTGATTAACTATTGTTAATTGATAAAAAAATAGTAAAAATTAATAAATTTACACTGCAGATTATTTGTTATGAGGAAGCTTAGTTGTTTGTGTTTATTTTGTCGATTAAGCTGTTATCAATAACCTTGAAGTAACCTTTCTATCCTTGTCTATTGTTCAACTCCTTCAATTTTTTTATTTTGTGTAAAACTTGTTTGGCATTTAATTTAGCTGAAATAAATTTAAACTTTGCTTCAATTTATTCTATACTGATTATCATTTTATTATCCTGCTTTTATTAAGCAGCCAGAGACTAAACGAAAATACAAAAATCATCAGAATGATTTAACTGACGCGCCATAATATTGAAACCCTACAGACATTTTTAAGTTCATGTCTTGACTGCACCCTGATGATAATTTAAAGCGAAGAGTTTGTTTTTGCTTTCGTTTTTGTTCATTTTCTTAGTTCTTGTGTTAGAAACGCATTTAATTTTATTTTTTTCTGGTCTGGTTATATACTTTTACACCCAGTCATTTGACGCCATATTACAGTTATAAATAAAAATAACGAAAATAACGAAAATCTTTAGCTGCTTTGGAGACTATAAAGACTTATGTTTTCAAGAATTTAAAAGGAAAATAATAAAATAGGACTTATTATGATTTACTTTACATTATAATTTACATGTGGAAAATATTTGTTTTGAATGCTCATATCTTCTAGTAAAAGTTTTATGCTCAGGCGAATATCAAAGGCTAAAGAAAGGCAAATAAAAGGAGTAACATTATAACAAAATATTTTAATTAAATTAATTAATTTGTTAATTAGTTTTAATAAAATTTTAGTTAAGCTACAAAAATTAGCCATATAAAAGTCTGAAAACTAGAAATCAAAGTAATTTCGGTTCTATTTACAATTCTCATTTAGTTTACAATTCTGACAAAGTTGCTTAGTTCATTATAACTTTCAAAAGTTATTAAATTTAATTATTTTTAGAGTGGTTAAAAACAGATATGAATTTTCCGGAACAGATATGGCGCAATATTGTTAATGGATTTAAGATTCTAAAGACTGCTGTCATTTCCTTTGCTTTAAACTGTTGATGCTGGCTGTTTGTTCAGCATGACCGGCGAGCGCTTTCGATGTGATGATATCATCATTGTACTGGTAAGTCAGTATTCGGATTTAGGTAGTTCTTTCGTTAGGGTCTTATCTATTCACATTTTTTTTTTTGTATGAGAAGTAGCACTTCAGGCAACAATGCCTATTTAGACAAGTACCGTGCTACATTCTTTAGGAAAGGGATAGAAAAGAAATGAAACAGATGGTGAAAGTAGAAGGATAGTCGGAAATTACCTGCCGTATAAAGAGAGCACAGCGACTAGTGACTATGCCTTCATCGCTGAGCAGCCCCACCGACAGTCAATTTTTATTTTGTAGTGAAAAAAAACCAAGGTCTTCGTTGGGAATCGAACCCATAACCCACATACTTACAAGCTAGTACCCTACCTACTAGCCTACAGAGGCACCTACAGGGGTAGAATGTCCGCTATCTGGTGTTTTATGCGGGGCTTATTTTATATTTCCATCTTTAATTATTTTTAGAAAGGTGTGTCCCACCGAACAAACAGCCAGCAATGACGGTTTATACTGAAGGAAATGACAACAGTATTTCATTTACTGGCGAAAAAAATCCAAACAGCTTAATTCAGAAGAATAAAAGCGACATATTGGCCTCACTTTTAGAAATTTATAATTAGTATTTTCCAGTCAATCATTATGAAACACTATTAAACTATCTAAATACACATATAACTTATAAAACTTATACACGAAAGATAGCGTTCAGCAAACATTCTAGTTTTTGGCTTAACGGTTTTTTTTTATTAGAACATAAATATGCCGCATATGGAGTTAAATGTTAGAGTTAAATAATATTTAAACCTTGGTGGCATCACTAGACCTTATTGTTTCAAAATTGAAGAGAAAGTTCGCATAAATGTCGATGAAGATCAATGATTTGGCTTCCGATATTGATTTGATTATGGATAATAAGGATAAAGGCGAGGAGTAGTTTCTGCGTTCCATAAGGCATGGAACTTTGGAAATTCATATTGAATTTTGGTAATTTAAATTAAATTTTAAGAAATGGAACTGTCAATTGGCTTTTAGGGCCATTAAATTTGACAGCTTAAGTTTTTTTCCAATTTATTCCAAATATTCTTGAAAGAGTCATCCACTTTTCTTCATCCAATGATTTTATAAATGTTCTTCCCTATCTCCATAAACTATTTAATATAATTGAAAAAATGTCTCTTATATTGTTCTGAGGATAAACTTTAGAAAGAATTTGTATTAAAAAATTTAGACTTACTAAAATTTATGTTGCGCATCTATAGAAATAAAATCATTGTATCTTTACGTACATTTCTCTGGGTTACAAAAGATATAAACAAAAAACTGAAAGAAAAACTATTAAAGCAAATCACACTAAATATATGGCGATCTTTCACTACTAGTTGGCCATAAAATTTTATGATTTTGCTACCAATTTTTGTTACAGCTGCAAACGCTAGAGGAACAACACCATCATAAGAGCAAAAACAAAAAACAAAAAAAAAAACTTAAATTATGATATTGTGTGCATGTTTAAACATGCTTAAGCCAACTCCTTTAAACATTATTTTAACAAACAACCACATCCACAATGAAATAAAATACAACTAAACAACTTAAGGCCATGATCACAAATTTGATTTGGTTTAGTTTGATATTTTCTCTTCTCCAGTTAATTTTATTGAAGCCATTGAGATTTAAGTTTAAAAAAAAATAAATAAAATCATTGAATCAAGGCTTTGCGGTTGGCAATTAAATTTAACTTAATATGTGTTTTATTTTTATTAAGAACTTCTTTTATATTTTAAATTTCAGTCTTTTTCTTATATTTTTTAATTTTTTTTTTTTGGTTTTTTTTATCTAAATAAAAGTTTTTTTATTATCTGACTAAATTTCTTATTTTTGTTATGGCATTTCCCGGAAAATAATTTAAACATATTGTAAATAATTAAAGTAAATTCGGTTTGTTGTTAAAGAAAAAGTTAATGTGTAAAACTGTAAAGAAAATAGAAATGATAGTTAAAGTATAAAATATATGAGCTTTAAAGGAATTATTTCATAACATGACGTCAGACGTTTTTTTCTAGGAAACACTAACAAGTTTCATAGAAATGACAACTAAAATACCTGAAAATTTGTGAAAGCAATCGATTAATGGCTTAGGGCCAAAAGCGGCTTAAACAAATAAAAATAATGTTTGGCCTTTACATATCATACACATACTGTCAGTGTCCTTGTAACTGTAGTCTGATGTTTGATTAGAATTAAACAAATTAACTGTTACATGTTAAGCGGCCTCTTTTGACTATATTGTAAAAGGTATTAAAATGTTGGTTAAACAGAAGATCAAGGTTTAAATCCCAAAACACAGCTGTCGCTTAAAAAAAAATAAAAAACAACCAGTTGTTAGATTATTTGTTTAATAAGGCAGAGCCAGAAGTCTCTTAAAGAAATCGGTTACCAATTACTGTGTAGCTACGTTAGATGGATTTGCGCCCTGTTAGTAAAACAAGATAATCGTGCTAATAGTTGCCTCGCAAATTTCTTTTCATCAAATTATACATTTTATTAACTGCTTTTTAGTTTGATTTTGGTCCAAGCAACGCGACCATTTTGATTGCTGAAAATAAACCGTTAGGCTGCTGTTTTATACTTTTTTATGGCTCAAACTAAACTATACAATATTTTGTTTTGTGTTGTTTTGTTTTACGTTGTTGTTGTTGTTGTTTGATGCTGTTGTTGTGTTACTTTGATATTGTATTGTTTTGACGATGCTGCAGTTGATGTTGTTGTTGTTGTTATATGTTGTTGCTTGCTATTCAATGTATTATATGAGTTTTGTTAAACCATAAATATCAACAATCTAATGATTCTACATACGATTCAACAGCATACATTCATACTCAAACAGTAACAACATCATTATGAACATCATCATGAACATCTTCCTTAAATATCATCATTATCAAGATCAGCATCATTATGTTTGTTGTCATGTTGTCATGCAGCATCATCCTAACCTAACTGTCCATACATTTTAATGTAAAAATAAAAAATTTAAATGTTTCCAAATATTTTTGGAAAGTGAAAGAGCGTGACAAAAATATTCACATCTGTGGTGAAAGCTGGCAATTGTGGGGTGAGTGAGGTAAGTCTTTAAGAAATGAGTCTATCTGCCGAGAACACTGCTGAGCTGGCATGTTCAACAAAGTTAACCATAACTATGCTAGCGATAGATTATTACAGTTTTTGTTGGTCATCAGTATGAAATGTGAAGAAGACGTTAAAGGTCGTGTAACGTTCAATCGTATTTATAGAGTGAACTAGGAGATACCTGCTGATGTAGACACGATGAAATAGTTTGTGGGCTGCCAAATGGTTTGAAAATCGCTAATTTCTTAAGAGGGGTGGCCTCTACATCTGATGCATATTTAGCTACTTTAATTATAGTAAAACTAGGTGGGGCCGTTTTTATCCTTAGTTGTGATTAAACCTAAAGGGGCTCAAAATATATGCTTAAGCAAATATAATAAATTTAAAAAAACAATCAGCTAACCTTAAGATAATCAGGAAACGTTATGAGATATAAGAATAATAACATATTAAAGAATATATCTTCTTATTTGTTTAAGCTTTTCTTTATTTAGCAATATTTACTTAAATATGATTTTCATTTTTAAAATTATGATCAATTGGGAAATAAAAAAGTAACTTGAGTTTACGTGTGTATGTGCGTTTGTGTGAGAGGAAAATTTGCAAGAAAAGCTAGCGCTCTATTGTTGTTAAACAGTTCGTTGGCTGTATGGTTGGCCGGTGGTTTGTTGCAACTAAATATTGCAGCAAATTGACGTGCGCACATTTTCGTGCTTAAGTTGTTGTTAAAAACCGCGTGATTGAAATGCGATATAAAACATTTTCGCGTTTGTTTAGTAAGAGGAGCATTTTTATTATAGTACAACTTGTGTCTGTCCCACTGTCTGTTTATCTAACTTTTTATTTATAATTTTACCCATTTTTTTGTTTTACCACCAATTTATGTTGTTATTGTTGTTGTTGTTGTAACAGAAAGAAAACTGTTTATATTTTTACTTTTGTTATTGAGCATGGGAATTGCAACGTGATTTCCTCAATTTGGTAAACAACAGTAACCAAAAAAAAAACCAAAACAACAACAAAAAAAATAGCCAATATAAAAGCTTAAAGAAAATATTAAAGAAAAAGGCAAACAGCCAGTCAGTTAGCCAGCTAGCCATCCAGTCCCCCGTTCAGCTAGAAGTCATGTATTGTAGCATTAAAACGTATATTAACTTCATATGAAAATTGTTACATGACAAACGTACATATATTTGCTGATTTCAATTTACACTGCTTCTGCTGCACTGGGAGACCCCTTAAACCTGCTGTGCTTAAAGCATTTTAATAGCCGTTAGGCAATTACGCCTTTGCCTATTAAACATTTGACCAATTTCTTACAATTGGCAACAGTTTGAAATATAAATAGCCATACACAGCATAAGATGTAAGAAAATATCTTTACTTCTTAGCAGCATAATGAAGTTGCTGCTAAAGAAAAATGGAGAGTTGTTAAGGGATTCGTTCTTATTTAAAGATTCGTTCCCATAAAAGAATATATTTTCTTCCATAAATATTTTCGTCTTTCTCCCAGAGAGTACTGTACTAGTTGGAATATACGAGAATGGTGACTGCGAATATCGTGTTTGTGTCTGTAGCAAGGCGTTATTGTACTTCAGGAGTCTCCTACATTCTTAGCTGATAGTGAATAAGAGCGCATGTGATTACATGAATAAGTGTTTGCGCTCAATAGGTGCTACCTAATCTATGAATCTTAAGCTGTATAGTATAGTAGCTTATCAAGAGAAGAAGCAAAACAGTGGCAAGTCCACGCTGTATCTTTAAATGCCAGTTCCTAACACATTGTGGTACCTCAGGCGCCTCAAAAAAAACAGTGATTCGTTTCTTAATTTCACTGCCAGTTCAATTGAAATTTTTTTAGCGTCATTACTTTAAGAGATTTGACGTCAAATAGGGATACATAAGTCATGTTCTTGGTTCAGGGATTGTTTGGGAATTTTGTAATTTTTAAGAATTTTATCAAGAATTCGATTTTTGCATTTTATTTTTAAAATATAAAGAAGGAGTGTTCGCAAATAACAATGTACAAACAATTTGCTCCAAGTAAGTTGTTTATATTTCGATATGTACCTGAAAGCACTGAACATGAACGTTAACATTTAATAGCAACGCTAAGAGCTTTGGTGAGTCTGTTCTGCAAACACAACATAAACTAAGAGGCTTTTTGCTAAGCTCTCTCCTTAACATTATATGACCTGCATTACCAGGCCACTATATAATTTATAAGCTCTAGTTCCATAAGAATCAATACTATCTATTGCTATTTTAACTATTTGTTTTAAATTTTTATTTTTATAAACAAAATTAAGGAATCAATTTAATGAAGCATAAATTGGACCGTTCTTAACTCAACAAAATCAAGCTCGAATAAAAAATAAATAAAATCAATTCTTAAGAATCATTCTTAAAACGATTTAATTATTTAAAGACCTGGCCTCGAAATATTAAAATGTGAGTGGCTGGAAGTTTTCATTTCATTTCATTTCTATTACCAGCTGTTGTTGTAACTATTGTAGGATAGTGTTGCTATTGCAGATGCCGCTGCTGCTGCTGTTGCTGTTATTGTTGCTGTTGTTGGTAAGCTGAGTTGAAGCCCATTAAAAATAGATGTAAATTTTATGATTCCATTGAAATCGGAGTACAATGTTTATATCTTTTTCTTAATCTCTTGTTATATTTAGTGTTTGGCAAAAGTGTTGAAAGCAAAAATTATGACCACAAAAACACACCAAAGTAACAAAGTTTAATGTCCATGAGATTTAAGAAGAAAAACCAGCAACAACAACAACAATACTTACAGTGTAACAACAATAAAATGAACAGCAACAATAACAATATCAACAGTAAAAATAGTAACTTTTATTTACGGTTTGTGCTGCATTTCTTGCCTGCCTACCTGCCTGCCTGCCATGATTTTCATCCAAGTCATCAATTTTTGCTTCAATATTTTGTATTTGTTGTTATTTTTTTAATAGTTGTTTTTGTTGTTGTTGTTATTTGATGCTGATTTTAAGTGAAAGATATAGATGTTGTTATATTCGGTTGTTGTTGTTGCTTTTTTTCTTTCTTTGAGCTGTTGACGATGATATTATTTCTGCTGCAATTCCTTGTTTATTACAAGTCTATGAAGACGACCATGGTGATAATAACGATGATGATGAGCATGATGATGATTGTGATAATATTATAATGGTGGTTATTGTTGTTGCTTTTATTGTACAATTCTAAAGTGACCGTTTGTAATTTTCGCATGCTGTGCAGAAATTAGCCACTTTTGGCATGAAAATCGATCAATCGATAGATAAAAAATTAAAAATAAAAATAATAAATTCAAGAAAATATTGTATGGGGATCATTTGTTTCATTCGTTTTAGTTTTTCCTCATTTCTTTTTAATTTTTTTTTTATATGTTTTTCTCTAGCTATGGTGGCATAAGATTGAGCCTTAACTATAGAAACCATTACATGTTTTCATGGCTTTTCTGACATTCTGATTGATTTTTTTAATATTTCTTTTTTTTTTATTTATTATTTTGCTGCAATAATTTTGTTTTTGTTGTATAATGATCAATGATTAATGGTCGCATAAATTTTTATATTTATCTTGAATTGTTTTTTCAATTTCGTTTTTTCCTCTCAAATTACTTATCAAAATAATTAGAAAGAAATTAAATTTAAATGAAAACAAATTTTTAAATTGTATCGAACTTTTTGATTAGCGCTCCATTAATGAGATATTTTTATATTACATCAGTTTTCAGGACCAGTTAAGTACCAAATATGGGCTTTAAAAATTTTTAATCCATTAAACCATCTAAATAAGATCACTGTATAACTTTAGTGAAACTCGAACTTTGTGATGATCACTGCAATGACATGTGCTTAATGGCTTCCTGTTTTGTTAACCAGAACATCTTAACTAACTCAGCTACAACTAACGCAGACTATTTTAATATTACTACCTTCTCCATTAGCTAATGCTTCGTTAGAGTTTTACTAATGAATCGCTTCTTCGCCAACTTATCTACAGCGACTATATAATAAATTTTTTTATTTTTTATCTCAATAATTATTTACGGTATCTTCCAGAAAATGAACTAAAAATAATTATTAAAATCTTATATTCTAAAAAAAATTTACATTAGTCCCCATGTCAGACCTAATCTTTTGGGTAAAAAAAAAATTGTCATAACAAACAAATATTTCTAAGATGTGTCGTCTGTAGCATTGAGGATTAAAGCTGCGGTAACCCTCTTTTTTAATCGGCTAGGTCCACTATAATTCAAGATATTGCGAGCAAGGGGATTAGGATGGTCTTCAAGCTTCATTAAGTATTTGCCTGCGTATTTGATGATTTCTGTAGTCACCAGCGGTATGTCTAAATCACAATGTATGTTTGAATTTCTGATGTACCGTGAAGCGGAAGTTATCAACCATAAAATTTTATTTTGCATACGTTGGATTCTATCCACATTTGAAGCTGAGGCAGTGCCCCAAAGTTGGATTCCGTAAGACCATATTGGTTTTAAAATAGTCTTGTAAATTAGAAGCTTACAATCTAGGCTAAGTTTTGAGTTCCTGCCAATAAGCCAATGTAGTTGTGTTAGCTTAAGTTTTATTTGTGTTAGCTTTGAGTCAATATGATGTTTCCATGTAAGGCGGCGGTCAAGATGTATACCAAGATATCTCACATAAGTATGGTGTGAAACAATCTGATTATTGATTCGAACGGGTGAACAATTATCTCTTCGCGGGTTGAAGGTCACATGAATGCACTTTTGAACGTTCACTTTGATTCTCCATAATTTTAACCACAACTCTAACTGAGATATATGTTGCTGAAGATTTTTGGATGCTTGATGGGAGTTTTCATGCGAACTTAGACACGCTGTATCATCAGCAAACGTAGAAGTGTGGACAGTTTCACAGACATATCGCAGGTATATATCAAGTATAAAACTGGTCCTAGAATGCTACCCTGTGGTACGCCTGAGGAAATTGGTTTGGATAGACTAACGAAGTCTCCTTCAATAACAGAAAATTTCCGTCCAATTATGTAGCTTTTCAATAGGTTGCTTATATTACAAGGCAAGTGAGCGGTCAGTTTAATAAATAGACCTTAATGCAAACTTTGTCAAAAGCCTGAGAAACATCAATAAAAATAGCTGAACAATACTTCTTCTCTTCAAAAATCCTTCTTATCACCTGAACCAATCTATGGGTTCGTTCAATTGTGCTATGTCTACTTCTAAAACCAAATTGATGGTCTGCGATACACCCACTATCCCTTAGCATCGGAGACAATTTATCCATAAGCAACTTTTCGAAAACCTTTGAAATAGTTGGTAATAGTCTTATGGGCCTAAATGACTCATTCTCACTTTAGAAATCTTCCAGTGATCAGGATAGTATTCAAGCCGTAAAATGGCATTAAAAATGAATAGCATGATTCTGACTGCAATACTGGGAAGCTCCTTCAACATTTTGTTACTTATGCCGTCCATACCAGGAGCTTTTTTCGGGTTTACTTCAGAAATTAACTTTTGTAGCTCACGCAACCTAAAATTCAATTCAATTCTCCTGATTTCAATATTCTGCAAGGTTTGAGGTGCCTTTTTATATTTGGTAGCCCTATAAACAGCTTATCCTCCATAATAATGATTTTTTTCCACACTTACGATTGTGCTGTGAACTGAAATCCTAACTCGGAAATGCGAGTATTGAACTAATGACATATTTGTGTTGTCTTTAAGCGGGTGTCATCTTTATGTTATTTCCATTTTTTTTTCTTTATTAGGGGCTACGCTTAGACCACAATCCTACGCTACATTACTGTTCTGTACTGTAATTTTTGAGGTCAAGGCACAAACATATTTTTTCCAAAGAAATACAAAATGCATAAAAATTTTATTTTAGCGTTTGTGTACGCACACAAAATGCCGTACACAACCATTTTTAGCTGATGAACACAAACACTAAAATAACATTTCCTTTTTTTTCGCGTACTTTAGTGATCTTTTTAGGTATGTGTAGTGATCTTTAACATTTTCGTAGTGCTGTTTTAGTAGTAGTTTGCGGTCCGTTTTTATTGTATTTTTTAGTGTTTGTGTTGTTTTCTTTACCATGTTTTTTAATGGTCTCTAGCATACGTTTTCAGTGAACTTTTGCGTATTTTTTTAAAGATCGGTATACATACATAAAAAGCTCACTAAAGTGCATCAAAAAAAAGGCCAGTACATTATTTAAGCAGAATTATTGTGTACTGTATTTTGTTTGCGTACAGATACACAAACACTAAAATAAAATTTGTGTGCAGTTTGTATTTCTTCGGAGAAAATGTGTTTGTGTACTGAATCCAACAGTTACAGTACAGAGTGCTAACGTAGTGTTTAGTGTTTTTTTTTCAAACACAGTCTGCAAATAGTGCTTTGCAATTTTGCGTTCTTTAAACAGTACGCTTTTTTTATGGAGTTTAAGTCAGATCATCTTTCATTTCAAAACTTTAGCCTTTTACCTGCATCTAGAGAAGTGGTTTTAAAAAAGCTTAACTTCATAAAACGGTTATTCTTTTACCGCAAAGATGAATAACGATTTTACCTGTTGGACATATGGTGGAACTATTGATTTTTTTTTATTTTTGTTTTATGGAAGAAATATTCTTAGTCATAGATATTTATATTAAAGTATATATACGGCATTTAATTTCCGACTATCCCTCTACTTTCACCACCTGTTTCATCTATTCCCTATCCCTTTCCTAAAAGAATGTAGCACGGTACTTGACTAAATAGGCATTGTTGCCTGAAGTGCTACTTCTCTTCAAAAAAAAAAAAAAAAAAAAAAAAACTATTGAACGCTTTATGCAGAGAGGTTATTAATAAAATTTACTAAAATTTATTCAGTTCAGCAGAACATGCCATATTTAAAATATATTAAACAACAAGAAACAATTAACAGAGTGTCATATAAAATGTGTATTTTTTACAAGACGTTTTTTTGCTAAAGTACAAAATAGAAAACCCTTTCGCCAATATCTTGCAATATGCGTCTAATAGTAAATGTAAGTTTAACTTTAAATTTTTATGCTGTTGTATTTAATTTTATTAATTCACCATGATTCATTTGTTTAATATTTATTTGAATTTAAAATTTTACAATTTTTTTGCGTTTTTGCTTAATTTACATTTTGTTTTATCTTCAGTAAATAAAATACCAGGTCGTTTCTCTGTTTTAATAAAAACATAGAAAATAACAACTCTTCTTTTTAAAAATTTTTTATCATTTAGTCAAATAAAATATTCAGTCTAGTGACCTGGTTTATGATGAATTTTAATGCCTGTTTATTTTTGTTGCTGGCTGTGTAAACTTTTTGATTTAGGGCAAAGTATATGCTTTCAACCTAATTATTTGTTTTTTTTTTTTTAATTTATTTAATTTTGTTTTTTAAAGTGAAAATTGATACAAAATAATTTCACACATTTGCCATTAATTTTGTTAAAATAGTAAAATATTTCCGCTTATTTGAAGGCAGTACGTACACCTTAATTTATTTAACGTTTAAATATTTACAAATGATTGAGAACCTGTTAATTTACAGTAAAAAGTTTGAACACAAGGGCAGCATAATAATGGAAAATAAAAATATGTCGATGCTGTTTGAGAGAAGAAGAGGAAAGTAACGCACCATTTTTTAGTTTCGTTTTGACATTGAATTAAAATACAATTAATGGGCCTAAGATAAGGAAGCATTTAAAAAGTGCGTGTAAGTTTATTTCAATAGCAAGTAATGTGTTTTTGACCCCCCACCCCTCCTCCCCCTCTTTTGTTGTTTATATTTTGTGTTGAGAAGTGTTACCGCTGGGGCTTTTTTTTGCTGCTTGATTATTAGTCACTTAATTTCTCGATTTTTGTGTGTGTGTAGTTATTTTTTCATTTTAATCACTTATTTATTTCTTAATCTCATATATGAAACAAATTTTTATAATTATGTTTTAACAAAATTAAATGAGGATTAATGTTCGTAGTTAAAATTTTAATAACTAATTTCAAAACTTAACAAGAAAACCCCTACAAAACTCATTTAATATTTAAACTCAATATAACGTTGTGATTACTTAAGGGTTTTTTATTATTATCATTTATATAATATTGATTATAATATTAAATATTATATTAATTATAGTCTATTGTTTTTTTAAATTTATATATTACGTCATTAGCTAAAGTCTTGTGTTATTTATTAAAAAAATAAAGTTGAATTGAGTTGGGCACTTGTCAGCAGTAACAAGTGCTGAGTGCTTGTTTGGTTGGCATTTGATAAAGGTCGTGAGTTCAAATCACAAGAAAGGTTTGTTAAAAAGAAATAAATCATTATTAAAAGGTCATTACTACTTCAAACTTACTGCTGAGCCTTTATTAGAGGAGTAGTAATTTTTAAGGACCGATTAATCTGTGGTAGCTGAGATAGTTATTTTCGTAAACTGTAGGCCGTGAGTTTAAATCTCACTAGAATTAAAAATAGTTATTGTTTAGCAGAGGTATAAAAATTATCTAGGTCAGCTAAAGCAGAAAGTCGAGAACAGTGTACTTTTAAAGCCTTTAGCAAAACAGCCCAAACTTAATACTATTTGATAGTCTTTATTGAATAGCTTAAGCCGCTTGCTTGTTAAATAACAGATATATTCCCAATACGAATTTTAACGAAGCCTACAATTTAAATTAAGAATAAAATTTAAAAATTGGTATTTTTGTATATCCGAAAAAGCTGAACTTCTACATAAATAAAATAAGAAAAATGTGTAAATCGAAACTCAAAAAATATAAGTTCGTTTATAAGAATAATTAATTATAATGAATTATAGTTTATAAGTAAGTATTGCTTAATACATTTCATGATTGCAGAGAACTCCATTCATAGCGACTTTCATATAAAATTAACTCTTTTTATAATAAAGGATTTTTCAACAACAAATTTGTTTTCTAACATAAAAATAATCAAAAATAAAAAATATTTAGATTAAGATCATTCATATTTTAAATGTGTTAGGAAGAGAAGAGTTCGGCACTTATGAATAAAAAATGATATCCACCACGACCACACTGACAGATGTTGTTTATTTCATCAAAGTTTTTAATCACTTTTTGGCAAAATGGCAGTCTTATTTCGTTAATAACTTTACGGATCTTGAGTTTTAAGGCAGAAATCGATTCGATTGGCTCCGTTTAGATTCTGTCCTTAAAATAGCCCCACCATAAATAATTCAGGGGTGTTAAATCATACAATATGACTGGCTACTTAGCTGCTAATTGTTGTGAAATTATGCGATCGGAAGATTTTGTTTGCAATAAATTGATCATTTCGTTGGCTGTATGACATATGTCACCGTCCTATTGAATCCACGTTGTCAATAATAGGCCAAAACAGTCATGTTAGCATCGAGCGATTGGGTCATCCATTGACCATTAACGCATTTTCAGGCTCATCTTCGAAAAAAAAGTCGACCTAATCATGCCTCCAGACCACATAGCGCATCATACAGTGACACGTTGAGCATGCAAAGTCTTCTCAATAATCGCTTTAGGATTTCCTGAAGCTCAAGTGCGGCAATTTTTCCTTGCTGACATACCATGACAAATGAAAATGGGCTTCATCTGAAAAAATGATTTTTTCAGAAAAACCAGCCGATTGTTCCTGAATGTATTGAGCGAATCTACGGCGATGTTTCTGAACCAGTTAAACCTTGTAAGGTTTCAAAGTTAAACCTCCATTAATGGTTTTGGATAACTCCAACGTCGAGGAATTGATTATCTGGACTTGACGATCAGGGGGGACATAATCTCGAAGAGGATCAGATATGGAATATAAGGGGAACCAACAGCAACGGACACAATGATACACGACTCATCAATTCATCCCCAGCAACACAAAAACGCGGCAATCGGGCAGTTAATGACAGGACTCGAGAGAACACCACTAACACGGCAAATGTATATGAAGGAAATGGAAACAATATACACCATAGCGGAAAACAACGGATACAAAAAGCGCCTCGTAGATAATATCAGGAAACAAATTATAACGGACAAAGGACAGGGGAATGATAGGAGAAAATGGGCTACATTAACATATATGGGAGGATCAACGTACAGACTGGCGGAATTCTTTGGAAAACACAACATCAATACCGCATTCAAGACGGGGGACAACCTGGGCAGAATACTGCGGAATAGAACAGCTGAGGCGGATATACTAGACGGACAGGGAGTGTACAAATTAACTTGTACATGCCATTATGGCTACATCGGGCGAACAGGACGAAAAATTGAGACCAGATTTAGGGAACACATTAGAGACTATAACAGAGGACTACGAGGACCAAGATCAACTCCAGGATCAAACTTTGCGGACCATATATTCAACAACAAATGTACACCAGGACATATAAGGACAAAGGTTAAACTGCTTCATACACAGCACAAGGGAAGGGGACTAAATGTATTAGGGAACATGGAAATATACAAAAAACAAACACTACACCAGCACAAAAACGTTACGCAGGTGCACAAAACGAAAGCAATAAAGAACATCATAAACGTACAATTACAGATTATTATGTCACATAAAAAAAAAGAAAAAAACCCAATAGGTTCACACATAAACAAAAACGGACAACAAGCATGATCGTAAGGGGATTTAGTTAGAAAAAAAGACGAATGAAAAAGGGAGCGACAAATTAGGTAAAAAGAGACAAACGAAAAAGGAGAGAGAGAGAGATGCAGGCAAAAAAAGAAGACAGAAAGTGACGAACGCAATAACACGAAGGAAGACACGAACTATATAAACACAACTGACAATAGAACGCAACTAGTACGAAAAGAACACTGAAGATGGCAAACAGCCGAAACCGGTATGTTCACAAACCAAATTTGACGAGGGTCGACGGAAAACCGTATCCAAATAAAAGTGACAAATTTGTGTTTGCTTCAACAGTGTGGCTCATGACTGCTATATTTTCAGTTAAAAGACGGCCAAAAACGCGTTGGCGTTCACACATTTTGTATCGAGCCTGTCGATACGAAATGTAACTTTAACACAACCACTATTTTTCTAGTGGTTTTTAATTTTTTTAATGCGATTTTTGTGCGAAACTAAATTCATTGTAATAATTGCCAATGCATCTACTACGAATACGTCAAAAAATTAAAAATCAAAACTATCATGTTGTTGGTGTTGTCATAAATAAAAACAAACTTATTGTTGAAAAACCTGGTTTGATAAGTAAAAAAAAAGTTTATCAAATTAAAATTTTCAGTTTTGAATAAAATTTTTTAATAACTGTAACTAGAACACTTAAATTTAGATATCGACATAAGTAAATGCTCTTTCTGGTTCGCTACAAACGTTGTTAGCATTCTGATTTTTTATTAGGCCGTTTTTAATGATAACTTTTAAAGGAAGTAGGACTCGACTTCACATTATATTTATGAAATAGTTATTTCTTTCCGGGTTAATTATTTATTATAAATGTTGGTTGAAAGTTGTAGAGAACCAATAAGTGATTTAAATTTTACTGCTTTACTTACAATTTACAACAAATAATAACGTACTTAATACAAAAACTGATAAAAAACTATTCGAATAAATAAAAATTAATCTAAAAATAATAAAGTTAAACATTTTACTACTTCGTACGTGTTTTTAAGACAATTAAAAATTTGCCAAATAAAAAAAAAACGTCAAATATTCTATTACCGAACCTGCTAACAGATTTTATATTCCTTTTATCTGAACAATACTTTTTGGGTTTTTATGGTGATTTAGCATAATAGTTTTTTGATATGCGGTCACACTGGTGCTTGTTATTATTTGGATACCTCATCCAGCAGAGCTGGAAACAGCAGTGTTTATATACAAATTGCAATAATATAGAAGCAAGAAGTTATATATCATAAGTATTGTTTCCAAACTTTATATATCTTTCAAACTTAAGACAATATTTAGGCCTTGTTATTGAAATTAATAAAGATAATAATTTTTAACTTTTATGCAAAATTTATAAAATTATTTTAATCTGTGCTATTAATTTGATCATCAACTTTCTAGATATAAATCTACTTTGATATCTACGGGTCTTGGTTCCAGCTTTCAAACTTGTAGTAATTTGTCATACAAAAACAAAAGTGTCATACTCTACTTAAAATTTTCCGTGTCTGCTGCACGCTCCGGAATTATAATTTATTATTTTAGTTTTTGGAGGTTTTTTTGCGGTTTTTGCTTACTTCTTTGTTTTTAATTTGTTTGTTTTTTATTTGTGCTACTGAAAATATTTTGTGACTACGTAGTTGTTTATTACGTTTACGTTTTTTTTTTTGGTTGTTTATGTTTTGATATTTCTTGTTTGTGTATATTTCTAAGAAAAATTACAAAAAAAAAATGGAATGTGCTGTTTATTACGCTTTCATGTTTTGCTTAGAAAAAAATGATTGTTATTTTGACTAGCCTTTCAATTCCATATGCAAACAATCATACATATTTATATACATACATACACACACATACATAAATACAAACATATAGGTTCTTATCACTAGAATTCCAAGAGGGTAGAAGATATTTTCAGAAATAATTTCACTTGTTCATAAGCTGTCTGGCACACGTCACACTAAAGAATTATGTCCGTATGTACGTCATCGTTTTGGCGAACAAGTTGAAAAGAAATAATTGCCCTTATTGTAAGATGAAGTGTGAATTTAGGAGCTTTATCGTTAGCCAGTGGTATTTAAAAAGTTGACACGTTTGCAAAGTTAACTTTTGAATTTTTTCATATTTTTTTATTTAGTACAAATGAGTTGCCCATTGTGCGGAAGGGATAATAATGGTATTAATTGCCGTGATGTAATAGAAAAAAATGTAATGCTAATATGCTCTAGAACAAGAATGTGCTTGAATTAAAAAATCTTTAAGGTTACTGACAGTTTTATTCCAACCGCGTTGGATCCCATAATTGATATCGAAAAATATTGCAATAGAAGCACGGGACCTTCACCATAGACTTTATGGATTTAAAAATTCTGCGGGCAACGGTTTTTGAGCCAGATTGAAATTCAAAAATTGCTGAGAAAGTCCTTAGACATAAGACTTTTTTTTTAAACAGAGTGCGCCTATAACTGCGCCAGGAATCCCCCGGGGGCACATTTATCGGTCTTTATAGAATACTTGTCTATCTAGACCTGTGCAACTGGGGGAAAAAGGGAGTCCAGTCCCATGAAGGCAGCAGGGGTCAACTGGGAACTTCACGTTATTTCCACGGGATTCAGTAGCCCGCAGAGTTTCCGCTATTTGTCTCTTTAGGCATTTAGCTGTTTTTCTGACTGATTATTGAGGTTGACCCTTTGGGAGTATCGTGGTGGTTGTGGTTTCGCGGCTCCATAACAGACAGTTCAGTTTTATATGGTGGCCAGGTTCATTTCACCTTTAATAACACCTACCTGGTGGAATGTTCCTAGATCCAATGAGCATGCTAGACATATGTTCTAGACAACAGTTGGAAAGTTTCCAACTCTTCAGCAAGGAGTGATGGTTTGCAGCCCTGCTCTGGAATCACTAAAATTGCAACTAGGAAAGACCTGTTGCTAGAATTAGTCTTCGGCTTCCTGGGGCGCGAATGGCGTTTGTTTTAAAATTATTCAAAGTGGTTTGACCACCATCTGGTTAAGGCTAATTGCCAGGTACAGATGTAAATCAAATTACGCAATAACTGCACCAGGAATCGCATAAAGTAAATTCTAGTATCATTTAGAAAACGATAGATGCCGAACAATAAGTGAAAGCGTAGGTTGTATCTAAAGCTGACTAGTAGCAGGCGGAAAAACAATAAATGTAAAGGCTTATTATTGCAAAGATATGACCCACACTGGTACCACGGGAACCAGTTGCCCGCAGGTTTGGTTATTGTTGGTTACATCGGTTGCTTTAAAAAAAGCTGTCTAAGAGATGTTAACGCAGGCTTAACATCCAATGCCCTAGCTGGCGCATGCAACAGCACAACGAGTTGGAGAGTCCTCAACTTTTCAGCAAAAAGTGGCGGAACGGACCTCTACTGTGCACTAAAAAATTTGTAGTAAGGCGTTTATGTGTCTTAGGGATAGGCGCTCTTCCTACATCCAGTGGCAAAACCACCGTCAGATTAAGACCAAACAGGCAAGTACTTACGTTAAATTTATCACATACATTACAAAGATGTGGTGATAACTGAGGAAGTCGAAAATGATCATTCAGAAGATCTTGAGAGCAAATATTTAAAAGGAACGAAAAAGGATTAAAAAGGGATTTATAGCTACACTGTTTAAATGTTATTGTTATATCCTAAAAATACTCTTGCAATTCATATGCTAAGCTGTTATTTATTTCGTTCTAGATATGAATATGAAGTATATATATATATATATATATATATATATGTATATATATATATATATATATATATATATATATATATATATATATATGTATTTACAAAGTCATAGACCATAAAGTTGAATTTTTGAAAGTGTAAAATTTGTAAAAATTCCACAGTGAGGGTTAAAGGTTTTTTAAGAAAATTTATATTAGCACAGCCTTTACTTACGCATCGTACATAAACTATTCTTTCCGATAAATACCAAAGAAATAAATTAATAATTCAATATTAAATTAAGTCAAATTAAAGGCCTGGTATTAACAAAAAAAAAAAAAAAAACTAAAGAAAACTTTTGCAATATGAATAAAAACTTTGCAATGAACCGACATGGGCTGACATGTTCATAGGAACAAACAATGAATGCTACATAGTTAAGGAGTCATACATAAATTATTCATTATTAAATGGCCACAAAAATAACAATAAAAAAAAGAAAAAAACAAAAACAACAAAATATATGAAGGCAGACAAAACGCCATCAATGACTTTTTAGCTTAGGCACGAACACGAAACTTATTGGCATGATGATAATGATGATGGCCCATCAAATAGAGAATAAACTAAAGGTGTTCCTTTTTTGCAGTAGCAATACGTACAAGTTTTGTGTGAATAAACTAGGAGTCACAAAACAAAAAAAAAATGTCAAGCTGCATATAGCAAAAATTAAGGTGATGATTGGCAGACGTTTGGGTGTAGTTGGAAGGATGACAAAAATTAGCAAAAACGAAAAAATGTTTGGGTTGTTTTTTAAGGCGGATATAAATTTAAGTTGTAAAAAATATTACAACAGAAATAGATTTGAATGAAAACATTTGTTTAAAAGAAAGATTATTACATAACATTAACGAAAGGCTTCTGGTATATATCGCCGTATTATACTTATCACCAACCTGTTGAATATATATTTTGGGTGAAAAATTATTGGCCATAGTAAAGATTTAATGAACAGTTATGGAGACTATAGCGTCTGTTGTAGATTAGCTTTAGCTTAATTGATGATTAGTTTTTTTCTGTTAATCTGTATAATATTATTGTTTAAGCAATTTCCGATGATTATCCAAGTTTTACTAATCATAAATTATCATAAACCATTTAATAATCAAATTTAGCAAACTACTCTTTACTAACACACGCTTATTCTAGCAATCAGGAACATTAGGTATTGTGACTTCTAAAAACTATTTTAATATAGAGAACGGTTGCCATCGCACCTCTAGAGTAGAACATAACGATCAAAGATTTTATGCTTTGTCCATATATGCCAAAAATAATTTATGAAAAGATATTTTTAAAAATCAATTTAATTTAAAAATACTAAAAAGGCAAATATTAAAAAATCAATAACATTGGACAATAATAAGTTGTATGAATCTGATCGTGCAGAGTTAATTATGCATGTTACACCCGAACAGCAGTCCTATTGGTTGGTTTAGAACATTTGAAAAATTTCATGTAGTTCGACAATGTGTGTGAATTGTAAGCAAGGAAATCTATAAAAAAAAATACTTTATCTAAAACTTCTTAAAGTAAAATTTTAAGGCACGTCATACATTCCGATCGAAATAGTTTTAACTGCATATTAAGCATGTCCATCGGCTATATTTTATCTTCAACAGGTGCCGATCAATTTTGTTTAGTTCTTAAAAATATATGAATTTGCACTTTTTAATTTTAAAGTGTCATAGTGTGCACGTCAAAGTATTGAAACAGGCTAAGCCCTACTTAGCTTAACAAAATAAAAGTAAATTTAAAAAGCGCCACAAAAATACCACTTTGATATTAAAAGTGGTTTCATTTTCTGAAGAATTGATTTAAGGTATTGAAACCATTTAATTTAATATTTAAAATTAAATAAAATATGCAATTAAATTTTTTATCTCGTAGCATTTTTTTTATTGTTTTTCAAATGATTTTCAAGCCATTAACCCACTGTGTCATATTTTGTTTTGTGTGCAACGTGTTGTTATTTAGTTTTGTCGTTTCATATTTGTTGTTTGTTAAAAGACTTTACTGACCAACTGCCATCTTGAACTTGAAGAACCTCTTGTTCTTTTTTTCGCATATTTTTATTTTTTACCTTTTCTTGCTGTCATGGACTTCTTTGTTTTGTCTTAACTGGGTACGAGTGAGTGTTTATTTGATTTCTTGTTTGGGTGTTTATTGCTAAAACGACACTATACTGTTTTAGTTGTTGCAGTTGTACCTTAACTTATTAGAAATTCATGAACATGAACCAACAACACATGCTGGCTGGCTAGAGGAATGATAGAAGAAGAAGAAGAAGTAGAAGTAGAAAAAACATTGTCGTTGTAAATTTGTCGTTAGTTATAGTTTCTGTAAATTGTTACCTCTGCTACTTGTCGATAAGTTGCAAGTTGTTAGTTGCTATTGTCATTTTATGGTTGTTATTGTTGTTGTTAGTTTTTCTTTTTTTTCTTTATTATTGCCAGTTGTAATTGTCATTGGTAACATTATTTTGAAAGGCTCTGAAAGTTAAGTCAAGAGGTATATGCCTGTGTGTGTGAGTGTGTGTGTTTTTCCTTTTATATTTTAACAAACGTTTAGGCTACTTAAAATAAAATTGCACTTTGCCATTGTAATAGAAACAAAAATATACAGACAGCAAAATTTGGCTTATGATTTTCTTAACTCAATCTGCTACTTGTTTTATATTCTATTTGATTACTATTAACAATATCGTTTCTGTTCTTCTTGTCAATGAGTTGCTTTGGTTTCACTTAATTGCTGTGAAGATCGCATGTTCCTTTTGCTCCCTTAATAGGAAATTATAAAATGGCAACATGTTTTAATCGTTAACCGAAATGTTAAGCTTAATGACAGTTTTTAGACTTTTGGAAGAAAGTTTTTCATACCACTGTTTGAGTAAAAATATAACTTTAACACATTCAGCAGCTTAATTTCTTGGAATCCCTGAAGACACCCGTTTTCTTTTACAATATGCTATTAAAGACACAAAAGCACCGAAAGTTAAGTGCTATCGCACCGAGGACATAACACCCTTAATAATTTACATTTAGTTTTTTTTTATAAAAACGTTTAAAGACATCTAGGAATTTTGTAGATTACTGCTGGTCTCAGTAACTTTTGGCAGACCTCTTTATGGGAAGTTTGACTTAATTTAGTGAATTTAAAAATTACAGTTTTTAAAGTATGGCAATATTTTAATGAAAACATTAGAAAGTAAAAACCTGAAGTATCTACTGACTGTATTTCATATATTTATTACTTCATAATAAACATTGAAATATTTTTACTAAATTACTTTTTTCAGCTACATGTACGCATGTAAACAATTAAATTCGTTTAAAGTCAAAAACTTTTTCTATTCGAACTTTCAATACTTTTCCAATTAAAAACTTTTCACTTAGAAAAATTTGTAATTTCCAAAATTGCATAAATATATTTGTGCTAATATATTAGCAAATATTCATACAGACTCTTCAAATTAAATAAATTCTATACCAAAAGAAATTTGTTTTTCGTTTTTTCGATACTTTATTATTATTCTCTTATGCAATGCTGCATTATTTTAAATTTTAGGTTGACACACAATTTTTAACTGGCAGCCATTTTGCCAGCTTTCAAGTGATTCATATTTAGTTTGGTTTGACATTTCACCGTGAAATAAGGCCCGAATCAGCCTATGCGTTATCGTGCAGTGGAATTTGTTATCTGTCCATCCACTTTACCCCCCGGGGGCACATATGTGGTCTTTATGGAGAGCTACTATGTAGACCTGTGCAACCGGGGGAAAAAGTGAGTCCAGTCCCCTGAAGGCGGCAGGCTCCAACTGGGAACTCCACTTTATTTCCACGGGAATCAGTAAGCCCCAGAGTTCCGTTATTTGTCTCTTTAGACATTTAACTGTTCTTTGGCTGATTATTGATTGGGAGTATCGTGGAGGTTGTGGTTTCGAGGCACTCGTAAGAGTTTGTGGGTCGGATCATTCATAATGAACACAATGAATGGTTTAGGTCCAGTGAGTATGAATGCCGTCGTGTTCTTAATTATATTAAGCTTCATGCTTTCTGGACCAGGAGTTGGAAAGTCTCCAACTCTTAAGCAAGGAGTAAAGGCTGCGACCTACTTCGAGCTCTTGAAATTGCAACTAGGAGTGACCGGAGAATGCACGGATTCGAAGGCCTTCTAGGGCGATAAGGGCGCTACACCACCTGGTTAGGGCTAACTGCCGGGTACAGATGTCACTGTTTGGTGCGGATTTTGGTCCAGAGGCATAATAGGGTCATTTTTCTTCGAAAATGAACAAAGAGTGGACGTTGCAGTCAATGGCAATCGTTATCGGGCCATGTTAAAGGAATTTTTGTTCACAAAAATTGAAGAGAAAGATATTGGCAATATTTGATTTCAGCAGGATGGCGCTACGTGCCACACAGCCGAGGCTACACTCGATGTTTTGTGCCCTATTTTTGAAGATCGCATTATCAGCCCTAGAGGTGATGTCGTTTGGCCACCTTGGAGCTGCGATTTGACACCGTTGGACTATTATTTGTGGGGTGCCGTCAAAGATAAGTGTTACGCCGACAAGCCGGAGACAATTGACGCTTTAAAGGACAATATTCTTGAATTCATTGGTGAAATACAGCTGCACACAATTGATATTGTGCTTAAAAATTGGACAGATTGTGTAGGCTATTGCATGGCCAGCCGAGGCAGCCATTTGAATGAAATTATTTTCTATTATTAACCGGAAGGATTGTACTTCCAAGTAAAAAAAGAAATTTTAAAAAATATTCAGTAGTTTTTCCTGTAGCATTTTAAACAAAAAAAAGTTATTTGACGGACCCGGCTTTCATAAGCTGCCAGATTGGACTTTTTCGCGGTTGGCAACATTTTACATTAGGTATGACAGCCAATTAATAGTAAGTATTAGTTTTGAGACACCCTTAATGTGAAGTTTGGTGGGAGCATATAGATATTGAATTCTCCTATACATTTTGATTTTGTCTTCATTTTTATATTTTTATTGAAATTATTAAAACTTGTTTGATTTCACTTATCTCAATCTTTGAAAGAAAAAGATAAATGAAGGGATGTAAAGTCTTTGTTAATAGTGTTTAGGTGTTTCATCTTGATGCTAATAACATAATTGTAGACTTATAGTCGTTAACAGGTAAAACTTGAATAATTAACGGACCGAGTTAAAAATCAATACCATAAAGAGAATTGCAGTTTCTGACCGCCTTAACTTAAAAATAATTTTGCTTTTTCTATTAAGTTTTCTATGTAAAAAATATTTTTCTCTATTTTATACAATTTCCTATTTCCCACGTTAATACTGAGGTAACAAGCTGGCTGTTTAAAGTTGTATTCTACAAAAAAAAAAAAAAAACTCACGCATGAAATACAATTGGGTATGACTAACAAAATGACAAACTCTAACTTTAACAAGTAACACATCAGTCGATTTCTCCGTAAGTAGATTTTTTTTTATTTCCAAGTTAGCTTAAATAGTTGGCTGGTAGTAGTCATGATGACAATTATTATATTTTTTCTTTGTCTATTTCTAACCCTACTTTAGCTTTTTTTTCTATTCTCTGTATTCTATTTGTATCAGTGTACGTAAAGTATAAATAAAATGGCATAAATTTTGTTTTACATAGTTGCCATCTTGCATTTATTATTAATGAGTTAAAATAACATGCGTTATTATGGTATTAGATGATAAAGGGCGTTTAATGCTGAACAATATAAAATATGAAATCCTTAATATTGTGTAAGAATGAAATGAAAGATACATGCACAAACATTTACATAAATATGTAGCATGACTACTATATTATGACGTGCATAGGGGTTTGTAAGTTTCGGTTTAAAAACTTTTTTGTATTCATTTCTTTAGCTTTGTAATATTAAACACAGCGGGCACCTGTCGCTTTGATATTGTGTTGTTGCAGCAGCGTTTGAAAGCAGAAATCAAATATTACCTACACACAAACAATAACAACAAAACCTTATAAACGATACAACTTCTATTATTTAAACAAAATAAGAAAACAAAAAAAAATTGTTTTCTCATGTGGATGTTTGGTTTGGTAAAAAGGCAGACAGACAGACAGACAGATAGACGGACAGACGGACTGACGGAATTTGTATAGTTAAAGTCATATTGTAACATGCAGCCGGCAGCTGTTGGTATGGGTTGTTTCATTTTGGTCAATATTTACATTTGTTGATGGGTGTTGTTTCTCTCTTTGTTGGGTACTTTTTATTTATTTATGTTGCTTTTCAAATATTTTTGTGGGCTTATTTAAAATGCAACATGCATACAATCAGGAAGCAATACCTACAAATTAGCGGTTCTCCTATTCGTTGTTTTTATACTTTCATAATATTGTTGCTGCATTCGATTTATAAACAACAAGTAGGCATTTTTTGTAGACAAGCTACGCACTGTCATTTGGATAAAGTTAAATTTGTAGCCTTAACCCATACCGGGCAGTGTTTGTATACACGAGTCTAGTTTAAGACACCTTGCAACTCATGATCATATCGTGCCTTTGCTGTCACAGAGAAATATTTTCAAAAAGGAAATAAAAAACAACAAATCGAGATAAATAAATTTGGAAACTTTCTTTCAACTCTTTGAATTTATTCAGACACCTTTATTTTTAGTCTTCACATAATTGAGTTCAGGGAATTTTGTTACCACAGAGATTTGCTGTTGAGGAAAATTATTCCATACTTAAATTTTGAGTTAGGACAGAGACTCATATAGCAAATATTTGATTAATATTTTGTAATATTTTGCTGGCTTAAACTTATTTTATTCCGTTCGGGAATGTAGAGTTTGTACAATAGAATATTGTGGCTGTGTCGGCTTTTCGCCAAGCCGATTTCCATACTAATTTAATATTAAAGTTTTATGCCCCTATTATTATCATTTTTTCTTTTTATTTTCTAAAGAGTTCTTGGGTCCTCATTTGATCCAGTAGTAGGACCAAATAGTAACTTACTAACTCTTCCTTTACATCATAATTGATGCTTTAAAATAACGAACCCAATTTTTGTACAAAATTTTTTTAAATATTTTTTTCCATACTTAGATTGCATGGTGCTCGTATAACAACCAGCTCATGATTATGGCTCTGAATGTCATTGAAAGTATTGTTGTGTTTTTCTCCGTAATCAAACCAAATATCAGCACTTGCATTTGTATTTCACTCTACTGGTGCATTTTATAAGTTCTGTATTTTTTCTGTTTTTTACTATATAGTTCTGCTTACTAAGCATGTGCTATTCTTACACGGCCATTTAAGCTATACTGCTTTGTTATTACATTGAGACACGCGCAATTCGATGCCTTGTTTTAGTAAAGCTTCTCCTCTAACCCTATGTTAAGGCTTTGTCAGAGACTAAAATTCACAATCTTTTTCGGTAATTTAGAACCAGAGAAACACTTTCATCGAACTTAGTCACGACCATACACTGTTGTGTATAGCAAACAAAAAAATCCGTTTTTTATTATACAGATAGCTTAGCTATCAGCATCTAACTTTATCGATTTCTTTGCCGCGGCTATATACAAAAATTATCTCTTTCCCGTTTACACTCCATAAAGTCTTTATGATCGTTTCCCAGTTAATCGCCATTTTATTTAAAAACTTGGTGCAACAATTATTATTTTTCCTTACCAGCATATCGATGATGGAATGGAATTCATTAGCATCACTATTATCAGTTTTTAAGGAACGTAGCATGCAGTCACCACTATTTCTCAACGTGTATTAGATAATTGTAATTATATTCTATTCACGTATACAATACTTTGTTAGCGGTTATTCGCCTCTGCTTTACTCTGAACACACACTGGCAGCAACAATATTAGGATTTTGTTATTTCACATCTTTAAGGAATTACTAAATCTTATTTTCGTAACAGTATAAACAGTTAAACAAATATGATCACTTTATAATGTTAAACATTTTCAGAGTTGCACATAAACCAGGAACAATCTTTTTTAATGCCTGGACAAATAAAGGTTTAGTATCAAAACCAAAGATAAATCGGCCCTACTGAATATTTCACAGGAAGGATACTTAATGTTTAATTCTAATAATTTAATTGTTAAATATTAAAGAAATTATTTTAATCAAGATCCGTTTCTTATCTTTTAAGCTTTATAAGAGGAATAGGAAAGATTCGGTAGGTAGGTTCACATACATCTTTCTTGTTGCAATCAAAAATGAGAAGAAACTTGCAAACATTTTATGCCAACAGTTCTCACACAAAACCTGATGGATGGCATAATTTTGCACTTCCAAATAAAAAAAAAAAATAAATGGTTTGAGCCACAAATCTTTGTAAAATATCAAAATCATCCGTAACAAGGCAACATATTATTGCGCTCCCGTAACCAATATTTAAGAAAAGAAAAAGTTCCGACAGAGTCATACTTGGAGAGGTTGACCTATATGTGGCAACCAACTTTATATATTGAATTCCCTAAGTTGGCATACATACACATGTACGTTATCCTTTATCTGTTTAAGGATTTTGATCCCTTCTTGGGTTACTTACATAATTACGATAGTTATTATTTTTCATTGAATTTCAAATTGAAAAATTCATTTTTCTTAAAGGAACTGTTGACTTTTTCTTAAACAAATTAATTTTGAAGGCATAAATAATAGAGTAATTTTCCATACAGATAAAAATTCATTGAAGAAAACCTACAATCTGTTTTGAAAGATTGTTTGAGAGTGAATGAACAAGATTCGTATGTGTCAAATTCGTGTGTATTGTTGCATGTTGTTCGCTCCAAACTTTTGAATCTAAGTCTGATCTATGGCTGCAACTCATAAGCAGCGTTGGCTTGAATTCTAATTTTAAAGCTGTTGGTGTTGTTCTTGTTGTTGTTTTTGTAATTTACAGTTATAAAACGTTGAAGGTTTCTTTTTTTTTTTGTATAATTTTCTTGTTGTTATTTTTTATAATGAGAAACGTTTTGGCCGACTCCCCACTTAAATGTGTTACGTTATTTCACAAAGAATTTATTTATGTTCGTGGCTGTGTAAATGTATTTTTCGAGCCCAATACTTTGTTTTAGTGCGGTTCCCACCACATTTACGTTGACGTGTTCTGTTTGTTTATTTAACCAACATTTGAATTATGTCAGGCCAAGCGTATACGTCTGTCACTTGGACTTTGTTGTTGGCTTGGACTTTGGCTTAAGAGTTGTTGCTTACAAACGTCTTATAAACAAATGTTAGAGTAGTGGTATATTGTAAATGTGTTGTTATACACTCTATGTTACAATCGCTATTTATGTTGTTAGCAGTTGCTAGTAGGGTTTTTTTTGTTGTTGTTGGCTTTTTTATGTTTAAAATATAAATTATTTTAATTAATATTAACTTGTAACTATAATTATGTGGAAATTAGTGTTACTATGTGCGTGCTTAACTGTAGTTGTTATTCTTGTTGTTGTTGTTGTTATATTGCTGTTGCTTCATTATTATTGTTATTTAATGTTGGCTTTAATGACGTTAAACTATAAATCATTTTCCAATTTTTGTTTGTGTTGCTTTTATTTTTGCCTTCGAAATATTTATTTTACTCTTTTGTTTTATTTTATTACACATTAAATTTATAGTTGTAGTTTAAAATCAAAATTATTAACTTTTGTTTTCATATAACAGCACCGTTAGTACCAGTCACTTTCAAAATGGCCGGCCTAAAACCATAAATATTTTTTAATTTTTACATATTTTAAATAATTAGTTTCAAATCATTTGGAGCATTTTTTAATTTTGGTAATAAATCTAAAAAAGAAACAAACGTACATACACATATACACTTGCATATATGTGTACGAGGCCTTCGATTACACTAAATAAACGAGAATGCAACTTTGTACTTCTTGCGCTCTAAGCGTAAATAAATGTGTGCTTGTAAATGAGACTGTCAACGTTACGTTCGATCTGGCAACACTGGAGACGCTGGGCTTGGAGAGGCGACAGATAAACATGTGCGAGTTTGACATCACTCTAGTCATTTGGTCGTCAGTAGCTATTTTTTTGTGAAACAGTTTTTCTGTTGTTGTCTTCAGGCTTGGGTGCAGTGCAACGGAAATTCTTGCTAAACTTCAGCCGGCCTACGGAGATAGTATTTTGCCAAGAGCTCAGGTTTTTCGGTGGTTTAAGGCATTTTCAGAAGGAAGAAAATTCCACCAAGCGGAAGGGCTTCATCTTTAATAACCCATTAAAATACCGACAGAGTCCGGGATTTTGTGCGTCCAGATCGTCAGTTAATAGTCAGAATGAACGAGAAAGAGTTAAATTTGATACACACCACCGTTCATCAGATTTTGAGGTGAGAAAACTCTGCGCAAAAATTGTTTAAAAAAACCTTTCGCCAGACCAAAAGGAAGAAAAGGTGTCTTGATTTTTTGCATTCGATTGAAAATGATCCCCGTCATTACGTGTCATTGCTACTTACGAGTCTTGGGTGTGTTAATACCAAGCGGCAGAGCATGGTGTGGCACATTTCAAACTCTCCAAGGCCCAAAAAAGCAAGGATGGCAGAGTCAAAGATCAAATGTATGCTAATTTGTTTTTTCGATATCCACGGAATCGTTCAAGGCCAAACAGTTTAATCGACGCTTTTACTGAGAGGTTCTTGAGAGACTTCGAAAAAGGGTCATTCGTATGAGACCAAACATCAAGAACAACTTGGTGTTGCATTACAATAATGCTCCTTGTCATTCAGCAATTTCAATAAATGAATTTTTAGCCAGTAAAACATTCCTGTGACTCCTTAGCCCCCATATTCGCCTGATTTAAATTGATGTGATTTTTTTTCTCTTCCCGAAGTTGAAAAGTCATCTCAAGGAAACCTATTGTGGGACAATCGAAAGCATTTAAATTATCAGCTAAACTAATATCTTAATTTAAAATTAATAATAATAAGGAGTAGAAGAACTGTCTCTAGCGTTATGTGGCTTCAGAAGGAAGTTATTTTGAAAGTGACAATATAAAACTGTAATTTTATTTAAAAAAAAAAGAATTGAAATAATCAATCTCATTACTTAATAAACAGACCTCGTATTATTTAACCCATTTCGTTGAAAATAGTTGAAATAGCATTAAAAGTGACTGGCACTTGGAAAACAATTTACACTTGAAGAATAAAATGGACAATTTTGCAATCATATCCGCGTAAGGATAAACATATATTTTTAATTAATATAAGTTAATCTGTAAATAAAGTGAGCTATTGTAGTTAGAAATAGCTAATGAATAGCGTACATATGGAAAAGTATAACAGTGGGATTCTCTAATTTTTATGTATTTTATACTCTGAGAATAAAGTGTGCTTGGAAAAGCAATACACGAGCTGTACCAGAGGGAGAGACTGTAATCCTTACGAAGTAAGTAGTATAATAGTTAGACAATCTTAGTTTTATGTTGGAAATTATCAAAATAAATTGCAGCTATAAGCAAATACTTGGGCAAATAAGAAATGGCATAATCGATAATCCACAAATAAAAGGTGTTTTTTTAAGCTAGATAGATTTTTAAATTGTAAAAAGTAACAGAAAAAATGAAATTTTGATGAAACATTTTTTTTTATTTGTTTCAGTATACTCTGACAAATCATCATGAATAGACTCTCGCTTGAATAACGCTACGAAATTATCCAAATATACTTTGAAAATCAGTCGTCGATTCGCGCAACTTATAGACGACTTCGTCATTTTTATGGCGTACATAATCGTGCATCTGAACAAGCCATTCGTCGAACTGTCGATAGATTTCGTACCACATACTCTCTAGAGGATGCAATAACACCAACACGTCGAAGGAATGTGCGTACTGAAGAGAATATCGCCGCTGTAAACGAAAGTGTGGAAGAAGATCCAAATTTATCAATTCGTCGTCGGTCGCAGGAATTGGGGCTCTGTCCGTCTACTATGTGGAAAATTTTGCGCAAAGATCTCGGCCTACACCCGTATAAGATCCAGCTGGTGCAGGAATTGAAGACCATTATATGCGTCGTTCTTTCGCCGATTAGGCTCTAGAGCAGTTGGCAACTGACCCGTTGTTTTATCGCAAAATTGTGTTCAGCGATGAGGCGCATTTTTGGCTTAACGGGTTTGTTAATAAGCAAAATTGCCGCATATGGAGTGAGACCAATCCACAACAGACCCTACAGACTCCATTACATCCAGAAAAATGCACCGTTTGGTGCGGTTTTCACGCTGGTAGCATCATCGGACCTTATTTCTTTAAAAATGAGGCCGGAGCTTCCGTTACGGTCAATGGAGATCGTTACCGCACCATGATCAATGATTTTTTGTTTGAAAATATGGATGACATTGATCCGGACGAAATGTGGTTTCAACAGGATGGCGCTACGTGCCATACAGCGAACGCAACCATCGACTTATTGAAATCAAAATTTGGCGATAAGTTGATTTCGAGAAATGGACCTGTCAATTGGCCTCCAAGGTCGTGCGATTTGACACCACTCGACTATTTCCTGTGGGGCTACGTGAAGTCACTGGTTTTTGCTGATAAACCAGCAACAACTGACGCCTTGGAGGACAGTATTGTTCGTGTTATTCGTGACATACGCCCAGCAGTGCTCGAAACAGTGGCCCAAAATTGGACGTCCAGAATGCGCTTCGTCAAGAACAGCCGCGGTGCCCATATGCCCGAAATCATTTTCAAATGTTAATGTCACGTATTGATCCTTCGAATAAAAAAGAAATTTTGATTACAATTTAATTTTTTGTGTTATTTTTTACAATTTCAAGTTCTATCGGGCTTAAAAAAACACCCTTTATAATAAATATCCGAAATTCGCAAATAAAACTGAGACTTTAAAAATTAATTTGCTATTACCTTTAAGACAATAGATATAGAAAACTAATTGGAAAAGAGGGGAACCCTTTTAAAAGAAGATCATTTATTATCGCATACCTGAAAAGCTGCAATAAGGAGGGCTTTTAAACTGTGGCGTGGGTTGTTTTCAAAACAGGAACCCTAAATAAATGGAAAAAGCAAAGTGGTAGGAGATTTATTGTTAAGAAGAATTTATTATGAAAAAGGGAAAGGGAGATGTGAAGTGTATTATCCTGTGGATTTGTGTTAGTGTAAAGAAATCGTCAGTTATTTCGAGTGACAGAATAAATGGTATTTATATATATTGTTAATATATAATATAAAAGCTGATAAGCAGCATAACCATCTCCGGCTCCTCCAAATTATCATCATAGCACTCTTTAGATAGAGTGACTCATAAGTCTCAGCATAACTCAGCTCACTTTGCTAAAAGTTGTTTAAGTCGTTCTCGAAGGAAATGTAGAAGTTTTGGTAATTATGACAGCAAACAAGTAACCATTTTGAAAATGTAATTATTATCTTATTTTGACTTTATTACCTTAAAAGCATTATTTGGAGCTTTAATTTTGATAATGATTAAATATAATTAAACAATTTTTGTAGAAGCTAAATTTTTAATTAATTAAAGCTATAAAATTTAGAACATGCAAAGGCTTTCAGTAGTATTTAAGAGCTTTGTTTTTAGTTTTCAAAATACCATTATTTTAGTAATCATACATAAAGCTTTTTTTAAGTGTTTTTAGTCATGTTTAAAAGTGTTTAACGCTTTAAATAAACTTAACGTTTTGTTTAATAAAATTGAAACTTTTTGTGTATTTTCTGTTTGATTATTGGGAAACATTTAGTTATTTCTTTAAAATTTTGAAAATCAATTTCGATTCAAATTAAATTTAATATCCCTTCATTAAGCATACGAAATTAGCCGAAAAACCAGCACGAAAATAATGAGCAAGATATACACAAAAAAAGAACAAAAACAAAAAACAATTCAACTGTCCCCTGTTAAAGACATGTTACTGTTGCTGTTGATGGAAATGCAAATGAAATCAAATAACAAAAAACATTTTTAAACCTTAAAGCTAAAATTTTATAGAGTTTTTAATGTGGGTTATAGTTGCTGTTATTTTTGTTGCTGTTTAAAACTGTCGAATGTGAATAGTTTCTTTTTTCTTGCCGTAGTTTTTCTTTAACAAAATGACATGATACCAAACTAATCCGTTTGTAGAAAACTAAAATAATAAACAAAATACTAAAAAAAAGGAAAAACGGAGACACAACAGCATGAGTTTTACATCTAAAAGCTTCTTATAACTTGTGTAGACAAAATAATAAAAAATAGAATTTGCATGAAAATTACCAAATTAAACGTGACACAACAATTTACGTTACAATTTTTTCTATTTAAACCTTTTTTTTGGGAAAAAAATTTCCTAAAAATTGCAAAATTTCATACGAGTCTTGCAAACGTGTGGTTAAATTCTATTATAGTGTCATTGTTACTGCAACTAAGAAATTTTTATTTTTTTTTACAAAATAGGGGGGTCTCAAATCGCTATAAAACTTAAGGGTTATGTTAATGGTTTTTCAGAACAGTTTTGGAAAACTAACTGTTCAACGAAATTATAAAACTAGCATTAAACTCCAACATGGAAAACCCGAAAAACACATTTGTAACGAAATGATTATTTTTGCCAGCTAAATAAAAACAACAAAAAAAAACGTAATAAAAAGAAATAAAAATGCGAAGACAATGATATCTTAACTTTAAAGGAAAACAAAAAGCAAATTTACAAATTCATTTTAACTTCCACAGCCAACTTAACTACAGGCAGCAGCATTAGATGCACAAAAAACACCTTTTTCATATTTGCTTAGGATTTTTTAGAATCATGAAATATGTTTTGTGTTGAAGCTTGGGGCTGCAGAATAACTAACCATAAACCTCCCCCACTTTCCCACTTTGTCCAACTAAAGGTTTTTTTTTGTATAAAAAACATTGCAATCAATTTATAAACTAATCATACAGTTAGATGGATAAAGAGCTGATGGATAAGAGCTGAGTGGTTCAGAAGTATATAAACATACAAACCACAAAAACGTACTCTTTAAAGTTTAATCCACTAACAGACAGACAGACAGACAAAGCGTTTACAAGGTAAAATATATTATTGTGAAAATACATTTTAAGAAAAGCCTATATTTTTTTTATCAAAAGAGATATTTTAAATAACTTAAATATTACAAAAAGAGAAAAATATTCAAGTTTATGAATAACATTGATAATATTAGGTAGGCTTCATTCTGCATGCCACTTAACACTTTTGGACACAGAAAGTGTGACACTGTACTCAAAATTAGGGATACCATGTGATATTAATTTTATAAGAACTGCTGCTATACTGCAAGTTTGGGTAAAAGGGAACTTTTGATAGAATAATGTTCTTCTTTGCCTTCTTGCATGAAACGGGCCATCGACTTTTTCTTCGAATAGATTGTGTAAATTGCAAAACAATCAGCGGATTTATATTTTCTACGGGATTTAATAGCAAAATTGCATTATTAAAAAGTTTTAAAGAAGAAAATATTTGTATTCTTATTTTTATTCAACCTTTTATTTTCTTTCTTCAATAAATGAGTATTTTATTAATTAAATTAGCACATATATTTATTATCAATATTTCGCTTTCCCTTGGAAAGCTTATTCAGAAATACAACTTTTATAAAACAATTAATAATTAATAGTTTTTGTTTTATAAAAAATAATTTCCTGAAGAAGCTTTCCAAGGGAAAACGAAATATTAATAATAAATATATATATGGTCATTTAATTAAAAAGACCCTTATAAAGATAAATACTAATTTATTTAAGAAGAAAATAATAAAATAAACTTCCAAATATATGTTAATATATTTATAATATATTAATGTTAAATTAGCTCCACATAAAATGCCAGGTGGCGCGACAATCTACCTGAATGAGTAGATACGACCCTAATAAAAGAACGACATAACCCAACACTAGCAACAAATATAATACTAATTCTCGAATATTCCCCCCTGGGGTACAGAGTGTGATTTGTTTTACATCCTTAGCCTTAATCAGATTGTGGACAAACCACTATAGTATAATTTGGAATGTCATACATGTGTCTTAGATAGCCGAAGGCATAATTCTAAGCAACTTTAATGATTCCAGGACAGGTCTGCAAACCATCACAACTTGCTAAAGAGTTGGAGACTTTCTAACACCCGTCCAGAACATATGTGAAGCATGCTCACTGGACTGGATCATTCACTTTGCGTGTCATTATCAGTGAAATGATCCTGGCCACCATAATTTTCATAAATCCCTTATGGGGCCGCAAAACCACAACCACCAGGATACTCCCATATAGGGGCCAACCTCAATGATCAGTCAGAGATCTAATAAGTGTGTAAAGAGACTAATAATGAACTCTGCGGGTTCACTGATCCCCGTGGAAATAAAGTGGAGCTTCCAGTTGTCTCCCTGTCTGACTTCAGGGGACTGGGCTCCCTTTTTCCTCAGTTGCACTGAGTCTAGATAGTAAAATATTCTATAAAGACCATATTTATATGCCCCTGGGTGGTCCCCCCGGGGGTACATTGATATGTCATAATGGAATCTAACTATTAAGACATATGTCATCTGGGGTTAAAAGGGAGTCCAGTCCCCTAAAGGCTAGCAGGAGCCAACTGAACAACTTTCACTTTATTTACACCGCAATCAGTAAGTCCTAGAGTTCAGCTGTTTGCTGTTCTCTGTCTGCTTATTGAGATTGGCCCTTTGGGAAGTATCATGGTAGTTGTGGTTGTGCAGGCCCTAATGAAATGGTTAAGGGGCCAGGACCATCTCACTCTTGACCAAGAATACAGGGTAAATGAGCATGTCATGTGTTCTGAACCAGGAGTTGGATAGTCTCCAACTGTTCAGCAAGGAGTGGGGTTGCTGGCCCTGATCCGCGCTCTCGAAGTTGCAACTAAGAATGACCTGTTGGATAGAGATATCCATCGGCTTCCTAGGGCGTGGGTGCACGCTGCATATCACCCAAAGTGGTTTGATCCACCATTATGGTATAGTCACATGCCTAGGTAACGATGTAAATTTTATCACATAACTCTCCAGTACTACCTAGAAACGCTGTTTGAAAATTTATCACTTAGAAAGCGTTCGGCGATCATACTGAACAAACAGCCAGTAACCATGGTTTTCACGAAGGGGAATATCAACGATATTGAAAGAAAATTAAAATTACAATCCTTGAAAATTCCCTTAAATATTTTGAATTTTCCGTCATGATCTCTTCAAAGCACTGGAAAAAATTTTTTTTCCAGTTTCAACCATAAAGTCCCATTTTTGGTATAAATCTTCTTATCTGGCAACACTATTTAGAACATATAATTCTCAGGGTTTGGGCCAACGTAATAACTTAATGTTAAAAGAAGCTAAAACTATTCCATAAAATCGCTTTAAAGTTTAAAAAAGTAGCTTTAATCATGCGAAAACTTTAAATAACCATAAAAATCGCTAAAATCAATATCATAAAAATCAAAAAGAAAAATTAATAAAAGCGAAAATATCGCTTATTACAACCTTAAGTTACTTTCAAATACTAGAATGAAGATTTAAAAAAATTAAATTTAAATCGCAATAAATGGGTAGAACGTACAACAAGTAAAACTAAAAAAAATATAGAAAAATTAAAAGCTAACTTAAACAACTTAAGAAAGCAAAGAAGTGCATAAATTTAAAGAAAATTATCTTAAGCAGTAGAAAGGCGGAAAACCGTCTAAACGAGATAAATTTCTTATATCTACTTTTTTTTTTAAGAGAAGTAGCACTTCAGGCAACAATGCCTATTTATTCAAGTACGCACGGTACATTTTTTTAGGAAAGGGATAGCGAAGAAATGAAACAGGTGGTGAAAGTAGAAGGATAGTCGGAAATTAACTGCCGTATAAGGCAGTACTGCGACCAGTGACTATACCTTCATCGCTGAACAGCCCCACCAACAGTCAATTTTTATTTTTGTGGTGAAAAAAAACCAAGGTCTTCGTTGGGAATCGAACCCACAACCCCCATACTGGCAAGCTAGTACACTACCTACTAGCCTACAGGGGCACCAAAGAAAATTTTGTTATATTCTGAGGCTGCCAAAGCACTCTTATTAAAAATACCATTAAGTTATTTTCTCCTTAAGCTTAGAGGTATATTATAGAGGTAAACACCGGTAAGACATTGTGAATTTACTCTCTTATGGTATTTTATCATTTGAGCTCACAGCTTCTTGTTTTTTTTACATGTCCTTTAAGCAAATTATAGCAACCATTTATGCTATATCACCTTATTGCCATGAGGAAACTCAAACACAAACGCAAACATGGTAACTTTAACCGCACAATCACTAAAAGTATTTTCTTCTGTAAGAAGAGCCAAACCAAAACGTTTTCTTATAACATGGATTTAGATGAGTAAAAGGCGAAGCTCGTATTCTATTACGTAATTGTGTCTTATTTTCCTTGAAAGAGCCTAGCAAGGCTTTATCCGTTTGGAACGCTATTCTGCTATTTCTATAACGAATCTGAATGCATTTGATAACCTGCATCTTGCGATTCCTATTTATTTATACCAGAATCGTTCATCTAGTTAAGGGAGCCTTTAAACTTATCGCATCCTATTGTATTCAATCCTATTATATTCAACAAAAGTCCAAAATTTGTTTAAACCTTACTAGGATATATAGTGACTGGTTCTTACACGCGGTACCTTAAACAATAATCTTTAAGTCATTAAAATTTACACTGAAGTAATAACATATTTATTCGTTATTAGGTTAAGGGTTTTACCAAATCCGTTAACATTTCGTAAAATGCATTACAATTTTAATTGCTTTAATTAATTCGGCATTAGTTTTAAATAAATTTTATTTTGAGGTTTTGATGTTGCACTTTTGCCGTGTTGTTTTCTAAAATTATTTGCCGTTATTGGGATTTTCTTTGTTATAATTTACAAGAGTATTTTCCAGACTTAGTTTTCTCATACTTGCTATTGTTATTGTGTATCACATTTGTGGCAAACACACATACATACATAAGTATATCATTACAACTGCAAAAATGTTCTTACAACTTTAATGAATATACTTTTTTGTTGTTGTTGCTGTCAGTAAAAACTACATCTCAATTATATTTAGCATTATGGCAATATTCAATATCATCAGCAGCAGTAACTTTAACCGCAATAGTTAGTTATGCCAGCAACAACTTAAATCAAATGTATAAATTCTTAGAACTACATGCCATGGGAGTACTTTAATGATTTTGTATATACGCGGGCAGTCCCAGTATTCTCCGATTAAGGTTTGAATGAAATGGCACGTAGAAATTAAAATATTTAGAAAATTTGTATAGTTTTTTTAAACGATCTTTTTTTATTTATCTTTAATAAATATCTTTTTTTCTTTTTAACGATCTTTTTTATATATTTTTTTCTTTTCGATATTTCGCTTTCCTTTTGAAAGCTTCTTCAGGAAAAAAATTTTATTTTAGAAATTTATAAAATGAGTTTGAGATACTTTGTTTGCACGCTTTTTATTAGAAAGTGGTGTTAGAACTCACAGGTAAATTAAAAGGTCTAAGTGAAAACTATTAAAAAGCCTCGCTAATAATTAAGGAGTTGCTTTTTTTTTAGTCACCAAAAATATACACTAAATGCGGAAGAGATGCTGTGATAATAACCATTGCTACAATTGAGAGATTGTGACCTAAAATTAGAGAAAATCCACAATAATATACACACAATGCTACGTAATTACCAACGATTAGGCTCTCAAATAACATATTATATTATTTGGACATGATTGCCACAAGGTGAATAATTTTGTATAGAAAGCATACTTTTTGGGAGTACAGAATGTGGGCAGCTTTACTTTAAAGGCTGTTAATTATCTACCTACATTTATCAAGTTAAATTTAATATTTCTTCTCCACCCGGGATTGGTAATGAGGCTCAGTTATTACGCCGAGTCAAGAGTAAAAACTACGATGATAAAGCACAAGGACATCAAGGTCAGAAGATAATCGTTAGCTGACATTTTTAAGAAAATGCATCGAAAAGGAAGCCTAAGAGAATATGTCTGCGAGATGTTTGCTAAATAGCCATGAAGCAACTAGATCTGTAGTACGCATACCTTGAGTCCCACTCAATCTCTAGTTTATTTCGTGATAAGATTTACATCTGCACCTGGCCGTGAGCCTTAATCAGATGGTGGTCAAACGACTGTGAATGAAAAGCAACGTCATTCACGTCCTAGGAAGCTGAAGACTAATTCTAGCAACAGGTCTAGTTGCAATTTCAACGGTTCCAGAGCAGGGCTGTATATCACTACTCCGTGCTGAAAAGCTGGAGACTATCCAACTCCTGTCCAGAACACATGACTAGCATGCTCACTGGATTTAGGATGATTCACCGGGTAGGTGTTATTAAAGGTGAGACGATCCCGGCCACCATAAAAACAGACCTGTATGAGGCCGCAAAACCACAGCCACCATGGTACTCGCTCAATAGTTAGTCAGAGAAACAGCTAAATGCCTAAAGAGGCAAATAGCGGAAACCCTGCGGGCTACTGATTCCCATAGAAATAACGTAGAGCTTCCAGTTGAGCCCTGCTGCCTTCAAGGGACTGGGCTCCCTTATAGCCCCAGCAGCACAGCTCTAGATAGTCAAGTATTCTATAAAGACCGATAAATGTGCCCCCGGGGGGACTCCAGCTTAAAAATTTATTTATTCAATTAAATGGACCTCTGTGCTGATTTACTTGATGAATAAATCAGGTTTCGAGATCACACATCTAACGAATACTGCTGGACGAATATAATAACGAATTTGGTACGAAGACAAAAAGAGCAAATGCGATATTAATCTGGATGTTTTAAATTTGGTTGCGTAACAAAAAGGATACTGAAATCTTCTAACTATCGTGGCGTTGCATAGAGAAAGAATAAGGGAAACGGGAAACAATAGCTTTGCTGTGCTAAATGGGCTGACTGTTTTTTCCAATCATTACATTAGTGTTGGATTCCCCCGGGGGCACGCAGTCTGTTCTGTTTCCTATTTAAACATGTACGTTTGGGGGTAAACAATGGCATCAGTCGCCTGGACTAGCAGTAGCTCCAAACTGGAAGAGACATAGGACTTTCAGAGTTTGTTAAGTGACTTTATACACACATATTGGTACCACGGAAACCTGTTACCCGCAGGGCTACGGCCATGTTCTACTTATTGGTGAGGTATTACGTAGAGGCTGTTGGTTTAAATCGGTTGATTTTAAAAAGCTTCTGAAGAGATGTTAACGCAGGCTTAACATGCAATGTTCTAACTTTCACATGCAACAGGACAAGAAGTTGAATAGTATCCAACTCTTTAGCAAGGAGTGGAAGCACAGCCCTGCTACCATGCACCCGAAAATTCCTACTTAAGGCTGTATGCGTCTAAGAGCGCGGGTGAGCTTTCTTCCTATATCCATTAGGGTTAATCGGACAGGCGCTGACATGAAACTTATCTCATACATAAGTGTAGAATTCTAAACAACTGAAAATATAGCACCAGAACACAAATTGCTGTGTGAATCGAGTGGTACTGAAGGAGCTTTAAGTATGAATCTGGTAGAATCCAACAAGAGATTAAGGCCAAAGGATGCTTAATATTAGACATCCACGCCAATTGGAACCTGACTGTAAAGAAAATGTTAGTGCTGATAACTGGTATCGATTGCATGTTCCAAAAGCTTTTAATGTGTTTTTTTTTATCAGTGAGTGAGTTGAGTGAATTCTGGTAGGGCTCTCGCACAAGCAACCACTTTGTTGGTTGCATGCGTAAATAAACATTTGTACAGTGAAGCCACATTGCAAATAGTAGTTTTGTTGGATTAAGTTGCATTCTCTGAGGCAGCATTTATACTCGTTTTTTTCGTGTTACTATTTTTCATTTATTCATAAAAATAAATGATGTATTTAAGTGACCTAAGGCCACTTAAAGAGTTGTTTTTTGTTTTTGTTTTTGTTTTTGTTTTTTCTTTTCAAGAAATATACGCCAAGTTAATAAAAATATGATACTGGTATTTTATAACTGTCTATAGTTTTATTTCTTATAATTTCGAGCTGCATTATGATTATTTTCTTTTACTATTTGAAATGATCTCGCGTAATAAAAAGGTTTGTAAAAGTACTTCTTTTTAATGTTGTAAAGTTTTTCCTAGATTTTATGTTATTGTTACGTTGTTGTTGTTGTTTTTGTTGTGGTTGTTGTTTTTGTTTAAACAAAAAGCCAAAAATAGAAAGTCAGTGCTTAATTTGTTTTTGCTTTCCACAGAAATGTGGTCAAAATTATTTTAACTATTATTATTATATTTTTTATTATTATTATTATTATTGTTGTGTTTTATTTTTCAATGCACGTGCAACAATTATGTAGTTGTTGTTTTTTTTTATATTACGAGTAAATCAAAAATTAAACAAACTTTTAAGCACTAGTTATGTTTTGTTAATAAACTTTCACTGAAAATAAAATTATTTTGTTTTTCCAACAAAAAAAATTATTATCTTAAGAAAGAAGTGATTAAAGTTGAAGCTATAAAATGAGTATAATACATTCTTTTAAGTATTGTATGCTTAGGATTATACAAAATAATTGCAAAGTTTATAAATTCTTTTAGGAAAAGTTTAAGTTTTCTTAGCATTAAATAATGTAAACGAGAGTTTTACTTTTAATGCAACTTTCGCTGGCTAATCGAACGAAAATAAATGGGGCTGTTAAAGGAAAACTTTTTATATGAAGATACCAGAAAACTTTAATTTCATGTGATAAGTATCTATTTCCAATAAATATTAAAATATATTATAATATGTTAAATGCTATTTTTAAAAATCTTTTGCTGGTTATTCAAAATTAAGAAAATTTTTTACACATTCGTTTGTTATCTGAAATCTTCTACAATTTTTTTTTTAGCCCTGAGTTTAATGCTAAAATTAAATAAACAATATTTATGTTTTCATTGTAAATTTCTACTAATTATTACATACATATTTATAACGATTTCTATATATTTGTTCTCTTTTTATTTTGCACTTGAGGATTATTTCGCTTTTTTCACATATTCAACTGTTGTTGTTTTATTTATTTTTCACATTTGTGAGGTGTAAATGTAAATATTTCTGTTTTTGAATTTCTCGAACAATCTGTTCGAGCATATCCGTAAATAATACAAACAATTTTAAATTATAATAATTCTTTTATTATAGTAAATATTTGAAAAACATATATAAAATCGCTTTCAAATTCTAGTAAATAAATATATCGTATTTTTTATTTGAATTTTAAATAATCAAACACTTTTAATATAGAAGCAAGTTACTGATTTAAGTTAGGCTCTATTTCATATTTTCAATTCTAATTTTACGCAAACAAGGTGCCAAAGAGGGAGTAGAAGGAAAATTGGCTCTACGTAACATGTAAAAACTGTTCTTATAAATCGAGAATTATACGTAACGAAACCAAAAAAATGGAAAAAGAATGTAGCGATAAGAAATATAAATTGCATCCTACTAGTGTTGAAATAAACCTCTACTATTCCTTAGATTGTTGCTCCACCATCAAAGAACGCAACTTAGAAATTATGTCTTAAAAAGCAACCAACAGCAATATAAAATTTTCACCTCAGATTATAGTCGCTAAATAGATTTTTAAAGGTCTAAAAAAACTTTTCAAATCAAAAACACTATAATTTTTAATATATCAATGGACAGCAGTGAGATGCGCTAGTAGGAGCACCCTGTAAAAAAAATATCATAACTAAGCATAACATGTTTGGCACCATATTGCATTCAAATCTAAATTTTTCCGTATATAAAAATTCGATGTCTTTATAAGAAGCCTGATGAGAATGGAAAAATTCTACCAGCAAGACAATATTTAATTTTTGTTTAAAGAAAAAAATATTTCCAAACTCCAAGTTAATATTGTTACGTTTTTTTCCTTTTCATAAACGTTTTGTTATTTTGTGTACTTTTCTTGCAAAATAATACAACAATACGTTAGAGTTTTAAATTAAATAAATTTACTTTCAATACACTCAAAATAAACACCATGGCCAACTATGTTGTCTTTACTCACTGATGACACAACTTGAATTGATTCATTTGACCAGCAAGTGATGCTTATACAGTTGTTTTAAGCAATTCTCGAATAATCGATTGTATTATCACTCCATATTGTTTAGACGTCTGCTTGGCGGTGTCTTTTGAGTTTCTTTGTGCTAGTTGTTTGTCTTGTTTGGGAGAATTTTTTATAAACATACCAACAGTATGTTTATAAAAAATTCATAGAAAACTACACAGTTTGTAAAATGCACAGTGAGTCGTTTCGTTTACCGTTGGTTGGCATCATCAGGAAAAACAAAAATAATATTGAACAAACAAAATCAAAAAATAAAAAATTTTTTCAATTTGTTTGTTCAATATTATTTTTGTTTTTCCTGATGATGCCAACCAACGGTGTGGCGAAATATCGAAAAAATAATAAAAAAAATAAAGTTTTTTAAAAAATTTTTTATTAAATAAGACCTAGTGCTTAAAATTAATTACTAAATAAATAATAAATAAATAAAATATTAAAAAAGGTCAAAAAATTATAACTATTATATACGATCATTATTTTATTTTAAAACTTAACAAATCACTTAAGTAACCAAATTAAACAAAAAACACTAATAAAACAAAAAAATTGTTGCTTAAAATATATTATTTCCCACTTGTTTTATTGTATTTCGTTAAAATAAATTTTTATAAAAAATTTCCCAAAGGTTAAAAAGATGTTTTAAAATAAAAAAAAAAATGAGGAATGCTGTCATTTTTTAAATTAAATGATTATTTAATTATTTACAATAAAAATAAAGATTGTAGTAATAAATAACTACGAAAAAGTAAGAAAATAAAATAAAAGAAATTTAAGAAATCAGTCAGTGATAGTTAAATGCGAGTAATAGTTTTTGTTGTATTTGTTAACAAATTTAGTAGTTATTAACAAGACTACAAAAACAAAAAAAAAAAACAAAAAAACATTAAAAACAAAAAATGAAAAAACGAGAAAAACAATAGTGAAAAAAAAAACGTAGAATAAATTACGTTTGTGGTTTTTTACGTCACCGTTTTATCATTAACATTACTATTGCTGCTGTTGTTGTTTTTGTATTTCGATTTTTTTGTTTTGTTAGTTATAAGCATGATGATGCATGTTGTTGTTGCTGTTATTGCTGATGGGTTTTTTTTTTGTAAATTTTTATTTTTTTTCTTCTTAAAAACGATTTTTTAATTTTTTTCTTTAAATGTTTTTTTAAGAAATACAGTTGTTGTTTTTTTTTTATGTTATTGTTTTCTTTTTGCCTTTAATTGCAAGTTGACTATTTATATTTCTCGTTTCATTTGACTTTATTATATGAAAATAAGAAAATAAACGTTACAGACTTGCTTAAACTGTTATACCGGGTTCACACACATGAAGAGAAGGAAGTGAATTTTCATTTTATTTTTCTTTTTTCAGGCAGGCTGGCTTTAAGAAAAGTTGGCCTGTATTAACCAGCTATTAGTTTAGAACGCAGTCTTAAGTTCTCAGATTTTAAGGTGACACTTTAATAAAAATTTTTTTATTGCAAATTTATGCGATACATAAATGGCAAAAAGTACCACAGCTTTGCTTAAAGCATTTTAATAGTTTCATTGATTTGTAGAACCCTTTCAATTTTAAATTCGCAAAGAAATTTTATGTCCATTTATAAGATTGTTCCTTCCAAACCGTTTCGGTGTTGTATTTTTTGATGATAAAACCTATTTTTGGAGCTCTATCACAACCTGGTCTACACTGCCATCATCGAATTAAAATTATCGTTGAATTAATAACATAAGTTATATAATCTAAAGTAATTTCACTTCCAAACAACGTGTGCTAAATATCTAATTGTTTTAACCTTAAAATGTTTAAATTATTAAATAAGCTTGATTTATATAATAAGAAATAAGAATTTCTAAATTTATAAAAAAATTCTCAAACCCAAATGAAAGCCACACAGTAGTATGATCACAACATATTTATGTACATATGTTTCGTCTAACACAATTTGATTGTAGTAATCAAATTACGTGAGTCGCGATAATAAATTTTTAGATAAACATTTTGTAGATTTGAGCTTAGTAATTTTCATTTTAAATCAAATTATAATCAGAATATATTGTGAACATCACACAAAAAAGTTTAGAAATCAATTTTTGGGTTTTCTTTAATGACTGAATGCTATTCCATCCGTTAAGCGATTTTCGTTGAAAACGATAAAATTAAAAAGAATAAGTAGATATTTTTTTATAAAAAAGGTGAACAAATATAATATAAATATAAATATAATTGTATAACAATAATATTATAATTATTATTGAATTATGATTAGCTGAAACATGTTTTTGCTTTTGGCTTAAAAAATACGATTGAATTATTCGAAAATCTAGAAAAACAAATCTACAAACTCTGATGATAAACAAAAATTTTTGAAAATATGGCGTAAATTATAATTTACATTTACCAAAATCTCCTGGATATGTTGTCTTATTATCGAAACAAAAACAACTTTGTAATCAAAAAAACAACTTCGTAATCAAATCGCAAAACAAACCGTGATACATATGGGCCACAGAAAAATTAACGTAAATGACGCATTTAATAAATAAAATTAAATACCTATTTGTTTATTACATTGAATACTTTACAAATAATAATCTATATAGAAATTAAAAAATTTATTATTGTATATATTTATATATACACATCATATACATAAATGCATATACATATATTGCTTATCTAAAAGTCACAATATTTAAGCCTAACATAGGCTTAAATATTCTCCTGATTAAAAAATTTCGATTTTTGCTTGGAACTTAATCTGCAAAAATATTTACTTTCAATTTTTCCTTTTGAACGTTACAAAAAACCCGCAGTTATAATTCTTCTATGGCCTTCTCCTTCAGAATCTAAATGTACTCTATATGAATTGGTCCCAATTGATTTGGTTTTGGTCGTGCTGTAATTACTCAAATTACAAGTGATGAAAATAGAGGTTATTCGTGTCTGGGGAGAAAAGTAGATCATGAAGCTGGTTCAAAAGTATTTTAAAATGTTCAAGCATAGTGAAACTGTGCTAATTAGCGAAAATTGATTAATTTAAAATTTTATCAAACTAAATGATAGTTCTTATAACACCCACATAAAAATCGATTTAATTTAACCAGACTTTATATAAAAATCATATTTTTAGACTCAGTGTTATTTTACATTTAACACAATCATTTATTTTTCTTCAAATATTTTTGTTTCAGTTAAGAACATAATAAATACAGTATAATACCAAAACGTGTTATTCGAATATTATTTATTTTTAGGTAAATAGCTATTATTTCTTAACAAATTTGATATGTTAAACTTTCTAAATCTTTTAAGATTTTACCACAAACAAACAAGCTCTTGTTTTACTGGGTGCATCATCCACATACATTAACATGGTTGTGAACAGTCTGTTCACAATGAAATTATAGCAAACCTGGAAGTTTTCAACGATGACATGTTAAAAGTAATTTTTAGACTGCATAAAATTATAGAGAGTTATTGCAAGCAAATTATACATAACTATAAATAAAGATAATTTCTCTTACTGTTGGCTACATATTTGATTCGTATGATATGTTGAGCTCTGAAGTTAGTTGATAAATAAGTAAGACCCAGGTATGGTCTTGTTACAATATTTTCGAAACATATAAAATAAAATTTTTCAATGCAAACATAATAAACTTTTGTTAAATAAGTTAATGATAAACCCTATAACATGATAACAGGGCCTTATAAATTAAACAAATACTTTTCAGATTCGTTTATTTACTTTTTAAATTTGTATTTACTTTTTCTTGTTATTACTTTATTAAGCAATTCTCAAACTATTTTCTAGGCTCTCTATTCTTTAAGTTGTGTTTTAAATATGCAGCAAAGAGATAAATTGCTAAAGAAAAGAAAAACAAGTATACATTCATACGGGTATACTTTAATATAATATCATTATGAATAACGAATAGTATGTTCAAGTTTATTTAATTGTTTCCTTCTTCAGTTAAAATTACTGTAAGAAAATTTTAGAAAAATCTGCCATCTTATTTTACTTAACTTGGCATAGCTTTGCTTACATTGGCACAGAAGACTATTATGAACAAATTGAAATTGGTTTACCAATTCTTAATCATATATCTCAGCGGATGATTATAAATTCAAGACTATTTATTAAGGTACAGCATTAGGTACAATTTGCATGTCAAGGCTGTAAATAATAAAACTTTCCGACAGTTAGTGAAATATTTGGAGGAGTGGTGGGTATCTGTTGATGAACTTTATTTCTTTAATTCTGCCAACATGTTGGAAATTTTTTGGCGCTGCCAATCAAAGAGGATTTTAAGAAGCTTTTGAGCTTAAAAAACTTTTATAATTACCATATAATAATATAGTATTTATAACTAAAATATAAAATTAATAAACATAATATATTTAAAGTTTGATCATATGCTACTAAAGCGTGATTATGTTCATTCTTTCATTTTTCATTATGTTTAACAACACTTTAAGAAACACTGCTTTGAACCCTGGTAATTGTTGTTGTTACATTCAGTTATTGCAGCAGCTTTAGAGGCAAAAAGTGATTGCATGTGAAGAAATTAAAAACAAGAGAAAAAAAACAACAAAATGCCGGCATTTATTTTTTTATAGAAAGTATTTATTTTATAGTTAGATCCTCAATGATTGTTGTTGTTGTTGTTCAATATGTAACGTGTAGTTAAATATTATTGGCAAATACATTTATATATATATTTTTTTTATTGTACTTCTACTGGCCGTTGTTTAACAAAAAACAACAATACATTATTAAATAACACTAGTAGAATAAACGACAACATCATATGTTTAAACAATTACTCTAATGTCTATTACATGTTGGCATGAATGTTGTGTCAAGTCGCCAGCAATAATAAAAGATATTGCAAAAACAGCCATAAACTAACCAAAGCGGCATTAAAAAAAGCAAATAGTATATTTATAATTACATACATACATACATACAGATATTGTATTTAACTTAGTGACGGTGGTAAGTAGTTAGTATTAACCTGTAGTAGTCAATATTATCGATGCTGTTGTTGTAGTTGTTGCAACTATGTTCAAGCAACAATGCAATAACAAATTAACACTGATGTAATGACAAACTATGAGAATTTTATTATTAAAAAAAAAATAATTGTCGCAATCGCTAAACGTTCACTTGCTGGCAGTTTTATACATGTTCTTTGTTATTAATTACGAGGGCGGCAGAAAGGCTGAATAAAAATTTATATATAATTTTTAAACAAAAAGTTTTCGCTCAATACTCTACACATTTAATTTGCATATATGTCGTACTCTGCAGGAAAATTTTTCAAATTATAATATTCACCAAAAATATATCGTTACTTGTACGATATTGCATTCATAAATTTATAAAAATGTACAGTGGGCCTATTCTTAAAGAAGCATATTCTTTAGCAGGTGAAAAACACTTTATTCTATGTTTAAAAAAGTAGAACAAGCCGCCTACTTTTGACAAATTTTCAAAAGTAGGCGGAGTATAGTGAATCGAAAAATTTCACGGGTAACGCAGTCTGTTTATCTAGCGAGATAAGAAGCTCAAAACAAAAAGATGTTTCAAACAAACAAGAACTATAATTAATATGAATTATTAATTAATATAAAATATTAAACAATTAAAAGTCTTTTGGAAGCGTATCATATATTAAGTAAAGGCCGATTTTAGGCAGTTACCATACACGTACATCATACGTTCATTTTTACTGAAGATTGTCTTAGGAAAATTGTAATAATTTCCAAAATATGTGTGTGTATCTTTGAAATAGTAAAAATAAAGTTACTGTCCTTCCACACTTAACTAGTAGTTTTCAGAAATGCAACGACAAAGATCCACCAATTTAAATATGATCACTCCAGAAAATAGCATCGCCAGCAAAGGCCAAGCATGGTTGAGATAATCATAGTTAGAATTTATATGGTTGACATCAAACCGTGTAAGTGTTATATATAATTATAGTTCTAATTATAACTATAATTATTGTAAGAGTATAAACATCTTATAATAAATATGTTTAATAATGCGTAATAATAAAAATAATTATAAGTAACTTTAAGTTAAAATAAAAAATAGTAAAATGGATAAGAAAAATTATAAAAATAATTTAATCTATATTCATTAAAAATAAATATTTTGTGATATTCTCATAAAATATTTATTATAAATTTTTTATTGTTATTTTAGAAAAAATATCTGAAAATTTGTTTTATCATTTTTTATTATTATAATACTTAATATGTTTATACTTTAAAATGTGTTTAAAAATAATTATGATTATTTTTAAAATAGTATTATCGTTTTGGACAACCATATTATTTAAATAACATTAATATTGGTATTAAGTTCTTTGGATTTGTTTTGCGAGTGAATGAAATATTGTGAAAGCCGTCGTTACTGATGGTTTTTTTGGCACGATCAGCAAACGCTTTCGATACGATGACGCTCAGCAAAAGTGCAATATGAACAGGCAGTAACGACGGTTTCCACGGAAAGGATTGAAAGCAACATTTAATATTGTTGTTATAATTTGATAAGGCTACAATTATTTGAGTCAATTTTTATATGTTGCTATTATGTCAATAGTGTTTTTTCTACAAACCCTTAATGATAATCTTGTAAAGGAATGCATGAATCTCTTCAAGACAAGGCCACTAGGAAACAGCCAGTAATAATGCTTTTAATCAAAAGGATGGAAAACAATATTAATATAATTATATATAATAATAATATGATTGGGCTACAATCATTTAATTAAATTTTTATATGTTATTAAAAAAAGTATATGGAAACTTTAATTATGTTTTTTCTACAAGTGTGTTAAGACAAGCCCTTAATAAGAACCTTGTAAAGACAAGCATGAATCTCTTCAAGACTAGGCCGCTAGCTGTTCTTCAATGTTATAAATGTTCTTATTGTTCGTACAAGTATTTGGAAGCTACAATGAAAGACTATTCGGAAAAGCTTTGCATTTATTATTTTAAAGCGAATTCTTAAAAAATATTTTGCAAAATGAGTGAAATTGATTACAGGTTATTTAAGTTGTTTTTAAGTGTTCCAGCAATTTTACAACCCTCCTCATAGCTCGGTGCTATTTTTTTTCTACTGGAGTCGCTTTAAATGTCAGTTGCAATAAAAAAGTTGTTACATTTCCTGCTTTAAAAAGAATTAAAGTAATTTTTTTTGCAAAATATTTAACAATTTCTTAAAGTTTTTTTTTTAAAGTCATAATGTAGTTTGTATTTGTCACATGTCAGTACCGGACTTTTATTACAAAAAAAAAACCTGATTTTTTCGCTTGTTTTAATTTAAACTCTGTTCTTGATTCTAACTTTCGCCAGTTTCAGCGTTGCAGTAACATGTTTTCAATTATTAATTAACAAGTTGTTATGAGGTCAACTAGTTTATTTAATTTTTTTTATTGTTGCCTTTTTGTCATAAATTTGTAATAAGTATTTTTAGTGCTTTTGTACGTATTCAGAAATAGAAAAGGTATTAAGTTACAAATTGCAAGAATTGAGTATATTAATTCTATACTAAACAACCCAGAGATTTCCCAAAAAATGGAGACCTTTAAGTGGTACCTCAAAAATTAGAAATTCTTTAAAAAAAGCAATTTATATTAAAACTATTTTTGTTTTAATTTCTCAAAGATTATTTTTGTTTTTTACAGCAGCGGCTTAAAAATAAAAGAATAACTCGTTATACTTATTAATCGCTATACTTATTATTAATTTTTAAAATTTTATTTCAGAACTTAGTTACAACTTTTAAATAATTTTCAAATTCTATTACTTTGCAACAGAACAACAACAACAGCAAAACAACTACACTTGTTTAATGTGTAAAAATGTAATAAATATTTTAATTATTTAGTTTCTCCTAAATTTAAAGAAGAAGAAATTTGTAAAATATTTGCAAAAATAGAAATAGAAAAATTTTTAAATTACAATAACAACTTTTCAAACGTGTGCAATACTTTTATTCGTTAAAAATATTTATTTTAATTTACAATATTTTGTTTTTTTTTTTAATTTTATTTTTGCAGTTGTTATTGTTGTTATATTTATTGTTGCCTCGTGTATTGAATTGAGATGAAACAGAATAATAAATGAAATGAAAAATATTTTCTTTTTTATTATTTTAAAATGCAAAATTTGCAAAAACAAAACTTGGTGAGATTTAAAAATGGTATTAGTAACCCAGCCAGCTAAAGGACTTGGATATATTTTACTCATAATAAGGCTTTCGAGGATAATATGCTTATTATTTTAGGGCATATGGACTACTTATATTTATTACCTCGGCTCACAGCCTAGTGTCATTTCAGTGAACATTTTGTTAGACTAAAGGGCAAAAATTTAAAAATTTAATTATAAAAATTCTTAAAATTAATGCTTTAATATTAATATGTTAAGAAAGTCATTTTGAGCTGTGGTTTAAAAGTATTGCCTCATCTTGTTCTGGAACTTTAATAATTTAATAAATAGTTATTTTGAAAACATTAATTTTGAAACAGAAGCAGAGACAATGAATTTTTGAAAGTTTGTCTTTTGATTTTTGCTTAAGGAAGCAACATTTTCTTTATACGAAAATTCGAAATTAAGTTAAAATTTTCGAACAAACATAAAATTAAATTATTTGGTAATTTTGCATTAATTGTTTTGTTATTGTATTAGTTAAATTTAAAGTTCGAATTTTTCGATATTTTGAAACTATATTTGAATTTTTAAAATTTTTGTATTAAATTTTTTTTATTAAGGATATTATATATTATACCAAAATTATTATTTAATATTTTAAATAAAATTAAAAATGTTTAAAAATGTATGCTTCTCTGATTTCGTAGTGGGTTTTTAACATCTAAAAAAATTCGTTAAGAATATTAAAAATCACTGTAAATAAATTGAAAATATTTGTAACAAATAAATCTTTGATAAAGACAAATATAAAAACAACAGTATTTAGTTTCAAACGATTGGTTTTGTGTTTGTTGGGATATCTTGCAAATAACAGTTATAAATATAAATAAGTATGATTGAGACTAAAAAACAGAAGTGGAAAATATAAATTATTGAAAATGAAGAATTTTTTTGAAGAAACTTTTTTTTACAAAAACAAAAAAATTATTAAAACATTCTTTTCCATCCCTGCTAAAAAGTAATTGCACTTGTTTTGTTAATTTGTTACGTGTAAGTATATGTGCGTATCTTTCTCAATATGAAATGGCACAAATTACAAACAATACAAAACTTCCGCATTGCAAAATAATAAGAATTTTATTTATTTATTTTCTATCTGAATAACAACTGGATGAATATCATAAATTAGAATGCAAAGTAAAGTGCAGCAAATGATTTTTTTAATAGCTGCATTTAGATTTTCTGTTACGGCTTGTGGCTTTGAAATTTAAGAACAATTGTTTTCTTTAAAAAATCAGTTTTGTTTTCAAATGTTTTGTTTATTTGTCTGAGATTTTTTCAAATAAATAAATTTTAAAAATATTCTATCAAGTGACTAAGAAGATTAATTTTGATTTAAAGTAAAGTTCTTATATTTTTTATGCAAATAACTATTTTATTTAACCATCTATAAAAAATTTCTATACAAAAAAATGTTTGCTTTTTTAAACAATAATTCTTCAAAATTGTTAAGGAAAAGTACATTTCCAAGAAAAATTACTATTTGAGATTTTACCATTTAATGAAAGGTTTAAATATTTTTCAAATAAAGTCACCGTTGAAGGAAAAACATTTATGTAGTAAAAAGTAGATTTTTCTAAAAATTCATCTGATAATAAAAATGATTTTTTTAAAGTAGAAATACCCGACTAAAAAAATGATTTTTAGTTATTTAAAAAATATTTAAAGCAACTTTATAACTAAAAGTATTTTTTACAAATGGTACCTTCAAAGAAGAGAGTCTATGATTGGCCTATTTATTTTGTAATTAATAAAAGCAAAGTATATTTGGCTTTACAGGTTTTCAGAAGTTTAAAAATAATATAAAATGTTGTATTAAAAAGTTTGTATGTTATAATGTACTATTTGTAAAAAATATTTTAAAAATGTTTAACAACACCATTTAAAGAAATATTTCTTCTTTAACAAGAATTATATTTATTTCGTATAGTTTATTTCGTTTTTATTTTGTTTTTTTTTATTTTAATGTAAAGAACTTTATTTTTAATAAAACGTGCCTTTTAGTACGTAGATATCGTTGCTGTAAATTTTGTAGAAAATTTCTTACTTTACTTACTAGGGCTTTAACTTTTTAATAAAACAATGTAATCCAAAAGGAAATATGAGAAAAGCATTTCTACCATAAAAGCTTCTCAAAAAGGTACGATTAAGATTATTTTTGTAATAACAAGTTTATGACAAAAAAAAATATTTTCTTTTTCTGAAGGAATATTTTCTTTAGGTACTTTTAACTCTAACAACTTTTTATAAATTTTTTCTGAAAATAATCTTTCAAAAAGTCTTTAAGAAGTACTAATATTCATCATTAAGCCTTAACTAAGAATCTATCTTAAAAGTTGTCTAATTTATGAACTTATTTACAAATAGATTATAAAAAGTACTTTTTTATCTTAGCTGTATAGCTGTTAGCTGTTGTCATAAGTAAAAGAAACAATCTCTCTGCAGGTCAAGGAAAGTTTTTGAAATTGTATAAAATTTAAGCAATTCAAAAAGTACAATGTTAAATGTACTTTTGAAAAAAGTATCTTGAAAAACATTTTCTTTAAAAACAGTGTAAATGAACAACAAGATGGAGAAGAAATCCATCCAGACTGTGTGCCTCCGGGGGAAATTTGTGATATATATCGTAAGTGGTTATCTATAGTGACTGCTTTAGGTAGCTATTCAAACATCATAGTTGGCAGTAAAATGATCTTTATAGTTTTGCGAAGTTGGAGTCTTATCAAATCACACAAAACACTTGGCTGCGTCTCTTTCAATGAACTAGTCCCTTTTCTACCTATTTTCAAGCCAAGAGAACGCACCATCAAGAGCATTAGTAATGGCCGACATAGAAACAACAACTCCCTGTAAATTATTAGTTTGCATATTCTAGTTGCAGGTCTCTGTTGATATATTCTATCAACAATAGCTACGAAAATACCACTGGTGTTAAAAATAAAACTAAAAAAAAATTTTTTTTTACATTTTTAAACAGCGGTCTCATTGAAGAAATATTCAAAACCAGAAAAACAACTTTTTGAAAGAGTATCTTTTAAATAGTACCCTTTGAAAACGTTTTCACAAATCAATTATTAACAAATAAGCTCTTTAGAAAGATCATTTTGAAAGAAACTTTTCAAAAAAATTTCTATTTACAAAATAGCTGTACAACAAGGTTTATTGTTATAAAAGTATCTTTTGAAAAATCCTCTTAACAAAAAAACTCTCTTGCAGCAGATCAAATAAAAGTTTCCATAACAAAAAAAAAAATATTTAAAAAATTTTGTTTTTTTTTCTGCTACTAATGATCATTTGATTTTTTCCAGGTCGTTAAAGATGCTGTTAAGCGTAAATTTAATTTAAAAAAAATGTTTTTTCTTTATATTTTTCAATTAAATAAAAGTTAAAAGATCAAAAATTTATTAAGCAATTAACCAAACAACTTCTACAACCATTCCAAGTGTAAATGAATAGCGAAATAGCTGTAGTATTTTCGTATTCCTTTATTTGTTGGCATGAGTAGGCATTTTAAATACCCAGCCACTAGAGAAACTAATTTCTTTATTATTTTCAATTGCAACAATTTTATGTCGTATAATGGAAATGGAAACAGCCACACCCATTTTTTATAAGGAGGCTTTTAGCTTTAGTCGCATGCGTAAATTTACAAAAGTCGTAATTATTAAAAAGAGATTTGCGTTTTTTATTGCGTTTGATTTGATTATCAATTAAGAACGTGGCCGGCATTCCCTGTTGCTCGCCCATAGTCTCTAATCGTAAAATGTCTTGTACAAGTCATTTTTTCCGCTTTGCCTTGTAATCAAGTTTGTTGTTTTTTTTGTTTTTTGTTTTAGTTGTTATTTGTTTTTAATTTGAATTTCTTTGAATTTAATGCAAGCGTTAAATGAAAAATATTTATATAAAAATAAGAATTAAGTTGAATAAAATGGGCTTATCATTCATTATAGCTTTTTCCATTTAACTATGGCGCATTAAGTAGCGTCACGTCGTCTATTAAATTATTTAATTTTTATTTTTTATTTGCTAGATTTGTTGTTTTATGATTATTTTTATTTACCAATTACATAAAGTTTTTAGTTTCGCTTTGTTTTTTTTTTGTGTATTGATTTTGAAATGTTTATTTGCCTCAAGTAATTGAAAATTTATTTAACTGGCAATTTCTTCTTTATGTTTATTTTTTTATTGTTGTTTTTTTTTTGTTTTTACTTAATTTTAATATGCTGTTACAAAAACACAAAAATATTAAATAGGTTTTAATTAAAAATTGATTTTTTTTATTAGTTTATAGCATTTTTTTTATTTAGTTATAAAAAATCTCTTTTGTAGTATATTTTATGCTTGAACACACCTAATGTCTTAGTTACAATTGAAACCTGTTGTGAGTTATATTTCGGCACTATTTTCCGCTATGATATTATGTGTATAAAATATTTTATATATTTAATACGATTTGGTTTGCTGCAGTAAATGCTACTTTTATAGTGTTTCCTAAAGAACTGGACATAGAATTTTCCAATTTTTAACTGCACGGTAGCAGGCCGTGCCCACACTCATTTTGGCATGGTAAGCTAGTACATTGGATGATAAGCCTGCTTTTATAACTCTTTGAAACTTTCTTCTAAGGCCACCACGTTACTTTTCAAACAATAACCCAAACAGGGCTATTATTTTCACCAGTCAGACTTTGAGAGTCCTGGTGTCCCTACCAGACTGGGCTAGTAAGGTAACTGTTGCAGTCTTTTACCCCCGATAACACATGTCAAGATAAAGAAGAGATCCATCAAAACTGTGTGACGCCGGGTGGGGTGGGGAGGATACATTTGTAATATATATATATATATATTAACGTCGGTAGCTATCTACAGTGCCCGTAGTAAACGCAGCGAGGCTTTAGTTACCTATTTAAGTATACCAATTGCAAAGTTGAAGTCTAATCAATTTACACAAAACCATTGGCTGCGTCTCTTCCAATACAACAATCCCTTCTCAGGCAGCTAGCGCCGCAATATATTTTAGCAACAACAGCTTCGAGAATACTAGTAGTCATTGATGTTTAATAACAAAAAAAAAACTTCGAAGATACGTTGTGCAAACAAAACATACCGGTTCTGAAAATTTTTCAAATGATTCAGCGAAAGATAAGGAATAGCGAAAGATAAAACATCACGCTAATGTAGGTTTCATCGGAATTTTTTTTTTGACTTTTAAAAATAAAACAGCTATTTCTGATTTTCGCTGCCTTAATATGGGATTCATCTTTTGTTGCTGTTGTTGGGTGAAGTAAATTTTATATCAAAAATCAGCATAACGTTTAAATATAAAATATTTCCAGTATTATTGTGACCAAAAAAGGAATTCAGAAAAAATCTAAGGCGGCCATGCTGTCATAATATTCAAAATATTGAATTAAGATCTCTTCAGTTATTGAAGGCAAAATTCAAGATTCAGTGTAAGGATTTTGTTTCATTCCACATGAACGAAATGAAATCACTTAAAACAGATGTTATGCTGGCCAAATCTTTAAACATTTTTAGGGCCAAAAATTTAAAAGCCGTTTTTTAGTTCAGATACAAAAAGTTTGATTAGAAGAAGAAGCTTAAGTAGTCTCATATTAACCCCTAATTTCACTTCGCTTCAGTGTATTGTAATTTTTATTAAATTTAATTTATTTTACAGCACACATGTCAAAGTTGTTAAATGTTTTGCTTAGAAACGTAAACCTCAAGATAAGATGAATAAATAGTTTGTGCGACTTAATTTTGTTAACTTAAAGTCAATTTTAGTTTTCACAAGTTGCATCTATTTATTTACTTAAGGGGTTAATTAATATTTTTGTCTAATCTATTTTATTTAAATAATGTCGCTACTGTTTTTGCTGTTGCTGTTGCTTATCGTTTATTTTTAATATCGTTTATTGAAAATAACAAATAAAATTTTGTTTTATTTTTTAAGAAAATAATAAACTGAATATTGAAAAAATATTTTTCTAGAGTTCACTTACTTGTGTTGTAGCGTTGTTGATAATGGCACCTCAATACTGTGTGATGGTTTACGCCTGTCTCCACCCATGTCGGCTAAACGTGCAAAATCTGTATCTCGTTCCTGATCGGCTAAACGTGCTGAGCGTCGCGATTCTAGCAAACGCACTTCCTCCAAACGTTTCTTCAATTCAATGGGTTCCTGTAAAAAATATATTTTTTTTTAAATTAATAAATTTTATTTAAATTAAATTGCAAACAAAACAAACAAATCGTTAATAGTTTTAATAAAAGTTTTAATTGTCTTATACTGCTAAACATAAAATAATTTAAACTGTATTGAATTAACTTAACTGTATTTAATTATTAATTCAATAATAATTAATTAAATAATTAAATTAATTAAATAATAATTAAATTGTTAATGCTATCAAAAATATATTATGTAAAACTTGGAAATTCATAATTTTGTGTTGATAAAGAAAATATCAGTTTATACGAAAATTTAAATTTGAATATTATTTGATCGAATTCTATGAAAAATCAAAATTCCCATTCCAGCTCATCGGAAAAGCCACTTCTTAACCATTTTCAGCTTAAATATATAAATGAGTACCATCAAGGAAATTACATATTCAATTTTGCATTTTTTATTTAATTCTTTGCAGGAAAATATAAACATTAGAAAAGCGTAAATATATTTTAAAACATTAATTATCGATATTATATTAATTTATGTAGCATTTTAAGGAATTGAAGGAATAGCCTGATAACGCTGCATATCAAGTGAAAATTTATTACTTTAAAAAATTAAAAAAGCAAAAATCAAACATAAAAATGGTTATAAAGGCCGTCAGCTGTCTCCTAAATAATGAAAGTTTTTTTATTGTAAATTAACCGACTAATACGAATCAGACCATCTAATGTGTTGTTGAATTTCGATCTCTACACGATTGTAGAATAGATTGATGCTTAAAAAGCAGTTAGCGTCTATAATTAAAATTTGGGATAAAAGTTGACCAAAGGCTTTTTCTACTTTCTTTTTTTATACTTCATTCAGCTATAGACTTTTGAACGCCATAAAATGAAAGGTGAGCCGTCTCAGCAGTTCTGGTCATATTAGTGGAAAAGATAAATATAATTTGAAACCTACATTTACATAAAATAAACCGCTTAAGGATTAGAAAAGTGCTACGAGGAAAGTTGTTATGTAAATTTTACTTAACATAAAAACCGTGTAGCGGTAGTCTGTGTGGCTAGTTTGAAGCCATTAAAGTCATTGTATGCTATAAGTTGCTTTCAACGTCTTGAAATGCATGGACTCTACTAACTTTAAAAACACCATGGCACAGAAAATTAAGTACAAGCTTAAATATTCCCAAAGAAAGGCTGGACAAAGAGGAAGTAAGAAGAACTTGGATTTAACTATAGTAATCTAAGGTTGACAACTGCTGCTCGTGTGAATAAAAATTAAAGACGTGCTTCAAGGCGATTGCGTTTGTTTAGTTGGCTCAAAAATAAAGTATAAGTTACTACCTGATTAGTCCTGATTATTGAAATAGCAGTACATGCGAAAAGAACTGCATATGATGATAATCTTTGAAAAGTGTTTCTAGATTAAAATGTAATATATTTCTTGTTAAATAATTTTTGAAACTTAAATTAATAAACAAATTATTTGTTTCAAATAAGAAGGATGTTCTAAGACTGCAATAGTTATTTTGGGTTTATCATATGTTTCTGTTGATATATGTGTGAACCACATATATCAAATTTATGATGTATGCTTTGAGAATTATAATTTCTGTACATGTGTGTTTCTATAGTATTTTTACTTATTCAATGGTTTATAATTTATCGCCGGCAGGTACATGAGTTTGTTATATCCAATCAACGCGAAAGTGGCTGTATTTAGTGTAAAATAAAATTTCAAGGTCACTGGTAGTTATGATTTGGCTTATAAATGGTATTTAAGGGATAAAAAACTATCACAGTCATGCCTATTTATTTACCTGCTTTCACAGGTTGTCGCTTTTTGTAAAAACATGAATCAATAAATCTTAAGTATTTGGGATTTTTGTGTTGGGTTTCATATTTATTCTTTTTGCTCTAACCTTTCCGAAAGGTGGACGCACAACCCAATTCAAATTATTTTGGATATTACAAAGGCATCAGCAACAAATTTTCTTTATATTAATGGAGTTCTTTTGTAGAAAAAATAATAATAAAAATTTTTTGAAATTAATTACAAATCAAACTATTCAAGTATGTAAACTAACGAGCAAACAATCGCTCATATATATTTTTCATATGTTAGTTTATTAAGAAGGAAGTTTTATTGTTAACTAAAGTGTTAAGCTCAAAATTAGACATCATCATTTTATATTCCAAAAGCAGTGTTAGCATCAATACACCAAAGAAGAATAAGGTGGTTTTATCTGCAGTTTCTTTATCTTAGACCTTCTAAAATTGTGTTGTCTGGAAGGCATGAGTTTGCTACAACTTTGTCTAAGATAATAAAAAGAGGAATATTTTTGAAAATGAAGTAGTTTTTAATATCAAAAGAAAGTTCACTCAAAAGGTTTTACAAATATTTATAAATGTTGGATATATTCCAAACGTTCTTGCGAAGTATAATTTTTTATGCCGATTTTAAAATATGCGGAGGGTATTTTTTTTTTGTTGAATTTCTTCATCTCTGAAATTACATTTGAAAATTTTTTAAGGCTTACAGATGGTTAGCAATTGAAAAATTATTTTTATAAATTATAAAAATAAAGAGTGCACTGAAATAACCCTAGTAATTTATCTTTTTTGTATTGAAAGGCGGAAATGTCAACATTTTACAACATACGCAATATTGTGGCTCCCACTATTAACAAACGCTTAAAGGGTATAAATATACGCTTATCTCGTGAACCCTTGTTTACATCAATACACCTGAATTGTATACAAAGTGTGTATTCTTTAGACGTGAATTTTAAATTTCATTTCATATTACATGACGCCCTGCCTGAATTTTTTCAAAGTTTTTATTAACCGGCCAAATGATACAGTTTTCGAATTCTAGTAAAATTTTTTTTATTTATTTTTTAAACATTTTTTTATTCACCTTTAGTTTTGGTATTTAGGAAACCATAATTTTATTCACATACACAGATTTTTCTTTGCACATAAAAATGTTTAAGATTTTAACCACTTTTTTAATTTTTAGATTTATTTTGTTGTATTTATTTATATAAAATCCTTCGAATTATTTTTTGTTTGTGGCTGTTTGTTTTTTTGTTGTTGGTTGAATAATTTGTCAGCTAAAATTATTTAAATTTCTTTTTTTTTATTTAAATTTTTGTTAAACTTAACACTTTCACAAAAATGTTTGTATTTATTGAAAAATTTTTTAGGTCAAATAGATTTTTTTTCATATTTTTTATATATTTTATAACTACATGTATATATGTATATATTTATATATATTATATTTTTTTTTTGTAATTTTTGTAGGCACAAAATTTTTATTTTTGTGTTTTTATTCTTAAATCTTTTTTATCGTAACTTTCTTTATTGTTTCTTTTTTTTCTAAGTTAATTATTGGTTTTATTTAAATTAAGTGCTGGTTTTCTTTTACCATTTCTTTATTTTCAATTTTCTTAAAAATTTTTTTTTATTGTTTTTATTCTTTTTTTTTCAATTTTTAGGCCATAAATGCGTGACACAGTTTAATGACTTTGATTCTTGATAAAATTTTTTTTCTTGAATTTGAAGGCCTTTTTTCAATTATTTTTATTATTTATTTGTTTCTTTTTTATCTATTTAAGTAAACTTTTATCTTTTTTAATATTAAAACAAATTTTTTATTGGGCTATTGCTTTAGGTAGTCAATTTTTAATTACCTGCTGCTTGTTAAAACACCAATTCCAAAATACTAAAATTTCATTTGAATTTGTAATGTTTAAACCCGAATTGTTTTCTTTTTTAACACTCTTTTTTTATGCACTCGTATTCGATTAAAAACACAAACATTAAAATGCAAAGAAAGAAATTTTTATTTGTTGAATGTGTGTTAAGTGAGTAGTACAAAACACCGGCCGGTTAATATGGGCACAACAACAATAAAATATTTTTGATCATTTTTACTTTATTTTAAATTATTATTTAAAAAAACAATATATTTTTTAGTTTATCGCTGATTTTCAATATTTTCTTCTGTCCTGAGTTGAAGTCAATATTCAACTGCTTGTGACAAAGTAATTTGCAATTATTTTATAATTTCTTTGTATTGGTAGTACTAACGTTGTTGTTGCAGGTTTGTTTTCTTTTTTTTTTAAACAAAGAATGTGTTTTGCATTTTCAAAACGTCATACGTCTTCTTTACTTTAAGCAGATTTTTTTTAAAAGTTTACAAATCAAATCAAAAGAGATTTTGAATCTTTTTGCTCAAAATTAACACCAGCACAGAAAAAGAAATTTCAAAAAAAAATAAAACCGTTAATTCCACTGAATATTTTAAAATCATTAAATTTATCTTTGAGATATTTATTTTTAATTTGTTAAACTTACAAAAAACAATTTTTATTTGAGATTAAATTTTCTTTATGCATTTCAATAATATTTCGTATGCACCCGGGTCTGTGTTTTGTTTTTGTTTGCTTTGATTTTATTTATATTTGCTTTTTTAAACTTATCGAATTAAAATGATGTCTACGGTTCGCGCGCGCATTCAAGAATGATTCTTTGAAATTCATACAACCGAGTCACTAGCTGTAGTTTGTAAAACGCACACACTCTCAAATTTATATACACAACAAAACAAATAAACACACACACACACATACACTTTTGACTAGATACAAAAATCGTAGACTTTGTAGTCGCTTTGCCAGAGAAGCATTTAGTCCGTTAGTACGTTTCTTGTTAATGTTGTTGGTATGCCCCTGCATGTACTATGTACTCTTTACTTAGATGTTCACATACATAAATACGTAGATACATTTGTTTTTGTTAGTATGTATCTGCATCTAACACCAAAAAAAAAAACAACAATAATATTAAATAAATAAAAACAAAAGCACCAAAATAAAATGATACGGATACAAACAAGAGTAGAGTACGACTACCAACCAGCCAGTATGCCACTTTTGTTGTTTTTATTATTTATGCTTCTTTTTCTTCGTCTTCTTTTTCTACACTTTATTGCTGTTACTTTTGTTGCTTTATTTAGGTTTCTATTTATTTATTTGTTGTATTTTTAATTTTCGCAGTATAAATTTTATGTTGTTGTATCGTTAACGTTTGCTTGATATCTGGCTGCGTTTTTAAGTTGTTGTTGTAGTTTATGGTGATTTTTTCTTGTCTTTTTTTCCCTGCTGCGCTGCAAATAATTTTAAGTGTTTTTTTTTATATTTATTTTTTAGTCACTCTCTTTAGTACACTAATTTTTTGTAAATTTGTTGGAGTCTCTTAACTACAAAGCAGAATTGGTGGTACTCTTTCCAATAAGTCTTCTCTTAACCAGAGTAATCTTTTAAAACAATTTAATTTTAGGGTTGCCGGTAAGCATTATAAAAGAATCAACAGCATAAATTTTTTATGGAACTCAACTGTCTTTTATATTAGAGTGAATTTAAAGGATACCTAAATTCCTTTCTTCCATTGCGACGTCTTGAAATTATGTCTAAATTATTTATTCACTTCTTAGGTCCGTGGACTATCTAGCGTATGAAAGCAAATATTAGCACTGCTCATTAGCAGCTGTAATAGGTGTATTATTTACAGAATACTTGATAATACTTTTTTTGTTTTTTTTTTTTTTTGTTTTTTAAAGAGAAGTAGCACTTCAGGCACCAATGCCTATTTAGTCAAGTACCGTGCCACATTCTTTAGGAAAGGGATAGAGAAGAGATGAGACAGGTGGTGAAAGTAGAAGGATAGTTACGGAAATTAACTGTCGTATAACACAGCACAGTGACCAGTTGCCATACCTTCATCACTGAACAGTCTCGCCGGCAGTCAATTTTTATTTGTAGTGAAAAAAACCAACGTCTTTGTTGGGAATCGAACCCACAACCCCCAGTCTTGTAAGCTAGTACACTACCTACAAGCCTACAGTGCCTAAAGTATTTACAAGCAAAAACTTTATGTGGCTTTTGATAAAGATTCGAACCTGCTTTCCAGTAGCTTCTTAAATATTTAAGTTATCAGTTGTTTATTTTATATAAAGATCCTTTAATCACCTTTTCTGCTGTGCCACTTTTATCAACTTACAGTTAGAGAATAGCTATTTGTAATAGAGGCTGCAGAAAGTTTAAATTGCAGGTTCATTCGACTTTTAGATAACCAGCAAATAATCAATAATCAATCTATTCAAAGGTTCTGCCAGGGAGATTTCATTAAATTGGTTTAAGGTGTTTTTTTTTTACATGAACATTAAATAAATTTAATCCAGCTATTTACTCCACTAATAAAGATTCTGGAATTTTCTCAAACTAAAAATTTTGCTGAGGGGAAGAGTAATTAAAATATTTCAACAAATTATTTATTCATATCCGAAAGCAATAAAAGAATTTTTGACATCCGTACCAAGAGTTATATTTTTGGGATAGAGTTATTTATTAAATTAACTAAAAAAAATAACGAACAGTACTTAGGAAAAATGTAAATTGAAAATATCTTTTTTAAATAAGGCTTTGTCTTGATCTCCATGTGTTGTTGTTCATAATTTTTATTTAATGTTTTATTTACAGTTTGCCAAAATAATGATAGCGAAAAAAAGGCTAATAGTATTAAGAAGCTTCTTTATATAAGCAATACTAATTTTTCTGATAGCCATTTTATATTCAACTTAAAAATAAAACATATCACCTAAGCCATTTTCGCACACTTTATCTTGTCAGATTTTATTTTGAAATAATTGTCGCAACTAAGCGACCCTAAAACTCATTTATCAAGATCAATATAACCTTAAACTTAAAAGCTGTTAGACTTATAAACTGCCTTGATTCTGTCTGATACCTTTAAGTGTTTAGGTTAAATAATGTAATTTATTTATTTAAATTAAAAAAGCATCTGTACAGTAGATTTTTGCCCCTTAATTGTACAGTTCTTTTTCAAAATATATAAACATTTTGGAAATCCCCTATTAATGCCTTTATCAAAATGTTTAATTAATTAACTTTTTAATTGATTCAATTGTAAATTATAGCAGAGAAATATAATCTTTTTAATAAACAATTAATTGAAACAATTTAAAACACAATTGAATCAATTTAAATCCGATACTAAATAAAATGTTTTGTAATTTCAAAAAGGTTTTTAAATTCCCAAAATTATTCTTAAAAGTTTAATAATTTATTTCTTTTATTCAAAATCCTTAGAAAAATGACCTACAACTTATTTTAAGAGCACAAAGTTACTAATTTTTTTACTAAAGCCACATAGATTAAACTCTCTTTATTACAATTATTCTCTTTTAATATTAATTTTGTTTAAGAGTGTAAGAGTTTTGTTTTAATTTTGCCAAGGACTGATGATATGCACCTTAGAAGAGGTGGTGGTGATTGTGTTTTCTTTCACACACTTGTGCATTCTCATAAACTAGATAACTAGAAGCCAAGTGGTTTTTCCAAGTAAAGGCTAGCTGGCTGGCTGGCAGGCCTCCGGTTTTGTTTACATCTCTCTGACTTTGCCATAAACAATAAACACAGACACTTCAATACGAAAACCTCACACACACACACACACACACGCATACACAAAAACACATTCTCTCACTGACATAACAATCAAATGAGGCTAAATTAGCACTCACTTGGCCTTGTACTTGTTTCATAATCGTACTTATTTCGACAAATGCTTTACAAAAACAAAAAATAAAACTCGTGAAAATACAATTGAAAATGAAAAATCAAAAATTTTATCTAGCAGCTAGAGAGCTTTAAAATTTAAATTTAAAACTGTAACAAAAGTTTTCTTAAATTTTTATTTTGCCAAAAAAAAAAAAACATTTTTAACATTTTTTTTGTGTTTATTATTGATTTAACATTCTAACCCTGATTTTTGAAAGGCTTTGAAATTAATTTATTTTATGGCAATTTTTAAATTTTGTTTTCAATTAAAGAGCATAATTGAGTTATTTTTATTTGTACACTTTGCTCTTGAGTGAGCTTTTAAGGAACGAACAGTCGAACAGTAATGAAAAGTGAAAATAAGCTGCTAGACATTTCATTTCATACAGATTTCCCACAAGTTTACACTCTTTTAAACTCTTGGTAAATTAGCTTAAAGCTCTTAATTTATATTTAACTCTCTGTTACAGTCATTTTTGCTCAAGTTTGGTTGAATGTTTGTGTAATATTTAAGTATGTTTGTGTTGCGGAAAACTTTTTAGATTCATTTGTATCTTTTTTTTTCCATGCAGTATGTGCAATTATATCTGTGTGTTTGTCTATATATTTTCATTTTATTTTTTTTTTATTTCTTCAATTATTTTATTAATATTTTTTATTTTGAAGAAAAAAAAAGTTGTAACTGATGTTGTTGTTTCTGTTTAGTATTACCGGCATGTTCACGGTAATTAATATTTTTACTTTGCTATTTGTTTTCACTTTGTTATTTACAACTTCCCACGTTTGGCTTGTACGTCTCTTCTTCTTCATTTTCATATTCTCCAGTTGTTTTCATATTTTTAAAAGATGAATTTATAACTTCAAAACTATTTATGACTTGGAAAAGTATTTTGAATAACAATTATTTACTTTTTAAATTTATGCACTGATTGCATGATGTTTGCTGTTCGTATTAGCGAATAATAAAACGTTAATCAAACAATTTTTAATTAAATTATATAAAAGTGTTTAATATTAATAACACGAAGTGCATAAGATTTGTAATATCATAACAACTAAACTTCAATGTAATCGTTATTATGATGATAAAAGTATTTAAACAAATCGACTTTGAGTTTTAATTTTTAATTTATAATAATCTGGCTAAAAATTTTGTTAAGTTTTCATTTTATTTCCTGATGTATTTTAACGAAGTCACGTTTAGAAAATTTTTAAGCAAATTAATCTTTTATTATCAGGTTAAGAAATTCAATTTATTTATAAGTCACTAAACTATTTTTGTTTTTCGTAATCACTTATTGATTGCATCACTGTTTTTTTAAATCAGTATATCAAATAAATAAAATGCATTAATTGAAACAAGCAAATATTGTGTAAAATCCATTCTAGATTTTTGTCCTTTTGATCCGCAAAAAATATATATATATATATAATATATATCTGCATTAAAAATAATAGTAGCAGTAAACAATAAAAATAATAATAATAGTTAATGCAAATTAACTTTTATTATCAGTAAAAATTTATTAGTTATTCTTACTGCTATTATTATTTTTAATCCATTAAAAGTACAAATACATGCGCGCCCATTTATGTTAAAGTTAGTGAAAGTACTGTTATATAATCAATTTAAAAAATATAAATAATATTTGGTTTTATTGTAAAACTCAAAACTTTAAATTGTTTTGCATAATTTGGGCATTAAAATAAATTAGTTAAAATAACTTAAAAACAAGTAACAATAAAACTACATTTAGTTGCCTGTAAAAATTGATAATAATTATTAATATAAAAATTAATAATTTTTTATTGCTTAACCACAAAAAACAAATAATTTAAAAAACTAATTTTTGTTTTCAGAGTAAGACATTTCAAAAATATTTTATAATGTCCATAAGTAATAATTTTTTCAGTGGTAAAGAAACAGAATCAGTATGGTGAAAATAGTAATTCGAATAAAACTGATTAATTAATTAACCTTTATTTAAAAATAAATTGAAATTTTTTTATTTTTTGATAATTCAAATTCAGATTAAATAGTTTTGAAATTTCATATAAAATTTTTACTTCTCTATTTTAATCTATGTTAACTTGTACTTAATTCCTTTAAAAATAAATATTTATAATATCATTAAATATTTATAATAAATTATAAAATAATAAAATATTTTTTAGTAGTTAATTATAAAGCACTAGGTCACTATTTAATAAAAAATTTTTAAAAACTTTTATTTTTTATTATTTTTTCGATATTTCGCCACATCGTTGGTTGGCATCATCAAGAAAAACAAAAATAATGAACAAACAAATTGAAAAAAATTTTTGAAATATCGAAAAAATAATAAAAAAATAAAAGTTTTTAAAAATGTTTTATTAAATAGTGACCTAGTGCTTTATAATTAACTACTAAAATATATTAAAAAGGTCAAAAAACTATAACTATTATATATAATAAAATATTTATTATTAAAAATTGTTTTCAGATATATTACTGCGAGAGAAAGCATATTATTATGGTATTTTCCCTGCTGCTCCTTTAACTCATCAGTGGATTTTACCCCAAATTTTGTATAGAAAACTCAAGAATCTTATACTTCAAGTCCAATTGATTATATGAGAGTTTTCATTGAACCAACAGAGCAAAAAGGCAACAAAACTTAGTAGTGAAATAACCATATGGTTATGCTTTCCCCCACAGTGAAATATACAAAAAAAAATTAGTTTCTATAATAATGTTTAATATTGCAAAATAAATAATAACAAATCAGAATAAAAATGTATTTATTTTTTAATTTAACGATACAAAAATTTCATACAAAAAATAAATCAAACAAAGTAGAACAAATCAGCGAGATATTATATTCTCCTAAATAAACAAGTCATCTTTTGAAATCTCTGGCGTATATCTTTTCCAGAGTATATTGTCATCAGTCACTTTAATAGTTAATAGACAGGTTTCAAATCACGCGGCCTTTTACTGCCGATACAAAAGTGAGTTACTGTTTTTATTCGAGTATAGTGGCATAATAAGTTTTATACTTATTTAAGGTGTTGAATACATGTGCAATAGGATTACCAACCTGGGAAAGAGAGGGGCACTTATAACGAAATTGCTGTCTGCCATCTGCCACAATAGTAAATTTTTTCGTTAAATTGCAGTAGCGAAACATAGTTGAGTTTATTGTAAAATCCTTAAGTTTTTCCAAAGATGTTGCAATGTTGATTCAATATTCCTTTTTAAAAATCATGTCATGTATTTAATATTTTAAATTATCTCAACCTCCAAATGGTAAAGTTTACCTTTTCAGTTGTTAGAATAGGCCCAAAAAGAGTGTTTATTTTTAAAGATAGTCACGTTTATCGAATATTTTTATATAATAAGCTTACAACACAATTTTCAAGTATATCGCCCATTTAAACGACGCAAATTTTATTTATGTAAACGTGCATGCTTTTTATATAAAATTTAAAAAGGAATTTGACCTATGAGTTTGTGATGAAATTTATATTTTAATCGATGATTTTTAGTTTTTGTTTGTTTTTTTTAGGAAACTTCCATTGTTTTATCGCAAAATGTTAATATGTTTATTCCTCTCAAAAAATGTTTTGTTTTATTAAGTTCTTTTATTGCAAAATAATAACACAGTATGTTAGAGTTTAAAATGAAGTTAAATAATTTATTTACTTTCAATACACGCACAAAATAAACACAAAATGGTAACTTTGTTGTCTTTACTCACAGATGACTCAAATTGAATTAATACATTTCACCAGCGAAAACTTACTTTACTTTAACATAACCCCATATTGTTATTATCAAGCAGTTTAGGTGCCTGTTTGGCTGTGTGTTTTGTATTTGTTCTGTGTTAGTTGTTTTTGTTTTCTATTGTTTATCTTTTTTCATAGAATTTCTTATAAGTGTGTTGTTGTTGTCTAGCGTGTATAAGATTTCTGAGAAAACTACTTGGTTTGTAAAATGCATAGTGGGTCATTTTACTAATAATTATTTGCTTTTAAAACTTAACAAATAATTTTCGTAACAATATGATTAAAATTTTTTATTTTCAAATTGCTTTGCCTAAATTCACTGCCGAAAAAAGGCTAATTGTTTGTGTTAATTATCGATTTTTTTGATAAACAATAAACAATTTTTGGGAAAATTTTTAATTTTTAAATTGGCTGCACTTGTTTTGGCCTCTTTTTTAAGGAGATTTTTCCCCAAGATTTTGATTTATTGATACATTTTTTACAATATTTATTGTGAAATTTCGAACTCAAGTGTTTTTCTTTGGGAAATGAAGTTCGTTTTTGCAATTGTAGGCTAATATACGTGTTTTGTTTTGTTTTTTTTTGCAAAAGAGAAGTAGCACTTCAGGCAAGAATTAGTTAAATATCGTGCTACATTCTTTGGGAAAGGGATAGAAAAGAGATGAAACAGATGGTGAAAGTATAAGGATAGTTGGAAATTAAGACAGCACAGCGACCAGTGACTATGCCTTAATCTCTGAGCAGCCCCACCAACAGGCAGTTTTTAGTTTTGTAGTGACAAAAAACCAAGGGCTTCGTTGGAAATTGAACCCACAGCCCCCATACTGACAAGCTAGTACACTACCTACTAGCCTACAGGGGCACCTATATTATATTATTTACACTTATGACTATCTATCGGTTTGTGTTCTTATTTTACATAGTTAATTATTCATACACGTTAGGAATATCCAAGTACTACAAAAAATGAAAAATGAATAAAGAAATCTTGCAAGAGATTGTCGGCTTTTGTTTGTTTTTTGTGAGCCAAGTTTTAATACGAAAATCTCGAAAAATATATCAGAATGTTAGCATTTTTAACTATTTATTGTATATAAGGTTATAACAAAATAACTTTCTTATTAAATGTCCACTCTTCTTTGTTGTGCTGTGTTATAGTGCCAATTTGGATTGTTTTAAAAATTTTTTAGATTTTAGTTGTACGAAAAATTTTTTACAGAAAAACATTCATTTTAAGGATGCAAGCTATTAGACTGAATGATATATTGGCAAAAGTTGTTTAGCTTTACCGTAACCTTACTTTTGCTAAAAACTGGTAGTGAAAATTTAGAACTCCCTGTACTGTAACTTATGATGGAAAATATAAAAGAAATTAAATTTTGTTTCTATATTTTAAAAATACGCAATAAAACGTATTTATATTTTTTGGCATAAAATTTTATTTAGTACTATTAGTATTTAGTACTATTACTAAATATAAAAAGAAAAAAATTGAAAAAAACGAATGACACCTTCATTTCGGGAGGTATAGTTATTTGTTCACTTAACTCACCAAAACTATCTTTTTGTTGTAGCAGCATACCATGTAAATATATAGCTATTAGACTGATATACTAATTCTGAAATAAGATGCATTGAGTGAGTGACGCATGGTCTCTGTAATGCGTGATTCGAGTTTGTTTCTATAAATTCTATATGAAAGGTGACATTAATGTGGCTTTTAATTTCTTAATTTTTATAAAATTATTAATGTGTTCACAACACACTTAATTTTGTTTGAAACATAATTTTAAAAAGTTAATTAATATAAAGTTTATGAAATAAAAACTTTAAGGAAATTAAACTGCTATTTATCACAATTATGCGAATATAGAAGAATGTTTATGGGTATTTCTGAACTTGACAACTTTAACCTGTGGATGCTGCTGGCAAATTCAACTCATGACATATCATTCTCCTATTATAGAATGTTAATTTATCAGTTATTCTGTCTCTTTCTAGTCAGTGCGAAGTATGTGCGCAATAGGTGCCCCTGTAGGCTAGTAGGTAGTGTACTAGATTGTAAGTATGGGGGTTGTGGTTTCGATTCCCAACGAAGACCTTGGTTTTTTTCACTACAAAAATAAAAATTGACTGTCGGGGGGGCTGCTCTGAGATGAAGGCGTAGTCACTGGTTGCTGTGCTGTCTTTATAAGGCAGTTCATTTCCGACTATCCTTTTACTTTTACCACCTGTTTCATCTCTTCTCTATCCCTTTCCTAAAGAATGTAGCACGGTACTTGACTAAATAGGCATTGTTGCCTGAAGTGCTACTTCTCTTTAAAAAAAAATACTCTAGAAGTAGTGTCTGCCAGATCGGGCACTATGTGCACTCCCCAATCCCATATTAATATCAAAGTTCTTATTTATGTTAGAGTCTTTAGATGTATGTATATTGCAACATTAGTTATGGGCACTATAGCGAATATACCGAAATAAATTTTTACAGTTCATTAATAGCTAACTGGTGAGTGAATGTGCATTTTGTATTTTAAAATATTTAAAGTTTGCGTGGCACTTACGATGTAAATATTAATTATCATACAATTTAATTACGATAACCAGCAGAGTCTTGAAATATTGCATTAGCAACATGGGAATATTCCTGAAAAAACCCAATTCACTGGCATGATGCAACCGATGCAAGTGTTTACTTGTACACAATCGTATTTTCTTGAAGTAACTCCCTGCTCAAAAACTCGACTGAAGTTGGAAAGTGAGTCTGGTATCTCTCATAAAAAGTAAAAGAGAAAATGTTATAGCGCAAAAAATTAAAATTTAATATACACTGGCGAACTTAAAACTACCTACGCTTAAATAGTAGACATGTCATTATTCATATTAAGTATAAATATTAATCGTGTACCTACAAAACTATTACAGCACTATTAAACTCCAAATGTTTAATGAATCATGCCTTCCATAGAAAGTTAAATACTACTTATATTGGATTATTGGTTGTGGTATTTTCAATCTAAGGAAGTGTAACGTGGAAACTATTTTAGGCTTTTTAAAATAAGAAATAGCGTAGCATAAACTAGCTGCGTCGGAACAGGGGCATGATAAAGTAACTATTCATAATAAGTGTTATTTAAAAACCCAACGCGGTAATATTGTGCACGGTGTAGCAAAAAATGAGCCTCATTGAAACAATGGGCATAACATCAATTAATAATTAAAACAAAAAAAAAAAACACTCGGTAACTAAGGCAATAAAACAGAAAGAAAATTCCATACTTTGCAGGATTTTATTTAAATAACTCTATCGTGCTTTTATTCTTAAGACATAATTTAATCATTTACAAAACAATTTTATTTTAAAATCTTTAAAAGATCTTTAAAAGAGTTTTTATCATAAAATATTGTTTATTTCTAATAGTGGGCAAGAATAATAAAACAACAAGATATTAAAAATATCTTATTTTAATACAAAGTTGTTGTTGCTTAGAGGTATTTTTTGAAGTTTTAAAAGCGATAACAAGCCTTAACTATTAGGTTGTATATTTTTGAGATAAGCAATTGCAATCTGCTAACAAAAAAAAAAAAGGTTTGAAATTCTCCGTAAATATGCAAAGGGTAGTAAGCGGTTTATTTTAATGCTAAAGATAAGCACTTAGTTATCATGTGTTAAATAAATAAAAAAGAGACTCAAAAGAATATTTTGTTATGAGTATTTCCTAAATACATATTTAGCATAAAACTTTATTTAATAAAAACTCTTTAAGAAGCAACGAAAGATGATAGAAGCACAAGAAAAATACACTTTAGCCAAAATATGCTGCTTCTGGGCAAAATCTAAAATCAACAAAATATGAAACATCAACAAAACATCAAATATTAAGTCAGTTTGTTAGTCAGTCAAATAACGTATAAAAAAACCACAAAAATTGTTCGTTAAATGCAAACAAACAAACAAACAAGCCAACAAACGATATTATTGACAACAATAATAAAATCAACAGCAGCAACAGTTTAAGTTACAATAACAACAACAAAAACAACAACAACATGCTTAAACATTAAATACGAGTGACAACAATATTTGTTGGTGGCGCGTTACAAATTAATTGCAAACGCGTGCCACAAACACGATTCGCATAAATAAATTTTTAGCCGTGTTTCGTTGCAAATTTTTTATTTTTATTTATTTATTTTTTGTTTTTTAATTTTCAATAAGTTTGAATAAGACAGCCGGGCGGGCGGCGATCGTTTTAAGGCAATATTTTTTGTGTTGTCAGCACAGCCTACAATATCAACAAACACACAAAGAAAGATACAAACAAAAGCAATAAATATTTATATTTGGTAAAATACAGCTTCCAAAAATACAACAAAACGTTTTAACACAAATACTTATAAATTTTCCTGCATCGATATGTGGACCTAATATTGACTGAGTGTTTACCTGGTCAAACATATTTTTTTGTTATCTTTATTTAATGCTCTATAATAAAAGGCTTTTTTTAGTTGTAGGTACAGCTTGCTACATTCCGAAGGGGCTGGCATATTTTTAACCTGAAATAAATATTCTATGGCAATTTTAAACAAATTTTAATCATAATTATTTCCGTAATTATTCATTGGGAGTTCGCTTTATAAAAAGAGATCAAAATTTTATTGGAAATTTAAAATAAAAATATGAATAGAATTGTTGCCCCTTAGAAATCCAGAATATTTGGGACTTCTAAATTCCGAATTGTTTACTTTAGAGCTAAGAAAAAATTTCTGAACAGATTAACATCTGAAACATTTGCATTGAAAATTGAGAAAAATACCTACCAAATTATTACAGGCATTAGTCCCAGCAAGTACGTTTTCTGATTGACTTAAATAAGTGGATTTCCAGTTTATTAAGTTTTATAAGTTTTTCATGGACAACAATTACAGAGGAAATATACAAAAAAATGACCAATGTTTCAAAATTTTACATTTCTAAATTGCCGCATTTTAAAATTCTATTAAAAAAATGTTAAAAATATTCTTGGTAAATAATAAATCAAAATTTTCATACTCAAATTAAAATTTTCATACTTTGATTCACAACACTTGTAAATCAAATTTGAGGTTAGGAAGTTAATTAGCTTATAACACACAGCTTTATCGACTTCAGTTTTATTGATAGCAATTTGACGTGGAAATATAGAAATTAATAATATAAAAGAATATCGAGCAAGTATCTAGCCGACGTCGGCAAGCGTCTACTCTTTTCACAAAACTTTGAAGCACATGCTCCCAGTGAAAACAATCTAGCGGCATTAGATCACTTGAAGTTAATCCGTCAAACTAGAAATTAGATGACCGTGATATTTCTCATGTAATAACTGAATTGTTTTGATTGTTGTATGGCTTGTGGCGTCATCTTGTTGCAACAATAGGGCACAAAAAATTGGTTATCGAGGTTTGATAGGACAGAGAATTCACGAACGTCGAGTTGATGTCGCAGCCTCATTCTCAGCACTTTGATATACGGCGAATATCTGTGGATCACTAAGGCCGCTATGAGCGTATTGTTTTGGACTCTTGTCCGCAACAGTACCATAAGCTTTGAATTTAACGATTAAGTTACACAGAAAGTGTTTGATTACATGGAAAAGCCGCTCGAACTATACGTAGTTATACAGTGAAATTTTCACCTTTTTGTTTGTGAATTTTCACAACTAAAATTCTTTGCTCATGAGTGTGACATGCCGTGCCTAAAATTTCCCAAAAATTTTTGCTAAATCAATATCAAAGGATGATAGGTCAAATCATTTGACAGATAATTTACCCATTATTTGCACTTGAATGGAGTCAAAAAGTACTAGATAAAAAAATATTTTTATGAATCATCAACGTGTTGTCCTAAGAAAAACAAAATCCCTCACTGTTAGTCCAATAATTTCACTCTTGTTTCAGATGTTGCAAGGCTTTTGACAACGCATGTATTCCAAATCGCGATTTTAGCTTTAATTAATGCATCGATAAGCCCTTCCTAAACTTTTTGGATATAAATAAAACAGAGGTTGTTTAAATCATTCGTGATATAGAAACAATTCCATAACAACATATTAATTTTTGGTAGAATACTTAAAGTAGATACTCATCATGAGGCGAATATTGAATTTTTCGTTGCGAATAGCAGTCGCCAGAAGTAAAACATATCTCTGTGTATGCAAACATACTCGTTTGTGAAAAAAAACCTCATTATCATGTGTAACGAAATTCGCAATATGACGATTATTTGGTTGCTTTTTTTTGTAACGATTTGATATGCTGTGCGAAATTTATCTCTCGAGTCATATCATTTTAGCTTACTTTTGATTTGTGAAATATCAAACTATATGGATACATATTTTTTGACTTTTATTGGATTATGATATTTACAGCCAGAATGATAATTACACATTTTCATTGACTGATTTTGCGTAGCAAACAAGCAGAGAAGAAAACTATATCGATGACTAATGGACTTCAAAAACAGAGTTAAGGAGCTTTTAATTGAAAACCTATTTATTCAGCCCGATAGAGCTTTAAAAATATGTTTTTTTTTGGTAGTTAGGACCAGTATAATCTGGCAAATTATCATTAATAAAGTGACACTTGCGCAAGACATCCAAAGAGATTTACTTCAAAAATTAGTCATCAATAAACAGATCATTGTACAAAGATGGTAACATGTCAAAGGAATGTGCATGCTGACGATGCTGAATTTAACCACTATTTTTTCAAATTTCTTTTTTTATTTGAAAGTACAATCCCTTCGGTTAATAGTGGAAAATAATTTCATTCAAATGGCTGCCTCGGCTGGCCATGCAGTAGCCTACACGATCGCTTCAATTCTTAAGCACATTATCGATTGTGTGCAGCTGTTTTAAGCCAATGGCTTCACGAATATTGTCCTTTAAAGCGTCAATTGTCTCTGGCTTGTCGGCGTAACACTTATCTTTGACGGCACTCCACAAATAATAGTCCAACGGTGTCAAATCGCAGCTTCGAGGTGGCCAAACGACAACAGCTCTGTGGCTGATAAAGCGATCTTCAAAAATAGAGAGCAAAACATCGAGTGCACCTTCGGCTGTGTGGCACGTAGCGCCGTCCTGTTGAAACCAAATGCTGCCAATAACCTCCTCTTCAACTTTTGTGAACCAAAATTCATTCAATATGGCCCGTTAACGATCGCCATTGACTGCAACGGCCACTCCTTGCTCATTTTCGAAGAAAAATGGCCCAATGATGCCTCTGGACCAAAATCCGCACTAAACAGTGACGTGATAAGATATACATCTGCACGTGGCCGTAGGCCTTAATCAGATGTGGTGGATCATTACCACTGTAGATGGTATGTAGCGCAATCCTAGCCCTAGAAGACCTTTGGATGCGTATATCCTCCGGTCACTCCTAGTTACAACTTTAAAAGCTCGGAGTATGCCGCAGCCTTCACTCCTTGCTGAAAAGTTGGAGACTATCCAACTCATGGTCCAGAACGCATGAAGCTTAATATAGTTAAGAACACGACGGCATTCATACTCACTGGACCTGGATCATTCATTGTGTTCATTGTGAATGATCTGACTCACAAACTCAAACGAGGGCCACAGCCACCACGACACTCCCGAAGGGCCTACCTCAATAATCAGACAGAGAACAACTAAGTGCCTAAAGGGGGCTCACTGATTCTCGTGGAAATATAGTATATTGCCCAGCTGACTGCTACTAGCCTTGAAGGGGACTGGGCCCTCTTTTACCCCGCAAGACACAAGTCTAGATGGTTATTGTAGGATCCATAAAGACTTATAATGTGCCCCCGGGGGGAACCAAAAAGTGACTCGTTTTGGCTGTGTCGGCTTTTCAATGTATGCGTGCGGCTTTTCTGTGCCCCAAATGCGACAATTTTGCTTGTTTACATACCCGCCAATATCAAAATTAGCTTCATCTGAAGAGATGACTTATTTTGCAAAATCGGCATCTTCTGTAAGTCGATCGCAGGCTCACTTAGTGAAGCAAAAACCCATTGGATGGTCACTTGGCTTCAGCTCCTGAACCAATTGGACTTTGTATGGCGTCATACCAAGGTCGTTATGCAAAATTCGTCTCAATGACGTCGCTCAAATGTTCAATTGTTGAGAACGACGGTGAATTGATGTTGATGGCGCTTCACATACACTTTCTGCCATAGCAGCAGCAATATTCTCGGGTGTACGTACTGTTTTTGGCTTTTCACGCTTTGGTTTATCGATGAGGATGCCATCGTTTCTTTCACTTTTTTCACACGATAACGAACATACGGAGCTTCTCTTCTTTCAAAATCCGTACGCAATTTTCGCACACAATCTGCAATGTTACCATGATCTTGAAAGTAATCTCACAATATTTCACAGCGTTGTTCAAGCGTATACACAGCCATATTCGTTTAGTGGAAGGATAAAACTAATTATCTGTCAAATCAAACATGAGCTAAGTGTTACCATTCACAAAATAAGCACTAGTTGAAAAAAGAGCGTTAGATGGCGGACCCTTTACAAGTGTAGAAGAAGATCTAAATTTATCTATTCGCTGTTAGTTGTGTGAAATGAAAATTTGAAAATATTTTGTAAAAATCTAAGCGTTAACCGGTAGGAGATATATTCATTAAAGCTGGGATATCATAAAATATGCGGTGAAAAAAGGATTTGAAGAAATGAACCTGTGTCAACTGCCCTCCATATTTGTACCATTTGACACCTCTTCGATATTTTCTTTGGTGTTGCTGTAAAATACTTACTAATTTATGCTGAAGCCTTAGTGACCAATATTGAGAGGTGGGCTAATGTTGGACTTCAATAATCCGTTTTCTTAAGGGCAGTCATAGTGGCCATATGCCCATAACTATTTTCATTATTAAATTTTCATTTTCAAACCTAAAATTATATTTCGTTTAAATACTTTTTTAAATTTGTTTCCTGTTACTTTTTACAATTTAAAAATCTATCGAATTTAAGATAAATCGATTCAAAAATTTCAAAGAAGGCTCCTTTACGTGAAAAACTTTCGAAAAGAAGGTTTAAGAAGATCTTGGGACCAATTGACTACTGTTACTTTGGCAGCCTCTTTACTCAAAAAGGGGTTATTTTTGTGGCAACTATAACTGTACTAAATAAAGAAAATTGACTTTTGAACCTTTGCCAATTTTTAAATTTTGACAGTTTATATATGACTAATAGTTTATGATTGCTTGTTGGTGTTGTTGTTTTGTTTTCTTAACAATTTTGTCAATAGGATTGCTTTATTTGATTTTGTAGTTGATTATTTTAAAACGCATGCTTACCACGCACGCATTTAAACTTATAACAAGCAAACGCCCATTTGGTTAAAACAAATTGGTCATTTGTTTCATTACGATGCTGTTGTGTGGACAGTAGTTTTGTTGTAAATTAACTTTAATATTTTGATGGTCATATCGTTTGATTGTGCGTTTGTTTGTTGATTATTTATTTGCAGTTTTATTGCCTTCTTAATGGTAAGAAAATGCAAAAAAGGCGTTGTTTCCTGCATTACGTTTGTTAATGTAAGTCGGCTTAAGACACAATATGTACACATGTATGCTTAAGAGACACAAAAAAAAACACAAACTTCAATATTTACTGTAAATTTAGGTTAATTGGTTGGTTACAACAACGACATTGTTTATATATATGTACATACCACACAACAATACAAAACGTAATTTGTTTATTTGTTGCTTTGTTTATACAGTGAATATTGTGAATTTTAACACCTCTACTTTCAAAATAACTCAAAGGCCTAAAAAAGAAAATGCAGCAAATAAGCAGAGTGGAGCAAATAATGTATTGACAATCATAAATACGTTAGCAGACTATAAAAGCAAGAAATACAAACAAAACGTACCAAATTTTCAATATTTTTAAATGTTTTAAATAAATGCTCAAAAACAAATAGTTTCATTGTTTTTTCTACACAAAAAAATACAAAATGACACATATAATTTAGTCTGTGTATGTGTGCGTCTGTCTGGACTTTTGGAAGTTTAAAAGTTTACTTGATGTGGCCCCTATTGTTACAATTTACATACACACCAAAGACATACGTACATACACACATATGATAGTTTATTGCATATCATGGCTGTTTTAAGTTTTTTTTTTCAACTTGTTGTTGCTATTGTTGTTTTCAGTTCCACTGGGGTTCTCCTCTTATATTCTTTTTTTGTTGAGTTCGTATTTTGTTTATGAATCACTAACTTCATTTTCATCGTAACAAATGTTCAACTGGAAATTAATGCGTCATTTTATGTGACTTTAATATTTAAAAATACTCTTTGTGCTACTTTTTTAATTCCAAATTTATGTGGTTTTTATAAGGGCCAGTTTCGTACTCACTTAAAGTTTGTTCAAAATAATAAAGCCAACCAAAAATGCACACAAACAAAATCGCTTAAAATGAGAAAACTCTTTTCTTATTAAAAATTTTCTTAAGGAACGTTTGCTTGATATATATTTCTTAACGATACTTTTTGCAAAAAGTACCTTATGTTCAAATTACTTTTTGAAAAAAAAAAATGTGCTTGTAAAATGTTCTATGGAAAATCTGTCTCTGTAAAGGAATATTTGTGTAAAAGGTACTGTCTCTTTTTGTTTCGTAAAACAAATTTCTTAAAAAAAAGTACTTTATGTAAAAATTATTGTTTTAACAATAAAAATTTTAAAAGATACGCTTTGTTACAGACCTTTTATATAAACTGCCTTTAGTACAATTATCTCTTTGTAAAATGTAAAATTCGCAAACAATAAGTTGTTTTTAAAAATTATTCTTGTAAAATGTTCATTTTGTAAAAGGTATCTAGTTTTTGGAAATGATACTTTTTATATGTAATACTGTCTGCAAAAATATTTACTATTTTTGGTTAAAGGTAGCTTTTTATAAAATGCATTTTTAGTGATCAATATTAATTTTAATATAAAATCTTGCTGAAAAATTCATCTTTTGCAAAAATTCTACTACACCTAAATATTATCTGTAAAATATATATATATTTTTTTAAATTTCATTTGGTAACAGGTACTTTTTTTATATATATGTCATATAAAAATACTATCGTGAAATGTTTATTTTGTAAGAGGTAATTTTTTAGGTTTTCAATCCTTGAAGTAAAATATAGTTTATGCAAGACATATTTATTGTAAAATTTCCTAATCGCATCGTACAATCTACTTTTGCAAAATGGCTTTTTAAATTCCCTGGAGCCGACAGTAAAACATGTTTCCTTAAGAGGTTCGCTTTGTAAAAGGACCTTTTTTTGCGATATTAATTTTGTTTGCAAAATATTTGCATTTAGATATAAGCTAATACTGAGTGCAAAATGAAGTCGTTGTGGAATGTACTATGTCCTAATAGTACTTTTTGTAAAAATTAATAATGTGTTTTTTTTTTGTTTTGTAAAAAGTAAAGATTGCGTAAAATTTACTTTTTGTGGCAGGTGCTTTTTGCAAAAGCCGCTATGAAAAATTTTACACTAGTTCATATAATTTTTCTAAAAGTTTTCCATGAAAAGGGTGCTATTGGTACAAAATTATTTGAAAAAATACTTTTTGGAACTTCAATTAGATTATAATTTCTTTAAAGAGCCTTTTTAAAAAGTTGTTTTTAATTATTTATTTATATTGAGTCTATGGATTCAAGATCTTTACCGACATTAAAACAGTAAATAATAATAACTTAAATTTAGTTAATCAAATATAAAATAAAATAACATTTAACAGCATTAGCATTTAAAGAAAAATCAATGTGCTCATAAAATTTATTAAAAACATGTCAAAGTTATCATAATTTGATCTAAATACTTTAATTATCAATAGATTAAAATAGCGCGTAGTACGAAATGAAGCATTAAAGAAAATATTGCCAATCAACAAATCTGAACAGATATTTCCTTTTATTAAATTTGAAACAAACCTGACATTTAACATTATTCTTTGGCTTATTAATGTTGGCAGCTTTATTCGAGCAAGTCTACTAATGTATCGTATTCTGTGTTTTATACAGCGTATTTCTGTATAAAATTTTAAATAGCAACCACGTGCAGTTCTTGGTTTTATAAAACACTCAATAAAATTGGCTTAATAATTTTGTAACCATAGTATAAAGCACAGTAGAATAGCAAGATTTGTAAAATACCAAAATCTGAAACCACATTCAGTTTCTCAAGTTTGTAGCCATTTAAAATATATTCTAAGTTTGTATGTCATCTTTAGAAGAAACACATGTATTTGTACGTTTTAAGGTTTAACTCCATTAGGTTAAGGTAAGACCAGCGTGACAATTATATGTTCGAAATATCTTCACGTTATCTGCGTTTGACTATTTAATAATATTGGATAGATTAGTAAACTAATAAGCAAGGAAAATAATAAAGTAACCAGATAGCTATTCTGTGGCACAGATGAAACAAAAATTGCTTTAGAATTAATTGTGTGAAAACGAACGTTTTGAGTTCTGTTTGTAAGATATAAATTAATCCACATAAGTAAATTGTTTATTAATCCCATAAGGTTAAGTTTTCTTAACAGAAGTTTGTAGTTGACCTTATCCAACGCCTTAAGGTCCAACTATATTATGCATATAATGGCTTAAGGCAACTTAAGCAACTGTGCAAATACCTAACAATCATATGTGGCAAACTATAATGTACTTAACAAAATTTTTCATCAAATGTCATTGGCTTAAGCAAAGTACGAAACTGATCGCACATTCCGTACGGAAACAGCTGTTTTGCATTGTGTTATAAATACATTAGTAAACAAATTCCAAAAAATATTTTATCTGAATTTAAAAGAAAATGTATAAAGAAAAAATAGATTATATGACAAAGGAGACGAGTTTTTTTACAGCGGCAATTCACAGGAACGAGGGCCTTCAAACATTTTATTTTCTTTTCCAGTTTTGTAACACACAATTTGCAATAAAATTTAATTTTGTATTGTTTATTATACTTTTGCCCCATATAATACATATAGCGATATACAGTGAACTCGCGAAAACGTGAACCAACTTTTGTCAAATCAGTTCACATATTCGAGTTTGTTCACGTTTCGAGTAACTAAAGTAAAAAAAAAAATTACCGTATTTAATAAGTAAAAATGCTCAATACTATTTTAAATTAATTTTTTTATTAATTTTTAATAACTAAATATCAAATGCAATATATTCAGTTCACTTCACATTCGAGAGAAATAACAAAAAAAAAAAAAAACAAAAATAATATAAAATAAAGGAAATAAGAAATTCATTTTTAAAGTTTTTTCTTTTGCCGTCTTTAAAGGAGCTTTTTCTTTAAGATTTCTTAACACTTTAATGACATTTTGGCCTACCATCTCGTTTCAGTTCATATTAAAACCTTATCCAAAACTTCTGCAGCTTTCGTGGACTTAATTGTAACTTCTGGTTGGAATATAATCGAACCATCATCATCGTCGGTATCATCCTGAATTTCAACATTTCCTGCCTCTGTGCAATTTTCGTCAGGGTTGTTGTTCCAATCTTTGGCCGTGGAAAGAGTTCTTAGTCAAGAACTTAGTAAAGTAGACAAAAAATTATTGAAAGTTCTTAAATTAATTTCCTGTTTTTTCTTTTTAATGGAAGAGATTGTTGCATTTGTAACTCCATATTTTCTTGCCAAGCCTCTAACACTACAACCCTTTTTTTTTATAAAGAGAAGTAGCACTTCAGGCAATAATGTCTATTTAGTCAAGTACCGTGATACATTCTTTAGGAAAGGGATAGAGAATAGATGAAACAGGTAGTGAAAGTAGATGGATAGTCGGAAATTAACTGCGGTATATAAGACAGCACAGCGACCAGTGACTATGCCTTCATCGCTGAGCAGCCCCACCGACAGTCAATTTTTATTTTTGCAGTGAAAAAAAACCAAGGTCTTCGTTGGGAATCGAACCCACAACCCCTATATTTACAAGCTAGCACACTACCTACTAACCTACAGGGGCAGAAATTCAAGAATATAAATTTTATCTTGTAAAGTTAACACTTTACTTTTTTTAATGACATTTTTCACTTTCACGAACCAAAAATTTTTAATCACTTGCAACATCCCTACATAGCAGAGTTTAAGAGCAACTAACAGATCAGCGCATAAACAAAAGGAAATAAACCGGTTTAACATAAGTATAGAAGCAAATAATATTTTATTCAGGGGATTTCCCAATTTGAGAACTGATTACAAGATAATAAAGACGAAGAAAAGTGTTCACGTTTTAGAGCCTTCAACTTTTGTTCACGTTTTAAAATACTCTATGGAAAAATAAAATTGTCCTCCTTTCTGAGACGTTTATACTTTCGAGTGATGACGTTTTCGTAAGTTAACGTACATATGTATGTGTAAATTTCTTTAAACTATTTACAAAAAATTATAAAGTTGTATAAGGAGAGTATTATTGATTATTAAATGTATTTTTTGCTAATAAATTATATTTTTTTAGAACGATATTATTTTTTTTTGCAAAAGTACGAATAAAACAAATGTGCAACTGTGCACAATAATTTGTATATATATGAAGTACAGTTTAGCCACATAAAAGACTTCAATGATTAGCATTTGACAGAATTTTCGTTTAATTTTTGACATTGGCTTAAGCCAGCTTAGGCATATTATAGTTGGGCAGTGTAAATAACATCAGTTTGTTTTCGTTGAAAATATCTTCGATTGACTATCGCTGTTAATTTCAAAAGATTTGTTACAACCAGATTTTTATAATGGAATAATAAAAGCATCCTTTCATATTTTAGGAAAATAACCAAATTTCATTGATATGGTGAAGATTATTGTAAGAGGTTTTGCTTTTTATAAAGAATGTAACTCGGAATACCATCCGGACTTTATTTATGTGAAAATTTAAGCTATTTTAAACAGCTCCAAACTGTTGATTCATCAAGAAATGGAACTGATATAGTCCGATATATTGAACTTCTAATAGTTGACGAGAGTTGGATTTATTAAATCATAAGGATATTCACATGTGATCGTATTGTAGCGGTAGTGTTTCTTTTTTAAGTTTATTTTTAACACGAAACTAATTTTATGTAGTTTACCCATATATTTCGGTTTCTTTTTAACTTCCTAAACCTTTTTGTTTTAATTTCTTATTATGATAATTCTACGAGTCTCAACAGCAACTAATTGCTTAACGGTTTTGTTATATACTAACTAAAGCCAATTAAATGCTGCCTATTTCATTGCAGATAAATTAATGTTTTTTCTTGTTAATTAATTATGCGCTTGTGCCTTGTATGGCAAGAATAAATTCATTTTACACAAACATATACATTCACACTTCTAGAGCTAACTGTTCATTAAGTGGTTTCACACAGTTAAGTTTTTTGAGATTAAAGCTGTATTTAAAAGTTAATGTTGCTTAAAGAACTATTGACGTAATGACTGTTAAGTGAATGGATTTATTAGACAGCCAGAGATGATATGTTTAACAGAATTATATTTGGCCTAATATTTTATTTCTTATGAGATTTTTCGTTGGAAATTCGTTTATAAAATTCAGATTAATATCAAATAATAATGTTTTATTTAGGATAATTTAGATTTTAGTCAAACGGTGATGTAATTTTGTTTATGTATGTGTTTTATTATATCTTCCAGGATATGATGTAAAAATTTATATAAACTGGTAGCATAAAAATTATTATTGGTCAGTTGATAGTTAGTACTCCTACTTATTTAAAGTGTTAAATAGTTTCATCTAAATTATGCTCCCTCATAAAAAAGATGTTAGTGAATATACTGAGAAAACAAATCATTTGGGAGAAGTAAACTAACAGGTACAATGAAACCGAAAACGCCTGTCAATAAATCCAAAGAGGAGTTTGGCATAAAATGACATTAGTTGAAAATCTAGTATTAAATCATTTTCAGTTTAGGCAGGCTTAGTTTGGCGCAGAAAGTATAGTTTGAAAGATAATTGCAGTATAAAAACGCATTTCACGGATATGTTGGAGTGAAGTGAGAATGCAAAGCAAAGTAAACCCAGTTTAAATAAAAGGTGCCCCTGTAGGCTAGTAGGTAGTGTACTAGCTTGTTAATATGGCGGTTGTGGGTTCGATTCCCAACGAAGACCTTGGTTTTTTTTTCACTACAAAAATAAAAATTGACTGTCGCTGGGACTGCTCAGCGATGAAGGCATAGTCAATGGTCGCTGTGCTGTCTTATATACGGCAGTAAATTTCCGTAACTATCCTTCTACTTTCACCATCTGTTTCATTTATTCTCTATCCCATTCCTAAAGAATGTAGCACGGTACTTGACTAAATAGGCTTTGTTGCCTGAAGTGCTACTTCTCTTTAAAAAACAAAAAACAAGAGAAAATCCTAAGGAAAGTTGGTTTCTCCTTAATTAAGTGTTCAAAGAAAATCGTTTAAAGATACCGTCTATTACTCTCGAAAGACTCTTGTTGGAAAAGTTTATGAAGTGGAATTGAAAGCAACTGCGATCACTTAAGGAAGCTGTTCAATAAAGGTGACAGGAAACAGTAATTTGTGGGTAAATTTTATCTACAAATAAAGAGCATTTATGTAGTAAACCGCTTTATACTGGTTAAATAAGGACAATTTTCTTGTTAGTTACTGGACGAGATAAAACATAATAACTTCATAGAAGATAATTTTTAATGTTTATGCCAGTTAGTGACAGATGTCACCTTTAGTTTTAAGCAAATATTTAGAGTTGATGTTTGGTTGTAAATCGGCAGCAGTTTGATTTTGATAGCCAAACGGTAAAATGGAAGCCGCTTAGTATTATTTAATGAATCAGTTCACGGAACTTAGGGCTGAGTACGGATCTAGACTTTTAAAATTCGATTTTAGGTAGAAAACAAAAATACAAACGAGTTCCACAGATAAATTTTTGTACTTGTATATTAAAGGTATTATGTAAAATTGATGAATTCTTTGAAGAATAAAGAGAACACTGAAGATGGCAAATAACAAACCAAATTTGACGAGGGTCGACGTAAAACCATACCCAAATAAAAATAAATTAAACCCCGTCGGAAAATATACGCACATATCAATTCTTTAAATGATAAATTACTAATGAAAGACATTTTATTATTAGATATTTTGCAATTATAATGGATTGATTCAAATAACTTCGACAAGAACTTAGTTAACTGAATAAATTATGTATTAGTATGATTAAAGTAGATTATCATTCTAACTAAAAAAAAATAAATTTTTTTAAATGAACATTTTTATTGTAATATTGGTGCTCCGTTAAAATTCCACTCGATGCCAATGATGATCAAAAATTTATCTGCAAGAGATTTATTTGAGTACCATGATTTCTTTAATTAACAAACAAAAAAAAAAAACTATGAATCATATATTTATTATCCACTAGTTTATATGTTTTTGCTTTTCTTTCTCCATCTCACGATCACGTTTTAAAGCAGGCGCTTAATTATGATTTCATTCGAGTATGACTAAACAAATGATTTATTCGATAAATAATGCTTATTAATGTTTTTGTTTTTCCTTTTTTTAGTTACTTGTGAGAATATTACAGAGCATATAGTGTCAGTATTAAAAATAGAATTCAAAAAATATGTTAAATAAATACATAATAAACCATAATAATAATAATAATAATACGATAACTAGTCACCTTTCATTCAATGTTCTGTTTTCCTATATTTTCGCTGAGAGTATTTTCTAAATATAAAATTTTTGAGCTTATACTTAAGGCCCAACTATAATATGCATAAGCTGGCTTGAACTAATGTCAAAAATTGAACGAAAAGTCTGTCAAATGCTTAAGCGAATCATTGAAGACTTTTATGTGGCTATATTGTACTTATATGAATATAGAAATTATTATGAAGAGTTGCTAATATGTTTAATTCATACTTTTGCAAAATAATAATAATTTTTTTCTAAATAAATACAATTTATTAACAAAAAGGCCTTTAATAATCATATTTTGTGTACTTAATACTATGTAGTCAATAATAGCTCTTCCATCTTTTTAAATTTCCATGCTCACACTTTCTTTATTACTTTTAGTTTAAACCCTTTTTTATTATATTTTCTATATTCTAATTTCATAATGTAAATGAAAAGAATAAAATAATTTCAGAAAAATTCACATCTTTTATTATTAAGTTGGTATTTACACATATCAGGCCCTAAATAAGTAAAAAAATATGAAATATTAAAAAAACAATTTTTTTTTTTTTTTTTTTTGAAAGAGAAGTAGCACTTCAGGCAACAATGCCTATTTAGTCAAGTACCGTGCTACTTTCTTTAGGAAAGGGATAGAGAAGAGATGAAACAGATGGTGAAGGCAGAAGGATAGTCGGAAATTAACTGCCGTATAAAGACAGCAACAGCGACCAGTGACTATGCCATCATCGCTGAGCAGCTCCACCGACAGTCAATTTTTATCTTTTGTAATGAAAAAAACCAAGGGCTTCGTTGGGAATCGAACCCGCAACCCCCATATTTACAAGCTAGTACACTACCTCCTAGCCTAGAGGGCACCTATAAATTAAAAACAAAACAGGATCACTACTACAAACTATGATCACTTCTGTAATTTCTGCGTAGTTTATAAAGTTCCTGTAACATGCTTGCTTGAAAATCTTCTTTTACTGCAACTGGCAGGTCCTTCATCAAGCTAATGGTTGTCTTCATGAAGAGTTTTCTTCGGTCGCTGATGCCAAGCTCCTCTCAATGCTCTCTATAGTCTCACCAAGTTTTTGGTAATGGCTATCGAGCGTTAAAAGGAATATTCCTGCAAACTGTTTCCACTGAACATAGCTTGCTCCAAGGTTGAGGCACGTTTTCTATTAAATTAAAATAAAATATTTTTTCAATTGCGTCCTCCATTGCAATTTGTTCACTAATGAATCTATAAAACAATGCACATTGCAAAATCAGCTGTTTCCGTACTGAATGTGCGATCAGTTTCGTACTTTGCATAAGCAATTGACATTTGACGAAACTTGATAAAAAGTTTTGTAAAGTACATTATAGTTCTCCACATATGATTTGTAGGTATTTGCACAGTTTTTTAAGGTTGCTTAAGCCTGCATATGCATATTATAGTTGGGCCTTTAGTTGCAAAATTTAAATGTTGAAGATATAAAACTACTGAAGACTTAATGAGAATTCTCTTCTTTTAAGGGTTTTGCAAAAAATGCAATAACAAAAAAAGTATTGGAACCTGCTTCTATGGGCGCAATATTTGCAGTACAAAAAACAAAAATTGATTATCCGAAGTACTGAAATAAGCAACAACAACTATTTCAACATTTTCTATTTCGAAAATTTTAATGTTTAATGGCATTAACGAAAGAATGTCTTCAGAATAAAATTTTAGCCGAAAAACAACCCTAAACGGAGTGTAATATAGCTTTAAAAACATCACAATATCACAAACATTTTGAGATACATTTGCTGCCGTACAATCAGAAGACTCGTAATAGAAAATACAAAAACTCATGTAAACTCGTTGGATAGATTAATAGCAAATAAGCCAATTAAAAATCGCATCTACTCCCAAAAGTACTTTAAAACTAGAAAAAAAATTAAAATTAAACATACAATTTAAATTTTATTCTTAAATCTGCTATGTCCTTTTTTATTTACCTATTTGACGAAAAGTTTCGTAAAAGTTTTAATTTAAAAAGCAATTTTAAATGAATTGATGGCAGCTAGCGAATGAAATATTTTTAAAACTTTTTTCTTAAACCATGATAGCTTGTATTTTGAAAGAAAATATTATCATCCAGTACACCATATCTGCAGAAGAATGGCTGAGGAAAGAGATATTTTTCTTGATACGTGTATTCGACTTTTGTTAAGAGAAACCTGTTTGGTAATCACCATCATGGTAATAACATAATAATAACATAATTTAACACTAATAGAGTTATATTTTCAACCTGTGGTTGAAAAAAGAAGGGCAGCAGCACGGATCACCACAACTTAAAGCCAAGTTAAGAGAATGCACAAGACGGTTAAGAGACTTGTTACAGTCTCAAAAAGTTGCATATTTTAAAAAAATATTTGGAAAGCTTAGATGCAACTCCCCAATCGGATTACTCAATATGGCGCGCAACAAGAAATCCGAAAACACCTACGATAAATAAACCTTTCTTGCGCAATTCATATGGAGACAGGGCTAGAAAAGATAGAGAAAAGGGTAATTTATTCGCCACACAACTGAAAAAAATATTAACCTCGAACATTGCATCTGATATTGTCGATCTGAGCGCGTTCAATTATGTATCAGGTTCAAAGAGCCATTACCGAATTGACACCCTAAGAAATCTCGGGATATTGATAATACTCGTATAAGCAACAAAATGATAATTGAGCTTCCTCACTCAGTAGTTAAAATTATTCTGTTTACTTTCAATGCCATAGAGAGACACCCTAAGAAATCTCGGGATATTGATAATACTCGTATAAGCAACAAAATGATAATTGAGCTTCCTCACTCAGTAGTTAAAATTATTCTGTTTACTTTCAATGCCATAGAGAGACGCGAGTATTTTCCGCAACAATGGAAGGTCTCAGCGATCATTGTGATCCCTAAGCCTGGAAAGGATCACACAAAGGTTAGCCAACAGACCATTAGCTATTGCCTAACATGTCAAAACTATTTGAAAAACTAATAGCAAATAGACCAATTCAGATTATGAATGAGAAAGAATGCATTTCTAGTCATCAGTTTGGATTCAGAAGAAAACATAGTACAATTGAACAGGTGCACAGAGTAGCAAATGTAATAAAACAAATATTTGAGAAAAAACAATACTATTCTGCCCTATTCGTCGACGTCTCTCAGGGCTTTGATAAGGTATGGCACGAAGGGTTGAAGTACAAGATGGGACAGAATTTGCCTATAAACCTTAGCAACTTGTTGGACAGCTATTTGAGGGGTCGCAAGTTTGTCGTACGACAGGGGGATTCTATGAGTTCGCCTCAGCCAATTGAAGCAGGGGTTCCCCAGGGAAGTACTCTTGGAACGCTTCTCTATCTTAGTTTTACATCTGACATGGCAACCGATGGTAGAGGTTCTGTGATGCCCGTTAAGGGTGTTTAAGTTGGAAAAAACTGGTTAAAGAAATGGAGAATAGCATCAATGAGCAAAAGTGTGTTCATGGAACATTTACCCTGTGTAGGCAAACATGCGCACCAGTTGCAGTTAACGGTCAAGTCATACCTCAAAACTCGAGGGTTAAATATCCCGGCATTCACCTGGACAGGCGTTTGACTTGGAAAAACCATATAGATGCTAAACTGACACAATTAAGACTAAAAACAGCTCAAGTACATTGGCTGATTGGAAGAAATTCTACACTGAGCTTGGACTGCAGACTTCTAATATATACGACTATTTTGAAACCACTTCGGTGTTATGGTATTCAATTATGGGACACTGCCTCAGTGACAACTGTAGAAAGAATACAGAGGAGACAAAATAAAATCTTTCGAATGATTACAACCGCCCCATGGTACATCAAAAATTCCAATAATTATAAGGATCTCCACGTTCGCTTGGTAAGAGAAGAGATTGTTAAACACGCACTAACTTATAGAAACAAGCTTGGATATCATCCAAACTTCCTAGCCCGCAACATTCTTAACGAAAGTGGCATCATTCGATTGAAGAGTAGAGGCACCTTGGCACTTGGTCGAATTTGAATAGGAGGCCTATAATTTAAGCAAATAAATTATCTGGCTGAAATATATATTTTGTCCGGCAGTGGCCGCACTTAATTGGAAAATTCTAGTTTTAAGATCTGAATACTTATTGTTAGTTTGAAATATTTTTGAAGATACAACAAAAAAGTAAAAAGAAAAAGAAAAACAAAGAGTTATATATAGTTCTAGTTTCTAGGATCGAAAAACTAATGGTGTTCTTCACACCAGTTAAAATTTTAATTAGCACTACATCGCTAGATTTAAATTTTTGGAAGATATTCTCATATTGTTTTTTCATTATTGTAGAAAACAAAGGTTTGCTATTGTGACCAAGAAGTATCTCTCTCCTCTCTCTTTCTCTCTCTCCCTCTCTCTCTCTCTTGTTATTTGATTTTCATTTTGAAAGTTTTTTTTTCATAAAATAAAAAATAATTGTTATAAAAATAGTTTGAAATTATTCCACATGAACTAACCGCAGTCAAAAGTAAAATCGTAATAATATACAAATTTGTCTGAGAGTGATGGTATCGTAAATGCTAAAAAAAATGATTACATAACAACATAATAAAGTTATTTTTTACTATATTTAGATCAGAAGAAGAATTATGTTAATTGATTTTCGGCATAATAATTTATAGACCCATGACCATCAGCAACTCTTTTGAATGCAGAATTTTTCATGTTAGGAAATATGCTCAATGTTATATTATATTTATATTTCCATAATCCGGTATCACTACTGGCATTGGCCTCTTTAACTTCTAAATCTCCGGCTTGGCTTTCTGCCCGCTTGCATTGTATCAAAGCGTTTGTTTCTTCAAGTGTGTATATGCTCCATGTGCTGTCATGTCTATTCTATTACGCTTTTAATATGTTATTTTAACCCTGCTGTTAGATTAAAAAAAATATACAAATCATTTATTAGGGACCATTTGGTCCATAGTACATTTTTTACTAAAACTAAGCATTTAACACTCACACACCATATTCTGTTCATTTAATTTTAATGTATTTATATTAAAATAAGGTTAGTTAAGTTTTAAAAGAGCATTGACATATTTTTCTTCTAGTCGGACACTCACATGTGCTTATGCAGATATGCATTTTTTTTTGTTTCCACACAAGCACAAAGTAAATTAAATTCGGGGACTCCCCATTTAGTATTTAGCGTGCAAATGTTCTCGTAATAACGTGTTGGCTTTAGTTTTTGATTTGCTTTCTAAACAAGTGCACGCATTTTTATATTCTGCAAATAAATGGAGAGACGAAGGTTTTTTAATGAAGATGAAATTTGCGAAATCTTAAATTCAGATAGTGATTCGGATATTTCAGATTTGGATAGTGATTTTATTTTAGAAAATAATGAGAGAGAATGTGAAAGTGAAATAGAAAATGATTTAGACGGTGAAGCAAACGAAAATGCAGTCAACTCTGATGCAATGTTTATAGCAAAAAACAAAATGGTATGGAGTGCTACACCACCACTACAAATGATTGGAAATACTGCTGAGAATATTATTTCACGCAAGCCAGGTCCAACTAGGTTTTCTTTGTCCAGATGCAATGATATATTGTCAACATTCTTGTGTTTTTTTCCACCTCAAATTGAAAGGATTATTATTGAGAATACGAACAATTATGGCAAACTTAAATTTTATGATAAATGGACTGATATCGATGAAGACACATTGAGAGCTTATATTGCTGTACTTATTCTTGCTGGGGTTTATCGGTATGTAGTTTACTGCTCTATTTATTTCGGAATGTGGTCGTAATAAATGATATTTTAAACTGCAGTGGAAAAAACGAAGATGTTCACGGGTTATTTGACGCATCTTTTGGTCGTCCAATTTTTCGTGCAATTATGTCTGAAGGTACTTTTCACAAAATTACGAGTGCGCTCCGTTTCGATAATGTTTCAAGTCGAAGACAAATGTCTAGTACCGACAAATTCGCTCCTATCCGAGAACTGTGGGAAAGTTGGCATCAACTACTTCCAATGTTGTACAACTGTCACGAAAACGTCACTATTGACGAGCAACTTGTTGGATTTAGAGGACGATGTTCTTTTCGGCAGTATATGCCATCAAAACCTGCCAAATATGGGTTGAAGTTTTGGTTATCAGTAGACTCTAAGACGGGATACGTTTGGAAGATACAGCCATATCTGGGAAAAGCTAAAAATGCAAAACCTGAGCAAAATCAAGGACAACGCGTTGTTTTAGAGTTGACTGAGGGGCTAAAAGGGCATAATATAACAGCTGACAACTTTTTTTCAACATTCGAATTGACAAAAAAACTACTTGAGAAAAAACTAACGTATGTGGGCACAGTTCGGAAAAATAAAACCTTCATTCCACCAAAATTGCTAGATGTAAAAAAACTCCCATTGTACACGTCTACATTTGCCTTCTGTGCCATTGGAACGTTAGTATCATACGTCAGTCACAAAAATAAAGCAACCATTCTGATCAGTACAATGCACAAAAATTCTGAAGTCGATCATAGTGATCCAAAAAAAAAACCACAGATTGTATCTTATTACAACTCAACAAAAGGTGAGTTATTTGTTCGGTTTTATTGATTATATTTCACATTATCCTGCTTTTTTATAGGGGGCGTGGATACTGCTGATCAAATGATTGGCTCTTACACCACAAAACGAAAAACCAACCGATGGCCGAGTATTGTATTTGCCAATATGCTAGATATATCCGCTTTGAATTCATATATAATTTTCTCAGACATCGATGCCTCATGGGCACCAGCGGATCAAAATCGCAGAAGACCGGAGTTCTTGCGAAAATTGTCGCTTTCTTTAGCTAATGCGTATATGATGAAACGGAGCAGAGTACCTCAGCAGCATTTCTCAGCTAAGTTGCTGTCTGAAATGCGAGCCCCAGCTTCATTAGATTCTGCGAGCTGTAGTACTGTGTCCCATAAGACCGTAGCCAGGAAGCGTGGAATTTGTAGTTGTTGCAACTCTAAATCAGATATCAGGTGTTCCAAGTGCGGCAGTTTCATTTGCAAACCAGGCAGAAAAATTTACTGTCTAGCATGTAACAATAAGTACTTTCAATAAATGAGCTATTTCTTTCAACTAAATACAATAAATGCTTATTATTTTTCATTCAGTTATATAAAATAACTCACTGGACCAATTGGTCCTTAATCCAAGATAAGTAATTTTTGAATTTTTTCGGTTCACTGATACTTTATAGACTTGAAATTATGAACATAAAGTCTTTATAGAAAATAAACACGTGAGTCGAAACCTTCAAGCAATATATGATACCATTAAAAAGTTATTACGACAAAGAAAAGAAAATTGGACCAAATGGTCCTAATCTAACAGCAGGGTTAAATATTAATCAATTGTTTTTTTTGTTGTATGTTGCATTTTGTTATTTTTATTGTTACTATTATTATTGCTACTATTATTACTGCTGCTTTAATATATTCGCTTAAATTTCAATTTCAATTTTGTTTGCATTTATTATTCATCATCTAGAATTTTTAGTTCTGCTCTAGTTTTTACTTGTGTGGCATGAAAAAGCCAAATTAAAAAATATACAAACAAAAATCAAAACATCATCTAACAACAAAAACATGGTCATCGCAATCACTATTTATTGCTTTAAAAGCTGGTGCACTTACAATTGAGTTGATAACTTCTCTAAAATAACGAAAAAGAAAAAGTTAAACAGTTTTTAATTTTAAATTTGTTTCACAAAAGTGTCGGAAAATAATATTGTTACGACGATGATTTATTAAGTTTTAAAAGAATATCATTATCTGTATATTTTACAAACTGCGTAGTATTCTAAGAAATCTTAAAACATACTTATAAGAAATTCTACTAAATAAGATAAACAACTGAAAACCAAAACAACTATAACAGAACGAAAAACAAAACACACTAGCAAACAAGCGCCTACACTAAATGATAATAACGACAATATAGGGTGATGTTGAAGTATAATATTCTTGTATGTATCAGAAGCGCTTAAAACAACTATATAAGCATCACTTGCTGGGCAAAAGAATAAACTCAAGTGAGTAAACACAACAAAGTTACCGTCGCATTTATTTTTTAAAACTCTAAAGTACTGCGTTATTATTTTGCAAAAGAAACTCATAATAACAAAATGTTTATTAATAGGAATAAATGTCACAATATATTATTCTGCTTACTTTTATCTACACATTCCCTGCTCTGTACAAAAGTTATTTAGGATACATATCATATCAGTCTATGGTTCTATGGTGGCCAGGATCATCTCGCTGTTAATGACACCCTAAGTGAATGATCCAGTCCAGTGAGCATGCTTGACATGTGTTCTGGACAGGAGTTAGAAAGTCTCCAACTCTTTAGCAAGGTGTGATAGTTTGCAGACCTGCCCTGGAATTATTCAAGTTGCAACTAGGTGGTATCTGTTGCTTAGAATTATATCTTCGGCTATCTAGGACGTTTGTAAAACGTTCCAAATTATACAAAGTGGTTTGTCCACCATCTGATTAAGACTATATAGTCAGGCGCGGATGTAAAACAAATCACACTCTGTAGGCAAATTTTAAATAACTTTCTTTTTAATAAGGTTTATTTTCAATTTTTTTACTAGGGGTCACAATTGACACTCTCTAAATTTGTGAATTGTAACAAAAACTTAAACCTTAACACTTAACGCTATTCTAAAAGCCACAACAAGCCGGCCAATTTTTGTTGAAAAAGGCATTCCGCTTATAAGTAACAGTCATTAAAAAGGTTCAAAGGTTTTTCGTGTCATTCCAGTATTGAATATTCCTCTTCGCCAGTTATACTAACAGGTTAACTGATTTAACTTATTGCTGATTAAATGTGCAATTGTTATAATGAATTTTACTTTTCATTGCAGGTGGTTGTTTCAAATAAGTTTAATAGAAATGAAAGCAAAAAGGCCCAATAATTATTATTACTATCGGGTTTTCCAGCAAGAAGTTTGTTTTTCACTTGTGATAATACAAACAACTTAATAATTTTGACATTTAGTTTTTTTGACGTATTCGTAGTAGATGCATTGGCAATTATTATAATGAATTCACTTACGCACGGAAATCGCACAAAAATTATTAAAATCCACTGTGAAAATGGTGGTTCTGCTAAAGTTACATTTCGTAAAATTCGTGATATTTTTGGACAACATAATCGTACTGCTGAGATCGCTATTAAGAATTTGGTCGTTAAATTAGAATCCATGGGCCGATGCAAAATGTGTGAACACCAACATGTGTTCGATCGAGCCGTTCAACTGAAAACATCGCAGCTGTGAGCCGCAGTGTTAAAGCACGAGGTTCTTAACAATTGGGGTTATTCAAAACCATTCCTACGCGAATTTTGCGTAAGAATGTGACTTTGAAGCCTTTCAAGGTTTAACTAGTGCAGGAATTAAAGCCGAGCGACCCGTCCACATCCCCGTAGATACGCTTAATTCATTCAGGAACAACCAGCTGGTATTTATGAAAAAATCATTTGCTTAGACGAAGTCCATTTTTACTTGTCAGGGTATGTCAACAAGCAAAATTGCCACATTTGTGCTTTTGGAAATCTTAGAGCGGGCCTGGAGGCATTATTGGGCCGCTTTTTTCGATGATGAGACTGGAAATGTGGTAGTGATCAATGGATCACGCTAGCAATAATAGGCCAACTTAATTTTGTCCTATTATTGATACGACATCGATATCACTGACATGAGGTTTCATCAGGACGGTACCGCTTGTCACACAGTGAATGAAACGATTAATTTATTTCACGCCAAATTTCCCGATCGCATAATTTCATGACAAGGTAGTGTACTAGCTTGTCAGTATGGAGGTTGTGGGTTCGATTTTCAACGAAGACCTTGGTTTTTTTCACTACAGAAATAAAAATTGATTTCGGTGGGGCTGCTCAGCGATGAAGGCATAGTCACTGGTCGCTGTGTTGTCTTTATACGGCAGTTAATTTCCGACTATACTTTTACTTTCACCACCTGTTTCATCTCTTCTCTATCCCTTTCCTAAAGAATGTAGCACGGTACTTGATTAAGTAGGCATTGTTGCATGAAGTGCTATGTCTCTTAAAAAAAAATTAAGTGGCCAGCCTGGTGGTATGATTTAACACCATTGGATTTTTTTTTGCAGGGCTATGTTAAGGACAGAGTCTATGTGTAGCCAATCGAATCGATTGCAGCCTCAAAACTTAAAATCCCTAATGCGATTAATGAAAGAATTTTGCCAAAAAGTTATTAAAAACTTTGATGAAAGAATCAATATCGAGCACCGGTTGTGGTCGCGTGGTCATGGAGGACATTTGTCAGAAACCAATTATCAGTACATAATAGCCATGATACAATAAAAATTTTAATCGTCTAAATCTAAATTTTTTGTTTTAGAAAACAAACTTCTTGTTACAGAACTCTTTTGTAGCATCTCTTCCATCTATTATCTTGAAATTGCATTATGAACCATGTAAGAGCTGCAAAAAACCGCTCTAAATCAGCGGCTTGGAATTCAGAATAATTACTAAAATAGTAACAGTCGTAATAGCAATAAAAATAATAAAATCTCCTTGGAACCCATATTGTTAAGGAATATCGCATTTCGGGCATTAGACGCGAAGTCGGGTATAATTGAATCCTAGATACAGGTCAAATATATTAACCGGTAATTTATTAATTTGATAGTCTTTAGAATAACTCCAAACATCTTATAATCAAACAACTTTGATTTGAATCAAAGTTTATTTCCTCATATTTTTTAATTTAATTTCCATTCTTTAGATTTTATATTTTTGATATTAAAAACCTTTTTTTTTTGTTTTTTTTTGTGCTGAAAATCAAACTGCATATTTACTTCATCTACAATTTGTGTTTGTGTTTGTCTTTGGATTATTAAAAAACACGAATTCCTCTACACTCAAAACATAACTGCAATTTTTTTGCTGATATTTGCGAATAGTAACTTAACAAGATAAATTACTGCAATCAATCACAATTTCATACTTGTAAGTTATTTTGCTTTCTGCCTGAATGAGGAAAATAAAAGTACAACAACAACAACAACAACAACAATAAAACAACAACATCAACAAAAAACACAAAATATAGCGATTAAATTGATTTCTTCTCATAAAATAATGACCACTTTGAGTGAGTTACTTGCATGAAAGAAATATGAAAGAAAACATGAAAGATGAAAATGGCAAGAACAACCGCAGCAACAAGTGGCTGCTACGAAACAAAACTGGTGATAGAAGCAAGCAGCAGCTACAAATAACTAATAATAGATAAAAATCAAAGTAGAACAAATAGGAGAAACAAACCTGCAGTTTTTCTTTCCTACAAATAATTACAATTCAATAGTTACACTTCTATTACATATACATTCAGTTTAACGCATTTATTAATCAACATATGAGGGTGATCTGCAAATTGTTAAAACAGTTATTAAATCAATTAAATTAACGCGGTGTTTAGTGTTCAAAAATGGAAATGTCCTCAGCTTAAGTAAAGTAATAAGAAGCAAGGATAGCTCTACTAAAGACTCTTGTCCATCGTTTAAAATAATTAAATAAAATTTGGTAGCTGGCAAGAGCATTTACGTGCTATAATATCTAACGCCATAGCACAACAAACTTTATCCATAAAATCGAAAATCTATCTGTGGCATGCCACTTAAATAACTCTGTGGAAAATAAGTTTTGTTTAGTAGTTAAGCAGACTAAAATTTAAATACCAATTTAAATTCCTCATTTCCCGCAAGCCGATTGAGTCAAAATAAATTTTTGAATTTGAATTAAGCAAAGCGCACGCTGACTAAATAATTACGGAAAACGAAAGTGTTAATATAATTTAAACATGGTGGGGATGTTATATTAATTGTGGTTGTATGTTTCATCAACAGCAATAACGCTAATAATTATCGCCGATGCAGATACCTTTAAGAAACCTTGGATATTCTACGCAACACACTAGACAATTTGTACGAAAGCCAATACATCACTGATATTATAGATATTGCAAAGACGATAATAAAACAGAACTACTTTAGATTCAATAACCACTTTTACAAATTACCTGACGGACTCGGTATGGGAATCCCATTTTCCGCAAATTTCATAGCAATTTTCATTCAACATCTCGAATCACTACACATAAAAAAACACTCATGGAAAAACACAAAATAACTCATTACTATAGATACGTAGATGACATTATATGCATCCTCGAGCAGGACAACGGCGAACAAATTCTAGAAAACTTAAACACAATTCATAATAAGATTACATACACAATGGAAAAAGAACAAGACAGAAATTTACATTATCTTGACATCACTATAACACGAGGAACTGACTATTTAACATTTGACATCTATAGAAAACCAACAACGACGGACACTACCATACACAATACCTCAAACCACCCTACCCAACACAAACTAGCAGCGTTTAGACATATGATACACAGACTTAAGATAATTCCACTTACTCCAGATAAGTACAACCAAGAACGCGACACAATCTACGCCATAGCTATGAATAACGGCTACAAAACCACTACCATCGATAAACTACTTAGACAATACAACACTAAGAACAGAAATAGAGAGGTCAAGGAGACAGCCGATACAACACGACGGCACACCTTTACTTACACAGGACCAGAAATATACAGACTAACTAACCTTTTTCACAAAGAAGGAATACTCACAGCATGGAAAAATGGCAACACCCTGAGACATACTTTCAAAACAACGACAGAAACAACTGACAAATTTAGTTCCAGCGGGGTATACAGACTTACCTGTATCTGCAAACAAACCTATATAAGACAAACTGGACGAACACTAAAAACAAGGTTTACAGAACACATACGCTCATATAAACGGAAAAGAGAAGATTTAAACTTTGCATTACACCTTGACACTCACGGACACACATCAAGGGAAATAGATGAATGTATGACATTATTACATCCTAGCAAAAAAGGACGAATACAAGACATTCTTGAAAACATGGAAATCTACAAAACAAAAACATTCAACAATGACTTTATACACGAACAGATAAACACGACCTCAGAAACAATTTTCACACTATTGAAACTACTCATGCAAACGGGCAAACGAAAAACACCCTCAGACGGACACACGTACCTATATAACAGTAAAAGACGGAGCTATCGATAAATTCACTTTGCATACAAATGCCAGATGGCTGGCATTCTGCTTACCAGAATATATACGAACCCAACAACAGAACTGCCTGAACGCCAACACTGACTCACCAGTACAAACCACAAGGCGGCTTGTGAATGATGCATTCGCATCGAAAGCGTTTGCCTTCGAATACGAACCAGCCAGTTAGGAGGGAAAATGGCAATATTATTACCTTTTAAAGCGTTCGGTTTTACCTTCACTGTCTGAATCAAAACAAAACGGTTGGTTTGTTAGTGTAAAGCAAGGACTAGGATTAATCGAGGATTTCAAAATACATGATGGTAGCAATTCAGTGAACTTTCTTATACCTCGTTGTTGAGGTCTCTCATTACAGAAAGTTGATTAACGCCGCCCTATAGCGGGCGGTCAATGGCAATTTAATTATTCCGGTTCGTTTTTAAGTTTTGTCACCACAAAAGGAACCGTAACTAATACAGGATTTCCAAAAAGTTTAATAAGTGTTGCTTAGTTCTCTTCATCGACTTGCACTTGAAATCAAGATATTTTTTGACGTTTTCGATTATTTAAAATTATATTGATTTAGGTATGAAGGAATGAATCTGTAAAGTATTTTCATGTAGAGAGAGGAGAGAGAGGGAGGAGAAAAAAGTGATCGATCATATTCACTACAAGTTTTAATAACGAAACTTTGACTTCATATAGCGAAAACATTAAAAATTGTGTTGCCAGATGTACTAAATTTTGTTTCATTGGAATTTATATATAAAATCTTAGTAAAACTATGCAATATAAAGGGAGCCAAAACTTTGACTTCATTTAGCGAAAACATTAAAAATTGTGTTGCCAGATGTACAACATTTTTTTTCATTGGAATTTATATATAAAATCTTAGTAAAATTATGCAATATAAAGGGAGCCAAAACTTTGACTTCATTTAGCGAAAACATTAAATTTTGATTTTATAATTTTTGTTTATCTAAAAAGACAAAGTTACATATTTGTGTTGCCAGATGTCTTAAATTTAGTTTTATTGGAATTTCGTTTTATTGCAATATAAAGGGAGTTGATATTTGTATGTTATTACACTTAAGTTTCATAACTATTTATATATGTTAAAAAGATATTCTAAATAACATAAATGTTAGTTGTCGAAAGTGCAGTTTTTGGATCAGAATAACGTTATCCAGTACAAATATTTCTGCGCTTTTCTATCATACTCATATTACTCTAGTCCCCTACAAAATGGTAATCACTTTTATAACAATTTCCTTTTTTATTGAGATATTTTATTGCTTTTATTTTATAGTTAATTATTAAGCATAATTTTTTTCTATGACTATTTTACTTTGTTGGAAAATTCTAGGATTGCCCTCATGCACACTCGTATGTTAACCGTCCATCAACATGCTTGCATTAAGCCTTACTGTCCAGTTACAGAATCTAAAACTATAATAAAATTTATTACTTATACTAGATAGACCGTATCGAGCTAAAAGTGGGCTAAAACTAATTTTGCTCCATGCGGACAGTTAACAAAATATAAAATGCATAAACTTCACTTTAAATGGTGAAGTAACGTTTTTTAAAGTAGCTTCTCAACTAAAAATTACTTAAACCAATCTAATGAAAAATAAAGCGGAACATTAGTCATAAAATAACCAAACTCAGAATAAAGGAAACAAATAACTTTATTAATGAAAAATAAAAATAAAAATAAAGAAAATGAAATCAGGCCACTGCAAAAATTGGTTGCTTTAATTAACTTGTCAGCTTAGACTTATTATTTGAAATTAATTTAATTGAAACATAACATCGATAAATGTTAAATGAAAATTTAAGTTATAATTAACAAAAAAAAATATATGTTTTTTAGCGCCAATAGCAGCACGTGAATTTTTATTTCACTCTACTACAACGCTTTAAGTTTTTCATTTCTTTTATATCTAACTCTTTCGCTCTAGCCTTATTTCATCCTACGGTCTTCTGCTTACTTAATATGCGTTATTCTAAGGCAGCCATTCTCTCCATGTAAAGCTATTGTTTTATTCCGATGAAACAGGAACTACTGTCGATGTCTTATTTAAACAAAAACAGGGCAGGCGTCTCTAACTCTCGCAACGCTCTAAAATATTAACTCTTACCTCTTTTCTCGTTTACTTAAGCTAGTCATGCTCTTTTCCACCATTTAGCCAAGGTTGCACAACACTAATGTTATGCCGTTTGTTAATTCCTAAAGATCCTTTTCTTTTAATATACAGACGGTTTGTCTGTCACCATTTCCTGATATAATGTTACATCAGGCCTCTTCATTTATTTTTCTGCGCGGCTATACGTACAATAGTCGCTGTCTTTATCTGTGCAATCCACAGACTTCTCGATTCTTGTTCGCTGATTTTTTCCATTCTTATGGATTTCACTTTTCTTTTTTTACCCCCCGGGGGCACATTTATCGGTCTTTATGCAATACTTGACTATCTAGACCTGTGCACCTGGGGGAAAAAAGGGAGTGCAGTCCCCTGAAGGCAGCAGGGGTCAACTGGAACCCCACGTTATTTTCACGGGAAACAGTAGGCTCGCAGAGTTCCATTATTTTTCTTTTTAGACATTTAACTGTTCTCTGGCTGATTATTGAGGCTGGCCCCTATATGGGAGTATCGTGCTGGTTGTGGTTTCGCGGTCCCAGACAGGTCTGTTTTTAATGGGGCCAGGTTCGTTTCACCTTTAATAACACCTACCTGGTGGAATGTTCCTAGATCCAGTGAAAATGATAGTCGTGTGTTCTGGACAGGAGTTGGATGGTCTCCAACTCTTCAGCAAGGAGTGGTGGCTTGCAATCCTGCTTCGGACCCCTGAACTAGCAACTAGGAAAGAGCTGTTACTAGAATTAGTCGCAAAGCAAAATCAGGATCAAGGCCAATCTTGTTTTATACCCATTCAAGGAATCTACGCCTTAGTAGGTGATCATGTTGCTTCAATTCTTGCAAGAGTTGGGATTTCTAAGCATGCAAATCAAGAGTTTTTCTTAAAAAAATTTGCGTTTATAAAATTTCTACGCAGTTTGGAACTAGAAATTTTGTTGCTGTACCATAAGTTTCCTTAGCAAGCTACGCAGTTCGTAAACAACATACCCAGTAGTTCCCTTTATTGTTTAATTATTTTATTTTAAAACTGAAGCAAGACACATCCATAACAATATGAAAGAAATTATTGAAAAGTTATTTCTGTTGCACCATCTGAACTCACCTTTATACTGTTTATTACACTTTTGCTTTGCTAGATTTTTATATTGTTATAATTTTATATTGTTTTTTTTGGCATTATTTATTTTAAATATTTGTAAATATTTTTGAAAGGTTTACAAAACACAAGGCCATTATTATTTTAATATAAAACGATTTTATATATTTTTTTATTATTGTTGCAGAAACAATTATGTTTGATATGTTCAAACTTGACCCGCTACTTTTACCTTTATATAAAAAATGTTAACAAAAAATAAAAGTAGTTTTTGCTTAAAATTACATATATTTAGCATATTTTTTTCAATATATTTATATGCAACAATGTAAAAGTACAATTTTAACGCGATTGCTTTCAATTTGTTTTTTCAATGCAAAAAAGAAACAAAAAGACAATGTATTGACTGACATATGGACTGGATTAGTATTAGGTCAATTGGCTTAAAAATACTAGTGGCAATTATATTTATTTTTTCGTAATTATTTAAAATATTATTGGTTTAAAATAAATATAAATATATTTGGTAATTTTGCTTGACATATCTTTATTTGGCATTTGTAAAATATTTGAACGGTGAAACATTTGTATACCCCGGAAGTAAAACTGTAGCCATATTGACTTAGAAAAAAAAGAAAACTTATATTAAGCAATTAAACACTTGGAGAAAAAAGGCACCTGAATTTCGATTGACTGCAAAAACTTTTTCACTAAAGTTTATATTTATATTCAAATTAAAGAGTATTTTTTTAGTGTATGCATTTGAAGCTTTAGCATTTTGCGCTGTGTTGTAGATGCAACAATTATTTTTATTATTTCTTATTTAGAGTTTTTGTGAGTCACTGCAAGCACATTTTTGCAGGTGTGGCATCTAACTGCTAAACAATCAAAATAAAAACAGCTACAATATGGGGATATGTCATGCTGTCTTATAAACATATTCAGATAGCTATTCGCTTTAAAGCTGCAAACACATACATACATACATACATACATACAAGTCTTTTATACGTATCTCACATAAGCGTGTAAAGTTTTTAAACATAAATTTTTATCTCGTTATTTTATTCTATGGAAAACTGTTTAACATTTTTAAGGGGCGTTGTTATGTTTTTAAGTTTTTTTGTTGTTGTTTTTTTGTTTTTTTTGGAAATGCTGAATGCATTAATCCACCAACCACCAACATAAAAAATACAAATCGTCAAGGTTTTGCTTTTTTTTTGTTTTAACCATAAAGTCAATCATAATAATTTAGGTTGTTTGGTTAATGTTTACTGCAGATTTGTATGTTATTTAACTTAAAAATGTTTGCCTCTCTTTGTTTTTTTTTGGAGGGGGTTCTAACAAGACAGCAAAGTATGTTTATTTTGAAATCTTTACGTTAAAGAAATCTTTCATTTTCAAATAATACTAAATAGGAAAAACAAAAGTTGTTACGTCCATTAGTATGTTTTATTCAGATTAACTTTATATTGATATGGCCATTTTAGACTTTCATTTTAATATTTATACTTACGAAATGTCATACTTTTAAGCATCAAACGTTTGAAGCTGTTATATTAAGGCCTTTATTTCTGCTAACCTGGACTTAAGTATTAAACAGTTGCAAAATATTAACACCTTATATTCCCATTTCTCATCAACACTTTTATAATTTGTTGCTTTGTACATTATACTTTCTTATTTTTCTATAATACTACATATTAGACTTCAATTTTTCCTGCTTAAAGTTTATATTATTAGTGCATATATATTTGATTTTATCTACTGTACCAAATCTCACTCAAAAACAGTCTTACTTGTATCTTTCAGACTAGTTTAATGTAAAACAACTTTTATACTGAAAAATATCCATTTTTTTATAAAATATATTTTTTTATTATTAATTAATTATTTATATACGTTCTTATAATTATACTTTCTTCAGTAAGACTTTTTTAAACAGTTTTATACTACTAATTATACTATTAGTTGTCTTGCTTTTTTACTTAAATAATAATTGTCATATTTCATATTATACTATATTATACTATTAATCTGTTATAATTTTGCTGTTATACAATTTCTATTAATAATATACTTTGTTTCTTTTGTATCGCTACACATACACACTATCAAATTATTATACTTAATTCACTGATTTCTCTCTTCTTCACTTGCTTAAAATAATAAAAAATAAACTGTAAAACTTTTCAACTTTTTAAAGAAATCAAGTATACCTTAATGACTCCCGACACACCATGCGTTCGAATAATATAACCCTAGCAATGATATGAAACAGGTATTATTGACCAAGAGCCATTATAATTCGGTAGACTATCAGTTTTAGGACAAATTTCTAAAAAAAGGCTGCAAACTACAAATTACACATGTCTTTTTTGGATTAGCTACACAGGCTAACCATCAACACAGTTATTACGGGTATGAGGATAACTTCGGAAATGTAACTTTGCTACAGAAAATCTTCTATAGTTTCTTTTGTTTTTTTAAAGATATTAGAAAAGATTTTTGTATTATATTTTGCATCAGAAAATGTATACTTTTAAAAAGTACTTTTAAAACAATATACCACAACTAATCTAATACCTTCAACACAAATATTCTGTATTACTTTTCAGAGGAATGTAGTATTTCTGCCCTTGCTATCTACAGTCATAAAAAACACCTTAAAACGTTACTCTTTGTTGCTGTTACAGCATGTCGTTGGTTCTCTAATACTTAAACATAAAAATACAGTAATAAAACAAATAACTAAAAGTAGCTACCAGATCTCTTCGTATTAGAAGGATCTAGACGTTTTAAATCATAGTTGTAATCATATTTCGAACATACAAGATGCGAGCGCATAAAATAATATTGTATACTATGCGCTGTTAGCAGTGTTGTCAACAGAATCATGAGCTCATAAATCAGTTTTATTATTTACTATATATCTATTATTTTTTTTATTATATGTTCTAAATATTTTATATATTTTAATAACGAATTATGTGTAAATGAAACCTCATATATTTAAGCTTTAAAATCTTTTAAGTAGGCATATCAAATATAACGGCTAACCGCCAAACGTGGGTATTTATCGCTGATTTCCTTGGATATATTAACATAAGTGATTACAATATTATAACATCATCGCCAAGAATCCAAAAACTTAATTGCCATTTGGTTCATTTAGTATAGTTTAGCAAATTTTCCAGTTATACAATAAAAATGTTTTTGTGTGGCTGCGGTAATTTTCCTACTTTATTAAATCTAAAAAAAAAACATTCATCTTTCAATTCATATTATATTTTATTATATTTAAAGACGCTTTAAAGAGGCTATATAAAATTAACAAACAATTTTTTTGTTGGTACGTGTTGCCCTTCATTATCAAAAGCAACATACAGGATGTTCAAATGTATCAAAGACTATATGAGAATTGTTATGGTTCATAGTTTTTCATTGGATTTTATGAAAATTAATTGAAAAATTATCCCTTGCGATTAAAACATGATAATAATATTCCCTTTATTTTATCTTAGTTTTATCCAAAAAGTTAACAATTATAAATATGCTGCAGGAATCAAATAATTTAAAGAATTATGAATTCTACTAACAAGCGTCGCCAAAGTAGAATGCAATGTCAACTTCTTGACGCTAATTTAAATAAGTTCAAAAATATAATCTGAGACCGCTATTAAGAATTAGGTCGTTAAATTTGAGTCGACAGGCTCGATAAAAAATGTGCGAACACCAACAGACCGGGTCGTTAAACCGATAACATCGCAGCCGTAAGCCACAGTGTTGAAACAAACCCCAATTTGCCAATTTCTCAATGTTCTCAACCTAAATTTCACATAAGGATTTGACTCTACAAGGTTAAACTGGTGCAGGAATTGAAGCCGACCGACCATTTACATCGCCGTAGATTCGCACAATTCACTGAGGAACAACCGGCCGGTTTTTTATGAAAAAATTATTTTTTCAGACGAAGCCCATTTGCACTTGCCAATAATTTGAATAAGCAAAATTACCCCATTTAGGCGCTCCTGAAAATCCTAGGGCGATTATTGAGAAGCTTGTGCATGTTTAACCTGTCACTGTATAGTCGTTATGTGGTCTGGAGGCGTGAATGGGCCGTTTATTTTAGAAGGTGAGGTTGGAAATGCGGTAACGGTTAACGGATCTCGCTTTCGCGAGATGCTAACAACTCAATTGTGGCCTATTATTGACGACGCGGATATCAGTGACATCTGGCTTCAACAGGATGATGTCACACATCGCATAGCTAATGAAACGATAAATTTACTGCGAACCAAATTTCCTGATCGCATAATTTCACAACAATCAGCAGTTAAGTGGCTCACCAGATCGTGCATATTTTGTGGGGCTATGTTAAGGACAGAATTTATTCGGCGCCAATTGAATAAATTTCAGCTTTAAGACTAAATTCGTGATGTGATTAATAAAATAGGACCGCCATTTTGCCAAAAAGTGATTAAAAATTTTGATGAAAGAATCGACATCTGTTAGCGTGGTCGTGGTGCACATTTCCCAAATATCATTTTTCATTCATAATTGTCGAATATGCATTAGGCCTGACAATAGTTATACTCCGAGACTAATATAATAATTGATTAGGAATATGGCTTGTTAAATACGATTTTATGTAAGAAGACGGTTTATATCAATAAATAAGAACTTATAATAAATTAAAAATAATTTGTTGGGAGGGTGGTTTCAAGAACTTGAACTACTGCAGCAATTGGATTTTTTTTTATTTATCTTCAAAAATATTTCAAACTAACAATAAGTATTCAGATCTTAAAACTAGAATTTTCCAATTAAGTACAGCCACTGCTGGACAAAATATATATTTCACGTATATAATTTATTTGCTTAAGTTATAGGCATCTTATTCAAATTCGACCTTCGAAGGGCCTTCAATCGAATGTAGCCACTTTCGTTAAGAATGTTGCGGGCTAGGAAGTTTGGATGATATCTAAGCTTGTCTCTATAAGTTAATGCGTGTTTTACAATCTCTTCTCTTACCAACGGAACGTGGAGATCCTTTTGAATATTGGAATTTTTGATATACCATGGGGCGGTTGTAATCATTCGAAGGATTTTATTCTGTCTCCTCTGTATTCTTTCTACAGTTGTCACTGAGACACTGCCCCATAATTAAATATCATAACACCGAAGTGATTTCAAAATAGTCATATATATTAGAAGTCTGCAGTCCAAGCTCAGTGTAGAATTTCTTCCAATCAGCCAATGTACTTGAGCTGTTTTTAGTCTTAATTGTGTCAGTTTAGCATCTATATGGTTTTTCCAAGTCAAACGCCTGTCCAAGTGAATGCCGAGATATTTAACCCTCGAGTTTTGAGGTATGATTTGACCGTTAACTGTAACTGGTGCGCATGTTTGCCTACACAGGCTAAATGTTATATGAACACACTTTTGCTCATTGAATGCTATTCTCCATTTTTTTCCAACTTAAACACATCAGTCTGAAGGTTGTGTGATGCCCGTTGAGGATATTTGTGTATGCTGAGAAAAGCCGTATCGTCAGCATATGTAGAAGTATGGATTCTACCATCGGTTGGCATGTCAGATGTAAAAATATGATAGAGGAGCTGTCCAAGAATACTTCCCTGGGGAATCCCTGCTTCAATTGGCTGAGGCGAACTCATAAAACCCCCTTGTCGTACGACAAACCTTCGACCGCTCAAATAGCTGTTCAACAGGTTGCTAAGGTTTATAGGCAAATTTTGTTCCATCTTGTACTTCAGCCCTTCGTGCCATACCTTGTCAAAGGCCTGAGAGACGTCGACGAATAGGGCAGAACAGTATTTTTTTCCTCAAATGTTTGTTTTATTACATTTGTTACTCTGTGCACCTGTTCAATTTTACTGTGTTTTTTTCTGAATCCAAATTGATGACTCTGAATGAATTCTTTCTCATTCAGAATCTGAATTAGTCTATTGGCTATAAGTTTTTCAAATAGTTTTGATATTTTAGGCAACAGAATAATGGGCCTATACGATTCCACCAGCAATTGGCTGTATTTAAAAAAATTTTATTGTATTTTAGATTTTCTTGTATCAAGGCGAACATTTTTTTCCCCATAATCGTAATTTTAAGTGAACCGTTTATTATTCTTTTTTTTTTTATTAAAAAACGATTAAATAACATTTGCAATTTGTTATAAATAAAGATCCGAATGAGGAGAAAAGAGTTTACCATGCCCTTGGGATACTTATTTTTTTTTTTAATATAAATTTTCTTAAGTTGTTTTGTTTTTTTGGTGCACTAGTCAGTCAATGTTATACGGCAACCAATGGAGTTGACCACCAGTTACATTCACAAAAAGAAAATAATCACTTTTATTTCATTTTCTTTTCTTAAAGTTTTTCCTGGTTTTATAGTTTATGTGTGGTTTGGCATGCTTAATTATATGCTGTGGTTGCTCATTTCAATGCATGGCTATGTTGTGCTTTATCAGCGTCTGTCTTAGAATTGTAAATTTTCCTCTTGTCTTGAAACGTCCAATTTCAATCAAACTAAAGTTTTCAACTCATTTGTAGACTGCTAACAAATTGCACGCCCCAAATAGTTTTAATATGCATAATGTAAGATTGGTTTTTTAAAATTTTAAAGTTTGCTGACAAGTCTATTTATCTCAATTTCGTTTATTGCTTTGGCTGTAAACAAAAATATAACCGGGGTACAAACGTATATCCATCGCATCTGCATACTTAACATTTTTACATTCATGTACTAATTAAATCGTAGATCGTAGGATCTGGTATCTTGCTTTTCAAAATTAAAATCGTTATCATATATGAGTAACTCCACATAAATTATAACTTTATCAAAAGTAAAATTTTTACCGAAGTCACCTATTGTAAGGTTCAACTCAAAATTCTAATATTCCTGCTATAAAATGAAACTTTATGATCATATAAGTGCAGCAACATATTTTCATTTTTTACATGTTGTAGAAAGTCTCGTTTAGGTTGCTGTTACCTATTAGAATCAACAAAAGATAGCCGCAGTTATACATACTTTATGCTAGAATATCCAGTCATAATTGTGTCTGTAAAGCCATAGAGGTGATTTATCTTCAGTTAGACTTTCCTAAGGCCTCCAGTACACAATAATATTTTTATATTTTAATTGAGACTTTGAAAAGTTTAAGCCCTTCTTGTGGTGTTAATTTGCATTTGAAAAAACTAAACATTTATGACTATTCACCAATACAATTATTATTCATTATAGGCGAGACCCTGTTGGGATTTGAACTTAAAATCTTCTGATATCTCAGAGGAAGTTAAGTGATATATATACGTAAATTTTACTTTGCTTTGTTAGTCGTGAAAATTCTATTATCACACGCAACCTAGATATTCATATATCTATTCTTTTAATAAATGTTTTGAGTTTTTAGAAATCTTTTATTGCAAAATATTCACTTGACACTTTAGAATTTTAAATTGCGTGATTTATTTAGTTATTCGTGTTAATACACACCGCTTTATTATCTTTATGTCTTTACTCGGCGATGTCTGTACTACAATCAACTTTATTGCCCAACAGATAGTGCTTACATATTCTGTTTCAAGCGGTTTTCGCGTAAAAAAACAATTCTTCTTCAACATCATCACATAAAGTTTTTGTTATCATTATTCATTGTACGCGCCTGTTTGGCTGTGTGTTTTTGTTTTCTGTTTCTCTTAATTATTTTTTGGAATTATTGATAAGCATGTTGTTGTTTTTTTGTGTTCATAATATCTCTTAGAAACTATAGGTCATTTCGTTTACTTTTTTTTTTATTCATAACTCTTTTCTTTTAAAACGTCAACACAGCGCCAATAACAATACGTTAGTTGCTGGTCAATTTTTCTTGTGCAACAAAAGAGCCTTTGCCTTTGCTTTGCAAACACTTGGGAATATTTTTCTGACTTGGTTTTTGTAATATAGCGTCCGCCATTTAGCGCTTTTTTTAAACTAGTGCTTATTTCGTGAATGGTAACACTTAGCTCATGTTTGATTTGACAGATAATTAGTTTTATCCTTCCGCTGAACGAATATGGCTGTGTATACGCTTGAACAACGCTTCGCTAAGTGGGCCTGCGATGGACTTACAGAAGATGCCGATTATGCAAAAAAAAAATATTATTTCAGATCGTTTCATTGATCTTGGCGGGTACGGAAACAAGCCAAATTGTTGCATTTGGGGCACAGAAAACGCGCACGCATACATTGAAAAGCACCCAAAACGAGTCGCTTTTTCGTGCGGATTTTGCTCCAGAGGCATAATTGGGCCATTTTTCAGAAGTGGCCGTTACAGTCAATGGCGATCGTTATCGGGCCATGTTGAACGAATTTTTGTTCACAAAAATGAAGGAGAATATTGGCAACATTTGGTTTCAACAGGACGGCACTAGGATCCACACAGAGGAAGCTGTGTAGTTTTGTTTATAAAATTTTTAAAAAAAGATATCTGGCGGACCCTATATGTGTGTTCTATAATTCATTTTTGAAAATTTAAACTATCTGCCAATTACGATTGAAAAGGTAAGACAATACACGTACATATGTCAATATCAGACACTCTTATATTTCTGTTGTTCTGTTTTCATACGTGAAGCAATAATACACACGCACTGTTTAAATTTCAAAGGTCCATCTGTACAATTTACCAGATCAGGTCATCTTTAATTTCTTTTAGCCTCATGTTATTGTGTGCTGAAAGTTATTTGGTAGACCCAATAGAATGATTATGTTTTTGTTGTAGTTGATGATGTTGCTAACAACATCAGCTAACAATTGACAGTTTTTAACAGTTTTATTTTAAATTTGTCATTGCTGGCTGTTGTAGAATTTTTGGTTTGTCTTGTAAAATTGTAAATTTTAATAAATATTTTCCAGGAGCTAAAACAGCTGTTGCTCTAGAACCTGAATTACCCACAATAATACGTTTCAAAATTTCCGTGTTTAGAGGTTGGAAATTGAAATTATTTAATTTTATTTGTTGTTGATGCTGCTGCTAAAGTTGCAGTTGTTGTTTTGCTATTATTGTGGTTAATGTTTAATTTGTACTGTTTTTGTTCTGGTTGCTGTTTAGTAGTGCTACAATATGACCTACAAACAGAGCATAAAGTCATAAAGTATATCCCGCTTTTAAATTTAATACTTTTCGTTTTAATTGCCAATGAGTAAGCGGACACATCTATAGCAATAAAGGTGCCGCAGTTTTTAAGCACGTGTAAGGCAACTTTTCACCATATTTGATTATGACACACTATAGGTGTCATATGACACACTAGGTGTGGAATTAATAATTTATTCAGTTCTATTTATTATTTCTGCAAATTATATTTTGTAAAGGATAACATCATAGAAAGTTAAAGGGTCGTCAATATTAATTTCGTTACAATGGAAGTTTTGCACTCTCAGTTGTTTCTCGTTTCATGGTTAAAATGCATAAATTCTGAAATCCATTAAAATTTTAAAGTCAGTTCAGATTTTTGTTTTTAGCTTTTTTGTTTATAAGTGTCTTCATTTAAGAGAAAACGAAAAGGTCGTGATGGAAGTTAAAACGTTCATATAATACACTAACGACAACAAAAGTGATTGCGATAAATTATACGATCAATTAAGTATTTCTTAGAATTTGCTTATAAGACTAACCCTTTCATACTGTTATTTTCAAAAAGTTTCAAGAAATAGAAAATAAATGTTGCCTAAATGTTGTTTTTCTACATCTGGAACACTATATTTTTTTTTACATAAAGTATACTCGGTGACCTTTTCTAATCGTCTAACAATGTGTGCGAAAAATTTTATAATTAACCGCTAAATAGTTGAGACTAATAATAAAACTCACATTAAAATATTAAATGGTATTGAAGAAACAGGAAAACTTTGGGTGATGAAATAAGTTTGGCTCAAATAAAAACTGTTACGCCACAAATTTTTCGAATTTATGCAAACACTATAGAAATCGAATATATTATTAGAATATAATTATTTAAAGTTTATTGTCGTAAAATAATATATTAACTTTTTAAAAATAATATTTCTTCAGGCACATATAAAAATTAAGTAAATTTTTTTTATTGTGTTTGATATTTCGGCACACCATTGGGTGGCATCTTCAAGAAAAGGTAAGTATGTAAACAATTTAAGGTCTTTATATAAAAATTAAATAAAATTTTATATAAGCAATTTAATTTCGTGCTTGATTCCTTTAAATAAATATTTCATGATATTCTCACAAAATATTTATTACAAAAATTTTTTTTAAAAAATAAAGATCTTATGGTATTCTCACAAAACATTTATTCAAGTGTCTTTGAGTGTTGCTGTCAATGCTATGTTGATTTTATGAAAAATTCTCATAGAATCAGTTTGGCTTTGGATATAAGACTCTAAGGTTTTTTCTATATAATATTGGGGTAAAATTCACTGATAAGTTATTGGAGGAATAGTGAAATTGCAATATATATGTGCTCTCCCCCATTACAATACATTTCAAATATTTTCGTTTTTATTTTTATTTGAATAAATGTTTTATGAGAATATCATAAGATGTTTATTTTTTAATAAAAATTTTTTGTAATAAACATTTTGTGAGAATATCATGAAATATTTATTTAAAGGAATCAAGCACGAAATTAAATTGCTTATATTGAAAATGATTCCGAATAATTATAAATTACTTATAAAATTTCATTTTAATTTGCGATGTTTCGCCCCACCATTGGGTGGCATCTTCAACAAAAACAAGCTGTATAAATAATTTAACATTTATACACTTTTCCATTCCTGAAGATGCCACGTAATGGTGTGGCGAAGTATCGAAAACAAAAAACAGACCTTGATATTTAAACAAAATGAATAACAGCTTCTGTTTTGAATAGTAATAGTTAACCAAATTTACCTAAGAAGTTTTCTCCAAATTTTCACGTTGTGTTATCGTCAAAAGAAAATCCCGGGATTTGAGATTTCCTTTCCAGCATCCCTGACTACAGATCAATTACGATCTTCCAGCAAGATCTCGATGATGTAAATATAGATATACGTAATCAATATTTGTATGTCAAACGTAATAAATCTATTCTCTAAAGCTTAAACGATAAATATTCTTTAATTATCATGCGGGATCTTAAGGAAGTAAAATAATTGCACGTGATGGTTATATTAATAACAACTTGTGGCAAGTTAAGGCAAACACAGTTTATTATAGAAAATAAATTAAAAAGTGCTTAAAACTAAATTAATAAATTTTTCAGCTTTGCATATTTTGTGCAATTTGAACGATAAGATATGGAATTGTTATTGTCTCTATTATTGTTGATAATGTGTATTTTGTTTTTGCATTTTCTAAAATGCATATTAGAATTGAAAAGTTTTATTTTTTTTATACACAGAGACAGACGGTTATACAACGTAAGTTCACATTAGCATTAATATTAAGGCAACAACAATAATAACAACTCACAATACTAAGTGACAATTGTATAAAAACATTATTAAACAATTCATTATCAAGTGGAATTAAAACAATTTAAGTTGAGTATGTAATTTTTATTTTTTGTGTTATCAATTACACTCTCAGACACATTTTCGGAGACACAAATATTTGCGCGTTGACCTTAATTTGAAAATGGAGCAAAAATATTAAATTTATTTAACAAACAATTCGTTTAAATTACATCTTGTATACTCATATGTAATGTATTATTTACTCATTATACTCGCATTCGTAATAATGATGAACAAGATAATTTTTTTTAGTTTTAATTATCAAACTCATGTCTTAATTTAGTCACTGTGGGACAAATTCACAACAAAAGACATTTTTCTTTAATCATGGCTGATATTAAAATTTAAACAATTTTAACAGTTTTAACGCTTGACTTGACAGGCTAAAACAAAATTGTGGCACAATACGAAAAGTACCTTTTTAAAAAGTGACATCCTAAAGTACTTGGCTTCAAGCACCTGATGCTTCTTTATCATTTATCAGGGGAAGAAATGTATAATTTCCAGGTAACAATGAGCTGTTCAAAACTTTTAGGAAAATAATAAACTGATGAAATTTGCAAGAAATACAATTTGAAATATTTTTTTGTACAATTTGAGAACGTTTTAATACAACCAACCTCAGATACTGAAAAGGTAAAAATTTCTTATAAAAATTCATTAAATATAATGTTAAATAGAAATACAAAAAGGATTTTTTTTAACTAGAGGAAAAACTTTCCGAAAATCTATGAATTTAAAAAATCTGTAACCTTGGAAAGCTATGACACAGCTTTAGCACAAATTCCCTAGTATCTATTTTGCATAAAGTTGTAATTTCTTATTTTTAAGAGAAGTAGCACTTCAGGCAACAATGCCTATTTGACCAGATACTATGCCTTCATCACTGAGCAGCCCCACCGACAGTCTATTTTTATTTGTAGCGGAAAAAACCAAGTTCTTTGTTAGGAATCGAACCCACAACCCCCAGTCATATAAGCTAGCACACTACCTACAAGTTACCGGTGGCACCACTTGTTCAACCATTCTCCCACTAGGTTTAAATATATTAGTAAAATATTGGATGGTTCTAAATGAGAAACTGTTGCGCAACTGTTAGGGCAGTGTCATCGGTATATCTTGCTATAGTTGTGTCATTTATTGTTGGGATATCAGACGTAAAATGTGTGTACAGTACTGGTGCCAAAAAGCTTACTTACGGAATGCCAGATTGAATCCATTCATTTGCAGATTTTTTACTGTTCACTCTAACGAAGAATTTGAACTATTTATTCATGGATTAAAATGTTTATCTATTTACAATGGCACCAATCAGGCAACTTCGTATGCGAATTCAGAGTTTTATATTAAAATATAACGCTTCAAAAGCAAAAACTATATATATTTATGGGGACAATCTTTAGGCTTGAATATTATTTTTTTGCAGCTCCAGAAAATTTCAAATATTGCAATGATTATACCATATCAGTGAAATGTACATATTTAACCAACCTTTTAGTTTTATATTTATATTTTGTTCCCCTTATTATATCGGGTTTTTCAACAAGAAGTTTTATTTTCAATTGAAACTTTTGACATTTAATGCTTTGCCGGATTCGTAAGATGCATTGAAAATTGTTACAATAAATTTAATTTCGCACGAAAATCGCATTAAAATAATTAAAATTCACTATGAAAAAGTAAAATTCGTGATATTTCCGAACAAACACAATTGTCCTTCTAAGACAGCTAATAAGAATTTTGTCGTTAAATTTTAGACGACAGGCTCGATACAAAATGTGTGAACACCAACACATGTTAGACCGGGTCGTTCAACTAAACATTTAGCAGCCGTTAGCCACAGTGTTAAAGCAAATCCAAATTTGTCAACTCCTCGAGGTTCTCAATAATTGGGTTTATCCAAAACCAACCCAATGCAAATTTTGCGTATGGATGTGGCTTTGAAGCTTTACAGGGTTTAACTAGTGCAGGAATTGAAGCCGAGTGACCCATCCACATCCCCGTAGATACGCAACAATTGGGGTTATCCAAACCATCATATGCGAATTTTTCTTAAGAATTTTACCTTGAAGCCTTATACGGTTTCTATTTTTTTTTAAAGAGAAGTAGCTCTTCAGGAAACAATGCCTATTTAGTCACAACCGTGCTACATTCTTTAGGAAAGGGATAGAGAAGAGATAAGACAGGTGGTGAAAATTATAAGGATAGTTACATAGTACATTAAGTACACCTCCTACTAGCCTACGTGGGCAGTTTTCATTTCTAGAAGGCCCACGTTATCGGAAATTAACTGTCGTATAAGACAGCACAGCGACCAGCGACCAGCGGCTATGCCTTCATCACTGAGCAGCTCCACCGACAGTAAATTTTTATTTGTTGTAGTAAAAACAGCCAAGGTTTTTGTTGGGAATTGAACCCACAACCCCCAGACTGATAAGCTGGTACACTACTTACTAGCCTACTAGCCAGGGGCACCTTATTGGTGCAGAAATTGAAGCCTGCCGACCATTCAATTGCTCAATTCATTCAGGCACAACCTGGCTCGTTTCTCGGAAAAATAATTTTTTCAGATGAAGCCCATTTGCATTTGTCAGGGTATGTCTACAACCAAATTGCTGCATTTGTGCTTCTGAAAATCCTAAAGCGATTGTATAGAAGCCTTTACATACTCAACGTGTAACTTTAGGGTGCACTATTAGGTCTAGAAGTGTGAGTGGGCCGTTTTTTCTTCGAAGATGAGGTTGCAAATGTGGTAATGGTCAATGAATCATGCTATTGCGAAATACTAACAACTCAAATTTGGCCTTTTATTGAGGACGTGGAGATTACTGCCATAAGAAAATAAAAAGTGTTTTTGTTTTCGAAATGTTTGCTGTGTTTTTGTATAGAAGAGTTTTTAAGTTTTGTTGTTTGCTGTATTGTTTATATGAGAACTCTCATTTAATCAATTTTTCTTATGATACAGCACTCTCTTGAATATTCTATAAAAATTTGGGCTACAATCCACTGATGAGCTATATGTACAGTCAGTGAAATAGCTATATGGATATGCTTTCCGCCGAAATAATACATTTCAAATATATATTTTTTGTTTTGAATAATAAATATCTTATAGGAATATCATAGCACATATTAACGTAGATTAAATTAGAAAATGATTCCAAAAAATTAAAACTGTTTACTTATAATTAATATAAAAGTTTGTTAAAAATTAAAAGTTGATGTAATATATCAAAATTAAAGTTAAAATGTTCTACTCTACTCTTTTCAATCGAGGTTATTGCCTGCATACATTTATTGCCATTTTAATTGTGATCTATTCTATTGTAGGAGAGGCGACAGCAAATTCACAGTTTGTAATTTTTCGAAATCTAAAAGCCACCATAATAAAAGAGCTGACAGTTAAAACCAACTACTTAAAATATAAAAAACGGAATAAGATTAAGACATCAACAAGACATTACCATCGCTGACAGGTGTTAACATCTACATATTGTCAAAAAATTATCGGTTATATTTTGGAAGGTGAAATAAAGTGACGAAGCCTAAAATTTTTAAAATTTTATAGGATTTGATTAGTTAAACAATTTTGTGGTCGTTTGGTGTCACTAATCCATATTAACAATTTAAGTAAATAAATTAAAAACTACTGAATGAAAATTACAAAAAAAAAAAATTTAAATAAATTATACAAAAATTGCAAAAACAAAAATGTTATTTAAATAAGTTTTCGTTTTAAGTTTTTTGCAAACTTGAATTAAATATTTTGAGAAAGTTTGAATTTTTGCACGTAACGATCAAAGTACAAAACAAAACACGAATAATAAACTAACAAAAACAAAAAAAAAACAAAAAACTTTGAAATAGTAAAAATAAAATACGCATTTTGAGTATGATTTTGAAAAATGAAAATATAACTGCAAATCAATGAAATCAGCCACGAATAGAACTGGTGTTAAACAAGCTGAGTTGTGCCAAACTGGATTAGAGTGCGTCTGGCATATTTTTTTTAATTAATTGTGGTTAATTTTTGTTGCTTTCAGTAAATCATTTCAAAAATGTTTGCTTTAGCAATTCATTTGCCAACTATTTCAATGTTGTTTCTTGGTGGTTACAACAACAACAAAAAAACACACACAAACAAAAAATTAGTAGCAAAGTTTTGTTTAAAAAAAAAACTCTTTGCAGAAAGTGAAAAATATTCATTGCTCAAAAAACGTGTTATAAATACTACAAATACTTTGAACATTTCAATTTAAACAAAAATAGTAAAAAATAAAATACTTAACAGTATATTTTGTAAAATAAATTAAAATGTTTTTTTCTACTCGCAACTTTATAAAATTTGCTTGAGAAACGTAGTCTCTCGCTCTGTAATTAATATGCAATGCAGTGTGTGTTCTACAATTAACTTTCACAGCGTTTAACCGAATTTGTACAAAAGTTATATCATTTTAAAGATGTTTAATGATGTACATATGTGCATACATTTATCTATATATATATTTTAACAGACATTGATCTATTTTTTTATAACAAAATTCAAAAGAAAACAAATTAATAGCAGTATTATGTTGCTGATCTTCTATATATTTAAAAGTTGTATTCCTATAGTACATATTCGTGCAAATAAGCTTTCGGAATCCTGATATAGTGTGCTTTAACCTTTTTTAAGAAAAGCTAGTAAACTTAAAATTTAAAATAATACAATAACTTTTTCGCAAGATTAAGTGAACAAAAAATTATTCCAATGCCTTGTCATGATTAATGATACCATCTTTTATCTATTCCTCTTTTTAGAATTTTTAAAGCTACAACAAATTGTAGTTTTTAACCATAAAATACTCTAAAAGCTTCCCCCAGCTCCCAGCTTTCTCTAGCCGCAGCCTTTGTTTCCACCACAAAAACGACAAAAAGCTGCCTGCATTGTGCTCAAACATTTAGAAGTTTTTAAACGGAAAAATAAAAATCCAAAAGAAGCTAAATTCCGGAAGGCTAAGGTTGTTATTGGCTTGCTTTAGCTTATTGATTATGACTGTTATATATATATATATATATATATATATATATATATATACTAGCAAATCCGTTCGCCACGTTTGCCACCAGATTGCTTCGTTTTTTGAAACATTAAAAGATAAAGAAAAATTTATTTTTTTTTGTTTTATATCTGAAAAGGAAAAACTTTATTTCATTGCACAACAGTAATGAATTCATTTCGATTAAAAATGAAGTGGAATTTAGTAGAACTTCTCTAAGTAAAAAATGAAAGTGAATCCAAAGTAAATACTGAATCGAAGCGTTATACGTGTCCGCAATTTAACCGTTTCATTGAAGTGCGCTTTGTTAACCACACTTTTTGTTTTTTGGTCTGACGTTAACACAAATAAAGCGGAAGGTTTCCCAACTCATGAAAATGCAACGTATAGCTGCCCATGTGAAAAACAATGCAAGCAGAATTACTTGCAACGTCTGCCTGAAATCGCCTGTCAACAATATCATCAAGCCGCCAAAGATGTTGTAATTTCGCCGAAGATCCTTCTGTGTGAAGTTAAGTGCTTCAACTGATTTCTTATGTACCATTGTGCACTCATCCCAAACAATGAGCTTGCATTGCGTCAACAATTTCCCCATTACTGGATGAAGTATCAATTGTATTTAAATTGGGTGGCAACTTAAGCGCAGAATGTGCAGTACGACCGCCATCTAGAAGAGTTCCTGCAATTCCAGATGATGCTAACGCCAAAGCTATGCCACATCGTGATCGAAAAGTGGCCAAAATTTATGAAAAGACAAATGTTTTCCCTGTTCCTCCAGGTGCGTCCAGGAAGAATAGACCACCAGTATTATTGTCCACCGCTTGCATAAATGTTTCGTATATTAGTTTTTGCTGTTCATTCAGCAACGGCAGATCATTTCGAACGAATTCCTGCAATGTATCAACGTTGTATTGCAGCTCTCGATTTCATTCGTGGTTGAATGCATCGTGCATCGATCGATTTGGCGCAATCATTCCTACTTCAATCAGTAGCTTGTTTGCAATAGTCAAGCATTGGTCCTCAATCAGAATCAATCCTTCATTGTATATTTCATCGGTTATTTACATGTCGGGATTATTCGTTCGAATGCGCAAGCGATGCAAGATGTCTTCACATATGTCGTCTTTGCATTTGTTCCATAACTGAATTGGTTGTGAAGGGAGACATGTGGTGATGATAATTGCGAGCAGCGTTCGTATTTGGTATGCATGCATAATGAAACAACTGAATTCGCAAGTGTTAAATCCCAAAGAGAATCGTTCTCTAGCAAACCCAATAGTTAACATGCTTCTCGATATGTTTGACATTGGTGGCCATTCGCAGTTCTCAAATGCGCAAATGATTTTGGCCCACGTATATTTACCAACAACAGTCGCAAATAAAAACATTCATCATTTCTAGGATGAACAGTATACATGCGACGTATACTTAAAATGAAATGTACTTATTTTCGTGAGAGCTACTCACACACCACGTACTGGTGCCGTTGTAGTTCATGCTGTTTTCCTGAATTTTCTTTGCTATAAACTTGACGGAGCCCGAGACCTTTCCATATCCTACTTTAAATAAAAAATAAAAAAAAACGTTATCCCACATAATAAAATAATATTCGTTTTGAAATTCTTAGATTTAAATTAATTTGGTTCAGTAAAACATACAAGAACTGAACTTGAGACGGCTATAAAAAAAAATAGCAGTCAGATCGGAGTAATTCTTTTTGATTGGTTTGTACCATTTAGTCTAAAATTTCAAAATATTATTGCATAATTAATGCATGAATAGTATGTTGACAATTTGACTTTTTTCCGCGAAATCCCCAGTGTGCAACATCATGTGTTTTGATGAATGAAATCAGAGAAATTCTTCCTGAAAATGGTAATTTTGTGCTTGCAACACCTACTCAATAAAGAGTGCATGCCTTTATGAACCGCAGAGATATTTTCAATACGCAAAAACTAAATGGAATGTCCTAAAACACCACTCCATCTATCTTCTTTCCCACAACCTTATATTCTAGTACTCACACAATGCCTTGACATTAGGATCATCAGGAGGGACAGAAGTCATCCCTTGAAAGCTGGGCCTATTAAAAGCAATACTCTAAGATACGTTCCCTCTCTTTGAAATTTTATTCTTATTATTTTATTCTGATAAATCTTTGTTATTTTATTGCTGTTACCCAAAAGAGGTTCCGAAATATTAGAACTTCTTTAAAATAATATTTGTATATAATAATTATACTTATTTAATTTTTTAATATTTTACAAGTAATTTATGGATTAAGTACTAAGTCTTTATATAAAAAATTAAGTTATTATTTGATTATTACTTTTATTTTTATTCGACCTTTTTTAATTTAATTAAATATGAACTAATCTTTTAACGGTCTTTTAAATAATTTAACGATTTTATTTTTTTTTTCTTTCGATATTTCGCTTTCCTGTAGAAAGCTTCTTCAGAAAATTAATTTTTATAAAAAAAGGAAGAAGCTTTCCACAGGAAAGCGAAATATCGAAAGAAAAAAAAAATATAATCGTTAAATTAAAAACCGTTAATAAAAAATTAAGTTTATTTTTATTTTTTGTTTTAGTTTGTCAACAATTTTTCATCCTTATTTTATTTAATAAATTGTTTCTACACTTTTTTCTATTCCTGAAGACATTGAGAATGGTTTGGCGAAATATCGAAAACTAAAATATAAGGATCATAAGAATATAAACAGTAAATTAGTTATAAAATTTTTTTATTTGCGATTTTATTATGCAATTTTATTGTTTTGTTTTGTTTGAGCTTAAAAAATAAAATAACTTGCCAGTTTTCTGACTGCCTTCAAAATGATGTTTTAAATTCGATAACATACCTGCAAAGAAATAATTATAAAATATAACGTTAAAAATAAATGCCATAAAAAAATATAATTATTTATAGGATTTTTAAATATGAAAGAGTACAGCACATTGATAAAATTAAAATTTTTAATAATTAAACCAGCTAAATTTAATTGTTAATTGAAAGGATGGAAAATAATTTAAACGTCCATTGACTTCATAAAGAATAAAATTTACAATTCATAAATAATCAAGTTTTAGTTATTTAGCTGAATGTTCAACGGAACTGCCTTTTTTTTCATCATAAAAACAAGTATTTCATGTATGAATGAATGAGTGAACGCCTAACTTTGTCCTCAATTATTTATGATGGAAATAGAGGTCAGTAAAACTGTAGTAACTGTTGATTCCAGAACATTAAAATAAAATCCTATGACAAGTTTTTCACCAAGCTTCACTTGGCTTGTATAAAGTTAATGTTGTTATTATTGTTGTTGTTGTTATTTTTTATGTTATTGAACATAAAAAACGAACAAAGTGAAAGTGATATAAAGAATACCCATGGAAAAAATACAAAAAAATAACAAACACGGACACACAAATGCATAAAGAAATGGAAGTTGTTAAACATACTCGCACAATTAATACCGGCAACCAATGCCAGCAACAAGAATCACTTGTTGGTTTTTTTAACTCTTTATATTAATAAGATACACAGAGATGGGATATCTTAGCATTAGTTAATTTAAAGAAAGCAACATTTTCAAAATCTACTCTGTATTCAGTTGCTAGGGAGAATATGTCGTGGCTGTTTTTCCAAGAGGATAAAGGTTTTTAAAAAACCTGACTTAAAGTCAATAGCACAGGAAGGAGAAAATGTTAAGCAGAAAGCATGGAATCTAAAACTAAGATTACGAAATAATATTGAAATTAATTTTTGATTCTTATATGTCATAGCAAAACATTGCTTAGACATACTGTTGATAACAAAGTAAAGACCTGAAAAAAATATTTAGCTTCAATAACAGTTTCCATAAATTCCCTAAAATAATTCATAAATTGATTTCTAAGCATATGATTATATTAGAGGCCTAGGTTCTATCCCAGATAGAGCTTATTTAGTAATTTTTGTTAATGTACTTTTTAAATCATGCTATAGTAATAACCAACCAGAAGCGTGGCAATACTACTCGAAATTAATAACAAGACTAAGAAACCCCCCTTCACTAGGATTTCGAATAACATCTTAAAACTGAATGAACTGCCACTATATATGTATGGCACTTCCTATAAAGATACAACTCCAACATAGACAATCAGGAGAAGAACATATTAGTCAAATAACTTCGTCTTTGGAGATAACCTTTAATAATATAACTTATGTTACAACGAACAAAGCAAAACATGTCTAGGGTAAATTTAAACTATTTGTCTAGAAAAGTCATCATTTACATTAAATTATATTCATTATTGAAATACCCTTTAAATTCTTTTTTATTTACGGTTACAGTAGAAGATGTAAACGAAAACACACAAGTATTTCTTATTTTTTTAAATGACGTTCTTTGTCAAACTTTCAATCCTACATACTCCTCCGTAGATGACAGCACCATTTGTCATTCGCAATAGACCGAACCAACTGGAGGTGGTTTCCCAAAAGGCAAAATATTAATGGTACGCTCAATCACAATCTCGCGACAATTTCCAAAGTGGCTCGTATGAATACAGTCAGTTGTTAATGCCCGTAATACTCAACGTTGCATGCTTACGCATTATGTGTGTTCGGAAGTGATGCTGCATCTGTTATTGTCGGCGATATAAGTATTAAGGTATTGAAAGCTCTTAATTTTCTCGGCATAAAAATATGGCATGATATTCGATGGACTTAGCACATTTTTCAGGTTTCTAAAGAAGCATGCAAGTTGTTAGGTTTTCTAAAACGGTGCAAAAAAAAAACTTCACTGCATCCGAATTTGGTACAATTTATACCACCCACATCCTTCCAAAAATGGGATGCAACTCTCATGTATGGGCCGACTGTCCAAAGTTAATTTTGGAGTTGCTCGACTGCATACAAGAGAGGGACAAGAGGTTCAGTAGGGTATCCAACTCTATTGATTCTCAAGAGCATCGATGCAATGTGGGCTGGATTTCACTGTTTTATAGTTACTTCAATGGTAAGTGCTCTAATGAAATTCGAGAACTTGTAACCGTTATTCGCACGTTTTTAGATTTAACACGCTTTTCATTAAGGTCCCATCCATTTGTGATTGATTGGCCGGTGAATCGCACTATGCATTACAGGGAAAATTTGTACCTCCAAAGATCATTCTTATCACTTTCAGTGCAGGAAAGTTTAAATCAAATATTCACAAATACTACTCTCTTTTTCCTCCTCCTAATGCTAGGACAATGCATTGGATGAGTAGGGGTCATTCCCTGAGTGCTGGTCCGAAAAGTAAAATTTTTGAAGAACTATATGGATTGGCTTCATACCCTTAAATTCTTAGGTTTATTTTCTTTAACTTCCTGTTATTGATTAAACTCGATATAGACGTTTATTAAGGTTCAATTTAAAATTCAAAAATTAACCGGGTGAGCTTTTGGGGAAACCCTCTCAATTGCAATTCTGCGGCCACTAAAGTAAAAAATACAAACAAATTCAGAAACTTCTCTCATTTTTTGGAGTCGATATGTTTAGTATATTTAGAACTGATAATTTTAATATTTTGCATAAAGCTTTAAAGCAGAATGCTTTTGAAACACAAGCCCATCTCTGATGCTCAATATTAAAAATAAAACTACAAATTGCAAGGGTAATGTAATTTGCAATAAAGACAAAAAAATATACATCTCTAGCTTGCAAAGAGTACCATACTACACTATTCAGCTTTCAACACTTAAGTGCAGATAGGCACGTCGAATGCAGCGGCACAGATTTACCACAATTTTGTTATTTTTTTTTGTTTTTTTACTATTGCTTTTTACCATGTAACGCTGTTGCTGGATGTTTATTTCTTTTAATTCTTTTTTTTACGAGTTGCAAGATGATTGAAAAAAAAAACTTATTGCAATCGTAGTCAAATAAAATTTTTCTAGCTGCATGCAGCATTAAAAACGAACGAGGCAACAGTATTGTGTGCATTAACGACTTCTTGGGTGTAAGTTTGTGCAATAAACAAGAGAAACAACAACAAAAGGTAAAGCAAATAAATACTTTACAAGTGTGAGAGTCATAAACTTGTAGACAAATGCGCGTTTTACTTTAAACAAGGCACTGAATGCCACATAATGTTACACATATACCCACACTCATCCCAGCAAGCTGAAATGAACGAGAGCCTAAAGATTTCTTATGGGAAAAGGCGTATCGTTTTTGTGATGATTTTTTGCTTTTTTTTTTTTTTTTGATAAAAAATGAAATAATGGAGGGATGATTTTGATTTCTTTATTTTCATGTTGATACAGGTGAATGAATTCACCTGAATATAACAGCAATTGAAAAGATCCAATATAAAAGCTTATCCAAGAGCTGCAACCAGAAGAAATGCAAACTCATACAATATTATTTGCAAGTTTATTTAAAACAAATTAATAACATTTAAATTATTTTATATTTTAAAATTTTTTTTTTATTTATTAAACAAAATAGGAAGTTAGAGAAAAATATATAATGAATAAATGTTTGAATAGAAACTAATTATATTGGAAATGGCATGTCTACAATAGCTTAAGACTGTCTGTTGCACAATGAGAATTCGGTGAAAATGCAAAAAACGGGAATAAAGAAAATTAAAATAAATCTGGAGATTGTTGAATATTTTCCTTAAGTCTTGACTTGCTTTCCTTAAGCTTTGATCCGTTTTATTTCAATCCCATAGTTTTAAAAATCCTATAGAAATAAAAGCCTCTAGTGTGCTCAGACTAGTATTGCATTTATTACTTTAAAATATAAATTTAAGCACTAAGACTGGGATATTGTGTCGATTTTGTTTTTGCAATTTTAAACAGGATATTTTCGAATACTCAAAGATTTGTTCTCTCCCATTTTTCAAAAACCATTATTCATTATTATAAAGTCTAACATGAACTGCAGCAGCCTTAGGCTTTAAAGCTTCTATTTTGCTTGGTTCTTCGAATGATATAGCATGAATCCACTTGAGAGCTTTCACTGATACGAGCCCAGAACTGGTAAGCGTTAACGAAATTCTTCTGAGTCATATACATGTATTCTCACCACAACTTTCGGAACCATTTAAACTTTTAAGTTTAAACAGTCCAGTTAGATTCTAATACTTCTTTATGTTAAAGCCTTTAATGATGGAAAAGAAATTTTGGTCAAACAGTGGTGCAGTTCTTCTCACTAAATTTAAACTATCAGAGGATGCATTCGACGACATATATTCTAAGAGAAATTTTATATACAAATTCTTTAGCGCATACCGATGTTTGCATATGCTGCAAGCGTAATCGTAAGCCTTGACAAAATCCGAGAACTCTCTGCCCTTTTCTTGTCAATACAAGAAAAGCATCTTCGGCTTAATTGGTATATCTAGGAAAGGATATGAAGGAATTGATTTTATTGAACAGTCGTGATTGTGCTTTCGAAGTGAATAAACGTGTGTATCGGAAAAAAAAAGAAAAATAATAATTAGAGTGTGACGGAAAACTTTAAAAAAAAAGAAACGAAAATCCTTATTAACCTTTTTGAGAAGCGTATAGAAGGCAAATTTTTTTTTTGATACAATAAGAATCAGTTTAACATCCTATTAAAAAATTACAAAATACGAGTAAGCAAGCAAACAGAAAACAAAAACTGCATACAGCTACTTTAAAAAACAACAGTAACAAAAACAGATTGTGTGTGATAATAGCAAACAAACAAAAAATCTGCATACAGTTATTATAAATAACATTAGCAAATAATTATTAGAATAAAAAAAAAAAAATCAGTGCATGAGCTGTCAAAACCGCTCCATTGCCAGCGGGCCAAATAACCGAAATGCTTACATGGTGATAGACTCAACAGGTGGAAACCTTGTGAGAGTTAATGACCCTCTACATAATAAAAACTATCTCAGTGTGAAACCAAAAACTAACTTAAATATAAGTACAAGTGCGCCGGATTTAAATGAATGCAATGAACAGGTCACAAACCTTACTCAAACTATACAAAATTTTAAAAGGAAAAATAGTGAAATATCTAATAATTTAGTACCTGTCTCCAATAGTGCTAATTTAAAAAAGACTAAAACACAAATAGGCATGGATCGTTATATAACAGTAGTAAAAAGGGGCAGAAGCCCTAAATCTGCCGATATAGAATCAGCAGCTAAATTACCAAAGGGTATAAATAATGGAAGGTTATCGTCGCAAAACCGTTTTGCTATACTTCAACACGAGAAAAACGAAGGAAACTCTTTAATTAAAGCAAGTAAGCCACCTCCAATCTACTTAAGGGAAAAGAATTCAAATGATCTCATTAAAACTTTAATTTCTGTGGTTGGAGAAAATTCGTTCTATGTTACACCGATTAAACGTGGTAACATCTTCGAAACTAAAATTCAAGTTAAACTGGAAAACGACTATCGCAAAACTGTAAAGGAACTCGAAAACCTCAAGAAAAACTTTTATACTTATCAGCTTAAGAGCGCAAAAGGCCTCCAAGTAGTCATCAAAGGTGTTGATTCCTACATTGAACCCGAAGAAATAAAAACTAGCCTGGTCTCAATGGGCTTTAAAATTAGATCGGTAAGCAATATAAAAAACAGAGAAAACATCCCGCAACCACTTTTTCGTATAGAATTAGAGCCTGGTGATATTAAACTTAATAAAAATCAAACGCACCCTATTTACGACCTAAAATATTTGCTACACCGACGAATTACTGTTGAAGAGCCACATAAAAGAAAAGGACCCGTTCAGTGTATGAACTGTCAAGAATATGGTCACACAAGGACATATTGTAAGTTAAAATCTGTTTGCGTAGTATGTGGAGATCTCCACAATACGGCCAAGTGCGACAAATCCAAAGACGACTCCAAGGCTAAAAGATGCAGTAGTTGCGGTGGAAACCACACTGCCAACTATAGGGGTTGTCCTGTTTATGAGGTTGTAAAACGCTCATTAACCCACAAAACTGTTGTTGCCCCTTCGCAATCGTCCCAGGCACCTATTCCTATTTATCCCCCCTTGGCTACTAAAAAATTTTCATATGCCGATGTATTAAAGCCAAATCAGCCCACAGTACAAAAGGAATTGACTACAAAAGTCCCATCCGGCTCAGATTTTGGTCGCCTTGAGAGTCTAATTGAAAATATGGTGCAAACAGTAAACCAATTTATGACTAGTATGACTGGCATGATGCAGGAAATGCAGAAGATGCAGTCATCGTTATTACAGGCCATTCTTAATAAACCATGAACTCGATTATTTTCTTATTAAACATAAAGTAGATATAATGTTGATTTCGGAGACTCATATGTCGTCAAGAAGCAGCTTTAGAATGAGTGGTTATACTTTTTATAATACTAACGATCCTAGAGACAGATCATGCGGCGGTTCGGCAATATTGATAAAATCGAGAATCAAACACAATTTATTGTGTGGTCTTGCTGAAAATTATCTTCAAGCAACTACTGTCTGTGTTGAAAATTTTGCTCATAACCTCGTGATTTCCTCAGTGTATTGACGTTACATTAGCAAACTTCCAACACCTTGGAAATTCACTGGCATGACCCAACATGCTGAAAAGGATTACTAACAGACACACTAACATCGAAGATCACTATTTCAAGACCAGTGCTGGTACCTCATCCGCCCCAGGCAGACTTGTTGATGTTGAGATCTGCTACAACCTTTTAAACCGCTTGACCTCGAAAAAATATCTTCGGCATTGTAGCGGCTACGCTGTCAATCTCGGGAGGTGGTTTACTAAGAGTGGGTCAGATAATATTTGATCATTCGTTAAAGGAGTCGGAATTGAAAAACTAGCATTATCGCTTACTCTTTTAACAAATGAATACAAGTTCTTACTACCCCTAAGAGTAGCAAGAACCTTAGCACAAAGGCGCTTATCGTATTAATTTTTTTCACGCCTTAGTACACTGACACACGAAGTTCGCCTTTTAGCCTAACGAATCAGTATCTGCGATTTTGTTTTTATGTCGGGTACTGAATGCTTCCTCTCTTAATCTGACTGCATTGAACCAAGATTTTGATCTGGCTTTAAACGAAATTTTTTTGGATGGGATAAATGTTTTCATTCCAAAGAAAAGGATATTTGTAACCATTTCCGGCATGGCATTGGCAGTAGTGTTCAAGAAACATAATTGTTTCCAATTAAATTGTCTAAGAAATACGTTGGTAGCTGATTTCGAAACGTTGTGAAGCTGCGAATATGAAAAGGAGACGGAGATGGTACAGTGATCGGAGTTAGCGAGAGCTTTACAAACACTAACATAATTCTCTTGGAGATTGAAAGTTGGAAAATGGTTAAGTACAAGAAATGTGTGTGTTGGCTCATTCACCTGTTGCGCAAGGTGATTATGCGGGGCAAATAACTCAACATACTGGCCCTCAGTGAAAATATGCAAAATATTGGCCCTGATCCACAAAATTTATATACAGCGAGTTTTATATGATTTGCAAATAAAAACATAGAGAAACTGGAAGCTTATTTAAGAACCTTTTTATATATTTAATCCCTAGGAGCGCCAAATACTAACAGTATAACAATCTTTATCAACTCAAAAATAACTGGCTTTTCTCGTGTCATCAAACCTTCTTTTTTTCCAAAAATTAAAATCTCAAGTCAAGTTTAAAACAAAAAAAATTAAAAAAAAAACCAAATGTTAATGCACACATGTCACTCTTTGCACATGTCCGACAGTAATGACAATAATTTTGTATCATAAATTAATGGCCCATTGGAAAGTTAACACCTCATAAAAATAGCAAAAGCAACAACAAACAGCAGAACATAAAAATAAAATGCTAATAATGTGGCATGCCAACAAGTGAACGAGGACGCAACAATTTCAAAAGAAAATTCCCACTACCGCTTGCAACAAAAACCAAAAACAAGAAGAAGAAAAAGCACAACAATAAATATAGCGACAACATATTCAATGTTGTACTTGTTGTTGCCGCCTTAAATTGCTGCTTTTAAGAAAAAGACAATAAGAGGCTGGCTAAAAGCATTTTTTATTGCTTTTGTTATTGTAGTTGTTGTAGTTGTTGTTTTGTAAATGTCTTCATTAAGCTTTTTTTTTGAACAAAACGCTACAAACATTAAATTGTTTTTGGTTTTGTAAAAATATTTCCCTGTTGCATGTTGATTTTATGTTAAAGATTATGAAAATGATTTTTTTTTAGCATTTTTTTCTGTTGTAGTTATTGTTATTGTTTGGTTTGTTTCTTGTGAGTTAAATTTGTTGGCTGGTTGTTCAAACAGATAAAAGAAGCAAAACGAAGAAGAAAAATAGAAAATTTATTTAATTTATTGTAGCCTCAAAACAACACAACACAACACAGCACAACATAATAAAATGTTGAAGTGTTGGAATTTTGAAATGCTTAAAGTTTTGCAAAAAGGAATTTCTTTATAAATAATTAAATGCGTTAAGGACTTGTTATATGTTATACATATATGTAATACGTGTGTGTGCCTGTATGACAATTTCCCTTGTTTTGCTATTTGTAACACTACTAAATGAAATTATTTCTGGGCTCAAGCCACAGCTTGAAAACAATTCACACATGGCCAGGAGTAGATTGCAGTCAGTTTTTTCTGAACTACGCAAGTAAGAAAGCAGAAATAAAGAGACTCAAGTCAAGCTTGACAAATTCCTGATCTAAGAAAATCATAATGTTATTACGATTCATAAATTTATGCTTTTATAGGTTTGCAAGAGACTTCCACAATTATGGGTTTTGAACAACCAGGTCACAAGAGGGGCAGGACAGCCAGGTGCCCCTGTAGGCTAGTAGGTAGTGTACTAGCTTGTCAATATGGGTGTTGTGGGTTCTTTTCCCAACTAAGACCTTGTTTTTTTCACTACAAAAATAAAAATTGTGTGTCGGTGGGGCTGCTCAGCAATGAAGGCATAGTCACTGGTCGCTGTGCTGTCTTTATACGACAGTTAATTTCAGTAACTATCCTTCTACTTTCGCCACCTGTTTCATCTCTTCTCCATCCCTTTCCTAAAGAGTGTAGCGCGGTACTTGAATAAATTGGCATTGTTGCTTGAAGTGCACGTTTCAAGAGACGACCGTACATTTTTTTGTAAGCCCATGAGTTCATGACCCATCTGCATGTGTATTCTAACGTGACGACGATAACGAATATATATTCGTTCATTTAACCATTTTCGAAAATCATTCATGAAATCTACCATGATCGAATTAAATAAGCAAATTAGTGTGCAAGAAAGTGATAAGGTTACATTTTAATATTAGGGGAAAATTAAAAGTGGATTGGCGACTTTTAACCGATGTTTATAATTTTCATAAATAACACTTACGAAATAAAGTTTTTGGTAAAATAAAAAAAAAAAATTTTTTTTGAAAGAACAGAAGAAGACAATATAAAATTTCAATTGTTATGAATTATTTTCAAGAAAAAATATTTGATAAAGTATCACAACACGATACTAATGAAAAGAATTTCATTAAATTATCAAAACGTTTGGAACATTTATGTAAGTCAAAATAATAAGAGATACATGAAAAATAATTATCACATGAGCTTAAACGTTTATAAATGATTGGCTGGCCGCCAAAGTAGTTGTTTCTGTTAAAGTCGCTTTGCTAATTGACGGCAAATATACGAGTATATAAAAATGGAAAAAAAATATTTCGGTCTGCAGAAAATTCTTCCAAGAAGACACAATAGTGTTGAATAGCCAGAAATGCCAAATCTAACGGAATCGCATCATGCTCTTCAAGGGTCATATAGTTTTTAATGAAGTACTTTCCCGATAAACAACTTTTGATGTAGCTTCGACACAACACATTTAATTTAAGAAACTAATAAAAACAGTGCCTAAATTTTTAGCGGCTAGACACATCAAATACTAATCCAGCATTAGGGCTATAGGTGTGAAAATGTATTGAAATATGTTCACCGACGATTCTGGATGAAAAATTTAAAAAATTTCATTATTTTTCATGCTGGATGTCAAGCTGTGCGCTCTTCCAGCACAGTCAAACATAGTGATCTTTGAAAATAAAGATCTAAAGGAAAATTTGAAATGAAACAAACACTTCCAAATTCTTCAAAGCAGACACAACAGCACTGAATAGCCAGATTGGCTGAAACTGACGGAATCGTATCATATCATACTCTTCAATAAAAACTTCCTTGCCGATAAACCACTTTTAGTGAAAGTTGGACACAATAAATTTAAAATAAAAACTAATCAATTTTTAAGCAGGCTAGACACAATGAAAATACCCATCCACCATCATGGGGAGCACTTGTAATAATGTATTGGAATATGTTCACCGACGATTTTGTATAAAACAAATTAAAAGAAATTGATTTTCATCATGCTGAATGTCAAACTATGACATATTTAATGTGTTTGCTCTTCAAGCTCGCACAGCTTTAAAAATAATATCCGGGGGAAAATCTAAAACTGTAATGCTGACAACTCAACTTCAATCTAAGCGTCAATGTTTGACAAGAGCCATCTATTATGTATGCAATAAAGCATCCAACACCTATAAACAATTGTAACCTAAAGCATTTTGATTGCTTAAAGATCACTTCAGTGCGATCCTACTCCCAATGACGAATTTTTTGTAACTGCTTATGGACTTAATAAATTGATAATTTTAAATTTAAAAAAGTACAACCAGTCATTAGATATTAATAATAATTCTCTTCTTCTAAATCCATTAAAAGTTTTATTTGTTAGAGAAATTAAAATTTGATAATCAGAAGAATAAACCTAGAGCTTAACCAATAGATTATGATGTTATCTTTTGAAGAAATAAAAAAATATTATTACAATTATATAATAACTATTTCTGTTGGTGCTGTCTACGTTGTTTTAATCACAAAAGTACTTTATAGCCGTTTGTCCAGACAGTCGTAAAAAATACGCTTTCAATTAATAATGACACTGTTTTTGATATTTCAATTTTTTATATTTAATTTGTTTAATAACTAATTAAAAACATGACAAAAGCAACAACAGGAAAATATTAAAATAATATTTTTAATAATTTGTCAGTACCTAACGATCTTAGTTTAAAGCAATTTATACGTACTTTTTATTCTTTTTATTAGGAAATCTAAATCTACGGTTAGTTTTTCGTCCCATTTATTTTTGGGACTTAATCGTAAAGTTTTCGTTAATTGTTCAGTTAATGGCAATACCATGTACCAGGTTGTGGCAAATCTGAATTTACTTTTATTTGGGTACGGTTTTCTGTCGACCCACGTCAAATTCAGTTTGTGAACCGGTTTCGGCCATTTGCCATTTTCAGTGTTTTCTTCGTACTGCGAGTACTCGAGTGTCGACGGAAAACGGCACCCAAATAAAAGTAAATTAAAACCCGTCGGAAAATTTACGCACATATCAAATCTGAATTTATTAATTTTTGGCAGCAGTAGAAATATCAAATTCGAGTATGCGGAAAAAATTAAGAAAGTCGCCACTATTATCACATGATACATGTTTCCAGCTGTTTCTGTCGTTATATTTTTTTATTTTTAATTTTTGAAATTTTTATTGCCACTGTTTTTAAACTTTGTTTTTAAAAAGATCCAGAAATGGATGATGTTCACCTGGGAAAGGCAGCTGCACCAAACGATGAAATCATGCAGCGTCTCGTTTGCCTTCTGCACCCTTTCTCATAATTCGATTCCATAGAGTTTTCTCTTACTTGCTTGCTTACTTAGTAAAAGCGCCATTATGTCTTCGTAGTTATTTCTGCAAGCTTTCGAGTATCTCGGCTAATACACCCTTTAAAACCAGAATTAGCTCGATAGCCTTTTCTGCATTGCCCCACTGTCTCAAATTTAAACTTAAACTCATTGTAAAGTGTTGGCGTACTCAGTCACGACCCTCACTGGCCTCTCAGAAACTTAAAGATAACCCATTTGCGTTTTTCTTTCATGGAATTCTCCCTCCATTTTTCTCTTTAGGTCCCCGGGGCCACATATATATGGTCTTTATAGAACTTCGACTAGACACAGTGCAACTGCGGGAAAAAGGGAGCCCAGTCCCCTGAAATCAGCAGGGGTACAACTGGAAACTCCACTTTATTTCCACGGGAATCAGTGACCCGCAGAGTTCCGTTATTTGTCTCTTTAGACACTTAACTGTTTTCTGGCTGATTATTGAGGTTGGCCCTTTATGGGAGTATAGTGGTGGTTGTGGTTTCGCGGCCCCATATCAGGTGTATTGTTTAATATGGTGGCCAGGATAATTTCGCAGTTAATGACACGCTAGGTGAATGATCCAGTCCAGTGAGCATGCTGGACATGTGTTCTGGACAGGAGTTGGAAAGTCTCCAACTCTTAAGCAAAGAGTGATGATTTGCAGCTCTGCTCTGGAATCATCGAAGTTGCAACTACAAAGTTCTGTTGCATAGAATTACAGTTACGGCTTCCTAGGACGAGCATGACGCTCCAAATTATGCAGTGGTTTGGTCCACCATCTGATTAAGGCTTCATGGCCAGGCGCGGATGTAAATCGAATCACACAGTTTCTCTTCAGGTCGGACAGTTTTGCCTCATATTCGCCAACTCACTGTGCCATAGTATACACTCGTTTGCCGAAGACATCTGATATTCTTGAAGTCTTTCCCCGTTGGCTCTAGAACTGTCTTATATTAAATAAACTTTAGCACTGTTGGCTCTAGCGATTTCTTGAAGCTTCTGCTTGTTTTCACTTGAGGTATACTCAATTTCTTCTTTTTCTTCAATTTCGTATGTCCTTATATCGATATCACGTCGCTTGAATTCATCAATTTACCTCTCTGCCTTATTGCCCGTTATCGGTAGATTTTATTTATGCAGCTGCTTTTTTAGCTGTTCAACTTTTAGCTGGTCGAAATTAATTGCAATTTAATTAATTTTTAAATTTTACAATTTCACTGTTGACACCAGTTGTTATGTTTATTCCTTTGTTATTTTTAGTTCTCTTAGTGCAAAATAATAACACAGTACTTTAGAGTTTATATGAAATTAAACGATTTACTTACTTTCAATATACTCAAAATAAATGCCATGGTAACTTTGTTTTTTTTTACTCACCGATGACTCAACTTGAGTTAATACATTTGCCCAGCGAATGATGATTATATAGTTGTTTTAAACGGTGCCCGCATATACAAGAATATTCTACTTTAACATTACCGCATAATGTTGTTGTTATTATTATTCTGTTTAGGCGCCTGGTTTTGTTTATTGTGTTTATATTATTTGGTAGAATTTCTTATAAGCGTGTTGTTGTTGTTGGCCTACATATGTAAGATTTCTTAAAATACTATGCAGTTTATAAAATGCACAATGGGTTGTATAATATATTTTTATAAATCAATTAATAATAAATGTTTTGAGCACTTGATTAGCAATTGTATTGTCTGCCGTATCGGTCATGGTGTCCGCCTTCCTACTGCTGTTGCTATTGGAAACGGTTTTTAAGTTTTATATAAACGCCACCTGTGGTACTTTATTGTCTTTTATAATATTTTCCTGATAAAAGGGACCTATCGTCGTCAATCACTTCTACTCTCGTTTGACCAATTGGCCTGATAGTCCTTATTAAAGAGAAATTTGATGCCAATTTTGCCCAACTTTATTATATCGGCAAGCGAAAAAAGAACAATGAAAATCTAAAAAAAATATAACCAGAATTGCACCAGCCACTAAGGTATATTAATGCCGTTTGTCTCTGTGAAACTTACAAAACGATCTCCAGGAGAAAAACAAAACATAGTGTTTCCTTAAAAGGCTTATTACCACCACATGGGTTACCGTTTGGCGGACATGTCTAAAATTCTTAAGAATGAACACAATATTTTTGTCTGCCTTTATGTTGCTTTTGTTTTGCCCTACACTGTATCCATATCATACACTCAGATTATGGAATATTAAACAACAACTAAAAAACAGCTGATGTAATCTGCAATTGAGTTCAATGTGACGTTTGGCTGTTTGAGATTTTACAGTGTCATTAACTAAATAGCCGTTTTAATTCAAAAGCAAAAGAAACAATAATTGATAACACAAAAACAGAGGTTGCAATTAAAACAAGTATACTTACTTTCATTTACCTCTTTCACGCTCGTCAAGGCTGGTTATGCACTTCATTGCAAAACAGTTATAATTTGAGTTGTTTTCAATAAGACACGTGTTGCTTTTGTTTTGATGGGGTAATTGTGCAGTTGTTGAATAGTAAATGTGTGTTTGTGGGATTGTGGAACAAAGTGCTAAAGTTCTTTTTTTTCTTGTGTGAAACTATAAAAATATTTTTTCTTTAAGCAACTAAGTTATGAATCATGAGTAGCAAAAAAGGAGAAAATTTTCTCTTATTTACTATTGAATATAAAACAATAAAATAAGCCTGACCTTAAGAAAGTTAGGCTAGATATCGCGTTATGTAAAGTCGGAATCAAGAAGATAAAATATGAGGGTAAAAATAAACGAAGGTCTGATACCAGGTAGCTATAAAGAAAACAGTAGTAGTGCTAATTGCTTGACATTATTGCTTCTAAGTTATTAAGGAGTCAGTCCATATCCCTACTGAAAATTCAATATATAAAGGGTCCGCCATCTAACCTTTTTTTTCAACTAGTGCTTATTTTGTGAATGGTAACACTTAGCTTATGCTTGATTTGACAGATAATTAATTATATTCTTCCACTAAATGAATATGGTTGTGTATACGCTTAAACAACGCTGGAAAATATTGCGACATTACTTTGAAAATCATGGTAATAATGCAGAATGTGTGCGAAAATTGCGTACGGATTTTGGAAGAAGAGCAGCACCGTCAGCTCCATATGTTCGTTATCTTGTGGAAAAAGTGAAAGAAACTGGCATCCTCATCGATAAACCAAAGCGTGAAAACCCAAAAACAGTGCGTACACCCGAGAATATTGCTGCCGTGACAGAAAGCGTGCGTGAAGCGCTATCGAGATCAATTCACCGTCGTTCTCAATAGTTAAACATTTCAGGGACATTATTGAGACGTATTTTGCATAAAGACCTTGGTATGACGCTATTCCAAGTCCAATTGGTTCAGGAGTTGAAGCCAAATGGCCATCCAATGCGTTTTCTCTTCGCTAAGTGGGCCTGCGATCGACTTACAGAAGATGCCGATTTTGCAAAAAAAAATCATCATTTCAGATAAAGCTCATTTTGATCTTGGCGGGAATGTAAACAAGTAAAATTGTCGTATTTGGCGCACACAAAACACGCACGCATACATTGAAAAGCCGACGCGAGCCCAAAACGGGTCACTATTTAATGCGGATTTTGGTCCAAAGGTATAATTGGGTCATTTTTCTTCGAAAATACGCAAGGAGTGGCCGTTACAGCCAATGGCGATCGTTATCGGGCCACGTTGAACGAATTTTTGTTCACAAGAATTAAAGAGGAGGATATTGGGAACATTTGGTTTCAACAGGAAGGTGCTACGTGCCACACAGCCGAAGCTGCACTCGATGTTTTGCTCTCTATTTTTGAAGATCGCTTTATCAGCCGCAGAGCTGATATCGTTTGGCCACTTCGGAGCTGCGATTTGACAGAGTTGGACTATTATTTGTGGGGTGCCGTCAAAGATAAGTGTTATGCCAACAAACCAGAGACAATTGACGCTTTAAAGAATAATATTCGTGGAGCCATTGGTGAAATACAGCTGCACACAATCGATAATGTGCTTAAAAATTGGACCGATCGTGTAGGCTACTGCATGGCCAGCCGAGGCAGCCATTTGAATGAACGTCGACGGAACCTTTATTTAATAAGGAAGTAGTGGCTGATTTGGGAAAAGGACTTGTTGGATAAAGTGAAGATCAACGGCATTGAAATTCGCATTATGTATTGGATAGCTGCGTTCATGAGAGTGTATGCGATCTTGAAAAGTACTACCAATTACTAAAGGATATTACTAAAGGATATTCAAAAATTTCAAATCTTTTTCTATTGAGACATTGTCTTGATCCGGAATTAGGAAAATAGTTCGGAATAAGAAAGTTAGATGAAGATTACAATTCAGAACTTTAAAGGCGTATTTTTGTTATACAAACTGTATTAGTTGCACGTTGGATACTGCTGTAGCAGTATTTGTATTCTTTTTTTTTTTGGGGTTTTCCTTTTTTTTCAGATTTTAGTTTGTGAGTCCAAAATCATCAGTAGAGCAATTTTTTTTTGTCCTAAAATGTGATCCCGCTTAACAAAGTTGACCACTTGGTGATGTAAAAACAGGCACCTTCAAATTTGTCAAGCCAATGGTAAAAAATGTTTATTCTTGATACAGAATGTCGTCTAACTTATGCTTGACCACTTGTAAATAAATTTCAAAACGCGAATACTACTGCGAATAAAAGTGTATTCGCGGATAAAAAATTAAAATTTTGGAGGAGAATTTTTTTTTTGTATTTTTTAGACCTCTCTTTGATATTTTGTGTCGAGCCTGTCGACTCAAATTTGGCAACCAAATTCTTACTAGCGGGCGCAAAAGGACGATTATGTTGTTCGAAAATATCACAAATTTTGCAAAATGTAACTTTAACAAAATCACCATTTTCATAGTGGATTTTAATTATTTTAATGCGATTTTCATGCGAACTTGAATTCATTGTAATAATTTTTAATGCATCTACTACGAATGTGTCAAAAAACTAAATGTCAAAAATATTACGTTGATATAACTTTTCTAACTTACAATCATACAAATTTTCCTCAGCCAGGAAGTCTATTGCAACGAATAAATATTTCAAAATCTCTTTTTTTTATTTCTTGACCTCTCCTTACGTTACTTATTATTTATTGTTTAAGCCTGGTAGACGGAAATGGCTTTGAAGAAGCTGACACAAAACCCTCCATTAGCAAGAGTAAAAGCAGCAAATGTGCTTATTTTGCTTTTATTGTCTCTTCGATAAATTTCCAAATACTGCAAGTCCAAATTCAATTTAATTTTTTATTTATTTAGAAATTAATTTTCTACTTTTTTGTGTTTTGAAAGTGTTACAGTTCTATATATACCCGGCTGCCTGATTATCATTTAAAATAGTTTTTTTTTTGCTTTTGCTAATGCAGCTGCTTAATATAAATTGTAATTCTTCTTTATTTGTTTTAGTTTTAATTAATTTGCAATTAATTAAATTTGATTTCTTTGTTTCGAATTCAAAACACAAAAGATTGCCTAATGACTGCTTCAGTGTCACATTTCATCATATTTACATTGTGATTTATGACTTTTTGTTGTTTTTGCGAATATGAGTTTTTATTTTATAATTATAAATTTAACCTTTATTTATTAGATTTTATAACAACATCAAGTAAATCTAATTTTAAAAATGATTTAAGTAACAGATAAACTGATTATGCGAGAAAGCAGATCTTTTAATTAAAATTATGGCGGCATATTCAACCGAAAAAGCACATTTTAAGAAATAAAATTTAAGCAAAAAAATATTATAATTTCTCCAAGTTTATATAAAGTAAGGAGTTATAAAATGATATTAATAGAATCTGGAAATAAAGTCTTTTTACAAATACCTAGTTTCGAATTCTTGTATTGTATTTATTAAGCAGAAAAATTTAGTTGAATTGGAAACAAATAGCAATTCACATCTGCCTAATTTATTTGAATTGATTCAAATTTCATTAAGTTTTTTTTTGTTGTAAAAAGAATTAATTCAAAATGTGTCAATTCAGTCAATGATTCATGAATTAATTCAAAAATTAAAAAGCAACAGTTATTTACCTCTTCTAGTTGAGATTCAAGTGAGATTTAAACAGCTGTTTTCTGATGTCTGTTTAACAGCCAGTGCACGGCCACCGTAATTGCTCAACGTTTTAAATTTCCTTAAATTCTGTGTACACACTTTTTTAGTGGTGACAGCAACAATTGTTTCAGTCTGCTTATCACATGCACATATAATTTCAAATTTTCAATGGATAACATTGTATATAATTTTCAACTAAATTTTCTAAACTGACTCTGCCCGCGATTGTATCTATAGACGACCTATTGAAGATATACGCTAAATTGCAATTTATTATTTTGCATAGAGGTTCAGCCGAAAAAACTTAACTTAAGTGGAATATTTTTTACTTATTTTCCAGAATTAAGGTACCGGTTAAAATGCGGTGGGAGGTGTTAAAGTGGAATGTCATTATCATTCATTCATGTCATTTATTATTTTTAATGGAAACGCATTACTGCACCTGAAATTCATTCATGTCATTTATCATTATTAATGGAAACGCATTATTGCACCTGAATTCATCAAACTGGCTTTGGTATGAAGCACATGCAGTTTTTGAAACCAATTTCTCTCATGAGAAATAGAAAATAAATAGTTTAATAAAACCAATAGATTCCTTTCGAAATAAATATTTTATCATATTCTCATAAATAATTTATTATTCAAAATATATAACGGTGTAAAATACTGTGTTGACCACAGTGCTTGAAGTTTTATAAACAATTGACCTACCAGCATATTCATATGATCAGTCCATGTTAATTTATTATTAAATACTATACCGAGGTTTTTAGCAGATTTAGCAATCGCAATTTTCTCATTGTTCAATACAATCCCCCCCAGGGCCACATTTATGGTCTTTACAGTGCGTAACCAGCTATCTAGATCTGTGCAACTGGGGGAAAAAGGGAGCCCAGTCCCCTGAAAACAGGCAGGGAGTCAACTGGAAATCTACTTTGTTTCCACGGGGATCAGTGAGCCGCAGAGTTCATTTTTTGTCTCTTTAGACATTTAATAGTTCTCTGACTGATCATTGAGGTTGGTCCCTATATGGGAGTATGGTGGTGGTTGTGGTTTGGCGGTCCCATAAGACTATAATGGTTATTATGGTGGCCAGGATCGTCTCACTGATAATGACACGCAAAGTGAATGATCCAGTCCAGTGAGCATGCTAGACATGTGTTCTGGACAGGAGTAGGAAAGTCTCCAACTCTTTAGCAAGGTGTGATGGTTTGCAGCCCTGCCCTGGAATCATTAAAGTTGCAACTAGGTGGTTCTGTTGCTTAGAATTATGTCTTCGGCTTCCTAGGACGCCTGTATGACGTTCCAAATTATACAATAGTGGTTTGTCCACCATCTGATTAAGGCTACATAGCCAGGTGCAGATGTAAAACAAATCACACATATATGATCTTAATGGAGAGCTACTATGTAGACCTGTGTAACTGGGGGAAAAAGCCAGCAGGGGTACAACTGGAAACTCCACTTTATTTCCACGGGAATCAGTAAGCTGCAGAGTTCGTTATTTGTCTCATTAGGCATTTAACTGTTCTCTGACTGATTATTGAGGTTGGCCCCTATATGGGAGTATCGTAGTGGTTGTGGATTCGCGGCCCCATATCAGTCTATGGTTCTATGGTGGCCGGGTTAATTTCACCTTTAATAACACCTACCTGGTGAAATGTTCCCAGATCCAGTGAGCGTGCTAGACATGTGTTCTGGACAGGAGTAGGAAAGTCTCCAACTCTTTAGCAAGGTGTGATGGTTTGCAGCCCTGCCCTGGAATCATTAAAGTTGCAACTAGGTGGTTCTGTTGCTTAGAATTATGTCTTCGGCTTCCTAGGACGCCTGTATGACGTTCCAAATTATACAATAGTGGTTTGTCCACCATCTGATTAAGGCTACATAGCCAGGTGCAGATGTAAAACAAATCACACATATATGATCTTAATGGAGAGCTACTATGTAGACCTGTGTAACTGGGGGAAAAAGCCAGCAGGGGTACAACTGAAAACTCCACTTTATTTCCACGGGAATCAGTAAGCCGCAGAGTTCGTTATTTGTCTCATTAGACATTTAACTGTTCTCTGACTGATTATTGAGGTTGGCCCCTATATGGGAGTATCGTAGTGGTTGTGGATTCGCGGCCCCATATCAGTCTATGGTTCTATGGTGGCCGGGTTAATTTCACCCTTAATAACACCTACCTGGTGAAATGTTCCCAGATCCAGTGAGCGTGCTAGACATGTGTTCTGGACAGGAGTTGGAAAGTCTCCAACTCTTTAGCAAGGAGTGATGATTTGCAGCCCTGCTCTGGAATCATCGAAGTTGCAACTAGAAAGTTCTGTTGTATAGAATTATAGCTTCGGCTTTCTAGGATGAGCATGACGTTCCAAATTATGCAGTGGTTTGGTCCACCATCTGATTAAGGCTTCATGACCAGGCGCGGATGTAAATCTAATCACACAGTTGTTCAATACAATATCATGAGACAGTACAAGGCTGCAAACTTTTTTTACATATAACGATGCATTTCGACTTAGATGGATTTAAGTAGAGCCCATTTGCATTTGCCCAATGGTAAATTCTATTCAGATCATCGTTTAAGGAGGTTATGCTGGAGTCAATATATCGAACAGAGTTACTTAGTGCTATTTAGTGCACATCATCTGCATATAAGTGTATACTGCAGCTAGAGAGTTTTTTTGGCAGATCATTCACATAGAGTGAAAATAGTAGCGCTACCAGGATGGTTCCTTGTGGCACTCCTCTAGTAAGAGGTAAGCTATCTGACCAAACATTATTCACCAACACCGATTGTATACGGTTGGATAAATATGGGGAGACAAGTTTAACTGACAGGTCAGAAAAACGAAAAAAGAATTTTAATTGCCATAATTTCATGATTGACCGTGTCAAATGCTTTAAAGAGGTCAAGGAGCACTAAGAAGTTAATATCTCCTCTATCTAACCCTTGCCGTAAGTTCTCACTTACATATGCAAGTGTCGTAACACATCCATGACTCTCTTAAAAACCTGATTGCATGGGAGATAATAAATCGTTGGAATTAACGTAATTATATATATCTGTCTAAATAGAAGTTTCTCCATTACTTTTGAAAGAAAACATAAGTTTACAATCGGCCTATATTCACCATTCCCTTTCCGTAACAGTACTTTTTTTGCATGTTTCCAATTTGATTGAAGTACACATGACATTATAATGCCATTAAATAAATGTGTTACAAAGGGGAGAATCACTGGTAAAAGCATTCTTATAAATTTCGAGTGAATACTACACACACCTATTGCATTCGACTTAATCGCAGCACATACCAAAACCACATCTTGTTAGGATATACATGAAAAATTAAAACGTTCAGCGGTACTCGAAGAGCTCGATGAAGAATTGAAAAAAAAACTCGGATCTGATTCGACAACCGGTATGTTGGTAAAAGCTCTATTTAAATCATTGCCATTCACATTGCAGTCCACACTGTTGTTTATATAACCAGTGCTAATTTCACGTAGAGTATCCCAGAACTGAAGCGTACAGCATAATACTCACTCTTAGCAATTTTATAGATTTATTAACATTTCTCCTGGCTATACAAAATTGATACTTTAACTCTGGTGTTTTAAACTTCTTCCACCTGGCGTAAGCAAGATCCCTTGCCTTAATTCTATCGCTAACAATATTCGAGAACAATGGTTTTTGGTTCGGAACAATTTTACGACGTTTAAGAGGCACTGTGTGATTCGATTTACATCCGCACCTGGCCATGAAGCCTTAATCAGATGGTGGATCTAACCACTGCATGATTTGGAACGTCATGCTCGTCCTAGAAAGCCGAAGCTATAGTTCTATGCAACAGAAACCTTCTAGGTGCAACTTTAATGATTCTAGAGCAGGGCTGTAAATCATCAAACCTTGCTAAAGAGTTGGAGACTCTCCAATTCCTGTCCAGGACACATGTCTAGCATGCTCACTGGACTGAATCATGAACCTAGCGTGTCATTATCAGTGAGATGATCCTGGCCACCATAGGAACCATTATAACTGTTATGGGGCCGAGAAACCACAACCACCACGATACTCCCATAAAGTGCCAACCTCAATAATCAGTCAGAGAACTATTAAATGTCTAAAGATTCCAATAATGAACTCTGCGGCTTACTGATTCCCGTGGAAATAAAGTGGAGTTTCCAGTTGACTCTGTGCCTATCTTCAGAGGACTGGGCTCCCTTTTTCCCCAGTTGCACTGTGTCTAGATAGTGCAATTCTATAAAGACCATATTTATGTGCCCCCGGGGGGGTTTAAGAGGCTTTGTTAGATCATAGATATATTAAATATTACGTTCCAAAAAAAGCGATTGATCCTCAACAAAAGGAATTAAATAGATATCACTCCAAGCCAGTCGCAAAGAGTGTTCCCTTAGCGCATCGTAGTCCAAGTGTTTGAAGTCGCGGTAATTGACACACCGTTCAATATATTCAACCTGAAAATTATATTTAAAAAAAAATCAGGTCTTGTTTAGAAAAACAAGAAGCTGAGATCTGATCGTACAAAATAATATTTGCGGTGGTTGAGGCAAAGAAAAGGTCAAACAGTGTACTTGTTGAGGATGTGCGATGTTTCGGCTTTGTCGTGTTAATAGGAAAAAGACCGAATGAAAATTATTATCCGAAAGACTCGTATCATTCATTTAATTAAAGTTGAAATCACCCGCTATAACTATATCATTATATTTGGACACATGGCGCTCAATAACTGCATATAAAGTAGAATAATGGTATTCTCTTATTCGGACGATATACACAACCCATAAGCATTTTCTTCCCATAAGAGGACACCTTTACAAAACAGATTCTATATTTTGCCCTGACGCATAATTTGCAGAAAAAGAATTTTTACATATTTTGCAACTGATGTTACTCTTCACAAATATGGCAACGCCACCACCATGACCTTCGCTATCAACACTGAATACTTTATATCCGCTGGGGCATATAGTATTATCATATGTTGATGCAATCAACCACGTCTTCGAGACGCAGATAACATCAACATTTGATCTCTCGAAAACCAATTTAATTTCGTCCGCTTTATTATTTAAGCTTTGTGCAATTCTATGAACTATTTTAAAGCCATGTCTATACTTGGCCATAATTCGTAACATATTATATTTTATATTTTTTATATTATACTTACAAGTATATTATTAGTATAATGGAGGAGAGCTATGGCAACAATGGCCTTAATCTTAATATTTTAACTAGTTTTAAATGGATTTGTAAAGGTTACAATTTTCATTGGTCATAGCACAGTCAATTAGTTGAGAAAAGTCGTTATTACTGAGATTCAAAGAATTTTTAAATGTATTAACGTGGAGACAGTTTAAACACAGATAATCAATGGTTATTGGCATGAAACTAGAGAAACGACATAGCTTTAATATTTTCTTATCAATTATATGAGCATTTAAGATTCTAGTGTGATCTTGTCCTTAGTTTTATTATTTTAATTTGATTTCTTCTTGATAGCAAGTTGTGATTTATATTATTGAATAGTGTGTAGGCGTTAACTTTGTAAGGGTTAATTTTTCTGTACCAGCCAGTGTTTAAGCTCCAATTGTTGTTAACTTTTGTTAAATAGAAAATAATAGAAAATAGGATTAGGTGTAGTTAAAGGAGGGACATTTAAAGCTGCTTTTACGGCTGCAGCCGCTGCCTTAATTTTCCAGAATAACCTGGGATCCAGATGAGTTTAATGTCAGGTTGTCTTTCAATAGTAACACTGCATTATGATTTTTGGGTAAAATTGATCATTATTGCAGTTTCTTATGGCATCCAGTGCAGAGAGAGAGAGAGAGAGAGAGAGTCCTTTAACATATTTGACAGACTCATAAATTGCTATTAGTTCAGCTGAGAATTTAGTGCTGTATTCTGGCAAAATGGAATTAAATAATGTTTTTTGTTTGTCTATAATGCTAAAGCTACTGCCCTTTAACGCCTTTAGAGCCATCTGTATAGATGGTCGTTTAACTGGTATAGGATTTCATTAAATTTTTTTTGATATATTTCTGTACTTGTTGTAGATTTTTTTAGTTCTTTGAGGAATGTGTGTGTTAATTGTGATTGAGTTGATGTCTCAGCTAGGAAGTTTGTTCGAATATAGTTGCTTTATATTGTATGATATGTTAAATTTGTCACATAATTGTACTACTCGTGTACAAAAGTCTTATATCTTATCATGTATTATGATATATGAATAAGGGTTTCTTTTAATTTTTAAACAGTATTTTTGTTATGAATTCAGGATTTTCTCATTTCGATTTAATCTCTGAATTTACTGCTTTGTTTCCTAACACATAAGCAGGAGCGAGTTGTATTTTGATTCTATTTCAAAATGCAAATCTCAAAAAAGCAAACTCTTCAATAAGGCAAGCAAAAAAAAAACTATATTATGATTAAATTCTATGGTGGTAGTTAAATTATATTATTATTTAAAATTATAATAATAATAATTTGGATAATGCTTTTACCATACCTGTTGAAATTTTAATTATACAGCCCTTTGTCAATGCGAATTTTTACTACTCTGAATTTACTACTTATTTGTATACTTTTCTGTATTCCCCATTTTATACTTTTTATCTTCCCTTTTCTGAATAAACTCTTGAACTATAAACACGAGTCTGATTAAACAGTACTTCGTTGTTAAAAATACTGCGTCCCAACCATAACAATAACATTGTACAATTTTGCCATAATCATGTCTAAGGTAATAACATATTATAATAGAATTTAACCATAACATGATATAAAACTGTAAAGGAAATAAAAAAGTAAATATTTTAGTTTATACATTTTCGTTTTTTTAAATTAACGACAAAAACATATTTTTGAACTGAGAGTAAAGCATTCAGCCAACGAAGAACACATTTATTTTTAAATTCAAAAATTGCTGGTTTGTTTAGTTACATAGAAATAAATTTAACATATTATGTTTATTAATAACATATTATATTTACGAATGGTTTATTGGTCCCGGAAAAAAAATTAATGGCGACCAAATTTAAGGTTAGGAAGTAAATTGACTTAAAAGATACAACTTCAGTTGATACCAATGTAAAGTAGAAATATGGAAATTGGAATATGATGTCCGTCTTTAGTAGGCCAAAAAAACCTCCACTCTTCAACAAATTTCCAAACTTATTTTGCAAAAACAACTCGCTTATTGCGTCAATGCAGCGCCGAATTTCTTTGAGAATGGGTTGTCTACGTAAGCCCAGTCTTTCAAATGGCCTCAGAGAAAATAGTCCAGCGACGTTAAATCACAAGTACGAGGCGGCCAACATCGCCAAAAATTAGGCGACTGGGAAATTTTCTCATGCAATAATTGAATTGTTTGTGTAACTGCGTGACTTGTGGCGACGTCTTACTGAAACCAGAAGTCACTGCTGTCAACATTAGCCACTTGTGATCACAAAAGTTTGGAAGTATGTAAAATTAAGGGTGACAGGGTTTCCTTGATCATTTTCGAAAAAATGCGCACTATGCCCCCACTTTCTTTGACTGAAATGTTTTTCGAGAAATGTTTGCGAATTTTGTGAGCCCCATTTAAAACAATTTTGTTTCTTTACATAGTTGCCTAACCGTGCTACCTTCTTTAGGAAAGGGCTAAAGAAGAGAAGAGATCAAACAGGTGGTGAAAGTAGAAGGATAGTCGGAAATTAACTGCCGTATAAAGACAGCACAGCGACCAGTGACAACGCCTTCACCGCTGAGCAGCCCCACAGACAGTCAATTTTTAATTTTGTAGTGAAAAAATACCAAGATCTTCGTTGGGAATCGAACCCACAACCCCCATACTACTTGTTGAGAAATAACTTGTTTTTCTTTAGTTTTTCAAACATCCAATTCACAAACTTTCACCACAAAAAATGCTCCTTTGGCTTTAATGTGTGAACCTAAAAGCATGAAAATGATGATTGGTATGCAAAATATTGGACAAAGTGCCTCCAGTGACACTCCAATCTCCATCATTACATTTTGACTGTTAAATTATTAACAGTGGTGGTCTTAGCCTTATAACGAGGAAAATGTCTTGAATTTTATGAATTGATGCAGTGAAATTTTTAACCAATTTGACAGTAAATTTTTATAACTTAAATTCCGGATGTGGAGTTGGATAGTTTCCAGCTCTTCAGTAAGGAGTGGTGGTTGACGACCATAATTCGAAACCTCCGAAATTCTAACTAGGAATAACCTGTCGGCTTCCTAGGGCGCGGCGCCCGCATGATATCATCCAAGTTTTTTGATCACCGTCAAGTTATGGCACATACACGCTAGGTACCGACATAAATTTTATCACGCACAACTTAAATTTATAAAATTCAAGAGTGTAGCGTTTCATGCTTAACATTTTACAACTTTTTGCTAAATAAATATTAAAGATTGACAGCTTACATTTTGATATTTAATAATTTGATAAACAATTTACATCCTAACCTCAAATGTGTCCACCGATGTAAAGGAAAACAACACAGTTTTCCTTATCTGTAATAAATTTTCAATCAAACTAAAATGTAACTTTTAAGGGCATCTTATGTACTTATAGCATGAGTTTAGTTGATAGTAATTTTTCTACTTTAGCCATTTTTGTGTTATATAATGGACGCATTAATAAAATAAAATCATGAAACATTTATTGCATAAAGAAACTTTGAAGAGAGAAATATCAACAGGCAGCTTAAAAAGAAAGGTGCGTGTTATACAATCGAATGCGGGAACCTTAATAAAATGGTTGTAGGTATTTTTTCCAACAATATTATAGATATCAGCAGGAGTGCCACTATTTCATGTACATAAATTATTTGATATTTTCCTTGTTTATTCTCTACGCTTTAATTTATTTTCAAACATAAAATTACTTCAATTCACTCACTTGAATCACAAAAATTACCTACGCATATCCATAAAATAAATAAAAAATGTCTAAAATTATTTAGGACCGTTAACAATTGCATTATTTCATGGTCGCCTAACTACCAGTGCCATATTTTTCACAACATATTCCATTTCCACAGAGTGCGACCAACATTTTGAAGCAATTTTCCCAGTTCCCACTTTGATTTAATTAAAGTCAGGCATTTTAAAGAGCAATACGGTAGTTATTGTAATTTGCAAGGCTACTGTAGTTTGCGGTTTATGCGTTTCTAAACATACTTTATATGCTCTAAAATATGTTACCCTTATCATTTCAGTTAAGTGCATTAAAATGTTACAAAAAAATAAAAAAATTGAGTTAAAATGCATGCACTAATGCCTTTTAAGCCGGATGTACTAACATCGTTAATATCAATGCAGGCAAAATTAGTTAGAGAAAATTTTTAGGTGTGATAAATATCACAGTTGATATTTTTCAATGCAAAATTACAATTATATTTTTAACAATTTATGATGCTAAATATTTTTCTTTAACACAATAAATTCATCAATATTGTAATTTTCTCTAGAAAGATAAACAGTGATTTTTTCCTTTATAGAAATTATCATTAATAAAAATACTCTTTTGGTAAATGGTTACTAATGAAATTTTTAAAGAAAGAAATTCTCATGATATACATTCTCATGGTAGCATTTATTTAGGTAAAACTTACCACCATTGAGTATTTACTATAAACAGATAATCTATAGAAAAATTATCTCCAATAAAATTTTTTATAAAAAAATGATCACTTAGAAAAAAATGTTTCAGAATAAATTTTCTATAAAAAAATTAACATTAATTAAATTGATTATTTTTTAATCGACCTTTCATATCTTAAATAAATATGTATTATTCTTTTTAATGGTCTTTTTAATTTAAATATATTTTCTTTTAACATTTTGCTTTCCTGAGTAAGCTTTTCAAAGGAAAGCGAAATATTGAAAAAATATATATTTAAATTTAATTAAAAAGACCATTAAAAAGAATAATACATATTTATTCATTATTAAATTTTTATACAGAATACTTTTCTGTAGATAATTAATTATGAAGGAAATTGTTTCATAAAAGGCTAATCACGAATAAACGTTTTCTATAGAAAATTGACCGCAAATGAATTTACTTTATTGAAAAACAATTGTGAATGAATTTTCTCAATAGAAAAAAAAATTTGAATGAAGTTTCTCTATAAAAATTTCAACACAAAAAAATAACTCTATGACATTTTTTATAGAAAAAATAGCTCAATTGAATATTTTATGAAGAAAAATTTTTAGCATAGAAATTTTCTAGAAAAATTTTTTCTATATTAAAATACTCACCAATCAAACTATTTTCTAATTTACAAACAAGAACTTTTCTTTTGGAAAATTAACAATTATTAAATTTGTCTATAAAAAAATAACACTAGTGAAATTTTTCTACAGGGACAAAATCACTCAGGACATATTTCTATAAGTAAATTTACACTAGTGAAATTTTTCTACAGAGAAATGATCATTAATAAAATTTTTGTACGGTAAAATGGTGCATGTTGAAATCTTCTATAAAATGTTCAAAAATAAATTTTTGTATAGAAAAAAAAAAATTGTTTCATAAAAAACTTATTACGAAAACTGAAGGAGAATAAATTTTCTTTGTAGAAAAAATATTGTGAATAAGTTTTCTTTATAGAAAAATTATTGTGCTTAAATTTTTTTTATAGAAATATGATTACGAATTAATTTGATTATTATTATTATCCGACCCTTTTTTCTTAATAACTTTTGTTAATAATTTTTGTTTAAAAAAATCAATTTCCTGAAGAAGCTTTCCAAAGGAAAGCGAAATATTGAAAATATGTGTGATAAATTTATTTTAAGATTAATACTTATATATTATGAATAAATTTTCTCTATAGAAAAAGGATTACTAATAAATTTTCTCTATAGAAAAACGATTATGAATGCAATTTGTCTATAGAAATTGGATTACTTAAAAAAATTTTGATCAAATATTTTAAAGAAAAATTACCTCAAATTAATTTTTTGTGAAGAGAAATTTTTAGCGCAGAATTTTTCTATATAAAAATACTTACCAATAAAAGTATTTCCTAATTCAATAAAAAGCTTTTCTATTTAATAATGATCAATCATGTAATTTTTCTACAAAAACAAAACTCACGTGTTAAAATTTTCAATTGAGAAATGATAACTAAGATAAGTTTTCCGTAAAAAAATTTCTAATAATATTCCTATAAAATGAGCACTATAGAAGATCTTTATAGATGATTTATTACCACAGAAAATTTGTGCAGAAAATTATCAATGTAAAAACTTTTGTATTGAAAAGCTTTCACTAAGGCAATTTCTCTATTCAAAATAATTTCTAATTAAATTTATCTCAAAAATATTTTTGAATTTTGTCTATGGAAAAATTACTAGTATTCAGGTTCCTCAACAGCAAAATTATCACTGGCAAATTTATAGAATTTAGTGTTTGCTACCCTGCAATATTGGACGACGATATTTTGGCAATAATATTTCGATTAAAGCAAACATTGTGAATGAAATATAAACTTTGTTTAACGAATAATTTTTCTCTTTTTGTTGCTTCTGATGTTCGATGCTTCCCATTTCGTTATTTTTCTTTTCTTATAAAACTTGTTGATGTTTCTGTTTTTGAAATATCTTCAAAAGGCTTTCTAAATCCAAGTAGTTTTAGATTTTCAGTATGTTTCTCTAAAACTTAGTTTCTCTTGGAAATCTTATGATATAAGGGTTATACGAATTTTAGAATTGTTGACATTTTTAGTGAAATCACAAAGTCATAAAAGATCTTGGTCATACGAAAAACAACGTGCAGTGCATATTATAAGATAGAAAAAAACTTAAAAGATACAAGAAACAAAATTTAAAGATGAAACGTTTTAATTTGTTACACCATAAAAGTGCTAAGACAATGCAGACACATATTTGCGTAAAATTATTACAAAGCCCAGCAAGCCTGATGCAGTCATGTTAACAGGTGTTAGTTTTCGTTTATATATTTATTTATTTATTTTGAATCAAAACAGAGATTATAAGAAATTTAAATATTAAATTAAATACCATTAGGCATAATGGTATTCGGAATGCAATATTCATGCATATAATTTTTTTATATATTTTTTTTATCTAATAAAAAAAATAAAATTTCTCTGTACTGTTTAGAATTAAAAGTATAAATTTTTTATATTAATATTAAATAATTTACATCAATATTAAATTAAAAGAAAAACGTTTTTGTTTTTTAAAATGGTTTGCTGTGTTTTTGTATAGAAGTAGTTTTGAGTTTTGTTGTTCTTTGCATGTTGATTTAAGGAAAATTCTCATTTAATCGATTGGTCTTGAGGTATAAGACTGTTGAATTTTCTATAAAAAATTTGGGATAAAATCCACTGATAAGCTACATAAGCAGTAGTCAAATGGCCATATGGATATGTTTACCCCCACAGTATTACATATACAATATTTTTTAAACAATAAATATTTTATGAGAATATCATAGCACATATTAACACAGATGAAAATAAAATATTTCATATAATTTCTCTATTTAGAAATATTATTTCTAATAAAATTTTTGAGTTATAGTGATTTTTTAAATGTATAATAAAGTTTTTTTTTTAATAACCTTGATAAGGGTCCTTTGTTATATATTTCATAAAAACTGTCTTTATAAATATATTATATCTTTTAAATATTTTCTGCAAAGAAAAATAAATCTAATCTAAATTTTATGAAAAGATTCACTTGGTGTAAATTTTTTTCTAGAGAGAAAATTTCTTCTGTGTACGATTGTTTCAGATTGTTTCTGATTACACTTGTGTCTGGAGAAAAAACAATCCTTCTAGAGAAAAAAATCTTGTAGTGAAAAAATTCCTTCTAGAGAAATAATTTCCTTCCGATTGCACTTTTTCTAGAGAAAAGTTTCCTTTTGTGTACATTTTTGCTATAGAGAAGATGCCTTTTGAATACTTGTTTTTTGTATAGAAAAACGCCTTTTAAGTACATGTTTTGCATAGAAAAAATTACCTTTTAAGTACATTTTTTATGTAGAAAAAATGACTTTTAAGTTCATTTTTTATGTAGAAAAAATGACCTTTTAAGTACATTTTTTATAAAAAAATGACCTTTTAAGTACATTTTTTGTATAAAAAAAATTACCTTTTAAGTATATTTTTTGTTTAGAAAAAATGACTTTTTAGGTATATTTTTTGTATAGTTTTTTAAAATTGCCTTTTTAAGTACATTTTTTGTATAGAAAAATGATCTTTCAAGTACGTTTTTTGTATAGAAAAAATGACCTTTTAAGCACATTTTTTGGATAGAAAAAATTCCTTTTTAAGTACATTTTTTGTATAGAAAAAATACATTTTTAAGTATATTTCTTGTGTAAAAAAAATGCCTTTTTAAGTTCCTTTTTTTGTATAGAAAAAAATGCCTTTTTAAGTTCCTTTTTTTGTATAGAAAAATGCCTTTTAAGTAAATTTTTTGTATAGAACAAATGCCTTTTAAGTACATTTTTTCTAGAGGAAAAACGCTTTTTGAGTACACTTTATTAAGAAAAATTGTACATGTTTTTTAAACAAAAAATGCTTTTTTAATAAATTTTTTCTAAAGAAAAAATACCTTTGAGTACATTTTTTTCAAAGAAAAAATGCTTTTTGAGTATATTTTTTCTAGAGAAAAAATGCTTTTTGAGTACAGTTTTTCTAGAGAAAAAATGCTTTTTAGTACAGTTTTTCTAGAGAAATAATTCTTTTTGAGAACAGTTTTTATAGAGAAAAAAATGCTTTTAGAGTATTCTCTTCTGAATACATTTTTTCTAGAGCAAATTTTCTTATCATTTTTTTTCTAGAGAAACAGTGTCTAGAGAAAAGTGTCTCAAGAAAAATTTTCTTCTGCCTACATTTTTCTAAAGAAAAAATTTTTTCTGAAAACATATTTTCTAAAGAATGAATTTGTTCTGAATACATTTTTTAAAGAACAAATTTCTGCTGAGTACATTTCTTCTGAGTAAGTTTATTGTCAGTAAAATTTTGTTAGAGATCAAACTTTCCATATAAAAATTAGTTATGCCTGAAAGAAAATTTCTATATAAAAAGATTTGTAATTATATGTAAAAAATGTAATAAAAACATGCCAAATATAAATTTTTCTATTTAAAAAAACTACATACAAAGAAAAAAATTATTTAAAATAATAAAAATGTTTTTTTTTAGAAAACTAATGTCTGATAATAATTTATCTATTTAGAATCATTAACTCTTGTAAATACTTTTTCTAATTAGAAACATTTAAATTAATATTTTTCTGACTGGAAAATTTTTGATTGTAGAAATTATTTTCTATACAGAAAAACTACCTGCAGATATTATTATTTAGTTTTTATTTAATGTAGCTGAGTTGTTTGAAGTAGTTAACGTTCTATGAACTGTTGGGTAATAACAACACTTTTCTGCCAGGAAGATCACAATCATGCATTTATTTCGCCTAAAATGCATATTCCCTAACAAGTACCTAAAGAGAAATGAAGAAAATGAATATAAAAAAATAAAAATTATGTTTAGTATTTGCCCGTGTGACTTGCAAAGCAGCGAAAATTAGATGTGGATAGAAAGCTGACACTACGTGACATTAAAATGATACAGTAAATTAATATTCATCAACAAAATGCAAACAACTTTTTATTTAAGAATTTTTATGTTAATACATGATTTATATTTTTATTAATTTTAAAATAGAAAAAAAATTAAAAACAAGAGATTATAATCTTGAGTTCATAAAATGATTATTATTAATAATAACAATAAAAACAACTCAATAGAAAATAACAAATTTGTTGTACTTATTATTCGTTAACACAATTAGCAACACATTAACAGGTTTTAATTTTTTTTTATCTCGTATTTTTAATTTTTGTTTTTTTTTTGTTTTTGGATTCTAACAAAGTGTTTAAAAATAGACTGACATTTTGGTAGAAATTTCGTCACTGCATCAAACGGTCATTGGCGGCTAACAAATTTTGCTTTCAAACTCAAGAAATAAATTAAATTCAGTCATATGGAACGAATTGTTTTTGGTTATTTTTTCTAATTAAATTTTATTATTATTTTTTTTTTCTTAAATTAATGTCAAAAATTTTAAAGAAAATTATTTACAAGGTGAAATTTAGTCAAGCAACAATGTTGCCTCAATACAGTTGCAAGTTTATTTAGAGGTGAATGTAAGAATGTGTGGTGTTCGTACATTGTTTTTGTTGAGTTAAAAATATAAAACGTTGCAGCACGCTATGTGTCGGTGTTGAGCAATGCGTAACGCATAATTTGACACTTAGTTACGCATCATATACAACAAGTTGTTGATGCGAAAGAGGTGCAGACATCGGTCCTACTATTCAGCACAATATGATAAATAGAACTTTTTTGAAAAATTTCAAATTAATTGTTATATTTTTACGCTTCCGTGATAGTTAATGAATTAAATATTTAGAATAATGCCTTAATTAACATTTTGACGGTTCTAATTTAGTTTTATCAAACACCCCATATTCCGGAGCTATCCACTTTGAATCTCTTGTTAATTCTTCAAACGCAGTGTGCGCATCAAAATGCGTGAACATAAATTCATAAATTATATATTTTTTATATAAATCCTACATACCAGTTTATCCTTTAGTGAATTCAGGAAAATAAAATATGCAAAAATAACCAAATCTGTTGTCAAATTAAGTAAAACTGAGGGGCTGTGTGTTGCTTTAAATAGGGTACAGTACGTCGTTCGTAGGGTGGGTGGTTATATTTTATAATTTTATCAAACTATTTGGTTATCCATTATGCGTGCTTTATATATTGTTTAAATTTTAACGGCATCTATCTGCAATACATTTTCGAACTGTCGTTTTCAAAATGGTTTTGAAAACTCCTGTCTTGCCTAAAGAAATGTCCCAAATAACATGCCACCATTCCACAAAAATGTGAACGTTGAACAAGTTATTATTACTTTGGTTGCTTCCCTTTTTCTTTCTCTCGGACCAGCGCTTAGGTGATGACATCTACTCATGCAATGCATTGTACAAAACTAGGAAATTAGGTTAGAAGGAGGAGTAGTAGGTGTGGATATTCAATATGAATTTTCATACATTGAAAGTGTCAAGAAAGACCTCTGCTTAGAGTTAATTTCACAGACGAACCGTTCTACTAAAGAATGAATTTGCCCTCCAATGCCTAATGCGATATACTAGCCAATCAACCACAAATGGATGAGCTCTCAATTAAAATCGAGTTAAACGTAAAAATGTGACTGTAATCGGAACAAGTTCGCTAATTTTACTAGAGCACTTGCCACCGTAGTAACAACAAAACAGTGCAATAAAATTCCACACTGCATCGATTCTCTAGAGTTGGATATCCTAATGAGCCTTTTGGCCCGCTCTTGTATGCGCCCGAGCAATTCTAAAATAGACTTTGAGCCACCGGCCCATACATGCAAGTTGTATTCCATTTTTGAACGGATAGAGGTGATATAAATAGTATGAAGATCGTAGGGAGTGAAGGAAGTATCTCTTACATCGTTTTAAAAAACCGAGGTGCCTGAAAGCTTCTTTAGAAACCTGAAATATTTGCTTAGTCTATCGAAAATTACACTGAATTTTCATGTCAAGAACATCAAGAGCTTCCGATTCCTTAATACTTATATCACCTATAATAATAGAGGCAGCACCATTTCGGAACTATGCGCAAGCATGCTACATTGAGTTTTGCAGCGATTTAAATCTACTCTATTTACAACACCTGCTTCGGAGATTGTTGCGAGATCGTAGGTGAGCGTATTATTGAGGTTTTGCCTTTTGGATCCACCTAAAACTGGTTGGATCTATTACCGAATGAATATGAATGACAAATGGTGCTGTTATCTGTGAAAGAGTAATAAGGATTGAAAGTTTGACATAGAAAGTCATTTAGAAAACTAAGATATGGTGTAGGAGAAAGAACGGAAAATTGCGGTGTTGGTACGTTAATATTGAACTCGTTTAATGAAGTCTTATCTATAACAATTCGAATCCTTAAAGCCAATTTGAATGAGAAATTGGAACTTTCTTCCATTTGGCGGCGATTAGAAATAAAAAACAAGCATTTTGAACAACAAAACAAGTCTTTGTTTTTTTTATTAAACCAATGTTTGCAAGAAGGATTTTTATTATCGCTACTAGTGTAGGGTTATCATTTGTTTCTATTGATAGTAGATTAACTAGTTGTTCTATTCCTAGCTGTTCCTCTTCCTGTTTTGCAAAATTTGAAACGGAATTGATTTGTACACCCCACCAAAAAGCGACTTTCCTTATTTCATGCAATTCATATGTTATCTTAGAGTGGTAAAAATAATTTCCAGAAATAGATAAAGGTTTCATAAGGTTGAAAATTAGTTATTTTGAGGAGAAGATTTCCCTATATTCTATTTATGTTTTCAATTTTGGGGGGCCTCCCAACCACAAAGCTGGTCGGTTCTATTATTTCAAAGTATAAAAATTTAATTTTAAAAATTGTGAAACATTAAAATAAATTTCAGCAAAATATATATATTTATATTAGCAGGTTAAAACCAGAGATGGGAAAATATATTTTTTTAATACAAAATCCAAAATTTTTGCAATTACGTAGAAGAAGAAATGTTCTATGTGTAGAAATAAAGTCAAGAATATGTAATATATGACACTAGCAAACCCGGCGAACTCCGTTTCGCCAACAGATGGCTTTGTTTTTTGTAACATTTCGTAATTTACTGCGTCATCGGGATTTGTTATGGAATCAACGGGTCAAACGGAAGATCAGTTGGAATCATTGGTATTCGAGAAATACATACATTTGCATCTGCGTACTTTCCGTTAATAACGGTTGTCTCAATCAAATTCGGCATAAGTCTTTTCACCACAAGTCGAGTACCGTTGCAAAGTCGCGGTGGATTCAAATTACGCAATATCATAATAACTGAACCATCTTTGAGTTGCAAGTTATGTGGTGGAAATCCTGGTAACTCCAGAGGGGTCCGTTGGATAATTTACTACGTCATCAGGATTTGTTATGGAATCAACGGGTTTGTATATCCCCAAATCGCCCATTGATTTTTGATTGAATGGTGAAATTCAGTGCATGTACAACATCATTATTCTTTGCAGCGAGAATCGCTCGTTGACTAAACAAAGCATAATTCTGATAATTCTCACTAATTATTAAGAAAACATTTTCAATAAGAGGTAATTGAGAGTTTACAAATCGGCAAAAGTCGTTGGTAAGAGTAACTAATCCAGCTGTCCCATCAACTGAGACTTTTCCATTTCCAACAGCTAACAATTGTTTGGAAAATTCTGCAGCACTTTGATCATTTTGAAGTTGAATTCTGATATTAGTGGTTAGCGATAATGTTTTTACGTTATTCTACAAATGTGATGCCTTCTGGCAAGCATTTAATTAATCTGCAGGCGTTGCACGGGGAATTATTGGGAACGTCAGCCTGAAATCTCCTGCCAACAATATCATCAAGCCGCCAAAGATGTTGTAATTTCGCCGAAGATCCTTCTGTGTGAAGTTAAGTGCTTCAAGTGATTTTTATGTGCCATTGTGCACTCATCTCAAACAATGAGCTTGCATTCATCAACAATTTTCCCATTGCATGTTGGAGTATCAACATGTGTTTAAATTAAGTGACAATTCAAGCGCAGAATGTGCGGTACGACCGCCATCTAGAAGAGTCGCCGCAATTCCAGATGATGCTAAAGCCAATGCTATGTCACATCTTGATCGAATAGTGGCCAAAATCAATGAAATGACAAATATTTTCACGGTTCCTCCAGGTGCGTCCAGGAAGAATAGACCACCAGTATTATTGTCCACCGCTTGCAGAAATATTTCCTGCAATGTATCAGCAGCTCTCGATTTAATTCTTGGTTGAATGCATCGTGCATCGGTCGATCATTCCTACTTCAATCAGTAGCTTGTTTGCAATAGTCAAGCATTGAACCTCAATCAGAATCAATTCTTCATTGTATATTTCATTGGTTATTTGCATGTCGGGATTATTCGTTCGCATGCGTAAGCGCTGCAAAATATCTTCACATATTTCGTCTTTGCATTTGTTCCATAACTGAATTGGTTGTAAAGGGAAACATGTGGTGATGATAATTGCGAACAGCGTTCGTATTTGGCACGCATTTGATGAAACAACTGAATCCGCAAGTGTTAAATCCCAATGAGAATCGTTCTCCAGCAAACCCAATAGTTGACATGCTTCACGATATGTTTGGCTTTGGTGGCCATTCACAGTTTTCAAATGCGCAAATGGTTTTGGTCCACGTACATTTACCAACAGCAGTCGCAACTAAAAACATTCATCATTTCAAGGATAAACAGTATACAAAGGACCTAGTGCACGGCGCCATCTACTTAAAATGAAACGTACTTTTTATTTTCGTGAGGGATACTCACACACCACGTACTGGCGCCGTTATAGTATGTGAAAAATGATTTTCCCTCTTTTCCTGCTTTTCTCTTGAAATTTTTCCCGACTTTTCGTTGCTATAAACCTCACGGATCCCGAGACCTTTTCAACCAATGCAAAACCGTGGAAATCGGTACGTGCATTCTGGAGTTATAGCGCCAGAAAGAAAACTCCGACTTATTTTTATATATATAGATTATTGCAGTGGCCACTTCAAGCCACTCATAACTTGAGGCTGCATTAGCTAGTCGAACCCAACTCGATACTCTACAACATTGACTGTGAGAATGAAAAATAAGCATTAATGCAGAGAAAGAGATGGAAATAGCATTCCCAATACCAAAATACTCGGAAAGCCTCTAAACAAATTGTACATATTTGCTTGATCAAACAAACGACTTTCTAATTATTTTTCGTAAAACGAAACATTTGCACAGTTCTTAATTTAAATTCAGTACGACAAATTATCCCTCGTATAAAGCAGCATTAAAATAAATTAATATTAAATATGCTTAATACGGGGATATTTCAAAGCTCAACTACGATCTCCAAATGGGGTCGTGTAAATAGAGTCAGTTTTAATCTTCGTAAAACCCAATGTAGCATAGATCCGAAATGGTGCTGCCTCTATTATTATGGGTGATATAAGTATTAAGGAATCGGAAGCTCTTGATGTTCTTGACATCAGAGTTCAGTGCGATTATCGATAGATTAAGCAAATATTTCAGGGTTCTAAAGAAGCTTTCAGGTGCCTCGGTTTTTTAAAACTATGTAAGAGATACTTCCTTCACTCCATACGATCTTTCTACTATTTATCTTTTTTAAAAATACTATAGAACGTAATGAAATATTTTTTCAACAAATTAAACACTATTAATACTTCAAGCTAAAATATACAGCAATCAAAAAATATAAGTAAGGAAAATTTTCATTTTAGTCTACGAATTTAAAAAATAAAAACAATTGTTAATTATTTTCAGTTTTATTCGACCTTTTTTTTATTTCTATTAAATCTTAATCTTTTAGACGGTCCTTTATAACGATTTATTTGTTTTTTTCTCGATATTTCGCTTTCCTGTGGAAAGCTTCTTCAGGAAATTATTTTTTATATTTTTCAAACACAAAAATTATAACAAAAAAATTGTTATAAATATATAATTGTTATAATTTTTGTTTTTGAAAAATATAAAAAATAATTTCCTGAAGAAGCTTTCCACAGGAAAGCAAAATATCGAGAAAAAAAAATCGTTATAATTTAAAGGACCGTTTAAAAGATTAAGATAAAGATTTAATAGAAATAATTGTTAATTTAACAGCCATTTGTTGAAATTTTAGTTTTAATTCGATTATTGTTTTAATTGTTTTTATTAATGTTTTTGTTAAGTTTACAAAACGACTAATTCGAGGAGCCAGCTCTGCAAGAAAAGTTCAGTTTTAAGACCTTTAACAAATCACTGAGTGAACTGTTTTGAAGCCATGTTAAGCAATAAAAAAATTGATTAAAAAGACTTGTCTGCCTAGTTCTCCTATTTCATACAATTTAAAGCATTTTAAACTTTCTAAATTTAATCTTAATTCTCATATTTATATGACACTCTTTAAATTTAAATTCAAAAATTTAAATAAAACTCACAATTATTTTGATTAAATTATAGCCGGTATAAACAAACTTTTTTTAGACAGTCACAAGAAATAAATAAAAAACTATTTAAGTTCCATTATTAAACAGGCGTTGGTGTTATTTACAGTATCTCTCAGCATTTACAAGTCATTATTTGTCTTCAAAATCAAATTAACAAGCCGTCAAGTAGGCCAGGCTTGGTAACAGGCAGGCAGGCAGGCTGGCTGGCAACAAACAGGCTCTATCGTTTTAAATCGCCTAAAATAACACAACAACAAAAAGATAACCAACACCAAAACTAAAACCACCACTGCATATTCAGCAGTGGCACGCTAAAGTGACAGAATGTGACTCCTACCTTATGAAATCTGATTGAGTTTAGATTAACTTTACAGTTTCCGTCCGTCTAATTGACTGGGAGCATATTTTTAATTTCTTTTTTGTCTGAGTTTAAACATCATGCAGGTTATTTTGTTTATTACCAAAACAGTAAACAAAAAAAAAAAAAATAAAACCCCAGAAAAATTTACAATTCAAGAGTGGAGAAATAAATAAATATTTTCTTTGGTTTTTTGTTCAACTTTACAATTTCTATGATTTTTACATTTGTTGCTTGTGGTTTAACCATTAAAGTAAAGAAAAAGCCAACCAAAACCAACCGGAAAAATAAATAAAAACTTTACTTTTTCTTTTCCTAATTTGATCGTAAACATCTTGATGCCTGGACAATCATTCGATTGTTTCTCAACCGTTAAATAATTGTGAATTGACACATTCGCATACGCTTACACATCCGAATGTGTCCACTCTTTCCTGTTAGTTTTCTTTTTTTTTTAATTTCATTTTTTTTTTATTAGAAGAGCACAAGTTTGTGTCGATGTTTCTGTTTGTCATTACGACTTTCTATAACGGAAGTTGTTGCTTGTAAGAGAAGACATTTAACAACTATTCTTCGTTTTTGTTTTTATTTTTGTGTAACTAACATTTCACATTTATCACCATTTTATTTCTTAAGAAACTATTAGTTCCGGTTAAATATTAAAGATGGAAATTGTTTATTAATTATATTAAGATTTTTTGATTTTTTAATACAACAAAAAACAAATGTTGCAAACACGACATGAACATCTATATATCCCATAGATGTTCATGTCGTGTTTGCTTTTCAGTTTTAATACATTTTTATAAAACGCTGCCTATTATTCTTAAAATAATACTGAAATATATGTCAAAATCAGATCTTCTATAGAGACACCTTAAGTTTTAATATTAATTTACATTTTAGCTATACTTTGTTGCTATACCTTGATGTCTTCCTAAAACCTTGAGCCACCTCGATGAAAAGCACTGAACAGTTATACTTTTCCTCAAATGTACGTTTGCTATGTGCGCTCACAGAGACCTTAATGCTAACAAAGCAAAAGCGATAGAGAGAGGGGGAGAGAGATAGTAAAAAATTTGCATAGAAAAACCACGGCTATAATTTCCAATTTGGCTTGTACTTTGTGAAATCATATCTTGCAGTGATTACGTGCTATGTTGTTATCTAAATCCGATTCAGCTTATTAATTAATGGTTTCTCAACTATTGATAAAATTCTTAGACGTCTACATGATTTTAATTTAATGAGATGTTGGCTTTTGGGTTCGGTACCATTGAATGGCAATGACTAAATTTTAATAATTTTTCATTTTGTACGTGACCGTGATATTCCTGAAAGTGAACTATTGCGAATGCCTTAGAACAATTTCCGAAAAAGAGGTTACGAAAGAACATTGAGGTAATAAAACTGCGTATCGTTTGAAAGTATAGAAAATTATTTTTTAGAAGAAGAAGCATCACTCAATAGATAATACATTTAAAATATGTGAGTTAAAATAAGAAGGCAAGACATCGAAACTGAAAGGTATTTTGCAGGAGTGAAAATATATTTATATCTTCATATATAATACCTGTGACTGTAAGCTAGATTTAGGCTATTACATAGATGTCCTTAGTTACCTAAAATTTTGTTATTTGCTATCTCTAATGCTTGTCATATGCCCCACCTAAACGCAGTCAATAGCCGCAAATATTTGAATTGTGTTGATATTTATTTAATAACAAATTGTGCAATAATTTTTATTTGAACGTGGAGCAACAGTGTATTGCAGATATAATAAACAAGGAGGTCACAGAGACTTTAATGCTCACAAAACAAAAGAGATAGAGAGAGGGTAAGAGAGAGATAGTAAAAAATTGCATAGAAAAACCACGGCTATAATTTAAAATTTGGCTTGTACTTTGTGAAATCATATCTTGCAGAGATATGCTGGACAATCCGCTATAGCGCGGGCAAATCCAGGATTGAGTTAGTTTTTATTATGCAATCTCACAATAACAGCATGTAAAAGGAAATACACATTATAGTTTTTTAATATAACACCTTGACCTTAACGCTAGGTATGCCAAAGTTGTTATCTATTCTGTGTTGTAAAGTGTAAACAAATTTTTTTACATGAATTAACTGGTGATTTAGCAACGCTTTTCTTTAAGATTGGTTCCGCTATTGGTTTAGACGTCTTAACAAGATGGATAGTAGATTGTAAAGTTGCATCGTGTTAATAAATTTATTAAAGCAGAAAGTCATTCTTTATGATGTCGTAATTAGCGAAGTAATTAGCTATCGCGAGGATAACTCGGTACAGAGCAAACCAACAGCCCTTGTCACTCAGTACGGCATGTGCCCATTCGACTGGTTAACGACTTCCGCTGGCTACTATATTGTAAACTGTTATCAAGCCCCTGCTATATATTTAAAGCAAAAGATTGAAGTATTTTTTCTTTTCTCTTTTTGTCTGTTAACTTTCGTTCTTATAAAAGGGGTTTTCAACAAGAAATTTGTTTTCTAAAACAAAATAAAACAAAAAATGTTGATTAAGATGATTCAAATTTTTATTGTATTACGAAGAGAAAAGTTCGGAAATTATAAATGAATTCTGGCAAAGGTCCACCACAACCACGCTGACAGCTCTGGATTTTTTCGTCAAAGTTTTAAATCACTTTTAAGCAAAAATCGCGGTCCTATTTCGTCAATCACATTACGGATTTTGACTTCTAAGGCTGAAACTGATTCGATTGAATTCATATAGATTCTATCTCTAGCATAGCCCCACAAAAAAAAACTTCAGTGGTTTTTAAATCACACGATCTGATTGGCCACTTAAGTGCGTAAAATTATGCGATCGAGAAATTTGTTTTGCAATAAATTGATGGTTTCATGGGCTGTGTGACATGAGGCACCGTCATGTTGAAAGCATATCTCAGCGATATTCTCGTCATCAATAATATGCCAAAATTAATTTGTTAGAATCTCGTTTTACCGCATTTCCAGCATCATGTTAGAGCATGCAAAGGCTTCCCAATAATCGTTCTAGGATTTTTAGAAGCTCAAACGGGAATTTTGCCCGTCGACATACTTTGACAAGTGAAAATGGGCTTCGTCTGAAAAAATTATTTTTTCAGAAAAAACAGCCGATTGTTCCTGACTAAATTGAGTGAATCTACGTTGAACGTTGTGAGGCTTCATATTCAAATCCTTATGCAAAATTCGCCATGTGGTGGTTTTGGACAACCTCATTTATTGAGATCGTTGAGGAATTGACAAACTTGGATCTGCTTCTACACTGTGGCTTACAGCTGTGATGTTTTCAATTAAACGACCTGGTCAACCACGCGTTGGTATTTCCACATTTTCTATCGGGCCTGTCGATTGAAATTTAATGACCAAATTCTTAATAGCGATCTCAGAAGAACGATTATTATGTTGTCCGAAAATATTAAAAATTTTACGATATGTAACTTTAACAGAATCGAAATTTTCAAAGTTGATTAAGATTATTTTTTTTTTGTTACCATAACAAATTAGTTAATGCCAAGTATTCAAAAAGTGTTGCAAAATGGTTTCTGTCTTAAAATTTATAAGGATAATTTGATTTTTTGTCCTAAAAAAAAATTTTAAAAATTAAATATATATAAAACGCAAAAATAAAACTACAAATAGTCGTAGGACGGCTTTTTCAAATTCATAAATTGTTAAACTTTTTAACAACTCATTTAATGCATGACAAAAACATGATACAAACTCGCAAAACTTAACATATCGTTGCTTATTTTTGGTAGATGTCTGTTATGGTTTGGCATTTAATAGAATAAAACAAAAAAAAAAGAAACAGCTTTAAATTTTATGTTAAATTCAAGGTCTTTGGTTATTAAATAGAAGAAAAAATAATTTTTTAAACGTTAAAAATATTATATAGAAACTATAATATTTATTTTAGTTTTTCCACAAAAGTAAACAAATCGTAACAAAAGTAAACAAAATTTTATGCTGAAAATCATTAACGACCCAATAGTTAAGATAAGATTTGGGGCGACATTTAAAAGCGGCTTGGTTTTAAGCCATTTCAGCAATATTTTAAGGCAACATAAAAAGGCACACCCCTTTAGTTTTATGATACAATACATTTAATTATACTCTCACGTACATTTTTTCCAATACCCTGCAGTTCTACAGGTAACATTTATATATCTTTATTATCTCATTATGTTTGGGTTGGTTTTGGCTTTATAGTATTTTAAATTGTTTTTTAAGAGTGGCCAACTAATCGGATTTTGTATTCCTAATTTCTTAGCAGCCCATCCACTCAATCGCTTGTTTGTTTGTAGCTGTATAGCGAGCAAGAAATTTACAAGTAAAGCTTTATGAAAAAGCTTTAAGTTAATGCAGTATTAGTTACTTGAATAAATTTGACCTCTGACATGTCCTGTCTGCATGCCAATATACGACCCATAAAGCCTTTCAAGTTTAAAGCCTGTAGCTTTAACAAATTCTTAAGTAAAGGATTATTTCTGACATTTTTTGAGGGCTGCTAGTTTTGCGTGTCTTAAGACTAGCAATACATGCGTTATAAGATTTATGTAGGCACCTAGCTGTGTAAGCCATAGTTCGACGGTGGATCAAATCACTTGGGTAATATGTGGCGTGCACCCACGCCCTAGGAAGCCAAAGCATGATTCTATACAACAGGACATTCCTAGATGCAATTTCGAAAGCCTCAAGGCAAGGCCGCCAACCCCCACTCCTTGCTGAAGAGTTGGACACTATTCAACTCCTGGTCGAGAACACATGACAAGCGTGCTCAGTGGATCCGGATCAATCACCCTTTGTTCTCAGTAGAGGTGAGATGGTCCTGGCCCCTTACTAAAATTCATGAGGGCCTGCGAAACCACAACCACCACGATGCTCCCAAAGGGCCAACCTCAATAATCAGTCAGAAAACAGCTAAAAAGCTGAACTCTGTGGCTTACTGATTCCTGGGGAAATAACATGGAGCTCCCTAGTTGGCTCCCTGCTAGTATTTGGGAGACTGGAGTCCCTTTTACCCCCAGTGACACATGTAATAACGATGAGATTTCGCTGGTAATATAACAAGATACTAAAGAATATCGATCAAGTAGAAAGACCTTTGCTCTTACCATGATTTATTATAGATATTTGGTGGCAAGAATGTGAAGCGCTGTTTCTATGTGGCCTGGCAATACGTTAAGCTTTAATGTGTAGGCTTAATAATACGTTTTCAATCTCTAGTTTATCACATTTAGTGTTTGCAAGTAGACAATATCAATACGTTAATCATGTCTAACGGCTCTTCCATCTCAAATAACTTTTATTGTCTAATAATTATTTTGCCAATACTAAACTGTTTATTTGAACTGCCGGGTGCAAGCAAGACGAGTATAAAATTGGTTTTGTTTTTGTAATCTAAACCTCATACTTGAATGTCAGTCGAACTGTATAATTTTCAGTTTTAAAAATAAAATTCTAAATCATTGTAAAATCATTTCATGTACGTGTAGTACAAAAAATAGTTTAAAATGCATCAACAACAGCAACCAAAAATTGTTCTAATGTTTTTTTGCTTTTCTTTTTGTTTTTGCTTAATATTAAATTGAAATTATTTTCAAAATATATGTTGAGGTCTTGTTGGAGGTGTTTTGTGCCGCTGGTGCCACTTTTGTCAATTTATGAAAAATATATTCAATTGTGGTTTTCTAAAACAGACACTCAAAGAATTTTAAGAGTAGTTTTATTGGCATCGGCATGGTACTTTTATATAAATTAAGATGACTTTTTGCACTAAATTTTATGATTTTTAAGAATCACATGCTTAACATTTTACATTTTTTTAGTTTTTTGCTTTTGGTAATTTAATAAAAATTTTATAAAAAATGAATTTATTTTTTCAGTTTTTAATCTGTATAATTTTTGCAGTTTTAACATGATAATTTTTCAATTGTTTAAACAATCATTTATTAAACACTTTAAAAAAATATTGAGTTAAATTTTTTATTAAAAAAAAAAAACTTTATTGATCAAATAAAAACTGTAAAATTAAGATTATGTAAATAAAAATATTTAAAAATGCTTTTATTTATGGTTTTTTTTAAGTAAAATATTTTTCTGTAATTTAAAAGTTTACAGGCAAATTGAAATTTAAATAGTAAAAATAACAAGGGAAATAAATTAATTTTATAATAAAAATAATATTTGAAAGATCCATAAATAACATTAAAATGAATGATTTCAAGCACATGCCACTGCAACTGCTCTAGACCAAGCAGATTCTGGTTATTCAATATTGAATAACACTGAAAATGTTGGCCTCAAAAGTTTCAATTGTTACTGGTTTGTCAGCATTAATCAACTCATTGTCAAATTTCAATAAGTCGATGGTTGCAGTCATGCTAATGTCACGTTACCGTATTGAAACTAATTCTTTCGCCGATTTACGGCATACATACTTTCAAACAAAACATAAATGCGCATCATCTACTTTAATCGTAATTTGAGCTTCATTTATGAGGAAATGAAGTCCCAGCATGCCACCAGCATGAAAACTGCTCCAAACCATGCATTTTGCTATCTATTTATATATTGAATTCAGTAGACTTGACGTTGGATTGCTTTTTGTTTATTAGCAAAAGCGTTATGCCAAAATGCAGTCTCATTGCTGTAAAGAATTTTGTGACAAAACATTGAAGAATTGATAATAGATTTTTAAACTGAATCGTTTAATCGTCAAGCTTTTCCCGATGATAAATATTTAAGGGTGAGATAGTATGACAGTCCGTTTGATAGTTAACCATTTCCTAAAATATATTACAATCTTTATAATTCATAATTTTTTGAGAGTTCCGTATACAAAGTTTTCGCTACAATAACTGTGCTGCTATCAGTGCCCTCTGTCTCTGAAACCGTATAACGTGTGGAATCGAAATTTTTTTTGTAAAAGGTGTGACGACCAAAAGTCGGCAGCCTTGTTTTTGGACCACATAAGATAATCAATTAAACTGTATACATTCTTCACATTTCTTAATTTCTAATGGGTAATGAATTTCATAATTTTTTAAAAAAGAGAACATTTTTATTAAATGAATTCCATTATACACTTTTCATATTTTATAATTACATTTATTATTTGTTTAATGAAACATTTTAAGTTATAATGTTATTAATTTTAAGAGAACGAATAGCCGTTAAGAAGCGCCATCTATTGACATGAAGATACATCCGTAAGGAAAACATACCATTAAACACAACCCTGAACAGTCGCAAGCGGCTGTCCTTTAGTCGTATGTGTGCCTAGCAGAGACCTATAAAAGCGGTATAATTGAGTAACTCAGAGGAGTTAGCCACGGGCAAGCAACCTGGCAAGACTTTTAAGTAAGTTAGAATTTTATTCAACTGATTATTTTTTTAATCGACCTTTTATATCTTAAATAAATATGTATTATTCTTTTTATTTTTTGATAAAATATATTGTTAAATTTAGTTAAAAAGAATAATACATATTTATTTAATTTTATTCAACTTGATTAAAATAGTCTTGCGAATAAGTTCAGCTTAGTTAATCGAAGTCTGAATTTTATTCGACTTTGAATTAATTGGGTTAATTTGGCAAAGCAAGTTCTGTCGCTGCTTCACCTGGCCAGAATTTTATTCGCCTAGGTGACGGAGGACAGAGCTTTGTTCAGCCAGAATTTTATTCGCCCTAGCTAAACAGGACGGCCAAAGTCGTGGAAAAGGCTAACACCAATTTAGACGTCGAAAGGTTGTCTCAGAATTTTATTCGTGACAGCCGCAACTAGTCGAAAATTGGTGGACAGGCAAACTGTTCTGCTCAGACTAGACCAGAATCTTATTCGCACCAGTGTGAGAAGCAGCAGGCTAGCCAGCGGAGAGTAGAGACGAGAACTCTTGAGGGCCGCGAAACGGTGAATCGTCGTTGTCGTGCTCAGTAGTGCAGCAGTATAATTTTAACTTATTTTAAGAGTGAATTGTAATAAAAATTATTAGTAAAAAGAAAAAGCAAACGTGTTACTTGTGTTATTGGAAATAAAAAATTTTTGTAACGAACCCTGGGCGTCGCGAGCTCTATCCCAGGGTATCGCGAGAACGTGTCATTACAAAGGTAAAAAGGCCACTACCTAAACAAATAATAAATAGTGATTTTAAAGAATGTGGCTTCATTTTCTCAAAACGATATAGGCACCGGTGTCTGAAATAGTAGGTATTGCTTTGTCTGTTTCAAGGATAAAAATAAAAATTAAAAGATGTCTCATTAAGAACATTATTTTTTAACAGCATTATATAAAGTTTATCCAAAAAAGTTATTAATATGTTCACAAAACCGAACTAAAAGGAATAAAATGAGAAATACATGGTAGGAAACCCTTTATGTGTGAGTCCAACTCAAACCTGTCAGATTGATTTATTTTATTTTAGCAAAATAAAAATTTTGCTTGGTTTATTTTACCGAATAATAGAAAAAAAGATTATAAAAGTGGAAAAAAGGATTTAACTAGCTAGAAATAATAACAAGCTCCGCATTATATGCCAGGTGGCGGGCATTCTATCTACATCAGATACAACCTTAATAAAATACCTACCTAAACACTGGCTCACCAGTACAGTTTAGAAGACGGCCTGAGAACAAATAGCCACCAAAAATGAAAAGAAATAACAATAGTAGAAATAATAATGTTTGACGATTTTCTTAAACCGTTTCGAAATTTTATGTTTCGAAAAGCAACTCTGCAACTCTGCTTAAACGTAAAGAAAGCAAAACAAAATTGTTTAATTGGCAGCGACTCGGGTATGAACATAGCTGCAGCAAACAAGTTGTAGGAATTTCAGCAGGCGTTATTTAAAATCTCTTAGCAACTCTAGGACTCCCTTTAGCAGTCTAGGACTTCTTGTGATCTTTTCTTTTTATTTCCGGTTAACTGAGCATTACTTTAAGCAAAATGTAATATCTGCAGATTTTTATTATTTAAAGATTCTTCTGCTCGCCTTTTTTTTAGAAAGCAATTTTTTTTATTAAAATTGGGTTTTCCAACAAGTGGTTTGTTTTGCAATATGGTAACACCAATAACCTTGCGAATTTTGCGCAAGGATTTGAGTCTGAAGCATGACAATGCTAAATTGGGGCAGGAATTGAAGCCGACCGACCATTCACATCGCCGAACATTCGCTTAATTCATTCAGGAGCAATCTGTTGGTTTTTCTTAAAAATATATTTTTTCAGACGAAGCTTATTTTTACTCTCACTGCATTTGGGCTTCTCAAAATCCTAGAGTTATTATTGAAAAGCCTTTGCATGCTCAACGTGTCACTGCATGATGCGCTATGTGGTCTGGAGACATGATTGGACTAACAACTTGATTTCCGGCCAATTATTGACGATGTGTGTATCATTGACATCTTGGTTCAAGAGAACGGTGCCACATGTCACACAGACAATGAAACGAACAATTTATTGTAAACCAAATTTTTCGATCGCATAATTTCACGACAATCAGAAGTTAAATGGCCAGCCAGATCGTGTGATTTAACACCAATGGATTATTATTTTGTGGGGCTATGTTAAGGACAGAATCTATGCATGCGAACCCAATCGAATCAATTTCAGCCTTAAAATTCATAATCTGTGACCGCCATTTTGTCAAAAAGTGATTAAAAAGTTTGATGAAAGAAATGACATCTGTCAGCGTGGTGGTGATGGGCATTTGTCAGATATTCTTCGTAATACAATAAAAATTTTAATCATTTTAATCTTAATTATTTGTTTATTTTGCTTTAGAAAATAAAACTCCTTGTCGGAAAACCCTTTATAAATGAATAATTTTACTATTATTATTTTCAAAGTGTAAAGAAATCTATACCCGCTTGTGTTAAAATTATGATGCCATGGTGTCGTGGCATTATAAAACTTACACAACACCAACAAAACCAATCAGCCAACCATAAAAAAAAAAATGAAAATAAAAGGAGCAAACAGCCATGATGCCATTAATAATATAAAGCTTGAATTTAGCAATTGCCGTAAATGAATTTATTATATTTTTAACTATTTTCAACATAATTTTTATTTACATTTATATTTGTACAAACAAAAATTTTATGCATTTTTTGTTTTTTCAATTATAAGTGCAATTGAAATTATAACCCAAAACACATAATAAAAATATCAATTTTAAATACATTTTCATAAATTTATAACGTCAGTGTGCCTTTAATATTTTTTTTTTTGCAATACGAGTATAATAATCGCAGCCGTTCTTTTAGTGTTGTATATTAAACCTCAAAACCTTTTATATATGTATATATATATTTGACTTTATTACACTCAATATACAATTGTAAATAACCACTGAACCCAATTTTCTTACATTTGGTTGGGTTATAAATCGCCTCTGCATTTTGTGGTTTTTATTGCCCGCACAATTTTATTAATGAAATTTTTTATGGAAATAATCTGGTGCGAATACTCTAAAGGTTTTGGAGAACTGGATTTGTTTTTTGTTTTTTTTTTGTTAATTAAATATTTATCAACTCTCTTACAATTGATATGCTCGTACATATTTACTTATCACGTAAAGTTTTACATATTCATTTATTCATTTAAGTGTTTATACGGAATTTGAGGTATTTAAGTGGTTTAAATAATTATCGTTTTAATATATAAATTGTAAAATCGTTATTAAGTGGACTATAATTCATGTTGGTGCGCAATGGAGCATGGAAAAAACTTAATGTTTGAATTCAATATTTAATTGTAAAAGGGGAATTGTGGGATACTACTTTTTTACATTTTCAATTCTACTGTACTATCGAAATAATGAACAATGTTAGGCTTTTAGAAGAACTACTAGAAAAATACATTTTGATTAATTAACACATTGGCAAAGTAATACAATTTCGAACATTTAAATAGTGCATTTTTCATGTAGCCTACCGAAAAGGATTTCTTAAACTGTATCAAAAATGAAGCCCATCTTGAAAAGACAAATTTTTAAGATGGACTTAAGTTGTTAGGATTTGTTCCGCCAGTAATTGAAATACTGTTGACATTATTTTTCCTATCTACTGGCTGTTTGTTCGGTATGAACGGCGAGCACTTTCGTTTTGAAGACATCATTCCCATGCCGTGTTCTAATCTGTTCTGGTGAGTCGGTGTTCGGGTTTAGGTAGTTCTGTTATTAAAGTCGTATCCACTCATGCCTGCCATCTGGCACTTTATGCGAAGCTAATTTTCATCACATGCCCTCGAACAAGACAACGTCGAGAAAGTTCTAGCAGACTTAAACACAATCTATAAGAACATTACATACAGAATGGAAAAAGAACAAGACGAAATTTGCAATATCTTGACATCAATTAAAATGCGGCTAAAGTATAATGTCTTCCCATCGAAAGCACTCACCGTTCATACCGAATAAATAGCCAGCAAAGACGGAAAATAATGGCAAAAATATTTCATTTACTAGTGGAATAAATCCAAACAACTTAAGTTTATCTTAAATATTAGCGAAATATATAATCTTTTGCTGTAGTTTAAATATTTGAAATATTATAATTAACACTTTTTTCCTTTTTATTGAGATTTTTTATAGCTTTCACCACTGAAAGAAAGGTATACACTCCTTGCCATATTAATTATAATTAAGTCTTTTCAGAACCAGAAATATCCAGCGAACACAAGACAAACTTTTGAAATAGAGAACTATTGCACATGATATCGCGTCTAAGTTGTTATCGTTAAAAAACTACAACGAATTTAAACTTTAATTTTTATATTTAAATTTATTTTAATTGTGGTAAAGACAGTTTCGTGGATGAAATATTCTTTTTCAAATCATGTTCAACTGTTATTAGCAAGTCATTCTAAACTCGATGAATAAACAAAAAATAATTTAAAATGCACCACTTGTCATAGTCATTTTGAAAACCTTTCTCAAACAAAATAACTTTATTTATTTAAACGAGACATTGTCATATTCATCAAATTAATTTTTAAAATTTTGTTTAACGACCCTTAGATCGACAACATTCTTTCGGATGAAGAAAAAGTTGAAATTAGAACACCTGCTCAAAACATTTTTATGCATGAACTCTTGTGGCCAAAATAATCAGTTTTTAAATGAGAAAAGACAGGTTGGAAATCAGAAAGCATTTATCAGAATAAATCACTTATACCAGTTTACGACTCAGAGGTAAATGGATTATTGGTTTTCTAATTGTACTGAACATTTATTATACAATTTAAAAAAAATATTGAATGGGTTATTTTATTTCTAGAGTTTTGTGTTATATTCCAGATACTATTTTCTATTTATATTTTATATGAAATAAAATTTTTCCCACAATCTGTCGCATATTTTCTCCCTTGTAATCAGTCTTTAATTATTTTTTTTTTAATTATCAGGATTATCCCTATCCCTAAGACTAATGGTGAACTCCGACCGATAGCTATTCTACCGTTTTTATCTAAAGCTTTTGAGAATATCCTCAGCAGTCAAATGAATGACTACTCACACGGAATAAATTTTTATCCGAGACTCAATCTGGTTTTGTTAGAGGCAGAAGTTGCATAACGGCTTTAATGGATGTGGTCGAGGGCCTCAGAAGTGAACTCGACATCAACAAAGTGGGTTTCTTGATTCTACTGGATCACAGTAAAGCCTTCGATGCGGTAGATCACTCTATCATGTTAATAAAACTGCGTAGGTTATTTATTTATCAGGCTCGGCCCGTAGTCTGATATGTTCCTATTTGACTAACAGATGTCAAATAGTGAGTGTTGATGATAGGAGATCTAATCCGCTTGTAGTTAGTAGAGGACTACCACCTAGCTCTATATTGGGTGCGCTTCTTTTCTGTCTCTACATAAATGACCTACTTGACATTTTGAAAAGCAGCAGGATGCACATGTATGCTAATTACGTGCAGGTTTATAACCGTAGCTGGATTAATGACGTTCCTATGTGGGTGAATGAGATAAGTGATGATTTGCATATGATCAATCGCTGGACCATGTCTAATAGATCGTATATCAAGGCTTCGAAATCGAAATGTATTGTCCTCATGAAAGCTAGGAGAACTCTGGTTATCTTTAATGTGAGAATTGACGGAAATGTGATTGAATTGGCAGAATCGGCATCTAATTTGGGCGTTATTTTTAATAATAGAATGACCTGGACTAATCACACTAATATTGTCGTTGGTAGAGTATACAGTAAACTTCGCACCCCATGGTCGTTAAAGGACTCTATGCCGTTTGATATTCGCATGCTTTTGGCAAAGACTTATCTGATCAATTCACTTCTTTACGGTTGTGAAATCTATGCCAATTGTAACAGCACTGATCAGCGCAGACTGAAAGTCGCATATAACAATATTGCCCGTTATATATTTTAGAAGGACCGCCGTGATCATATCTCATAATACTCTAAATTAATTTTTGGAATGACCTTCGATGATCTTTTAAAATAAAGGTGTCTAATTTTCTTGCACAGGATCATAATCTCGGAACGACCATCATATCTATTTGAAAGGATAGTTTATGCAAGATCTCATCGTGGTAGGATTATTATCCAGCAGATATACAAGAGTCTGCTATCTAAACGCCAGTTTTTCATAAATGCAACCAGTCTTTGGAACTCTTTGCCAAATTCTATACAAAAAATAGGCAACGCAAATTTATTTAAAAAGGAGCTTTATAAATCATTTAGTTCTACCCACCCTTGACTTAATTTTATGTTAACACTTTACCATTATATTTCTTTCGATTAGTCATATCTTTATTTGTTATAACTTTATGGTTGTTAATGCTTTGTTTCTAGATTTAAGTTTTATATTAACTCAATGTGTATATGTTAAGGATCAACAACACCGTCCTTTATAAGATGTTATCATCCTGTTGTGCTAGTTGTTTAAAGAATAAAGATCTTCACAAACATGCCAACAATTATTGCCCATGATGTTACACTATTTATTCACCGGTATTTCAATTTGTTGACAAAACTGTTTAATAGCATACGTCTGACTACTGTCACTTTGTAGCATTTGCTTAACACTGCTCGCAACGGCAATAACTCTTATTATGTAAGTTTAAGCGCCCAAATTCTTCTAATACAGAAAGATCTGGATCTTTTTCCTGTGTATATATTTAAGTTCGTATGTCTGTAAGCCAGCAAATAGACTTCTGCAATTAAAACTTAAATTCTATGTTTCGCGCGCATAGCATAGAGACTTGAATAATATTGTTTATTCCTTTTAATAAACGTTTTGTTATACTGAGTTCTTTTATCCAAAATAATAACACAGCACTTCAGGTTTTAAATTAAATTAAACGATTTATTTACTTGCAATACACAAACAATAAACCCGATGGTAACTTTAATCAACGATGTCTTTAATCAACAATGATTTAACATGAATTAATTCATTTGCCCACCGAGTGTTGCTTATATAGTTGTTTTAAGCGTTTCTCGCATATGTATATTAGAATATTCTTCCTTAACGTCACTTCATATTGTTGTTGTTATTATCATTATTATTGTTATATGTTTTGTTTTTGTTCTATCTTAGGTCTTTTTGTTTTCCGTTGTTTAGCTTATTTCGTGGAATTTCTTTAAAGCATGTTTTATTGCCGTTTCTTAGACTACTACGCAGTTTGTAAAACACACAATAGGCCATTTCGTTTACTTTTTTACTGATAATTATTTTCTTTGAAAACTTAAACAAATCATTTTTCTATAAATATATTATTCGTTATTATAAATTTTTAGGAAGTGTCTATGTTTTATTCTTATATCTGTATGTTAGATTTCATGTCTTTAGGGCAAATGCTGCAAATTGATTTCAAAATGTTATATCTGAAAATGATATTATATCCGTACCTAAATTGGAAAGCTCACCTATTTAAGCTAAGCGAGAAGACAAAACCTGAAACATAATCAGAATAGATATATATAGGTAACAACTTTGAAACTCTCAACATAGTTTAACCGCTGGACACCCAATCTAGAGTTACACTCAATAATTCAAGTGTAGAACTTAGAGTCTTATATAAGAAGCCCGACATAGATTTTTGAAGTTCAGATAAAAAAATATTTTGCCAATTATTATTAATTACAATTCGATTATATAATGACAGCAACAAATTTTGTATTTATTTTCGCATAAATTTTGGTTTTTACATTGCCAGAAAAAAGTCGATTTATTGCGCAGTTTCAGTCGGTCTTATGGCAACTACTGGCTTTATTCGTGGGCACAGTTAGCAAGTTAAGAATAGCGTTAACTATTAACTGATAGAAATTAATATTCTTGCAGTTTTATATTCTGGTAGCCATGTATTTTCTTATAAATTATTTTCTGAAGAAAGTAAACGAAGGAATTGAATGAATACAGTGTGCTAATAACTTAAATTTATTTTAAAAATTTACTTAATTGATTAGTGGTGGTTAAGCTAATTCCTATGGCCATTTCGTTGACTGCTGAACTCAAATATTTTAGAAAAGCTAAAGCTGCATATTATATTTAAAAATTTTTTGACCAACTGAGAAGTGAACTAACAAAGCACTCTATCCAATTTTCAGCTGGTCAACAAATTTTTAAAAATTAAATTTTTAATTTTTAAAAAATTTTTAAAAATTAAATATTTAATTTTTAAAAATAATTATTCCCAAAAAACTTTTAAAAAAATATAATGAAAAGAATATTAATAATAATGATAATAAAAAATAATTTTAATTAATGAAACTAAGATTAAAATTACAAGTTCTGAAAGTAAAATATACAAATTTTCCTATGGATTATGACATGAATTTTTAAAATATTAAAAACTGTGAGAAAGAAATGTTTTGAAAGGCAAATACTTATAACAATTTAATTTTAAGAAATATTTTATAATAATAATTTTTAAATAAATATCTGTTATGCTTTTAACGATCTGTTTTTAATTAATTTAACAATATATATTTTTTCAAAATATCGCTTTCCTATGGAAAGCTTCTTCAGGAAAATTTAATTTTAATAAAATTAATAAAATTAAAATTAATTTTTCTTGAAGAAGCTTTCCATTAATTAATTAAAAAAGACCGTTAAAATGAATAACAGATAAAATTAATAAAATTAAAATTAATTTTTCCTGAAGAAGCTTTCCATAGGAAAGCGATATATCGAAAAAATATATATTGTTAAATTAATTAAAAAAGACCGTTAAAAAGAATAGCAGATATTTATTTAAGATATAAAAAGGTCGATTAAAAAAATAAAAAAATAATAATTTTTAATATTCGTTTAAATTAAATTCGTTTAATGTGAGAATTTTGGTTGTAAAAAATCGCAAATTTTAAAAATAAATTGAATGTGATAATTTCGTTAAATATTTTAGTTTTAATAAAACTAATTTTGAACTACAGCGACTTAAGTTGTAAGTTGTAATAGCTGAATTTTTATATATAATTAAAAAGGCATGTGATAATGAATTTTTTAAAGTTCCAAAATTTAAAAAAAAAAAAAACATTTTTAAATAAAGGATTACAAAGCCGCTGAAATAAAGCTGAAACTTTTAATTTATGGATAATAATATCAATTGTTAATATTAAATATAAAGAATATCCTTTAAGGTATATTTGGTCCTTTAACCTCACGCACTGGAGATTTTGACGAAAAATGAAAATAAATTTTATAGTTCGTAAGCGATTAGTTCGATTGTTGTTTTTGATTTTAAAATTTTGATCTTAAAGTGTTTCGCGGATATAGCGTCACGATACTTTTATTTCTCTAGGTGTATGAAAGTATAGTTTTAGTTATAAGCTAAACAATCACCTGCATCTTTGACATAATAGTTATTGAAAGGTTAAGAGAACTGCGTCATCTTATGCGTCTTAGGAGCAGCATTATGTCAAAGTAAACTAAAAAAAATATTTACTTTTCTTAATAAAAGCTTTTAGGGCCCAAATTGCAAATTTAAATTGCATTGTGTTCTACTAAACTTCTGTTTATGACTTTGCCTATATTTATAAGATAATGTTAGTTTGTTGGTCAACTTTGAGTGTGTCAAGATTAGACTTTCAGTCGCGGCATTTGGGTGCGTTCTACGACAACAGAACATTAAAACAACAAGTAAATTGTCACAGGCAATCAAAGAAAATTGTGCTGACCGCAAACGAATACAAATGCAACAAAAAAAAAACAAAACAAAACAAAAAACTAATAACAACAAAATGAAATATACAAACAAAAAACATTTAAACTATTCATCAAAGAAAACGCTAAAAACGATAACAATCTTAAAAAAAAAAATTGAACATTTAAAAATTGTATCTTAGTAAATGTTGTTGTTTATTTTTCTAATTTTTAACCGGCATTTATTGCAGCTATTGTTTTTCTTGTTTATTTATTGATTTAATTCACCGGCTTTTGTTTTTGCTGGTTCAACTGATTCAATTAATAGTCATGGTTGCAAACAAAAAATGTCATACTTGCACATGTTGCACATACACAATTATGAGGCAAGTTAAATAGAAAATGGAGATAAAAAAATATTTGAAAATGGCCATAAATTGACAAGTTTCCAATAAAGCCAAAGTCATCATGAATATTTCATTCATATATTTGTAATAGAGTTTCGTGTATTTTTATTTTTTTTTTATATATATTAATTGTTGTTTCCAAGCTTGAACTAAATTTTAAGACCAAAAATGGTTTTTATCTAAATAAAAATAAAATTCCGAATTGGTTACAATTAGTTGCATGAAATCATGCCTCATTGCAAGAGCAAATTGTGTGTCTAAATTTTTTTTTTTGTTTTATGTATGATATTTTAAAAAGTGTTATAGACTAACTGACTCTACAATTGACATTTTGAGTTAATTTTTGGTGTTCTTTTACTTAGTGCAGTAATGTACTCACCGCTAACTGTCATTAAAAATGTGCTTTGTTATTCATCATGCTTGTCATATCAAATCCTTTTAATATTTATTCATAAGATTTACTACTTAGTGCTCATTTGGTTATTATTTATCTTGTAAAAGATGAATTAAAAATAAAAAGTGTTGTTAATGGAATGTAATGTAAAGCACTTTTGCGTGAATTCAACTAAAGTCTTTTTAGATTTAGCAACGCATTGAAATATTACTAACAAAGCATTGATTATAATTTAAATAGTATCTACGAATGGTAAAAGTATTCTTAAGATAGCTTAAATAAGCCTGTTTTGCTCTTGCTTCAAATAACCAAGACAAAATGCAGACAGACTAATGATCCTGGAATATAAAATAAATAAAATTATAAATCTTATTCAACATTCTACAAAAGCACAAGGTAACAAAGCGTTTGTAGCGCCACTAGTTTGAGTTAATATTATTGACGTTTCTCAAGCTTCATGGTATTAGAGCTTATTATTTTGGGTGTTTTTTTCGCAGATCTTGGATGTTGAATCATTGTTCCGAAACGTGAAACTATGCATTTACCAAACTCTTCCTTTAATAAAGAAATTAGGGCACGAGCTGTTTGGCATGTTACGCTGTCTTGTTGAAACCGTAGCTAATATACATTATGGTTGTTCAATTGATGAATGAATCAGTAATCATGTCTCACCATTGACTGTAACTTTTTAACCACCACCATTTTTTTAAAGAAGTACAAATCAATGATCACAACAGCCCACTTGCGATTTATCATTCCACCAATTAGGACGGTTGTATTTATTTACGTATTCATTCCAAAAAAAATCAGCTTCATTGTTAAACAAAATTGGTTAACGGAAGTGTATATCAGCGGTAATCTCGTTTTGGGCTGAATTTACACAATTTGGTAGCGACGTCAGTTTGTTCATGTTGAAATGCCAAAAAAAACTAAATATAAATAACTTGACAGCTGATAAAATGGCCGCCAGTTAAAAAAGTGTGGCCAACTTAATATTCTATTACTCTATAAAAACACTCGATAAAAAGCCAAATACTCTCCATTAGCAGCACGAGCTGTTAGAGAGCTATTTTACTGGTTATAAAAGGAGATTTCGTAAGCACTCCTCAGACAGTTGACGCTAGGGTCTCTGCAATAAGTATCTTGGGACGATTTTTATACCTGCTGTATACGTCCAACATATGAATTAGCATTCAAACCCACATGTGGACATTTCCTAATTACACATTTAGTTTAAACTTTCACGAAAGCGCCCAGACAGAATCCCGATATTTACAGGATCATAGACTTGATTTGGAGAAGTGGTTCAAAAATTAGAGAAAAAATGCAGGCATTTAAAATGTATGGCTGTTGTCCTCCCATTAGAACTAATAACAATATTATACTCAACTTCCAGAAGTCAAAAACCGCGAAGTACATTTTTTTTAAAGAGAAGTAGCACTTCAGGCAACAATGCCTATTTAGTCAAGTACCGTGCTACATTCTTTAAAAAAAGGTATAGAGAAGAGGTGAAACAGGTGGTGAAAGTAAAAGGATAGTCGCAAATTAACTGCCGTATAAGACACAGCACAGCGACCAGTGACTATACCTTCATCGCTAAGCTGCCCCACCGACAGTCAATTTTTATTTTTGTAGTGAAAAAAAACCAAGGTCTTCGTTGGGAATCGAACCCACAACCCCCATACTGACAAGCTAGTACACTACCTACTAGCCTACAGGGGCACCTACTGATAGAGGGCTGAGGTGAAAAAACAATATAGAACTACACTGGAAACTTCATTATGATGCGATCTCTAAGCCAATATGATGCTATAAAGTGCAGTTGTTGCATAGCATAGTGGGGCAAAATGGATACGTTTTTGTAATAAATCACCAAATTGTAAGATGATAGACCAATTGATATAAGAAAATTTTAGCATCCCACTGTTGTTAGATGGAGTTTAAAAGGATTAAAATTTAGGCCAATTCAAACATGTATGACAGCCATCACAGTTTTTGCTGCTTGTAAAATCTGCTATTTGCTTCTTGAAAATGCTTTATTAAAATTTCTAATATTTGTGATCGATAAGCCAAAATAAGATTATCCGCAAATGTGGATAACATTTTTTTTTGTAGTAGTCGTGCATGATCATTATTAGTCACAAGTCACTCACTTAAAATATATTCGTTTTTTATTTATGCCACCTTAAAGCATGAGGTTTGAATTTTTAAAATTAACTATTCTGTAGCCGTTGTGATAACAAATATATATTTTTTTTTATAATTAATTTTAATTTAAAAATAATAAGAAAATTGATTAAATACTTCTTTTTTCAACTATTGAAAACAAACTAAAAAGTACAGAAATGACCTCGAGATAATTTCAAGAATTACAAGACAACGAAGTTTAATAAGATAAGTTATCTACGTTATTATTTAATTGTAATAGTCGTTTGGTATTTTAAATTTTTCAATGTCATTTTATCCATCAATGTGTTGAATTAAAATAAAATATTAATAAAAATTAATTATCAAAATAGGGTTTTTAAGGCAATTGAGAAATCATGGCGCCAACCTTTTATTGCACAAAGTAATTTCCTATTAAAATTATAACGTTTTTAGTTCTAAAAGGCGAAAATCAGATGACAGTCAATAATCAATAAATAAAATTAACGTATGTAGAATAAGGATAATCCTAAGGCAAAACTGATAGTTTTATGTGGTTTTTGGGCTCGTGGATTTGTTGGTCCATACTCCATTAAAAATAATTCTGGTGAAAATGTTACATTTACTGTTTTTGCTACAGAACTATGATTGCTGACCTTTTTATTTATCAATTGAACAACCATATTGTACGCGAGCTGTGTTTTCCATAACATGCCCTACACCTCTTGCCACAATTGATTTATTGAAGAAAACGTTTGGCAACCGCACAGTGTCAAATTTCGGACCCGTGAAGTGGCCTCCAAGATCTTATGATTTAATGTCGCTAGGCGATATGTGAAGCCGCTAAGCTACGCCAAAACGATTGATCACTTGAAGGAAAACATTCACCACATTACTGCCGACATATGGCCAGTTGGAAAAACTCATCAAAAATTCGACCTTAGACTACGTTCAAATGAGTTGTTTAATGTTAAATTTTGAATTAATAAACTTCTTAAATTGAGTACAAAAAATAAACCGAAACATGAATATTTTGGTTAAACAAATACCCAGCCAGCAAAAATTTTCGACAGCTACAAATTATCCGATGGAAAAGTCAGAATCGCTTAACGATTTGACTTTAAAACTCTGCAAGGTTTAACTGGTGCAGAAATTGAAACCGATTCATAAATTTATGGTTTTATAGATTTATAGTTTTGTAAGAGACTTTCACAATTATGAACAACCAGGTCACAAGAGGGACAGTACCCCTGTAGGCTAATAGGGAGTGTGCTAGCTTGTCAGTATGGGGGTTGTGAGTTCGATTCCCAACGAAAATCTTGGTTTTTTTCTCACTACAAAAAATAAAAATTGACTGTCAGTTAGGCTGCTAAGCGATAAAGGCATAGTTACATAGTTCACTTATCAGAATATCGGCTACTGACAATCCTAGATCGTTTATTGAAAAGCCTTTGTATGGTGCGCGGTGTGTTCTGGAGACGTGATTGGGCGGTTTTTTTTTCAAAGATGAGCCTGAAAATGCGGCAACGGTCAATGGATTCCTTTATCGCGAGATGCTAACAATTCAGTTTTATTGTACTACCGACGACGTAAATAATACTGACATATAGTTACTACAAAACGGTGGCACATGTCACACAGCCAATGAAATAATGAATATATTGCAAACCAAATTTCCCGATCGCATAATTTCACGACAATCACCAGTTAAGTGGCCAGCCAGATCGTATGATTTAACATCACTAGATTATTGTTTGTGGGCCTATGTTAAGGACAGACTCTATGCGCGATTTCAGTCTTAAAACTCAAAATCCCTGATGTAATTAATGAATTAGGAACGCCATTTTGCCAAAAGGCGACTAAAAATTTTGATGAAAGAATAGAATGTAATGTTTACAAAATAGTTTTATTTTAAAAATTTTCCATAAATGACTTACGCAGATGTTAAAATTTAGTTAATAAAACTCTATAAAATGAACGATTTTATTTTAATGTACAGTTTTGTCGTCACCACGCTGTATTGTGGGCTTTTATCAAGCCCTATTCTAATAACAATACGGGTAAAAAATGCTCTGTTTTAAAACATTATTTAAAGGTTTTATTATTACCCCCAATTCCATCATACACTACGATAAATGTGGCATTTCGTGTGTGAAAATTCCCGAAAGTTTTATCATATGCTCACACGGAATAAAAATATTTTTAAAAGACTATTTTTGGTCGTTGCCTGGTTAGTGACCATTTGAAAGAGAATCTTTAACAAATAATTTCCAAAAAAATGCAAATTTAACTTTTTGGCTTCTAACCATAACAAGCGTACATCTGTCAATTTAATTTAAAAAAAAAATATTTTTAAAATATTTAGATAAAAAATGGCAAATTGGATGTGGAATTATACAAAGGCAACCATTCACCACTCCCAGATAATTAAAACAAACACACACACACACCGACCCACAAGAAAATAGAAAAACAATTATGAAACAAATGATTTTTGCCTTATACGAAGTTATAAATATGCAACGAAATTTAATTTTGTTGTTGTGCTGTTGTTGCTTTTCCTCTATTTAATTTTATTGTTTTTTGTTTTCATTTTTCTTTAACAAATGTGTGTCGCATTGACCAAATGGGTATTGAAAAGCAATTTGTCATTAAATGACTGTTAAAAATTTTTGGGTTAGCTGTGGCATAGCAGGCGAATATTCATTTTAAGATACAGTTAAAGGCCAAAGTATTCGTAAAATTTAATGTGTTTTTTTTTTGGTTTCTTAAAGTTACGTTTTAACCTTTAAAACTAACGGTGTGTTGTTAAATTTACTTAAAATTTATAAACATTAAGTAGGCCAGCAAATTAATTCGTTATAGTTGTTGTCTTCGCCGAGACTATTTAAAAACATAGTAGGGACCCTCAGATTGACTTGTAGATTTTTATTTGCAGTGTGACTTATATCTGCTTGTAGTTAAGGTCGAAAACGGATAAATATATTACGTTAGTAAGTGTGAAAAAGAGAAGTTGACTTGTTAAAGTAACACGTTTATAACAAGTTGTAAGCAAGGACGCATTGCCAAAATTAAGATCAATCTTTAGTGTATACAATGAATGAAAGGGCAGATGTACCGAATTAAAAATGTAATCGTAGACTAACTGGAAAAGTATCGAAAAAGTTTATGACCAAAATATCATGACGCTATTCCATGATAATTAAGTTAAAATCTAGGGAACCTAAAAGCCATGTACTGCAGTTTTATATATATATCGACATATTTGTAACCCAAGAGAAACGTCAATAAAAACGTATTAAAATTATTCTATAGAGTTTAAAGAAGTCGAGGCAAAATCGACAAGCGATAACACAATTTTGAAGGCATGGCGACCGGTGAACACTTTAAAGGTGTGAGTTCGAAACCAGTATAATATTAAACCAATCTATTTATTGTTTATATAAAAAGTAGTTTGACGCTGCAAGAGTGCAACAGCAGTAGTAGTAGGCCTTTCATAGAGCATCACTATAACACGAGGAACTGACTATTTAACATTTGACATCTATAGAAAACCAACTACAACGGACACTGCCATCAACAACACCTAAAACCACGCTACCCAACATAAACTAGCAGCGTTTAGACATATGATACACAGACTTAAGATAATCCCACTTACTTCAGATAAGTACAACAAAGAACTTGATGCAATTTACGCCATAGCTATAAATAACGGCTACAAGGCCACTAGCATCGATAAACTTCTGAGACAATACAACACTAAAATAGAAATAAAGAAGACAAAGAGACAGCCGATACAGCACGACGATACACCTTTACTTACACAGGACCAGAAACATACAGACTAACTAACCTTTTTCACAAAGAAGGAATACTCACAGCCTTAAAAAGTGGGAACGGCCTGAGAAATAATCTCAGAACAACGACATAAACAACTGACAAATAAAGTTTCAGCGGGGTATACAAACTCACCTGTACCTGTAAACAAACCTATATAGGGCAAACTGGACGAACACTAAAAACGAGGTTTACAGAACACATACGCTCATATAAACGGCAAAGAGAAGATTTCAACTTTGCATTACACCTTGGCACTCACGGGCACACACCAAGGGAAATAGATGAATGTATGATATTATTACATCCTAGCAACAAAAGGACGAAGACTAGACATTCTGGAAAACATGGAAATCTACAAAACAAAACTTTCAATAATGACATTGTAAACGAACAAGTAAACACGACCTCAGACACAATTTTCACACCATTACAACTACTCATGCAAACGGGCAAACGAAAAACACCCTCAGACGGACACACGTACCTATATAATAGTAAAAGACGGAGGTATCCATGAATTCACTTTGCATACAAATGCCAGGTGGCTGGAATTCTGCTTACCTGAATAGATGATACGAACCTAACAACAAAACTGCCTGAACGCCAACACTGACTCACCAGTACAAATCACAAGGCGGCTTGAGAATGATGCATTCGCATCAAAAGCGTACGCCTTCGACTACAAACCAGCCAGTTAGGACAGGAAATAGCAATATTCTTTCATAGAGCAATTGTAACAATGGCAACCATAATTGCTCAAACGTGCTTCTCTAGAGATTGCACTATCCGGTATACAAAAGATCTGGTGAGTATTTACTTCTCCCTAAAGTTTACAGACAAGTAGCAATGAAGAGCTGTTTGAGCATTTACGACACTAGATCAAATATAATTTTCTCGCAATCACACCTCCGCGTTAAATATTCTGCAGAACAGTTAATTATAGCAAATGCTATTGCTAAAATTTTATTTTAAATATTTGTGTTATTCGAAAGATCATAAGCATTTGAAAATGATGTCAAGCAACTTTCGATCGAGCGCATTCTGCATTTGGGATTACGTGCTTATCAGCACGTATAAAATGGTGACACCATTTTATCAGCACCTAATCAATGACTCCAGGTGTCCCTAAAACATTTAAGGTGCCGTATGCATAAACTTAGAAACTAACTGCTAGGTACACTTTTCGAAATCTTTGTAACAACCAAAAGTCCAAGGTCGTTTTTGGACACACAACAAATTTTAAATTAGCAGTCATGTTTAAATTTCTATATGTTTCTCCAATATATTTTTTTTGTTTTTTTTTTAAAGAGAAGTAGCACTTCAGGCAACAATGCCTATTTAGTCAAGTACCGTGCTACCTTCTTTAGGAAAGGGATAGAGAAGAGATGAAACAGGTAGTGAAAGCAGAAGGATAGTCGGAAATTAACTGCCGTATAAAGACAGCAACAGCGACCAGTGACTATGCCTTCATCGCTGAGCAGCTCCACCGACAGTCAATTTTTATCTTTTGTTGTGAAAAAAACCAAGGTCTTCGTTGGGAATCGAACCCAAGCTAGTACACTACCTCCTAGCTTACAGGGGCACCTATGTTTAAATTTCTATATGTTTCTCCAATATATTTACTTATATACGCACATATTTACTTATAGATTTAGTTACTGAGAAATCTGAAATAAGAATTTATGTTTAAGTTAAAATCAAGTAAGATTGAGTTCTGTAAATAGTATTGCATTATTATTTTTGTAATATTTAGCTACGAAGGCATACGATCATTTAGTTACTAACATTTACATTGTAAGACTGGCTGCAGCTCGGTGGTGAACATAGCCGTAGGCTGTGGTGTATCTACTGCCGAAATAACGGATGTGTGTTTGTGCATTGGTGTATGGGGGAAAAATAAGTATAAAAAGGCGAATATTAGTAAGAATAAATGAATTGGTGTGCGACCGGCGGCAAGATCATTCTATTTTATTATTCTTGGACTGGTAGTCAGGGTATAGATGGAGCCGTGGTAATACCAAGCCGAATCTATACCCTGAGGCAGGACAAACTGCTACCGAGCGATCACAGACAGAGCCGTGGTTATATCCAGCCGAGTTGGTGTCCGCAGTCGCCACCGACAGTGATTAGGGCAGTGAACGGTTGCGCCGTGGTAATACCCAGCCCAGCCTACAGTGCCTTGGCTCTGGCAGCGTACAGACAAATTTCGACGGAGCTATCAGATACAAAGCCGTGGTTATACCTAGCCGAGTTTGTGCCCGCAATCGCCACCGACAGTGACGTTCTTCGAATACTGTCCGTGTGACGTAGAAGAGAGTTAATTAAGCCGCCTGCACACACACCAGTGCACAAGATACGAAGCCCGAGCTGCAGTCAAGCAGAAAACCGGGAATAAAGAAATCCTTTCCCTAATAAAGAACAAGCTTGTAACCAAAGTTTTGTTTTTTTTATCGACACAACACGACCCTGGACGCCGCTGAGCATACCTCAGCTACCAGGAAAATCGTATCATTACATCTTAACGCCGGATTAAAACCACACTCCGTCTGGAATAACGCCAATTATATTTGCAAACAATAAGTTTATTGAGTACAGTATGCTAATGACCCGCTTCCTTATTAAAGAAAAGCAAAAGGCTCATTTTGCTGGGCATTATGAAGTTAATAATAATTTTGTTTATTAGCAAGCCCCTTGAGCTAACCTGTTTAGTCTGCTCGCTAAACACAAGATAAGCTAAGATAAGATAAGATAAGATAAAATAGGCATTTATAATTCGTGCAAATTGCCGACTGACTTTAAAGTAAATCTAAGTAAAAAGTCAAAAATTTGGAAAAATAAGCATAATAATGACAGTTCATTTGACAGTTTACTCTACCGTAAGTTCTATCGGGCTTAAAATTTAACAAGCTGCTCCAGAATGATCGTAGTCATGTTTTACAGAGACGTCTATGTATCACCATTGGGTTTGATATAATCCGCACTTGACATAAACACCTTTGAAAAGTTAACGCCAGTTGGAGTTATCATCGTATAAACAGTACATCCTTAGGGATAATAACTGTGAATATGTTCTCTTAAATAAAAAATAACTAATTTGACATATTTAATAGTTTGTTATTGTTGTATTACTTTCAACGAAAAACTACGAATCTATAGTTAAAAGTTAGCATGATGTTTTGTATATTAAAGGCCAATCCTTTGACAGAGAAACATTAATAAGTGTTGCCAACTGTTTTGCAACTGCGTCCTTTTTTTTGTTATTTTTTTATTAATTATTAAAAATAAGAATATGTAATAAAAATGCAATTTATAATGTTGTTTTTTAATAACTCAAATAGTTTAGTTGTCAGAAACATGAACGTAATGTATCTTGTGCACTGTTGTTTCAAATTTTAGTAAAACAGCAAACAAAAGATCAAAGTAAATAAACAATAAAGATTTGTTCACATTTCAGACACTAAAATTTCTACAAACAAAAATACACATGAAATAAAACTGATTGATTTTGCTTAACTGTTGGTTCTTAACAAAAACAAAAAAAAAACAGAAATCAGGTTTTCTTAAGCAACTCAATCAATTGAAATACAAAAAAAAATAAAAAAAAAAAAAATAAAACAAACAAAACAAAATAATTATTTCTTCAATTCGATTTAATATTTTAATGCAGAACAATAATTGTTTCTTTTTTAATGTTGCTCTTTGTTTTTACGTTTTTTTTTTTTTGCCATAAAATACAATAATTGTTGCAAAATTCAATAAAACAAAACGAAACGAAACTGAATTGCTTAAGACCTTTCAGTTAAAAGTTCTTTTATTGTTGGGCCACGGCAACTCCATGGAATCAGCCATTCGTTTAACCTTGAGTATAAATTTATTTATTTCATAACAATTTATTTTTTAACATTTAAACTTTTAGATCAACAATTTCCATTTACAATACAATTGAAAACAAGACAGTTCGTCAGTTTGAGTTCATTTAGTTTTATTTTTTATTACTATTATTTTTTTTTAATTTTTTTAATTTTTTTATAATTTATCCATTAGAAAATGATTATTATGGCCATACATACATCGTACACGTTATAGCCGTAAGATATAAAAAGCAACAACAATTAATAACAAATAATTTTACAACGATAATGGCACTTATTAAATTAAATGACTTTTATGCTTTTGGATTCTATAGATTTTTTTTACAATTTTTTATTACACAATTCTTTTTCGAAATATCACAAATAAAGGGTGTTCAAAAATTTATGTGCAATTTTGGTAGTAAAATGTTCCAGCCGCAAGTGTAAGGTGAAAATACTACTTAAAAACAACAAATTTTCATTGAATTTATTTACCGCAAGAAGAGTAATATTAATTAAGCCTGCCCCTCCTCTAATTTTCTCTGGAAAATTTCCAGGTTTTGCTGGATTGGTGCTTTAAAAATAACCACTATACCTATACCTTAGACTACTTTTTATCTATGATATCTTACCTTAGACACACCACAATGATTTCCAAAAAGTTCCAGACCTTTCAAACAACTCATCCTGTTACTGTTTGTACTTTTTCCTCTAAACAAGAAAGCTGCATGATTTGGTTCTTTAAGTCTATGGCAATATATTTACTGTTTTGCTTTTTTGATTAAGACTATGAGAAATTTAAGCTATTGCTTTTAATTTATTTGTCTTGTAAATAGGTCATCTAGCCCGATAGCCCAAAACAAGTTTTGGCTCTTTATATTCAAATTTCTGTTGGGATATGAACTCATGACACCCTGTTAAATAAATAGACAACTCTTGAAATGCACCTACCGCAATTCCTTAGCATTTATTATTTAATATAATTAATTATTACTTAATATAATTATTTATTACTTAATATAATAAATTAACAATTACATTGTGGGGTTTATTTATATTTAAAGATTTAATAAAAATATTATTTTTTTATGTAGAAAAATTTTAAATAAAAAATGTTTTTATTTTCGAAATGTATTTTTTTAAAGAAAAGTAACACTTCAGGCAACAATGCCTATTTAGTCAAGTACAGTGCTACATTCTTTTGGGAAAGGAATAGAGCAGAGATGCGACAGGTGGTGAAAGTAGAAGGATAGTTACGAAAATTAACTGTCGTATAAGACACAGCTCAGTGACCAGTGACTATGCTTTCATCATTAAGCAGCCTCACCGACAGTCAATTTTTATTTACAGTAAAAAAAACCAAGGTCTTTATTGGTAATCGCACTCACAACCCCCAGTCATGTAAGCTAGCACACTACTTACACTAGTCACAGGGGCACCTAAATTTTCGAAATTCGAAATTTTTGAAATGTTTGTTGTGTTTTTGAATTGAGGTGTTTTTGGGTTTTGTTGTGTTTCTCCTCTGTTGTTTAAATGAAAACTCACATTTAATTAATTGGGCTCCTAAATTTTTGATACAAATTCTGGCGTAAAATCCACTGATCAGCTATAAAAGCAGTAGTGAAATGGCCCCCGCAATAATGTATTTTAACTATATTATTTTTTTTTAATAATATATATTTTATGAGAATAACATAAAATATTATTATTTCCAAGGAGTCTAGAACAAAGTAATGTATATAAAATTATTTTTTTTGTAAATAATTAATTATCTAATGCACAAAACAAAAAAGAAACTCTGCAGGGAATAATGAAAAATATTTACATTGTGGCCAATCTTCTAAAGAAAAATCCTAAATGACGGGGAAGTCGAAATATGTTATCAAGGCGTGAAATATATTTATTTATAAATGGAGTAAATATATTTATTCTTTGTAGTGAAGTGCTGGTTGATTTATTGTTTTCGTAACAAATATACTTAAAATTCCTTAATTTTTATTATTATTTTATTTTGTGTTTAAACAAAAATAAACTAAGTGTTGCATACAGCATACGGGGAGTCCTCTTTGAATAAAACAATATTTATAAAAAATAGAAATAATTCCTATTCTAATTTCTTTGGTTTAATTAAAATTTTCATTAAAATATTTTACAGTACTGTTAAATATAATTGTTGGTTTAAATATTTATAAAGGGTTTTTTACCAGGAAGTTTTTTTTTTTAAACAAAATAAAAAATTCTGATTAAGATAATTCAAAGTTTTATATTACGAAGAGAAAAGTTCGGTAATTACGAATGAAAAATGATATTTGGCAAAGGTCTGCCACGACCACGCTGACATAAGTCGATTCAAAGTTTCTAATTACTTTTTGGCAAAATATCGGTCCTATTTCATTAATCACATTACGGATTTTTAGTTTTAAGTCTGAAATCGATTCTATTGGCCCCACAAAAAATAATCCAGTGGTGTTTAAGCACATGATCTGGCTGGTCACTTAAGTGCTGATTGTCGTGATATTATGCGATCGGGATATTTGGTTTGTAATAAATTGGTCGCTCTATTGGCTGTGTGACATGTGGCACGTCAGTTATATCCACGCCGTCAATAATAGGCCAAAATTGAGTTGTTAGCATCTCGCGATAGCGTGATTTCCAGCCTTATCTTCGAAAAATAACAACCCATTCACGCCTCCAGACCGCATAGCACACCAGACAGTGAACGTTGAGCATGCAAAGGCTTTTCGATGTGTGCTTAGATTTTCCGACGGGGCTAGTTTTACTCTTATTTGGGTACGATTTTCCGTCGACCCTCGTCAAGTTTGGTTTGTTAACAAACCGGTTTCGGCCGTGTGCCATCTTCAGTGTTCTTTTCGTACTAGTTGCATTCTATTGTCAGCTGTGTTTATATAGTTCGTGTTATTGCATTCGTCACTTTTTTTCCTTTTTGCCTGTATCTTTCTCTCTTTTTTTCGTTTGTCTCTTTTTACCTATTTTGTTGCTCCCTTTTTTCATTCGTCTTTCTTCCTAACTAGATCCTTTTACGATCATGTTTATTGTCCGTTCGTGTTTATGTGTGAACCTATTGGGTTTTCTTCCCTTTTCCCTTCCCCTATGTGACATAATAATTCGTAATTGTACGTTTATAATATTCTTTATGGCTTTGGTCTTGTGCACCTGCGTAACGTGTTTGTGTTGGTGTAATGTTTGTTTCCTTGTAAAAATGTTTCAATGGTTCAAATATTGTGTCCGAAGCAGTGTTTATTTGTTCACTTATTATTCGTCCGTCAAATGTTTTTTGTTTGTATATCTCCACGTTTTCTAATACATTTAGTCTTCTTCCTTTCAATAATCGCTCTAGGATTTTCAAAAGCCCAAATGCAGCAATTTTGCTTGTTGACATACGTCGACAAGTGAAAATAGGCTTCGTATGAAAAAATGATTGAATCAGAAAAAGCAGTCGATTGTTGCTAAATGAATTAAGCGAATCTACGGCAATGTCATTGGTCGGTCCACGTCAATTCCTGCACCAGTTGAATTTTGTAAAGCTTCAAAGTTAAATCCTTACGCAAGATTCGCCATGTGGTGATTTTAGGATGACGAAAAATTAATGAATTTGGATCAGCTTCAACACTGTAGCCCACGCTTGCGATGATTTATCAAGCCTGTCGATTCAAATTTAACGACCAAATTCCTAATCGCGGTCTGAGAAGAACGATTATATTGTACGCTAATATCGCAAATGTAACTTTAACAGAAGCACCATTTACATAGTGAAATTTAATTATTTTAATGCAATTTTCGTGCGAAATGGAATTCATTTTAACAATTGCCAATGCATCTACTACAAATACGTCGACAAACTTACTGTCAAAACTATCATGTTATTGCTGTTGGTATTTAAACTGGCCGCATTGTATAATTTCCACACAATCAATTACATACCTGTGAAGAAAATAAAAAGTAAAACATTAATCAATTAGCTTGCAGTGGTCTTGTTAATTATTCGAAATTTATCTTAATTGAGTAATTAAATTAAATGATATAAGAAAAACGAAAACGCGAAAGTATTTATATGCGAGTTTATGTTTATCTTTTCTCATCGACTCCCTGAAGTTTTTTTGAATTGTTAAAGTGAAATATTGTTAATCGAATATGCTCGTAATTAGTATTTTAATATATATATTTTTTTAAAAAAGTACACAAAACTAATCTAGAAGTATTTTACATATTCCTGACAAAACTTAATTTACATTCCCGATAGTAGTTAAAGCATTGAACAATTAATAAATACTCTTAAAAAACATGTACGAATAAAAATTAATTGGAGCTCCTTTTTTTTTTATTTAAGAGAATTAGCACTTCAGGCAATAATGCCTATTTAGTCAAGTACCGTGCTACATTCTTTAGGAAAGAAATAGAGAATAGATGAAACAGGTGGTGCAAGTAGAAGTATAGTCGAAAATGAACTGCCGTATATAAGACAGCACAGCGATCAGTGACTATGCCTTCACCGATGAGCAGCCCCACCGACAATCAATTTTTATTTTTGTAGTGAAAAAAACCAAGGTCTTCATTGGGAATCGAACCCACAACCCCTGACAAGCTAGTACACTACCTACTAGCCCACAGGGGCACATAGCAGGGGCACACGAGCTTTTTTGAAAAAATCAACTTATTCTTTTTTGATGCCATAAATTTTTGCCATTTTTCGTTAATTCAGAACAGTGTTAAGTGTTTTAAAATTTTTAATTTTACTATCGTCCTACTTGCAATCATTAATTATATCGAAAATTGTAACACCAAAGTGCTAAATAATAAATTTTAGTGATTTTATTTAAAAACAAAATAGAATGTGGCGAGTTTTATGCGTGTCACAGTGGCACATTTTGTGTGTGTTGGCGATCAAAATTTTATAACTCTTGATTTTTAAAATTTATTTGCTGGATAGAAGACATCTTAAGCTTTAATTTAATGTTACCAAATTGTTTGGGTTTGTTTCGCCAGTGAGTAAAATACTGTTGTCAATTCCTTCTCCAAATGACGTCTTTCCTGGCTGTTTGCTCACCACCCTTCGAGCAGACTTATGTATCGCTTTAAGGTCATCTGTTCTAAATCTCCTCCACCGTGAGTAATCCTTGTCACGTGTCCTTATAAGTGATTTAATCTCCGCGCTAAACCATGAGGGCTGATCATTATTGATCCGTTTTTTCTTAATTGGAACGCACTTTTCGAAAAAGAAATCCACATTTCCTTGGATAAATGAGAGTTGGTAGTCGACATTGTCAATTGTATATATATGTTCCCAATTTATACCATCCATGTATCTGGTCAGTGCGGCGCTTTTGTTTTTCTTTTTTTTTAATTTTTGGTACAAAACGCGGAATGTAACTTAACAGTCACCAAAGTTAAGTTACATTCCGCGTTTTCTTGGTAATCAAGAGTTTTCCCGAATTTCTGGTTTTCGGTAACTATAAAGCAAAATACTACAACATGAGCGAAACCAAAGGAAAATAGGGATTTTGATTATGTTAATTTAGAGGATCAATTGTACTGGTGACTTAAATTTCCTGTAGCTGCTTGAGGAAATCGTTTTAAGATATGGACTGATCCGAAATATAATAATGATATAAATATAGGAATTAGTAGTAAGCAATGCTTCTTTTCAATTAATTTCTCTAGCAGTTTTGCTCGTTTGAATTTCTTGACTTCTTCTTTTGTGCCCCCGAATGTATAACTGATTATACGTCATATTTTAATGGAACAGTTTTATATCCGTAATTTTTAACTTTTCTTCAATAAAATACATAATAACTTTGCAATTTTGAAAGATAATTTATTCGAGCATTCGAATTGATATATAACTGCACTATAGAGAAGAAAATAGTTTTTTTCATTCAATATATAAATAAAATTTTTATTCGATTATTCGTAACATATTAATCGAATAATTTTTATACAAAATTATTAAATTTTGTAATTTTAAGAAAATTACTTTTTTTTGTACTCTTGTCTAAAAGCTTTATTCGAGAGTTTAAAACTGCAGTATTTCTTCCATTACACATTAATCCTATGATTTTTGTAAAAAATTAACAAAGTTATTATTTTAAGTAGATTATGACATCATTTATCAAAAACTAAATTAATTTATCTAAAAAAAAACTAATAAATTTTGCTGTATTTTTATTGAAAGTAATATATATTATTTAATTAATTCATATATAAAATTGTAATTAATAGCAAAATCCTTTATAATTTTTCACTAAGAATTTTACAAATGTATTTCGTAAAACAAAAAAAAAAATATCTAAAACTTATCTCATCTTCATTTTTTACATTTAATAATTATAATTAAAAAAAAATTAAACAAATTAAAAAAACACACAAAATGAAATAAAATTAATTTATTATTACACACAATTAAAAATAATTAAACAAACAACCTACACGCATTTGAAACTTGTATTTGAAACAGACAACAACAAAAACAAAAAATAAAGAAAAAAAAGGCAAACAACAGACAAAATGATAAACAAGATTTATACTTCAATGTCAATGACGTTTAGAAAAAAAAAAAAACAAAAATACACAAACATCATAAATACTAGACGGACGTATTAAGCAGATATTTTTGTTTTGCTTCAGATAACAAGTTATGCACTGACAGTTTCATCGATGCTTTTTGGCTTATGGAAGAGAGAAAATAATAAAAATAAAATCTTTTAACTCTAGAAGTTATAAAAATATTTTTTGTTTTGTTTTTGTGCAATAAAAATAAGAGAATAAAACTGGAAAAAGTAACACCTACGCCTTAGAAGGTCAGATATTGTAAAATTGGTAAAAAAAGCTGTATTAAAATCCTATACGATTTCAATTAAGGCCATTTCATAATTTAGGTTAAAGCCATGGAATGTAAATAAGAGAATTAGAATTAAATTATCTATATGAAATGGCGATAGGAAAACAAGACTCCCATAAAAGCATCCTCAGTAAATAAAGCCAGAAAGATGTTTAAATTTTTTTTTAACGAAAGGCACACTGATCATGTATATTTACCCCCCGGGGGCACATTTATGGTCTTTACGGTACGTAACAGCTGTCTAGATCTGTGCAACTGGGGGAAAAAGGGAGCCCAGTCCCCTGAAGGCAGACAGGGAGTCAACTGGAAACTCCACTTTATTTCCACGGGGATCAGTGGCCTGCAGAGTTCATTATTTGTCTCTTTAGACATTTAATAGTTCTCTGGCTGATCATTGAGATTGGCCCCTATATGGGAGCATCGTGGTGGTTGTGGTTTCGGGCCCCATATCCAATGGTTTTCTATGGTGGCCAGGATCATTTCACTGATAATGACACGCATGGTGAATGATCCAGTCCAGTGAGCATGCTTGACATGTGTTCTGGACAGGAGTTGGAAAGTCTCCAACTCTTTAGCAAGGTGTGATGATTTGCAGACCTGTCCTGGAATCATTAAAGTTGCAACTAGGTGGTTCTGTTGCATAGAATTATGGCTTCGGCTATCTAGGACGCATGTATGACGTTCCAAATTATACAAAGTGGTTTGTGCACCATCTGATTAAGACTGTATAGTCAGGCGCGGATGTAAAACGAATCACACTCTGATCATGTATATTTTCCGCCCGGGGGCACATTATAGTCTTTTTGGAACCTACTATTCCATTTAGATTTGTGTCTTGCGGGGTAAAAGGGAGCCCAGGCCCCTCAAAGGCTAGTAGGAGTCACCTGGACAATCCACATATTTCCACGGGAAATCAGTTGCCCCAGAGTACAATATTTGCTCTCTTTAGACAAAAAATGTGCTCTGACTGGTTATTGAGGTTGGCCCCTATATCTGAGTATCGTGGTGGTTGTGGTTTCGGACCCTCGTGAGAGTTTGTGGGTTGGATCATTCAAATTAACACAATGAATGGTTCAGGTCCAGTGAGTATGAATGCTGGCGTGTTCTTGATAAATAAGAGCGTCATGCGTTCTGGACCAGGAGTTGGAAAGTCTCCAACTCCTCAGCAAGGAGTGAGGGCACGGCCTACTCCGGACTTTCTAAATTGCTACTAGAAGTGACTGGAGGATATACGTATCTGAAGGCCTTCTAGGGCGTAGTTAGTGTCCAAGCAACAAATCACACATTGATCATGTATATTTACCCCCCGGGGGCACATTTATCGGTTCTTATAGAATACTCGACTATCCGGACCTGTGCAACTGGGGGAAAAAGGGAGCCCAGTCCCCTGAAGGCAGACAGGGAGTCAACTGGAAACTCCACTTTATTTCCACGGGGATCAGTGACCCGCAAGGTTCATTATTTGTCTCTTTACACATTTAATAGTTCTCTGGCTGATCATTAAGGTTGGCCCCTATATGGGAGCATCGTGGTGATTATGGTTTCGCGGCCCCATAACAGTCTATGGTTCTATGGTGGCCAGGATCATCTCACTGATAATAACACGCAAGGTGAATGATCCAGTCCAGTGAGCATGCTTGACATGTGTTCTGGACAGGAGTTAGAAAGTCTCCAGCTCTTTAGCAAGGTGTGATGGTTTGCAAACCTGTCCTGAAATCATTAAAATTGCAACTAGGTGGTTCTGTTGCTTAGAATTACGTCTTCGGCTATCTAGGACGAGCATGACGTTCCAAATTATGTATAGTGGTTTGTCCACCATCTGATTAAGGCTACATAGCCAGGCGCGGATGTAAAACAAATCACACTCTGATCATTTATATTCCGCCGGGGGCACATTTATCTGTCTTTTTAGAATACTTGACTATCTAGACATGTGCTGCTGGGGGTATAAAGGAGCCCAGTCCCGTGAAGGCAGCGGGGTGTCAACTGGAAGCTCTACGGGAATCAGTAGCCCGCAGAGTTTCCGCTATTTGTCTCTTTAGGCATTTAGCTGTTTCTCTGACTGATTATTGAGGTTGACCCGCCCTTCGGGAATATTGTGGTGGCTGTGGTTTCGCGGCTCCATACAAGTTTGTTTTTTATGGTGGCCAGGATCATCTCACCTTTAATAACACCTACCTGGTGAATGATCCTTGATCCAGTAAGCATGCTAGTCATGTGTTCTAGACAGGAGTTGGATAGTCTCCAGCTCTTTAGTAAGGAGTAGTGGTTTGCAGCCATGCTCTGGAACCGCTGAAATTGCAACTAGGAAAGACCTGTTGCTAGAATTAGTCTTCGGCTTCCTAGGACGTAAATGAAGTTGCTTTTCATTCGCAGTGGTTTGACCACCATCTGATTAAGGCCAGGTGCAGATGTAAATCTTATCACGAAATGATCATGCATATTTCTAAAAAGTTTGTTATTTTAACTCTAATTAAGCAGTTAAGACTTCGAAAAACAAGTTTGTTATTATTAACGTGTTATTCGCAGTTGATAACAAGTTGAAAAAAGTTGCAATTATTTTTTTCATTTTATTTTCCAAAAAAATTACGAAACTTCATATTAATAAGGTGACTTGAAAAGAAAAATGCTCATCATACTTATATTTATTTCGAGGCCACCAATCGCTTCCCAATAAAAGTAAAGCTTCTAAAGAAAAGTACGCTATTTATCTGAAAGAAACAATCAATATCATGATTGTTGCCTTTAAAAAGTTGCCAGTTTTTTAAACTTCCACAAAAATGTTGATCCTAAACTATAAAATCCCAAAGTCCAAAACCTAAAGCTGAAACTGAAATTTTAAAAAGCCTTATTAGTCGTTAGCTATTTATAAAACTATTGAAAATCTTAGACGAAACTGAAATTACTATTTTTAGATTTTTGGGATTCAATTTGATCACTTGATCTGATCTCTTTACTTAATATTTATTTTTATTTTTTAAAGAGAAGTAGCACTTCAGGCAACAATGCCTATTTAGTCAAGTACTGTGCTACACTCTTTAGGAAAGGGATAGAGAAGAGATGAAACAGGTGGTGAAATTAGAAGGATAGTCGGAAATTAACTGCCGTATAAGACAGCACAACGACCAGTGACTATGCATTCATCGCTGAGCAGCCCCACCGACAGTCAATTTTTATTTTTGTAGTAAAAAAAACCAAGGTCTTCGTTGGGAATCTAATCCACAACCCCCATACTGACAAGCTAGTACACTACCTACTAGTCTACAGGGGCACCTATTAAAATGCTTAATAAAATACGGGTACGCTTTGTATAACAAAAAAATGAAAAAAATATAGTTTTGTTGCAAGTGAAATATTTTTAGTAAAACTTGGGGCAGATTCTAGAGACCAAAAAGACTTTTTAACGAACTTACCTTTTTTTGTCTTGTTTTACATAGTCACGGACTCTGTCAATTATATAAAAAAAGTTTGGTTCCGGTGGTTCAAATTGGCCCGACTGTTTTTAAGTTATTGATTTATAACTAAATTTCATTTTTAATGCACTGTGTAGGATACATTGGAGGAAGTGTTCTCTTTTAGGAAAAACATAAAAATTTTTCATCATTGTCTTCCAAGTCTTTTATTAGTTTTTAATAAATTGCTGTCTTTAACTGATATCCTTAACTAAAAGTTTAAATAAATGTATTTCCCACAGAATCGCCATACAGCCTAAATATGATAACGACGATGTCTAGCGCTACTTATAGCATCAAACTCTCCTATAGCTTCATATTGTTTGTCAAAAGTTTATTGCAGCATTTTTTTTTCTAAACTACGAGAGTAAACTAAGAGGAAAAAGGCACTAGAAGTGTAATGGCGAAGCAATTAAAACTTGCATTCTGAATATTTGAATGAAAACAATATTTTTGCAATTAAGCAGCTAAACAACCCCAGGACCAAGAAGTAAGTTTTGTAAACGACTAAAGTTACTTCACCTTTCCTGCTCCCACAAATACGGCTAAATTCAGATGATTAATGGTATCTGGGAGATCCAATGTTAAAGATTTCTCCCCCTTATTCTCCCTTACATCACATATCTTTTATAAACGTTTGGTTGTTAATGAGTTCTTTATTGCAAAATAAATAACACCAGAGTTTAGAAAATTTTAAATTGATTACAAAAAAATTTTCCTTAACTATACACAAAGTAAGATTTGTACGTTGGCAACACAGAACATTTTACTAAGACGAAAGTCTTTACTTCCCGAGGTTTATGTTTTAACTAGCTAACTAATTAACTATCCACTCAGATGCTGTCTTTTATATTTGTCCGCTAGAAGTAGAGAAAAATTAAGAAATGTGTATTCCCTTTGTATAACATTTTGTTGTTGTTATGTTATTCATTCAACGTATAGACGCCTGTTGGTCTGTGTGTTGTTTTTTGTTTTTGTTTTTATGCTGTTAAAGTTTCTTGCTGGAAATTATTTTAAGATATTTGTTTTTGTCTACGTAGTTAGTACACAGCATACCCAGTTATTTCGTTTAATTTATTACTTAATTATTTTCTTTTAAAACTTAAGCAAGACGCATCCGTAGCATTAATATCATGTCATTTACGTTGCCATCGATATGGAAACATATAAAATTTCGAATACAGCCTAATTGCAATTCTTTGTTTCCTATCAAAAGTTTTGATATGAAAAAATTTTGTATCAGCAAATGTAGTCATACACCAACGGCTGTAAATCACATTCTGGTATGCAAATTGGTTTTCGTCAGAACATTAGCTGTAGTTTTGCTCTCATAAGTAATTAAAAATAAACGATAGAAATTGGAAGGTGGGAACATATGTTTTTTAGTGCTTCCAGACCATTCTACAGCATTTTATATGGACATCGTACACAGTCGATCTAACAAATTATCACTTATTAAAGGTATGCCAAGTGGGTCTATTCTAGGACCACTATTATGAGAATGATTTGCTGAAAGTGGTGTCAAAATACAACATCCAACTATACGTAGACAATGTGCAACTTACACTACGTACTCCAGCTGATAATATTGCTACTGGTCTATTGCATTTAAACAATGAATTAAGGAAAATTTTTGACTGGGTTTGTACAGACGGACTTTATTTGAACCCTTATAAATCTAAGTGTACTAACACTTTACTTGAACAGATCTATGTGAAATTATGGGCGCTCAAGACTACACAATATTTCACTCCATTAAGATTTTTGGTCACCAAAGCACTCTTGATTCCAACTTTAATGTGTGGATGTAAATTATTTGTTAACTGTGACGCTGTTAGTAGAAGAAAATTGAGTGTTCTGTATAATAATATTATAAGATATGTCTATGGTTTACGTAGATTTGATCACGTTTCATCTGTTTCAAAAAATCTTTACGGGGTTAGCTTTGAAAGTCTTATAAAGATCAGTACTCTGGTTTTCTTTACACAAAGTAATACATACGCAAACAGGGAATGAACAAATGAATAAACAAACAAAGCAAACTATCGCGATAAGTGTGATTTGTTTTACATCCGCACCTGGCTATGTAGCCTTAATCAGATGGTGGACAAACCACTATAGTATAATTTGGAACGTCATACATGCGTCCTAGATAGCCGAAGGCATAATTCTAAGCAACAGAACCACCTAGTTGCAACTTTAATGATTCCAGGACAGGGCTGCAAACCATCACACCTTGCTAAAGAGTTGGAGACTTTCTAACTCCTGTCCAGAACACATGTCAAGCATGCTCACTGGACTGGATCATTCAGTTTGCGTGTCATTATCAGTGAAATGATCCTGACCACCATAATTTTCATAAATCCCTTATGGGGCCTCAAAACCACAACCACCACGTTACTCCCATATAGGGGCCAACCTTAATGATCAGTCAGAGAACTATTAAATGTCTGCGGCTTACTGATCCCCGTGGAGCTTCCAGTTGTCTCCCTGTCTGACTTCAGGGGACTGGGCTCCTTTTTTCCCCAGTTGCACTGTGTCTAGATAGTGGAATATTTTATAAAGACCATATCTATATGCCCCTGGGGGGCACTATCGCGATGACAGAGATGAATTAAAGAAATGATTTTAATCAACACCTCTTCAAGGTGGAAAATAAAGCTGGCAAGTGTAGATATATATATAGGGTCCGCCAACTTACGTTTTTTTTTCAACTGGTGCTCATTTCGTGAATGGTAACACTTAGCTCATGATTGATTTGACAGATAATTAGTTTTATCCTTCCGCTGTAAGAATATGGTTGCGTATACGCTTGAACAACGCTTCGCTAAGTAGGCCTGCGATCGACTTACAGAAGATACCGATTTTGCAAAAAAAAAAAGTCATCTCTTCAGATGAAGCTTATTGATCTTGGCGGGTATATAAACAAGCAAAATTGTCGCATACATTAAATAGCCGACACACCCAAAACGAGTCACTGTTTGGTGCTGACTTTGGTCCAGAGGCATAATTGGGCCATTTTTCAGGAGTGGCCGTTAAAGTCAATGGCGATCGTTATCGGGCCATGTTGAATGAATTTTTGTTCATAAAAATGAAAAGGAGAATATTGGCAACATTTGGTTTCAACAGGACGGCGCTACGATCCACACAGAGGAAGCTGTGTAGTTTTGTTTATAAAATTAAACAAAAAAAAGTTATTTGGCGGACCCTATATATGTGTTCTATAATTCATTTTTGGAAATTTAAAGTATCTGCCAATTACGATTGAAAAGGTAAGACAATACACGTACATATGTCAATATCAGACACTCTTGTATTTCTGTTGTTCTGTTTTCATACGTAAAGTAATAATACACACACACTGTTTGAATTTCAACGGTTCATATGTGCAATTTATCAGATCAGGTCATCCTTAACTTCTTCCAGCCTCATTTTATTGTGTGCTGATATAGAGGTCATAACACTACAACTGATTTGTTAATTAAAATGTCTTGCTATTGCGATTTAGTATCCTTAAACGGATTTTATACAGATTCTTGATGTTAAAAATATTAAAGCAAATGTCTTCTGTTATTTAATTTCCCTCATACTTGGAAGTTGTTATATATTCTTCTTGTGTTGTTGTAAATTAAAATTAAGCAACCGCTTAATTAGGCAGCTTTTCTTTATTGCATTAAAACGGTTGACTGCCTCTGATAGCATTGATTTAATTGAAATTATTTTAATTAGCGAATAAACAGACACACACACACACATATACAACATATAATATAACAAGTATGACTACACATCTTGATTATTTGCTATTTTGAGTTGATTTATTAAAAGCTATAACTATGAGAATAGCTTATAGTCTGTCTTAAAAATATTGTAGAATTATGAATTGTAATATTTTTGTACAAGTTTCTTAAAAACCTCTTTTACACCACCTCATCTCTTAAAAATGCGAACGGCAGGAAACACATTCATATTTGTATCTAAAGCCTAGAGTAAATTAAACCAACAACCTGCTGTTTAAAACTGAAAAAATACTTTTTTTATTGCCATAAATTGTCGATAAAATAACAAAATGGCAAAATGTAAAAACGTGTTGCATTCAACATTTCCGCAAGCGTGAAAAATACACTCTTTTTCATGCTTTTAATCATTAATACTATAAAACTGTAATCGATTGTTATTTTGAACGCAAAAACAAACTTTAATTTCACATTCACATAATTTGTAACAAATTATCTTCAAACGCATCATCAGTGGCATTAGACAAATAAACGGTAAATAACACTCTGGCTGAATTATTTAACATCACTATTAATAACTGTAAAACACTTTCGACACAAACATTTCTTTAAGTTAAAAAAAAAGTATTTCGAAGTGAAACGAAATCCTTTAAATCCTTTCTCAGATCTTTTCTTTATTAAAACTTGAAACCTTTAACATGTATTTTTATATCACGGAGAAGACATAAATCTAGAATTATTAATTAAATACGAGAATATAAATGTTCCCTTATGCTTCCAAACCAGCTTTCATTCTGTTGATGTAGCGGTTTTATTTTCACTAATCTGTATGTGTTGCAGGCAATCGAAACTATGCAAATAAAAAATAAATTTTCTAAAAAAAATTTTACTTCATTTCTGTAAGTGGTTATATACAGGGTGAGCCAGAGACAATTATTAACTTTTTCAGTAGTATATATTTTTACGAACATGATTTGTTTAAGTGTTAAAAGAAAATAAATAACAGTGAAAAAAGTAAACGAAATGACCTATTGTGCCTTCTATTACAAATTACATGGTTTCTAAGGAATCTTATGAACTCAAGACAACAACAACATTTTTTTTTTAAATTCTACGAAACAGCTTAATCAAAAAAAAAGACCTGACACAAAATAAGAAAAATAGGCAGCCAAACAAGGGTCTACACTGGATAATGACAACAACAACAACTTGAATGTTGAAGTAGAATTTTTTTGTATATGAGAAAACCGCCCAAATGTTGGGCAATAAAGTTAGTTGAAGTGAAAATGAAGTGAAAATGAAGGCATGAAAATAATAATGAATCTTTTTGGAGCGTTAAAGTGCAAAGTTTAAGAATTTAGAAACTTTAAAGTCTTGAGTAAACTTATTTTGCAATAAAAGAACTCAATTCAATAAACAATTGTAAAAGGGGTAAACGTAACAATATTATGAAATTCGTTATTTGTCTAGTGCTAGTCTGTATAACACAAAATGACTATGATATTTTAATGTGAGAAATTTTCCTCCCAAGTTACAGAATTAGGACATTGAATATTTGTAAAAAAAAAGAAAAACAACCAACCACTTAAGAAATTTCGACAAAAATTTTAAAAAATTTCAACATTTTAGTAAAGATTTGGATAAGATAGTTTGAATAGCATTTGGCAAATTTTAGATCATAAAAAAGAAATAATTAATCAACTAAGTGAGAGTTGTATAGCATGTTTGTGTTTTTTGAAACTTAAGGTGTTTTTTTATTACGTTTAAAAATATGTGATAATACGCATACCTCATGGTTAGGTATTCTAAGGGGATACCCTTTAAATTGCTTGCTTATATGCTAAATTTTTACATAATTTTAATATTGTTTTGTCCGCGGGACATTTTTACGTATTTTTAATATTTTAATATTTGTTTTGTTTATAATTTTTGATTAAATGAAAGAGAATGGATCCAATATTGATAAATGTTTTATTTAATGTCGGCAGTTATATATGGAATACAATATCAGATAAATGTCCGCCTCTCTTTAGCCTCACAAATGCGAGCCCTTTTGAGCATATATTTCCTTACACTTTCACATATTTTACGCGGCATTTCATTAATTTTTTCACGAATATTTTGGTTTGAGTTGTTCAAGCGCTTGTTTTTTTTTTGAATCACAGAATCAACATCAGCCAATCAACATCAACATTGCTTGAAATAACTTGTTGTGGAAAGAGGTCTCGCAGTAATTCTGTATGCGATGTGACACCGTCTTGTTGATACCACATGTTTATCAAGATTCCACGCTATCCATCACTTTTCATTTTTAAAGATGTAAGGTCCAATGATTCCTCCTGACCAAATTACACACCAAACTATCACTTTTAATGGAATGCAAAGTGACTGTTATTATGATTTTTTCATGAAAATGGGGGTTGTCATGAGCAAGCTATAACACCTTATTGGCATATGTACTGCAGCATAAATGATCTTGTGGAAGAAGCTCTTGTATCAACTGAATCTTATATGGAAACAAATCCTTGTGCAAATTTTTTTTTTTTGATAAGAGAAGTAGCACTTCAGGCAACAATGCCTATTAAGTCAAGTACCGTGCTACATTCTTTTAGGAAAGGGATAGAGAACAGATGAAACAGGTGGTGAAAGTAGGATTGTCGGAAATTAACTGCCGTATATACGACACCACATAGACCAGTGACTATGCCTTCATCGCTGAGCTGCTCCACCGACAGTCAATTTTTATTTTTGTAGTGAAAAAAAACCAAGGTCTTTGTTGGGAATGGAACCTGGAACCCACAACCCCCATATTTACAAGCTAGTACACTACCTACTAGCCTACAGAGGCACCTCAGGGAAAAAAATATACTTTGATATAAATATCTATGACTAAGAATATTTCTTCCATAAAGCAACAAAATCTTGCGCAAAATTGTGCCCAAAGTTGTTCTTTGAAGATCAAGCTTCTGAGCACGGCGTCCAATTGAGGTTGATGGATTGTTTTGAACACTTTTTGGAGTAGCAGTTATGTTTTTAGCCGATCTTGCAGTACATTGTTTCTCCCAGGTATCTTTCTCTATGTCACACTAATCGATGATTTATTTTGATAAAATATTTTAACGATTAAAACACATTGGTTTAAGGAATATTTTTCCATAATAAATTTGCCACGTGTCTACTTCACGACTGCCATATATAAACTGTCAAGAGTAATGCTTACAAAATGGCGTAAAGTTGAAAGTATGTCAAATTATTTTAGATTTTTGGACACCCTTTTCCAGCTGCTTTGCATGTTGTTTCTTTTTCTCTTTTTCCCTTTTTCACTCACTTTTAAGATGTCATGTTTTACTTTTACGCCAAATGAATGGAAATACTGAAGTATGTGATGATTTGTGACTTTTCCACAAGTTATAAAAAGTCTTTAATTTTGTGTGGATATTAAAAGACAACCATTAAAAAAATGCGCTCTTTAAGATATTTATTGCTTTTTATTATTTTTAAATAAATAATTTATAACATATTTAAAGTTTTGTTTTTATTAGTGAGAGAAAATAACTGTGTGGAAAATCTATTAAAATGTCCTGAGTCATTAACCCATTTACCAGTAAGTGTTTAACTAACAATAATGATACATAATTTTAAGGCGTTAGAATTGCAATTGTTGGCAGTAAATTTCATTTGAGTTAATTTCTATTAAACCAGAAATGAAGTCTGATTTCGATGTACAGAAAGGAGTCAGCCAGCAAAAACTGCACAATATAAAATTTAACATATTTTTTTATTTATTTTATTAAACAATACGAAAAATTGTTATAATATTTTTGGATGTTTTAAGAAAATTTATGCGTAGTAATCCCGTTTATGCCGACTACACCAAAGTCATGTTTTCTTCTCTTCATATTAACAATAAAGAGATTAAGAACATAAATACTAACTTATGGAAAATAAAATGTGCTTTTTATACCTCATAGAAGTTTAGATTAAAAAAATATAAAAACTTAAATTTTATATTAAAAAGACTTTTGGCATATGGCCACCACAGCCATTGCAACTACAGTGTTCTTTGAATTTACTTTAATTGAAAACTTAGATTTAGTGGATAATCATAGCGATTAAGTATTCTGTAGTATGAGAGAATTAATTACCAGGAAATGTCACAGTTTTAACTGTACCAAAATTTTTTCTTCCATGATAACCAGATGAATAAGATGCGCTATTTGCTACTATATTCTAAAGTTTCTGAAATGATCTATAGTAATCATGGGTCTACAGTGAAGCTGTAACTGAAGCATTCTATTTTGATTTTAATTCGTTACAAATTAGCTAAAGTTTGCAATAATTCTTTTCATAACAAAAAGAATTAAACGAAATTAAAGCAAGTCAAATGAACTGGGGATAAATAAATTTCATTTTGTTTTCAATTCAAATGAATTTATAAAATTAGTTGGAATTTATTTTTAATTCAGATGAATCTGCGGAATGAATTGCAATTCATTTGACAAATTTATTCGAAATGGAAACAAATTGAAATGTAATAAAATTTCCAGATTCGTTTGAAGAATCCCTTAAAACCCTTCTATGTAACAAGTAGGTCACTGTTAAAAGTTCTCATTTTATACGAACAGGTAAACACGATCTCAGATGCAATTTTCACACAAGGGAAACTACTCATGTACTCTAATAAAAAAAACACCCTCAGGCAGACATACGTATTCAGCAAATCATAAAAGATGAAAATTTTATATTAGCCCCTCATAAAATGCCAAGTGACAGGATAAGCTACCTCCATGAGTAGATACGACCAAAAAAAATTATACTAACAGATATAATACTAACTGTGCACTGCTATCTAGAATTTTTTTTTTAAACTACTTTATTTTAGTATTGAGCCTGTCTGTACGACATTCATAAAAAGTATTAAAATCTTAACCTAAGAATATTTATGTTGGTACTGCCACTGCAGCCCTCAACGTTTAGTTCGAGAGAAAAAAAATATTATCCTGTTTAGTCAAAAGTTTGCACCATTTTGAGGCGCCTATGGCCCTTAAATAAAAGTGAGTCCCTTTCAAGTGGATTGGGATGAGCAGTTACTTTTGCCATGTAGCTCGTACACGGCTTTTTAACCTCTTCTCGGCTGGTAGGAATATTGAGATCCTTGTGGAAATTACAATTTCGTAAATACCAAGGAGCGCACGTAATCATTCTCAAGAACTTTGAGTGTCTTCTTTGTAGCTTTTCAACATTTGTTGTAGATGCAGCACCCCATAACTGCATACCATAATACCATATTGGTTTTAAAGCTGCTTTATATAGGAGTACTAAATTTAATAAAGAGTGTGACCCAATTAGCCAATAAAGCTGGGTGGTTTTGATTTTCAGGTGTGTAATTTTGGCAGCAATATGGTGGACCCATGTAAGACGCCGATCGAGGTGTATTCCCAAGAACCTAACTTGGCCCTGCTCTGGAATTGTTACTCCATTTATTGAGATGGGTGGACAATTTTTCTGTCTTAACGTAAATGTTATGTGAACGCTTTATTTTCCACTTATGCAGCCATTTCTCCAAATCAGCAATGTGGGTTTGAAGGTGTTGCGATGCTACTTCTAGGCGTTTATGGATACTTAAAAACGCTGTGTCACAAGCAAATGTGGATATGTGTATGAGTGGACTTGTGGGCAAATCCACGGTATACAATAAGTATAGGAATGTCCCGAGTATACTCCCCTGCGGGACACCAGCTGAAATGGGTTTGTACATGTTGTTTTTAGCTATTATGTATTGTGTGTCGAGTTCTTTGTTTTACTTATCTGGAGTAAGTAGTATTATCTTAAGTCTGTATATCATATGTATAAATACTGCAGTTTATACTGCGTAGGGTGGTTCGAGATGATGTGGATAGTAGTGTCCGTCGTATTTGGTTTTTATTTATATGTCAAAGGTTAGACAGTCTGCCCTCGTGTTATTGCGATGTCAAAATAATGCAAGTTTCTTGTTCTTTTTCCATTATGTAGGTAACGTTATAATGGATTGTGTATAAGTCTGTTAGAATTTTGTTGGCATCGTGTTCTTTGGGAATAGAATATAAGTTGTTTACTTTAGTAATTTAGTAATTTGGTATTAACATATGGCAACGTCATTTTTGCAGAAAGTATCATAATAGACGCAGCTTATGATTGATAAATAAATAAATCTAATAAATATTTTCTTCAACCATTAGAGTCATTTGGATTTCATACATTATACTTACAAAAGTATATTATTTTAACCAATGATTTCTAAAATAGCACGAGTCCATAGATAGAGAATAGATAAAACAGGAGGTGAAAGTAAAAGGGTAGTCGGAAATTAACTGCTGTATATAAGGCAGCACAGCGACCAGTGACTATGCCTTCATCGCTGAGCAGCCCCACCGACAGTCAATTTTTATTTTTGTAGTGAAAAAAAACTAACGTCTTTGCTGGGAATCGAACCCACAACCCCCATACTGACAAGCTAGTACACTAACTACTAGCCTACCGGGGCACCTAAATAAAATATACTTTGACATACATATCTAAGACTAAGAATATTTCTTCCATAAAACCAAAGAAACAAAATATACTTGTTTTGAATGTAAGGGGGTTTTCAGCAAGAAGTTGGCTTTCTTAAAAAAAAAAAAATAAAACAAAAAAACCAGACTAAGATGATTAAAATTTCAATGGTGATTCAAAAATGGTATCTGGCAAATGTCCATCACGACTACATTGACAGCTGTCTATTCTTTTATCACAGTTTTTAATCACTTTTTGGCAAACAATATCATGGATTTTGAGTTTTTTCGGTGAACGCGATTCGATTGGCTCACCATAGACTTTGTTCTTAATATAGCCCTACAAAAAATAATCCAAAGTTTAGTTTGCAATAAATAGATCGTTTCATTAGGTGCGACGTGTTACATCGTCCTGTTGAAGCCACATGTCAGTGATATCCACGTTGTCAGTAGTAGGTTAAAACTAAGGTGTTAGGATCTCGCGATAGCGTGATCCATTGATCATTACAACATTTACAGCCATTCTAGCCTTGAAATAACGGACCAATCTACCCGCCAGACCACCTATCCAAACATACAGTGACACGTTGAGCATACAAAGGCTTCTCAATAATAGCTCAAGGATTTTCATAAGCCCAAATGCGGCATTTTTGCTTGTTTAATGATTTAAGCGAATCTACGTTGATGTGTATGGTTGGTCGGCTTCAATTCCTGCGTCAGATGAACCTTGTAATGTTTCACAATCAAACCCTTACACAAAAGTCGCCAATAAGCCAAATTGTTGAGAACGTCGAGAAATTTACAAATTTAGATCCGCTTTAAAACTGTAACTCACGTCTGTGTTGTTTCCCGTTGAACGACCCAGATAAACACACCTTGGTGTTCGCACATTTTGTATAGATCATGTTGATTCAAATTTAACGACCAAATTCTGTATAGCGGTCTCAGATGAACGACTATGTTGTCTGAAAATGTCACAAATTTTACGATAAGTAACTTTAACAAAACCACCCATCATTTTCATAGTGGATTTTAGTTATTTTAATGAGATTTTCGTGCAAAATTGAATACGTTGTAACGAAAGTCAATACATTTACTACGAATACGTCAAAAAACTAAATAATAATACCCTCATGTTATTGGTGTTGCCATAATTGAAAAATAAACTTCTTGTTGAAAAACCCAATATATTACATGATCCTACTTTGAAATAATTTGGTTAGAGGATTAGAATTTTTAAAGCTTAAAAGCATCAAAAAATGAATTCAAACATCAGATCTAAAATGTTAACTATGAAGATAGGGAAACTTTCTTATTTGGAACCCAATAATAAAAGCGTTTATTAAAATTCAGAAACATTTTTTTAAATATAAACAAAAAATTACTCTTTTCATGAATTTTTTTTTCTAAAATTTTATATTCTTGATAAGATTTAAACAAAAAAAAAAAAAAAACAACTAAAAAGCTCATTCTTAATTTTACACTTAAGTAAATATTACACAATATTAGACACAGATATCTAACTTAGTCATGTTTAATTGATTAAGACAACACCTCACTGTGACGCATTCGACACACTGTATGTTTATGAGATGTTTTCATTTATTAACTTTTTTTAACAAATGGAGGTATGTGTGGGTGTGTGAAACTAAATGGAAATAATACAAAAGCTTCAAAGTTAACGGTAATTAAATACTGTCTAACATTTATTTTACACATATGTAAATATGAATGGGAATAAACGTATTAACGTATGTATAAAATAGTATTTTTTATGAATATTTAAAATTCAACAACGATATGATAGAAATTGAAAGAATCTTTCATACTTTTTATTACTACGACTGTAAACTCACAGCAAGGAAGCGGTTTTTCAAAAGAAAGACTTTTAAAATAAATTGCATTTTTCTTGCAAAACAGCTTGGAGAATCTACTTATCCAGCATTTCCTTGGTCGTTGAGTCTACCATTTCACGGCCCATCGCAAATTTGGTGTTGGAAAATATCAATTTAGCAGCCAAACATTTTCGTACTTCGTATTAAGTTGTTTGGATTTGTTTCGCTAGTAAATAAAATACTAATGGCATTCCCCTCGGTAAAAACCTTCATTACTGACTGTTTGTTCGGTATGATCGGCGAGCGCTTTTGAGGGGATGATATCATTTTCATGCCGCATTTCTAGATTTCCAATCATCAATTTGGGTTTAGAAAAAAATACAGCACCATCGAACAAGTGCATAGAATTACGAATCTAGTTCGTGGGGCTTTTGAAAGTAATCAGTACTGCTTGCACTCTTTATTCACATTTCGCAAGCATTCGACAAAGTCTGGCACGAAGGACTTGTGTTTAAAATAACAATACTGCTTCCCGAAAACGTTCACAAACTGCTCATAAGCTATTTGGCAAATAGATCATTTGTGGTAAGATCAAAAAGTACATATTCATCGATCAAAAGAAGAACTTCTTAGACAATACAACACTAAAAATAGGAAGAAAGAGGACAACAACACAACCGTTACAACACGATGGCACACTTTTACCTACGCAGGACTGGACCAGAAATATATAGATTAACTAACCAGATTCAAAAAGGAGGTTTGCTCGCAACATTAAAAACCAGCAACACTGTGAGACATAATCTCCAGACATCGACAGAAACAACTGAGAAATTTTATTCCAGCTGAGTATACAGACTTGCTTGTACCTGTAAACATACTTAAATATGACAAACTGGATGTATTCTGATGTATTAAATATTTCATTTTTTAGAAAGATTTGAACGTGCCCTTGGTTATTGCGAGATAAATAAAATCACCTTTAGCAAAGGTAAAAATACAGCGACACCAGCTAGCTCGCAATATCTTAATAAATCGCCGTTAGATCTGACTAAGATAAAGAGATATCGAATTCTTAGTTTGTGTCTAGCACTGGGTAGACTTAATAAATAATATTGAGACGCTTAACAAATTATTTTTAAAATAACAATAATTTATTTACTACTACCATACGTTGTTACCAAGAAAACACTATTGTACTTTTTATCACAGCCTTTTATATTCTCTCTGTATAATCGCAGAAATACAACATTTTCTATTATGATATTTTTCTGTGGGAAGTGACTATATATTGTATCACAGTATCAATATCAGTTTAGTATCATTATAGACTTAAGAACCCAAAATTAGCTAGAACATTGTTAACACTAGGTTCCTCAGCTCACTCAAAGCTCCGGCGAGTTAACAAAATTGAATGTCCTACTGTTACTTAAAGATGTATAGACATAAATATTACACGATTACACTGAACAAAAAAGTTTTTATTTCGGAGTTGAAATTAGCTGATTTTAATGTATTTCCACGTTATGTGCTTGGCTTTTCCGACGGGGTTATAATCAATTCTATTTGGGTACGGTTTTCCGTCGACCCTCGTTAAATTTGGTTTGTGAACAAACCGGTTTCGGCTGTTTGCCATCTTCAGTGTTCTTTTCGTACTCTCAAATTTGGTTTGTGAACAAACCGGTTTCGGCTGTTTGCCATCTTCAGTGTTCTTTTCGTACGACGGAAAACCGTACCCAAATAGTATTTCCACGTGTTAAAATCGAAAATGACCATAAAAATTATATGTTAGCTTTTGTTTTCAAAATATAGTATTATTATATATTGAGTTTTCAACAAATGAAATATTTCATCACCAACAGTTGGTACACATGTTTGTTTACATAATTTGCCTTTCTTCAGCTGTTCATAAGTAGTAAACATAACCTATGTGAGCTTCCCAGTTGTACGCGCCTGGTTGCTATTGAAATTATTGTGTGAAGTTGATTTTAAAATTAATTTAATTGCTGCTCTGCAATGCTTCGAAAGTGTGTAAATTCCGTCGATAACTTTTGCTATATATGTGGTGAAATAATATTTTTGGCTCAGGAACGTAAAATGACACTTATCGTTAAGACTGCCTATTAACATTATTTTGGTGTGAAAGTTGGGGACCAAGATAAATCAAGGGCTCCTCATATATGTTGCAATTATTGTTTCATCATATTGCGAGAGTGGTTAAAAAATTAAAACGGGGCAATGGCTTTTGCAGTACCTATGATTTGGCGTGAGCCTACCAATCGAACAGACGACTGTTATTTCTGCTTAACTCCTTCCATTAAGCATGGTTTATCTATGAAGAAAAGAGGAACGGTTAAATACCCTAATCTCCTATCTGCTCTTCGGCCTGTACCATACTCAGACACTTTGCCAGTCCCTTCTCCACTCCAAAACTATGAAATTTTCGAGCAAGTTGATAAAGACTGTGTAGAAGGAGCAACCCATCCTTCTACATCTTATGAGCCTGATTTTGAGGTAAGCGATAGGTCTAGTGATCCGAACAGAATTAGTCAAGCAGAGTTGAGTGACCTTATAAGAGATCTTGGCTTGTCTAAGGAAAAGGCTGAGCTTTTAAGGTCAAGACTACAGCAGTGGAATCTTCTAAAACATAATGTGAAAATATCTCAGTACAGACAGCGTTAAAAAGATTTGCTTCCTTTTTTTGAGAAGAAAGAAAACCTCTTGGTTTGTTCTGATGTTAATGGTTTGATGAACTGCTTGAATTTGGATTACACTCCATCTGAATGGAGACTGTTTATAGACTCTTCAAAACTAATCTTAAAAGCTGTACTTTTGCATAATGGAAATCAGCTACTATTCCTATCTATTCCTATTGGTCATGCAGTTCACATGAAGGAAACTTATATAAATATGAAAACACTTCTCCAATCAATCAAATATGAACAATACAAGTGGCAAATCTGTGGTGATCTGAAAGTCAATGCTATACTCTTAGGAATGCAATTAGGATTGTGTCTGTGGGATAGTCGGGATAGAAAATCTTACTATAAAAAAGTGAACTGGCCTACACGAGACCTAAACCCTAATGAGAAAAATTTAGTTGACGAGCCTCTTGTAGATCCTAAGGATGTTCTCCTTCCCCCATTACATATTAAGTTGGAACTAATGAAAAACTTTGTCAAGGCCATGGACCAGGAAGGACAAGCTTTTAAGTACTTGAGAGCAAAGTTTCCCAGGTTAAGTGATGCAAAAGTCAAGGAAGGCATCTTTATTGGTGCTCAAATCCGTGAAATCGTAAATGATCCTGATGCTTTTGACATGATTTTAACAAGAAATGAAAAACAGCCTAAGAAGCCTTTAAGGTAGTTGTACATGGGTTTTTAGGTAAGAAAAGAGATGATAACTTCACAGCATTGGTTAAAGAGCTTCTTCAAGCTTACCACCAACTTGGATGCAACATGTCCTTAAAAATTCATTTCCTTCACTCTCATTTTAATTTCTTCCCACAAAACTGTAGCTGTGAGTGACGAACATGGTGAAAGATTCCATCAAGACATTGCCTTAATGGAACAGAGATATCAGGGCCGTTGGAATGAAGCAATGCTTGCAGACTACTGCTGGTCTGTGTGTAGAGATACCCCAGAGGTGTTTTATAAAAGACAAGCTAAACGACAGCGATCTTGCAATGCATCGGATTGATTTAATTGAAATTTGGTGGTACAAACTTCTTTTATTTGTCAAAACATTAAGAATAATGTTTTTTTTTTAATCAATTTTATACTTAAAATATTCTAACAGAAACATAATAATATTGTTGTATGTACTTTCACTTTTCACGTATGGTATAACTACTCTTTAAGATTAAGTACTGTGTATCTCTAAAACCAGAGCTAATAAAAATTTTTCGTTTTTATCGCCAGTATCATTAGTGGAAATTGACTAACTTAGTGTAAGAAGCATTAAAAAAATATTTTTTTGTTGTGCAGTGTTATTTTTGATTATTTTTTATATTTGTGTAGAAACTTGAAGAGATCTTAATTAGCACATCAAAATGCAACAAAAGACTTCCGCTGCCTTAAATATATACTTTCCATAACAAGTTAGGTAAAATGACAACATACTGCACTAAAATCAACGGAAACAACACTCAAAGATTTCTGAAAAGTTTTATAAAAATATTTTAATGAATTTTCCTATTGCAATTTGGTAAAATAGAACAGATATCATTGAAAGCAATAGATATTATTTCTGATTTGATTATACCATTATTCGATTTTATTTAATATTTTTTTTATTATCTTAAGATAACTAACATAAACTATTTCTTGTTCGAAATATTTTTAAATGTATAACTGATAACTGATATAGCCATTTCACTATTGCTGATATAGCTCATCAGTGCGTTTTACCTCAAATTTTTTTAAGAAACCTCAACAGTCTTATGTCTCGATCCAAATTGATTAAATAAGAATTTTATTGAAGCAACACAGGAAGAAGGCAACAAAATTCTAAACTACATTTCGAATCATTTTGTTTATGATTAAATTCTTTTAAAATTCTGCTGAGCAGCTTTTGTTTCTTTTTTTTAAACTTCAAATATAGGACCGGTATAAATTTGGTCAAACACTCCTCCCGCTTTGACGCACTTGTTTGCGTGGCTTTTATAACTATAAACACTTCATTTCTTTATGTATTTGTTGTTTGCTAAAAATAAATTTTCTTACCAAATAACAACAACAACAAAAACAAAACTGGCACAAACAACGGTCGTTTCAGTTTTTTTCTTTTTGCATTTAATTCTTAGTTTCGTTTTACGGTTTCTTGTTATCTTGAAATAAATTTCAAATGTGTGTTTTTCTCTTTTTATTGTACATTTTTATGAGTGCGTGCTTACTTGGCCGCCTGTACGCAAAAATGTAATTTATTTTGATTTTGTGCAAAGTGCAAATTTATTTGCATAAATTAAAAAAAAAATTGTATTTTATGTTATTGCTTTGTTTTTAACTAGATATTGACCACTGCTGGCAGTTATTAATGAAAAATTAATATAAAAATTGTATATTTAAATGCGTTTGCTTGCTCCTGCCTGAGTATCAGCACGTTCTGTACATTTCTGCTACACTGTTGCTGGAATAGCAAAGCACCCACCCAATTCCTGTGCTATTGATGTAATTGCAGACTAAGCAGTCGGCCGGCCGGCCGGCCTATAGACCGGCTGCCTAGTATTAAATAAGTTTTCTACGAAGTCACAATGTGTCATTGAAAAAAATTTTTTTTTTAATTTTAATGTTGTTTCAATAAATATCCAAAAAAAAAAATCTAAAATAACTTTCATGTGCCACACCAATACCCTCAAAGATTACGAACAAAATATTACGATTCATTAACTCTAAAATCATTAAATTTAAAGTTTTTGCAATCGCCACTTAAAAATAAAACGGAAAACATAATATAAATAAAAATAATTAAAAATTTTTTACGTAAAATTGTTCAGTGAAGCGTTTATTTATGGTTCTAATTTTAACTCAATGCAGCCACTGCCTTCTATTGCAGAAACAACTTTTGACGATTTAATTTTAATATTTTCTAAATTTAGTTAATACAAACAACATTTGCATTTAAATAAAAAATGGCAAAAAAATAGCACAAAAAAAATGTGTTCTATTGAAAGTACGTTTTGCAAAATAAATTTTTTAAAAGATCAAAAAAGCCATTCACAACAAAATTGCTTTACTAAAAACCAGTTAAAGAAAGTACATTTAACAAATAGATTTCGTATAAAAAGTACTTAAATATTTTTAAAAGTACCTTTTGAGAAAGTGCCATCTGCAGTTAGTTATTCTTTTAAAAAGTGCCTTTTTGAGAGAAAACCTTACTAATGGTTTATCTTTTAACAATAGCTATATTTTATAAAAAATTTAAAATAATTTTTTATAAAATATATATTGTTCAACAAAAAGTATCTTTAGAAAAACCATACATTAAAAGTATGTAGCTGTCTTATAGACTACATTTTGTATACATATGTTATTTTGTATCTTATGTCATGAAGAAGTATAAATTTTGAAGTTTTTCAGGTTTAGTAAAAAGTACTTTTCTCTATTAAAATGTGAACTGTATTAAATTAAACTGTCTATAAAAAGTACCTATAAAAAATTACCTCAACTTTATAAAGTTTGTTTACATATATTATTTGCTTTATGAAAAAGTATACATTCTAAAATTTTGCAGATTTAGTAAAACGTACTTTTTTTATAAAAATGTGACCTTTATTAAAGTAAATTTTCTGTAAAAAGTACCTATAAAAATAAGCTCAAATTAATAAATTTTGTAAACATATGTAATTTGCTTTATGTAAAAGTATACATTTTTAAATTTTGCAGATTTAGTACAAAGTACTTTTTTTCATAAAAATGTGAACTCTATTAAAGTAAATTTTCTGTTAAAAGTACCTTTAAAAATAAGTTCAACAAAATAAATTTTGTAAACATATATTATTTGCTTTATGAAAAAGTATACATTCTAAAATTTTGCAGGTTTAGTAAAAAGTACTTTTTTTATAAAAATGTGAACTCTATTAAAGTAAATTTTCTGTAAAAAGTACCTTTAAAAAAAAGCTCAACTTAATAAATTTTGTAAACATATGTTATTTTCTTTATGTAAAAGTATACATTTTTAAATTTTGCAGATTTAGTAAAAAGTACTTTTGTTTTATAAAAATGTGAACTTTATTAAAGTAAATTTTCTGTAAAAAGTACCTACAAAAAAATAAACTAAACTTTATAAAAATCACATTTAATAAATAGTACATTTAATAAATAGCCGTATAGTAAAAAAACTCTTAACTAGAATATTTATTTTAAAAGTTCTGATTTCATGTGTTTTTATAAGGGCTGGGTTTTATTACTTTCTGACAAAGGTATTTTCTATACAAGGTACTTCATATAAAGCTTTTACATATAATATTTATTTTATAAAGCGAAATTTAATTTTTTAGAACAGATACTGCTGATCAAGTTAAGTCTATAAATTGGTTTTTTTTAAATCGCAGTTTATTTTTATATTAATAAAACTGATCGGTAGAAATTTTTAACAAATAAATTTTACTTAATATGTACTTTTATTACTTAAAATGTGCCAATATTGTGTATAAAAAAATAAATAAAAATGTAGATATTACATTTTATAACAAACTTAAGCCTTACTAAAGACTAATAATTCAGTTGAAAGGAGAATTTTAAAAAGTACCTTTATAAATAAAAGTACCTGCATGTATATATAATAAAGTGATGTTCTCATCTTTTTCTTTATTATTTTTAAAGTATTACGGATTTGATAAAGACTATTTTTTGTTAATTTTTTATATCTATTATTGATCCTTTTTTAAATTCAGCTGTTGCGGTAATAAAATTGGTTTAATTGATACTTAAGACACTTAAAAGTTCTTAAGTTTCTCGAAGCGGTGACTTCTCGTACACGTGGTACCTTTTGTAGTTTATACAGATTTTTAGCACTTATTGAGGGAGTCTTCCATTTCTGCAGCACAATTCGAGACCACGAAGATTAACCTCCTCCTATCTTTGCAAAATATCGGTAGTCGCGCTCATTAGTGCACAGCCATCAAGCTTTTTATGATTAGAATTGTATTTTCCATTTACAGACTCTCAGGTGTATGGTGTGTGAGCCCGTAAAATATTGACCATGCTCTGCTGGGCTATGCGTCTTTGACTTATGTTGTTATACCGTGGTTAAGGATATTTTTTTAAGGCATCCAGATGCACGAATTTTCTAAAAGTCCGCTCACGACCGTCATTACGAGCAGGCATAAATTGCATTATCAGCAAAGGTCAAGATCTCTGTAACTACAATAATCCTTCCGAAAGCGATCAAAATGTTAGATGATAAGATGACTTTTTAATTAATTAACGAATAGTGACTAATGATATCGCAATGATATCGATACTCACGAAAAGCGGGTTCTAAGCCAAGCTGCCTGATTTTTTCTTTTTAAGAGAAGTAGCACTTCAGGCAACAATGCCTATTTAGTCAAGTACCGTACTACTTTCTTTAGGAAAGGGATAGAGAAGAGATGAAACAGGTGGTGAAAGTAGAAGGATAGTCGGAAATTAACTGCCGTATAAGAACAGCACCGCGACCAGGGATTATGCCTTCATCGCTGAGCAGCCCCACCGACAGTCAATTTTTATTTTTGTAGTGAAAAAAAAACCAAGGTCTTCGTTGGGAATCGAACCCATAACCCCCATACTGACAAGCTAGTACACTATCTACTAGCCTACAGGGGCACTACAGGTACACCTGTATGTAGTATAATGAACAGTCATGTTATAAGATTCTAATCCCTAGACCGAAAAAACAACGTTATTAATGTTAGAGACTCAAATTGGGGATAATGTTCATATGCCGAGTTTGCCACACTATGTCGGTTAAGTCCTAGCTGCCTGTTACGATATACCTATGCCTTAGCACATGCTTCTAGCCTCGCTAGCCTTCTCTCTAAGTTTGACCGAGAAGGTTAAACAAAAAACTTAACATAATGCACTCATTCCAAAAATCAAAAATAAATTAAAATTTACCCTAAAGAAAATTAAAAATTTAAAATTATGTTTTCTAAAATTCATTTAAGAAAAATTGAAATAAATTCAATAAAAAACAAGGTGCAGTTAAGACTAAAATATATTCGTGCCATTAACGAATTAATTAAACAAATTTGTATCGTTGATAACTTTGTTGAACTCAACATGTTTTCCTTTTTATTTTTTGCTCTCGTTGCTGTTTTATTTAATTTTCTACATTCTTTTTAATTGCCTAAATTAATTGAAGTTTGTTTAACAAAATCTTAAGAAAAAAAATATTTAAATAAAAATATTTAATTACATAATAACCTTTGGTATTTTTACTTTTGTGCTGTAAATTCAAATGAGAGTGTAAATAAAATTGTTGCTGTTGAAAATAAATCAACATGTTATTTAAGAAAAAACCAGCGTGAGCTTTAACAAAATTAATTAAAATTTTAATAGAAATAAAAAGAAATTAAAAACTTATCACAGTTTATTTGAAAAAGTATCCGGTAGTTAAATTTCATTAGCTTAGATATGATAGACATGCCGGCATCCTCTGTAAAGTTGGGGTATTTGGTGAAAATTCCAAATATTTTTCTAATACATTTATCAAGACTTATTTTCATAATAACAAATGTATGTAAAACAGTAGTCCCTCGGAAAATGTGTACTTAGTGCAAAATAAGCTATTGCGTCTGTGCTCTCGAAATAATTTTGTGTTGTAATAAAGAAAGTACTTAAAATTCTTTTAGTTTAATTCTCTTTACTTTTAATATTTTTCTATATAATTAACTTATCACAATTTAATTTAAGAATTTTTTCCATAATTTTAAATGAGGAATAGTTGCGATTCCTAAAAACTTATAGCACGATCAATATCTTAACACAAAATTGATCGAATATTTTTACCATGAAAACGTTTTCTCGTACTTTTAAACCGAAACCACGAGTTTGTGAAAAAGATAGTACATTCCAAGAGACATACGATTAATAGCTCGAGTTCATAGGGACCTGAAATGTCTTGCTTTGTTATATTTATTATTAGTTGAGCGACATACTATATTTTTAAATATTCACTTAAAACTTGACAGCGCCATTGCTGTCCATCTTTCATTAGGTGATTTTCCCATAGAATTTCCCATATTTTTTGGTACATCCAACGATTTCATTTGGACGATTCTATACACATTACAAAAAAATTAACCTTTTCAAATAAATACTTTTAAATTAAGCTGCAATAAATAAAAAGTACTTTTTATAAAAATGCGTTGTGCCCAAAAATTGGCTTCCATAAAGAGAATATTTAGAAAAATCCTCTTTTATAAAAAAATTATTTTCTATGTTTTATTAACAGCAAGATAATTTTAAGAAAAAGTACCTTTTTTAAAGTACATCCAACTAGTTCCTTTTCCACACAAACTTCTGTTTTAATAACAACCTTTTTGAAAAGGTTTTTTAAATACTTCGGCTAATTGAAAAGAGATTTTATAAAAATTATCTAATATAAAAAATAACCATTTAATTTTAATTAAATATAGTTTGTTGAAAATATAAGAAAAATTTTATTTATAACTTAAATAGTACCAATTATAATATAACACTAAGGACTTACTTTTGAATAGTAGCGTGCAATATTAGCTAGCTCTTACAAAAAAGCTAACAAAATATCTTTCCTAAAATTTATCTATTATTAAAAGTATATTTTATATCAAAAGTCTTTTACAAAAGGTGCGTTTTAATAATAAAAAGTTCCTTTAGGTACTTGCGCTTGATCAGTGGGTCAATGGGTGTGCAAATTTGAAGTTAGGAAGTAAATTGTTTGTCAAATGATTAAATGTACAGAAAAAATTGCCGTTATTTAATATTTGTTCAGTAAAAGGTTGGGAAAATAAAAGCGTAAAACATTACGCTCTTAAGCAAAAAATTTTAATTGTAAAACTTTAGCATCAAAATGGCGGACATTTCTCTATTACACTTTGTAAAATTTGAGTAGCTTTTCCTAATAATTAGGCTTCTTCTTAGAACACTGTGCGTAATTTAAACGTTAAAACCTAGGCTTACACAGAGGTCGTAGTATTGCTCGTCGTCATTCGCGAATTTTGTGAAAAGAGCGGACGTGCTAGAAGTGGAAATTTGCTGGCCACAGATTTTATTATTGATTCCCATATATTTACTTTCCATTAGTATCAATAAAAGTATTGTCTTCGAAAGAAGTGTATATACAAAGCCAATTTACTTCCTAACCTCAAAATATCCCATCGTTTATAATGGTTGAAAAAATGCATCAAAAATTTTTTTTCAAAATTTTTAAAGGTATTTTATCACAAAAGTACCCTGCTTAAACAAAAAATACCCCTATTACAAAAGCAATGAAATGAAAAAAATCATCAGACTTTATTATTAATTCCCATATATTTACTTTCCATTGGTATCAATAAAAGTACCGTCTTCGAAAGAATTGTATGTACGAAGCGAATTTACTTCCTAACCTCAAATTTGTCCATCCTTTATAATGGTTGAACAAAGGTAACAATAAAATTTTTTTCAAAATTTTTAAAGGTACTTTATCACAAAAGTACCCTCCTTAAAAAAACTTATTTAAATTGTCTTGAGTTGGATAAACCGAAAAGCACAGAAAGTTGTCAGTTTCAGAAAGAGTTGATAAGCACAATAAGAAAAGGTTTAAAATTAACTGAAGCCCAAAGCTCTTAAATAGTGATCTTGCTTATACAAAGCACTTCTTGTAAGGCATGAACAGAAGTTTTGTTTGGATAGCTAATACAGGTCAAGTCTGGCTTTTGCATTATTATCTAGCCACGTCTTGAACTATAGTGGTCGGACAAGTACCATAAACGTAAATTAGGTCATTTGTAAAAGTACCCTTTCTAAACAAAAAGTACCCTTATTACAAAAGCAATGAAATTAAAAAGGAAATTTTTATCTATGTTTCCTATATAACAAATGGTATAAATGGATCTTTTATAAAAAGCTAACAAAATAAAATTTTCACGTTTGTTAAAACTCTGCTTTCAGAGTGTTTACTTTTTCTTACGGAATCTAACGTAAAGGAGGGGAAAACAAATCATAGAAAATTCAATTATTTTATAGATTTTCATAATGAATTTAAGTGGTCAATAAAGCTGTAATTTAAGTTTAACAAAAACAGAAAAAAAAACCGCCCGACAACATTAATAACAAAATATGTATCTAATGGATCAATAAATAAACACATACTCTGCCAAACGAAAGGCAAATATAAAACGAGTATCTGTGTATAAAACATGTGTTAACATGCCTAGTTATGCCAAGGCATGCAGTGGCTGTTGCTGTTCATGTTTGTTTTTTTTTTTTTTTTGTATTGTGTTGTATGTTTATTAGCTTTAAATTTAAATAGCAACATGCAACAATCGACAAGTTGCAACTTATTTAACCCAATTTACATACAAGACAATAATTCAATGAAGCCATGAAACCACATACATAATCAATCTGTAGTTAAAAAACAGCAATAAAAATAAGTTAAGAAAAGATAGAAATACATAAGAGAATAATCAAAACTACAAAATTGGGACCAACTGAAAATTTTAATGCGCTATAAAGTTTTTTAGTGCGGATAACGATATACCTGCAGATATAAAACTTCAAAAAAAAAAAAAGACATTTCTAAGCACAAACTAAGTCTTCTGTTGTAAAAAAATAAAACATTTAAAAGGTTTACCAATCGATTTTATACCTTATGCCTATTAACCGCAATTTTAAATTTAAAGTTTTATCATTCATTTTAATTATAAAGCGTTATTATTATTATTATCGTGCTTAACGTTTTTATTTAAAGTGAAAGAATTTTGTACAATTTTGACTGAAAGTTCCTAGTTTATAAGCAACTATTAGTACAAAAATATACTAAGGAATATTTATAAGTATAATTTTAAATGCAAACGACTCGTTAACTATTGTGAAGGCTTTTTACATTTTTAGAATCTATTCTAAATTGTTTTAATTTAATTCGAACATTACTCTTGTAGAAGTATGTGGAATTTGGCTTTATTCCTTTAAAAATGACTGAAAATATTTCGGTTCTGGCCTACTGTGTCAAGCATCCCTTCTAATTTCTTATCCCTAAAGACAGTGACAGCTTTCCTTAACGGCTCACACTGGGGATTTCGCAAAAAAGTCAATTTGTCAACATACTCTTCATGCAATATTAATTATAATATTTTGAAATTTTAGACTAAATGGTACAATCAAATCAAAAAGAATTACTCCGATCTGACTGTTAGGTTTTTTAGAGCCGTCTCAAGCTCAGTACTTGTATGTTTTACCGAACCAACTTAATTTAAACCTAAGAATTTCAAAACGTATACTATTTAATTATGTGATCTAACGTTTTTCTTTTCATTTTTTATTTAAATTGAGATATTTCAGTATACTAAAAACGAAAAAATTAACTCTGCAAAGACTAAAGCTTTTTTGTTTGTTTATTTTTATGAACATATAAAAAAAATCCCTTTTTTCTTCAAACATTTGGACCATACTTTTCCACAGTTGGAAGTCACTGCTAATACATTGTCTCATTACGTGATAAGATTTACATCTGCGCCTTACTATGGAGCCTTAATCAGATGGTGTTCGAACCACTTTGCATAAATAGGAACATCTTGCTCGTCCTAGGAAGCTGAAGACTAAGCAACAGGTTTTTCCTAGTTGCAACTTTAATGATTCCACAGCAGTGCTGCAAATCATCACTTCTTGCTGACGAGTTGGAGACTATGCAACTCCTGTCCAGAACACATGTCCAGCATGCTCACTGGACTGGATTATTCACCTAGCGTGTCATTAACGGTGAAATGATCTGGGCCACCATATAAAACTGACCTGTCTGTTATGGGGTCGCGAAACCACAACCACCACGATACTCCCATATAGGGCCCAACCTCAATAACCAGCCAGAGAACAGTTAAATGTCTAAAGATATAAATAACGGAACTCTGGAGCTTACTGATTCCCGTGCAAATAAAGTGGAGTTTCCCGTATACCCCTGCTGCCTTCAGGGGACTGGACTCCCTTTTTCCCCCAGTTGCACAGGTCTAGATAGACGAAGTTCTATAAAGACCATATAAATGTGCCCCCAGGGAGACATTGTCTCATATCTGTTTTTACATTTTTAATAAATTTCAAGTGCTACCAGGTGCCACCTCTCAATTTGTTGCATTACACAGTACAACATTTTTCAGCTGATTGATTCGCGACTCAATTCTGATAAGGCTTTTTGTTTAACATAACTCAAGAACCACTAGTCGGATTTTACTTAAACGAATTTAGAAAAATCAAGAATTACAAGTACTTTCATCTGTTTATATAACGTTTCGCTACATAAGCAACAGTTTCGAAGTTATAAATAAATGTGTGAAGAAAAAAATATATTTTTTGCCTAAAAAGTTAATTTTTTTTTAATTCATAAAAAATCCAAAACGGTAAAAAAAGTGTCAAGTCCTATTACTTTCACGTAAAATCGTACAACCTATGAACAAAATGAGACATATCTCATGAAAATCGATGAACGCGTTTCGCTTTTATGCACAATTAAGTAAAGGTATGAATTTTTAAACGAAACTATAGCATCTGAAATTTTGGATAGAATATATAAAGGCTTTCACTCTAACTTCAAACAAAGATGGCAGGATTTTAATCGTACGAAGTCGCGATTTGAAAAAAAGTATACAAACTCGCTTGAACGCACATTTGCAATTAAGTTTACTGAGGCTGAATGTTCTACCCGTTCTACATTTGGTCGGCCACGTAAATCGTTTGTGGAGTGCTGCGATCGCGCCAAACGATACAAAAGAATGATGAAGTACGTGCTATGTTTCCTCAAGAAGTAATTGATTTTACTTCTAGTATTTCAAAAACCAACCACAAAATTTGTACATTAAAAACTTTGGGGATGGTTACAAAGCTTAAACTTACAAAAGAAAACTAAGAGTGTCTAATGCATTGGTTAGAAAATGAAGGGTACAAAATACTCGTACCATACATAGAACTCATGAAAGAAAAAACTAACAGTTATCCGCAAGGAATTTCTATTACTGAAAGTTCAGGCAGTGTACCTCGGCAAAATCTGTTGGATCATACTGCTTAAAGAATTCTAGAGACCATGTCAGCAATGGAAATAAATAAAATTGAAAGCGGAAATCTAACAATGTTCTATAAATGGGGATGTGATGGGGCATCTAGTCAAAGCGAATACATATCAACAGAGGTTTTTAGGTGATCAAATTTCTGACTCTCATTTTTATATGACATCAGTTGTACCATTGACATAAATAAATTAGTTTGGAACAACAATAAACCTTCCTCTACACAGTATTGTAGAACACTACAGTTTGCATATGTTAAAGAGACACCTCAAGTTATACGAGAAGAAAAGAGAAGAGTCGATAAGGAAATATCTCAACTAAAAGAATTTGAGTTAACAGTAAATAATCGTAACTTTAAAGTAAAACATGAATTTTATTTTACAATGATTGACGGCAAGACACCACAATCAATAACAGAAACATCAGCAGCATCTTCTTGTTTTATTTGTGGAGTCACAACATCCAAGATGAATAAAATCGAAGAAGTTCTAGCTCTGTCCGTAAATGAACAAGCACTGCAATTTGGTATGTCACCACTTCAAGCGCGTATTAAGCTGATGGAGTGTCTTTTGTATGTAGCTTATAATATTGAATTTAAACGTGGGAAAGTCGACTCAAATACTCAGCCATAAAAGAATCCCGAAAATGTTTTATAAAGCGTGAACTTAAAGAGAAAATTGGAATACAGGTTGATTGTGTTAAACAAGGCTCTGGTATGACAAATTCAGGTAATACATCACGAAGAATATTTGCAAATCTTGTTTTGATTTCTGAAATAGCGGGTCTAGATGAAAACCAAATCAAGAGGTTTTCAAAAATTCTCGAAGCTATAACAATCACCGAGGAAGTAGATCCAAAAAAATCTGGTGATTTTTGTGTCGAGATGGCAAAAGAGTTTCTTGCACTGTACGCGTGGTACAATATGCCACCTACACTTCACAAAATTCTGATTCATGGAAAAGATGTAATTGAAAAGTGTATTTTTCCTATAGGCCTACTATCCGAAGAGGCTCAGGAAAGTCGTAACAAAGACTATCAAAAATATCTCCTCAGACACTCCAGAAAATGCAGTCAAATTGCCACGAACGAAGATATTATGCACCGAATGATGGTAACATCAGATCCCATGATTTCACATTTGACGCCTTCATTTAGTCATAAAAAGCATTGTGTTATAAGCGACAAACTTAAGGCTCTTTTAGAATAACAAATTAAAAATATATTTAAAATAAATAATAAATTAAAAATTAAAAAAAAAAATCATTTAAATTTGTTTGTTATTTATGGCTTTTTACATTGCAGGTAACGATCGACATTTCTCTAACTTTCTTTATTTTGATTACTTTTGTGTATTATTATATAAATAAAACTTAACTTGTGATGAAATCACAAGATTTTTTGAAAAATATATTTTTTTCCTCACCTCCATACAAAAATCCCCAGTGTGGGGCACTCTAAATCAAACAGATATAAACTTTCTTTTATTGACCACATTTTAATACTGTCCCAAATAATGAAAAACTATTATATTAAAGTTATTTAAGTTTAAGGATGCCATCTAAATAATTTTTTGCTACTCTTTAAAATTTCAAATTATAGTTACATTGAAAGGATACGTACATGCACAATGGGTGAAAAAAATTCTACTTAATTATTTGGTCTGCAACTAAAATAGCTCAGATAACAAGACGACAGAATAGAAGAAGCTTTTTTCGAAAATATTCAATATGGTCGCTATGAACATTATATAACGTATTCCAAACAACTGAGCCATATTCAAGTTGAGGTCTAATTATAAATGTATATAAAAGCTTCGTTGCTAATGGAACGGTAAATTCCTTTGCTCTTCTTTAAAACAAAAGCCGGAATGCCTCTAGCCTTAATCATCATCATCATACTAATGTGTGGAATAAAACTGAGCTTAACATTAAGCAATGTACTCAAATCAAGGAAGGAGCTTACGAAGTCCCAATATTCTCTGCCCAACAAAAAGTTGACTCTGACTGGTAAATCTAATGTGCTTGCATTGGTTTATTATATTTAAAGAAAAATATTTAGATCATCAGCAAGCAAAAGTATTCTGCAATATTTTATATCACATCATTTATAAATAAAGAGAATAGGATGGAACCAAGATGGCTGTCTAGACTTAGATTGGCTTAGATATGCTGCTTATAAAAAGTACTTTTTGTTTTCTATCATTTAGAAAAGATTTAATCTAATGTAGGCTATTAGCAGAAAAGCCCAGCATTTAAAGCTTTTTAAGGAGGAATTTGTGATTGACTTTATCTTTGTCTTCCCGAAACATAAATTCCATCAATTAGTTAATTATTCACAAATTCTTTAATAGCTAAAGTCGTTGGCTATAAAAGATTGCTTAGTGTTGAGCATCCTTTTCTAAATCCATGTTAATGTCGCGATATTAATTTCGGTCTTTTTATTGTATGATAGATAGGTGTGCCCGTCTAAGGATGTTTTATGTTTTTCGTTGGTTAAAGTACATGAGCGTTTCAGTGGTGCAAAAATTTTGCCTGCCTGTCGTTTTTACCTGTTCGTTTATTATTTCACTGATGAAAGTTCTTGTTTCGTAGATTTCCATTTCTTCAAGAATGTTTAGTCTGCGAGCTTTTTTGCTAGGATGTAGTAATATCATACATTCATCCATTTCTTTTGGTGCGTCTCCATGAGTGTTAAGGTGGAACGTAAAGTTGGAGTTTTCTCTTTTTCGTTTATACGAGTGTATGTGTTCTTTAAACCTTAATTTCAGTGTTCGTCCAGTTTGTCCTACATAAGTATATTAACAGGTACAGGTCTTTACACTCCGCTGGCATTAAATTTCTCAGTTGCTTCTGTCGATGTGTTGAGAAGATTATATCTCAGAGTGTTGCTGTGATTAAACCATCTTTGTGAAAAGGAATAGTTAATCATATATTTCTGGCCCTGTGTATGTAAACTTATCAATTATCTCTTAGTCTTTTTTAATCCTATTTTTAGTGTCGTATTGTCAAAGAAGTTTGTCGACAGTTGTGGGTTTGTAGTCGTTATTTTTAGCTTTGCTGTAAAAGTAAGTCTGTGTATAATTTGCATAAATGCTGCTAGCTTAGGAACGTTCGAGGTAATAATCATATAACAAAATAATAAAAAGCGAAGATATTGTGAGGTGACGGGACAATTTACCTACATAGATAGGTAGATACAACCCTAACGAAAGAATAACCTAAACCCAACACTATTTATTCTAATGACCTAAAACTAACTCTTCGTACCAAACACACAGCGAGTAATGAAATTTTTCACCGAAGGGAATGACAACAGTGTTTGCAAATATCTTCGGGTATCTGGACCACATACGGCTGGCTGTCATAGACAGCCAGCAAATGTAGCAGGCCTGCAAGGTATCAACTTTTACTAATATTTAGCTTAAACTAGTCACTTTGCGTGTCCCCACAAGAGGATTGGCTGCATGTGTTGTATGATTGTCCGTTTTATTCGAATATTAGGGATTTGAATGATATGGGTGTGAGGACTGTGGATGGAAGGTATGATGTGGATGGGGTACTCTTGGTACCTGGCGCTGTGAGTAGGATGAATGAGTTTGCATGTGAGGTGTTCAGGAGAAGGAGAAATAGGGTTAGTAATAGTTAGATTGATTTAATTTTACTTTTTAGGTTTTAGCTTATGATTAGTACAGCGGGTGAGATGGGTCCTTGGCTTGATCGGTGGTGCAACTGGCTTGGTATTGAACGGTTGCACTATCGTTCCACTTCTGCTTGCAATGGACCCATAGCCCCCTGTTTGCATGTGTGTGTGTGTATGTCTGTGTGCTGGTGTGTGAGTAGGGTGTGAATGTGTGTGTGCGGCTACCAGCTTGGTGTTTTTGGGGCCAACTGGTGGCGGCAGTCCGACCGGAGACCATAATTTGGTACCACGGGTTCCAGGTGACCCTGGAACTTCGCTTTCAGCCTGGTAGCTGGTGCGGACCTTCGGGGGTTTCGTGGTGGCAGTGGTTTATCCCCAAATGCGGGAAGAGCGCAGGCTCAGTGTGGAGTTTCATAGGAACCGGGTGCCGTTACCCATAAAACGGAAGGAGTGTTAGATAGGCTCCGCTTCTCATCAAAGGCGATGTCATGGCCAAAAACGTGGCATCGAATTGGTACTCATGGTTTACACATGGGGCCGTTGGTGGACGCATTGTATTGGCACGGTTGTGGGACCACCGTCAGTTTGTGGCCTTCACGGCTAGGTACTGACGTTAATCTGTATCACATCTGTCCCCACAAGAATGCCTCCGGGGGCAAGTCTTTATATCTTAACAAAATCTCACCTTCATTACATGTGTCACCAGGGGTAAAAGGGAGCCCAGTCCCTTACAAGCAAGCAGAGAGCCAACTCGACAATTCCACTAAATTTCCACGGGAATCAGTAAGGCCCAGAGTTCAGCTTTGCCTTTTTAGCCTTTTAGCTGTTCTCTGACTGATTATTTAGGTTGGCCCTTCGGGACCATCGTAGTGGTTGTGGTTTCACGGCCCTCGTTGAAATTGTTGATGAGCCGGATCATTCACTATGAACACATTGAATGATCCAGGTTCAGTGAGCATGCCTACATTTGTGTTCTAAAATTTTATTATGCTTGCATGTGTTCTGGACCAGGAGCTGGGAAGTCTACAACTCTTAAGCAAGGAGTGGGGTTAGTGGACCTGCCTCGAAACTTCTGAAATTGCAACTAGAAATGTCCTGTTGCATAGAATTGTGTTTTTGGCTTTCGGGTTATGGCTTACACAGCTAGGTGCCGACGTAAATCTTGTCACGCATGACCCCACAAGAAGTAATCGACAGATGCCAAATTGCACAACCTGTGAGGCTAACTGATGAGCCTGTTTTTACGACATCAAGTTCTTGCCAATATTTTATGGTTGCGGCCACAAGGTTTGGCGTACAGCGCCGTGCTGTTGAAATCACCTATCAGACGGATCAAATAAAAAAATCACAGATCTTTGTGTGATTAATATCTCTATTTCTTGGTGTAGTGAAATTTGTTGGGCTTGTTATGAATTGGTTTCACTTAATATGCAGCAATTTTATTTACTAAAAAACACGGTTAACAAAATTGATTCTAGTTACTAAACACTTTAGCTGATTACCAAATCAGGTTCGATTAAATTACTAACATTGTTAAAGGATCACTTTGTTACCTTTTCATAAGTTGTGTGGGTTTTAAAAAAATTAGGATAAAATTATTTAATTACTTTTAGATTTTTTGGCAAACATTTCTGTTTGGAACTATTAAGTTAATACACCATCCATAAACACGAGTGTATAGTAAGTACGCTTTCACCTTAAAAATATTAAAAATTTAAAAACATTAATATTTTGGCGAGGACAAGAAAATATGTGTAGAATTCAAACCAATAGTAATTCAAACCCGGAAGGAGTTCCTAATTAACAGCACAAAAATGCCATAATGAAGGCACAAACATAAAAAAATTCTTAATATTTATTCAGGCATAAGTTCGTTTTCTTTAACTTTTAAAAATCATTAGCAATATGAAAGGAATTAGTTGAAAGAGTCTCCACTTGGGGAAACTCATGTTGCCTTTTAAAGTCGGATATAAACCGTAAAATTTTATAATTAAAAAAATACTTTTAAATTTGAAAACACAAAGGATATTTCTAGATGTCTGATTGGGAAACTTTTATAAAAATAATGCCATCAAAATTATTAAACTTTAAATTTACAAAAATGTTTTCAATAAAATTTGTAAGCAAGAATGGTATTATTTCTGGACAGACTTCCAGATATTTTAATAAGAAGTTTCCAGTTATTTTAATAAGAAGGTTATCATCCCGGATAAGATCCTCTTAAGTGGTTTAATGAATTGTACTTATTTATTAATTGATTTCATTTAAAGAAAAAGTAACTATCATCGATTTCAATTGATTAATTTGCATTGGCGGATTTCACTAATGGTAAATTAACAATAGAACCATTTTTTTAAATAGGCCTGCAACAAAATTTTGCAAACGAAATGAAAATAAAAGCCAGTGTCGAAAAATAAAACTGCTGACATAAATCCCAACCAATCTGCAATGATGTGGCCATAATGAAAATTATAATAATGATTTAAATAGCGACCATAATAATGATGTTGGTTACTATGACATGGTGGTTGCATCAAAGATTGAGACTTCAAATAATTGTAATCAAGTATATTTAACCATCAATTTATTTAAAAAATTATCATTGTAATTGTTGTGGCGTTTTTGTTTTTAGAGGATTCTTCAAATAAAAAAGTGAATGGCTGAAACAAAAATGACATTTTATATAATAGTTTGGTTGTTGTATTTCTTGTTTTATATTACGAAAATATATTTCGTCAATTTAATAATGAGTTTGAGTTCATTATGTTGCTTTTTGATAAAACAATTTGTGATTGTAAGGTGATTGTATTTGAAAGTTGCAACATTTGTTTGAAGCCTAAAACCACTACAAAAACCCTTTTCCTTAAAGTCATAAGAATGTCCATAATAGTTTTAAAGAAAAAAATATGTGGTTTAAACTACAATGGTATATGTTACATTGCTCTTGGGATAGTTAGTCACGTCTTAACAAAGTGCCGACTAGTCTTACTCATATTGCATTCACACTAATTTTATTTCGGTTTAAGTTTTAATCTAATGTCTAAAGCGTGAAGATTTAATGTTAAAATAAAAATTTGAAGTAAATTAATTTAACTTTATTATATTTAAGACACTTTGCTACAGAATGGCGGTGTTATAATCAACCTGCTCTATTTGTTTTTTTTTTTTAATTTATATTTGCCAGGGAGGGTACAATGAGGTAAATACTTTTGCTGCAATTTTAATCTAAAAAGTGATAGGATTAACATCAGTCCCTGGCCACGAGGGCTTAATCAGACGGTGGATAGAACAAACGTCCACCCACACCATTATATGCATACACATTATGTGCATATACACCTTTGTAGCAATTTTCGAGAACAAGGTATCAGAGCCGTGCTTCCACTCCTTGCTGAAGAGTTGGAGACTATCTAACTCCTAGATCTGTTTCATGGGCCAGCTAGGCATTTAAAGACAAAATCTATTTTATTGTTTTTCAAAATATTCTCCATGAAGATTTATACACTTTTGCATGAGTTGGAACCAATTTTCAAGCCATTTTTGGACTCCGATTTAGGTACCTCTAAAACATGGGTTTTGAATGCAAAAACTGTTTCTTCAGGTGTAGGAAACCGTTGTCCACGTAGTTTTTTCTTGATGTTCGGAAACAAAAAAACTCATTAGGTGCCAAGTCAAGGCTGTACGGCGGATGACCCATTAATTCAATGTTTTGCACTGTCAAAAACTCCATTGTATCAGCCGATCGGTGACAGCTCGCATTGTCGTGATGCAGATACGTTTTTTCTTTGACTTTTCTAGAAGTTTCTTAAAGACTTTTGGCAAACAAATAGTGGTGTACCATGCCGAATTAACCATCTTACATTGCTCCACTAGCACAGTCGCCATATGACCGGTAATTCCGAAGAAACAGGCAACCATTTGCTTTGATGTGCTTCTCCTACGAACAACTTTGGTGGGATTTCGCTCGTCTTGAACGACCCATACGGTTGATTGCTGTTTTGTTTCAGGATCATATGAGTATATCCATGATTCGTCACCTGTGCAGATATTATAAACTGCTTTTGATGCACCTTAAGCGAATTTCTGCAACATTTTCTTGCACCAATCCACACGAGCATCCTTTTATGCGTTTGTCAGGTTATGCGGTATCCAACGTGAACAAACCTTTTTCACATGCAAATGTTCATGCAAGATTTTATTGATGCTTGTCATACTAATCCCTACAGATGCCTCAATTTCGCGATATGTTACATGTTTAACTCAGAGATTGGGTTCTGAGTTGGGCCACACTAGTTTGTGTAGCCGGAAGCTCTCTTTTCTTCGAGGCGGTTCGCCTGAAGATAATCGCTGCAACTCAAGCACTTAAACTTGGTTGCACGGAGAGGATGCGTCAGGTAAAGGTCCTGACGAAGGTATGTGGCAGAGACAAAGTAATCTGGATTATCTTACAAGCGATATCACTTGAAGATGTAAATTGTTACTCAAGCACTTGGAACTTGGTAACTCGGAGTAGAAAAAAACACAATGTTTTTAGACTTGATTTACTTTATTGTCTCTATTTTATTTCAATAAATTTTGTTCTTATATACTAACTTAATGCTATGTCATACATTTGGGTTTAACCCATATTGTTGCTGAAGTTGATTGCACCTCTTTTTGCATGGCAGAAACAATTTTTGTTTCTAGAGCAAATTTATGCCGAATTGTAACCAAAAAAGTTTGTAGGTCTTTTCCGGGTTGTGCAATAAATAAAATGCAACCTATGTATATTGAAGGTGTGCAATAAACTTCAGCGGTAAAAAACAAAACAAGAAAAACAAAAACAGGTGTTCAAAATATAAATATAAATGCTTAAACATAAAAACAAAAAATATTTGTTTACGTAAAAATGCTTGCATTTAAAGTATTAAATCTAGGTTACAAATATGACCTATATATAAAAGAAATGCAAGCATACAATAAAGTAAAGTATTAAATGTAGGTAACAAATAAAAATGCAAGTTCACACAAAAATAATGAAATAAAGTATAAAATTAGGTTACCGATAAAAATGCAAGTTTATACAATAAAATAATATAAAAATAAGTAGAATTTAGGTTGCAAAAAAAGTTTATACAATAAATGAAAACATTAAAACTAAAATATAGCGTCGTAACGGTGAAGGTATGAACATACACCCCCCCGTTGAGGCAGTACTCAACCAACATATATCTGATCATCTTGGAATAGAATTAGACCCACTCCGGTTCCTTTGGTGTTGGAAAATGTGTTTTCATCAGACTTGCACCGTGAATTCCTGTCGGGGAGCTGGGGTAGGTGGTTTATTATTAGGTGGTGGAGGTTCTGAAAGTTGACTAGGTGATTGGAGTCTTCTAGCGAGATCACCTTTGCTCTTTCCTTTGAGTTTCTTGCATTGTATAACCAGTAGAAGTAGGACCACCATAGCACTGATTCCCAAGGCGATGACTGCGATCGTAATCCCATGTTCTGGTGAAGTGTGAGGTTGAAGTTCTGATAGGTTTATAGCTTCCAATTTTTTCTGTAGAATGCTCAATTTCGTGATCTGCCGTGTTACTTCATCTGGCAGCGTTGTAAGGTAACTGGTATTTTTATGATGGATTGGAGAAAAGTGCAGATTGACAAGATCTGACACGTTGCCCAGGCTTGTATAAGATAAAGTTGTTTTTGTTGAAATAGATTGCTGCCCAGCAATGTGTGTAGCGTCATGTTTGAGTAAGCAGTTCGGCTGGATAGATAGTAAGCCAGACCCTAGCAGTGTTATTGGCAGAATTTCCTTTTCACAAACTGCAGTGGCATGTGTCGGAAACAAAGATGAATATATCCAGTGATTCTTTCGATTCAATGGCGTCCAGGTCACGTTACTCGGCAGCCCTTTTAAAATACAGTGTGGTAGAGTGACATTGTTGAACAAATTCATTTCACAGGAACATTGCTCTGCGCCAAAGTTGTACTGGATTTGAAGATCGTAGCATATAAATACCGCCTGGTCGATGGTGTCACATTTTCTCAATTGTGTGGGGGATAACGGAAAGTAGCGTTGTAGAGTTACATTTATTGCGAGTGTCTCACTGCATGTGTCGATTGTGAGCAGCGTATTGTTAATGGTAGTTGGAACGGGAATTATACGATAAAGCTTAAACTTTTCATGTTCAACTAATGGCAAAGTGATGCAAAACAGGACATGCTCCTGAGTGAGCCGGCCCTTTATTTTCATTAGTTTGTAAAACTCTAGTAAGTCTTCGGCTTTGGCAGGCAACTCTAAAGATGGGGGCATATGGGTTCTAATTGTTTGGAGTTCTGTTTCCAATTGTGTTGGACTCAGTAGTAATGGGTTAATTTTTCCATGACGAGTGTCAGTCAATGCTTCCAGGATGCATGTTTGCATTCGTTGCAAATTGTTGGCGATGAGTGACAGCTGGGTAACCCCCATGTTGAAAACCTGGGCCAGTTTTAGCTGTCTTATTTCCTGAGTCAGTGCTTCTGTTGAACTGACTATTTCATTTAGTTTTGATAGAAGCTGATCGAACTTCAACTTGGATGTCGATAGACCTTCTCTGACGATGTTCAACGTGGAGTTAATGACTGATGTTTGATTTTTTAAAAGGTGCAGCATGTGAGTATCGTTTTCTCGTAGAATGGTGATGGTTTTTGACATTTTCTCTGCATATTCTGAGTCGAGAACACCGAATAATGAATTGGCAACATTGCCGATGATGTCTATTGCACCTCTTTTGTGCCGGGATTGGTATAGCAATTTGTTATCCAGGTTCAGATCCAGTTCGCTATGTCGAAGATGCTCTAGGGTACTGATACACGTTGAGTTGAACTCAAGTGTTTCACAAAGTTTCTGTAAAGACCGAGTCCCTTTTCCTAAAAATGCCGTGTCGACCCAGTAAGTCGATAGATCATAGTATATAACTAGGTTCCACTGACTAGACGCCAGGTAAGTTGAGCCCAATTCTTCAAAATGGACTCCCAGCTGGGATCCGAACTGCTCATTGTGGATTGGCGATCCCAAAATCATTGGGATTAGTAGAAGCGCCAACACTGCCACGCATAAGTTACCCCCTAGTAACTTCGGTATTTTCCTCTTGGGTTCACTAGGCTCCTCTTCACCATCGTCGCATACTTCTTCCGTTTGATCTCTGGGGAGTGGTGCCAGGTAATGGACTGCTCTTTTCAAGACTCCGGAAGCAGTTTTGACATCTGCTACCCTAACTATATCGTCTTCCCCTTTGTAGGTTTTAACTACTCGTCCCAATGGCCATTTCATCACGGGGACATTGTTTTCCTTGAGGAGGACAATGGTTCCAGGTTGAAGACATTTTGATTGCTCCTTCCACTTGTTCCTGTATTGTAGTTCATTGAGGTAGTCACGTGACCACCTTTCCCAGAAGTGGTGCTTGAGCTCAGACACTAATTTCCAACGAGTTGCCAGACTTGACGTTGTTGGTGTAGCTTCAGCGTCGACTTGAGCTGTAAGTGGTTCCCCAATCAGAAAATGTCCCGGAGTTAATGCTCCTATGTCATTGGGATCGTTTGATAATGGGGAAATTGGTCTAGAGTTTAGAATTGCTTCGATCTCAATTACCAAGGTTTCTAGTTCTTCGTAGGTGAGGGAAGCATTAGCCAAGCTTCTGATTAACAGGTGCTTGGCAGATTTTACTGCGGCCTCCCACAATCCTCCAAAGTGAGGTGCTCGCGGAGGTATAAAATTGAACTGGATACCCCTTTTGCTGCATTCAAAATCAATTGCTTCTTTTGCTTCCTCCGTGTAAATCGCGGATGACAAGTCGGACAGTTTGTTTTTTGTCCCCACAAAGTTTGTTGCATTATCGCAATATAAGTTTTGGCAGTGTCCTCGTCGACCGGAAAAGCGTTTGATGGCTCCTATGAAGGCATCAGTGGTTAGATCACTTACAAGCTCTAAGTGAACCGCCTTCGTGGCGAAGCAGCAGAAAACCGCAATATAGGCCTTGTGTGGTCGTTTTCCCCTCACCTTGTAGTGCACCGTGATTGGGCCGCAGTAATCTACTCCCGAATGAATGAATGGTCGAGCTGGAGTAACTCGTGGCGATGGCAGATTTCCCATGATCTGGTAAAGGAGAGCTGGCTTCGCCTTACTACATATTGTGCAGCGATGGATTGTTGCTCTAGCCATGATCTTGCCTTTTATTGGCCAAAATTGTTGTCTCACTATCCCTAGGAGGGTTTGTGCGCCACAATGCTTATTGTCTTTATGAATCATTTCAAAAAGAAGTTTCACAATTGAATCATTGTAGGGAAGAAGCAACTGGTGCTTGGAATCATATTCCAATGGTGAAGCTTCCAGTCGCCCTCCCACGCGTAGCAGCCCATCTTTATCTAAGAACGGTGAAAGGTTCGATAATTGGCTACCTCCTTTCACGTCCTTATATTTGGTGAGATGATGTATTTCTTCTCTGAAGTCGGCTTTTTGAATTTGCCTTACCATTAACGTCAATGCCCTTTTTAATTCAAGTGTAGTCAATGAAGGTTGATCCTGCCTGAATTCTTTCTTACTTCTGAGGTTGGTAACAAATCGCAAAATATACCCAAGGACCCGTTGAAGATGCCAGAAGGAGTTTTTGTGGTTGATTTGATATATAATACTGGGCTCCTCAGAGGTTAACACACCTGCATATTTTATCTTTCTTTCCAGGTTAGTTGGACTAGCTAGATGGGGGTTGAATTTAGGGGGCCACTCTGTTTCTCTGCCCGATAGGAAGAGGGGACCATAGAACCACAAGGTGCAATCTTTCATTTGGCTCGGTGCAAGTCCCCGTGACAACATATCTGCTGGATTGAACTTGGTGCTTACGTGCCGCCATTGCTCTGCTCGAGTATTCTCTAGAATGATAGAAATTCGATTCGCTACAAAGGTATGAAGAGATGCGGAGGAGTTGATCCATGACAACACAATGTTTGAGTCAGTCCAATACCAGGCTGGGGTTGTTAACTTGAGATCAGTCATGATTCGTGTAGCAAGCTGGGCTCCAAGTGCTGCGGCACAAAGCTCCAATCGCGGTATGGTTTGAGTTTTGAGTGGGGCTACCCGTGATTTAGAGCACAGAAGACGTGTGATAATTGTCCCATCTCTCATTGTTGATCGAAGGTAAACTGCTGCCCCATACGCCTTTTCGGATGCGTCTGAGAAAATATGTAATTGGCTTGATGTTGGGACTCCACCACTGCTCAGGTGTCTTGGGATTCTTAGGGTGTTCAATTCCTTGAGTCCTGCACGAAAGGTAATCCATTTAGTGTGCATGGATTCCGGTAGAGCCTGATCCCAGTCCAGTTTTAACTTCCACAGTTCTTGGATAAATATTTTTGCCGTAACCGCTATAGGCGACAGGAGCCCCAACGGATCAAAAATTCTTGCCAGATCCGATGTAACTGTACGTTTGGTGATTCTTCTATTTTCTGCGGTGTTTACTTTTATGCACAGCTGATCCTTTTCTGGCAACCATGTTAGTCCTAGGGTGCTAATGGAGGTTGACCGTGTGCTCTCGAAATCTAAATTTACTTCCATGTCACCTTGTAACACATTTTTGAGTAACTGAGGATGGTTGGCGCACCATTTTCGAAGGTTGAAACCGCTTTGCTGCATAATCTTCATCAGTTGTTCTTGTAGTTGGATAGCGGCGGTTAGGCTATCGCTTCCACCGAGGCCGTCGTCTACATAGAAGTTGTCTTGGATGAATTGAGCTGCTATCGGGTATTGTAGGGCATGATCTTTCGCCAGCTGTTGTAAACATTTTGTTGCTAAGTATGGAGCCGCTCTTGTACCATATGTGATCGTGTTTAGTTGAAAGTAAGACAGTGGTTCGGAAGCGCTCTTTCGCCAAATTATGATTTGAAATCGCCTATCCTCAGGGGCGATCAAAACTTGCCGATACATTTTTTCTATGTCTGTAGAAAACACAAATCTGGGAAGTCGAAATTTCAATAAAATTGAAAAGAGTTCGCTTTGGACTGTTGGACCTGTATACATCAGATCATTTAGCGATTGCCCTGACGTTGTTTTGGCTGAAGCATCAAACACCACCCTCAATTTGGTTGTGGAGCTCTCAGGTCTTAGGACGCAATGATGTGGGATGAAATAGTTTGGTGATCGAATAGATTCAAATGAGATCTTCGTCATATGGTTCAGCTCCTCGTATTCATCCATGAATTTTGTATATTGACTTCTTAATTCGGGGTTTTTCTGCAGACGGTGTTCTAAAGACAGAAACCGGTTAAGAGCAACTTTGTATGACTGACCAAGTCCTTCTTCAGGATTCTGATGGAATGGTATTTTTACTACGAAGCGGTTTTTGTTGGTTTTGTAGGTGGTTTGCACAAAGAGCTCTTCACACCTTCTCTCTGCCTCTGATAAACGTTTTTCAGCAGGCTTAATTTCGTCAAGCTCCCATAGTCGGGCAATAGAAGCGTCAAGATCGTCACTAGTCGTAGCCACTCCGCATGAGAATTGGGTTGCTTTGTGGGTTTGCAGTTTTCCTGAAATCACCCATCCAAGCATTGTATTTTGAAGAATTGGTAATTGTGGGGAGAGTTTGATCTGTCCCACGGACAGTAGCTGAAGAAAGTGTTCGGCCCCTAGCAAAATATCGATTTTGTCTGGTCGATTGAAATGTGGATCGGCTAATACCAGATTTTTAGGTATTGGCCATTCTTTGATGTTGATGAACTGTGCAGGTTGCGGCGAAATGATGCGAGGAAGTACAAATGCTTCTAATGGGGTTGAAAACCCGTTTATTCGCGACTGTAGTTCGACGTTAACGCGATGCTGCGTTTTAGTGTTGATGATTCCAATGCCAGTTATGTTTGCTGATGATGGCTGCATTGGGATACCTAGTCGTTTGACTAATCGCTCCGTGACACAATTCACTTGCGAGCCGGAATCAAGCAACGCGCGACATTCAATTTGTAATGAGTCAGTTTTGATTTTGACTATTGCCGTGCCCAGGATCACCACTGAGGACGATGCTTGTGTCCTTGCAGCAGTTAATGAAGCTAATCCTGGACTTGTTGTCGGAGGCACTGCCTCCTTGATTATCATTGATGAATTCTTGAGGTTTAGTTGGGTCTTGTCTCCATTTCGTACTCTTGACTCAACCGCTTGGCTGTTGGATTCCAAATGCAAAAGTGAGTTGTGTTTGTTCTTACATTTCGCGCAGCCCCTGGAGAGGCATTGCCTTGCTGAATGATTCTTTCTTAAACAATTGACACACAAGTGTTGTTTTTGCACAAAATTTAGGCGTTCGCGCGGCGTGAATTGTTGAAATCGGCTACAATGATACAAGAAATGACCACCAGTTTTACAGAGTGGGCAGCTGACCTCAAGTTGTTTAGGTGCTGCAAGAGAGGCGCATACCTTTGTTGAACCCCTTTCCTTGGGACCCATTGCTTCCATTGATTGAAAGCGAGTTTCCAAAAATCCTAAGAAGTGTCTGACTTGCTGCAGTTCTTTTGGATTTGTGATTGATCTTTCATATTGATTATGAAGATTTCGATCCAGTTTCTTCGTCAGAAGGTGCAGAAGGATCGGATCCCAGGACGTGGTGTTGATTCCCAGATTCTGTAATGCGTACAAGCATTCCTGAGTTGTATCATGTAATTGCTTAATGGATGATACTGATGTGCCGACGGAGGGTTGATCGAGCAATTGTTGTATCACTGAGGCGACGAGAATTCTTTTGTTCTCATATCGCTCTTTGAGCATGGTCCAGGCGGGCTCGTAGTTTTCGGCGGTAGCGGCCAGATGACGTATAAGTCTTTCGGCTTCACCTGTTACGTTAGCCTTCAGGTACCACATTTTTTGGGCTGAAGGGATTTCTTGCTTGTCTACAAGTTGCATGAACAAGTCGTTGAAGGTCCTCCATTTTAGGTAGTCGCCGTCGAACTTTGGAATCGCTACTTTGGGTAATGGTAGTACATTACCTTGATTCCCGGGACTCCCTGACGATACACCCGGCCTAGACGCATTCTTGAAATGGTTGACTATTCTGGCCTCTAATGCAGCATATGCTGTCATATCGTATCCCTCCTGCAACGGGTCTTGGCTATTTTCCCAAATTGAGAAGTGTAGATTCTGTATTTGCTCCCACAATTTTTCTTTCAAGGGCATGTTGTCCGATGTTGGATCCATTGTGAGAACCCGTTGCAATGACTCCATCATCACCTTCTGCCTTCTTATTATCGATGTGGTCGTGGTTGGGACAAATTGTCCCCCAGTGCCGCCCCCGGGATTGCTTACTGCGGGAGTTTGGTCCCGAGCTGGTTGGCCAGCTGCGCCAGTAGGCCTCTCATCTGCGGGGGTGGTTAATGCGGACTTAAAAATGTTCTGGTACTGCTCCACCAGCTTTGCTATCTGGTTGTAATAGTCATTGATGAAGTACTCATGGTCCAAGGGAATGTCTTCTAAGCTTCGGATTTTGTTGTCCGTGCTCTCAAACTCGGACCATGCGTTGTCTAATTTTATTAGACGTTCTTTATAGTAACCGACCGTTTTCCTACTGGTAGAGTCCTTCTTAAAGTTACGAACAATCGTCTCGATTACGTCACCTGACGCTTGCTGGGATTTTACCAGTTGGTTGAAAATGGTCATGTCGGAGTCTTTCCAAGATACTGCCATGTTCAGGACGTTGTTTGCCTAGTATAGTGTTGCTGCTTCAGTGTAGGATATTGCTTTCCTAGCTGCCTGAAGGTGGACTGCTGTTTTAGTGTAGGATGTTGCCCCTTCTAGCTGCCTGAAGGTGTACTGCTGCTTCAGTGTAGAAATTAGCTGACTGGCTCCTGTAGCAGATCACGTCGGGGTCACCAATGTTTAACTCAGAGATTGGGTTCTGAGTTGGGCCACACTAGTTTGTGTAGCCGGAAGCTCTCTTTTCTTCGAGGCGGTTCGCCTGAAGATAATCGCTGCAACTCAAGCACTTAAACTTGGTTGCACGGAGAGGATGCGTCAGGTAAAGGTCCTGACGAAGGTATGTGGCAGAGACAAAGTAATCTGGATTATCTTACAAGCGATATCACTTGAAGATGTAAATTGTTACTCAAGCACTTGGAACTTGGTAACTCGGAGTAGAAAAAAACACAATGTTTTTAGACTTGATTTACTTTATTGTCTCTATTTTATTTCAATAAATTTTGTTCTTATATACTAACTTAATGCTATGTCATACATTTGGGTTTAACCCATATTGTTGCTGAAGTTGATTGCACCTCTTTTTGCATGGCAGAAACAATTTTTGTTTCTAGAGCAAATTTATGCCGAATTGTAACCAAAAAAGTTTGTAGGTCTTTTCCGGGTTGTGCAATAAATAAAATGCAACCTATGTATATTGAAGGTGTGCAATAAACTTCAGCGGTAAAAAACAAAACAAGAAAAACAAAAACAGGTGTTCAAAATATAAATATAAATGCTTAAACATAAAAACAAAAAATATTTGTTTACGTAAAAATGCTTGCATTTAAAGTATTAAATCTAGGTTACAAATATGACCTATATATAAAAGAAATGCAAGCATACAATAAAGTAAAGTATTAAATGTAGGTAACAAATAAAAATGCAAGTTCACACAAAAATAATGAAATAAAGTATAAAATTAGGTTACCGATAAAAATGCAAGTTTATACAATAAAATAATATAAAAATAAGTAGAATTTAGGTTGCAAAAAAAGTTTATACAATAAATGAAAACATTAAAACTAAAATATAGCGTCGTAACGGTGAAGGTATGAACAACGATCATGCTTTATCAGCTCATGCACAGCTGCGATGTTTTTTGGCACAACAACCATTGTTAGATGACCTTCACGGGATTCATCCTGGAGTGATTGTCGGCCACGTATGAATTCGTTATACCTGTTTTTAATGGTGCTGTAAAAAGGTGCTTCATTGCCATATAAGGAATTAAGTTCATCTGTGCACTGTTGTCGTGTCAGGCCAATTCGAAAGTTATGAAAAATTATTGCACGAAAATGTTCACGAGTTAATTCCATTTGCTCCTAAGATCACTTTTTCAACCTGCTATCACTAACACTAACAACAATAAAATGGCAAAATGTTTTGGTTGAGGTTATGTTTAGCAATGTGAAGGTTGCACTGGAAACATCAGCTGGAGCCTAGCAACAGTCAATGTTACCAGGCCAGAAATATAAATAGCAGCCCTAGTATCTGAAAAGGAATAATAGTTAACAACTTGAAGGCAAACACTGTTCATAATATACTTCAAGCAATGTTCAAAAACTTGGTTTCGAATTAAATATCGAGAATAACATCACGGACCGTCATAAGGGTCATATAGCAAAAACAGTTGCGAATAAAAAAAAAACTTTTGATTAAAAGGATATAAAAGAATGAAATAACAGAGGATATGAAAATAAACGACCACACCACAGTTTTTCAATTGCTATAGAGAATCTTCTGTCTGCAAAGCATTAGATTCTGTTAAAATATGTGCAAAATTTAATACGCAGCTGACAAGTAATGTCTCTAATTAAACGGTAAAACTGACTGAGCAAGAAAACAAACCTTAAATTTTAAGTGAAAAAATATTTTTATAATGCTAAAACTAAATATACTATCTAGTAGTATAAGATATGAATATCAATCATGTTGAATATGGCGATCCAAAAAATATTGCATTTAATTTTATATGTCCTTTAAAAACGTTCGCGAAAATCTGTGAATAACTTTTTTACTTTCTTCATAAAAAATTAGAAATTGAAATAAAAATTACTTTACGCCGAATAACTTGTATTATAATTTATTATTTTTATTATTATCCAAATAATTTATCCTCGAAGCTACCATGAAAAACAAAAAAAAACCTTTTGCAACTATATTATGGTTGCCTCAACACACAACATCTACATTAATAATTTCCAATGGATCGATATACTGACAGCACCACATCAGTGTCATTTTATATTTTTTGCTAGCCCATAATGTTTAGAGTTTTAATGCTAAACTCTTAAGCCTTAACCAAAATATAAAAATTAACAATTATATTTTTTTTAAAAGCTCCTATTAGGAGTTCGTTTCAGTAAACGAAAATTTATTAATGGCAGGCAAAACAAAACTGCAATAAAAATATTAAAAACATTTTGTATCGTACTTTCACTTTTTAATTTTTAATTTTCTGTAAATAATTTTCAAAAGCAAAAAAAAATAAAAACAACAAACTAAAATTCGATTTGGTGCTTAAACATAATTTTCCGGGTTCAAATGTTAATTTTATTGCAATGAAACTATAATTTTCAGTTTATTGAAGATAAATCTGGTAGCAAAGGTTGAGAGGTTAAGAAAACAGCTACTGAGATATTCAATAAAACTTATTCATCCACAGAGAGACTTAATTACTTAAAACATACGATTTTACAAAAAAGGCGGTAAGAGTTCTTTTTGTCTGCTTAACTGTACAGCCAACATAAAACAAACAGTGTTTAAGCACATTTTCATAATCAGTTTCTAAACGACTATAAAATAAAAGAGAAGATTATTCGCTTGATGTATTTTTGTTAAGTTAGAACCTAAGCAATATTGTAAAATTAATTTTTTAATTGAAAGTTTGTGCTTGCAGATTAGTAGAATTTAGAAAAAATTTTCTTCATTTTTAAAAATAAAGGGTAACCCCATATAACATACATTATTCTAATGAATGTTGTAAGCATCAACGGGGTAGCTAATCTCATATTTATCTCCATCGGCCGGATATTTTCACTTTATGTAAGACTCAGATGTCCCAAAATGCTGATCCACAGGGTTTTCACTTACGTGGGCAGCATCTAAATACTATCGCTTTTTAATTTCCATCGGTGCCTTGCATTGTCTCTATAGAATTAAGTTGTATCATTGCCAGTAATGATTAGGAACATATGATCCTGAATTTGGATTAAATTAGGATCAGGTAACACAGAAGGTTAAAAGCGGGAAGAGTTAACACTTTAGGTGTAGCCAGAACAGTAAAATTGTTGTTGCTGGTTATTTCAATGTCCACAACTATTCTTGGCTCCGCCATTCAGGCCAAACAACTGCAATAGACCAGTATGTTTTTTTTTTTAAAGAGAAGTAGCACTTTAGGCAACAATGCCTATTTAGTCAAGTACCATACTACATTCTTTAGGAAAGGGATAGAAAAGAGATGAAACAGGTGGTGAAAGTAGAAGGACGCCCGGAAATAAACTGCCGTATAAAGACAGCATAGCTACCAGTGACTATGCCTTCATCGCTGAGCAGCGCCACCGGCAGTCAATTTTTATTTTTGTAGTGAAAAAACCAAGATCTTCGTTGGGAATCGAACCCACAACCCCCATACTGACAAGCTAGTATACTACCTACTAGCCTAGAGGGCAGTTATTTGTCGTGCATATTAGTGAGCAATGAGCCAACACACCTTTCTTATGTTGAAGGTCACAAAAGTAATTATCATCGATCTTTCTCTAACTTCACAAACATAATTTTATTTTTCGATTTCCTTTTAAATCACATTTCTTAAGTATTCTAAAAGTTTAAAAAAATTTGTTTTTTGTGATTTACAAGTTTCCTTCTAACAAATAATGAAAACTTTTATTTTATCTAAGGAAATTTCGATTAAAACAAACAAAAATGCAGTCAGAATAAGAGAAAAAACGTTCGGTATCTGGCATAGAAACAAAACCATAAATTTTTGTAAATTCCATTTGATGGTAATTTTTTCTTACATCTTTTTAATTTATTATTTATTCCTTTTATTTGAGTACGGTTTTCCGTCGACCCTCGTCAAATTTGGTTTGTGAACAAACCGGTTTCGGCTGTTTGCCATCTTCAGTGTTCTTTTCGTACCCGTATTTATTCCACTTGAAATTTATCTGTAAATGTAGTACTTTTCCTTACTTCCTATTACATTGATTATATATTTATATTTTACATCTTATCATTCCTTACTTGTTTTTGGCACCATATTTCCCATATGATTTTATCTTATCATTGCCACACACGACATGTGTTACTTTATTCGCCTCGTAAATTATATTATATTTTTTTTTTCTATATTTTGAACAAATATCATTCCAAAGTTAGTCTTACGTCTCTATTCCATTCAAATTTCAGTTCATATTCCATGACTCTCTGCCAGCCTGTGCTTTTACAAATTGGTTTTATGCAAGAATTTTAAGAAGAATCGATAATTTTTATAATCTCAAGCTTGAGTGTTTCAACGGTATTAATTTTCTCTTGCCTTAGGTCAGATTAACACTTCTTCCCCCTATGCAAGATATCTTTCTAAAGTTATTCCGTTTAAGTCCACCACGGAGGCACATTGATATGTTTTGACGGAATCCCACCATCATTACATGTGTAACCGGGGGTAAAAGGCAGCCCAGTCCTGTAAAAGGCTAGCAGGAGAAAACTGGACAACACCACGTTATTTCACAGGAATCAGTAAGCCCCAGAGTTTACTTTTTTGGCTTTTTTGCCTTTTAGCTGACTGATTATTGGGGTGACCCTTTGGTGGTTGTGGTGTCGCGGCCCTCGTTTGAGTTGTATGGATCGGATCATTTACAATGAACACAATGAATGGCCTTGGTTCAATGACTATGCTTGTGGTTGTGTTCTGAAATTTTATTAAGCTTGCATGTGTTCCGGGCCGGAAGTTGGATAGTCTTTGGAGAATATCCAACTGAGGAGTTGGCTCCTCAGCAATGAGTGAGGACTGCGGCCTGCTTCAAGCTCTCGGAGTTGCAAGCAGGAGTGAGTGGAGGATAAACATATCCGAAGGGTTCCTGGGGCGTGGGTGACGCTAAAATCATTAACAGTGGTATAATCCACCGTCAGATTATGGCTTACACAACTAAGTATTGACGTAAATCTTATCACGCGTTCCGTTTAAGTTTAAGTTCAAATTCCATGACTCTCTATCAGCCTGCTTTTTTTAAAAGTTGGTTTTTTTGTGAGAAATTTAAGAAGAATGGATAATTTTTATATTCTAAAATATGGTGTTTTAGTAGAATTAATTTCTCCTATCTTTCATACAAATCAACACTTTTCCAACACGTAAGGAAAAATCGTTGTTTTATATGAAAAATGTGTACGTACTTGAATAAAATAAAATAATAAATAATACTTGTAATACCCTGCAATCTTATGGTGGTACACAATTATTTATAAGTTTTATTGCAACTTTTTTTATTATAAAAATGAACACTATTTCACGGAGAGGTTGATGCTTTTCTCTACATTAGAAAACTGTATATGTACACTACCAGGTTGCCACAGTATGTATTCGACACTGATTAGTGTTGCCACAATACTTTTATTTTTATTCGACTTTTTTAACTTAATTAAATATGGACTAATCTTTTAAACGGTCTTTTAAATATTTTAACGATTTTATTTTTTCCGATATTTCGCTTTCCTGTGGAAAGCTTCTTCAGGAAATTATTTTTTATATTTTACAAAAACAAAAAATTATAACAATTTGAAAAGAAAAATTTTTGAAAGCATCTAACAAAACATATAAAATAATTTTCTTCATACATACAAAAATACAAAAATTAAAATTTCAAATATTTAAACATACAAAAACAAGGAAACGGAAATGAAATAACAGATTCTTTCTTATGAAATAATTATAACAAATTATGCGTCTTTTGTATTAAGTACCTATAATTCAGCGCTAAATTGTCTGTGTCTGTTTTGTAATTTATTCTCCTTAAATTTGGTACATTAACAATTTCTAACATTTCTAACATATAACGTCTCTTATAGTTTTTTTTCTATATCTAATACTGATGTTTCATCAAACTTTGGATAATGATTATATTTCTTGCAATGTGTAGATAAGGATGTCTTCTGTGTTGAAATATTCCTATATTTTTGGTCACATCTATGACCAGCTAATCTTGTTTTAAGTTTATTCTTTGTTGTCCCAATATAAACTTTGTCACAGTTCACCTGGTCATTTCCTCCACATGGAATCCTGTAAACTACATCAGATATTTTATACTTCATATTGCTAAATAATTTATTTAATGTGTTATATGTTTTGTGTGCAATTTTATATTTATCAGTGTCATATATTTTAGACTTTCTTAATCCTTCTGACATTCCCGGAACATAAGTTAATGATTTATAAATTCTTGGTTCAGCCAGAGTATTTCCTAAATTATGCCTATGCTTATCATATTGTCTAATTAATCGGTTAGTTAATTCTACTGGAAAATCATTTTCATGAAGTATATTTGTATCCGTATTCTTCAACTGAAATTCTCTATCACTTATAGTCAATATTATGTCTATCATATTTTTCGCCGGGTTTATTATCATTTTTCTCGGATGTTTGGAATAAAAATTAATAAATCTTCCAGAAGATGTTGGTTTCTTATACCAATCAAACACTAACTTATTTTCCTTTCTTATTAACAATATATCTAAATATGGAAGTTTAGATTCTAACTCTCTTTCAATCATAAATTTAATATCCGGATGAAAACTATAAATAATAAAAACATATCATGTTTTATCTAGCATGTCAAAGATCATAAGTAATTCTTACATGCATACAGATGCGATACGGATTATCGATAGCATCTAAGCGTTTGGCCCAGATCCTACGGTGAATGCTAAGCGTCTACCAACGCCCCTAAGGTACATAAATATCTCAGGTGGCAATCTCAAGAGCACAGCGAGCAGGGTCGTGTACCCACTCCATGCTTGAGATTCCATGGCGAAGACTATACTATACTTCATGTTGCGCTCAGATTAGCGACAGTCTGTTGCAATACAACGGTACATCGGATATAAAAAAATACACCCTCCCGAGGTTTTAGGGTTTAAACCACAGCCAGCACGTTACTCTCCAAAGGACTTCGTCAATAAATAAACAGGCCCGCTGGTTCTCGTGGTGCCAGTTTGGCAATTCTTCCAGTCAGCTATTTACCACCACAAAATGCTGGATGAATATTTTTATAGCGTTTAGCTTGCTAAAAATTTACTCTTTGTTAAAAGAATATTAATTAAGCAGGAAATTTCGTTGCCTTTTGCCTTAAATTTGAAATATCTGTGTATAACGATTTTTTACGCAAACAAATTCAATGAAATTATTACTTAAAAGTAAATTTTTCCAAAAAAAAAACAAACTTTTATCAAGAGTTATATTTTAAAAATTCAAGATTCAAAAAGAAAAATTTTTTAAAATATCTCTAGAAAAGAAAAAACGTCTTTGTCAAAAAATGCCTTAAAAAAAATTTGTGATCTTTCAAACTAAACTTATTCGACTATTGAAAAAAATACCTTTCAAAAAAGTACTATTAAAAAAAAATCACTTAAAAGTTAAAAAACTGTATGCGTAAATACTTTTCGATGACCAATAGTAAATTTAATATGTAACTCATGTGACAACAACTTTCTTTTCCATGTGCTTAAGTTATTTACTTGGTGAAGGATTATTCCAACTACTGTCAATCTTAATAAAGGGAGATCCTTCTTTATTAATAACCTTCCATAAAACTCTTATTTAAGACAAAAGTTAGTGGAAAATTAAAATTAAAATTATAAATGTTTTTTCTAAATTTTTAATTAAGCTGTATTTTATTTAATTAATAGGGCAGAAATAGGACAACTGCGTAACATATATGTGGGTTATTGTACTAACGTACAATACTAAATTATGCGACACTTAAGAATAAGAGAGCAAATCGTTAAGTAGCAGAAAGAGTAGAAGGTTGTGTTTTTTACCTAAAGTCGACGTCGAAACTTTTTTTATAATTAAAAGTTGAACTTAACCTTCTTTTTCTTTTTTAATAAAAATCTGAATTTTAAAAAAAAACAAATTACAACTGTCTAATTTAACATTTACTACATATATGTATGTACTAACCAACGTAATAAATGCAGATTTATTGTGTTCTAGATCAGTGATTCAAATTGAAGTGTTTATTTTTATGTTGTCCCTAGAGAAGGTGACGCCACTTACCTTTCCTTTATGATCATGCAGATATAAAAAAAATTAATGCTATACGGAATGAAAAAAATGCAAATCTAATTAGGTAAATTACGCTCACAAAACCAGTTTAAGGAAGGTAGTGAAACATTTTTATAATCATTTACATACAACTTTTTTATTTTAAGTTTGAAGTAGTAAGGGCTTCTTCTGTATAACGTGCATATGATTATTTACTTACTTAAAATACGTACCGAGAATTTTAATCGAATACAAGTTCTGTTATCTAAACTTTTCCATCTACTGTAATGTATGTCATTGAATATCGTTTTTAAAGGGGCAGCCTTAAAATATTAAAAAATACTTCTTTGTTTCTTTAAGTTTTAGAGAGTTTGACAAAATATTCATATTGACCAATATTCATAAGCAAAGTATTTACTTTCCAGGCGTCAAAATCCTAAGGCTAGGAAGTGTGGAAGTGTGCAAGCCTGCGAAGAACATTAAATTTGTTAGCCCTATGATTTCAAATGTGGTCAAGGAGTACTGCTGTCATTTAATTGCGGTTTAGTTTGGCAGGGGATTACATAATAGTTAGATTCTTTAAATTTTAAAAATACAACTGCACAAAGATAGGCTTAACTGTTCTGTGCTGGCTGGCGTTAGAATGAGTACCACACATAACAGTATCGAACGTAGGTGCCACTAGGGAGTTCACTCTACCAACAAATGCTGGTAATCACGTAGAAGTTTTTGATGATAACAAACTCAGGAGCTAACCATACAAGCTTACAGAAAACCATATGAGGGTTACGAGTCTTAGTCTGGTAAGCCGGTAAAACTTTTTCACAAAAAAGTATTTAAACCTCAATATTTATGAACGCAAGGGAATTAAAAGAAGACCCAAAAGGGGAAGCCTACTATTTCATCTATAGTTGTTGCTCCTCCTGTAGTTCCCACACACACTTCTTCATAAAGTTAACAAAAACTCGAACAATTTAATTTAACGACATATATTTCTAAAATTATTTAATATAGAAAATTAAGTTAGTGAAAACTTAAATTGAATAAAAAAACAATCAAATAAAAAAACGTTTCAAAAGCTTATTTAGTTAAATAAAAAAACCAAAAAAAAATAACAAAGTTAAATTAAAAGAGAAGCATACATTAAGAGCACCTACAATATACTCCCGCTCCAGAAAAATGTATGTCTAATAAGTTAAAGGTCACGCCTTTGCTTAGTTCTCTGACAAAAATGCAGGCTTTAATCTATAAACCGAAACTATTTTTGTTTTACCACCCATATCTAATTTGAAAAATTTTCCGTTTCTCTCCAGAACCGGGTATGGCACCCCCCATCAAATGATTATAATAAAGCTGTATTTTGTTCAACGCGTACAAATACATAGTTGCAATCAGAAAGGTCTTTTGGCACATAGATCTTACACAGATATTACGTAGACGATTTGTGATGAGACATATTCGAACGAACATTTTTGAAATATTCCCTTAATTTATCTAAGAAATTAAAGGAACTCTCCTCTGAGCCCGTAACCACAAGCTCTCCTGGTAACCTTATGCTTTGACCCTAAACCATTACGGCAAGAGTTGACTTCCAATCTTCTTTAAAAACCGAACTGAGATCGAGCAAAGCTACGGGAAGAATATCTTTAAATTGCCAAAAATGTTGCCTTCAACTGTTGATGAAACCTCTCTACCATCCTATTGGATTGCAGATGGTAAGGTGAAGTTGTTATTTTGTGACTTCCTAAGAACCTGGTTAAATCTGTAAATATCCTTGATGTGAACTGGGCCCCCTTATCACTAGTAATTCTAAGTAAGTGGTATTCCAAACCGACAGATATAATTTTTAAAAAATTTCTGAAATTGTTAATGCCGAAATATCCTTAAGAAGATAAGCTTTAGGCCAACGTGTGAATCGATTAATAATAGCCAAAATATATCTATGGTAACGCGAAGAAGGAAATGGACCAATTATATTCAGGTGAATGTGCTCAAATCTACCTTTTGGAATGTCAATCTTCACTATTGGAGATCTTGTGTGCCGATTTAGCTTAGCTTTCTGACAGCTCACACACTGTTTAGACCACAGATTCAGTTTCTTACTCATTCCTGGCCAAAAATACCGATGAGAAATAAGACGGCGGGTTGCTCTTACAATATCACTTTACGTAAAACCTTCGGAACAAAAGGCCTGTACAAATGCTGAGAAATTTCACACCACAAACTAATACGGATAACGGCCCGACTATCTAGACCTGTGCAACTGGGAGTATAGGGGAGCCCAGTCCCCTGAAGCCAGCAGGGGTACAACTGGAAGCTCCACGTTATTTCCACGGGAATCAGTGGCCGGCAGAGTTTCCGCTATTTGTCTCTTTAGGCATTTAACTGTTTCTCTGACTGATTATTGAGGTTGGCCCTTCGGGAGTATCATGGTGGTTGTCGTTTCGCGGCCCCATAACAGGTCTGTTTTTAATGGTGGCCACGATCATTTCACTTTTAATAACTCCTACCTGGTGGAATGATCCTAGATCCAGTGAGCATGCTACTCATGTGTCCCAGTCAGGAGTTGGATAGTCTCTAGCTCTTCAGCAAGGAGTAGTGGTTTGCAGCCCTGCCCTGGAGTCATTGAAATTGCTACCAGGAAGGACCTGTTGCTAAAATTAGACTTCGGCCTCCTAGAACGTAAGTGGCACTGCTTTTCACTCACAGTGGTATGACCACCATTTGATTAAGGCCCACTGCCAGGTGCAGATGTAAATCTTATGACGTAATATCGGATAATGGCAGTTTTGTCAGCTTTAAATTAAGATGCTGATCTTTATCTTGTTGAATCTCTGTGATTAAATTAAAAGAGAAGAATATACATTAACTGTTCCTACACCTGCCCACCGAAATTAGTAATTTGAAAACCGATTGTAAATTTTTTTATGTTTAGAGGTGGCTGAACTTGGAATAAAAATCACAATTTAAAAAGTTGAGAGGTATCTTTTCTTCAAAAGAGAAAAGATATTTTACATATCTATATAAAATATAACTAGAATTGATATTACTCTAGCTCAAAATCATAGAAAGTAATAAAAAACAATATAAACATTAGTATATTCATAGCTATTATTTGATGCATAACGATTTGTTTAGTGATTTTATTCGATAATTCCGTGCCTGCTTCTTTTTCAAAAACGTTTTTTTTTTTTGGCAAACATTGTTTTAACAAATTGTGCTCTTTTTTAATTGAAAATTCTTATTACAAAAATACTGGAGTAAGAAAACGTTCTTGAACAATACCGCTATTACAGTTCCTCGGAAAATTGATAGATGAAGTGTGTCCAGCCAAAAGAACAATTTTGAAAAAATAATTATTTTAATTAAAAAAAGATCAAAAATAAATATTTTATTTTAATAAAAACAAAAACGCATTAATACCCTTACGCTGACTCTTAAGTTCAACCCCACACATGCTTGAGTGAATAATTCTAATTATTTGTTATCTTTGCATTATGGCGCGAAATCATTCACTCACATAAGAGCAAAATAGACAAAATGAATAGATTTTCGAATTAAAATTAAAATTTAAATGATGCATCACATATGCCCTCGTTAACTTTCCAGTTTTTCCTTCTGGTGGTTGGAAAATTTTTATAAATAAGAAAAACGCAAAATAAAATATCAATGAAATCATTAGTTAACTAAAGTTTTACGCATTCATGCGTATGGGTTATGAAGTAAATTCTCGTCTAAACAAGTTCTCGTTATTTTACATGTAAAACTAGTTAACAAACATTTTATTCATAGATTTCTTAGAACTTAACATTTGTTCTTTGTTACAAAATACGTATTGTGCTTTAAAACTTAAAATGCGGAAATTATGGAAAAACTAAATGTATGTGACATTTAACTCCATTTCAATGCCACCACTATCGACCACCAGCTTAATAATAACCAAGCGCATTCTGAATGCCATGGCTAAAAAAACTAACTGCATGATATTAGCCCTTATGAATATATACAGTGTGGTGCGTAAGTGAACCACTGTTGTAAATAAAAGGCACAACTTTAAAAATAAAAGCCACAACTTCTTAAATAAAGAAAAGCGCGTATTTCAATGCAGCTCAAAATACGTAAACTTTGATTCTTATACTTATGAAACTTATTATTTATACGCTTCGAATTGCCAAAGACTTTATGGTTAGCAATGTTAGCAACTTGGTGTGAGAGCGCGAAGACTATAAGCAGACGTTAGAAATATTGCTCAAATTATATGTTAACGTTTTTGGTACAAAAGGTTTTCAATGAATATAAAAAAATATATTTTTCACATGTAGACGGCGAAGATGGGATTATGTAGCCATCTGATGAAAGGAAGATTTATTTGATTAAAATTTCATAATGTAAATTTTCTCTTTATATAAAAAAATCTTTTGCTAATACACAACCACCCCCCCCCCCCCCCTCGAGAACAAGCAGTCTTACTGGATCTCCTCCTCATCATAACATGTGCTTTTCGGGGTAAAAGGCAACACCAGTCGCCTGGGCTAATAAGAGCTCCAAATTAGAAGACATACAGGATTCTCGAAGTGAAGTTATATAGTATAAGTTATATACTGGTGCCATGAGAACCAGTTAAGGAGCAGTATGGTGGCAGGACAAAGGCTTGGATAGCTTCAAACTCTTTAGGAAGGAATGATGTGATAAGATTTACATCTGCACCGGCCGTGAGCCATAATCAAATGATGGTCGATACACTTTGAATGGTATGTAGCGCCATCCTCGCCCTAAAAGGCTTTCAGATACGTATATCCTCCAGTCACTCCTAGTTGCAATTTCGAAAGCCCGGAGTAGGCCGCAGCCTTCTCTCCGGAGACTATCCAACTCTTTAGCAAGGAGAGAAGGCTGCGGCCTACTCCTGGTCCAGAACGCATAATTAAAAACACGACGGCATTCATACTCACTGGACCTGGATCATTCATTATGTTCATTGTGAATGATACCACCCACAAATTCAAACGAGGGCCTCGAAACACACAGCCACCATGATACTCCCAAAAGGGCCTACCTCAATAATCAGCCAGAGAACAGCTAAATGCCTAAAGAGACAAATAGCAGAACTCTGCGGGCCACTTATTCCCATAGAAACATAGTGGATTGTCCTACTAGCTTTAAAGGGGTCTGGGCTCCCTTTTACCCCGCAAGACACCAGTCTAGATGGAAGTAGTAGGATCCATAAAGACTATCATGTGGCCCCGGGGGGACTTCAGGAAGGAATGCTAGCACGCTCTGTTACCGTGCACTCAAAAAAAATTGCGACAAAGACGTGTTTGTACTTAGGTGTGTATGCATTTTATTTGTCGCGGCCAGATGCTGACATTGACGTTGTCACGTATCTTTTGCTAATAATAAAAGTTACAAATTCAAACCATAGACGCATTTATCGATCTTATAGAACAAAAATTGCATTTGGGTTGCAGATACATGGTTCTGTAATAATATTCGAGCTGGGTGGTCACGGAGACATATATTTTATTTATCTACATGCACTTTTGCAACTGGTAATGGAAGTCCGCTTTAGGAAGGGAGTTCGGCATAAAAGTTGAAACTTAAATTAAGTTTCAATCCCTACAGACACGATTACGTAAAGTTGTAGGCCTTTTTGTTGATTTTAACTATTAACAACACCATTCATGATGCCCCTTCACAAAATATTAAGTCACTTTAGCCGCCATTTTTAATCTTGTTATAAATAATCTATATACATCGTTATTTCATCACCTCTCCGCCTAACTGAGCCTTTGCAATTTCTTTATATTCTATAGGTTTTATAACATAGATTGATTTACGGGTTTTGGTTTAAGAGTAGATTATGTTCTCATCTGATTTTATATTTTATAAAATTAAAATAATAATCCTGAAAAAATACAACATAGATAAACCATTACCTTAAAGGAAAATCTTATGGTTAAATTAAAGGATTGTATTCCAAGCTGGCTATTTGCATTAATAATACTATTGTCACCATTTCAATCGTATTTTTGTTAAATAGAAATATTATTTTGATATGAGTACGTACATATAATCATAACAAATGTTTATGTGTAATCACAATATGATCCTTTACAACAATAATGTCGTTAAGTATTATATTAAATTATCGCTAAATTTTACTATTTAAAGTTGTAGTCATATTTTAAAGGTATCATGTACTGTCCTGTTTGGCATAGCAGACGGAATTTATTATTTGTTAACTAGTTTTAAATAAATATGTGTTGTTCTTTTTAACGGTCTTTTTTAATTAATTTAAAAATATATATTTTTTCAATATTTCGCTTTCCTATGGAAAGCTACTTCAGGAAAAATTAATTTTTAACAACAAAAATTATTAACCAAAACATTAAAAAAAATGTAAAATTAATTTTTCCTGAAGAAGTTTTCCACAGGAAAGCGAAATATTGGAAAAAATATTTATATATATATTAAATTAATTAAAAAAGACCGTTAAAAAGAACAACACATATTTATTTAAGATATAAAAAAGTCGATTAAAAGAATAAAAAAAGTTAACTAGTTTTCTTATAAAATGATTGGTAATGCTATATTTTTCGTATTTTTAATGTAGGGGTTATTTTAATTGCCAACACTACCAGCACTTTAATTTTAGTGCTTTTAATGTGCATTATTAATTATAATTTAATTACGCTGTTGCTCCATCTAATTTCGCTAATTGATGTATGGTTTAGATAATATATATGCCTTTAAACAACCTCAAGCATTAATGCAGAGTGACTTGTGTAAGACTCGGCTTCAGACTCTTTTTTAATAAATTAGGCAACGACTCCTACACAGGCGCCTTCACTATCTTATCTGCTATTTTAATATATATAAATAAATTTCTTTACTAACTTATCCACCAATGCCAGAGAATAATTGGTTTCCTTTTCGGTTTTCCTATTTTCACTGTACAGCCAATTTCAACAGCTCATCCTCCTCGAGTACACAACAACTGCTTCCTTTCTCTGCTTCCTGAAGTTTTAGCCATAGCTTTTCTTTTATTATAAAGAATGTATACACAAGGCCCTTTTATTAACAAATATTGTTTTATGTTTAAGTCATTGTTGGGATTTGAACTCAGTGTTATTATCATTTGTTTTACAAAGCTTTACTTCTTTTGTAATTGACATTTTGTTTTTTTTTTCAAAAACCCTACTTTTCTACATTCTTCGGTTCACTAAGAATGCGCTTTAAGAAACTAAGAAGCCATCCAGACCACAATGCGCTGTAACATCGGCGAGACTTGCATTAATTGGTCTCTTTGCCGATTTACTTACTTTAGGAAATAATGCCACGAGTGCCACTAACTATTTCCACACGAGTTTGCGGAAGGTTTTAACATGTTTTCAATTTATTTAGTTTATCGCTCTTTAAAAGCTTGTTGGGATTTGGCTTGACATATGTTTTGTCTATGTCTTAGCAACTCAATTAAAACGGCTACTCCATATGTGGTAGCTCACTTTTCCCCACTTCTAAGATTTCCTTGCTTACTAGACGTACACAAGCAACAACAATAGATATATTAATATTTAAATTTAAGCAATTTTATTTCGTGTTTGATTCCTTCAAATAAATATTTCGTGATATTCTCACAAAATATTTATTACAAAAATTTATATTTTAAAAAATAAACATTCTATGATATTCTCATAAAACATTTATTCCAATAAAAATATTTGAAATGTATTACTGCGAGGAACAGCATATTCATATTTCAATTTCACTATCGTTCAAGTAGCTCATAAGTGAATTTTACCCCAATATTGTAAAGAAAAACCTAAGAGTCTTATATCCAAAGCCAAACTGATTCAATGAGAATTTTCATAAAATCAACATAGCATAAACGGCAAGACTCAAAAACACTTCTGCACAAACACAGCAAAACATTTCAAAACAACAAAAAACGAAATAAAATTTCTTAGATTGAAAATGATTCCGATGAATTATAAATTAAATATTTAAATTTTATAAAAATTAAATAAATCGTAATAAAATACAAAAATCAAATTAGTAGTGTCAAAAAATATTTTCGGTTTATTGAGTGGCTTGTTCTTGGGACGTGTGCATTTCTTCAGGTTAATGTCCAAACTTAAGCTTAAGTGCCTGTAATTTTATTTATTTTTTCTTTAAAGATATTGATTCTTGTCGAAATTTAGCACTTTAAATCACTTTACAACTAATCAACGCAACGTTTAAATTTTAATAAAGACAGCGCTGTCAGGCCTTTCTTAGCAACTTTAACGTTAGTTAAACGCTTTCTAAGTTAGTAACAAAAAACTGACTTATAATTAATGTATTATTACCATGACAAACATGTATTAGAAAATAACATTGCCTGCCTTGAAAAATAAAATTATGAATAAAAGAAAAAATGACGATCTGTATATAACGAAAGACTTTTACACGACACTGTACACTTGCATGTACATTTCTTTTAAACAAAAAATTAAAATGCGTTTTTCATTGTAATTTTCATACTCGCAGTAAACAACCTCAACACAACCAAATAGCAGTTACTTTATAAATATTTTTTTGCATTTGGGTTTTTTTGTTTTACTCTAACTGTATTTTAATGTTAAAATGTCACGGAAAAATTATATAAGTAATTTGATACCAGTGCTCATTAAAAAAAACTACAAAAGAATAACAAGCAAAAATTATAATTAATAAATTTTACATGTGTCGCACAATGAATTAAACACGATTATTCAAAAGAAAAAAGCAGTTTTTCATCAGTTGCAAAAAAGGGGGAAATTCAAACATTAGTTCCTGTTGTTGTTGTACAATTTTAATCAAAGAAAAATTACTAAATTATAATGAGTGGATACGTAAAAAAATAGGCATCAATGTTTAGAACATTTTTTAATGAATAGAAGTAAATAGCCCTGACTCTATCGCAGCCAATCGTATTAACACTTTAACCATAGAGACTTAAGATAAGCTTTGTATTTTCAATTAATATTTAAAAATAGCACAAAAAATAACATGAAAATTTCTTGATATTTATTAAAAACGATTCCGGATTTTGTTAATGCAAAATTGGGAATTTTAAGAAGGTTTTCAATATTCTATAGGGATATGTTGATATTTTTTTTATTAAATATCAAATATGAGATGTAATTTAGTACTGCTAAAATACTTAGACCAATGATTTTACGGTTTTTAAGCTGTTCTTAATCTTTTTTCTTAGTATAACAAAACAGTTTATATATTCAAGTCTTTGCAAAAATTGAGGTGGAGTTTTAGTCGTTATACCGTTTCTTATTTTTCGCCCTTTCTATTTATATGATCAACCAGATTTTTAATGAAATTTATGTCCAATGATGATAACGAGTTGCTATTTTTGCTGTATAAAAGCTGTGTGTTAAACACTGTGTACTTTGGGTCGTTGTTCTATACAAATAGTAAGCTTTATAAACTTTCCACGCCAGCAGATGTCATATAACCCCTTACTAAGTAGCACAGATTCACTTCATGGTTAAATTTTAGACACAAATTGTTTGCTCACAATGGTATTAAGTTATTTTGATTTGTTCCGTCAGTAAATGAAATACTGTTGTATTAGAGATTACGTGATAAGATTTACCTCATTACCTAGCCATGTGGCCATAACACAATGGTGGATCAAACCACTTTAGGTGATATGTAGCGTAAAACCACACCCTAGGAAGTCAAAGGTCATTCCTAGTGGCTATTTCGGGAGTACGGAATAGGGCCGCCACCCCCACTCCTTGCTGAAGAGTTGGAGACTATCCAACTCCTGGTACAGAACACATGACATAGCATGCTCACTGGAGCCGGTTTATTCACCATGTATTCTTGGCCCCTTAATCATTTCATGAGGGCCTGCGAAAACACAACCACCACGATACTCCCCGAAGGGCCAACCTCAATAATCAGTCAGAGTACGGCAAAAGTGGAACTCTGGAGCTTACTGATTCCCGTGGAAGTTGCCCAGTTGGCTCCCGCTAGCCTTTAGATGACTGGACTCCGTTATACCTCCGAATCCACATATATATTAATGGTGAGATTTCATTTACATATCAATGTGCCCCCGGAGGAATAGTATTGGAGACATGACATGACGTGATAAGATTTACATCTGCACTTGGCCGTGGGCCTTAATCAGATGGTGGATCATTACCTGTGTGGATGAAATGTAGTGTCATCCTCGCCCTAGAAGGCCTTCAGATACGTATATCCTCCGGTCACTCCTAGTTGCAACTTCAAAAGCCTAGAGTAGGCTGCAGCCTTCACCCCTTGCTGAAGACTTGGAGACTATCCAAATCATGGTTCAGAATGCATGAAGCTTAATAAAATTCAAGAATAGCCGCAATCATGCTCACTGGACCTACACCATTCATTGTGTTCATTGTGAATGATCCGACCCACAAACTTAAACGAGGGCCTTGAAACATACAGCCACCACGATACTCCCGAAAGGCTTACCTCAGTAATCAGTAAGAGAACAGGCAAATGCCTAAAGAGACAAATGGCGGAACTCTGCGGGCTTTACTGATTCCCGTGGAAATATAGTGGATTTTCCAATTGGCTCCTGCTAGCCTTGAAGGAGACTGGGATTCCTTTTACTCCACAAGATACCAGTCTAGATGGCTGTTGTAGGATCCATAAAGAGTATAATCTGCCCCCGGGGGGAATAGTATTGGAGAGTAAGTATTACGTCTGTTAGTATAAATAGTGTTGGGTTTAGGTGGTTCTTTTATTAGGTTCGTATTTATGCAGGTAAATTATACCGACATTTGGCATCTTATGCGGAGATAATTAAATATTGTCTTACAACTTACTGCTTAAAACTTTTCATTTGTCTTCCTTAACAATTCGCACCTCCCTTCGTTGCTACAGTTGTTAAATTTGCTCTTATCCATAAATACTAACAATTCCAAAAGTCCATTGACCCATTCTAATGTTTCTTGACATATAAACATCGCTTGGTCTTGTTATCGTTGCTTACAATATGATATATGCAGCAAAAGCATTAATGAAAGTGTTATTTAAAATTATTGTAGATTAATATTTGTTAAATTCTCGGAAAAATTTATATTTTCTCACGATCAAAAAATGCTTGAAGTCGTCCTCAGCATGAGACATTTTCTTTTTTTTAAATTAGCCATTACTTTTTTACGTTACAATACTGTAGGCTAGTAGGTAGTGTACTAGCTTATCAGTATTGGGGTTGTGGGTTCGATTCCCAACGAAGACCCTGTTTTTTTTCACTACAAAAAATAAAAATTGAATGCATAGTCACTGGTCGCTCTACTGTCTTATATACGGCAGTTAATTTCCGACTATTCTTCTACTTTCACCACCTGTTTCATTTCTTCTCTATCCCTTTCCTAAAGAATGCAGCACGGTACTTGACTAAATAGGCATTGTTGCCTGAAGTGCTACTTCTTTAAAAAAAAAAAGAAAAGAATAATCTTTTTGAAAAATTACTATATATATATATAAAATAAGCACCTTTAAGACAATGTAACTTTTAAATGGTGCTTTCGTTTTGTCTTAAGGAACATAATTTTGAACACCTTATAATGAATTGTCTCAAACATAATTTTAAAAAATAAGTAAAATCTTAAGTTTATTAAAAGTTCCACTTGCTTAAATTGTTGTGTGACAAATAATTTTTTTTAATTGTGTCTTTATGTAATGTAATTCTTAAAAAGTAGTATTTCAAAAGAAAGTACCAAAAAAGCGCTTTTTAAAAATTGTACTTTTAAATAAAACAATAGAGATGTATTTAAAAAGAAGTACTTTTAAATAGAGTACACGGAAAAACAATTTTAAGTAAGTGTTTTTTCTCCCCATAAATAAATAATGGAGTGCAATAAAACAGTTAATTATCGTAACTATCCCTCTACTTTCACTTTCATAGTATTTCCTAAATTATGCCTATGATTACCATATTGTCTTATTAATCGGTTAGTTAATTGTACTGGAAAATCATTGTCATTAAGTATATGTCTTCAAATGAAATTCTCTCTCACTTATAGCCAATTTCTGTTTTCGCCGTGTTTATTATCATTTTTCTCGGATGTTTAGAATAAAAATTAATAATTCTTTAAGAATATGTTGGTTTCTTATACCAATCAAACACTAACTTATTTCTCTTTCTTATTATCTCAATATATCTAAATATGGAAGTTTAGATTCAAACTCTCTTTCAATCGTAAATTTAATATCCGGATGAAAACTATTCAATTCTGACAAAATATCATCCACTGCATCTTCCGAAGTTATACAAAATAAATCATCTACATATTTTGTGATAATCATCGATTTAATATGCATTTTACTAATACATGAATTTAACAGTTCCTCCATCACAATATTAGCTATAATTGGAGATGCTGGAGTACGCATAGGGAGCCCCTTCTGTTGATATATTCCATTATTAAAATGAAAATACCTATTGTCTTCAATGCAAAACTTAAGAATACGTAAAAATAATTCTTTCTCAATATTCGTATTTTGTTCTATTATCTGCCATTTTTCCTCTATGATTCTCAAAGCTAAACCTACGAGAATACTTGAAAAAAGTGAAACTACATCAAATGAAAACAATCTATCATTATCTTGTATACTTATTCCCTTGGCTTTATCTTTAAATTCTAATGAATTTCTAATATTATATATTAATTGTCCTGTTATAACCTTAAGAATATTCGTTATTTACTTGCACAGTCCGCAGGCCGGGGAATTAATGCAAGAGCAAATTGGTCTTAAAGGAAAATTCTGCTTATGGATCTTATACTCCATATAGCTTTGGAGAATTTGATACATTAGTTTTAAGTCTATTTCTCTCCATTACTGAAATGATATCTTTTTTAAAAAGTTCATCAACTAATACATTGTTTGTTTTTTGCAATTTAGTAGTTGGATCCTTATTCAATATTGAGTATTTTGGAGAATCGTTAAGAATGTCATTTCTTCTCGAATTATAATCGTCTCTGCTCATAGCAACAGTAACATTACCCTTGTGAGCATTAACAATTAATATGTTCCTATTAGTATTCAAACATTTTTTAGCAGTTTTTACTTTATCTAATAAAAAAAATATCCTTTTATTTGGGTACGGTTTTCCGTCGACCCTCGTCAAATTTGGTTTGTGAACAAACCGGTTTCGGCTGTTTGCCATCTTCAGTGTTCTTTTCGTACTAGTTGCGTTCTATTGTCAGTTGTGTTTATATAGTTCGTGTCTCCCTTCGTGTTATTGCGTTCGTCACTTTCTGTTTTGTTTGCCTGCATCTCTCTCTCCTTTTTTGTTTGTCTCTTTTTACCTAATTTGTTGCTCCCTTTTTCATTCGTCTTTCTTCCTAACTAAATCCTTTTACGATCATGCTTGTTGTCTGTTTTTGTTTATGTGTGAACTTATTGGGGTTTTTTTTTTATGTGACATAATAATCTGTAATTGTACGTTTATGATGTTCTTTATTGCTTTCGTCTTGTGCACCTGCGTGAAGTTTTTGTGCTGGTGTAGTGTTTGTTTCCTTGTAAAAATGTTTCAACGGTTCAAATATTGTGTCCGAAGCAGTGTTTATTTGTTCATTTATTATTCGTCCGTCAAATGTTTTTTGTTTGTATATTTCCATGTTTTCCAATACATTTAGTCTCCATCCTTTGTGCTGTGTATGAAGCAGTTTAACCGTTGTCTTTATATGTCCTGGTGTACATTTGTTGTTAAATATATGGTTCGCAAAGTTTGATTCTGGTGTTGAATTTGGTTCTCGTAGTTTTTTGTTATAGTCTCTAATGTGTTCCCTAAATCTGGTCTTAATTTTTCGTCCTGTTTGCCCGATATAGCTATAATGGTATGTACAAGTTAATTTGTACACTCCTTGTTTGTCTAGTATATTCTCCTCGGTTGTTTTATTCCGTAGTATTCTGCCTAGGTTGTTTCTTGTTCTGAATGCGGTATTGATGTTGTGTTTTCCAAAGAATTTCGCCAGTTTGTACGTTGATTTTCCCATATATGTTAATGTGGCCCATTTTTTTCCTTCCTTCTCCTGTTCTTTGTTCGTTCTAAATTGTTTCTTGATGTTATCTACGAGGCGCTTTTTGTATCCGTTGTTTTCCGCTATAGTGTATATTGTTTCCATTTCCTTCATATACATTTGCCGTGTTAGTGGTGTTCTCTCCAGTCTTGTTAATAGCTGCCTGATTGCTGCGTTTTTGTGTTGCTGGGGATGATTTGATGAGTTGTGTATTATTGTGTCCGTTGCTGTTGGTTTCCTGCATATTTCATATTCGATTCTGTTCCAAGCACATATTAAAAAAATATCCCTTGCTGTAGGTCTAATGTTGCTAATGTGCCTATCAATAATCATTGTTAGTTTTGTCCGCGCTACTTCCTGATACTCCTTTTCTTTTATAGTCTGAAGCAAATCATCTCCTTCTGAAATTACCTTTATCATAGAAAAATTTTTCTTTTCAAGTGGTACTGCAAATTTCTGTCCTAGAGAAAGAACTTACTTAACATCCCCTGGAATATCTATTTCAGTCTAATTAATAAATCAATCTTCATTAACCTTAATTCCTAATTCCTTTCTTTGAATATCAGAAAGATTTTTAAATTTCCCACTATGTGTTTCCTTAACCTTTTTTTTCAAAAATATGAGTTAATCTATCTATATATTCTAATAATAATTTTATTTTATGTAAAATGTAAAATGTCTTTCCATATTATATACTAACATCTCTATGTGCCTGTTTAAAATTTTAGGTATGTTATGCTGTTTCCTAATTGCTAAATTTAACATTATTTTGTGTAAATCTTTTGTGTACCTCTCAATAGTGTGTTGATAATTTGGAATTTCTTTAATATTAAAAATGTTCACTAAATTATTTGTTGAAATTCTAATGATTTCTTAACAAATAATTGTAAGTCTTGCATAATTTTTTAAGGAGTTTTTAAATAGAAAATTACTAACTTACTTAATATTAAATAGCATCTTCAAACAAGCAGATTTGTTTCGTCAAACCAAAGCAACACTCACCTGTAAAAGAAAAATAGAAATTAGAAAAATTAGAATATTCTTAATTTTTATTTTTATTTAAATAAAAATTGTGTATTAAACATAATTATTATTGTTGTGTTTAAAAATATGTCACTTAATTTGTAAGTTTTATTCCTATATTGTCGACTATAATTTCTTTTTGCGTACGAGTACATAAACTTGTTTGATAATTGAAAGTAATTTCAGTGATTGTTAAAGTAACTTGAAAAACGATTCATTGCATTAAAAAGAAAATAACTTGTACTTTTTTTATCCGACATAAATTTCAGCCCATTTAATAAATGGTTACTTTTTTTTGCAAGGGTTCAAAAAGTGTACACATATCTAAACATCATTTAATAGGGAGGCACACATTAACAGCAAAATTTTTGCTACATAATAACTCTATACGTAAAACTTAAATGGTACTAAAAAACTTCGAAGTGATCAATTCCGTTTATCAAAGCAAAATATTGCACCAGCCAGAAATGCCTTATGATTTATAGCACCATATTTTTGCAACTTTATGTCAGCCACACATCAATAACAATCAAGTTATATGAGGACATTAAAACGACAAATAAAGCTAGCAAATATCATTTTAAGTACTTTAAAAAATAGAGAAAATTTTGTGCCAAAATTCATAACAATATTCCCACTTTAGTCGCATCTACAGTCAAGCTCGCTAAAGTTATCAATTAACAAGTAACAAAATCAATTAAATCACTCTGTACAAAGCGTTTTTTGTAAAAATCCCTAAATTATGGCAGGTGATTGCACACAAACAAAATTTATTACTACTGTTAACGCAGTTTTCTTTTAATTCTATCAAATATATTAATAATTCAATTATTTCTTCAAATAAAAATTTATTATTTCTTCAATTAAATTTTTTATGGAATCTACCAATAACTTAATAAAATTTTAGTATTAAACATACTTCCATGTTGTAAAGTTGCCCGATTAATCGTCCTGTTTTACATCTAGTTATGGCATAAAAGTTATGATTATAGTCCGATCGAGGTAATCCATTATTTACATCTTAAAATCGTTATTGAAGCGTCTCGCGTCTTGCAAGCGGTGTTGAAAATACTTTAATCCATTCATGATATCATACTGGAGAGGGATTCCACAAGAAAGAACATGTGCAGGCTAGTAGGTAGTGTAGAAAGGGATAGGGAAGAGCTGAAACAGGTGGTGAAAGTGCCGTATAAAGACAGCACAGCGACCAGTGACTATGCCTTCATCGCTAAGCAGCCCCACCGACAGTCAATTTTTATTTTTGTTGTGAAAAAAAAAACCAAGCTCTTCGTTGGGAATCGAACCCACAGCTCCCATACTGACAAGCTAGTACACTACCTACTAGCCTACAGGGGCACCTGTCTCTTACAAAACTATAAATCTATAAAACCCTAAATTTATGAATCGTAAAACAAATAAAAATTGACTGTCGGTGGGGCTGCTCAGTGCTGAAGGCATGGTCACTGGTTGCTGAGCTGTCTTATACGACAGTTAATTATCGTAACTATCCCTCTACTTTCACCACCTGTCACATCTCTTCTCTAGCCCTTTCCTAAAGAATGTAGCACGATACTTCACTAAATAGGCATTGTTGCCTGAAGTGCTACCTCTCTCTCCCAAAAAAAAAAATAAAATAAAATAACATAAATGGCACGCTCCAATCATGATCCCGAACAATCTCCAAATGGGGTCGTGTAAATAGAGTCGATTTTAATGCCCGTATCAATGTTGTATGAATACCCACAGATTTGTGTTCGGAAATGATGCTGCATCTGTTATTATGAAATTGGAAGTTCTTTGATGTTCTTACCATGATGTTTGATGGACTAAGCACATTTATCAGATTCCTAAAAAGCTTTCAAGACTCTCCGTTTTCTGAAACGATGTATAAGATACTTCACTCCATCTTATCTTCATAATATTTATACCACCTATATCCTTACAAAAATTGAATGCAACTCTCATGTCTGGGCCGGCGCCCCAAAGTCTATTTTGTAGTTGCTCAACCGCATACAAGAAAGGGCCAAGTAGCTAAGCTTATCCATTGTTGGTTGACTGGTCGGTTAAGTTAACTACGCATAATTGGTATAAACTCCTTTCAGAGATCTTTTCTGTCACGTTCATTGAAGGCAAATTCAAATCAAATGTCCACAAACACTACTCCCTCTTTCCTCCTGCCAACAACCTAATTTCCTAGTTCTGGTACAATGCATTTCATGAGTAGGAGTTATCCCCTGAGCGCTGGTTTGGAAAAAAGTTACCATTTTTAAATTTTTCGAGTTAATTTTCACAGGTTTAATTTTATTTAGGTTTCGATACTTTTCTTCCAATTTTATTGTTAAAAATCTCTCTCTCTCTCTCTCTCTCTCTATATATATATATATATATATATATATATATATATATATATAGCACACTAGCAAACCCGGTGAACTCCGTTTCGCCAGCAGATGGCTGAAGAGAAATTATTTTTTTTTGTTTTACATTTGAAAAGGAAAAATTTTATTTCATTGCACAACAGTAATGAATTCATTTCGATTACTAAAATGAATTGGAATTCAGTTGAACTTCTCTAAGTAAAAAATGAAAGTGAATCCAAAGTAAATACTAAATTGAAGCGTTATACGTGTCCGCAAATTACGCGTTTCATTGAAGTGCTCTTTGATAAACCACATTTTTTGTTTTTTGGTCTGAAGTTAACACAAACAAAGCGGATAATTTGCCAACTCATGAACACGCAACGTATAGCTGCCCATGTGACAAACAATGATTTTCTAAATTTATCCCGCAAACACTACGCGATTGGCCTTGCGACTTGTTAATTCTCATTGCGAACGCAAGGCGAACCGGAAATGGCAATAGTTTAAAGTCAAACGGAAGATCAGTCGGAATCATTGGTATTCGAGGAATACATACATTTTCACCGGCGTACTTTTCGTTAATAATGGCTGCCTCAATCAAATTCGGCATAAGTCTTTTTACCGCAAGTCGAGCACCGTTGCAAAGTCGCGGTGGATTCAAATTACGCAATATCATAATAACTGAACCAACTCTGAGTTGCAAGTTAGGTGGTGGCAATCCTGGTAACTCCAGAGAGTTCAAAAACTCCGTTGGATAATTTACTGCATCATCGGGATTTGTTATGGAATCAATGGATTTGTATGTCACCAAATTACCATTGATTTTTGATTGAATGGTGAAATTCAGTGCGTGTACATCAGTATTCTTTGGAGCGAGAATTGCTCGTTGACTTAAGCAAGCATAATTCGGATAATTCTCACTAATGTTTGGGAAAACATTTTCAATAAGAAGTAATTGAGAGTCTACAAATCGGCAAAAGTCATTAATAAGAGTAATTAATCCAGCTGTCGCATCAACTGAGACTTCTCCATTTCCATTAGCTAACAATTGTTTGGAAAATTGTGCAGCACTTTGATCATTTTGAAGTTGAACTCTCATATTAGTGATTAGCGATAATGTTTATACGTTATTCCACAAAGGTGATGCATTCAGAAAAGAATTCAATTTATCTGCAGACGTTGCATGGGGAATTACTGGCAACGTCTGCCTGAAATCGCCTGCCAACAATATCATCAAGCCGCCAAAGATGTTGTAATTTCGCCGAAGATCCTTCTGTGTGAAGTTAAGTGCTTCAACTGATTTCTTATGTGTCATTGTGCACTCATCCCAAACAATGAGCTTGCATTCATCAACAATTTTCCCATTGCATGTTGGAGTATCAACATGTGTTTAAATTAAGTGACAATTCAAGCGCAGAATGTGCGGTACGACCGCCATCTAGAAGAGTCGCCGCAATCCAGAATCAATGAAATTACAAATGTTTTTCCTGTTCCTCCAGGTGCGTCCGGGAAGAATAGACCACCAGTATTATTGTCCACAGCTTGCATAAATACTTCTTGTAGTTGTTTTTGCTGTTCATACTGCAACGGCACATTATTTCGAACGAATTCCTGCAATGTATCACCATTGTATTGCAGCTCTCGATTTAATTCTTGGTTGAATGCATCGTGCATCGATCGATTTGGCGCAATCATTCCTACCTCAATCAGTAGCTTGTTTGCAATAGTCAAGCATTGATCCTCAATCAGAATCTATCCTTCATTATATATTTCATCGGTTATTTGCATGTCGGGATTTTTCGTTCGAATGCGCAAGCGATGCAAGATATCTTCACATATGTCGTCTTTGCATTTGTTCGATAACTAAATTGGTTGTGAAGGAAAACATGTGGTGATGACAATTGCGAACAGCGTTCGTATTTGGAACGCATTTGATGAAACAACTGAATCCGCAAGTGTTAAATCCCAATAAGAATCGTTCTACAGCAAACCCAATAGTTGACATGCTTCTCGATATGTTTGGCATTGGTGGCCATTCACAGTTTTCAAATGCGCAAATGATTTTGGTCCACGTACATTTACGAACAGCAGTCGCAAATAAAAACATTCATCATTTCTAGGATGAACAGTATACATGCGACCTAGTGCGTCATCTCCTTAAAATGGAACGTACTTATTTTCGTGAGGGATACTCACACACAACACACTAGTGCCGTTGTAGTACATGCAATATATCAGAGATGGCGCTTTATGTGAAAAATGATTTTCCCTGTTTTCCTGTTTTTCTCTTGAAATTTGTCCTCAATTTCCTTTGCTATAAACCTCACTATATTTTCTTATTTTTACAACAAGAGTAAAAGTCATTCCTTAAGTCATTGATTTCTTAAAAGCAAGAAAAGAAATGCAAATGAAATAAAAGTGATTTAGAATCTAATTAGCGCTACCCTAATGTTTAATACGAGCAGCTATGTAAACAGGAATTTCAACAATTTCTTTCAAAAAATTTTAACGCAAGTTTTAATACATGTGCAACAGATTGCACTGAAAGAAATGTCCCACGAAAGTTGGTTGAATTACAAGAGTTTATTTTTTTATTTAAAGCGGCTTAAAAAGAAGAAAAACAGTAAAACAATTTGTTTATTATCTAGAACACAAATGTTAATAGTGTTAAATAATTTTTAGCTTATTAAGAATTTTCTATCTTTTTCCTTAAGCATCAATGTAAGAGATCAATTAAACCCGAAGACAGGGTGTTATAATCTGCTACAAGATTTACGGCATCTATATGAACGTAAATATGCCTTGACTATTTGGAGTCGAATCGAAATAGTCTTTAACCACCGATTAAGTCTGTTCAAAGTTCTGCTACTTGAATTCTTATAAGTTTGTAATTCAATAATTTTATATGATTTTGGACAACAAATTTTTCCAACGTTACTAAAAATGCAAAAATAAATCTTAGAAATATCACGATTTAATAAGATGATCAAAAATATTGTACCACGAATGTTGCACCAGATTTTGCAACAAAACAATGAATTTTAAATCAAAGAATGAAATAAAAATTATTATTGAAATTTCATTTATTAAAAGAGATTCAAGTGAATGAACTTTGAAACTATAAAATAAAACTTTTAAACCTTTTACTCATAAAGGCTTTTGCTAAATGTAGTTCTTTCTCCTTTTTTATGGAAAATACTTTGTGAGTCACAAAGAATAAATTTATTTGTCTTGTTTGTCTTTCTTAAAGCAAACAGACTGCAGAAGAAGAAGGTTTAAGTTTTTTTTCGTTCTGTTATTTCTTCAAAAGTATTTAAGTAGGTCACCTTCATCATCATCTTAATCGCACACAAAAGCGCGTTTTCCAATAAACAATTTTTGCAATTGTGTGTGTGTATCGAAATAAAAGAAACTCGTAAATTCGAGTATTATGCCGGGTCTGTGTCGGAAGTACAAAATTTTTAAACAGATTTTTTTCCAAATGAATTGTGGTATTTTTATTGCATAACAAATAAAAGCAAGAAGATCTCTGACGAACAATTTACTCGTAAACACTGGGAGTTGATTTTGTTACACATGAATTTTGGCAAACAGCCGGTTATAGTTGCACACACATTCACTTATAAAAATCTTTGAGATACACAAGCGCACACTGTCTATCAACCTGTGTATCTTTTGATTTTTACTTTTTCTCAAAAGTGTGGTGTGGAATTTTAAATATTCCCTTCAAAATAAATATACACAAAATACTTGCAAATAAAAAAGTGAAAAAGCACATAAACACAATACGATCATAAAAATTAATTTATAGATTTCTATGCAAATATATGCATAAAAATAACCCAGTAAACCATATAAAGCAATAACATTAAGTGTATTTGATTGGCATAATAATTATGTTAAGAATTGCCAGTCCTTGACTACCACTACAGTTTCAGAATTTTCGGAGATTTTTTCTTTCTTTCTTTCTTTCTTTCTACAAATAAATCTAACAATCGCACAAACAAGAACATATGAACAGTTTTGCTTATTCCTTTAATAAACGATTTTCTGTATAGAGTTAATTTATTGAAAAATAATTATACATAACACTTTAAATTTTTAACTTAAACTACACGGTTTATCTACTATTTACTACTTTAACGCCTAAAAGCTGTTTTCATTTCACCTAACTTATATCGCCCAACAGATGGCGCTTATATCGGGTGGCTGATCAATTTCTGCTATATTACGATACTCAAATAACTTTTTGTAAAATTGATGAATTTTATTTTTTAGTAGTTCATTTGAAAAATAATAAATTTTTATTAAAGTAATTGAATTTAAATGGCCTCCATCCTCGGTGACACATGTGCGACATATTATCAAAAAGTTATTCATTACTGTCTGGAGTGTTGCAGCGGAAATTGTCTCAATTACCGTTCGAATGGATTGCTTTAAATCACCCAAATTTTTTTAGATTTCTTTTTCAAAATTCTTCTTTTTAATAACGCCACAAAAAAAGAATCAGGTGCAGACCTGGGAGGCCAACGAAATGTGGAGTTTCTTGAAATCAGTTTATTGGGGAATTTTTGGCGCAATTCTATCATAAGAGGCATGGGTATATAACAAGTTGCTGCCTCTTGTTGAAACCAAACAGAGTTGGCGTAATTCTGGAAAGAAAAAATTCTTTCAACATCTTTAACTAGCGGTCTCTATTGTCCGTAACAGTATAAGCGTTTTCTTCGAAGAATTAAGTCCCTACAATGAACCCTGAAAAAATGCACACCACACTGTGACGCAAAATGGATGTAATTGCATATGATGGAGTATCTGTGGGTTAGAATTACTCCTAATTCGACAATTAAGGTGCACCTGTAGGATAGTAGGTAGTGTACTAGCTTGTAAGTATGGGCGTTGTGGGTTCGATTCCCAACGAAGACCTTGTTTTTTTTCACTACAAAAATAAAAATTGACTTTCGGTGGGGCTGCTCAGCGATGAAGGCATAGTCACTGGTCGCTATGCACCAGTTAATTTCCGACTATCCTTCTACTTTCACCACCTGTTTCATCTCTACTCTATCCCTTTCCTAAAGAATGTAGCACGGTACTTGACTAAATAGGCATTGTCGCCTGAAGTGCTACTTCTCTTAAAAAAAAAAAAAACAAAAAACGAATTTCGTTTTTTAACATTGCCGTTAAAATCAAAATGTACCTCGTCAGACATAAAAATGCAGTTCAAGACGTTTTCATTCTCTGACGCCACTTGAATGATCTTCTCACAAATTTTCAAGCGAATCGTAAAGTCTCTTGGGTTTAGTTTGTTTGTTAATTGAATCTTACATGGAAATGAATTTAAATTTGGTGCAAAATTGTCTGCAGTGACTGTCTGCTGATACTCATTTGAGTAGATAAGCTCCTTGTCGAAACTCGAGAATTAGTTTGTATGGCAGCAGCTACAGCAGCGATAGTTTCCTGCGTCCGAACTGAGAGATCTCGATGATAAGGCCTTCTTGTGATTGTGCCACGCTCGGCAAAAATCTTCACGAGCCTCATTATAGTCCATCTGCTAGGAGGAGTGCCACTAAACGTGCGCCTATATTCTGTTTGGACCGAAACTATGGACTCTAGAACGTGAAAGCGTTGCACTATACAAGTTCTTGTTTCATTGTCCCAATTCTCCGTTTTAGTTAAATTTAAAGATCATTACGTGATAAGATTTACATCTGTACCTGGCTATGGAGCCTTAATCAGATAGTGGTCAAACCACTGTGAGTGAAAAGCAGCGCCACTCACGCTCTAGGAGGCCGAAGTCTAATTCTAGCAACAGGTCCTTTGTAGTAGCAATTTCAATAATTCCAGAGCAGGGCTGCAAACCACCACTCCTTGCTCAAGAGTTGGAGACTTTCCAACTCCTATCCAGAACACATGTCTAGCATGCGCAGTGGACTGTATCATTCGGCTAGCGTGTCATTATCAGCGAGCTGATCCTGGCCACCATATTAAACTGACCTGTCTTTATGGGGTCGTGAAACCACAACCGCCACGATACTCCCATATAGGGGCCAACCTCAGTTATCAGCCACAGAACAGTTAAATGTCTAAAGAGACAAATAACGGAACTCTGCGAGCCTACTGATTCCCGTGGAAATAACGTGGAGTTCCCAGTTGACCCCTGCTGCCTTCAGGGGACTGGGCAGCACAGGTCTAGATAGTCAAGTATTCTATAAAGACCTATAAAAGTGCCCCCGGGGGGTCCATTTTAAAGATCAATCAATAAAATAAAATTAAAATGGAACAGATTGTTACATAAAAAAAATTACTATGGTTTTTTTTTTGTAGCAGCTTTCATCAGTCACCCTGTATATTCTGCTTTGAGCGGTCCTCGCATATACCAGTAAATTGTACTTCCTTAACATCACATACGGTTGTATTTATCATTATTCAGTGTACGCGTCTGTTTGGCTGTTTTTGTTTTCTGTTTGTTTATCTTATTTCCTGGAATTTTTAATAATTATAATGTTGTTGTCCTGTGTTCATAAGATTGCTCAGAAACTACTATCCTCTCTATAGTATTCGCTACAATAGCGTTTTGAAAGTCATAAAATTATTGTTAATTTTTGAACTGTTATAGGCAGTCACAGTGGCACAGCGTATGTAAAACAACTACAAAAATTAAACTTTAAATTAAAGGATGTCCCAATAGTGACTTGATTTTTATATATATAATCTTCTTTTTAAATCTCAATATATAATTTAAATCTTTTTATAGCCGCTTTAAAAAAAAGTGGAAAAAATTAAAGTGTAAAGTGTGCTCCCAAGGTGACGTGATACGATTTACATCTGCACTTGGCCGTGGGCCTTAATCAGATGGTGGATCATTGCTACTGTTGAATGATGTATAACGTCATCCTCGCCCTAGAAGGCCTTCGGATACGTATATCCTCTGGTCACTCCTAGTTGCAACTTCAAAAGCACGAAGCAGGCCGCAGCCTTCACTCCTTGCTGAAGAGTTGGAGACTATCCAACTCCTGGTCCAGTACGCATGAAGCTTAATATAATTAGGAACACGACGGCATCACTGGACCTGGACCATTCCTTGTGTTCATTGTGAATGATCCAACCCACAAACTAAAACGAGGGCCTCGAAACACACAGCCACCACGATAGTCCCGAAGGGCCTACCTCAGTAATCAGTCAGAGGAATGCCTAAAGAGACAAATAGCGAATCTCTAAGGCTTTAGTGATTCCCGTGGCTTCTACTAGCCTAAGGGGACTGGGCTCCCTTTTACCCCCGCACGACACACGTCTAGATGGTTGTGTGATCCATAAAGACTTATAATGTGCCTCCGGGGAGGGGCTCCTATAGTGACATGATTTTAACGTATTTGGTGTTACTTCTTTCACTATAGTAGGCAGGCAGTTAGAAATTAACATAGAGTACCTACAAATATAACCGCTGTAAATACAAGTCCGAACAATTGATTTAAAGGTTCCAGGGGTTTACATAGAGGCTATGATTTTTTATATTAACATAGAATAAGATGAAAACAAAATGAAAATTTTAAGTTGGCCCTTACATTGTGGGCGGTTTTATTTTGATTTCATATCTTTTTTCAATTATCTGAAAGGTGAAAATATAAAACCCATGAGCATAATACCCAGAAACAGCATAGTGGGGTTTACTAATGAGCGCTCATGCGCGATGTTTTTTTTTTTCTCTTTATGATAACATTAATGCTTGCTCAATTGAGTGAAACTAAAAATAATCACCATCATACGTTGGTAACGCTAATCATTTGAGCGTTGGCCATTTCAAATAAAACCATAAATTAAGGCTTGGCTAACTTTCAATGCCTTTTTGTTTTTCCATATTTCTAACTGTTTTGCTTTTTTTTGTTTTGTTTTGTTTTGTTCTTGCTAAACGTTGGCTCAAGAACCTGGTTTTATGAATAATTTATTTGACAGGTAGACTCTTATTAATTGCAGCCCAGCAAACATTATGGGTAATCATTTGAAAATTATGTTAAAGAAAACCTTAATATAATAATAAAGTTTTTAACCAAAAGCAAAAAAAAACAAAATGTTCTCCAACTGAAAAACGTAGTTGAGCCCGATAATTCGCTTATAACAGAAGACATGATAAAAATAATAATTTCAAGATTATTAAAATCATTTTTTCTATGTTTTATTTCAATATGTTCTTCATCTCTTGAGATTAATAAACGATGTATTTAATAGCACAGAATAGTACGTTGTTAAGTTTGTTCTCATTAACTTATAAATACAGGGTGGGCCAAATAAGACCTACTAATGTTGAGCACAAATAACTTTATTATTTTTTGACATATTTATTTTTCTCTTTTTGTAGATTATAATTGAATTGCTGGAAATTTATTATGGAACCCTAGAGTACAACACAACGCCTTAAAATTATCGAGTTATTCTATACTTGTCAACGACCATTTGTTTTAACGCAGCGTAAATATCGCATTTCCATTTAAATGGTTGTGCCAACAAACAAAACTCTAGATTGTGGGGGTCTAAAAATCAAAGGGCAACACACCAACATCATCAGTTGCATTCATCCAAATGTACTGTTTGGTGTGGTGTTATGGCCACTAGATTTATCGGTTCATATTTCTTCGAAAATGAGGATGAAACGCCGGAAACGATTTCAGGAGCTTCTTACAGAATATTGATTGAAAACTTTTTGCGGCCAATGGCAGAGCAGTATCCTAATTTGTGGTTTCAACAAGATAGAGCAACTACGCATACTGCTAGGCAAACTATGGACCTGCTGCGTGAAATTTTTGGCGAACGTTTGATTTCCTAAAATTCAGTTTTCCCTTGGCCACCTCGTTCGCCAAATTATACTGCGCCCGATTTCTTTTTATGGGGATATTTAAAAGACAAAGTGTATCTTAATAAGCCAGAGACTATTGGACAGCTGAAGCAAAATATTCGAGACGAAATACTGAGCCTTTAACCCGTAACATTATGTGGTGTAATGGAAAACGCGTTTAAAATAGCCTATCTTTGTATCGAGGAAAATGTTGGACACTGATCTGATGTAATATTTCATACATAATTTCCATAAAATATATTCAATGTATAAAAACAATTAACCAAAATAAATGATTATTGCAAAAGTTATATGTGGGTCTCATTTGGCCCACCCTCTTCTGTAAAACTTTAATAATTCTCTACACCCTTTTTTTGTCAAACTTGCCTTTAGCCTGATTTATTCCTCATCTCTTCATAACAACCTTTTACGAACTTATCCAACCGATCATCTCAAGATCACTATATTACAGCGGCAGTACTTCAATAAATTTATCTCCTGTTTAGCTTACTGTTTGCTGGGATAGTTTTCTCCATATTTGTGAGATTTTCATATTTGGGAAGCCAGCTTGTAACAATTTATATATTTACTGCTGTAAACATTAAGCGAGAAAGCATCACAATAAAGAGATGACAACACTGATCGTAGAAGTTTCAGAAAAAGATTTGACAGTTGTAATCTCTTGCAATCATTAAATATGGAAATCTCTTCTTGTTTTCCATAACAAGATCGAATTGTCAATCATACAGAGGAAAGAACGCACAACTATTTGCTGGTAACTGAGATAACTGTTATAAACGACATTAAAACTAGAGAGTGTGACATGTATGCTCTAGTACTGCAAAATGAAATTTGAATCTATTAAAGTTTTTATAAATAAATAAATACTTCATTGATGCATTGAAATAATTAATTAAAAATTACATTGTATAATTAAAAAAATAATTGCAGTAAAAATATATCATTAATTTTTTAATTAAATAAATAATTGAATCAGCTTAAAAGTTAATTAAATTCTTATGTAGAACCACCATATTTTTAGAAGTATAAAAACATTTTCTGTATACTTATTGTCATAATTATTTATTCTAAGGAACTTTGCGCTAAGATATAAAGTCTATAGTAGTCAGTACAAAAAATGTGTAGAGGATAAACGGCAATTACATTTTGTGATAAGATTTACATCTGCACCTGGCCGTGGGCCTTAATCAGATGGTGATCACACCACTGTGAATGAAAAGCAACGTCATTCACGCCCTAAAAATCCGAATATTAATTCTAACAACAGATCTTTGCTAGTTGCAATTTCAGCGGCTCCAAAGCAGGGTTGCAATCCACTACTCCTTGCTGAAGAGCTGGAAACTATCCAACTCCTGGTCCAGAACACATGACCAGCATGCTCACTGGCTCCGGATCATTCACCCATTGGTGTGATTAAAGGCGAGATTATCCTGGCCCTCAAATCAAATTTATGCGAGGGCCGCAAAACCACAACCGCCACGATACTCCCGAAGGGCCAACCTCAATAATCAGTCAGAGAAACAGCTACAAATCTAAAGAGACAATTAGCGGAAACTCTGGGGCTTACTGATTCCTGTGGAAATAACGTAGAGCTTCAAGTTGACCACTGCTGCCTTAAGGGATCTGGGCTCCCCTATACCCCCAGCAGCACAGATCCATAAAGACCGATAAATGTGTCCCCGGGAGCTAAAACGGTATAGGAGATACTTCACTCGATCCGATCTGCGTACTATTTATACCACCTATATCTGTCCAAATATGGAATAGAACTCTTATGTATGAGCCGGCGCCGCAAAGTCTACTTTGGGATTGCTCGACCGCGTAAAGGAAAGGGCCAAGAGGCTCATATCTCTTACACCGTTTTAGAAAACCGAGGCACTTAAAAGCTTTAGAAACCTGAAAAATGTATCTATTCGATCGAACATCACATTGAATTTTCATGCCATGAACATCAAGAGCTTCCGATTCCGTAATACCTCTATCACCCATAGTAATAGGTGTAGCACCATTTCCGAACATAGATATAAATAATCATTCAACATTGTCTCTTACGGGCATTAATACCGACTCTATTCGCACGACCTCATTCGGAGATCGCCGCGACATCATGTTCTGGTTCGGTTTATTACCAAATGAATACGAATGACAAATGGTGCTGTTATCTGCGAGAGAGTATAAAAAGTTGAAAGTTTGACATAGAAGGTTGTTTAGAAAAATATGAAGCAGAGTAGAAGAAAGAACGGAGCGTTTGTTTAAAGCTTAAATAACTGATATGTGCGTATATTTTCCGACGGGGTTTAATTTATTTTTATTTGGGTACGGTTTTAAGTCGACCCTCGTCAAATTTGGTTTGTGAACAAACCGGTTTCGGCTATTTGCCATCTTCAGTGTTTTCTTTATACAAGTATAAAGAGAACAACCAAATTTGACGAGGGTCGACGTAAAACCGTACCCAAATAAAAAAAACTCAAATAACTGCGTTATGTTAAAGTAGGTCTTTTGTCATCATATTTATGCACGCTCGTATCAAGCGTGGTTCATGTTAATCATTGCAACATTTTTTGTCATCTTAAGAGACGACCACACACGAAATAGCAAATTGTAGTAATTGTACTTTTACGTAAGGCAACACTGCTAACCGCTAACAATGGGAATTAATGTCTATACCCAATATTTTATTCGCGATTATGTAAAAGTAGCCAAAAACACAATATTTTTTTTTTATATTATAGAAAGTAAAATACTTTCTAATTTGAAATAAAAAGTCCTTTTTTGCTTTCAAATTTTCCATACAAGAGTACGTTTAACCTTTTTTGAAATAAAGTAAATAAAAACTGAAAGGAGAAGAAGAAGAAAAAAGTTTCAATTTCGTATCGAGTGCTGCTTGTTAACTACTGATTGTTTTAATGATTGCAACAATGTTGTCTGGCAATGCATGATCGATTGTTGTTTCATTTCTTAATCAACTGCATGACTTTCAATTGGTTAATGTCTGTTGCTTTATTTGACTGTCTTCTAGACAACTAACCTGTCCTCCTTAATTGAATGTTTATTGACACTGACAAAAAACACAATTATTATGCGTATGTTGTGTGATTCAAAAATGTTCATGTTTGTGAATTGATTAAGTTTTTTTTATTTATTGACTTTTTTTGGCGTTATAAGCCAACTGTAATTGCCTGCATTACTAAACGTTGAATATTCTAAATAATGTTGCAACACCTTTTTGAAAAAGTGTGGCATGCTTAAGAGGGCATTTAAAATTAATCAAAATGACACAAAAACTTTAAATCATTTCAAGGATTTTTTTTTTAAATTAAAATAAAATATGAAATGAATTAAAAACGTTATTTAACACCCACTTTTTAATGTAAAAATAATACCGATTAATTAATAATAAGAAATAGAAATAGAATATGCAAAGCAGTTCGCAAGTCTTTGTTTAGTGAAAAGAAGTCAGTTGGAAATGTTACACTCAAAAAAATTAAGGGTTTTTTACAAAGAAGTTTATTTTCTAAAACAAAATAAAACAACATATTTAGTTTAAGATGATTAAAATTTTTATTGTATTACGAAGAGAAAAGTTCGGTTATTACGAATGAAAAATTATTTCTGGCAAATGCCTATCACGATCTCGCTGACAGATGGCGATTTTTCATCAAAGTTTTTTCACTTCTTGGCAAAATGGCGGTCTTATTTCGGTATCGCATCACGGATTTTAAGTTTTAAAGCTGAAGCTGGCTGGCTGGCCACGTAATCGCTGAATGTCGTTTGCACTAAATTGACGGTTTCACTGGACAAGTGAAAATGGGCTTCGTGTGAAAAAATTATTTTTTGCGAAAAACCAGCCGGTTGTTCCTGAATATATTAAGCGAATCTACGGCGATGTAAATGGTAGGCCGGTTTCAATTCCTACACCAGTTAAAACTTGTAAGGCTTCAAAATCAAATCCCTGCGCAATTTTCGGTGGTATTGGATAACCCCTATTGTTGAGAATGTCCCCCCTCCGAAGGTACCTTTAACGGTCTTTATAGAATACTTGACTATCTAGACCTGTGCTGCTGGAGGTATAAGGAAGCCCATTCTCCTGAAGGCAGCAGGGGTCAACTGGAATTTCCACGTTATTTCCACGGGAATCAGTAGCTCGCAGAGTTTTCGCTATTTGTCGCTTTAGACTTTTAACTGTTTCTTTGACTAATTATTGAGGTTGGCCCTTCGGGAGTATCGTGGTGGCTGTGGTTTTGCGGCCACATACAGGTATTGTTTTATGGTGGCCAGAATTATTTCACACCTACCTGGTGAACAATCCTAGATCCAGTGAGCATGCTAGTCATATGTTCTGGACAGGAGTTGGATAGTCTCCAGCTCTTCAGCAAGGAGTAGTGGTTTGCAGCCCTGCTCTGGAACCGCTGCAATTGCAACTAGGAAAAAACCTGTTGCTAGAATTAGTCTTCGGCTTCCTAGGACGTGAGTGACGTTGCTTTTCATTCACAGTGGTTTGACCATCATCTGATTAAGGCCCACAGCCAGGTGTAGATGTAAATCTTATCACGAAATTGTTGAGAATGTCGAGGAATTGACAAATTTGGACCTGCTTCAACAATGTGAGTCGTCACGGCTGCGATATTTTCAGTTGAAAGATTCGGTCAAACACGCATAGGGGTTCGCACATTTTGTTCGATAATATCACGAATTTTACGAAATATAACAGAATATATAAAATATAGCAGAACCACCATTTTCATAGTAAATTTAAATTTATTTTACGCGTTTTTCATGCGAAATTGATTTAATTGTAACAATTGCCAATGCATCTACTGCGAATACGTCTAAAAACTAAATGTCAAAACTGTCATGTTATTGGTGTTGCCGCAATTAAAAAATAAACTTCTTGTGGAAAAATCCCGATATAAAATAATGACCTGGTGAAAAACTATTTTTTTTAACTTTGGTCCTAATTTTAATTGTCTTAGTCTTATAGAAGATTGTTAAACTTCTATTAATCTTAAGCAACAAAGGTTAAAAATGCCACTGTTTCTGTTGATGCTGTTGTTGCTGTTATTGTATATGGGATTGTGGTAAATAACTATTTCGTTTTCTCAAAACAAACAAGTGGATTATCGTGCGCTGCATTGAACAATAATACTAAGATTAAGGAAATATTTTGACTAACTGCTGCAAAGTTGGCTGCGTTAATAGGGATATGAAAAACGGAAGTTCGGAGTTCAAATCCCAACAAACTCTTTTAATAGAAAAGTAAATAATTGTTATGGAATAGGCGTGGCGATTGAGTTGTTAAAAAGGCAAATGAATAAAAACAACAACAGAACTTTAAAATTCTCACAGTTCCTGGTACAAACACTGTGTAGCTGGTTTTTTTAACGCCTGTTAAGTAAAACATAGCGCAAGTTAGTTATGTTAGTAAGATACATCTTGCTAAAATGCTAAATATTATTTTTTTGAATGCTTTAAAAAGCTTGGTAAGGAAAATATCACATGGAAAATATCTAGCCACACTGAGAAAACCGAAATAGTGCCACAGTGATGTGTTCATACGTACAGTCAAAAGAACTTCTAGGTTTGAAAAGGTAAACTGTGACAAAATGATATATAGACCATTAAAATTACAAACTTTTATTTCTAACTTCACTTAAAATTTTCAGTTATATTAAGTGTTATTAAGTTATAGAAATAAGAAGAAGCAATTTTCGAAAATAGCCCGCTCTGTCAGCGTGATTGTTTTACACTGGTATCGGCCCTGCAAAGATTAAAGGACTAACATACCACTAACCAGTCAATCGGGATATCTTTGGAACTACTGTGGTTGTTACACTAAAGAGGAAATGCCATTATATGTTTTAACGGATCAGAAAACTAAACTTTTCTTAAATCTGTTAAAATAAAAATATTTAGTTGCTAATAGAAACAAGCGACGCCAGGGTGTTATTTGATTTGAAAATTAAGGACTTAAATTAAATTTAAAAAATACCAATAAAATAAATAGAGATGAGTGCTTTAATTCGGTTTAAGATTTAATAAAAATAAATATAAATTTTTCTAATGCTTATAATACTGAAGGCATATTAAAATTTTCAAGTGGTAACAAAAGCGAATTCATATATTTTTTCCGTTTTATCTTGTCTCAAATTCCATTTTAACTTAATAATAATATTTTTAAATTTCTAAATTTATTAAAAACGAAAAATTATTTTACTTTAAAATTGTTGTAATTTTTAAATTACGATGATATTAGAAAAGAAAGACCGAATCGACGTGTTTATAAAGACAATAACAAAGACAGATTTTGCGTGTGGACTTTAGCTTATCTAATAAATAGTGAATTTTATTTCTTATACTATAATTTCATGAAATTTTGATAAAGTATACTGAATTCATAACTGAATGAATATCAAAAGCAATACAACACTTTGACAAACCTTATTTTCGTTAATAAATTTAGCAATATAATAAATCATAATGAACTTGAGTTCGACTAATAGTTAAAAAAAATATTAAAAAAAAAAAAAAATTTTAATTATAAAAATATTTCGCATATGCAAAAACATGCTTTAAATTTTCCAACTGGGTAAAACTATCAAAAATTTGTTTATTTTTTTTTGTACAATTTTTAATTTTTCAATTAATTATACACTCAACGTCTTTGCAAATACAAGTCTTAAGGCCCAAACAGCAGAAAAATAAAAATTATATATTTATTTATAGTAAAAAAAATGCCGCCCTCATTTAAATTTATTTTTTTACCGCTGCACAATGGATAAAAAAGAGAAATAATAGAAAAATAAACTTTAATTATTTAATTTAGGCATTAAGAATTTTAATTGATTTTATTTAACTTATTAAAGCAAAATTTAATGGTCTGCTTGGTTACTTTGTTTTAACATCAAACCTAAAAGTTTAAAAGGATATTTAAAAGGATATAAAAAATATGGGCCTTCCTATTAATTGCTTGACTAGTTGCTGTAAAAAGTTAAGCTAAAATTCTCTTTTTTAAAAGCATCAATAACTTTAAAGCAGTCTACTCAAACTAAAGCTGCGCTCTGTATTGGATAACCGCATTTATGTTCTATAGCACTTTGTGTATCAAAATTGTACTCACTTATGCTTTTTGAAGCTTCCATTTAGGCATTAAGCGAAAATATACGACTTGAACTTAAAGTCAGAAATTACAAAAATTGTATTTAGTTCGAAATATTTTTAAAAATTATTATTAATAAACATTTTCCTTTAGTTCAGGCTTAAGTTCGTTATTAAATGTAAAGATTAATACCAACAGAAACAAATGCCCTTCCTGGTTCGCTTAAATCTATGCCTAAGATGATCAAACATAAATTACAAAAGACAACAAGAACCTTCATAAGGATAATATTTTCTAACCTTAATATCAGCTTTTGTCACGTATTATTGTTATTCTATTGTTACGGATGTGTCTTGCTTAAGTTTTAAAAAAAAATAATTAAGCAATAAAGCCAACTACTGGGTATGTTGTTTACGAACTGCGTGGATTGCTAAGAAAACTTATGGTACAACAACAAAATTTCTAGTTACAAACTGCGTAAAAATTTTATAAACGCAAACAACAACAATTTAATATGCTGTTTACTAACTGTGTGGCATGCAAGACAAAAACAAATTTTCAGTTTACTAATTGAGTAGAACAAACATGTATGCTGTTTACCATCTACGAAACCTTTTCTACAAAAGACTACAACAAATATCTTAAAATAAATTCCAAGAAGAAAATTTACCAATATAAAAACTAAAACAAAAATGTACACAGACATACAGGTGCCTATACATCGAATAAACAACATACAACAACAAAATGTGATACAAAGCGAATAGAAGATTCTTAAAATTTCTATACTTTTAATGGACAAGTATAAAAAGGGCAGCGTCTGAGTGGGTAGTCAGTCAGTGTAAAATTAAATCTGGTGAAGTAAAGACGTGTATCTTAAGTAAATTGTTCTGTAGTATCAACTTTGTGTAGTTAAAGTAAATAAACTTTTAATTAATTTAAAAACTCTAAAAACTGGTGTTATTTATTGTGCAATAAAGAACTCACTACAAAACGTTTATAAAAGGTATAAACGTAACATTATGTACTTTATTGCTAATAGCATAAGCTGGCAACGCTAATAAAAACCTGCCATATTACTAATTATTGAATTGCAAAAAGTTTTTCAGCAAGAAGTTTGTTTTCTAAACCAAAATAAAATAAATAATTAGGATCAAGATGATTCAAATTTTTATTGTATTACGAAGAGAAAAGTTTGGCAATTGTGAATGAAAAATGATATCTGGCAAATGTCCACCACGACCATGACCACGCAGATGGATGTTGATTCTTTTATCAAAGTTTTTATTCACTTTTTGGCAAAATGGCGGCCCTATTTCACATCAGGGATTTTGAGTTTTAAGGCTGAAATCAAGTCGATTGGCTACGGAAAGACTCTGTTCTTAAATTAGCCCCACAAAAAATAATCCAGCGATGTTGAATCACACGATCTGGCTAACCACTTATTTGGGGATTATCGTGAAATTATAAGATCGAAAAATAAATAAATAAATTGTTCGTTTCGTTGGTTGTGTGACATGTGGCATCGACCTGTTGAAACAACATGTCAGTGATATCCATGTCATTAATCGTAGGCCAATATTAAGTTGTTAGCATCTCGTGATAGCGTAATCCATTGACCGTTAATGCATTTCCAGCTTAATCTTCGAAAAAAAATCACGCCTCCAGACCACATAGCGCACTATACAGCGACACGTTAATTCAGGTTGTTCCTGAATGAAGTGAGCGAATCTACGGCGATGTGAATGTTCGATCAGCTTCAATTCTGCACCAGTTGAATCCTGTAAGGCTCCAAAGTCAAACACTTACGCAAAATTCGGCGTGTGGTGGCTTCGGATGAGAACGGCGATGAATTGACAATTTGGATCTGTGTCAATACTGTGGCTGAAGGCTGCGATAACTTTTAAAATCCTGCAATGTAAGGCCGCATTTCCTTAACTTTAAAGAATGTAAAATGTGAGTTTTTAGTTTTCAACAGTAAAAGTAAATATTCGCTTTAACTAATGCAAACATCTTTAATATAATTTGCTATGACTTTGTTGAGAATCGAACTGATGTGGCCATAAAGTTCTTGTTTCATACTTTACGTAATCTAGTGCTGACCTTTACTAACAATTATTTTCTTCCATTTTTTTACTTTGACTTTGCTATACGCCTCTTTGACCCAGATGCTTAATAATCTCTGACTACCTGGAGTACTTTTACTAAGCGTGTAACGCATATACTTAACAAAGGTTGTTCACCTCTCTTCAATTTAAGGCTACTCCGAGGTTTGAGATTCTGAATTCTCTTAGAATAGCCTTAAACTACTAATGAAGTGTAGCTCCAGCAAAACAACGCAGCTGTTTTTCTAATTGCGCTTATGTTGAGATTTGAACACACAGCCTTTTCATTAGATTAACTAATTTACAGCTCTTTTTTATTCTGTTTGCTATATAAAGCTGAATAGTGTTACTCGGATATTATTACTAAAGATATTGTTAAATTTTTTAATTAATTTTTTTATCATTAGAGCTGTAGCCGTAGACATTTTAAGGTTTTGCATTTTATTTCCCTAATAATTAAAAAGAATTATTGACCAATATTTTCGCTCTAATAGTCCCATTGTATTTTAAAAATATTGCAAATATTAGCAGTGCATTAAATGCAACTGTTAACTTGGAGTGGTAAATATCTGTTGATGGCAATATTAAATAGATGTGAGTTTTGCATTAGTGCGGTGCACCTTGGCTCAAATTAACCAGTCTTTTTTGTTTTTTTTTTCTTTTTATTCATTTAATAAATCAAAATTTATAAGTTTGCTGTTAGTTCATAATATCATGCACAATTGTCGTTTTTAAAAGTTATAATTTTGTTCCTTTCCCATAAGAGTATTTATTTGAAGTGTTATTTGAACACAAAAAAAATGACTTTATGAAAACAAGAAATTCTTGTTAAAAGTAATTTTTCAAATTTTATTCGTGTCAAAATATGAATATGAAATGTTGGTGGTAGTACTCGTAGCATAGTTATCCAATGTGAATTGCGGTTAACACTAAATATTATTATTGTGTTTTTATATTTCAAGGGGATTTATGTTCGTGTGTGAATTTTCAGTTTTCGAAACATAATTTTTATTCAGAAATTACTTTTCACTTTATTTATAAAACTTATTGATTTATAATTCTTTTTTTTTTTGACGTTCTACTGAATAATTGATATTTAGTAATTCAACTTGGTATAAACATAATGTACTTGGTACTAATGTTAAGTACCTGGTACTATATAATTAATTGCCAGTAATAAATATTTTATACTTTATTGCGTATTACTTTATTAATGTGATCTAGCAATTGGTATCTTTGTATTAGCAAGTGACACTCATGAAATAGTCCGAAGTATTTAACACCTGGTGCGTTAATCTTGGTACAACAAAAACTTGGTGTTTACTTTTTCAATAAACCAAATATATATACTTATACTTGGTACTAAATGTTTGATACTGGAAGCTTAGTTTTTTATTTAGTACCTACGTACTTGTACATTCTTTAAAGTCATCCATGCTGGTTTTAGATACTTAGCTATCAGGTACAATGATATGACTTTCCGTAATTGAGTGTACAACTAACACCGATAGAGGTGCACGGAGGCACGGTGACTCTTAACAGTCATACTAACTTTGTATAGCCCCCAACCTATAGTTTTGTGTACATTTTTTCTTAATTGCTAGAGATTTAATAAATTTAAATTCGAAAGTTTGGCAATAATAGAAAAGGAGGACGTACACAGGGCCACAGACAAACCCCCAAGGCCAAAGGAACATACCTAAAGAAATTATCAAAAATGCCTAGCCAGAATGTATTTAAAGATACTGGTGAAGCAATAATACGATAAGGAAGTCAAAACTTGATTTTCTATAAGACAGGTGTCTTAAGTTGTTTTTAAGAGACATCATCTGGCCGTAATTAAAATCGAAGAAAGTGAATTTTGCAGGCTTCACTGGATGTTAACTCACTTGTGTGAAACTAAGAAACTAGCATTAGGCGTAAGCACATTAGCACATTCATAATTAGAAGAATCTCGTAGCCTTAAAAAAATACTACAATTTATTATAGTCTGTTAAAAGCAGCTTGTAATCACTAAAGTTGGAAGTGAATGGAAGTATGATAAGCATAAAACTTCTTGTTGGTAAAAACATTTCTGCTAAACAAAGGGGAACTAAAATAAATGTCTGCCTCGATCAGTCGTTGAACAATTTCATTCTTTCATTTGAAATGGACTCAGAACGCCTTAAGCTGAAAGTTAAACAAACTACTACTGGGTGTGCTGTTTACTAACTGCGTAATTTGCTAAGAAAACTTATACACGCAAGACAACAATAACTTCCTAGATACAAACTGCGTAGAAATCTTACACACGCAAGACAACAAAAACCGGGTATGCTGTTTACTAACTGCGTAGTAATCTTACACACGCAAGACAACAACAACTTTCTAGTTACAAACTGCGTAGAAATCTTACACACGCAAGACAACAATAACTGGCTATGCTGTTAACTAACTGCGTAGTGTTTTAAGAATACTTATGCACACAACACAACAACAACAACAACTATCGTAAAACAAATTCCAGAAAGAAACTTTATCAGTATAAAAACAAAAACAAAAATACACACAGACCAACAAGCACTCTATAGATTGAATGAATAACATAACAATAACAAAATGTGATATAAAGGAAGTAAAAAATTCTTAATTTTTCTAGACCTCTAGCGGACAAATATAACAGACAGCGTCTGAGTGGATAGTTAGTTAGTTAGTTAAAACATAAACCTCGTGAAGTAAAGACTTGCATCTTTAGTATATTGTTCCGTGGTGCCAACGTACAAATCTTACTTTGTGTGTAGTTAAGGAAAATAAATTAATTTAAAAACTCCAAAAAATCTCGGGTTATTTATTTTGCAATAAAGAACTCAGCAACAACAAAACGTTTATAAAAGCTATAAGCGCAACAATATGTTAATATAATGTTATTAAAATCTGTAGAGGAATATTATAAGCTGCTATATATTGCTTTGGCACAAGTATTGATTAGTACGTACTAGTTAGTATTAAGAATTTGGTACTAAATATTTAGTTTTTTGTTTTTAGTCTGTTGTGCAAGTTATTTAATAATAGAAACTTAGCACTGTATAATTGGTATATTATCTTTTATTTGGGTACGGTTTTCCGTCGACCCTCGTCAAATTTGGTTATCCTTCATATTTAATACCTAAAACATAGAAATTTCTTAGAAGTACTTGATATCTTTTTAACTCTTTACACTTGCATTTAGTACTAATTTTATAATACTTGCTATTCAATTTGTTTTTGTTTTTTCTTGGTTTGTGGGTTGTTTTAAGAACTAAAGACCTGTTCCTTCGTAGTTTATATGTGTCAGTAACTCACAAAAACAATAAGTGATAAATGACGTTTGTTATTAAATCTGTGACGTTGCCAAAACTTTAAACATCTTGTGTTTATTGGCAATCAGGTTCTTAATCTCTTACGTTTGTAAAAATTTTCTATAACAATGTTGCCAATTCATTGTAAGTTTTATGAACAGAAAGTTAGAAATTTGTAAGTAAGTAGTAAATTAGTAATTTTAAAATTGTGTAAGTATGTGTAAGCATACGTCTAGAGATGTAGTAATAAAAATGGTGTAAAAAATGTATAGTAATTCATAAAATTATAGTGGCCGATTTCTGTAAATTTGTTTGTCAGTTATTCGTATTTTCGAGGGGGAGGTTTTACGGAAGAAAATTTAAAAAAATCCCTCCGGAAAAGTCGAAAATCGAGTTTCTGTATGAAATTTTGTGCGAAATTACTTCTTAATGGCTTTCCAAATTAGAAACTACAAAGTTCTTAGTATAAACCATGGAAAATTGCGGAAAATGTGAAATGCGAATAATTGGAAAAATCGAAAATTGATTTTCTGTATGCAATTTTGTGTGGAATTATTCGGAGTCGCATTGCAGAACGACCTACCGGCTGCTGAATTTTCGAGACAACTGCTATAGCTTGGTAATGGTCAAAGTTTTCCCCGGCATTGCGCAAAATTACAAAAATCTTGAATGGATTGGTGAACGCGAAGCGAACTAGCAGCGAAGAATAAGGACGTCGATAGCCTAAGCTTAATTATTAAAAAGTCAAATCGCAGGACAACTGTATACGTAACTACGTATATACGAATGAAGCCGAGGACTAATTTCAGCAACAGGTTATTCCTAGTTGCAATTTTAGCGGTTCCAAAGCAGGGTTGCAAACCACTACTCCTTTCTGAAGAGCTGGAGACTATCCAACTTCTAGAGCAGAACGCATGAAGATTATTATAATTAAAAAGACGACGGCATTCATGCTCACTTTATCTAAACCTTTCATTGTGTTCATTCTGAATGATCCGACCAACAAACTCAAACGAGGGCTCGAAGCACACAGCCACCACGATAGTCCCGAAAGAGCAACCTCAATAATCAGTCAGAGAACAGCTAAATGCCTAAAGAGACAAATAGCGAAACTCTGGGGCTTTACTGATTCTCGTGGAATAGTGGATTGTCCAGTTGGCTCCTTGCTAGCCTTGAAGGGGATTGGGCTTCCTTTTACCCCCGAAGACACAAGTCTAGATGGTTGTGTAATTCATAAAGACTTATAAATGTGCCCCGGGGGGACTGCATACGTACATTTCGTCATAAGTTTTACATCTAAGCCCTAATTAGATGGAGGTTAAACCACTGGGAATTAAAAGCAACGTCATTAACGCCCTAGGAAGCCGAGAACTAATTCCAGCAACAGGCCATTCCTAGTTGCAATTTCAGCGGTTCCAAAGCACGGTTGCAAACTACTACTCCCTGCTGAAGAGCTGGAGACTATCCAATTCCTGGTTCCGAACACATGACTAGCATGCTCACTGGATCTGGATTATTCGCAAGTGGGTGTTATTAAAGGCGAGATGATCCTGGCCACCACAAAAACAAACCTGTATGGGGCCGCGAAACCACAACCACCATGATACTCCCGATGGCCTAACCTCAATAGTCAGTCAGAGAAACAGCTAAATGCCTAAAGAGACAAATAGCGGAAACTCTGCGGTCGACTGATTCCCGTGGAAATAACGTGGAGCTTCCAGTTGTACCCCTGCTGACTTCAGGGGACTGGGCTCCGTTATACCCCAGTTGCACAGGTCTGGATAGTCGAAGTTCTATAAAGACCGATAAATGTGCCCCCGGAGGGGAGCTGCATACGTATAAATCTGTTGCCTGTGTGATCGACGAAAATGAAGAAACCAACTACCCGTCGGAATTTTTGAACTCGCTTGATGTACCAGGAACTCCGTCGCATAATTTACAGCCGAAGGAGGGATCGATCATAATTATGTTGCGGAATCTCAATCCTGCAAAATTGTGCAACGGTACGTGGTTGTCCGTCAAAAAGCTAATGGGCAACACATTGTTCATTAGCGAAATGAGACCCCAGGAGTGTTCCCCTTGCTTAATGAAACGAGGTCAAAGAACTGTTTAACGAAATGGAGCGGAACAGATTGATTGAGTCATCTATGAAAAACTCAATGATGTCACCAAGAAAGACAATTATCCGCTACCAAGAATTGACGACGCCTTATACACGTTGGCCGAAACGAAATGGTTTTCTACCTTGGACTTGCAGAATGGCTACTGGCAAGTGAAGATATCTGATAAAGACAAGCCTTTAGCGCGGCCAATGATTTGTGGTAGTTTAAAGTGATGCCATTTGGGCTGTGCAATGCTCCAGCTACTTTTGAGCGCTTAATGGAACGTGTGGTTCAGGGGCTTAAATAAAAGCAAATCATTAAGGGCAAATTCAAAGGAGAAGAAGTCCTTATCCAACGAATTCCCATTATTCCAACTGACCTTCCATTTCAATTCAAGCGGATTCAGTTCCCCGTTCCATTGGCATTTGCAATGACAATCAATAAATCGGAAAGCCAATCACTAGAAGTCTGTGGGATTAATCCTGAATTTCTATATTTTTCATAGGGTCAGCTGTACGTTGCATGTTCGCCTGTTGGAAAACCGTCTTCGTTATTTGTTTTTGAAACACGAAAAACAAATCGAAAAACATTATTCATCAAATCGCTCTCTACTGGTGCCATTCAAATAAATCACATTAAAATTTTAAATATTTGTGTTATATTATTACTCTAAAGTTTGTCTGAAGGCTAAAATTGGGGCAAGGCGAAGTTCGCCAGGTCCGCTGGTAATTTATAAAATTAAAAAATTTGGCTCTTATAAGTCCTAATATTTTAAAGAGAAATAACTTGTATATCTTCTTAAGCGCACGTGTAATATTAGAGTTTTTGCTGTTTTAATTGTTAAACATAAATTTGTGTGCGATAAATATTCGTTTGACATTTACAGCAACACGAATTTGTTATATATTAAAAAATTATAGTTAATAAACAATAAATAACATTCAATTGGCATATTTAAAAAACAAAAAAAAATTTTAAATTTCATAATGAAGTCTGCCAATTAATTGTTGTTTTAGCCAGACTGTCGGAAATTTTAAAATGACAGCAGCTACAAATTTTAGAACACTTTGATGACTCAGTTGTAATTAACAGCGAAAACGATAAATGATTTATACAAGTGATCTGCATTGTTTATCTAGACATTCTGTTTTAAAATGCTCCTTGATGTTGCATTTTTTCCATTACAAGTCAGTTCTAAGAACGTTTTAGATAATTCTTTTAAAGATGTCGTCGAATTTCTTACCGGCTGGGCAATTGACGTGAAAGAAAAAGACGCATAAATTACATGAAATAAAACACAAGCTAACGAAACATGTGTCAAATTAACATTATTAAACATTTTTTAATTCATTAAATTTTTACGAAAATACAAAAAAAAAACATTAAAGTAGAATTATGGAAAAAATCACGTTTGACAATTGCATGACAATTACGTGACAGCTGATGATTTGAAAATTTAAAGAACACAATAAATGACACGTTCCAAATGATTTTTATATATTCGGTTTTTTTATTGGCATTTAAATCATTGAAGTATTTTAAAGTAAATAAAATGAAATAAATAAATAAAATAAAATAATTTTTATTTTTTGTAAGATCTCTTGTTTACATTAAGCAAAAATTAATAGTTTAAAGAGCTGATAGAAATAGAGACTTGGCTAAAGTCATAAAAAAATTCTTATTATTTGGAAAAAAATATTTATTTATTTATTAATTATTTTATTTATAAAAGGAAGTTCAAAGAAGAAAAATTAAATTTGATGAAAACAGAGTTTGCTGAAGCGCTTAACACAAATAATGTTTTGAGTGGCTGTAAACGATAAGTGCATTTTACAATAAATTTAAAATTAAATTTGTAGAATCAGTAATTTATTTTTTTTTAATCATTTCACAAGAAACATTATGCAATGTGACATAATAAAATCTTTTACAAATATCGCAACGAAAATATGGCGTTGATACATCAGCAAGCAGAAAGTGGCTTCAATTTTTGTGAGCCAGCTGCCTACAATTTTAAATTTAGTTGAAAAGATTTTTTCTACCAACCACAAAAGTAAAAACGCCTGAAGAATAATGAAATATTTCAATTTCTGAAAAAACTAATGAAAAATCAAATACCATATAAATATCTTTTATCCTTTTTTCACAATTTATCAATCCTTCATCAGGAGCTATAAACTGCTTCAAAAAAATACTTTCGCTGCATAGATAATCTTTTCCCCTTAATCTTTTCATTAAACTGTGAATTTTAGCTGACGTTACCAGTTGGTAGCCATAGAACTTAATTTCCATAATTAGTGCAAAAATATTTGCGAAATATTCGATCCGTAATCTTGATATGTCGTTGAATAAAATGATAGCAATCCACGATTGCCTTTCTTCTCTTTACAAACTGATGAAGCAGCTTAATATTAATTTTTTTCTAGTCAGGAACAGGTTGTATATATTGCTTACTTGAGTTTGACGATAATCTATCGTTAATACAAATATCGTGCAAAACGAAAAAGCAATGATCAGAAAATTAACCGCTATACAGTTTTGTCTTCGGGTCATACAGTTTTTATGATTAGGAGCAACATCTTTATTAAGCTGCTTTGTTGAAGTTTGCCTCGTTGGGCCGCACACACCGCAGCGCTTAAATCAAAATATAGTTATTTTTCTTACTCTTTAGAAGCAATTTTACTTTCTGACTCTCTCTCTTGCTTTCTCTCTCTCTTGCTTTCATTCTCTCTATCCCTCTTGCTTTCTCTCTCTCTCTTCTTACTCTTTAGAATCAATTTTACTTTCTGACTCTCTCTCTCTCTTACTTTCTCTCTCTCTTCTTACTCTTTAGAATCAATTTTACTTTCTGACTCTCTCTCTCACTTTCTCTCTCTCTTGCTTTCTCTCTCTCTTGCTTTCTCGCTCTCTCTCTCTCTCTCTCTGTTATCGCTAGGACTGATATAGAACGATTAGAATATGGATTTAGAACTATATTAACTCCATAGTTACTAGTTGGTTCGCTGGCATAGATAATTGATTCTGGTTAGTAGTACTTGCCCCTGTCACTTTGAGACTTGCAATAAATTGACATGATATCTCTTAATGGATTAATTATCATTAATTATCTATCATTTTAGCTGTACGAAATGTGTACGTGAGTCTCGGAGGATGCAGGACATTCGCATAAAACCCATTGCATCTATCCAATTGAAGTTTTTAAAATACCTCTTGCCGAAATGCATGATAAGATTTACTTCGGTACCTAACTGTGTAGGCCATAACTCGACGGTGAATCAAACCACTTGTGTGATATGTAGCGTGTACCCATGCTACACTATACAACAGGTCATTCTTAGTTGCAATTTCGGAAGCCTCGGAGCAGGACTGCCAATCACCACTCCTTGCTGAAGAGTTGGAGACAATCCAACTCCTAATCCAGAACAAGTATGCTCACTGGATGCGGGTCATTCACCCTTTGTTCTCAGAAGAGGTGAGATAATTCTGGCCCTTTATTTAGAATTCGTGAGGGCCTGCGAGAGCACAACCACCACGATACTCCGAAAAACCAACCTCAATAATCAGTTAGAGAACAGCTAAAATGCTGAACTGTGGAGCTTACTGATTCCCGTGGAAATAACGTGGAGTTGTCCGGTTGGTTCCCTGCTAACCTTTAGGGGACTGGGCTCTATTTTGCCCCTGGTGACACATGTAATGATGGTAAAATTCCATCGAGACATATAGATGTGCCTCCGGGGGGGACCTTTTGTCGAAATAGTAGCATGTATACTGATTGTACAATAACACTATCAAAGTGTCAAAAGCCCAGTGATTTTGTGATCATTGTGTTTAACAAATGTTTTTCCTTACAAATCGGTCTTAATTTCTTTCTTTAAAAGAACTATTCTTTATAGTTTTACACAGCGAAGCACTCAATACGCCATTAGAAGTATCTCAGTTATCCAGCTCTGACCAATCCATTCGCCTATACATGAACTTAATGACACAGTTGGTTGTGCTATAGTTGAGTACAAAGTGTTTGATTGCAGTGACTAGAGGATGTGTAGCAATAAAAATGCTGATAGTTCTTGTAACATTCTTAGAGCTGCATACGTCCTTAACAAGATTAAATGCAACTTGAAAGTTAGTTACCCGCAAAGCAAGGAAAGATCTAAGAAGCGTTCTCAAGCTCTACTAATTCCAAATTCTAAACTCATCGTCGCACACTGGGGACTACGCAGAAAAAATTCAAATTGTCAACATACTCTTCATGCAATATGCAATGATATTTTGAAATTTTCGACTAAAAGGTATAATCAAATCATAAAGAATTACTCCGATCTGACTACAAGTTTTTTTTTATAGCCGTCTCGGTACTTGTATGTTTTACTGAACCAACTTAATTTAAATCTAATAATTTCAAAACGATTATTATTTTGTTATGTGGGATAACGTTTTTCTTTTTATTTTTTATCTAAAGTAGGATATTTCAGTATACTAAAATTGAAAAACTAAACTCTGCAGAGACTTAAGTTTTTTTGTTTGTTTATTTTTATGAACATATAAAAAAATTCCCTTTTTCCTCCAAACATTTGGACCTGCAATTTTAGCCATACTTTCCCACAGTTGGAAAACACTACTAATACATTGTCTCATATCTGTTTTACATTTTTAATCAATTTCAAGTGCCACCACGTGCCACCTTTCAATTTGTTGCATTACACAGTACAACATTTTTCAGCTGGTTGATTCGCGACTCAATACTGATAAGGCTCTTTTGTTTAACATAACTCAAGAACCACTAGCCGGATTTTATTTAAACAAATTTTTCAAAAAGTGTCAAGTGCTATTACTTTTACGTAAAATCGTATAACCTGTGAACAAAATGTAGACATAACTCATGAAAATCGATGAACGCGTTTCGCTTTTATGCACAATTAAGTAAAGGTATGAATTTTTAAACGAAACTATAGCATCTGAAATTTTAGATAGAATATATAAAGGCTTTCACTCTAACTTCAAACAAAGATGGCAGGATTTTAATCGTACGAAGTCGCGATTTGAAAAAAAGTATGCAAATTCGCTTGAACGCACATTTGCAATTAAGTTTACTGAGGCTAAATGTTCTACCCGTTCTACATTTGGTCGGCCACGTAAATCGTTTGTGGAGTGCTGCGATCGCGCCAAACGATACAAAAGAATGATGAAGTACGTGCTATGTTTCCTCAAGAAGTAATTGATTTTACTTTTAGTATTTCAAAAATCAACCACAAAATTTGTACATTAAAAACTTTGGGGATGTTTACGAAGCTTGAACTTACAAAAGAAAACTAAGAGTATCTAATGCATTGGTTAGAAAATAAAGGGTACAAAATACTCGTACCATACAAAGAACTCACGAAAGAAAAAACTAACAGTTATCCGCAAGGAATTTCTATTTCTGAAAGTTCAGACAGTGTACCTCTGCAAAATCTGTTGGATCATACCGCTAAAAGAATCCTAGAGACCAAGTCAGCAATGGAAATAAATAAAATTGAAAGCGGAAATCTAATAATGTTCTATTAATGGGGATGTGATGGGCATCTAGTCAAAGGGAATACATACCAACAGAGGTTTTTAGATGATCAAATTTCTGACTCCCATTTATATATGACATCAGTTGTACCATTGACATAAATAAATTAATATGGAACCTTCTTCTACACAGTATTGTAGAACACTACAGTTTTTTCATACGTTAAAGAGATACCTCAAGTTATACGAGAAGAAAAGAGAAGAGTCGATAAGGAATTATCTCAACTAAAAGAATTTAAGTTAAGAGTAAATAATCGTAACTTTAAAGTAAAATATGAATTATATTTTACAATGATTGACGGCAAGACATCACAATCAGTAACAGAAACATCAGCAGCATCTTCTTGTCTCATTTCTGCAGCCACAACATCCAAGATGAATAAAATAGTTCAAGCTATTCCCGTAAATGAACAAGCAATTTAGTATGTTACCACTTCGTGCGCGTATTAAGCTGATGGAGTGTATATTACATGTGGCTTATAATATTGAATTTAAACGTGGGACAGTCCATTCCAAAGAAGCCCAAAAATGTTTAAAAAAGCGTAAAGTTCGAGAGAAAATTGAAATACAGGTTATCAACCTGTTAAGTAAGGCTCTGGTACGACAAATTCAGGAAATACGTTATGAAGATTCTTAACGAATCTTGCATTGATTTCCACAATCACGGATCTAGATGAAACCATAATCAAGAGGTTTTCAATAATTCTCGAAGCTATAACAATCATCGAGGTAGTAGATCCAAAAAAATTTGGTGATTTTTGTTTGAAGACGGCAAAAAAGTTTGTTGCAGTGTACGGGTAATACAATATGCCACATACACTTCACAAAATTCTGATACATGGAAAAGATGTAATTGAAAAGTGTATTTTTCCTGTAGGCCTACTATCCGAAGAGGTTCAGGAAAGTCGTAACAAAGACTATAAAAAATATCGCCGTAGACACTCCAGAAAATGCAGTCGAATTGCCATGAACGAAGATATTATGCACAGAACGATGGTAACATCGATCCCATGATTTCACATTTGACGCCTTCATTTAGCCAAAAAAAGCATTGTGTTATAAGCGACGAAGTTAAGGCTCCTTTAGAATAATAAATTACAAATATATTTAAAATAAATAATAAATTAAAAATTAAAAAAAAACATTTAAATTTTTTTATTAGTTATGGCTTTTTAGATTGCAGGTAACGATCGATATTTCTCTAACTTTCTTTATTTTGATTACTTTTGTGTATTACTATATAAATAAAACTAAATTTGTGATGACATTTTTTGACAAATATATTTTTTTCCTCACCTCCATACAAAAATCCCCAGTGTGCGTCGCAGATCATGGTTGATGCACTATTGTAAGCTAGTGTTGCAGCCATATAATGATTAACGAAGCTTATGGCTGACCGATTATATTACCGATTATTACATTACCACAGTTAATGTCAAAACTACAAAGGCGTAAATAAATATTGTTTTAAAAAATATAATAAAAAACCGAATAATTGCTGTGTAAATTAAGAAATAAATGTTAAATAATTTTTAACCTAAAATAAATAAATTAAAAATTAATGAACAATTAATTTATTTATTTATATAATAAATGCTATCAATCCATTAAAGAATTATGTTATTGCCACTTTTGTTAGTTTTTTTTAATAAATTGACTTTTCACAGATATTCGTCTTTGACATAATTCTTTGGATAGAGTTTAAACAAGCTCACATCCTCATTCAAACTCCAGTTAAACGGTCTCATGTTTATCTAATGATAGCTAGTGGCAAACCAGTTGTTAACATTGTTGATCTTGTTAATAAAGAACAAAAAAAAAACTGTGTTTATCTTTTCATATTCATCTTTCTACTTAATCCACGTTTTATTTAAATATTTGCAACTTTTAAGCCTTTTAGCATTTTCCTTTTTTTTTGTTTTTTTTGTTGTTTTTGTATATAAATTTATGTCTTATAGTTGTAGTTAGAACATAAATAATTTAAAGTCATAAATATCTTAAGGTGGCATAAATCAAAATTCAATTACAAATTCCCTGACCACAAGTGGGTTCCAGAAAGATGAATATTAAGATGGATAAGATAAGAATTAAATAAAGAGTTTATGTCAAATTTAACTAGAAGGAAGTCAGTTGCTTTCTAATAAATATGTTGCACGTTTAACTCTCAAGATAAGATCATATATTTTAATAGAAATTAATCAATGGTTGAGGTGAAAGATAACTAAATTAAATTTAAATTTATTTATATTTTATTAATGAATATTTATTAATAATTTAAAATTTATAAAAATAATATTTTTCCTCAAGCACAAGATCTTGATACAAACATTAAAAGAGATTACGGAGGGTTCTAAATATAATATAAAGGATTCAATTGAATTTAAAAGGAAAATTAAAAATCTTTCAAGATCTTTCATCTTTCCTATTGATTTGGCAGGAAAATCAAATGTTTTACAAAATTTAACAAAAAAAGAAAAATATCTATTTTTACGTATTCTCAAGTTGTTTATAGAAAATAATAGAGAGTTTCTGTATAATGAGAATATATATATCCAGCAAAAAGGACTTCCAATGGGTTCTACAGCTTCTCCAATTGTGGCAGATATAGTTATGAAGAAATTGTTAGATAACATTATTGGAAACTTAAGTGTTAAAACATAAATACAAACAAAAAATGTTGCGTATTTGTTTTGTGTTATATCCAAATTAAGATATTAACAATTAACAAATTAAATTAAATAAATTTGACACTTCAATATAATTTGAAATGGAAAAAAATGCGATTCAAAACTGTCATACTTAGATTTCTTAACAATTAGAAGATATTTTGATACCAAAAACCAACTGCTTTATTATCAATTATTATTGCAAACAAAATAAAAGAATTATTAACGACCGCAGGCAATAATTTGATAGAAAGGATTTTAACAATAAGTGACAAAGAATTCTGTAGAAAAGATTAGGAATTTATTAACTGGCAACAATTTTCCTATACAATCAACTAATAGGTTGATTAACCAATTTAATAAAAGGAAGAACAGTGTTATAATAAATGTAACAGAACCCAAAAAATATAAATTTATAATTCATATAAATCAAAAAATTTTAATACCAATAAATGCCAGAAGAACGCTATCATAGCGTAGTGTTCAAAGAACGGAACGTTTAACTTGTTTTTACCGTTTGTGTATCTGTACGCAAACAATATACCCTAAACAACGATTCGTGGCTAATGAACACAAGTACTAAAATAACCTACTGATCTTTTCTTATTTTTTCGAACACTGCATAAAAGTCTAATTATGAACATCAAATTCATATGTAAAAATGGTGAAAAGATTATAAGGATTCCTGGAATACATATACACATTCATGTGGTCTATTTTTGCAATAATAAATAATTGTATTTTACTATTTGAACGGTGAAAATTCAAATAAGAAACAGTGTTCGGAAAAAAAAAACACTAAAGTACGCTAAAGGAAACTAAGCAAACACTAAAAATACTTGAAAGAACACAACGCAACCGCTAAAAGTTCACTATGTAACTTGCTAAAGATCAGTACACAGACATAAAAAGTTCACAAAAGTTTGCTAAAAAACTAGATCAGTACGTTATTTTAGTGTTTGTATTCATCAGCCAAGAATCGTTGCGTACAGTATTTTGTTTGCGTACACATACACATACGCTAAAAAATGTTTAGCACATTTTCTATTTCTTTGCAAAAATGTGTTCTGATCCCAAAAACTTACAACACAGAGCACTAACGTAGCGTACTTTAGTGTTGTTTTTCGAACACTGTAATAAAGTGTACAAAATAGGTTATGGCGGTAATGATAAAAAGAATTGTAATAAATTTTATGTAGCCACAACAAAAAATAAATTCAAAACTCTAGTACAGCGACATATAAGTGAGATAAAAAATACAGGGATAATAGTAGTTTACAAAAAACAGCACTATCCTAACATTGTTCTAAAGTTTACCACTATTCTAGCTTTTAAATTTAAAGCAATAACTGTAACGTAGGTATATGCTAGAAATGTTACAAATAATAGAATACAACTCTCATATATGGGTCGGCGACCCAAAGTTTGTTTTGGAGTTGCTCGACCGCGTTCATGAGATGGCCAAGAGGCTCATTGAGGACAGTAGGGCATCAGATTGATTCTCTAGAGAATCGCTGCACAGTGGACCAGTTTATGTGAAGGCGGTCAAAAATATATAACTTTTTAACGGATCGCAATTATTTTTTGTATTTTTTGTCTACGAGGTGAGATCATAGGCTTTCGTTTAAGGTATACAAATTTAAAATCGACTGAATGAAAAATAGTTATAATAGATTTAAAAATAGATTCTAAGTTTTAGTTGATTTTTGGTACGAAAGTAAAGTAGTAAATTTTTTAGTAATTAATTTTAAGCACTAGGTCTTATTTAATAAAAAAAAATAAAGTTTTTAAATTTTTTTTTTTATTCAATAAGACCTAGTGCTTAAAATTAATTACTAAAAAATATTAAAAAAGGTCAAAAAATTCTAACTATTATGTAAAGTAGTAAAACTTGTTCAAAGAGTTGTTTTACATAAAGTCCTATATTTTGATTCACGTTTAGAACTTATACTTATTAAAAACTTAAATTAGTCAGGTAGGGCCAAGCTTTGGCCCCCGTGAAATTTGTAGTACGAAGGTCAAAAATCAGTTTTTTTAAACAATTTGAGTTAAACATAAAAAAAAATATTCACTAGTTCAAATTTACTTTAGATAAGGAGGTGCAGATAACTATTGTGTTTGGAAAAATTACCATTAATTAAACAACTTTAGTAAACATTTCTTCTAAATAGCCTTAATTTTCTTTTTCTAAAAGCAGTTTAGTTTCTACGTATAGTTCAATAGAAGCAGTTTTTCCTTTTTGCCGGATATTGGAGATATAGGGATCTGCTGTGCATAATAAAATAACAATCAACTCTTCGTTAGTACAATATCTAGAAATTTTTCTTGTGTTATACTCGCGAAAGAATCTATAGTCTTTGTTTCGTTTTTTTTGCGCTTCTTCAGATAAAACCCCTATCGGTAGCATATTGTGTTGAATTATTTGTTCTCCTTGGTACAAAATTTTATGATGGCATATATCTCCAAGAATGTTTTTTGTTGTAAAGTACAGCTGTTTGTTCTGCGTACTTTCCAAATTTTATTACATTTATTTTTCGACTGCATGCTAGAACTTGCAAAACAATACTGAATCTCCTTATTAGTTCGAAATCTACTCCTCTGATAGATGCTGCAGTTTTCGGATCTGAAAAAAAACTTCTTGCCGTGTTTCCATTATTTGTGTTCCCTTCCCCTTGATGTGGATGATCGCTGATTAGGTCGTTTCTTAAATATTTGTCTTGGATTTGCTTTTTTTTTTTGGTTTCTTTTTCTTCATTTTCCTTATTTTTTCTCACTGTTCCGCGTAACGGACGAAATTCCAAATCATAGCCCAATTTAAGAATATGCTCCAAGCAATTTAACAATTTAAAAAAAAAGCTATTTTACAATCAGTGCAAATCAATTCAAAAAGCAAAGTACTTTTGTGAACTAAATCATATCAATTTACGTTATTTTAAGGAGACAAAATTTTTTTGTGACCAAACTGTGCATGACTTTGAAATTGACTAAAAAGTTTTGTTTTTTTTAAATACGCATATATATCTAAACGACGTCTCTCATAAAGGCGATTTTAATAAATAAATAAATACTTATAAAATAGCAAAACAGAAAAAAAAATTATTTCCATTTTCTAATTCCATTTTGCAAAAAATTTGCGACCTTATGTCAGAAAAATTATTCTGATGCTCACGGTGGCGGGTATACAGTGGCGTATAGCCGTGTAGGTTCTATGACACAGTGCTAATGCTTTTACATTCCCTAACGAATTTTAGAAGTTATGCTCTATTTAGTAAGAGAATTTAGAAAAAATTTGGAAATCTAAAAAAAATAATTTCGAAAAATCAAAAATCAATCAAAAATAGTTCAGTTTTCTTATGGTAATAGATAACAAATTATGCTGTGATACATAGTATATTTCGTTTAAAAATCTTGTATAACAAAAAAGTTGTAGATGTTTAGAAATCAAAAATTTACTAAGAAATTTCTCATTTTAGCAAAATACTGAAAATGCTCATTTTGATTCACGCTGTTCAGTATCATATAGTTAAATTAAAGTTTTACACTAGGTACACTCGTATCTACTTTCGAATGAACTTTAAAATTTTACAATTAAGGACCATGAAAAAAATGACTTTTGGCCGCCTTCTCGTAAAATGCTCCACTGTGCGTCGCAATGTGTTTTACATTTCACTATTTTATCGTTACAACAATGGAAAGTGCTCTAATGCATTTAGGAAGTTGTTCCCGTTACCCGCACGTTTTTTGCATATAACACGCTTTTCGTTAAAAGTCCACCCATTTGTGGTTGATTGGTCGGTGAATTGCACTACGCATTATAGGGAAAAATTTGTTTTTCAAGCAGAACAGTCCATATATGGTATAAACTCCCTCCAAAGGTCTTCACTGTCAATGTATAAAATTTCAAATCGAATATCCACAAACACCACTCCCTCTCTTCTCCTCCCCAAAACCTAATTTCCTATTTCTGTCACAATGCATTGCTTGAGTAGTAGTCATCCCCTGAATGCTGATCCGAAAACACATAATTAAAGTGCAATCAACAAAAGGAGACAAACTTTGAAGCAGACACGGAAAATGTTGCACAACATTATGGACTTTTAGTGCATAAAACTCTATATCAATGTTACATTAATAATTAATTAACTTTATTATTTGAAAGTTATTGCTTGAATATTTCTCGAAAATTATTTAAAGACCATTAACTAACTTAATTTAAATGTAAATATTATTTTAATAAAGAAAATAATATTTAAAACCTACGAAATAATATAACCAAAGATTCTTGAGAGTTAAAATTTTAAACCACTTAAAGCTAGAAATTGATTAAATAAAAAAATTAAGATTAAGATGATTAACATTCTTACTGTATTACGATGAGAAAAGTAACGACAATTATGAATGAAAAATGATACCTGGTAAATGTCCACCCAGCGTGGGCATACGCTGACAGATGTCGATTCTTTCATCAAAGTTTTTAATCACTTTTTGGCAAAATGCTGTTCTGGAATTGATTTAATTGGCTCCGTATAGAATGGGTCCTTAACGTAGCCCCACAAAAAATAATCCTAGGGTGTTAACTCACACGATCTGGCTGATCACTTAACTGCTGATTGTCGGGATATTATGCGATCGGGATGCGTGTTAAAATTTACGTCAGTACCTAGCCGTGTAAGTCATAACCTGACGGTGGATCATACCACTGTGTATGAAATCTACTGTCATCCTCGCCCTAGGAAGTCTTCAGATACGTATATCCTCTAGTCACTCCTAGTTTACATAATTTCCCTCTCTTCAGCTGTTCATAAGTAGTAAACATAATCTATGTGAGTTTGTCAGTTGTACGCGCCTGGTGGCTATAGAAATTATTGTGTGAAGTTGATTTTAAATTTAATTAGACTGCTGCTTTGAAATGCCTCGAAAGTGTGTGAATTCCGTCGATAGCTTTTGCTATATAAGTGGTAAAATAACATTTTTAACTCAGAAACGTAAAATGACACCTATCGTTAAGACTGCCTATGAACATTATTTTGGTGTGAAATTTGGGGACCAAGATAAATCATGGGCTCCTCGTATATGTTGCAATTCTTGTTCCGTCATATTGCGAGAGTGGCTGAAAAATAAAAACCGGGCAATGGCTTTTGCACTACCTATGGTTTGGCGTGAGCCTACCAATCATACAGACGACTGTTATTTCTGCTTAACACCTCCCATTGAGCATGGTTTATCTATGAAGAAAAAAGGAAATGAAGGTTAAATACTCTAATCTCCCATCTGCTCTTCGGCAGACACTTTGCCAGTCCCTTTTCCACTCCAAAACTATGGAATTTTAGAGGAAGGTGATAAAGACTTCTACATCCTATGACCCTTATTTTGAGGTAAGCAATAGGTCTAGTGATCCGCACAGAATTAGTCAAGCAGAGTTGAGTGATCTTATAAGAGATCTTGGCTTGTCTAAGGAAAAGGCTGAGCTTTTAGGGTCAAGACTACAGCAGTGGAATCTTCTAAAGCATGATGTCAAAATATCTCAGTACAGACAGCGTCAAAGAGATTTGCTTTCTTTTTTTTGAGAAGAAAGAAAACCTCGTAGTTTGTTCTGATTTTAATGGTTTGATGAACTGCTTGAATTCTGATCACACTCCATCTGAATGGAGACTGTTTATAGACTCTTTAAAATTAAGCTTTAAAGCTGTACTTTTGCATAATGGAAATCAGCTACTATTCATATCTATTCCTATAGGTCATGCAGTTCACATGAATGAAACTTATATAAATATGAAAACACTTCTCCAATCAATCAAATATGAACAACACAAGTGGAAAATCTGTGGTGATCTGAAAGTCATTGCTATACTCCTAGGAATGCAATTAGGGTTCACCAAGTAAGGCAGTTTTTTGTGTCTGTGGGACAGTAGGGATAGAAATCTCACTATAAGTGAATAAGCCTATACGAGTACTGGACTACACGAGACCTAAACCCTAATAAGAAAAATATAGTTGACGAGCTCCTTGTAGATCCTAAGGATGTTCTGCTTCCCCCATTACATATTAAGTTGGGACTAATGAGAAACTTTGTCAAGGCCATAGACCAGGAAGGACAAGCTTTTAAGTACTTGAGAGCAAAGTTTCCCAGGTTAAGTGATGCAAAAGTCAAGGAAGGCATCTTTATTGGACCTCAAATCCGTGAAATCGTAAATGATCCTGCTTTCGACATGATTTGAACAGGAAGTCAAAAAAAAGCCTGGAAACCCTTTAAGGGAGTTGTACATGGGTTTTTAGGTAAGAAAAGAGATGATAACTTCACAGCATTGGTTAAAGGGCTTCTTCAAGCTTACCACCAACTTGGATGCAACATGTCCTTAAAAATTAATTTTCTTCACTCTCATCTTAATTTCTTCCCACAAAACTGTGGAGCTGTGAGTGACGAACATGGTGAAAGATTCCATCAAAACATTGCCTTAATGAAACAGAGATAACAGGGCCGTTGGAGTGAAGCAATGCTTGCAGACTACTGCTGGTCTGTGTGTTGGGATACCCCAGAAGTGTTTTATAAAAGACAAGCTACAAGACAGCGATCTTGCAATGCATCGGATTGATTTATTTGAAATTTGGTGGTACAAACTTCTTTTATTTGTCAAAACATTAAGAATAATGTTTTTTTTTTATCAATTTTGTATTTAAAATATTCTAACAGAAACAAAATAATATTGTTTTATGTACTTCCACGTTTTACGTATGGTATAACTACTCTTTAAGATTAAGCACTGTGTAGCTCGAAAATCAGAGCTAATAAATTTTTCATTGTCATTTTCGTTTTTATCACCCCAAAATTAGTAGAAATTGACTAACTTAGTGTAGGAAATATCCAAAAATATTTTTTGTTGTGCAGTGTAATCAGTCAGCGAACAGCTAAAAGACTAAAGAGCCAAAAAGCTGAACTCTAGGGCTTTACTGATTTCCGTGGAAATATAGTGGAATTGTCCAGTTGGCTCCTGCTAGTCTTGAATGGGACTGGGTTCCCTTTTTACCCCCGTTAACACATGCAATGACGTGAGATTTTTGGTGAAACACTACAGTTTTCTTAGATTGTCTTTAAAATAAGCTCTTTAGCTTGAAATATTTACAACAATAAAAATTGCTTACGCTGCGTTACACAAGCACACACTGAAATTAAGGCCTACCGAAAACTTACTCAAACATTTAATATTTATGCTTATTGCTGTTAAGGACACTATTTATGGTCAATACTTATTCCATTTAAGAAATCTTCACTTCAATCTAATTTAATCATTATCATGCACAAGTCATCTCACGATCCTAAAAATTGACAATTGTTTGCTAAAACAAACATCTGGTTAAAAGGTGAGCTCATACGTAAACATTTTTTTAATCATGTTAAGATGTCGTTTCAAACAAATAGGTTGCACAAATAAATACGCATACATATATACACAAACACACATGCAGTGCATGCAACATGAATTGTATTATTTAAAGAAATTTTTAACAGAGTAAACAAATAATACGCATGTCAATTCTAATCGTTTTATTTACTGCAGCCAAGTTAGTGTGGCAAAAATTAATATAAAAAGAACATAGCGCAGAATATGCTGAATAATTCAGATATACTTAATATCTTGAAATTTTGTTCGTTAAAAATTGTGAAGTTAAATAATTGAGGTTTTTATTTTTAAAAATTTTAGTATCACGTGACCAATTAAATCACAATCGTGGCACCTTTTTTGGCATTATAAGCTATTTTATATTAAAGCGCGTCATAATATCTACTACAAGCTATCAGTTACAATAACAGTAAATGTGCAACTTAAAATATGATAACTATATTTGTTGAAGTACGTAAAGAAACTATCTAATCTCATGGCAAAACAATATGTTTGTACTATAGTCACAAGAACGATATTATGGTTTATTTGACAGAAATATACTGAACAAACTGTAGATATTTTTAAACATTATAAACAGTGATAGTAAAAAATGTTTTTTTTTTTTTTTTTACTTGCGAGTAAATTAATTAAAAAAAATGGTTTTACTTTAAAAAAAGTAAAAAAATGCTAAACGCAAATGTAAATCAAATTCTACGTTGAATATATCCATGCACATTTGCCTATGATGCCGCTTCTCGTTAAACTGTTCAATCTCTTCTTTCCATTATCTTTGATTCTTATACTATAGTCACAAAAACCATATTATACGAGTCATATTATGCTCTATTTAAAACAAAATTTTTGTTAAGCTGCACAAACAATTGTTGTTCTTAACAACGCTTTAGTCATGATAACAAATTTTTTGTTATTTGAGCATTAAAGATATTACATGAACACACAAAATAAATAAAATAAGTTTTGAAAAAAAAAACATCACAAGAAGTGTATTATGCGAACCATGCTATTCTGTTCAACAAAAATATGGTTATGCTAAACAAACTATAGTTGTTTTTAACCTTTAAAATATCACAAAATATATAAAGTATTATTTACAATTATTCCAATATTAACAATATTCGCAACCACAAAGTATTTTCAAACATAATATGTTTGCTGTTTTCTTATACCACTAATGTTTCTTATAATAATAATCAGAAAATTACTGAAAATAGTTATACTAATAATACATCAAGCATATTATTTATTTTAAAATATTGTTACGTTTATATCATTTATAAACGTTTTGTTGTGAGTTCTTTATTGAAAAAAAAAATAGCACCAGTTTTTAGAGTTTTTAAATTAATTAAAAGTTTTTTTTACTTTAACTACACAACAATTTCTTTAACTACAGAACAATTTACTTAAAATGCACGTCTTTACTTCACGAGGTTTATTTTTACACTAACTAACTATCCTCTCAGACGCTGCCTTTTTATATTAGTCCTCTTGAAGTCTACAAAAATGATGAATCTTTTACTCCCTTTGTACCACATTTTGTTGTTGTATGTTGTCCATTAAATGTATAGGCGTCTGTATATCTGTGTGCATTTTTGTTTTTTTTTATGCTGATAAAGTTTCTTCCTGGAATTTATTTTAGGATATTTGTTGTTGTCTTGCGTACATAAGATTTCTTAGAGGTAGCAGGCAGTTAGTAAACAGCATATCAAATTGTTGTGGTTGCGTGCAAAAAAATTTCTATGCAGTTTGTAACTAGAAATCTGTTGTTGTCTTAAGTGTCTTTAGCAAGCCACACAGTTAGTAAACAACATACCAAGTAGTTTACTTTAATGCTTAATTATTTTCTTTTAAAAGTTAAGCAAGATCCATCCGTAATAATATATTATATATTTATTTTCTTTTCATGCCCTCCGTGTTCTGATTGACGACTCATAAGAAATAATCGTGATCTAAGAATGCTATGTCGATAAATTTTCTGCTACGACGCAAATCAGTTAATTCGGCTGTCAGCTGTACATGAAGCAAAAAACCTGACATAGCTAATAGAACATTTTTTTTTTAATACAATCAAATAGGTTCTAATCAAAATACTGATTTTAAATAACAATAATAACAGAACAATATTACGATTCCTTGAAACATATTTTTGTCAATATATACAAAAATAATATTGTAGCATGTAACCAAAACTTTGTTTAATGCTTGTTCCTATTAAGGGCTTTTTTAGTATAGTGTGACACAAAATTATTTCAGCATGATTAAATTGATACGTCGCATGATAAAAGCAGATAATCATAAAATGATTCAAAATTTTATTCACACACTTTGTCGGCTTAGGGGTCTGATCTGTATGAAAATATTCTAACGTAACAGACATGACTTTTTTTATTATCTCCTGCGTGGCAGCTTTTACTAAAAATAATAATTTTTTTTTTTTTGTTTTTTTAAAGAGAAGTAGCACTTCAGGCAACAATGCCCATTTAGTCAAGTACCGTGCTACATTCTTTAGGAAAGGGATAGAGAAGAGATGAAAAAGGTGGTGAAAGTAGAAGGATAGTCGGAAATTAACTGCCGTATATAAGACAGCACAGCGACCAGTGACTATGCCTTCATCGCTGAGCAGCCCCACCGACAGTAAATTTTTATTTTTGTAGTGAAAAAAAAAAACCAAAGTCTTCTATGGGAATCGAACCCACAACCCCCATACTGACAAGCTAGTACACTACCTACTAGCCTACAGAGGCACCTAAAATAATTATGGAATATAATTATGGATCACGGCCACATTTTACAATTATTTTAAATAATGCGAAAAATTATACTGCAAATCTGCCCAATTCCGCAAATCATATCAATTTTATGCTAAAGTTTTATTATATATTCGACTGTTAGTATTTTTTATTTAAAAATAATTCGCTTATCTTTTTATAGCTTCATTTTTATTTTGATATTTTGTAGGGTCAAATAATAACAATAAGTTTCTCCTAGTTTAAAGAATGATTTCATAGTCCCAATCCCAAATAACGACGAGTTTAAAACTTTGAAAATCTGATCCTAAGACAGAGCTGATTGAAGGCTGGAAATAATTAAAATTTTCTATATCTTAACGCGCTTATATCAAGTGCTATTAAGCTACAAGTTAAAACACACTAGTTCGTAAAATCTACTAGTACTCTATTGTTAAAGGACTATAATTATGATTAATGTGTCCATAACGTAGGCTAAAATAACGGCTGCATCTTGTGCTCGAAGTCTTTACTTTCACCAAGAAATTGAAAATAAAAATTATTGCATTTAAATATTTTCTTTTACCATTGTTTTTTTGCAAAATTAGAATGTAATAATTTTATAAAGACAAAAAGAGCGTGCTTGGCCAAAATATATTAATTAAATATCTGATGCACTATTTGAAAGAAAGCTAAAGAAGATAGTGAGCATTGCCTAAAACTGTACACGTTTAAAAACATGGTACACAATATTGACTGATAACTTAAAATGCTATCGCTTCGCGACTCAATTGTAGTCGCACTTTGCCAACAGTTTGCTTCTGACTTTTCTTAATAGCACATATATTTTGCAACAATGTTTCTTTGTTAAGTTATTTATTACGATTTAAAAATTTTACGTGTTTAATATCAATTAAGCGCAACAATATTTTTCTTTCTTAATAAATATTTCTTACAAATAGTTTCGAAATTTATTGCCTAAAATATTGTTGTTTAGTTAATTATTTTTCTTTTTTCTTTTTATTAATGAAAATAATAGAAACCATTTGATTTTGGAATATGTTATACATTCGCTGTTAAAATAATTTATAATGCCTTAAGCAAAAATCATTAATCATATTTTTATAAACCGCATTACAATTAACACTTTGGTGTGAAACGGCAAAAAAGGCATTCAAAATATTTCATATCAGTGATGGCAAATGGTTGAGTTATCAAAGAGTTGTAAGCTTTCGCCGAAGCGTATATACCCTACAAATGATTATGATATATTTATATAAAAAATATAAATTTAATCCTACAATTTTACAAATAAAATTATTTGCATCAATTGAGAATTAATTAAATTTTAGTTAATTCACTTTTTTATTTAATAAAAAAAACATTCACTGCTAAATTTTTAATTAAATGTGTAATTGATTCAATGACTTCTTTAATTGCAAAACTATTTTTTTTTTCACTTTTAATTATGCAAATAACACTGCACAATAAAAAAATATTTTTTGAATGTTTCCTACACTAAGTTAGTCAATTTATACTAATTTATAATAATAATTATTATAATAAAGATGCCTTCCTTGCCTTTTGCATCACCTAGGAAACTTTGCTCTCAAGTACTTAAAAGTTGGCCTTGACAAAGTTTTTCATTACTCCCAAGTTAATATGTAATGGGGGAAGGAGAACTTTCTTAGGATCTACAAGGAGCTCGTCAACTATATTTTTCTTATTAGGGTTTAGGTCTCGTGTAGGCCAGTTCACTTTTTTATAGTGAGATTTTCTATCCCGACTGTCCCACAGACACAATCCTAATTGCATTCCTAGGAGTATAGCAATGACTTTCAGATCACCACAGATTTGCCACTTGTGTAGTTTATATTTGATTGATTGCGGAAGTGTTTTCATATTTATAAAAGTTTCCTTCATGTGAACTGCATGACCTATAGGAATAGATAGGAATAGCTGATTTCCATTATGCAAAAGTACAGCTTTTAAGCTTAGTTTTAAAGAGTCTATAAACAGTCTTCATTCAGATGGAGTGTGATCAGAATTCAAGCAGTTCATCAAACCATTAGCATCAAAACAAACTACGAGGTTTTCTTTCTTCTCAAAAAAAAAGAAGCAAATCTTTTTGACGCTGTCTGTACTGAGATGTTTTGACATCATATTTTAGAAGATTCCACTGCTGTAGTCTTGACCCTAAAAGCTCAGCAATTTTCTTAGACAAGCCAACATCTCACTCAACTCTGCTTGTCTAATTCTGTGCGGATCACTAGACCTATCGCTTACCTCAAAATCAGGGTCATAAGATGTAGAAGGATGGGTTGCTCCTTCTACACAGTCTTTATCACCTTCCTCTAAAATTTCATAGTTTTGGGGTGGAGAAGGGACTGGCAAAGTGTCTGAGTGTGGTACAGGCCGAAGAGCAGATGGGAGATTAGGGTATTTAACCGTTCCTCTTTTCTTCATAGATAAACCATGAGGAGCCCATAATTTATCTTCGTCCCCAACTTTCACACCAAAATAATGTTCATAGGCAGTCTTAACGATAAGTGTCATTTTACGTTTCTGAGCCAAAAATGTCATTTCACCACTTATGTAGCAAAAGCTATCGTTGGAATTCACACACTTTCGACGCATTTCAGATCAGCAGTTAAATTAATTTTAAAATCAACTTCACACAATAATTTCAATAGCAACCAGGCGCGTACAACTGACAAACTCACATAGGTTATGTTTACTACTTATGAACAGCTGAAGAGAGGGAAATTATGTAAACAAACATGTGTACCAACGGTGATGAAATATTTCATTTCTTGAAAACTCAATATATACATATAAATGTATATAATATAATAATACTATAATATGAAAACAATAGCTGATATATAATTTTTATGGTCATTTTCGATTTTAACACGTGGAAATACATTAAAATCAGCTTTTTTCAACTCCGAAACAAAAATTTTGTTGGTCAGTGTAATTAATCAATTAAATAAATTTGAATTAAAAAAATATGAATTCAATTTTAATTCGAATCCAAAAAATACTTTAATGGCTGCAAACACTATTTCTGTGTCTGTTTAATTGTTTACGTGCCTAAATCAATTTGAATGAAACTCAGAACATAAATTGATTCTTATTTATATAGAGTCTACAATAAGCTATACCTAATACGATAACAAAGGGTATTCGAACGGGTATTTTTATCCATCTCACATCTACGGCTCTGAATATGCCATGCCTGCTTTAGAGACTCGTTTTGTGATTGAAGAACTGTGAAAACAAGCAACGGTGGTATACAAATTCTCAGCAAGTGCTGGATCGACTCTTCTTTTATTTCTTATATAACTCTATCGATTTTTAAAATATTTTCCTCTTTCTTTTTTTCTCAAAAAGATATTTATTTTTTTTAGTAAAAAAACTAACAATTTTTTGTTTAGATATTTTTTCTCGGCTTGAAAATATTTTTCTAAATAAAAATTTAAAAATGCATAGGGAATGATTACCGCCAGAGTACGAAAGTAAACAAAACGAAACGTTTGCGAAAAAACAAAAACAAACCAAAAACTTCGGAAAGGACTTTGTCTTGTATTGTTTTTGTTCGTAAACGCAAAATGTATATTAAATGGAAGATACGCAAGCAGAAGAAAGAACAATAAATAAAAATTGAAAATTTTGGGAAAAGGGGCGCAAACGCAGACGCTATTATAAAAGTAAAACACTCACTTTTTGCGATCTAAATAGCATTTTTATTTGTATATCAAAACAAGTTTTTCCTTCGCGCTTTTTATCTTTCAAAAAGTTTTGTTTGTTTCTTTGTTTTCACGCACTGGTTATCGCTATACAGAAGCTAGGAATAGCTCAAAACAAAATAAAGTCATATAGAAAACATTAATAAATATACAAAAACTAATTCTTATTAAGAAATGCTGTATGCAAAAATAAATAACACTAATCAACCAAATCACAGTGTAAATAAAACGGTACGTCACAATTTACTCATTAATTTTAACAAGCTGATCGTAAAAAATGGGCTTTTTAAGCTCGCCTCTGTGATAAAAGCTGTAGGTCTCTATGGGGGACCCATCTTATACTCGTTCTATGCATTAACATGCACACTATTATATCTGTCAACACTCCGCACTAAGCTAACGTGACAGTTTTCTTTAGTATTCAAAAAAGCCAAGCAACACTAGAATATTACAGATCCAAATATCTCTTTTAAAAAAATGAATTAATGAAATGTTAATGAACAAAAGAATCATGCCATTTTATTCGAATAAGTAAGTAATTAAAAAAGGTATATGCATAGAATTGAGTTAAATTAAAAAAAAAAGTAACAATAAGCTTTTTTTGGCAGAAATGTGGTGTTATGACCCACAGGTTAGAGATACTGGCTCAGTTGCAAAATTCAAAAATATCCAAGGAATCAAAATAAAAATGTATGATTAAAAACTAAAGTGCTATTGTGTACTAAAAATCAAATACTTACGAGGATTTGAATGTGCAACGAGTTAAAATAGAGCTATAAAATATGCTAAAAATGCATTTAAGAGTATCCAATGCCACCAGGTCGCTGCATCTTAAATGATCGTAGTTACCTTGCTTAATCGGTAAATGCTGAAGACGCGACACATAATTTGAAAAAATCATGGAATCGTTTTTTTTTAATCACTAAAGTGTATCTATTTCTAACCCGCCCAGCTAGAATTTGGTAAAAATAAACAACAAATATAAATCATATCTGTAATTTCTAAACGGCTGGCATTAAAACACAACATTACCACATCGTGGTGGTTGTAGTTTCGCGGCCCAATATCAGTTCACTTCACTTTTAATAACACCTACCTGGTGAAATGTTCCCAGATCCAATGAGCATGCTAGACATGTGTTCTGGACAGGAGTTGGAAAGTCTCCAACTCTTAAGCAAGAAGTGATGATTTGCAGCCCTGCTCTGGAATCATGGAAGTTGCAACTAGAAAGTTCTGTTGCATAGAATTATAGCTTCGGCTTCCTAGGATGAGCATGACGTTCCAAATAATGCAGTCGTTTGGTACACCATCTAATTAAGGCTTCATGGCCAGGCGCAAATGTAAATCTAATCACACAGTTGTACCAGTATGCACCCGCCCGGAGGCAAATTTATCGGTCTTTATAGAATACATCACAATCTAGACCTGTGCTGCTGGGGGTATAAGGGAGCGCAGTCCCTTTGAAGGCAAGCAGGGAGTCAACTGGAAGCTCCACGTTATTTCCACGGGAATCAGTAAGCCCCAGAGTTTCCGCTAATTGTATCTTTAGACTTTTAGCGGTTTCTCTGACTGATTATTGTGGTTGGCCCTTCGGGAGTATCGTGGTGTTGTGGTTTTGCGGCCCCAAGCATGAACTGATTATGGTGGCCAGGATCATCTCGCCTTTAATCACACCTACTGGTGAATGATCCAGATCCAATGAGCATGCTAGTCATGTGTACTGGGCACGAGTTGGATAGTCTTCAGCTCTTCAGCAAGGAGTAGTGGTTTGCAGCCCTGCTCTGGAACCCCTGAAATTGCAACTATGAAAGACCTGTTGCTAGAATTAGTCTTCAGCTTCCTAGGACGTGAATGACATTGCTTATCATTCACAATGATTTGACCACCATCTGATTAAGACCCACGGCCAGGTGCAGATGTAAATCCTATAATGAAATCTATTAGTATGCAGCCACCGCGTGCAGTCAAGACCTCATCCCCATCTCGACATGTGCTTTTGAGGGTAAAAGGCGGCACCAGTTGATTAAGCTAGCAAGAGCCCTAAACTAGTAGAGACATAGCGCTGTCGGAGTCCGACCAATGACCTTATATACACACACTGGTACCATGGAAACTACCGTCCTGTTCTGGTTATTGGTTGAGGCTCCTCGCGAAGTAACGTGGTGGCTCTTAAAAAGCCTCCGAAGAGATGTTAACGCAGGCTTTACATCCAGTGTCTTAACTTGCGCATTCAACAGGACAAGGAGTTGGATAGTCTCCAGTATGAGTTTTAGGGCACTGGTAGGCGTTCTTTCTACACCCAGTGGTCAGACCACCGCCAGACTAGTCTCAAACGGCCAGGCGCTGACATAAACCTTACCACATCCTGTACTAGTATTAAGATCACGGGCTCACTTGGTCAGGATGAATCTATTCTCCACCAGTGACCGATATATACTGGTGCCATAGAGCTATGGCTCAGTATTGCTTATTGGTGAGGCCCTTAGAATAATAATAGAATAATAAAAACCGTGATTTAAACAACCTAAAGTGGGAAAATTGGTTGGCTTCTTAAAGTATCAGAAGAAATGTTGCGCAAGCAACAGTGTCTAGACTCCGGCCCCTGAGCAAGAAGTGGTGGAAACGCGGCCCTGCTGAAAACTAAGGCTTGTATGTACTTAAGAGTTTGTATGTCTTAAAGCGTTGGTGAATACATTGCAAGACCACCATCAGATTAGTGCCAAACGGCCAGCCGTTGATGTTAATCTGCATACCATCTGCACTAGTATCCAGTTTGTGACTAATCTTTAGCTACATTTTTACTTTAACATAAGAACGACCATCTTTTCATTATGGAATAGCGTTAATTTTTACACTTTGGTTCTTTGAATTTCTTTACTGGAGGTTCATTATATATCTGGTGTAGTTAATTCGCTTAATTTCAGACATTAAAATGTAAAACCATGATAAATTCCATTAATTCTCTCTTGGCTGAGCTTTCCAATTTTAAAAGAATGTTCAGAGTGATTCGATTCACTCAAGCTTTGATTACCCATCTCGTTTACTTATCTTATCTTACCATGTGGAGTACACAAATCTTAACTGAATCCATTATTCTCTAGTTTCTGCACATTTCTCAATAGACTTAAGAATTCAATTATAATAAATTAAAGCAAAACAGTGGGACCAAATTGTTGCACAATTGTTGTATTTATTTTGGGTTTTAAATTTCGAACGGAAGACAGCAAATAAATTTTTGAAAACCTATTCAATTTATTTATTTTTCGAGATCATGTGATAAAAATCACATTTCTAAAATTATAATTTACATTTACATGTGCATAAAATTTGTGGTTAACTTGAATGTCTTATCAAATAATATGTTAAAATATTTAAAAAATTATATAAAAAATGACTTTTTAATCACTTATAACATTTTACCACAACATTTAAAATTGTTGTGTTGCTCCGTACAACTTGAAAGATAAAATTATTAACAAAATTTATCATTTACAAAAAAAAACGATTTTTTACATTCATAAATTTTAATTAACAATTTTAACCGCAAATTAAAAATGACATTTCAATATCCCAGTGTAGACATAATTATTGTTTTCTTTATTTAAATTTAATTCATAGTTAACAATACTGGCCAACATTCATGTATCACCTTAAGCAGTTATTGAAAATACCATATAGAATTAATGAAAAGAATGAATAATGGAGAAAAGATTTCAAAAAATAACACACAAAGTTGAAAATGATTTGACTGGTTTATTGATTAAAGCCAAAAGCATTTTTATAGACTTGAGCATAATCTTGTGAAAAATTATAATCAATTTGTAACACTTAATGGTATTAAGTTACAACTAATAAGATGACAAGTGTTTATAAATATCAAATAACTTTAAAGATATTTGTTGAGAATTAATTTTAAATTGAAAAATGACGATACCGAGTGATTTTGTCATAAAGATTTTGATTATGTTTCCATTTAGGTGCATTTCCAAAACTCTTAAATAAAATGTCTCTCTTCTTAATCCTGTTTAAATCCACGAGATGTACGTTTATTATTACCTACTAATCATAATCACCTACTAATCATAATCTTCTATGGAAGCTTTTCTTCAGTACAAACAGTTAAAAGTTTGGACAACCTTTGTAGAGGAAGAAATTAATATCAACTCCAGAGCAGAAAAGGCTTTCGTTATTCCTTATGATTGTAGCAAGGCGATGGATCCCTATAGGCGTACTCGACAACTTGGTGGCCCGTCTTTCGACTGTCCATCTACCGCAAAACTATTGGATTGATTTTGGCTTTCTGATTTCTGGGCATTAAGGCCAACTGACTTCGTCCAAACCATCCCATCCCATACATGAATTTGTGTGATAAAATAATCAAATTTAATGAAACGTAGGACGCCTTCACCTGGTCAGAGAGGCTTGGCACTCCCGGCTCTAAACATATTTCTAGTCAATGAATCAAGCTGGAAACCTCGAAAACTTGCTTTTTATTCGAATAATCTAAGTTTACTAACTTTAAATAGAACAAATATATTCCTTGTAAAAGTAAAAGAAACTTATATTTATATATTTTTATACTAAAACTAATCGATTAATAATGAACTAGCATTAAATATTTTCCATAAAGTTAAAACCAGTCAACAAGAATGTGAAAATTAATCAAAGTATATAATATTTCACATTAAAGGCAACATAACTGAAAATTTAACATTTGTTCTACCTCTTGTAAAGTTTATTCGATTAATCGAATAATTTTTTATAGGGATTATGGTTCGAATAAAATTTATTCGACTAATGACTGTAAAAGATGAACATAAAATCTTTAGCTAGACTCTATAATATTTGCCTTTTTGGTAATAAAAAATTACTCGATTATTAGTTTTTATTAATATTTTTGGTTTCTTAAAAAAAGGAAAGAAAAAAGTAAAATTTAGGCAATTTAATTATTCGAATAAAATGTCATAAACTAATTTTTATTTCAATAATAAAAGTTTTTTTAATTTTCTATTTGAATCTATTTTTAAAATGTTCATACTTGGCTGATGAGTTATTTGCCCTGTGCGGGTTATTGAATGGCAGCCTCCGTAAATGCATCCAATTAGCTTTTGATCTTTGATTTAAAGAGCATTGAAAATTTGCTCTATCTTGTTTGTAGTTTTTTTGCATTGTCAGGACTTAACGATCTTTCTGCAAAAATTTCATTAAGGGCGTTTTAATAGTTTCAGGAAGCATAAGTTGCCTTGTCTAGAAGGTGCTACACCACCAAAACTATTCCGCAAAAAGTTATAGCTTCTTAATTCCCATGGCTGCAAATAGTTTATTGATGTCAATTTTATAAGTGGCCACACAAAAAAAATTTTTTTTTTATTTACAAAACTTTTTCTTTTGTAGGACAGTTAAGAGGCCCAGCATAATAATATTAGAGCTTTGAAGTAACCATGTCCTGTTTATAGTTTGCTTCTGCCAACCCCAAATTTAGTTGTTTCGATTTCACTTTGTACTTTGTTCAATTACAAAACGGCCATTATTTTATCTTTGCTGCTGCTGTCGCTGCTGCTGCTGATGCTGCCGCTTCTTACCTTAAATATTAAATTTCAAAGTACGTACAATATTTTCGAAACATAAAAGTTTAACTGCTACTACTGCTTTCATCTAAGATTATGTGCCATTCGTTAAGTATAATATTAGCATTTGAACATTAAACATCAAAAGAAAATTATACTTTGTTACAGTGTATTATTTATTTTAACAACTTTTTTTTTTGTTGTTTGTAGTAGTAGTTGGCATATGTTTTCATATGTAAATTACAAATTGTAAGATGTAGAGAAAAACATAATCAGCGTAAGAGGTTTGAGTAAGAAACCTAAGTCAGCTATTTTAAAGAACAACACTTTGTTCATAGACGATATAAAGAATTGTATGTATTTATTTAACTTGTATTTCATACTCCCCTCAGAGAGAGAGAGAGAGAGAGAGTTTTCTTTTTTATTGTATTAAGTTTAAATCCAAGTTAAAAGCCAAGAAAACCTTGGTGCTTGTAAAGATGGGTTATTCCAGTTCACTGTCACTCGAATATAAGCACTTCGCCGATGAGCAGGCCCCTGGTGATTTAATTTAATATATAAATTTAAATGGAACCAAACTGAAACAGCAGTTATTATTAAGCTTTAAAAAAATTTCTATAGATTAGATAAGTCCTTAAAAATGAAAAGAGGCATCTTTTAAATATAAATTTTATTTGTAATTGTCTTAATACCAGGGTTCAGAATTTTTCATGTATGAACATTCAAAAATCAACATTCATGATATTTTTCATAAATGAGAAATCTAAAATTTTATATTTATTTTTCACGCGCATAAACGAACAAGAAAAAATGTTCTGCTTATGTTCATACATGAATGCGCACAACAAGAATTATTAGTCTTATTCATATGTGATAAATGATAAATCAGCTACTTCTCATTAATGTTATTTTTCATAAATGTACATGTTCATTTATGAACGTTGAAATTTTATAAAATTTCTCATAAATGAATGTGAAAAAATTTTCTACCTACGATCGCAGTTTACCGTAAAATGTAGTAAAAACACATGGGTACATATTAACACAAAATACAATATTGCAATATATTCTAAAAGAAATAAAAAGAAAAACATTTTTTTTTCTACATACGCCGACAATTGCACATTACCAAATATGTGCGTTTATGTACGCGAATGCTTAACGCACATATTTTTACGACCTTTTCATTTATGAAAAATTATCAAAATTGTACATATTCAAAAATGAACACTTGTGTGTTTTTCATTTTTTCACTTATGAATACAAAGAAAAAAATAAATCGTCGCATTCATTAATGAGAAAACGCAAAATATTTTTCAGTCTCTCACACATGTATGAGAAGAAGCGGCTAAAAAATGAAATGTACATATTCATACATGTATGAACAGTGAGTGAACACTTCGCTACTCTGCTTAATACCGAGAATGTATTCTGTGTAACTTTTCACCGTCTGTTCGTTATGACATGAACTTTTAAAATTTTGTGGGAACTTTTTGTGTTTGGACTTTAATAGGTGTTATACAAAAGATTAATTAAATAATAATTGGACTGTGATGATTACTGGAAGTTTACTTACAAAATCAATTCAGATTTCAGTCAAGTCAATGAGTTGCTAATTATTCTTCTCATTCATCTGACGATATATTGCCGACACTGATACATCGACACAAAAGAAGTATCGATAATATATCAATATCAAATGCATTCTTATTAAATAGAATTAAGATAATGACACATATGGTGCGTCTATAAAAATTCACATATCAAACGCAAGCTTCATTGTGTGGCGAACATGATGTATCATGCAGCCAGTCAAAAAACTATTCAAATACTGCATGACGAATTTCCTGCTACTATAGTGCAGCAGCGTTTCGATAATCAAAATTGGATTCCCAGATCAGGTAATCATGCAAAGGCTCAAGTCCACTTTTTTTTCAGAAATTGCGATTTTAATGCAGCAATGTGCAATAAGTAAAACTACATTGATTGCAAAGGAAAAAATTGAAGTTATTTCATTTGTTGTTGTTATTTTGTAGTGATGAGCAAAAGCTCTAAGTCAAATTTATCACAAGAAAAAGCTGTAAGTCCCTAAAAAAAGTACAGTTGCACCATTTATGACAAATTGTTCCAACACATGTATTAAAAAATCGAATAACTGTTTTATAATAAGACAGTATTGCAGCGATAGTATAACTTAACAGTGTTAATATTTTTAATTGTTAAAATTATTTCAATTTTTGTGTAATTTGTCTTTTCAAAACTGAAACTAGTTTCAAATATTATTTTTTATAAAAAAAATCTTAATTTAATCAGACTATAGAATTTATGGTGCTCAAGGTAAATATATTAAAATATATTTAAATTCTCCAAAAATATTGTTATTTTATCAGACGAGAACCATAAAATTTACTGGAAACAGCAACTTTGGAACTTAATCAATTGAAAACCATTATGGATTTGAATTAGACGACGGAATCATAGGTCTGGTTCCGTATGATTTTCATAGTGACATCGATAATTTATACGAGTTACCAACCAAAACTAAAAGCCACAAAAAAGAGTTCAAGTTGATAATTCAGCTTGGTTTTCGGCCAAAAATAGAATTCGTAGAGAAAAGGATAAACCGTTATTTTGAAAAAGTAAAGGACGGGAATGTTTGGAATTATGAAAGGATGAAGGAATCCAGAAAGATAAAGGATAGATGCAAATGTAAAAAATTTGGTGCCATGAAATGTGCGGAGATAAATGACGATGATAAAGAAAATATTTTTAAAGAATTTTGGAAAATGAGTTGGGAAGAAAAAAAGTTTACGTTTAAACTGTGATTGAATCGGCTGCAGTTAATAGACCGCAAAAATAGAAAAGTATTAAATGAATCCAAAAGAAGTCTGACTTTTAAATATTATCTCAAGGTACAACACAAAAAAAAATGCGAGTGTGCAGAAAATTTTTCTTGAACACGTTGGACGTAGATGCAAAGGCTGTGCTTAATTTCAGAAACAGTTTCGAAAAAAATTATTCAAATGAAGGGCAATGCCTTTAATCGTTTTTGGATGCCCTTCCATCAATGGCATAGCATTATTGTCGTGCTGATGCGCACAAAAATATATCTGTTACCAGAATGGCGCACAAAAAGGGAACTCTATGACTTTTATGTAAGTATATATATAGGTGCCCCTATAGGCTAGTAGGTAGTGTACTAGCTTGTCAGTATGGGGGTTGTGGGTTCGATTCCCAACGAAGACCTTGGTTTTTTTCACTACAAAAATAAAAATTGACTGTCGGTGGGGCTGCTCAGCGATGAAGGCATAGTCACTGGTCGCTGTGCTGTCTTATACGGCAGTAAATTTCCTACTATCCTTCTACTTTCACCACCTGTTTCAACTCTTCTCTATCCCTTTCGTAAAGAATGTAGCACGGTACTTGACTAAATAAGCATTGTTGCTGCTTGAGTGCTACTTCTCTTAAAAAAAAAACTTAGAAATACAATGATAGACAAGCTCTAAAAAAAAGACCCAAGTCCATAAAAAAATCTAAACTAAGCAATAGAAAAAGTACTAAGTCCAAAAAATCGTTTATCTCGGCAAATACTTATTCTTTCATTTTGCTTTTATGCACATAGAAAAGAAACAGAAATACAAAAAAAATTGCATTTAGAGAATTCAAAGAAAATTTTCGTCGCTTTTCATCTCTCCTGTAAAATTTTAAAATATGGATTTAGTTAGAGCCTTTTCCTGTTAAGCCAGCGATATCATGATTTATTTTCAATTTTTAATTTTCACATTTTTTTGTTTTCTATTAAAATTTACTAAATTATTAGCTGTTTTTGTACCGCGCATTGACCGGACTTTTATCTCCGGCTGAAATGGACACTCCTTTATATTTCTTGTAACCAACACTTTTCTTTTTTTTTATTAAATTTTTTGTAAGTACAACACTGTTGTCATATCTTCTTAAGTTATTATCTAATGTTTAATATTATTTGTGCGTATTCAATTAGTTGTCTTATTTCTTGTTTACTCAATATAACACAGAGAGCCTGGATTTTAAAATATAAGGACTTATACTTTGAACTAAAATAGATAGGCCCATGAAATAGTAAAATATTATAATTGAAACAAAAAAAGTGATTTTACCATATACAATCTTACAACCAAAGCAAATAATACAATTCACAAAATTCTTTTAATTCTTTTTAGCAAATATTTCCTTTTAACTATCTACCGGGAACACATGGGGCCATCCATAGGTACTAATAACTTTTCGATTTCGGCAATATGCAATTTTAATAAATTCGGTTTTAAATTTATATTTTCAAAAAGAATGAGTCTAGATAACATGCTGCGGTGTTAGCACGAATATTTCTCTTTTCTTGTGTAATTTTTTGCAGGAAAGTTCTTGATATATTTATTTTAACAGATATTTTATAATACTTGTTGTTTTTGCATTTTTTTAATAACGTAACATTTAACTTAAATAATATATCCTAAGATTTTTTGTGATATTTGAAAAATTTTTGTTGTGATCTTAACAAAAATAGAATTCTACTGAAAATTTGTCTAGATTTATTTTGGTCTTAGCCCAACGCTAAATGAATGAAGGTGGAAAAGGAACATTTTTATTTTAAAAATTAAATAAATTAAAACTTGAATAGAGTAATTTACGGGCACCCCAAACTCTTTTTGGCCCTTACAGCAAAAAGTAAAAAAATTACAACTTAAAGAATGCTCCACATAAGATGTGATTAGGATGTATGTGAGATTTTTTTGGAACCACACAAGGCACTTTATTGTTATAAGAAATTTTTTGGTTATGTCTGTCTCTTTTGCTTTTAAAATCTAGTCATCCAGAACAGGTCATCACAATATTACAATTTAGCAATCGGTAAGTAGCGTCTAAGGCCGCTTCTCTTTTCTCAGTTAGGAAAAGTTTAGGCATTTTTTATTTTTAAGCAAATGCACAATCTAAAAAAGTTTTCCCCTTCCGAATGACATTTAAAACCTTTGTTAGCTTAAAGCTACTGGCTTGATAAGAAATTATCGTTTTTTTGGCGTCATAAGTAAATCTATTTATAAGCAACAAATTTTAACATTTAAAAGAAACGAGGACAACCTTTTCCAATTACACATAAATGCTATCTTTGAGGGTTAATTATTTTGGAAACATATTTTATCACAAATTTAAAGTATACCGTGGAATTACCCATACGTTGGGAATACGTGGGTCCACCATATTGCTGCTAAAATTACGCAGCTGAAAATTAAGACCACCCAGCTTTATTGAGTAATTGGGTCGCACGCTTTAGTTTGTTCACCGCAACAATTTTTGGTTGCATTAAAAACACAATGGTTCAGGTAAGAGCATGTTTTTTTATTTCTACATCAACAACAATGATAACTAAAACAATAATATTTTTATTATTATTTTATTTAATAAAAATCTGAAATAACCTTTGCTATAAACTCTTGACATACTTTCTTTAAAACCAATTGAATTTAAATTCTTTTTTATACACCCGAGTGTATTTATTTAATTTATTTCCATAATGTACAAGTACTATTTCGAAGCATTGCAATTCATTGTACCTTTGAGCTTTAACATATACTTTGCTAATATGTCAGTTTACATTGAAATTCCTATCTGTCATATCTATTTGTATCCACTTTTTTTATTTTATTAAAAATGTATTTCTTAATAAATTATGTTAAACTAAAAATTTGTTTAAGTGTCTATTTATATGAAAAACAAAATACATAGCGAAGCACCAACAGTAATATTGAACCAAAAGAATATAATTATTATTATTATAAACGTGCTATTTTGTAATTATACACATAAATTTCCTCAAAAGTTTGCTTTTATAGCTGGCATTGGCTAATCACAATAAATATTTGCGTTGCGTAAAAAAATTAAGTTTTCTGGTTTTGTTTTAATTTTAAAAATTGTTGCTCTTACAGTGGGTGCAAGGAAAAAGGCCCATATTAGCACTACCATAATCTAGCATATCGAATATAGTCTCTTTGTTAATATAAACTTATTATTATAAACACAATAGACACAATTTAAAATGAAGCTATGTTTTCAAATTCTTTTGTTCTATCAGTTATAACATACTCTACACTCAAATGTTATTTTGAGTCATTTCCCGTGCCTGATCTTGCACAAAAACAAAATAAATTAACTTTGTAAAAAAAATATTCTTCCATGTTGCTACTATTGACAGCAAATAATTAATGAAAGGGCATTATAAAAGTTTGTACTAAAACGAAAATATTTTACCTTAATCTAAATTATAGTTTTAGTTTATTTTAAGAATAATTTAAAACGTAACTCTTGTATTCATTTAAATAAAATTTTTAATTAAAAAAATTTACATAAATTCATTCACAAGTATATTTCATATCTGTACTAAAATATTAATAGAGTATATAAATTTTATATTTCTTATATCTCCTTTTGAAATCCAAATTTTGTACCAAAAATTTATTTAGGTACTAAAATATAAATTAATTTTAATTATCTAACTTATAATTTATTCATTAAAAATATATTAATTTCTAGCTAAACTTATATAATTTCTTGATAATTTTTATAGTTTTTAAACGATCTTTTTTATCTTTAATAAATATGTTTTTTCTTTTTTAAGATCTTTTTTTATATATATTTTTTCTCTTTTCAATATTTCTAAAACATCTGGTTGTATATCAGTCATATCGCTTACTTGCAGCACAAAGGCCATGCAAATTTAAATGTTTGGTAAAATTAATTATTTTTATTTCAGTACTAAAACTTGAATTTATTTATAAACTTACTTTCTGGAAATAAAATGCAAATCAAAATCAACAAATAATAAAATATTTGAAGTCCTTAAAGCTTTATAGCAATTATTTGAAATTTGTACTAAAATTTATATGATTTCTAAAAATTATTTTTGTTTATATAGATTTGAATTTGGTACTTTTTAATATCCATTACAGCTCTCTACAAAATTTTTAATATTATCATAAATATTAACTTAATTAAAGAGCAAAAATTTAATATAAAAACTAAATTTATTTTATATTTAAATAAATTTATTTTATAGTTTATTAAGTACCAAAATTTAATATTAAATTTTTTTTAATATTTTATTCTTTTTTGTATTTTATTAATTTTTTGTTGTTTTCTAGTATTTTATTAAATTTAAATTTTGTGTTATACTTAATTTTAATATTAGCACTCAAATAAACTTTAATCATTTTTATTTTTACAATCTCTAACTATAATTTTTATTTCATTGCATTTTTTTTTTGTTTTAAAACTTTAAACAATCTGATTATTATTTTTATTCAACCTATTTTTTTAAATAAATAATTATTAATCTTAGTAGCGGTTTTTTTAAAATAAATTTAACACTATAATTTTTCAATTTTTCGCTTTCCTGTGGAAAGCTTCCTCAGGAAATAATTTTTTATAATTTTTGGTTTTATAAAAAATAATTTCCTGAAGAATCTTTCCACAGGAAAGCGAAATATTGAAAAAATATGCTGTTAAATTTATTTAAAAAAGACCGCTAATAAAATTAATAATTATTTACCTTAAACAATCTTGATCTAAAAATTACAATTTTAGAGTAATTTTAGTACTTTTATCTTTAACTTTGTGTGTAAAAATGCAATTAAAGTTTCAGCATTAAGGCTAATGTATTTAAAAAAAATTCCAATTATTAGTATATTTTAAATGTTTTAAAAAATTTAACAAACAGTTTAAAATTAATTACACAATTTAGTTTTAAAATTAATTATACATTGTACTAAAAAAACATTCCGTTTTTATCGTTCTAGCTGACGTCTGATAAATTTGAAGTACTCTAATGCATACGACAAAAAATAAAGTAAAACTATATAACAAATGCGGCTGGTTATACTCCTACATACAAGTGAAGGTTAAAATTAATTTTAGTATGTCCCAGTGCTCGGCCCTTATGACTTATATGCAAGTTTACAAACCAAATAAAAAATAATTAGCGAATGAAATCTTAAATTGTTACTTTGAAACAATTCAGTAAACACCTGCACAATATTTAGCATTTGGAATTGTTATATTTTTAACGTAAATTTTCTATGGATTATATAAAGAGTGTTCCCAAATGCACAAGTCATTAGAATAACCTGCCAGCTTTGCACTGCTCTTGGTTGTTTAAATAACAATGTGATAGCTAACATTTTATTCTAGTGGAATTTGAAATTAAGAGACAAAAATATTTTCCTGTAAATATTTTATACCTACCGAATGCCACCCACGATTTAAAGGTTTAAAAAATATAATAATATTTTGCTAAATATCAATGTGAATGCATCATAAGGCTTGTAAAAAGCAGCGCCACAAGCAACAATTATATTACAGAAATTCGTTGAATTTGTACTCCATTGTTTCGGTGATAAAATTTGGCTCCCTAATGTGTGTGATATATTCATGTTGCTTTTTTATCTTATATTTTTGTTTTATCATCTGCTTACTATGGAATCTAATGTGCCATGAAGGCATAAATTTACAAACCGAAGCTTAAGGCAAAATGGTGATAAAAGATATCAATAGAAGTATCAGCATGTGTGCTGGAAGTTATTTTATGGGTGCTCTATTCCTCACACAATCCAAATCGAATCGAAAGAAATTAAAAGAAAAAAATTTTATTTAATTCAAAGTCTGTCAGAGAAAGAGTAGCTGAAACATTGTCGTGGTAAGGATCGTAAACTAACTTTTATGTGGATTATATAGTTGTGTGAGGCTGCTGACTAAATAAAGCAGGCAAAGAATAGAAGATTCTTTAAAGTAATTTTCTAAGCCAGAACACCAAACCCCTGGGATGTGCGATTAGAAGGACGGTAATATTCTTAGTCATAGATATTTAATCAAAGTATATTTTTAATATCTATCATTCGAAATCTACATACTTCTCAGATTAAATGAAGACAACTGTGAAATTGAAGCCCTGGGCAGACGTTTATCTCACATACTCTAACTATCGAAGATGAACAATGAATTTTTAGAAAAGATGGAAAGTTTAATAATTTTCTTATGCATTTGGTTAGTGGTTGGAGGGGTGAAGATTATTTTTCAACACTAGAAATATCAACTCGTATCGAAATTTTTGTCTCAAATTTGAAGCTTAGCGCATGTTTAGGCTAAAGAGCAGAAATGAAACACGAATATTTAGGAGGACCCTTAGATGAATGGACAACAACACTACTTTGAATATTGACGTCCCGACAAGGATTTTCAAGGGTTGTTATATCATGTGTAAAATCGGTAGATGTAGTGCAAATTGGCACATAAAAATATTTACGGTAAATTAGAAAGCAACAGAAAGTATGCAGACGTGTCGCAATTATTGGATTACATAAGCCAAACAAACAGACTAACCCGAATAAAGCTAAAGTCACCCATAGGCTTTAACTAGAGTTCCAGCATTAAACAAATGCTATAATAACTCTGTAATAAACCCTCGTGTCGAGAATTAACATTTGACAGCCATAAATCACTATTCTAGAGCAAATGATAGCTGAGTAAAGAGGAGATTGTTATAATCCAGGAAATATATTATATTACTTTTAGCTCGCGTCTGGATAATGTACAGCAGTTGAAAAAGATCTCAATATATTCTCCACAAAGTTTACAATTAAATACATTGAATGTTGTATAAATTTTCAAACACCCTTTATTATTAGTGGATTATGCACTATATATCTGCTGTTTCCTCTTGAATTCCATACACTCAATTGTGCATTAAAATATTTATAAAACATCAAATTTATTGTTAACTTAATACAACACATAACATACATTTTATTGTCGGCATTTCGCACTTGAGTTGTAATCAACTGTTTGTTCGTTTGTTTCAGTGTGTTTTGTATGTTTGTTGCTTCATTGGCTTGTTGCTGCATCATTGATTCAAGATAAATATTTAAATAAATGTTATATTTTCTTACTTGTGTAATTGTTGTTATTTAAATATACATACATATATATATTTTTTTATTGGTTTATTTGTTAAATTGTTTGCCCGATTGTTTAAATAAAGGCGACCCAGCAACAATGAGGAATATGTAGGTGAAGGTGTTGTTTTATTTGCATTTGAATTATTTTCACAAAATGTTTTTTTTTATTATTGCAAAAATGTTGTTTTATACACAAACAAACCAACAAACAAGCAAATAAATAAATATATTTATTACAATTATTTCTGTTTTTTTTTTCTTTATAAAAAAACGTGTTTGTGGGCGATGACACTTATTTATGGATGTCAATTAAATATATGAATTACACATAGATTAAAATTTAATTGCAGACAATTCAAAACAAAGCAATTGGTGCAATTTTATATTGTTTGTTAAAACAAGAATTAAATCTTGTTTGAAATTTAAAAAAAAATATATTTTTTTTTAAAAAGTGTAATTTTCTTACTGTAGAGCTGCCAATGTTAACAAGTCTTTGATTCAATCGATCACACATACCTGCAATGAAAATAAAGAAAAGATCATGGGATAAGATAAAAGCCAAATCAATAAAAATCAAATAAAATATATTCATTCTAAACTATAAAATTTAATTTTCAAATAAAACCTTGACATACAAAACATATTTCATGTTTGTAAGGGCAAACTGCAGTAAAGCAAATACAATTAATTATATAACCAAAGTAATTAAGACATTTGCATACGTCTGCTGAGTTAGAAATTGTAAATATATATTTGCAAATGTATCAAACGCTTCTTTACAAATGGAACTATTTTGGGAGTGCGTAATAATTCTCATTTTGTTGCTTATTTGCTTTGCTCATTTGTTTTAGAGGTTAAATTTTTGTTCTTTGGAGATTTTTATTAAAGGGTCAGTGTTAAATTCTTTATTAGCAAATTGCAACTCCAGTTGCAACAGTTCTTCATTAGAGAACTCCTGATTGTGCGAGGTTAGCAATTCAATTATGCCAGTCTCCTCTATACCTTCCAAATTAGACTCTCTAGCTAAATTAGAAATTTTTAGCCATCTTTTTTAGCCAAACACCGTTCATGTGCGATGGTTTAAAAAACTGCTATGAATCGAATGGCTTCATAATGTTGAACATTTTCTAAAACTCTAGTATGTCGATCAGTCTCACTTGAAAGAAGTTTAAATGTTCGTCGAACTTAATAACTTTTAAAAATCGATATTACTCCCTGATCCATTGGCTGAATAACTGGTGTCATATTAGGCGGCGAAAATACAAATTTCAGATTTTCTGACAAATCATCAATGTAAACTGGGTAGCCAAGAGCATTGTAATTTAAAGCCTTGAAATTTAAGAGTGCTGTTGCAATATCCTCAAATTTCTGGAATAGCACAAGTTGAAACCCAGTTTTTTGCAACAATGATATTGTTTTCCATGTTTCTTGATGGCAAGCAGGTTCTTTAGAACAACCTCTCATAGCTCTTGGATTTTCTGATTGAGAAATGAGAAATGGTTTAAATTTGTAATCACCATTTCCATTACCAACAAAGAGAAGAGAGCTGGTCTATTCTTGCACAGTAAACCCTGGTGCAGATATTTCACTTTTAGATATAAAAGTTTTGTCTCCAAAATAAACCATAACAGCGCAAACTTGAAAATCTAACGACGCACAATAAAAATTAGTAGTAATTAAGCAACGGCACAACTTGAAAAAATGCAAAATGAAAGGACGCAAAGCGAGGTATAGGTGTGCCTATATATTTTCTCTAAATAAGTATTTCTAAATAAAGTTTCAACAGAACGTATGTAAACAGCATTGAAATTAGTACTTTTCTCGAAATTTTAATTCAATTTTTTTAAATGGAAGAATTCGAAAATAATTTTTATTATAATTTGTTATATCCTTGATCTAACTTTAGAGGAAAAATTTTGAAGAAAATTTTAATTTAAATAAACTATAAAAATTAAAACGTGAATGAAATGTGCAAAACCCGACTTTATGTATTCTACATTCACTTTCTATGCCTGTTCTAGCAAAGAAAAATATACTTTAGCTTTTATTCACAACTACAAAGACAATTAATTTCAACATATTTACTATCACAATTTTGAATCACGATAGAATACTCGTGTTCATAATCTAAATAGGAAAAGTAAAATGTTGATAGTTTTTAAAATTCAAACAGCACGTATATAGATCACGTGCAGCGAAATAACAATAAAACTGATGATAAAAAATAATTTTTAAAATAATTTTTATGTACTTAAATGACTTTTATTGAAACTATGAGTTTTATACTCATAACGATAACGAAACTACGAAAAACAATGATTATCAGAAGTTACGTTTTTAAACATTCATTTTTTTGTTAGTGAACATGTGTATTCTATAAACAAAACAAGACAGTCTAGTTCTATTCTGACGGTTGTTAAATTTTGTAATATTATCAGACCTGGCAGCGTGCCGATAAATGATTGACAATGAAAAAAAACAAAAAAAAATGCCTCCATGTTGTAAATGTTTTAGTTTGAGCAGCGATGAGATATTTGTCTGGCAATCTAACAATTTAACTGTCATATTGCTTGACAAACATTTGTCAGTTCAGAATGTCGTCCAATCTACTTTAAGACAATATTAGACTCAAACCATTTCAAAACAATTATTCGTTCATGCAAAGCAAAAAAGCTTAAAAATTACAGTATGACTCAAAATAATATAAAAATGTCATACAAAACGTTTTGCAAAGAAGGGCGAAAAAGAACAACACTCGTCCAAATGCACACTAAATACTCAAAATTCTATCGCAATGCTATCTATAAACTGGCTTATTCCACAGTCCAAAATTCCCTTCCACGTATATATTTTCATAACAAATACTCTCACAAATCCATTAAAATTTTACTCCGGATGATAGAAAATGTAGGTGCTTTGATGTTATGGCGTAATACAAGCTTTACTAATGACTACTTGTATCACGACTCCATTAGGAATTTGTAGTTCCGAAGTCAAAGAATCTGAATATTTCTACATTCTCGATAGCTGTCAGTTGACGATAACCACTTTCACCCTATTTAATGAACCAAAACAAAAGCGTAATCGAGTTTTTCTAGATTCCTTTTTCCACTTTGAAAGACCACTAAAGAAATCTAAAAATCTTAGTAAATAGTGATCATAACCTAATCCAACCTGTCTGCATAATCATTTAATATTTTCTATACCTCAGCAACTATATCAAGCGAATCCAAATGTCCTAGTGTGGATCTAATTTATTTCGCCATCTTGTTTTTCGAAAAAGCTGATAATAACGAAGACAATGGTTAAAAAAATTCGATTATTGATCTTCTTGAATGATTGCATTTTTTGAGTGCCAGTGAGTGAAATGACACTCAAAAAATGTAATCATTCAAGAAGATCTAAATATCGAAATTTTTTAACCATCGTCTTCGTTATTATCACCCCTTACTGCTACCATGATAAGCCCGTTATTTTTCTTTGTAGCCTCGCTCGAAGAACGGCACAGAATATTTAAAGTCCATGACAGGAGTTATTTAGTATGTCAAGGCGAAGATATTTAGCAGTAGAAGATGAAAAGTTTGAATATAGCTGAAGAAAATTTAGCATGTGATTTAAGGTTTAAAATATGTTTACATCATTCGCGAAATGGAAAACATGTGATCACCTCTAATTCCCTACCTAAATTGGTTACTCTTCTCAGTCTCGTAAAGACCACAAATGTGCCCCCGAAGGGGAACGACTCGTATAGTTCTATTCCTGAGAAAACTCGAAATAAATCTGGCGAAATTATCACCAACATCAAAGGGAGCAAGTTTTGACAGAAGTGCACCATGCCACACTCTCTCAAACGCCTTGGAAATATCTAGAGCCACCACGCTACTCTCTCCAAAAAGGATGTTTAGAAATATGCCATTGTTCTGATAGAAAAGCTGGCAAGACGCCTGTAGAGCGCTCCCTACGGAAAACATACTGTCGGTCGCTATGCAAGCTGTTGGACTCCACGTACCTTACAAGCTAAAAATTAATCATACTTTCCATCACTTTAGAAAGTGCAGAACCAATTTGCAATTGGACGGTAATATTCAGGGTTGCTAGTCTCACCCTTTTTGCGGATTGGCGTTACATTAGCAACCTTCCAGCACTTTAGAAATTCACCGGCATGATACAACATGCTGAAAAGGGTTGGTAATGGGCGCATTAGCGTCGAAGAGCACTGTTTCAAGACTACTGCTGGTATTCCATCCGATCATCGAACTTCACGTTATTTCCACGGATTTCAGTAAGCCCCAGAGTTCTGCTAATTGTCTTTAGACTTTTATCCGTTTCTCTAACTGATTATTGAGATTGGCCCTTCGGGAGTATCGTGGTGGTTGTGGTATTGCGGCCCCAAGATGAACTGATTAAGTGGACCAGGAACATCTCGCCTTTAATAACACCAACGGGTGAATGATCTGGATTCAGTGAGCATGCTAGTCATGTGTTCTGGACCAGGAGTTGGATAGTCTCCAGCAAGGAGTAGTGGTTTGCAACTCTGTTTTAGAAGCGCTGAAATTACAACTAGAAAAAAGACATGTTGGTAGAATTATTCCTCGGCTTACTAGGGCGTGAATGACGTTGCTTTTCATTTCTAGTGGTTTGGCCACCATCTGATTAAGGCTTACAGCCAGGTGCAGATGTAAATCTTATCACGAAGTGGTCTAGGAGACTTGTTGACGTTGAGATCTGCTAAAACCATCTTTTAGGTGCCCCTGTAGGCTAGTAGGTAGTGTACTAGCTTGTCAGTATGGGGGTTGTGGGCTCGTTTCCCAACGAAGACCTTGGTTTTTTTCACTACAAAAATAAAAATTGACTGTCGGTGGGGCTGCTCAGCGGCAAAGGCATAGTCACTGGTCGCTGTGCTGTCTTTATACGGCCGTTAATTTCCAACTATCTTTCTACTTTCACCATCTGTTTCATCTCTTCTCTATCCATTTCCTTAGGAATGTAGCACGGTACTTGACTAAATTGGTATTGTTGCCTGAAGTGATACTTTTCTTTAAAAAAAAAACGCTTTTAAACGGCAAATAAGAATTTTCTGCAAATATACCAGCTAAAAGGTCAGATTTATCAACCGGGTCAGCTACTTCCAAGTGCAATTCTAAGAATTGTGTTCTGCCCCTCTGCCAGTCATGTGCTCAATTTTACACCGAACGCTTCAAAATAATGATTTTATTATCAAAATAATTTTAATATTGACCCACCGTGCAGTAACAAATACAAAAATAAACTCACATAAAAATTTATGAAAACTAATTTAAAAGACCTTTTTGTTTACCTAATGCCTCACACGTGTTTTTGTTATCATGAAACTTAACGTAACATAAGAAATCAAGGTTGAGTTCTGGTATTACACTCGTTTAGCTCGTTTAGCTTCAAATAACTGGTTGTTTTTTTTTTTTATTAATATAAATATTTATATTTTTACAAATTTATTACTTTAGAATTATCATAAAATATAGTTGAATAAAAATGAAAGGAAAGAAGGAAACATTTAACAATTAAATAACTTTTACAACGCACTAGAAGAGCTGAGTTATTTTTAACAATAATTATTTTTTAATTTTTTAATATTGAATTATTTCAAATAAACCTTAACTTCTTCAGTTAATTGCCATTAAATTTAAAGTATATTATGTACTATAAATAAAATTTTAAAAAATTTACAGCGGGTTATTTTGTACGAAATATTCAAATATTTAATCTGCGAATATAAAACATTTTTATTACCAACTCTTTGATAACTATTTCCAGCACCAATATCTCAGTGTAGTTTCATCAATGAAAAATTTGCTAAAAGCAAAATGATCAGATAAAAGAGTCATTTAGACGGTGTAATGTCCATTTAAATTACGGCTAAATACTCTTTCGACACATTCCGAGACAGAAAGTTACTCATTTTATGGCGTCATTGTTATTAAAATTCATTAAAATTCATTAAAATTCAACCATTAAATAATGAAACTTCTTGTTTGTGTTTAACAATGGCAGACAATACAAATTTTACCAAAGACAAGAAAATAAAGTTGAATGTCTTTAAAACTGAATTTAAAAGCACTTATTCGGTTTGTGCTAAAAGAAGAAAAGTAACTTGGCGCCAAAAAAATAAAAAATATAAAAACCCATGAAAAACTAAACACAATTGAAAGAATTTACTTTTACCTCTCATTGAAATAATAGTTTTTAATTAATTAACGAAACAATTAAATACATAAATAATAAAATTGTTTTAAAAAACTCACAAAATACTTATTAAAACTTAATAAAAAACTACATAAATATGTAAATTTATCTACTAGAAAAACAATTTCGGCGATGCGATCGGTATAGAAATATGCTTCATTTCTTCAATGCTACTTTACTGTCCAAATATAAAAAGATGCTTTTTACACCAGTTGTCTTTTACGAATGGTTACTTTTTATTATTAGTACCTATGTAAAAATTGCTTATTTCTTTAAGAAATCGCACATTAAAGTAACTTTTTATTAAAAGTACTTTTTACAAAAAGTACTTTTTACAAAAAATAATTTTTACAAAAAGTATTTATTTGCCTTATCGACTTTTTATAAAAGGTCCTTTTTTTATAAAGCATTTTATATTAAAAAATATTTTTCTCTAAAATACTTTTTGCAAGATACCTTTTTTCTTCTTCTTCTTTTTTCTTCTTCTTCTTATTTTCTAAAAATTATTAAAAACGTTTTACTTTGACAGAAAGTATATTTTATGAAAGGTTGTAAGTTTAACCTAATTTATTATTTATGATATTCTTTTTATTAAAGAATTTTAAATTTTTATATCAAAGGCGTCTTTTTAAGCAACATGTTTTATAAAATGTGTAAGGTAGGTCCTTTTTATATAGTACATTTTTACTTTTAAAAATAAACTTTTTAATAATAATAATAAACTTTTAAAAATAACTATTTAAAAACAAATAGTTTTTCAAAAAAGGTATATTTTATACGAAATACATTACTTTTTAAAAGGGATTTTTATAAATTTATTTATTTGAAAAAAACTCTATTGATGTAATTTAACATAAATTAAAAAAAAAAACAATTATTTTAGAGCCCTTTTTACAAAAGGTTTTTCAACTAAAATGTAGCCCTTCCAAAAAATAAGGGTTTTAACCAAAAAAACAAAAACAAAAAATACAGTAAATTATTTTAATTTTTAAACAAATTATTTTAATATAAGTACTTTTTCTAAAATGATACTTTTCATAAAAAGTATTTTTTGCCCTAACGACTTTTTATAAAGGGTCCGTCCTCTTTACAAAGGCATTTTATATAAAAAAATATTTTTCTATAAAAAGTTTTTTTCTTCTTCTTTTTTAAAAATTATTTAAAATTGTTACTTTGATCAAAAGTATATTTTATGAAAAGTTCCCCAAAGTTAACCCAATTTATTATTTATGATACTCTTTTTATTAACGAACATTTTTGCAAAAGTTGAATTTTTATATCAAAAGCGTCTTTTTAAGCAACATGTTTTATAAAAGGTGTAAAGTGTAAGGTAGGTCCTTTTGATACAACGATCTTACTTTTAAAAATAAACTTTTTAATAATAATAATAAACTTTTAAAAATAGCTGTTCAAAAAAAATTAGTTTTTGAAAAAGGATATTTTATACGAAATACATTACTTTTTAAAAGGGAGTTTTATTCAAGGGCAATTTTAGTAAAGATACTATTATATAAAATACCTTTAACTAATTTATAAATTTATTTATTTGAAAAAAAAACTTTATTGATGTAATTTAACCTAAATTAAAAAAAAAACAATTATTTCAGAGCCCTTTTTACAAAAGGTTTTTCAACTAAAATGTAGCCCTCCCAAAAAATAAGGGCTTTAACAAAAACAAAACAAAAAATACAGTAAAAAAGGTATATTTTTTATGGATTCTTAACAAGTTATTTTAATTTTTAAACAAATTATTTTAATATAAGTACTTTTTCTAAAATGGTACTTTTCATAAAAAGTATTTTTTGCCCTAACGACTTTTTATAAAGGGTCCTCTTTATAAAGGCATTTTATATAAAAAAATATTTTTCTATAAAAATTTTTTTTCTTCTTCTTTTAAAAATTATTAAAAATTGTTACTTTGATAGAAAGTATATTTTATGAAAAGTTCTAAGTTTAACCCAATTTATTATTTATGATATTCTTTTTATTAAAGGATTTTAAATTTTTATATCAAAGGCATCTTTTTAAGCAACATGTTTTATAAAAGGTGTAAGGTAGGTCCTTTTGATATACTGATCTTCTTACTTTTAAAAATAAACTTTTTAATAATAATAATAAACTTTTAAAAATAACTGTTCAAAGCCCTTTTTAGCAAAGGTTTTTCCGCTAAAATGTAGCCCTCCAAAAAAATAAGGGTTTTTAAAAAAAAATAATAAAAAAGGGCACATTTTTTATGGATTTTTAATAAGTTATTTTAATTTCTAAACAAAATATTTTAACATAAGTACTTTTTCTAAAATGGTACTTTTCATAAAAAATCCCATTTGCGATTGACAATTGTTTACTTTTTATAAAATATATTAAAAAGTATACATTTCCAATAAAAGTGCATTTAAAAGCAAATACTTTTCACTTTAATGCTTCTTGAAATATATTTATAGTAATAGCTATTTAAAAGGTATCTTAACAAAAAGTACTTTTAAAATGTTTGCATTTCATATTAAGTATATTTTATAAAAAAAATAAAAAAAAATTATTAAAAAAAACAGGTTATGTTAAAGGAAATTGTTATTTTTATAAAAGCTACTACAAGGATCATGAAACTTGAAATGTTTTGATAAAAAAGATACATTTTGTTTGGTCTAAAATAGTTACATTTTGTAAAATTCCCTTTTTTAAATGCTTTAAAGAAATTGTATCGTACTTTATACCATACCATACTTTTGAAGTTCTGTTTATTAAAACCTGAAAAATTTTTAGATAATTTCAACAGGACATCTTGGAGTCTACTAAGGCCATGGGAAAATCCAAATGTCTTTGTATCTTCATAACACTGAATAACTAGTTTCTTAATTATTATTTACTAACGCAATATTTCACACATATTTCTCGCTGAATAATTGCGCATTTAAGATGTATTTATGATGTGACAAGATGTGTCACATATCAAATATATTCGCATACAGATTTTTTCAGATGCACTTGTAAGATAGGAGTGCCGTCATCTTTGGTACATTGTAACGGTATCTTGTAGAAGAAAAACATAAATATTAGCGCCTTCTGTTAGCTGCAACATACATATAATCGCTATATGCAACACAACCAGCAACCTGAATATTAAATTTGTTTTGAGTTTTTAGCAGTGATTCCCAACTATAACTTTGGTACAAACATTGATTTTCCCCTGTCTTCTAATGATTGATGGGAAAATGTCAATAGAAAGCGTATTTAAATGCTGTTTATTTATTAAAACGACGAAATGTCTTTCTACAAAAAATTTCCTGAATTCATCTAATTCATTGATATTCGTCTAATTTGACCAGTTCCATCTAAAGGGGTTTTCAATACGAAGTTTGTTTTGTTAAACAAAATAAAACCAACAACTTAGATTAACACGATTCAAATTTTTATTGTATTACGAAGAGAAAAGTTCGACACGATCACGACCACGCTGACAGATGTAGATTCTTTCCTCAAATTTTTTAATCAATTTTTGACAAAATGGAGATCCTATTTCGTTAATCACACCAAAGATTTTGAGTTTTCAGGCTGAAATCGGTTCGATTGGCTCTGTATTGACTATGTCCTCAACATAGCCTCACGAAATATAATCCAGTGGTATTAAATCACACGATCTGGTTGTCCACTTAACTGCTGATTGTCGTGAAATTGTGCGATCAGGAAATTTGGCTTGCTATAAGTTGATCGTTTCATTAGGTATGTGGCATGTGGCACAGTCCTGTTAAAATCACATGTTTGTGTTATACACGTCGTCAAAAATGGGCCAAAATTGAGTTGTTAGCAGCTTGCGATAGCGTGAACTATTGACCGTTACCGTATTTCCAGGCACATAGCGCACTTTAAGCACACAAAGGCTTCTCAATAACTTACTTATATTTGGGTACGGTTTTCCGTCGACCCTCGTCAAATTTGGTTTGTGAACAAACCGGTTTCGGCTGTTTGCCATCTTTAGTGTTCTTTTCGTACAAAATAAAAATAATTTTAACCCCGTCGGAAAATTCAAGCACTTCTCAATAATCGCTCTAGGATTTTCACAAGCTCATACATACATTAATAAGTGAATATGGACTTCGTTTGAAAAAATGATTTTTTCAGAAAAACCAGCCGGTTGTTTCTGAATGAATTGAATAGTCGCTCGACTTCCATTCCTCCATCAGTTGATGGAGGATGGCTTCAAAGTCAAACTCTTACACAAAATTCGCCAGGTGTTGGTGGTGAATATTCCCAATTGTTGAGAACGTCGAGGAATTAACAAATTTGGATCAAATTTTCGTGGGAACAGTTGACAATTTTTTTTTTTGTTAAAGAGAAGTAGCACTTTAGGCAACAATGCCTATTTATTCAAGTACCGTGCTACATTCTTTAGGAAAGGTATAGAGAAGAGATGCGACAGGTGAAGGGTAGTTACGGAAATTAACTGTCGTACAAGACAAGACCAGTCGCCATGCCTTCATCACTGAGCAGCCCCACCGTCAGTTAATTTTTTTTGTAGTGAAAAGCAGCCAAAGTCGTTGGAAATCAACTTATAACCCCCAAACTGACAAGGGAGTACACTGCCTACTATCCTACAGGGGCACCTATTTAAGATTCCTCAAGAAAAGTAAATCAAACCTACTACGACTGTTATGTGTTCAACAGTCTCCTGTCAGTCAATTAACAAATTGTCAATGTTAAAGGAAAAGGCTTTTGTTTTCAACACTTAAATCTGAATTTTTCCTGGCACATATTAATTAAGCCAAGATTTCAGCAGTCCCTTAAAAGGTTTTCTGTGACTTCATCACTAAACAGCCCTACAGACAGTCAATTTTTATTAGTAGTGTTGGGAATCGAACCCACAACCCCCAGCCATGTAAGCTAGCACACTACCTACAACTAGCCAACAGGGGCACCTACTACTGTCAAAACAATCATGTTGTTGGAGTTGCCATAATTGAAAAACAATTTGTTTGTTAAAAATTGAAAACAACTTCTTGTTTTGCAGATAAACAGGCACTATAAATTTTCTTCAGTAAGGCTCAAGTTCATTTTAAATAGTGTTGAAGGTAGGAAAAGAAAAGAAAAAGGAAAGTTTAAATTAGATATCAGAGAAATTATATTAATTCGCTAGATCCTTGCGATTTATGTCAGCCATCTTCATCAGCATTTTTATTATACAATTAAAGGTTTTAACATCTTTGACAGTTTAGCACAACTGTTAGTTTATTTTTTTATAAGATAACAAGACGTTTTTAAACTTTAAATTATTAGAACTACATATCTCTTTTACAACCACCAAAGAGAAGAAAAAGAAAAGTGATCTTATCATGTGGCACATATCAAATTTATTAAGGCTGCATATTTTTAGAATTAACCATTTGGGAATCACTATTGTATGCTGCCAATAAATCTATACAGTTGCAGACAAAAAAATGTGTGTGTTAGCCAAAATATTTTTAGTGAATTTTAAATAAGTTTTTGCAGTGAAGCGGAGGCAAATTCACAGTTGTTTGATTTCATGATTTCTAAACGATAATTGCAAAGAATAATAGTTTTCGCCACTTTTTATTTGGGTTTTTGTCCTTTCCAATTAAATTATATATTGATTTTACCGATATTATTTTTTCTTTTTTAATATTGGTACTTTTTTAAAAGTTCTTCCAAATGGATTTTTTTCCATTAATCATCGTCTAATCGCAGCAACAGATTCAACCTAATCTTTAGAGCAGAAGCCATTTGAGGACTTTATTGTTATCACTAAAACGCACTTAATATTAAATTCTAAAATCGTCCCATTATTTTGGCAATGTAATGTCTGATTCCATATTTATTTTTTAAATTGGAAATAGTGTAACGCTTAGGATCCGTACAGTACTTTTCTGCCATATTTGTAAAACCAAATTTTTCAAATGAAATTTTCATTTAAAAATAATTTAAAATTGATTTGAATTAAATATTTTTAAAGAGATCTTTTTGAGACTAGGGGCATCTAGTTCTTGTATAAATAATTCGTACTCTACACACAGGAGGAGAAAGAGCCAAAGCCAATGAACTTTACATATACAGAAGATTGGCTTAGGTTACAGAGACTCCCAATTCCTAAATTCAAGACTAATTAACCTAAATGGATTTAAATAGTTCTGTTTCCTGTCTGGTGAAGGGAATGCGATATGGGGTACTAGTTTTCCTCCAAGACCATTTTAAATACAGTGCCAAACCATCTCGAAACCCAAATATCCCATTAAAATCGCAATTCGAAAGTTAGGAAAAATTCTGCAACCTCGAACTGTCTGCAAAAATTTCCCTATTTGAGGTTAATTAATTGCTCAACATTCTTATTCTAGTCTTTTTAATTTTGCAGAAGCTTTCAAAAAATTTAAAGATTGAAAGACTCAATCTCGTAACAAGAAATCGGCAGTAGATTTACAGTTCTTTCTCGTCTTATGTGTCTTATCGTCTTCTGTTATTTTTTTTTTTTTTTTGTTTTTTTTTAAAGAGAAGCAGCACTTCAGGCAACAATGCCTATTTAGTCAAGCACCGTGCTACATTCTTTAGGAAAGGGATAGAGAAGAGATGAAACAGGCGGTGAAATTAGAAGGATAGTCGGAAATTAACTGCCGTATAAAGACAGCACAGCGACCAGTGACTATGCCTTCATCGCTGAGCAGCCCCAACGACAGTCAATTTTTATTTTTGTAGTGAAAAAAAAATCAAGGTCTTCGTTGGGAATCGAACCCACAACACCCATACTGACAAGCTAGTACACTACCTACTAGCCTACAGGGGCATCTACTTCTGTTATATAGCGTTGCTAGGAAATCATTAAAAAGACAATGGAAATTATTTAGGGCAAATATTTCAAATAATTTTATACTTTCTAAAGTATTATTCAAAACTGTGTATTCGTTATTTATGACTCTGAGTCTGTTGTTTTTTTTTTTTGGTTGCTACTGTAGGTCTGCATTTCTTTGAATGAACGACATAGATTTTTGTTTATACAAACAAAATTAGGAATTCAGACTTTTATTTATTTATTTTATTTTTATTTTTATTTTTAATTTCAAGATTGGAGTTTTGTTTCTTTCTACTTTATGATCAACATATTTTACTCGTGGTATTTTAGAGATAAGAAATACATTTTTATCATTAAAAATTAATGAATGCAGTGTTAAGAAAGCACACCTGTGCAAAACAATTGGGTTGAAGTTTATAAATTCATTAAGATAAATCTTGTTGTGTATTTTTACTATAGAAAAATATTTCTGGAATTCTGGCCAATTATCACAAAAGTAATAAATTTTCGAAAATGATTGTGAGTGGTTCTTAGTGTTATACGCTTCTGTTTTGTTACATAATTACTCTTATTTCCCCTTATTTATGAAAAAATTAATGTTTCAGGGTTATGTTCTGCTTAATGATTTTTATAAATATAAATTCTTTTTCGCTATCGCTCAATCGCTTAATTTATGATACTATCGTAAATAAGAAAATTACAATTTTATTTAAGAAAATTGGGATGCTTTTGATTGGCCACACTAATACTACAATTTTATAACTTTTACTGCGGCAAATTTACAAAAATCTCCTGTCCGACGAAGCAGACATCGTAATTAAGTCAGCCATGACTGGTGTTTTATTTTGCCTGAATATTTTTTGCAAATTGCGCGAATTTTGTATTTTTGAAAGTTTCTAAAAAATTTAAATCTTTTAGAATTACTTCTTCAGAAAATTAAATTTTATATGTTTTTCAAAATCTTGCAGCGAATATACTTTAAGGGAAATATTTCTGGCATTTCGGATTTTCTTCTTCAATTCAAGCGCTTTTTTTTAATATTTAATTTTCAATTAATTTGGATTTTTTCTGATGTCTTAAATCACGATTTAAATAATTTTTTACGGCACCAGTCTTCGGCTATCCGATTGCTGAACATGAATTCGTATTAGGAAACGAATGTTAGCGGCTGTAGAATAAGAGGAGGTTAAGGAAACATAAAAAGTAATTGGGTACTACAGCAGGCTTCTAACGAAGTCCGAAAAAAACTATTGCATTACACGACTGGAGCTTTTAGCCATGCTGGAGTGTATGAAACATTACCATACCCACTACTTATATGGTCAGCACTTTATCCTAAGAACAGACCACTCAGCATTGAATTGTTTGCCGCATCTCACACGCTGAATTGAAACTCTGAAGAGCTATAACATCAGTATTGCGCACAGTAAAAGCGGAAAAGAGAACTTAGCTGATGTCCTTTCATGACGGCCATGCAACGGAAAGGGCACAAAAGGAATCCATCTGTGATGTGAAAATTGGCTCAGACAAAGACTAGTCTTAGGCCCCGAATGAGGGCCCCTATTCGACAAAAATTTAATTGGCTAAGCGAGAGAGCAAATGACTGAAGCATAATGAAATTTCGGTAAAGGCTGGGATTGGGAATGCACCGATGTCATAACTACAATGAATTTATTTATCGAGCCAGCAGTTACTTAATGGTCACAGCGGCGATTATCTGAGTGTAACAAAAAATCTAAGCACCAGCAATTTTTTAATAAATATTGCGGTCTTACAAATGAATCTTTTTTACTTTTTGTCTTTCATGGATTTGGATTTGGATTTTTCGAGCAATTTGGTACGAGTTTTTCATTATTGAGGGAATTGCTATTAAGTCTAAATTTAAATTTAATTATTATTATTCGACCTTTTTTTCTTGAATATATGTAAAGAAATTTATTAATAAATTCCTTTATTTAAACCACTGTCATATATAGTATAAGAAGGCATTACTTAAGGATTCGGATATAAAATAAATGTTGAAGAAAAGAGTACAAAAAACAGATTTGAGGGTAGAAAAGAAGATATATAAGTTAAAGAAAATACTAATTCATTGGCATTAATTGGTAGGTATTATAGAAAGAAAGGAATTGGCATTAGGTGATAAACTTTAAATGTCGTTTCTTTGATTTCAGCTGAATAGATAAAACTTATAGTTAATAAGAATTATATTATTATGAAGTAATAAAAGAACTTTGATTTCAAAGAAACTCAGCTTAGTTTATTAATTTGGTGTACTATTCCAGAGCATAAAAACGCTTTTTCTTAATTAGCATTTATAAGTATTAATCTTAATAATGGTCTTTTTAAATAAATTTATCACATATATTTTCAATATTTCGCTTTCCTTTGGAAAGCTTCTTCAGGAAATTATTTTTTTTTTATTTTGTGATATTCTCACAAAATATTTATTATTAAAAAACATATATCTGAAATTTATTACTGCGCAGGAAAGCATATCCACATGGCCATTTCACTACTGCTCCCATATATCTCAGTAATAGATTTTACCTCAAATTTTATATATAAAAATTTAAGATTCTTCTTATGTCTCAAGCAAATATTTTGAAAATATATATTTTATTTTCTATCTTTCTTTTCTTTTTGAATTTTGTTGTCTTTTTGCTGTGATGGTTTAATAAAAACTCTCATTTGATCAATTTGGCTTAAAATATAACTCTTGAATTTTCTCTACAAAATTTAGGAGAAAATCCACTGATGAGCTATTTGAGCAATAACGAAGCGGCCATATGGATATGCTTTTCCCCCGCAGTTATACACTGTAACGGTGAAAGTCGTATCTCGTTTTCACCTACACAACATCACCACCTCATTATACTTTTCTTGATTTTGTTTATGAATTACTATTATTATTATTACTTATAGTTATTATTTTTTATTGTTATTATTTTTTTTTTATTATTATTGAATTCATCCATTACTTTAAGATTTATAAATTATTATTTAAATTAACGGCCGGGAACGTAAGAGCGCCACCTGTGAGTCAGAGACAACAGGATAAACAACACAGTCAGCTGTGATGTAGATAAAAACTCACCGCTGATAGTTGTCATGCGGCCATGATGGATAATATGTGTGTGTGTGTGTGAATGTGTGTAGCCACGCACATGTATATAAGGCGGAACATTTCATGAAACAGGGATCAATTGGCAGGGAGATCGCCTGCAGATAAGAAGTCTTTTGGACAGGAGTTTAATACTCCGCAATAACTTCTTATCAGCAGAAAGCAAGTAGATCGCCTGTAGGTAAGAAGCTTTTGGACAGGAATTTAATATTCCGCAAAAACTTCTTGCCTGCAGACAGCCCGCCTGCCGGTAAGAGATCTTTTGGACAGGAATTTAATATTCCGCAAAAATCTCTTATCGACAGTAAGGCTACAAGTGGTGGAAGTTTATCTTCTACCGGGGATAAGCTTGACCGTGCGACTGAGGCTGTGGAGGAATTTAATATTCCCGCAGTATCATTTCACCCGGCCAAGAACTCCCCGCGATCACTGCTGCGAGGATAGTGCTTAGTTTACCGCCGCGGCCACCTGTGCCGCCGCCATCTATACCGCTGCCGCCTCTACCGCAGCCATCTGCACAGCAGCCATTGGTGCCGCTGCCACCTCTACCGCAGCCATTCGTTCCGCTGCCGCCTTTACCGCAGCCAGCTGTCCCTCTGCCGCCAGGACCACTACTATGTCCTGCAGCCAGTGTCGCCGCCGCCTGTACCTCTGCCGCCAGTACCTCTACTAGGTCCTGCCGCCGCCGCCTGTACCGCTGCTGCTTGTCCCGCTGCCACCCGTATCGCTGCCGCCTGAACTGCTGCCGTTATTATCACAGCGCCATCTTGACCGCCGCTGCCTGCAACGCTACCGTCTGTATGACTGTTGGTGTCCCTACCACTGCCCATTGCCTCAGCGAGCTGACTCCCTGTTCTTCGGCTACAATTCCCTACCGTCCACTACAACAAGCCACCTTGTAAAGATTAGTGAATAAATAAATTTGGTGTTAAGTTTTATAAAGTTATAAAACATTGCGTGTCATTCATTCTACGGTAATAAACTACTAAAATTTGCAACGACCCTGGCCGCCGCTGTCGCTATCCCAGCAACCAGCGGAAACGTGTCGTTACAACACTTAAAATATATTTTTTGAATAATAAATATTTTTTGAGAATATCATAAAATTTATATTTTTAAAGGCTAGATCCGCACAATATAACACAGATTAAGTTTAAATTTAGCTTTATGTGGAATAAAGATTTTTCGACCTTTCCTTTACATTCTTTTATAGACTGAACCTTCTTAATTTAACTTTCAATTGGTTTTACTCGTTCATATATTTCAATGTCTTCGTTTAAGTTTGAATGGAATAAATAATTTTTTCTATGGTTTTGGTGTTTTTTTTCCTTTCGCCTATTTGGAATTTGGAGTTAAGTGGTCAAGTGGATATATTTCAATATTACTTTTAAACTCCCCCTTGGGGGCACATTTTATAAGCCTTTATGGATCACACAACCATCTAGACTTGTGTCTTTCGGGGGCAAAAGGAAGCCCAGTCCCCTTCAAGGCTAGCAGGAGCCAACTGGACAATCCACTATACTTCCAGGGGAATCAGTAAAGCCCCAGAGTTCCGCTATTTGCCTTTTTAGCCTTTAAGCTGTTCTCTGACTGATTATTAAGGTTGGCCCTTCGGGAGTGTCGTGGTGGCTGTGTGTTTCGAAGCCTTCGTTTGAGTTTGTGGGTCGGATCATTCATAATGAACACAATGAGTGGTCCAGGTCCAGTGAGTATGAATGCCGTCGTGCTCTTAAATAAATTAAGCTTCATGCGTTCTGGACCAGGAGTTGGATAGTCTGCAACTCTTCAGCAAGAAGTGACGGTTGCTTCGGGCTTTTGGAGTTGCAACTAGGAGTGACCGGAGGATATACGTATCCGAAGGCCTTCCAGGGCGAGGATGACGCTTCATTTCATCCACAGTGGTAATGATCTACCATCTGATTAATGCCCACGGCCAGGTGCAGATTTACATCTTATCACTTCATGTCATTACTTTTAAACTAGTTTTTCAGGCGTATTGCCCATTTAAAACTTTTTTTGTTGAAAATTTTGTAGAACTTGGAAAGTATTTAAAGTTCTTTATTTTTATCATTTAATTTTAGGTCTTAAGACACATATGTCACATTTGATCACTGAGATTCTTGAGATCTCTAAAAATTTTTTTTAAAGCCTGTGCAGACGGCCATAAAAACCCGCAATAATTTCCAAATATGTACACAAAAAAGTGTTAACCCGTATTACTAACCCCCATAACCGCCATTTAGCAAGTTGATGCTTTTCAACCATATAGCCCTTCACACTTACTGCCATTGCACTTTGTTTGTAAAAGTGTTGAAGAGTGTTCACTTTCAATTTGGTTTTTCTTTTGTTTTTCCCACAACGTGCGCTGAGTGTTGAGCAAAAGTTTTTATTTTCGATAAAAAAAACAGTTTTTTTTGCACATTTACCCACAACAACAACAATAACAGTAACAACACCAGCAGGAGCAATAACGAAATTGCACAAAATGTTGAATATGGGTCATTGTGTCATCATGGAAATGATGAAAAAAAACACAGTTTGATGTTGTTTACAATAGAAAATATGGGGCAAAATGTAAAAACGTAATTTTGTGTGTATTTGTGCATGAGCGAGGAAAGGAGCTAAAAGTTTTAACAGATTTATTTTGCGAATGTATTTGGAAAATATTTTCTGTAGTGTACTTTAAGCTGCACACTTAAACTTGCAGCAGTTTCTGAGAGCCTGTTGATTATACAACATGTTGCCTACATTATTTGTTATTTTGTGTTGTTTATAACCAAAAATATATTATATAGTTAACTATAATTTATTTAAGCCATAAGTGCCCCTTATTGAACACAAGAAAAGATTTTTTTAATATTTTATAAATTAAAAACTTTATTGTGATATTTATTGTTCACTGCAAGTGGAATGTATGCAAGTAAATAAATGTATCACCTATTTTGCAATGCCTGTAAAATGCATTTTATTTTTTATTTAGACTACCTAGCCTTTAGGAATTGACCCCAATTTGTAAAATGATGTTTGCTGAAGTTGGAAAAAAAAAGGATTTATGAAAACCAACATGAAGGAAGAGTGTGCGATAACATTATTTTGAAAAGTTTATGCAATAAAAATGGCAGCCAAGTATTTGCAGTAGTGATGGCACGACTAATGATAAATAAAAACGGATAATAAAAAGTAATCACTATTTTATACAGCCTATAATTTTAAAGGGTAGAAAATTTCATTTCAAGTAATTCAGTGATCCACGATATATTTTAATAAATATATTAAATGTAGATGCTGTATAAATTTAACATAAATTCAAATTCAAAAATAAAGCGGATTACCAACGGTTACATGCTTGATGAATTTTTTAGATTCACGCAATGAAAAACTATGTTTGTGGTATATTCTCTGACACATAAAATGGTTGTGGTAAATAAATTACGGTTCAAGTTGGATTCCAACTTAGTGTGAATTTCAAAAAAAAAATTTCTTAAATTTCAACAATAAATTAATTCTAATGTTGCAGTAATCATCTACAAATAAAAACAATATTTGTTAACTATAATATATTAATTATAAACATATATCGTTTGTTCTTACGTAATAAAATAATGACCTAAAACAATCAAACAATACTTGAATGCTGGATGCTTTTCTTCTCAGTTCAGTCCTTTGCATTTGAATTTCTTGTCGAAAATATTGGTAAAAAAGGTAAATAAGTAAAATCAACGATTACGGTAATTAGTGGTGCAACACATGTCATATTTACCTCAGTTTGCTCTATTTGTCCATTGTGTGAACAAATAAATTCATAACAAACACTTTATTTAATAACTATTAAGAAATATGAATCATTCATTATTACTGTCACCCCTAACTTTCATAAACCCAATTAATTTCTAAAATCCTTCATCGTTATCACCTAAACTAAGAATTACATAAAATGTGACAGAACTGAAAAACTACATCGATCGATCGAATTTGATATTTGGACTTACCATTAGAAATAGAAAAAGCAATAACCCTAAAAATTCTTAAAAGTTAAGAACTCTAAGCTTTGGCTGCTCCGCTAATTTTAATTCCAACTTCTGCATTATCAAAATAGGTATTTAAGAAAAAGATAACACTCGTACTAATATATGACCACACTGGCTAAATATACTTATTGCAGAGCAATTGACAATATTTAATTATAATAAAATATACTTAAATATACTAAAAATACTCAAATATATTAAAATATACTAATATATATTAAAGTATACTAAAGTATACAAACATGTATTAAAATATATGAAAGTTTTCAAAAACACATTCAAATGTACTAAATTATGTTTTAGTATATATGCTAAGATATATTTAAAAAAGTACTAAAATATACTGAAATATATTAAAATTTAATAAAATATTTTAAAATATATTTAAATATATTAACATACTAAAATATTAGAATATATTAAAGAATGCTAAAATATACTAAAATCTACTAAAAAATATTAAAATATACTAAAATATATATAAAAGTATACCAGCATATATTAAAATATATGAAAGTTTTCTATAACACATTCAAATGTACTAAATTATATTTTAATATATATGCTAAAATATATTGAAAAAAGTACTAAAATATACTGAAATATATTAAAATTTAATAAAATATTTTAAAATATACTTAAATATATTAACATACTAAAATATTAAAATATATTAACAAATACTAAAATATATTGAAATCTACTAAATTATACTAAAAAAAATTAAAATATACTAAAATATATTAAAGTATACTGACATATATTAAAATATATGAAAGTTTTCTAAAACAAATTCAAATGTACTAAATTATGTTTGAGTATATATGCTAAAATATATTAAAAAAAGTACTAAAATATACTGAAATATATTAAAATTTAATAAAATATTTTAAAATTAACTTAAATATATTAACATACTAAAATATTAAAATACATTAAAAAAATTCTAAAATATACTGAAATCTACTAAATTGTACTAAAAAAAATTAAAATATACTAAAATATATTAAAGTATACTAGAGTATACTACACATTCAAATGTAGTAAATTATATTTTAGTATACATGCTGAAATATATTAAAAAAAGTACTAAAATATACCAAAATATATTAAAATTTAATAAAATATTTTTAAATATACTAAAATATACTTAAATATATTAATATACTAAAATATTAAAAAATATTAAAGAATACTAAAATATATTAAAAAATACTAAAATATATTAAAAAGTACTAAAATATACCAAAATATTTTAAAATTTAATAAAATATATTAAAATATACTAAAATATACTTAAATATTTAAACATACTAAAATATTGAAATATATTAAAAAATACTAAAATATACTAAAATCTACTTAATTATACTAAAAAAATATTAAAATATACTAAAATATATTAAAGTATACTAACGTATACTAGCATATATTAAAATATATGAAAGTTTTCTTAAACACATTCAAATGTAGTAAATTATATTTTAATTTATATATTAAAAAAAGTACTAAAATATACTGAAATATACTAAAAATTAATAAAATATACTAAAATATTCTAAAATATACTTAAATATAAATATAATTAAGCATACTAAAATACTAAAATATATTAAAGAATATTGAAATATACTAAAATCTATTAAATTATACTAAAAAATATATAAATATACTAAAATATATTAAGGTATACTATAGTATACTAACATATATTAAAATATACCAAAATATATTAAAGATTACCAAAACATTTTAAAATATAGTAAAATATAATCTAATACTAAAATAAAACAATGATCACAGTTACGCCACCATGACGTAATCGGGTCTCCGGACTTATCAATGTTAGCACAAAATCAGAATACTGCATTTATTAAAGCTATTAATAGAGTGCTGAGGTGTCTAAGTTATTCGGTGAGAATATTTGATGGATAGTTATATTTATGACATTCATTATACTTTTCGAATAACAGACATCTCTACACGACATGACGAGACATTCTCAACTGGAACCCATTTAGGTGTCTGGCCGTTATTCAACTTGCCGTATTAGATACCTATCTGCATTATAAGGAAACATAACAATTAGCAGTACCCATGCTGTTGAATCACCTGAACAAGAACGTTCTGTATAAAATGCTGGTAATAGACCAGATGAGCGAAAATCAAGAACAGCCAACTTTTAATGAAACGTGCAACTTATAATTGTATTCAAAAGAATGTTTTAAGGCTGCTGGCTATAGTTCTATAATAGTTCTATTGAAAGGTCGGATTTAATACTAAGCCTTTATGCCTGCCGCACTTTTTTAGTGATCATGACAGCCCAATAGTATCGATTTCAATGACTGTAGCTTTGTTTACAATGACTATTGGCAAATTCCTGCTGAACTTTTTACGGTTATGTACTGGCGAAGGCTTTAACCATAAAGTAAACTCTTAATAGCAGCTACCAAAACCGCCATACCATAATTTATGTTTTCAAAAAGTTTTTCTTTCATAACTTTCAGTGCAAACTTGCAGCCGGTAAACCATACAAGAGACTTAACCCGTAAGTTACTCTAAATTAAAACACTAATAGTTAATGATGGCATTGTGTCAATTTGGTGAGCTAATTTTGATACAGAAGTAAAACGAATTGCATATAATTCGTCAGAGAATTCTTGGAATTATGTTTTGCATACAGGAAGCTTAAAATCAATAGATTTCGCTTTCTAAACTGTGCAATTTGTTGAATTTGTAACTTTAATGCCAAAACAGGGTAAACTAGATAACGTAGCTATCAAAAGCAAGTACTTTAATACAATAAAATCCAGAGCTGCATTTTTTTTTGGGTTGCAGCTGTAGATGACGAATTTGTAAAATTTATTACAGCCGATAAAAGCTCCCCCAATTTGTTATTTGAATTTTTCTTTTAAAGTGCCAAATAACTCTTGAAAATTTGGTGCAATTGGAACAAAAATACACTGTCACTAAATTAAACTATCGTTGCAGTCATCTAAAGGGCAGCAGGTTATTTATACACAAAAATAAATAAATCACAGCAATTACACAATTGGTGCCATAAAGTTGCTTGTATATAAAAATGCACCAGTTGAGTAAAATAGAAAAGGTTTCTCGCGCCGCTTGTGCCGGCAGCAGCAGCTGTATGTTACAATATGGTTGCATCATGTATTCTGGTCACAAACATGAATCTAATAAATTTTTTTTGCTTTTTTTGTTGTTTATTTCCACGTTCAATGTAATTTATCATATTTATGCAAAATAGGTTTTACGAAAGGAAAAAGAAATAATAAATATTTGTAGTTGTTGTTGGGAAGCAGTGTACAAAAAACACTTGTGGCGTGATATGGTTTTATTTTATTTTATTTTTATTTTGTAAATATTTGTTTGTGCTGGTAACATTTTAACAAGTGGCATGAATGACGTTAAATTTTATAATCTAGAAATATCAACAAATTAACAAAAAAATATTATGTATGGAAAATAAAAATGTCTAACATTGATCATACTAAAATAAGTCAAGAAATACTTGTCGTAAATTATTTATTTTAAACAAGTTTGCAACTTTTGATTATTATTATTTTTATTAAAATTTTAAAAATATTTAAGAAAGTGTAAGAATAAATTTTAATATTTTCTGTACCACTAGGTTAACAATATGAGAACAAGGCCTCGTTAAAAGCAGCAAGGAATGCAATAATTTATTTCTAGTCAGAACTAATTTTGATAAAAATGGATTCTTAGGTACGAATTGATTTTTATACATAATTTGCGATATCTATTTCTCACATTCGAAACTAGACTGGTGGAGAGGGGAAATGAACCTATAGCTGTTATAACAAGGAATTATGAATCTAGAATTATTAACATATAAATATTGTATTTTTTAAATACAATCGAAAGCTTCCTAAAATACGAGTTAGCTGCTGCTTCAATAAATTTAACTTATTTTTTAAAAACCCAACAAGTTATAAATTCACAAGAAACACATAATGATTTCCATCACTATTTATAATCGAAACTACAGTGTGTACGCCGGGAAGGTATACTACTTTGTTTTGCCGCCATTTTGGTAAACATTCGTATTGGCAGTTCATATTTGGTAGTCGTGAAGTGGACACCTGACAAATTTATTATGAAAAAATATTAAATAAATCAACGCGTTTTAATCATTAAAATATTTTATCAAAATCAATCATCGATTACTGTGACGATGAGAAAGTTACGTGAAATTTTTTGCAAAAAAAACATACCAACAAAGCACACTATTGATGATATGTGCGTACAAAGAGAACACTGAAGATGGCAAACAGCCGAAACCGGTTTGTTCACTAGCCAAATTTGACGAGGGTCGACGGAAAACCGTACCCAAATAAAAACACACTATTTAACGTGTAGTAAATGATGTCGAAGAAAGAGGGTCTGTGGCTGATATACCAAAGTATGGACCATAATATACTGCACGGTCGGCTGAAAACATAAATGCTACTCGAGAAAGTATTTTAAACAATCCTGACGCCGTGCTCAGTAGCTTGGTTTTTAAAGAACAACTTTGGCCACAAGTTTGCACAAGGATTTGCATTTGTTTCCATATAAGATCCAGACTAATTACTTCGCCCCACTTATGCCAATAGAATGTTACAGCTCGGCCATGACAACCCCAATTTTCAAGGGAAATATCAACATTTTCATATGAATGAATAAATAAATAAACAAAATAAGTCGGTTTTTAGGATTAAAAACTCTCAAATTATTCAACAGTCACCTTTGCATCAATTAATAGTGACAGTTTGCTGTACAATTTGGTAGGAAGGCATTATGGACCTTACTTCAAGGAAGGAGCAATATCGTGATGGGATTGAAAATTTTTTAACGCCACTTGATTAACATGTGGTATTAACAAGACGGTACCACATCACATACAGCCAGGATTACAATAGATTGAAAGAGGAAAGAGGTCTCGCAGTAATGGTGATGTTGATTGGCCTACACGATCGCTTGTTTTAACTGCTCCTGTTTTCTTTTTGTAGGGATTTCTGAAAAGCAAGGTTTATACTGAAATTAATGTGAAATTTATGAGAAAGTAATGAAAAATATGCTCAAAAAGGTTCACATTTGTGAGGCTAACAGAGGCGAACATTTATCTGACATGGTATTAAATACATAATTGCCGAAATTAAATAAAACATTTAACAATATAAGATCCATTCTCTTTCCGACGGACAGCTTGTACTATAAATTTTTTTTCTTATGCAATGAAAATGAGCTCGCAACGCTTAAAAGGACTATAAAATTTTATCCCGTTCACCAGTCCCTAGAAAGCCGCAACTAGACAATCCAACAAGTGTTTTTTATGTCATTTCTTTATAAAACATTTAATTTTTTCATTTGCATTACATAGCATATCCAAAAACTAATGGTTATTTCTACAAGAGATATTCATTTTTTATTTTAACTTACAACAAAAAAAAAATTATTTACGATGAATTAGTCATGTTTAGTTTCAAAGATTTATATAGCCAATCGTGTCACATTCCACTGTATTCACTTCAAATCTATTTTAAATTTCAAAGCATTCATTTCGATTCATTATTTTCTTCTTCTTTTTTTTTTGTATTACAAAATTACATTGTTATTGCTTCCTATTTATTGACTAATGACACAATGTTAGAGTGACCACTTTCGTTTATAAGATGGCGTAAAATATTTATTGAAACCAAAAATAATGCAACTTTTCTATTGTTAGTCAGGCTTGTTAGAGTTTTGAAACTGGAACAAAGGCTTTATTTGCTATTATGCTACAATGGCGTTAATGCTAAGTTGCATAGTAACATGCTAAATAATCAAAGAAAGCCACCACGTTGAAAAAGATACAATAAATTTACAACTTTAAAATAAATAGTGATAGTTTTTAAGCATACACATACAGATGACTATTCAAACTATATTTTTCGAAACTGTATTTATATATTTCAGAATCCGGAAAAAATAGATTTAAGAAATTCTTATTTCCAGCATTCTCAAAAATCAATCCTCATTGGCATCCCTAGCTGAAATGAAATATATTTTATTTTATTCTAGTTTTTAATAATGCCAGATTCACTCCTTTAAATCAACATAATATTGCCGGACCTCATGCATTACTTGATTGTGAATTAAAATTTAATTAAGATTATAAAAATTATGGAAATGTAAAAGCAAAATATATAAAAATTTGTTTTTAAAATATTTTAGCAAAAGTGGTCACTCATTTTGCTGTCGCTTTTAAATGAGGATTTTTATTTATACACTAAAAGTACAAAAAAATATGCACAAATAGTTTCACATACATACAGTTTGTTAAATAATTTTTCGAACTAGATACAACAAAAGATCTTAATCTTAATGTTAATCTCTTTTTTAATTTTTCAAATTAAAATTTCAAAAATGCCGAATAAATACAAAAACTTAAATTGTACTCGAAACTAAGCGATCATTATATGAAATTATTGCTCAAAATTTAATCGTTTATTTGATTGACAGCCACTGTCGCAACTGTCTTAAGAAGAGAAAGAAGAAGAAAGTAAGATTATTTACAATTCATTCACACAATCTACGGTGCTTTTAAAACTATGTTCAGCTTCGTCACACATCTCATATCTATAAAGTATTATCCAACAAACAAAAAAAAAATAGAATGCTGAAAATGCAGACTGCACGGAGTAGAAGAAGGCCAAATGCCCCCTAAAAAATATATTAAAGAATACCGAAATATACTAAAATCTATTTAATTATACTAAAAAATATTAAAATATACTAAAATATACTAAGGTATACTAGAGTATAATAACATATATTAAAATTATACTAAAATATATTAAAGAATACCAAAATATATTAAAATATAGTAAGATATATTCAAATATAGTAAAATATAATCTAATACTAAAATAAAACAATGATCGCAGTTACGCCACCATGACGTAATCGGGTCTCCGGACTTATCAATGTTAGCACAAGATCAGTATACTGCATGTATCAAAGCTATTAATAGAATTCTGAGGTGTCTAAGGATCCGTAGGTTATTCGGTGAGAATATTTGATGGATGGATATATTTATAGTTACCTTATAGTTTTCAAACCATTTTATATAAATAAATATATCAGGGGTGTTTTTTGATAATAAAAAGTGTTACCAAGTATAAAAATCATCTCACATTTAAAATTGCAAAAATGCATTTTACTCTAAAACAGGATAATTGTAGCCATCACGATACAGTAATTGTAAAAAAAAATAACTAAATGTGGATCAACCACAAAATATCGGAGATCAAGTACCAGCACCGAACACCAATTTTTTTTCTTGACAAGCGCGTAATCAGGCAGTATTGCCAATTAAGTATTGCTAATTAAAGTCGAGAAATTCATAAATCACGGACATGTTAATCCACCTTCGAAGTATGAAATGCACAAATTTTAGAACAAATAGCGAGATTTCAATTTAAAAGGGGTTAAAACATCCGACTCATTCCAGTGGAAAGTAAAAATTTAGCTGGATACGGAATAAATAAAATAATTTGATTAATTTGATAATTTGATTTGATTATTTTTGAATTTGTTAATCAAAGACTTTTCTCAATTTTGATTAATTATTTATATATTCTTCTTTTCTGTTTATTCTGATGATGCCAACCAATGATTTGGCGAAATATTGAAAAAATAATAAAAAATAGAGTTTTTAAAAATTTCTTATTAAATAATAACCTAGTGTTTAATAATTGACTACTAAAAAATATTAAAAAGGTCAAATAACTATTATTATTATATAATTTGATTAAATTTTTTTTAATAGAAAAGTGTGTATTTATGGTAAGACTAGTAACTTAGATGAAATAAAATAAAAAATAAAATGGCTCTTTGCTTGAAAACAAGCGCTAGTTAACAGCATGGAATGGAAGTGTGGAATAGAAATATGAAGCTTCTTCTCCTTCTTCTTTCACCGCTTGCCTTAATCTGGCTGTATCTCATTCATAAAGAATTTAGTAAGATTTCAAGATAAGTAAGTGGACATTGGTGCTTGTAGCACTGCCTTAAAAAAAGTTTATTTTTTCTTATCTTTCAGATAATACAGCAAGTTATTATTCCCATTTTCGTCACTTCGGTTTTAATATCACCAATAAATTATATATTTTCAATTCCCAATCCGAGACTTTTACTAAAACAAGTTTAAAAATTTTCAAAACTAAAATTTAAATAATACATATTTAAAAAACTTTAAATTAAATTACTACGTTCGAAAACTTATGTATGATACTATACTTACAGCTACAATCATTTATTCTATATAAATAAACTCACTGCATAAAATAACAAATTTACTCGCATTCGTACTTGATGCTAAATATCTATTTGGTAAGTGGCAATGTCGCACCGAAAATAAATTTAAGAGACAAAAAAAAAAACAAATAAATGAATGTGTAAAATAAAACGTAACAGAGAAAAAAAACTTAACGTAATTTGTAGATTTTTTTTATTGAAAATAATGTGACAATGACACAATTTTATTTTTTTGTTTTTTCCTTTATAAAATAAATTAAAACAAAAACGCACAGCTTCAAATAATTTGTATAGTTAAATAGCATAACAAAAAATACATACGCAAAAAATGCAAAATATACAGAAGTTTTTCTATCGAGTGGATTATTAAGAAAAGGTCTAATGAATAAGGACCTAAAAGCCAAAGGTAAGAAAAAAATTATTTACTGTAATAACAAATAAACAAACAAAGCAAGCGATTTTTAAAAACCACACTTGCAACTATGAGGTGTAGGGAATTTTTCTTAGCAGGTTTTATTATTATTTTCAGTTGTTGTTATTATAAATTAAATGTGAAATTAATATTTCACAAAACAAAAAATAAAAAAAAAGCACACACGGAGGAAGTGAATAAAGTATGGTTACAAGAACCATGCTCTATGTATCAAAATATGATTGCGGTAAACAAATTACAGCTGCATTAGGCATGATAAATTAATTTATACTAACATTTAATCACTATATGGTTATCACTCACAAAAAGTACATATTCTTTGGTTAACTCTACCTAATTAATTTCTGCTTAAATTTCAACTATCCAAAATAATATCGTGCTTCTAACCATAATACATTCAACATAATTTGTGAAGTTTATTTTTGCAACGTAACGAAGAAATCGAAACGAATGGAAATTGGATTTGGAAAATATTTAGCCCTTTGATAAATACTTTTCCAATAATCACAATATAATTTAATTACTGTAAACACCAGTAACGATCTCAAACATTTCTACTAAAAATTAAATTTTTCTGACTAATTTCGAATTATCACTATTATAACACATGAAAAGCGCGTTAATCAGTCAGTTGCCAAAACATAATTGTTGAGGAGAGAAGCAGGCAGTATTGCCAATTTAGTATTGCTAATTAAAAGTCGGGAAATTCAAAAGTCACGGATATGTTAAGGTGAATTAACGCAGTATAAAATTTTAGAATTTAGAAAAAAATACTGAGATTTGAATTCAAAGCGGGTTAGAACATCCCACTCATCCCAGTGGAAAGTAAAATTTAGCTGGATTTGGAATAAATAAAATAATTTGATTTGATTATTTTTGAATTTGTTAATCAAAGAATTTTCTCAATTTTGGTTAATTATTTATATATTCTTCTTTTTTGTTTATCCTGATGATGCCAACCAATGGTTTTGCGAAATATTGAAAAAATAATAAAAAATAAAGTTTTTGAAAATTTTTTATTAAATAATTACCTATTGCTTAATAATTGACTACTAAAAAATATTAAAAAGGTCAAATAACTATAATTATTATATAATTTGATTATTTTTTTTTAAATAGCCATTGTTGCCTGAAGTGCTACTTTTCTTTAAAAAAAAAAACATTTCTACTAAAAATTAAATTTTTCTGATTAATTCGAAATATCACTATTATAACACATTACAGTTTCAGAAAAGAGAAAACGAAATTTTAGTTTAAAAGAATAAAACCAAAAAATTGTATTATTATATTTAAACGTTTGGAATTACAAGTATACACTAATATGTGGCTAGAGTGCTCGGAGTTCGAATCAAACGTTCTTAATGTCGCTTTAAATGTGCTAAGTTTGCGGACCCTTAAGTGTTATACCCTAATTTAAGAGCCTTATAACTTCCAAGAAAACTTAGCCAATTAAAAATAAAATAGCTAATTTATCATCAAAACTATTTGTGTAATTTAAGGGTAAATGCTAGAACAGAATTTCGATTCGTCTATTAACTAAAACGTCTTAGTGTCTATTAAAAAAATTTTGTTAATTTTTTAGTGATAAAAAAACCTACTTATATTGACCCACTATGAATAATGGATTAATTGTTAGCTTATAAGACATCTTCTTCATTTACTATTTACATAAATTAATTTAATAAAGACTATTTACATTTATATTTCTTAACGTTCGTTTGATATAAAAGAAAGTTAAGACCTTTCCTTCTTTAATAGTCTCTCTACACATCATAAGCGGGAGACAAGAAACAAAATCTGCAAAAATGTATTTGCAGTAAAATTAAAAAAAAAAAAATTACAAGCATTTTACTTTTCAACAATAAACAGAAAAATTTTAAAAAGAAAAAATTCAATAACAAATTTAATTGTATCGATAAAAATTTTAATCGACTTAACAACTCTATTTGTTATCAGTTCAACAACACAAATGCAAATGTCAAATGCTTAAATAATAAATCTTAAATAAACTAAAGTTAACCATAATCTGCTGGTAATGCGGGAAGTATAATAACCATTCTACAGAATCACATGTTCAATTCCAGTTATAACTGTTACAATTTTTTTTTTTAAATATAGATAAATTTTACGTTAACTCACTCAGTTTTCTGTTGCGTTCACACGTCACTTAAATAAACTTGATTGATAATTATAAAAATTTTGGTTTGGCGTGTTGTTTCCAACAAGAAATAGGGTTGGGCTTTTAAAAAATATAAATTAACATAATTTTTTTATTTTCGTGTTTATAATCATGAGCCTAATTTCCAGTATAAAACATAACAATGCTTTGAAAAAACAAATAATATAAATATTTTAATTAATTTTTCTACCGGCCTATCGCTTTAACAAAATTCCAATTTATAATTTTCTGGGCACTGAAAACGACCTTGAATATATTTTTGTTGTCTTTGTTCGAACACAAATAACTTAGCAGGTTAGACCACCTTAAGACAAATGAACTTGATTAATTCGATAAAATGTTAAATGTTAAAATATATACACACTAAATGGCCTTATTAACTTTGTGATAGAGTGTAGGTTAAATAGTGTTAACAATATTAATAACTTGTATTAATCAAACTAGATCAATAATTAATAATAAAGGAAAACTACACTTTCAAAACTTGAAGAAATCATTGGCTAAAAGTGATACAATTAAATCATATCAATCAAATATAATAAAACTGATCATAATTTAGGAACAAGATATTACAATGCATTTCAAAACTGTCCAACAAGTTGTGAATGATAGAAACTAAAACATACACAACAGTTTTATATTGAACGGTGTTGCCGTTGTAGCGCTTTTGGCGATACACCTTCTTTTTACTCTATTAAATCCAACATTGAGACATGTTTGGGTGAAAATATTGTGTCCAACAAACCTGATGCTGTGCTTCATAAAAATGCCACACTTAAACGAAATATTGCAGCTGTTTGTAAACGTACTAAACATTTTGCCTTTAGACATTCGAAATAACTAACACATAATAAAATCAATAACAGCGTGGTTGGTAAAATAATTCAAAATTAGAACAGATTTTAGTAGACTACAACATTGGCATGCCTTCACCCGAAAATGAAACGAACAATAAAGAAGCATTTAGTGCAGGCATTTTATAAATAGAAAAGAAATTTAAAAATTTAATCAAAGTTCTACTTTTAAAAGAGCTCGTCCAGGTTAAAATAAAATCTGAAATCCACCTCTAAAAATTCACCGTTAAGCATTATTATTATTACTTCATCTCAGACATCATATAGCATTAACAGGACATATCAAAGGATTTAACAAATTATGAATATATCCGCGCAAAGCTCGTGTAAAATAATAGGACACACCAAGGTATTTGTGTGTCAATCAATAAAATATTATGTTCATATGAGTGTTTACTATTTTTTTTACCCCTCAACTTACGATATCTTTTAGCAATAAGTTATCCACCAATCTGAGAAAGCTGTGAGAAAGATAGTAGAATGAAACCACAAAAGATTAAAGAAAAATATTCACAACAAACAAATTATTGCTCGTTATAATAATTTAAAAAAAATATATAATATTTTACAAGGTTGGTAACACCATTGAACTGACGTTTGAAAACAATGGCTATTTCCCAATTTTGCGAGAGTAAAATTAGTCACGTGAATGACACTATTATTTGTAAATTAAAAAACAAAAATTTATATTTGTTTTTATAGAGCTATGGAACTTAAAGTTGGCAGCACTTTTTTTAATTGGAGCTATTTTGACAGCTTTCAAGTGTTTTGTATTTAGTTTGATTTGTCATTTCAACACGGATAGTCTGAACAACGTTGCCAAGTTATACAAATTTGTTTTGAAAATCACTCGCGCACTAAGCGATAAAGCTCACTTTTTTTTTAAATGTATACGTCAATAAAGAAAGCTGTCATAATTGGAATGAGGCATCGTTAGATTCTTTTCTTATTTTTCTAAATAAACTTCTTTGTCAAACTTTCAACCCAATTTACTCTTTTGCAGATGACAGCACCATTTATAATTCGTATTCATTCAGTAATAGACCCAACCAGTTGGAGGTGAGTTTCAAAAGGCAGAACATGAATGATACGCTCAATTAGTTAATTTTAATGCCCGTAAGACGCAATGTTGTATGCTTACACATAAATCGATGTTCGAAAATGTTGCTGCACCTGTTAGTATGGGTGATATAAATATTACGGAACCGAAAGCTTTTGATGTTCTAGGCATGAACATTCAGTGTGATTTTCGTTCAACTAAACACATTTTTCAAGTGTCTAAAGAAGCTTTCAAGTCCCTCACTCTGTTTTCTAAAACGGTATTTCGTGATAGATGGTGGTCAAACCACTGGGAATGAAAAGCAACGTCATTCACGCTCTAGGAAGCCGAGGACTAATTCTAGCAACAGGTCATTCCTAGTTGCAATTTCACCGGTTCTAAATCAGGGTTGCAAACCACTACTCCTTGTTGAAGACCTGGAGACTATTCCACCCCTAGTCCAGAACACATGACTAGCATGCTCACTGGATCCGGATCATTCACCCATTGCTGTTATTAAAGGCGAGATGATTCTGGCCCTCATATTTAAATTCATGCGAGTGCCGCAAAACCACAACCACTAGGATACTCCCGAAAAGTCAACCTCAATAATCAGTCAGAGAAACAGCTAAAAATCTAAAGAGACAATTAGTGGAATTCTGGGGCTTAATGATTCCCGTGGAAATAACGTGGAGCTTCCAGTTAACCCCTGCCACCTTCAGGGGACTGGGCTCCCTTATACCCTCAGCAGCACAGGTCTAGATAGTCTAAATAAATGTCCCCCCCCCCCCCCCGGGGGAGGGAGCTACAACGATATAAGCGATACTTTACTCCATTTGATCTTTGTACTATTTCTACCACCTATATCCGTCAAAAAATGGAACACAACTCTCATGTATAGGCCGGCGTGGCAAAGTCTATTTTGGAATTGCTCGATCGTGTACAGGAGAGGGCCAAGCAGCTCGTTGGAGAGAGTAGAGTAGCCAACTCTATTGATTTTCTAGAGCATCGACGTGGGATGTATTTAACTGTTTTATCATTACTATAATGGTAAGTGCTCTAATGAAATTAGGGAACTTATTCCCGAACATTTTTGCGTTAGACTCGATCTTCGTTGAGAGCGCATCTATTTGTGGTCGATTGGTCAGGGAAAATTCGTTTTTTAGCAAAACCGTTAATATGTGCAACAAACTCCTACAAGAGGTCTGTGCTGTCAGCTTCAATGTAGGAAAATTCAAATCGAATGTTCACAAACACTACTCCCCCTTTCCTCTTCCCGATAACCTAATTTCCTAGTACTGGTACAATGCATTGCATGAGTAGGGTTCATCCCCTGAGTACTGGTCCGAATGGAAAAAAAAAAGATTCTAAAGCACTGACGGAGGGCTATAAACCCATGACATTTTCGTTTATCAATTGAACAAACATAGCGTGCAGTGGCCGTGATTTCAACAACATGTCGAACAGCTCGAGCTCATGCAATTGATTGATTGAAGGAAAGGTTTGTTAACTGCAGAGTTTTATGTTTCACTTGCTTCCAAAATTGTGCGATTTAACGCCAGGGCTAGCCTAACTTCTATGGCGATATGTAAAGTTGCCAGTCTACGGCGATAAGTTCGAAACGATTAAACATTTGGAAGACGACATACACTGCGTTTTTGTCAATACACCGCCCCAATTCCCCCCGGGGGCACATTATAAGTCTTTATGGATCACACAACCACCTAGACTTGTCTCGTGCGGGGGTAAAAGGGAGCCCAGACCCCTTCAAGGCTAGTAGGAGCCAACTGGAAAATCCACTATATTTCCACGGGAATCAGTAAAGCCCCAGAGTTCCGCTATTTGTCTCTTTAGGCATTTAGCTGTTCTCTGACCGATTATTGAGGTAGACCCTTCGGCAGCATCGTGGTGGCTGTGTGTTTTGAGGCTCTCGCTTAAATTTTGGGTCGGATCATTCACAATAAACACAATGAATGGTCCAGGTTCAGTGAGTATAAATGCCGTCGTGTTCTTAATTATAAAAAGCTTCATGCGTTCTGGACCAGGAGTTGGATAGTCTCCAACTCTTCAGCAAGGAGTGAAGGCTGCGGCCTACTACGGGCTTTAGAAGTTGCAACTAGGAGTGACCGAAGAATATACGTATCTAAAGGCCTTTTAGGGCGAGGATGACGCTACATTTCATCCAAAGTGATAATGATCCACCATCTGATTAGGGCTTACGGCCAGGACTTCTAGTTTAGACTATGTGCAGGCCAGCCATGGCGGTCAAATGCCAGAAGTCATATCTAAAGTAAAATGTCAAAGAGTTATCTTTTGACAATTCGATAATCAAAGTTTAAAAACATAAACCTCTAAATATGGCTTCAGGGAATGTCCATCAGTTTGTCACATATCACTATCGCTGGAATCGATATGACAGAAGGTGCATGTTACGAAATTCTTCGTGTATGAATTCAACTCACATTTGGCTGTCTTATTCGAAATACTATTTTTCAAGGGAATGCGCCGTTGTATCGTATTTTCAAACACAAGCATCAAGAAATAAAATTTTTTAAGAAACAGTTTAAAAGTTCGCTTTAAGCAAACATTATTTTAAAAAATATTTCAGCATAAAATCAGGAAATCTATTATTTATCTATCACTTATTAATCTAAATACGCAAAAGTCTAGGCCATCTTTATTTCTGTTCGAAATATCGAATTAAAAGTTCATAGTTCGAAATGCTTTCAACCATTTAGCGTCCATAAATGCTAAACTTGAACTGTTTTATCTAAAATATGTACACAAATGTGAATAATTCTTTGTACAATTATTTCTATTGTTTTTAGTTATTTTTTTTACGGTTCAAAACCAATGTTCAAGACCATCATTATCAACATCATAATCAGTTTCAATTAAACTACAATAGACTTTATATATTACGTTGCTACAACTGACAGACAATTGCTTTTATTATTTTATCAGCAAAAAAACATTAGCGTCATTTACAAAAAACGTATTTTTTTAATTTCTTATTAATTAATTTTTAATTTTATTGTTACGAAATCTTGTTTTAGTATTCAGATATTAGAAAACACATAGAACAAATATGCATTTATAGGAGTATAGTAAAAAGCAAAAGTTTAGCAATTTTTTTTAAAGACACTTCCTAAACAAGGTACATTTTAAAAAGGTACTTTTTAGATACTTTTTAAAATATCGAATTTGTTAGGTTCATCCGTTTGAAAGATGTAGTATCCATTCAAAAACAATACTTCTTAAAAATGTTTTTAATTAGTGAAAAAAGTTATTCCAAAATTAACGCACGATATAAATATAATAGAATGTGGTTAGTTTTGGTACTTCCTCTTTTTAGTAGAGAATATAATTGTTGTCGGGTGAAGCTGTCCAAGCTCTGCTGTGGTGATATTCCTCGAATTTTGAACACGAAAAATAAAAAAACAATTTAATTGATGACTCTTTCTTTTGCCTTGTTTTTATTTATTATTATCAGTTAAATGTTACATTGTCAGTTCCTTTCACAAAATGTTATGTTTGAAATTGAATTAATATTTTTGCATAAATGTTAAAATTCTTTTTTGTATCACCACCGGGCGCAAGCTTCTCGAACGTTCTTTTTTTTTTCAATGCAAAATGGCCACTTAATGCAGCAAGTATTTTTCTTGTTTTTCTTTTTAGAGATAACACAGAAGTAAAAGACTTATAATAAATCGATAAAAATGGTGTCCATCCAGCGATTTTGCTGTGGCGGCAACAATAACAGTTTCCTGAAATAAACACCATTTTATTCATTTTTACGATAATATGAAGTTTTAAATAGATTATTAAAAATTATTAAACAGGGCAGCATATACCTCGCTCTTAAAAGAAGCGAAGTTTAATTTCTGAAGCAATCAAGAAGTTTGAGGTTTTAAACTCTTGTCAAGCCCAACCATAAAATAATAATAATTTTGAAAAAGCAGGATGGGAAAAAATATTTAAGACCAGTTATGCTATGAAAAGTATTTCTGGTAGATCATAAATTATTAATAAATTGACACTGAACAACACTGAAAATCGAAAAGCTATTTAAGCAAGATAAAATGCAAAATAGTGTTAAGCGGTAAGGATCATTTCTGTCGGGTCGAGTTGTTAATACATGGAATTGCAGAATATGGAGTAAACCTCATTTCATCCAAAATAATAAACCATTGGGTGCAGTTTACAATACTGGTAACATCAACTTTACTGTCGACAGACATCGCTATCGAATTGATCCCAACGCGATGTGGTTTAAACATCTGGAAGTTCACGCGTAATATGGTAACCATAACCATGGACTTATTGAAATCTAAATTTCAAAATAAGTAGATTTAACAGTCCATAACCGAGGTAGAAATATGATAAAAAAAATATGATAAAAATAAATTAAAAATTTCAAAATGATCTATTAAGAACTATTGTGGAGGTTAATTAATGCTGCTTAACGTTCAACGTTCAAATATTCATTAAATGCCAAATGCTTCCGTATTTCCAATGTTCAATTTTGTATTTTCCCTTGTGAAACTAAACTAAAACCACTCAAGGATGGAAACTTTATTGTAACAATTAATACAAATAATATTAACGTTTTAATTTTAGTTCAGATAAACCAACAATAAGGCCACATTTTTACGAATAAAAATTATATTATAAAAACTAATTATTACTAAACTAATAAAAAATAATAATTGAAAAAAAAAAAAAAAATCTCAACATAAAAAAAAACAAAAAAATAATAGGGGAAGATAATTTAATTAAAATTGCAAATTGAATAAAGATATGAGAAACTAACTAAATTATAATACAAATACAAAACAAAAACAAAAAAAAAACTACAGCAATACTAAACAATATCAAATACAACAACAACAACAACAAAAATAAAAGCAATTGTATTATTATCTCTTACAACAAGAGCAATCGCAATACTTGTTGTACTCATAGAAATAAAAATATATATATAACAAAGAACCCACCATACACACACACACATACACACACTTAAACTTAAAGTGAGTTAAATATAACATATAAAAACAACAACTTAATAAAAATACAACAAATTGGCTAAACTGAATCATGACCCAATAACCCACTTTTACACTTAACATACGAATATGTACACACATGCTGCATAAAGCACACATGCATTGAAGTGTGCATATAATTCTGTAAGAGACTGTGTAGAAGTGCACAGCTGAACAAGTGTTTTTTTTTTGTTCTTTGTTGTTGTTGTAATAATCGAGTGCTATATGCGTTCTACAATGAAATTGAATTTATAAAGACCGCACGAAACGCACATCGAAACGCTTCATGTTTATAATTAATCACTCACACACACACATTCCCGGGCCGGTAGATTTTTCAATGCATAATCAAATGTCATAGTCAGAAAGCAACAATAATAATAATAATAATAATAATAAAATAATAACGACGGGCAATATTCACAGTGTCACTTAAAAATAACACAAAAACTACACCTTACAAAACTTGACAGAAATGCAAAGTGCATGTGCTTGCACACCCATACCCACACACTTGCAAATGCATTTTCGCTAAAAAAATAGACGCGCAATTTTCCTGTTCTCTTGCATTCACTGTTTAATGTTTGTAAATATTAAATGAGATACGAACTAAAAAATATGTAAATTAAAGTAAAAAAAAAACTCTAACTCAGCCTTTAATAACACAAGCCAGGCTTTAAAAGGAATTAATTCACAGTTTAGTCTTAGGTAATAAAATTTATTAAAAGGTTCAGCTTCTTTCTTATCTTATGTGTATTCCATTCTATCTCGAGTCGCAAATTTAAGAGTAAGTTTTTTCAGCAAAAGCTTGTCTTCTCCAGTTGAAAAGTTATCGATGGTTTGTAGTTTTCTATTAGAAAAGTTATCGACAGCTTTACTTTTGAAAAAAAAGAGTTAATGAAAGTTTTTCCTTTCTGACAAGTAACTCATCGAGAGCCTAACCAAAAGCTATGGGTTTCTTTAACATTATTGTGGAGGAGTGATTGATGCCATTTCCTTTCTAGCATAAAAGTTTGCAGCAGCATTACTTTTTTTAAAAGAAAAGTTGTCACCTGGTTCACTTTGATTTTCTAATAGAAAAATTATATGTAGCTTTACTTTTCTGATCGGAAGGTTAAAGACAGTTTTTTTTTGCCAATATAAAAGTTATCGACAGCTTTACTTTTCTAATAAAAGATATATCGGTGATTTTCCTATTTAAAACAAAATATTTTTCCAACAGAAAAATATTCAAATCACAAATTAATATTTAAATAAAAAAAAATATCGATTAGCTTTTCTTTGGCAATACAACAGTTATCGCTTGCTTTAATTTTCTTAGTGGAAAGTGTTTGATAACTTTTCTTTTATTCTAAAAAATTCCTAAAATAAAACTACCGATAACTTGTATATGGGAAAAGTTAAGCTATCGAAAAATTCTTTGTTAGCATATTAAAGCTATCAATAACCTTTCTACTAAAAACAACTTTACTTTCTAACAGACAAATTTTCGATAGCTTAATTTTTCTAATCGAAACATAAAAATAAAGTTATCGATTATAAACAATATAAATGAAATGTATAATTTAACTTATTTGAATTCGTAAATATTTATTTAGAAAAATATTTATAACTATTTGTATTATTAAAAATAGCATAAATTAGAATGTAATGTAACACTTTCTGGATCGGTTATTAGTTAATAAGTAGTTTTGAAGATAGAAGAGCTTACACATCACCTATCTATCAAGTCTATAATTCTACATCTTCTAGACAGTACTTTATTATTGTCTTAAATTGCGTTAGCATCAAGTTATATTTGATTGATGGTTAAGCTATCACTTTAACACTAATTAAAAAAAATATTAGTCAGAATAGTATTTTTCAGCCTTTCTCAAGTAGAAACGACGTGATAAGATTTACATCTGCACCTGGCCGTGGGCCCTAATCAGATGGTGGATCATTACCACTGTGGATGGTATGTAGCGCAATCCTCGCCCTAGAAGACCCTCAGATACGTATATCCTCCGATCACTCCTAATTGCAACTTCGAAAGCCCGAAGTAGGGCGCAGCCTTCACTCCTTGCTAAAGAGTTGGATACTATCCAACTCCTGGTCCAGAACGCATGAAGCTTAATATAATTAAGAACACGACAGCATTCATACTTACTGGACTCAAACGAGGGGGTCGAAACACACAGCCACCACGATACTCCCGAAAGGCCTACCTCAATAATCAGCCAGAGAACAGCTAAATGCCTAAAGAGACAAATAGCGAAACTCTGCGGACTCCACTGAAATATAGTGGATTGTCCAGTTGACTCCAACTAGCCTTGAAGGGGACTGGGCTCCCTTTTACCCTGCAAGGCACAAGTCTAGATGGCTGTTGTAGGATCAATAAAGACTATCATATGCCCCCGGGGGGAAATATCAAAAAAATAAATTCGGTTGCTAATTTATGGATTATTACAAATATCAAAACATACAAAACCAGAACTCGCATTATACTGTCTTTCGATTCAAAGAGTATACTTTTTGAAATCGAATGGTTTGTTTAAAAGATAAAACATTTATTTATTTCTCAGCAACAGCAAGTCTGTAATCATGGCTACTCGAATAAAAAGTTTTTATCATTAGCTCGTCACTCTAATGCATAAGCTAATTCTTTTACAAACTGTTTTATTACAGCAATTTAGGAATTGATTTTTATGACAGAAGTGCAATACTAACAAGCAGTTTTTCCTGATTTATTTTAAATTCTACAAGCTGTAATTTCAAAAAAATTCAATTATTGACATGCAAAGTATTTCAGAGTGGTTCTTTGACAATTTGTTTTTTCATCTATTAAAAGTCCTTTGCTATTAAATTATTTTCCGCATATTTGTCTGACAAATAAGTTGTGACATCACTTAATATATTTTGTTTGTTTTAATTTTTTTTAGTAATTAATTTTAAGCACTAAATTTTTTAAAAAACTTTATTTTTTATTATATTTTCGATATTTCGCCACACCGTTGGTTGGCATCATCAGGAAAAACAAATAATAATATTTTTTTATCAGTGAATTGGCAAAATGCGTTATAATTTTTATAAATAATTTAGTCTGTTCTCTAAAAGGTAATAATATCAGTGAAGTTACTGGCAGTACATTAACGGTAGTTATTATAAAGGGTGTTTTTTTAAGCCCGATAGAACTTGAAATTGTAAAAAATAACACAAAAAATTAAATTGTAATCAAAATTTCTTTTTTATTCCAAGGATCAATACGTGACATTAACATTTGAAAATGATTTCGGGCATATGGGCATCGCGGCTGTTCTTGACGAAGCGCATTCTGGACGTCCAATTTTGGGCCACTTTTTCCAGCACTGCTGGGCGTATGTCACGAATAACACGAACAATGCTGTCCTCCAAGGCGTCAATTGTTGCTGGTTTATCAGCATAAGCCAGTGACTTCACGTAGCCCCACAGGAAATAGTCGAGTGGTGTCAAATCGCACGACCTTGGAGGCCAATTGACAGGTCCATTTCTCGAAATCAACTTATCGCTAAATTTTGATTTCAATAAGTCGATGGTTGCGTTCGCTGTATGGCACGTAGCGCCATGCTGTTGAAACCACATCTCGTCCGGATCAATGTCATCCATATTTTCAAACAAAAAATCATTGATCATGGTGCGGTAACGATCTCCATTGACCGTAACGCGAGAAGAAATAAGGTCCGATGATGCCACCAGCGTGAAAACCACACCAAACGGTGCATTTTTCTGGATGTAATGGAGTCTGTAGGGTCTGTTGTGGATTGGTCTCACTCCATATGCGGCAATTTTGCTTATTAACAAACCCGTTAAGCCAAAAATGCGCCTCATCACTGAACACAATTTTGCGATAAAACAACGGGTCAGTTGCCAACTGCTCTAGAGCCCAATCGACGAAAGAACGACGCATATAATGGTCTCGTGGCTTCAATTCCTGCACCAGCTGGATCTTATACGGGTGTAGGCCGAGATCTTTGCGCAAAATTTTCCACGTAGTGGACGGACAGAGCCCCAATTCCTGCGACCGACGACGAATTGATAAATTTGGATCTTCTTACATACTTTCGTTTACAGCGGCGATATTCTCTTCAGTACGCACATTCCTTCGACGTGTTGGTGTTATTGCATCCTCTAGAGAGTATGTGGTACGAAATCTATCGACAGTTCGACGAATGGCTTGTTCAGATGCACGATTATGTACGCCATAAAAATGACAAAGTCGTCTATAAGTTGCGCGAATCGACGACTGATTTTTAAAGTAAATTTGGATAATTTCGTAGCGTTGTTCAAGCGAGAGTCTATTCTATCTAGCTTAAAAAAACACCTTTTATTATTTATAACACTGCCAGAGATGGCATTGTACTTATTTTAAAAATTGATATTTTTTAAGTTTTTAATTCAACCAACAGATTTAATTTATTTTCTTACTCACGATCGGTCTTCTCTTGATCAGCATGTAAAATGTGTAAAAAATATTTATAAATCAAACAAAATAATATCCCGATAACAGCAGTAATATACAATTTATAGGCGATGAATGCTTTCTTTAGACCCAAAAATCCAGTTGAATAATAAAACGTATTTCTTACGACTAAAACCGAAACCCCGCCATAATTTTATTAAGGAAAATAACACATTTTTTTAAGTCGAGGAATGCACTCACGCGATGAGGTCTACACTCAAGAAATGAATTAAGCCGAGAGGCGGATAACGTGTAAAAAGTTTTTAGCGTAAACAGCAATACGTTATTGGCTATATTGTTAAAATTATTTTTTTTACATATAATAGTTATAATTTTTTGACCTTTTTTAATATTTTTTAGTAATTAATTTTAAGCACTAGGTCTTATTTAATAAAAAATTTTTAAAAAACTTTTTTTTTTATTATCTTTTCGATATTTCGCCACACCGTTGGTTGGCATCATCAGGAAAAACAAAAATAATGAACAAACAAATTGAAAAAATTTTTTGATTAACAAATTCAAAATAATCCAAAAATTTTTTTTAAAAAAACAAAACAATAAAAAACTACAAATTGAAAATTTTTGTTTGTGTTTTTTTTTACTAACATATTGAAAAAGATCACCGAGGGTTCTACGTATAATATAAAAGACTCAATTGAATTTAAAGAAAAAATTAAAAACCTTCATGTGCAGGATTATGAAATATTAATTTCTTTTGATGTAGTATCGTTATTTCTAAGTATTCCTGTTGATTTGGCGATCAACACAATAGAAGAGAAATGGAATGTTTTGGAAAATTTTACAAAGATTGAGAAAGGTTTATTTTTTCGTATTCTAAGGTTTTCAATAGAAGATAATAGATATTTTCAGTATAATGAAAAGGTATATATCCAGCAAAAAGGACTTCCGATAGGCTCTCCAGCTTCTCTAATTGTGGCAGATATTGTTATGGAAAAATTGTTAGATAATGTTATTGAAAAATTAAATGTAAAACCAAAAATTATGACAAAATATGTAGATGATTTGTTTTGTATTATATCTGAATCTGCCATTAACGGAATCTTAGAAACATTAAATGAATTTGACCCTTCAATAAAATTTACAACTGAAAGGGAGTGTGATGCTAAACTTCCATATTTAGACAATTTAATAATAAGAAGAAATAAAGAATTAGTTATAGATTGGTACCAAAAACCAACTGCTTCAAGTAGAATTATTAATTATTATTCTAAACAAAATAAAAGAATTTTTATTAACACGGCCAATAATTTAATAGAGAGAATTTTAACAATTAGTGACAAAGAACTCCATAGAAAGAACAAAGAAAAGATTAGAAATATTTTACCCGAGAACAATTTTCCATTACAATTAACTAATAGGTTAATTAATCAATTTAATAATAGGAGGAAAAGAGTTATATATAATTCGATAGCTTATATACCTGTCTCGTCTGAAAGAATAGAGAATTCAAAAATTTATGATTCAAATAAATACAAAATGGCATATAAGAATACAAATACATGAAATAGGTTGTTTAGTAAAACTAAGGATAAAATTCAAAAATTAAATACGTCCAATGTAGTGTACAAAATTCCTTGTAACGGTAATGATAAGGAAGATTGTAATAAGGTTTATGTAGGCACAACAAAAAATAAATTGAAAACTAGAATCGCAGTACATAGGTCAGACCAGAAATACAGGAATAATATTAGTTTACAAAAAACAGCATTATCTTCGCTTTGCTCTAAAGTTAATCACTATCCTAATTTTGAAAATGTTTCAATTTTAAATTTAGCAAATAATTATAAACGTCGTTATATGTTAGAAATGTTACAAATAATTAAAGTACCATTAACCAAAAGAATAAATTTTAAAGCAGATACCGAGAAAGTTGCTCAAAATTATAGACATTTAGTGCATAAAACTATAAAACATAACTCTGTATCTGCATAATATTAATAATTAATACTTTAATTTTTTGTAACGTTTGGTCATTAAATCTATGTTTTTAGAATATATATGTAAGATACTATTGTTTTGTAAATTTGTTATGTATATTCAAAATTGTTTCTCATTTAAAAATTTTTTAATGTTGAAAATTTGTTTGTATGGATGCAAAACAACAAAAAAAAATAAAATTTCAATTTGTCGTTTTTTATTGTTTTTGTTTGTTTTGTTATTTGAAAAAATTTTTTGATTATTTTGAATTTGTTAATCAAAAATTTTTTTCAATTTGTTTGTTCATTATTTTTGTTTTTCCTGATGATGCCAACCAACGGTGTGGCGAAATATTGAAAAGATAATAAAAAAAAAAGTTTTTTAAAAATTTTTTATTAAATAAGACCTAGTGCTTAAAATTAATTACTAAAAAATTATTTTTATTACTTTTTCATATTTATTTATTTATTTTTTAGTATTTCTAACACTCTAAAACGCACACATTTATATATTCCAAAATTGATATGTTCCATCATAAAATTTCGCAATTATTCTTTAAAAAAATTTTCAATTCAATTTTCTGTAACTGGCCACTAGATGGCGCTGTAGAAAATTTTTTGATAGCACTATTCTATAACGCTGCACACGCCTAAATTCGTTGATTCTGATTCTGTTAATGTACTGAAACAGCAGCAACGATACAACACATAGTTTTTTCGTTGGCCTTCCAATAAAACTGATATCGACGGCAGTAGAAAATAATTAGTGACTTTACTGTCCTCAATAATAATAAATTATGATTGTGACTTTGACTATGATTAGTTATTGGTGAATCAGTTTTCTTCATTTGTTTATAAGCGCTGCATCATATAAAATTATTTTTTTTTACTTTACATTTGTATTTACACTTTACTATTTTTATATTTACCAAGTTTCCTATGAATCGTCATATTTATTTTTACACTATTGTATTGTCTTAGATGTTGATTTTTAATTTTTTCAAAATAATTTGTTTTTTATTTTTCTATTTGACCGGCTGTAGTTCACTTAACAGACGTAAATAAATTTTACATGGAATCTTATTATCGCAAATTATTTAGAAGTTTTAAAACAAAAATCTTCCACAAAAAATTGCTAGAAAAAAAATGTTTTTAATTGTTTTTGTTGATTTTTCACATTTCTTCAAAGAGTTTAAATAATTATTGGGCTGCTTTAAAATGAACTCAAAACAATAACAAAGTGTTTACAAAATAACAAAAACACAGAAAGGCAGATGGTTCAACAAACTCTGGTTGACAAAAGCTGTAGCAGTTGCAGGAAGAATGTGAAATGGAAAATTAAAAACAAAAAAAGAAACTAAAAGACAATTCTTCATAAAGGGAATTCTAGGAAATAAATAAATATTGTTTATAAAACACACACACACAGACACAAATGAACATATGGATATAGATATTTTCTTACCCAATAAACAATCATGATGAAATTGAGAATTATTTAAAACTAAATTAAATTATGAAAAAAAAAAAATAATTAAGAATAAAGTAAAGTAAAGCAAATGTTAGATTAGCTCGCGAATCTCAAACAACTCACATGAGTACTTTTAGATTGCTCACGTTTAAAAATCCTGAAACTCTATTAACCAAATTTATTGTGAAATAAAACTGGCAATACTATTTAATAGAAAGAGATAGTTTTAGATTGCTTAAAGAATAGGATAGCCTCAGCCATATGTATATTAAAAGCACGATGTCATAACACCTTAACAACACGTACATTTATTTCTCTACATCCAACGCAAAAATCTAAGTTGTTTTTTAAAAAATGTATATAATCTGTGTGATTCTCAGTATTAAGGAAGTCCTTGTTTCTCTTCATATCTATATTGTTATAAAGATGATTTGTTTAAATTTTAAAAGAAAAAATTTATTAGTAAAAAAGTAAATGAAACGTCCCACTGTGCACTTTCACTTACTGTGCAGTTTACTAAGAAATCTTATTATACACAAGACAACAATGATATGCTTTTAAGAAATTCTATGAAACAAGCTAAACAACAGAGAACAAAAACAAGTGACACAGAACAAAAACGAAACACACAGCCAAGCAGACGTTAAAGTAGAATATTCTTATATGCGAGAACCGCTTAAAACAACTACATAAGCACTCCTAGCTGGGCAAATGAATCAATTCAAGTTGGGTCATTGTGAGTTAAGACAACACAGTTATCATCGTGTTCATTTTATTGTGTATTGAAAGTAAATAAACCTTGTTGCCATTTCTTTCGTTGCAAACTGTCATTGCTGGCTAATTATGTGGTATGATCGGCGGCGCTTTTGATGTGATAAATAAATAAAACAACTAATTCGTTTAATTTAAAACTCTTAAGTGCTGTGTTATTATGGTCCTTGTCGGGACTTCCAAAATTGCCCCCCCCCCCCCCTAGGGGCATATAAATATGGTCTTTATAGAATATTCCACTATCTAGACACAGTGCAACTGGGGGAAAAAGGGAACCCAGTCCCCTGAAGTCAGACAGGGAGACAACGGGAAGCTCCACTTTATTTCCACGGGAATCAGTAAGCTCGCAGAGTTCATTATTTGTCTCTTTAGACATTAAATAGTTCTCTGGCTGATTATTGAGGTTGGCCCCTAAATGGGAGTATCGTGGTGGTTGTGGTTTCAAGGCCCCATAACAGGTTTGTTTAATATGGTGGCCAGGATCATTTCACTGATAATGACACGCAAAGTGAATGATCCAGTCCAGTGAGCGTGCTTGACATGTGTTCTGGACAGGAGTTAGAAAGTCTCCAACTCTTTAGCAAGGTGAGATGGTTTGCAGCCCTGTCCTAGAATCATTAAAGTTGCAACTAGGTGGATCTGTTGCTTAGAATTATGCCTTCGGCTATCTAGGACGCATGTATGACGTTCCAAATTATACAATTGTGGTTTGTCCACCATCTGATTAAGGCTATACAGCCAGGTGCGGATGTAAAACGAATCACACTCTTCCAAAATTGTCATCATAAGTAAGAATGATACATGTTATCATCATGAAATTTCCAGTGGGAATACCTTTCGAAACATGCAAAACCAACTACATGCCCGATTGCATGTATCAGAAAAAAAATGTGAAATACCTCTGTAACACAAGGGTCATTTATGTCCAAACTCTTGCTCACAGAGCTCCTACGTTATAAAAAGTGAAACGAATACAAAATCATATAATTCCCAAACGCTTGTTGGGATACTTATTACAAAATGCACGCACATTTATTTAAACACCGACACATCAATTTATGTGCAATAAAAATGTCAGAAGAAAAAATTCTTTTCTTATTTTCTTTATTTTTTTTTTGCTGTAAAAGAATTCTTTAACAAATATTAGGGAGTTGTTTATGATTTTGTATAGAAATGTATGGTTGTATGCCTAACAGTGCGTTCGTTAATAAGTGAAATAAGACCCTTTTTCCAACACACAATCATTTCTTTTTTTTTTTCCAAACTCACAAACACTTAAACATTGAAACATTCAAGTGAGTGTAAATATGAACAACAACGACGAACCAATTGAACCTTGTAGGGGAGTCGTATCTTTGCAAGAATTTAGAGAGCAATGACCCTTTTCTATACAGAAAATAAATACAAAAAAAAAATATGTTACTATTCTATTGTCAGCACCTTTTGTTTGTTTAGCTTATTATCGTTGACTTCGATTTAACTAAATGAGGAAATAAATACTTATTTCATCGACTGGGAAGAAAGTAACACACCAACCAAAAGATAAAAAAAACTGCATTACTCATCCTGTTGCTGAAATATTAAGCCAAAGACGTACCTTAATATTCTTATAATTAATATCTCTTCAATTTATTGATTAATGTCGTTTTTCTTAAATAAATGTTTACTAGACGCTTACCTTCAGCCACACTAAACAGAAGATTGAAGATTGATTTAGGAGGGCAGGCCAAACACCAAACTAATTCCTTAATTGTTAATACACTTTCATAAAAAAAAATTAAAATAATTATGCCAGTATTGAACGTGTTGCCGTTAAAATCACTGTGGCCAATACGGATTAATGATTCAATGATTAAAACGGATTGTTCCATGACATTTGTTATCTCATGATAAGGGATTTTTCAACAAGAAGTTTGTTTTTCAATTGTGGCAACACCAACAATATTATAGCTCTGAAATATAATTTTTTAACGTATTCATAGTAGATGCATTGGCAATTGTTACAATAAATTCAATTTCGCACAAAAATCGCATTAAAATAATAAATCCACTATAAAGATGGTGGTTCTGTTAGAGTTACATTTCGTAAAATTTATAATAATTTCGGACATTGGTTGTTAAATTTCGGTCGATAGGCTCGAAACAGAATTTTCGAACATCAATGCATGTTCGACCGGGTCGTTCGACTGAGCCACAATGTGAGCCACAATATTGAAACAGATCCAAACCGATTAATACCTCCACGTTCTCAACAATTGGGGTTACGCAAAACCATCACATGCCTAATTTTTCATAAGGATTTGACTTCGAAGCTTTACAGGATTCAACTGATGCAGGAATTGAAGCCGATCGACCATTCACATCGCCGTAGGTTCACTCAATTCATTCAAAAACAACCTGCTAGTTTTTCTGAAAAATTAATTTTTTCAGACAAAGTCCATTTTCACTTGTCAGGGTATGCCAACAAACAAAATTTCGGCCTATTATTGACGAATATGAATATCACTGTCATGTGGTTTCAACAGTACGGTGCCACATGTCACACAGCCAATGAAACGATGAATTTATTACAAACCAAAGTTCCCAATCGCATAATTTCGCGACAGTCAGCATTTAAGTGGCCAGCCAGATCGTGAGATTTAGCACCACTGGATTATCTTTGTGGGGCTATGTTGAAACAGCTGGTGAAAGTAGAAAGATAGTTGGAAATTAACTGCCGTATATAAAACAGCACAGCGACCATTGAATATGCCTTCATCGCTGAGCAGCCCCACCGACAGTCAATTTTTATTTTTGTAGTGAAAAAAACCAAGGTCTTCGTTGGGACTTGAACCCACAACTCCCATACCGACAAGCTAGTACACTACCTACTAGCCTAACAGGGGCACCTAAGGATGGAGTTTATACGGAGCCACAGTCAGAAAACAGAATAAAACTCAAAATCTGTGATCTGATTAATGAAATAGCACCGCCATTTTGCCACAAAAATGATTAAAAACTTTGATGAAATTATCGATATCGGTGTGGTCATGGTGGACATTTGCCAGATATCATTTGTCATTTATAATTGTCGAACTTTTCTCTTCGTAAAACAATAAAAATTTGAATCATCTTAATCTAAATTTTTTGTTTTATTTTGCTTTAGAAAACAAACTTCTTGTCAAAAAACCCTCCCTTTATTTATGATTATTTCTCTTTGTTGAATGATATTACAAAACTAGTATTCCATTCCGGAATTTAGTGAAATTTATCAAAAAGGGTTACGGAAAATTTGCAGGTAAAACGAGGTTTCATTTTATTTGATGAAAAATTCATTCCACCGCGCAATGTTTAAGTGTCACCATGGCCTCAACGGATATTTATATTTTCACGAATAGCTCGAATTATTTATTAAATTGCTGGATCATATTATACAAGAAAAACGCCAGTACGCAAACCTCAAAACAAAGCTGTGTGCACATAATCTGTGTTACCAGATATTTTAGAATTAAATTTAAGGAATTTCAAACTAAGTTTCGAGAAGTAAATCAATTACAACACAAACAACAAAAAAAGTAAATGGAAAAGCTATGATTATGATAAAAAGGATAAAATTAATGGTAATCAAATGTGCCCCTACAGGCTAGTAGGTAGTGTACTAGCTTGTAAATATGGGGGTTGTGTGTTCGATTGCCAACGAAGACCTTGGGTTTTTTTTACTACAGAAATAAAAATTGACTGTCGGCGGGGCTGCTCAGCGATTAAGGCATAGTCACTGGTCGCTGTGCTGTCGTATATATACGCCAGTTAATTTCCGACTATCCTTCTACTTTCACCACCTGTTTCATCTATTCTCTATCCCTTTCCTAAAGAATGTAGCACTTGTACTTGACTAAATAGGCAATGTTGCCTGAAGTGCTACTTCTCTTTTAAAAGAAAAAAAATCTAGTTCTGACACAATGCATTGCATAGATAGGGGTTATCCTCTGAGTGCTGGTCCTAAAAGAAAAAAAGAAAAAAAAATGTTACTGCTGGCCTAAGCTTGGCTGACAGTTTGATTTAACTTTACATGACCAAATTAATGGTTTTGCTGATGTTTGGGTTTGAATGATATTTGTGTTAGAGGAATCTGTTGCGGTAAAGGTGTAGAAAATCTTTTTATTTTGTGAAAAGAAAATTTAAATTAAATTTATATTTCGCAATTTATTATTTATGATTGTTTGGCAAATTCTATACTGCCACTAAAGATTGACGGCGATACAATTTTATAAGAATTTAAGTATTGTATTGTTGTATTGTATTGTTGTATTTTATTGTTGTATTGTGCTACTGAATACAAAATTTTATTAGTTAAGATCATAAAAATTCAGATCATGAAAACTTTTGACATAAAAAAAAATTAAAAATTATACACATTTAAAAAACAAAATATTTAACAATAATTCTGAAAAGAGATGAAATGTGTTTCAAACGTTAGCCATGGTACTCCACTCCGAACGCATGTAAAACAATATTTTCTAATCGATAGAGTATTTATGAAAATGTTAAATATTATTTTAGCATAAACGTCACCTATCAAGTTTAAGCTATTAAGTCTATGACCAAAGGTAGGCAAATATAATATTGTATTTGATTCAGATTAGATTTGTATTTTTAAAAACAGCAACATCCTTTATTTTTAAGAGGGAAATTGTTTTAAGTTTATATGTGATTTTATTTTTTCTTCATTAAAAGGTTAGAACTCTCCTTTTTATGTTTACTGCTCCGTGGTAACATTTAAACTCATATTAGAAATTAAATAGCCCCTGTAGGCTAGTAGGTAGTGTATTAGCTTGTCAGTATGAGGGTTGTGGGTTCGATTCCCAACGAAAACCTTGGCTGTTTTTTCACTACAAAAATAAAAATTGACTGTCGGTGGGGCTACTCAGCGATGAAGGCATAATCCCTGGTCGCTGTGCTGTTTCATATGGCAGTTAATTTTCAACTATCCTTCTACTTTTACCACCTGCTTCATCTCTTCTCTATCCCTTGCCTAAAGAATGTAGCACGGTACTTGACTAAATAGGCATTGTTGCCTGAAGTGCTACTTCTCTTTTAATAAAAAAAAATTAAATACATTTAGAATACAACTGGTATTATTATTCTTGCTCAATTAGAGTTTCAAAAAGTTTTATTTGCTTCAGAGTGCCAAATAGTATAGTGTGGAATATAACATAAAAATTAAAGAATTTTTGTTGCAAACAAAAAATAGTAAGGAAATAGAAAGGCGTAGTTCAAAGTAAAAGGTTATAAACATACAATTTAAATATAGTTTTTTTTCTTATAGTTTTTTACTTAATTCAAAGTAATTAAGTAAATATCAAATTATTTCCATTAGTGCACAATAATATATAATATCATATTTATTTAGTCATTACAACCGAATTCCACAAAACCCGATGGGCGAATCACATTTCTTCGTGTCTTTATCTTGAAAATAGTTTTAGTATTTTAGCACACATTTATACAAGTAGTAGTATGCTATCAAAATATAAAGAGAAAATGCCGTTAATTATAATTTCTTTAAAAGGCCTGTCTATCTAAATAAATATTAAATATAAAGTTTATTGACCACCAATTGGCATTTTGATGGGAAAAAAAAAACAAATTTTTAAGACACCCAAATTTTAAAGTGAAATATATCTTTAATAAATTCTATAGTAAGACAACAATAAGAACAACAAATTAACTGAATTATTTATTAGATTTTGAATATTTGTAAACTAACGTTGCACAGTGATACCATTAAGTACAGAATAGTTCTTAGCAATTTCCTTAATTAAATTATTTTGCAAATAACAAAAATAATTTTTTCTTTTAAACAATTAGCGAAAATAGTGATAAGTTTAAAAGTTTGGTGGCAGTTAGTGTAGTAGTAGTAGTAATAGCTCGATTTTATACTTTTCAATTAAAAATTTTTGTCTTGACTTACTAGCAGACAAACTTGACCGATATTTCGATATACATCAAAAGAGTCGATATTGGCCACCACAATCACCATATGTGAGTTCGCTATTTCGAATATTAAATATTTCTCATATTTATTTAGAAAGTTCCACTGTTTCAAATTGTACTTGTAGATACATTTTTATATTGGCTTTTTTTTGGTTACCAGAAATAATAGGCCAATTGTTATCTATAATTCGAATATAAAGCACAATATGTGAGTTCCTTTTTCGGAAATATATAGCTGCCTACACCATTTAGCCTATCTATTTGAAATTATCAAAGTTTGTTAGTAGCTAACTGGATGGTGAAATATGCTATAGGGTTTTTCAACAAGAAGTTTCTCATTCCATTATGGCAACACCAACAACATGATAGTTTTGACATTTAATTTTTTAACTTATTCATAGTAGATGCATTGCCAATTGTTACAATGAATTCATTTTCGCACAAAAATCGCATTAAAATAATTAAAACCCACTATTAAAATGGTGGTTCTGTTAGAGTTACATTTCGTAAAATTCCTGATATTTTCGGAAAACATACGGGACGATCCCTCTGAGACCGCTATTAAGAATTTGGTTGTTAAATTTCGTTCGTAAGGCTCAAACAACATTTTCAATGCATGTTCGATCGGATCGTTCAACTGAAAATATCGCAGTCGTGAGCCACAGTATTGAAACAGATCCAAATTTATTAATACCTCCACGTTCTCAATAATTGGGGTTATGCAAAATTACCACATGCCTAATTTTTCATAAGGATTTGACTTTGTAGCCTTACTAGGTTCAACTGATGCCGACCGATCATTCACATCGCCGTAGGTTCGCTAAATTCATTCTAGAACAACCAGCTAGTTTTTCTGAAAAATTAACTTTTTCAGACAAAGTCTATCTTCACTTGGCAGGGTATGCCAACAAGCAAAATTATCGCCTTTGGGCTTTTGAAAATCCTACAGCGATTATTTAGAACCCTTTGCATGCTCAATGTGTCACTGTATGGTGCGCTATGTGGTCTGGAGGCGTAATTGGGATGTTTGTTTTTTAAGATAAGGCTAGAAATGCGGTAACGCTCAATGGAACACGCTATCGCAAAATGCTAGCAACTAAATTTAGGCTATTATTTACGACGTGATATCTGTGACGTGTGGTTTCAATAGTGCGGCGCCACATGTTACACAGCCAATGAAACAATCAATTTATTGCAAACCAAATTTCCCAGTCGCATAATTTTATGCCAGTCAGCAGTTAAGTGGCCAGCCAGATCATGTGATTTATCATCACTGGATTATTTTTTGTGGGTTTATGTTAAGCACACATTCTATACATTCAAAGTCAAAATCGAATCGATTTCACCCTTAAAACTAAAAATCCGTGATGTGATTGACGAAATAAGACAGCCATCTGGCAAAAAGTGATTAAAATTTTTGATAAAAGTATCGACATCTGTCAGCGTGGTGGTTGTGGGCTATTTCCCAGATAACATTTTTCATTCATAAGTGGTGAACTTTACTCTTCGTAATACAATAAATTTTAAATCATCTTTATCTAAATTTTTTGTTTTAGAAAACAAACTTCTTGTTGAAAAACCCTTTATATATAATTTTTAAAATTGCAAGAGGGCATGGCACTTCTCATATAAATTAAATGTTTAATAATTAAAATCGTGAAATTCTGCACAGGTAACTTAATGGTATTATTGGATCTCGTATAAAGTAAAAAATTATTGTCGTGTGGGTAGAACGTTGAAGTTTTCAACAATTATCGCACTTATTATTGTGCATAGTAGAAATAAAAAACTAGCTAGATTTAAACTCTCCGGATGGTACTTTCCAAACAAAATAAATATGAATCACCCTGTGACATGGGTACTATAATTCAACAAAGTTTTAAAATTTTATATGAAAAACCCCCATATTCACAATTGCATAAGAAATTCGCTTATAAATATTGTTACGGATGTGTCTTGCTTAAGTTTTAAAATAAACTAATTAAGCAATAAAGGAACTACTGGGTATGTTATTTATGAACTGAGTGGCTTGCTAGGAAAACTTATGGTACAACAACAAAATTTCTAGTTACAAACTGCGTAGAAATATTATACACACAAACAACAACAATTTGATATGCTGTTTATTTACTGTTTGGCATGCAAGACAAAAACAAATTTCTGTTTACTAACTGCGTAGAAATTTTATACATTGAATGAACAACATACAACAATGAAATGTGATACAAAGGAAGTATAAGATTCTTAAATTTTCTAGACTTTTAATGGACAAGTAAAGAAAGGGCAGCGTCTGGGTTAGTCAGTGTAAAATTAATTCTGGTGAAGTAAAGACGTGCATTTTAAGTAAATTGTTTTGTAGTGTCAGCTTTGTGCAGTTAAAGTAAATAAAATTTTTATTAATTTAAAAACTCTATTTATTTTGAAATAAAGAACTCACAGCAAAATATTTATGAAAGGTATAAACGTAACAGTATAATGAATAATAATACAAAAAACTGATTGCATTGACAGAGTGAAGGTAGTACTGTCTACGCAAAATGAAATATTAGTAGCATGAAGAACTATGTCACGTATAGACTTGAAGTAAGTTATAAAAATGAATAATCCAACAAACTAAAAAAAAACTGGCTTGACTGAAACAGAAGGGCGTGGTACCGCCTATATAAAAAAGTATCAAAATAATGATTACATGTGGTGCCCCATATAATCGAGTACCTAGAGTACTATAACACATACAGGCTTTTTCCTTTTGTGCATGTATACCCCTTATTGTTATGTGTAGTATGGCAAAATAGTGGCTGGATTGGGACAGTGATAATGTTACCTCTCATACAAAGCGGAAAGTTAATATCATTTTGGGGTAGCAAACCCCACCGTATTTAGTTTGTGGTTTGTAAAACGTAAAAAGCGTCATCACTAAGAATAGAATGCATAAAATAAAAAGTGAAAAAATAGAAGAAAGAATAAATAATCAGCCTTTTGGATGTAGTAGATACCTTCGTATGATTGTAAGTATGTATGTTTCCTTGTATGTATGGAGATGATTTCTTTTTCTTGTAGTCAGGTACATAACCATACGTACATATATTCAATAAAACAAATGAATATATATTTCTAGGCCCATAAAACTCACACAGCTATAACGTCATCATAAAAATCGTCATCAGCAAAATCATCATCATCATCAGAGTCAAAGACACCTTAAAAAGGTGGCTTAGCGAATGCCTGTGTTTTGTGAATAGAAATAAAAGACAGGCAGGCAGGCAAAGTCAGGGTCTTTAATTGCTGCTGAACAAATAATTAAATAAAATAACAAAAAGGTTTTGTAAGTTGTGATGATGTTTTGTTATGAAAAGTTTTTTTCAATATGTTTTTAACTGGACCTGTCCGCCTGTCTAACTGTATTACTGTGACTGTCTAGTAATTTTATTATTTTTATTTATTTATTCCACTGCTGGAACTGTTGTTTAAATGATGATCCCTCATTTGTGTTTTATACACATATTTTTTGTCTTATTAGTCTCTTGGGCTTTTTCATTGTCATGTTTTCTAATCTTTCGTTTTTTTTTGTATTTTGTATTCTATTGTTGTTGTTGTTGTTGAACTGCTTTCTCTATGGATTTTTTTTTATCATTTCCCTATTTTCGTCTTTGGGTCAGTTGTCATTTTTGCGTTTGTCTTGAGTTTACATTTGTTTTTAGGAGTTCTGTTGACAGAAATAGAAAATAATGGCGTTTTTCTTTTTTCGCTTTTGCTTATCTCTATTAATCAAAATTGAATGTTTTTGAAAATGAAAAAAAAATAATTATTTAAAGTGATTTATGCTTCTAATCAAAATAACAATAAAACCAAATATCATGATATGCAAATTTATAATTATAATGAAGTAAAAAATTACTTTTAAAATTACTAAACTAAACGCGTTCCTTTTTTAAGAAAGTATAAGCAGTTATTTCTGTTTGATGTCGAGATAATGCAGGTGATTTTAATTTAAAATTTTTTTTAAATGAAAACAAATTTCTGCTTTATGTTGTTATCGAAAATAGAGAAAATTTTATTTGATACACACTGTTACCTGAGTGTATTTTTCTTGTAGAATAAAATATTTTTTTACGATGCCACTAAATTAAAACAACTTTCGTTTTCCAGTTTAGTTTGAAGATACACCGTAGCAACTAGGAATTGTGATCAGATGTCTACCGAACATATTTGGTGTGACGATGTATGCCAGAAAATATATGATAATATAGAAAAGCCTTTCCTAAAAGCAGGTAATCTGCCAAAACTAGCATCGATGACGGAAAAGAGTTTTGCATACAGATCTTACGTCAGTCTGCTCTAACTCTCCCCTTAACACCAATTCTCTCATTAAAACTACCTTAGCGATGTCCAACGTTATTGGACCAAACATCACTGACAACTGTGTTTAACAAGCCAACTAAAAAGGAGAGCATCAACGCTCCAACACAATTGCTCTTTTATAACCTCTTTACTAATTATCCTCTATATCTATAATAAAAAAATAAGTCGGGTTTTCTTTCCCGACGCTATAACTCCAGAACACACGAATCGATTTCCAGGGTTTTGCATTGCTTAAAAAAGTCTCGGGCTCCGTGCGGTTTAAAGCAAAGAAAACTCAGGAAAAATTTCAAGACAAAAACAGGAAAACAGGTTAAATCATTTTTCACATACAGCGCCATCTCTGATGCACAGCATGTACTACAACGGCACCAGTACTTGGTGTGTGAGTATCCCTCACGAAAATAAGTACGTTTCATTTATTTATTCAAGTAGAGGGCGCCGTATTCCAGGTTGCATGTATAATGCTCATCCTAGAAATGATGAACGTTTTTATTTGCGACTGCTGTTGGTAAATGTACGTGGACCAAAATCATTTGCCCATTTGAAAACTGTGAATGGCCACTAATGCCAAATATATCGAGAAGCATGTCTCAACTATTGGGTTTGCTGAAGAACGACTTTCATTGGGATTTAACACTTGCGAATTCAGTTGTTTCATTAAATGCGTACCAAATACGAATACGCTGTTCGCAATTGTAATCACCACATTTTTCCCTTCACAACCAGTTCAGTTATGGAACAAATACAAAGACGACATATGTGAAGATATCTTGCTTCGCTTGCGCATTCGAACAAATAATCCCGACATGCAAATCACCAATGAAATATACAATGAAGGATAGATTCTGATTGAGAATCAATGCTTGACTATTGCAAACAAGCTACTGATTGAAGTAGGAATGATCGATCGATGCACGATGCATTCAACCAAGAATTAAATCCAGATCTGCAATACAATGTTGATACATTGCAGGAATTCGTTCGAAATAATGTGCCGCTGCTGAATGAATAGCAAAAACAAAAATACGAAACATTTATGCAAGCGGTGGACAATAATACTGGTGGTCTATTCTTCCTAGACGCACCTGGAGGAACAGGGAAAACATTTGTCATTTAATTGATTTTGGCCACTATTCGATCAAGATGTGATATAGCTTTGGCGTTAGCATCATCTGGAATTGCGGCGACTCTTCTAGACGGCGGTCGTTCTGCACAATCTGCGCTAAAGTTGCCACTCAATTTAAACACATGTTGATACTTCAACATGCAATATTTCCTCATCCAGTACCCCCAGTGGCCCCCCGGGGACACATGATAGACTTTTTGAAACCTACTATTCCATTTAGACTGGTGTCTTGCGGGGTAAAAGGGAGCCCAGGCCCCTCAAAGGCTAGTAGGAGTCACCTGGACAATCCATATATTTCCACGGGAATCAGTACTCTCGCAGAGTACACTATTTGTTCTCTTTAGGCAAAGATGTGCTCTGACTGGTTATTGAGGTTGGCCCCTATATGGGAGTATCGTGGTGGTTGTGGTTTCGGACCCACGTGAGAGTTTGTGGGTCGGATCATTCAAATTAACACAATGAATGGTTCAGGTTCAGTGAGTATGAATGCTGTCGTGTTCTTGATAAAAAAGAGCTTCATGCGTTCTGGACCAGGAGTTGGAATGTCTCCAACTCTTTAGCAAGAAGTGAAGGCTGCGACCTACTTCGAGCTTTTGAAATTGCTACTAGAAGTGACCGGAGGATATACGTATTGGATGGCCTTCTAGGGCGTGGGTGATGTCGGATCATTCAAGTGGTTTGACCACCATCTGATTATGACTATATAGTCGGTGCAGATGTAAATCAAATCACGCACCCCCCGGTGGTACATTTATCGGTCTTTATAGAATACTTGACTACCTAGACCTGTGAAACTGGGGGAAAAAGGGAATCCAGTCCCCTGAAGGCAGCAGGGGTCAACTGGGAACTCCACGTTATTTCCACGGAAATCAGTAGCCCACAGAGTTTCCGCTATTGTCTCTTTAGACACTTAGCTGTTTCTCTGACTGATTATTGGGCCTTCGGAGGTATCGTGGTGGTTGCGATTTCGCGGCCCCTTAACGGGTCAGTTTTTAATGGGCGCCAGGATCATTTCTTTGCGGCTTGATGATATTGTTAGCAGGCGATTTCAGGCAGACAATTCCAGTAATTCCCCGTGCAACGCCCGCAGATGATTTGAATGCTTGCCTGAAGGCATCACCTTTGTGGAATATCATAAAAACATTATCGCTAACCGCCAATATGAGAGTTCAACTACAAAATGATCAAAGTGCTGCACAATTTTCCAAACAATTGTTAGCTGTTGGAAATGGAGAAGTCTCAGTTGATGCGACAGCTGGATTAATTACTCTTACAAATGACTTTTGCCGAATTGTAGACTCTCAATTAGCTCTTATTGAAAATGTTTTCCCAAACATTAGGGAGAATTATCAGAATTATGGTTGGTTAAGTCAACGAGCAATTCTCGCCGCAAAGAATAATGATGTACACGCACAGAATTTCACCATTTAATCAAAAATCGATGGCGATTTGGCGACATACAAATCCGTTGATTCCATAACAAATCCCGATGATGCTATAAATTACGAAGTGTTACAAAAACCGAAGCCATCTGGTGGCGAAACGGAGTTCGCCGGGCTTGCTAGTTATTTCTAAATTTCATATCACAAACTTTCCTTGACTTATCATCATCGATATGAAAACTTAATACATTATAAATTTATGTCGTTGAAACTTACCAACCAACTTCAATATAAAAAGGCACCCTTTGTACATACATACCTGCAAAAGAAAGGAAATAAAAAGCATAAAATTAAATATTTAACAATAGACTTTAATTTAAATAAAATAAATTTTATATGGCAACTAACTATAAAACAATAAAAAGCGGAAAAATATTTTATGTATAATAAATTATGTTGGCGAAATGACGTAGCTGCGTCGTTAAAAGTTATTTTTTTCAGTTTTTTGCCATCGTATACAAACATTTTCCAACACCAATATGTAGGTACACAACATTGAAAACATTACGGTGAATTTGTAATTTCCAAATAACAGCAGACCATAATTTTTATGTTCTCTTCCGCAGCCCACACGCTTCAAGGTTATGAGGTAAATAAAAATGTGGGAGAGTATGAGTGAGTTTCTTCCTTCCATACAACGGCGCATAGAACAAGTAATGGCAACGACAACACCCCAAAACTATTTAACTCCTAGACGAAAGAAAACACTCAGTTGAATGAAATGAGTGAATGTGATGTAAAATAAATCCACCCTAAAGAATATTTATTTTTATGTTTATAGAAATTTGGTAAAAAGAAAAATATGTTGAGAGGGAGAGCAGACAAAGCAGAAATATGGAAGCAAGTGGAAGACATTTTTTTAGCACTGTAATTATGATTATTAGCGGCAAAGTGATAATAGACAAGGGAGTTAGAGAAAGAAAAAACACTCTTATGCTCTTAAAGCGCCCAAGTATAAATAATTTTTGGTATAAAAAAATGGGAGCAAAAAAGGGCCAAAATAGAAACTCAACTTTATTATAAAATATTTTTTTCTTTTTTTTTGGAAAAGGTGTGCACACATTTTCTCTTTACTACCACTTTCTGATTTTCGGATCCATATTGTTGTCTTGGAAAATTACGTCAGATTTACTATGGCCTGGAATTTTCGATTTACTGTTTTCAAGTGGAGAGTCAAATCCAAATACATATGTATACATACATAATAATTTTTTGTCATACATATTGGAGTTAAGGAATTTTCCATTCAAACAGCAACGCAATTCGATTTTTTTTTTTTTTAATTTTTAGCTACTATATAAAAAATAATATTTAAAAAAATAATTTTAAATAATTTTTTTAATCGATTACCTTTTATCGATTATTAGAAAAACATGAAAATTTGCTTACTGGGAACGAGATTAACCTATTGATTGACAATAATTAATTCCTTTGTGCGATTTCAGCACATCCCTAAAGGCGAAGGTTTTGATTTTAACTATGCCTGAGTTCGAATTTCTTCTCTTGTAATACTTTTTATTTTCCTATACTTTGTAGCCACAAAAGTCAATTGAAACTGATTTTAAAATATCCGGGATTCAAGATTATAAAAACTCCAATCGCAACATACACAACTTGTCTTAAACTTTTTATTTTCTTAGTGTAATATGAATTCCACAATAATTGGCTATTTGATGTCCTGCAAATGATTTCTTTTAATGTATTAGAAATTTACGTAATATCAATTTCGACAAATCAAAGAATACAAAAATTTTGTCGTTTACCATCCATATTTGTAGCATTATTTTTCGCCAAGATTTACCTGCAGCCTTTAACTCTTATCCATGCCATAAAATGACTGTACAGTTCTAATAAAAACGTACCTCCTGACATATGTTCAAATTTTTTGTTTTTAAGAGAAGTAGCACTTCAGGCAACAATGCCTAATTAGTCAAGTACCGATCTACATTCTTTAGGAAAAGGATAGAGAAGAGATGAAACAGGTGGTGAAAGTAGAAGAATAGTCGGTAATTAACTGCCGTATAAAGACAGCACAGCGTCAGTGACTATGCCTTCCCCGCTGAGCAGCCCCACCGACAGTCAATTTTTATTTTGTAGTGAAAAAAAAACCAAGGTCCTCGTTGGGAATCGAACCCACAACCCACATACTGACAAGCTAGTACACTACCTACTCGCCTACAGGGGCACCTATTAAACATTTATAAAATAAATTTACTTTTTACTTCAAAAAGTGAAAGCAAAAAATCTGTTGTATTGCCTTTGATCTGGATGTAATTTAAGGCCATTTGTATGCAGAATACAGCATATTATAATCTTAACTATGATGTTTCACTTCTAATACATGAGAAACTACATTGTTACGGATGTGTCTTGCTTAAGTTTTAAAAGAAAATAATTAAGCAATAAAGTAAACTTATGCACGCAAGACAACAACAAATTTCTAGTTACAAACTGCGTCGAAATTTTATACACACAAAAACAACAACAATCAAGTGTGCTGTTTACTAACTGCGTAGTTTGCTAAGAAAACTTATGCTTACAAAAACAACAAATTTCTGTTTACTAACTACTTAGAAATTTTATACAGGCAAGACAACAACAAATCGGTATGCTGTTTACTAACTGCGTAGTATTTTAGTATATTTTATTGTATTTTATTTTAGTATATTTTAGTATGTTTTAGTGTATTTTAGTATTTATTTTGAAATAAAGAACTCACAACAAAACGTTTATAAAAGGCATAAACATAACAATATTTTGTGATTGAAAGAGTAATTTCGAAAATTTAGGATGTTAGCTGAGCAGAGGCGTCAGCTATCAGGTATAATCACCCAAATCTGTAAGCAAAGGTACGTAGACTTGCATCACGCTTTATTAATAAGCTGGGCAAATTTTAAAACTTATATTTCATCATTACATCTATATGTTTTCTTCACTAAAAGCTTATCACCGTGGTATTTTTACTGCTAACTTCTTTTATTGAAACTCAGTTTTAAAGAATTTACTATCACTCACCACCTAAATAATAAAAATAAGAAAAGATTTTGCTTTGGGTATCAGATGTTAAATTTATTAAAGTTTAGAGTAACCGTTTTTATTCGTGCTCAATTATAATCGTTAATACTGGTACTAAATTCTTCAGTATGCCACTTCCTTGGTTAAAGACCAGCGAATATTTTATTATGCGAAATAATAATTTTAGTGAATATTACATTTTAATTACCATTAACTATATATAAAATAAATATGACTTTTTTACTCCTCAGCCAACACCGTAAGTGTTTCTCTAAAAATATAAAAAAAAATTTAAGCAAAGCGTGTAATAAAGATAATATATCCGTATAAGCATCAACATTTTTATAAAAAAATAGCTCTTCATTTAGATACCAAAGCACTGGTTAAATCCTCCGCTCATTAGCTTTTTACGATTAACAATTCTGCACTAAATTATACTTTAAACAGTTTTCCTTAACATTATTTATTTAATAATAACGGGTGTTTTTATAGATATAGAAGTTTAATATAGAAAAAAACAAAGATGATTTTTTAAAATTGATATCAAGTTTACTTTTCTAATAAAAATAATCTACTGGCACTATAATTTAAGCATGACTTTTGGCATATGATCGCCACGGCTGGCTAGAAAGTCCTTTAAGCTGAAGGTCTAATTTACCATAACTTTTTCCGCATTAGTGGCCGAATGTTGTTCTGTAAGTGGTCACTCGTTTTGATTCCACATAAACCCACAGAAAATAGTATAGCGATGTTAAATCGCAAAATCTTGAAGGTTAAGTCCGTAACGTGAAACTATATGGTTACCAAATGCATTTTTCTGTGAATCATTTGTGACACGAACTGCCTGACGTGTTGCGCCGTCTTGATCAAACCACAACTCCTGGACATCATGGTTGTTCACTCTGTAGCTGTTACCATTAAGTGTTGCATCTTGACTAGCAACGGTTGTAAGGACGTACGGAGCAATGATCCCAACAATCCATAAATCGAACGAAATAGTCACTCCCAACACACATTATAGAATTATAAACAGTCTAAATACGACGATTATGTTTATTGAGGTATCTATTCAACGAAAGTGAATGAGGTCATCAAACAAAATTTTCTTGTAAAATGGGGATTTTAATTTGGAAGCATTTTTCAGGTATCAGTGTATTCATATTGAAATGACAAATCAAACTAAATATCACTTGATAACTGTGTGATTCGATTTACATCCGCACCTGGCCATGAAGCCTTAATAAGATGGTGGATCTAACCACTGCATGATTTGGAACGTCATGCTCGTCCTAGAAAGCCGAAGCTATAATTCTATGCAACAGAAACCTTCTAGTTGCAACTTTAATGATTGTAGAGCAGGGCTGCAAATCATCACACCTTGCTAAAGAGTTGGAGACTTTCCAACTCCTGTCCAGAACACATGTCTAGCATGCTCACTGGACTGGATCATTCACGCATTATCAGTGAGATGATCCCGGCCACCATAATAACCATTATACTGTTATGAGGCCGCGAAACCACAACCACCACGTTACTCCCATATAGGGGCCAACCTCAATGATCAGCCAGAGAACTATTAAATGTCTAAAGAGACAAATAATGAACTCTGCGGCTTACTGATTCCTGTGGAAATAAAGTGGAGTTTCCAGTTGACTCCCTGCCTGTCTTCAGGGGACTGGGCTTCCTTTTTCCCCAGTTGCACTGTGTCTAGATAGTGGAATTCTATAAAGACCATATTTATGTGCCCCCGGGGGGAATATCACTTGATAGCTAACAAAATGCACGCTTGTTACAAAAAAAGTGTTGTTCTACACCTTTATAAAAAACAAAATTAAAAACATTGTTTATAAAAAGTAGCCGCCATATTGGCTAGATAATAAAAACTAGAAAATTATTATATTGTTACGTTTATAGCTTTTATAAACGTTTGTGAGTTCTTTATTGCAACATTTTAAATAGCAATAATTTTTAGAATTTTTTAATTAATAACAAGTTTATTAATTTTCACTACACAAAGTTAACACTACAAAACAATTCACTTTACTTTATATAATCTTTACTTCACCAGATTTAATTTCACACTGACTGACTGTCCACTTAGACGCTGTTCTTTTATATTTGTTCATTAAAAGTCTAGAAAATTGATGAATCTTCTACTCCCTTTGTATCACATTTTGTTGTTGTATGTTGTTTATTCAATGTTTAGACGCCTGTATGGCTGTGTGTATTTTTTTCGTTTTTATACTGATAAAGTTTCTTTTTGGAATTTATTTTAAGATATTTGTTGTTGTCTCGTGTAGCAAAGGTTTCTTAGAAAATTGCCTAGATGATAAACAGCATACATGTTTGTTGTTGTCTTGCGGGTATAAAATTTCTACGCAGTTAGTAAACTGAAAATTTGTTTTTGTCGTGCATGCCACACAGTTAGTAACAGCATATCAAATTGTTGTTGTTTGCGTGTTTAAAATTGCTACGCAGTTTGTAACTAGAGATTTTGTTGTTGTATCATTAGTTTTCTTAGCAAGCAACGCAGGTCGTAAATAATATACCTAGTAGTTCGCATTATTGCTTGATTAATTTATTTTAAAACTTAAGCAAGACACATCCAAAACAATATATTTTAAACATGCGATCATTAATAAAACTGGTCGCTATGCCTAAAAAAGATTCGGCTATGGCAACATTGTGTGGTTCTGGCTTTGTGTTTTGCGTCGGATATAAGTCCTTTTCACTGTTTCTACAGCCCCGGAAGTTTCCACTGCTTCAAGATTTGTTATTTATTTCTTAATATCTAACTTTTTTAACAAAAGAAGTGTATTTTCTTCAAAAGATAAGATGTAACTAATGCATACATATGTTTGGCAAGGACACACTATTTTGCACAATTCAACAGATTTCATTCTGCTTTTTTTTTCTTTTTTAAAGAGAAGTAGCACTTCAGGCAGCAATGCCTATTTAGTCAAGTACCGTGCTACATTCCTTAGGAAAGGGATGGAGAAGAGATGAAACAGGTGGTAAAAGTAGAAGGATAGTCGGAAATTCTGCCTTTTGCACCTTATAGAGCAAAAGCAATCGCTACTTCCATCACTTTAAAACCGGATTTTACTAAAATGGTTTTAGATACAAACAATTTTCTCTCACCTCCAAATTAATATTTTTTTTTAAGTAAACTTAGAGTATTAGACCTTCTACATAAATATCTAACTATAGTTCAAAATTTTTATTGAAATCGGAACAGCAGCAAGTGCTTATTTAGTCATTTTTCTGAACCTATCACTCTTTCCATCGGATTAAAATTCGTTTCCTGTTTTAATTGAGCCACCAACAAACAAACAAGCAAAGGAAGGAAGAAATTTATAGAATATAAATGATGACAAAAATTCCTATAGGATAGAATATTTAAAATTTTTTCTGATTAGATCTGACTGTTTTATAGTCAAATACTAATTTTATTCTATATACAGCTATCTAACTGTAAAATTTAAAACTCATAACTGATGAAGCTTTTGGAATTTTTACTACACTGGAATGTTTGCTTTAAAATGAAGTTTACTTTCAACTCACAGCAGGCCATATTCATTTTTACAACGCTGTATTAATTTAACACTTTAGTGTCTAAAAGAAAGAAAACAAAAAAGACTAATTGCCTAGTGTTTTTTTAAAATTAATAAAATTAATGCTTTCAGTTAACAGCTTTGATGTTGTGTGGTTCTCGTCATACATTTATACGAATTTTTTAAATTTATTTTTTGAAGTGCCTACAAAAATTTGTTTGACTGTGCTGTGGGTCAACAAACAATATGCTTGGTCACTTCCTTTTAAAAACGTAATTAAGCAGCATATAATTAAGTAATTTACAAAAAAAAAAAATAAAAATAGAACACAACAAAACATGAAAAAATTTCCCTTTTGAAATCCAAAAAAAAAAAAACAAATTTAATACAAAATATATTTAGTAGCGTTATTAACACACACACACATACACACATATATACACACATGTGTATGTAAGTGTGTATAAATAACCAAATAAACGATACCGCTATTATAATTACGAGTATGGTACCACAATTAATCTGCCTGACGCAAAGATAGGAGTTATAAAATATTGAAATTTAAATTAGAAACTTGTTTTAGCACATCCAACACATTGTTCGCAATCGGTGCCCTGTTTTTAACCAAAAAATACCACTTAACACTTACTTCAAGAGAATCAAAACTATATACTACATAAAGACATCAAAATTTATTTATAACTCGAAATACATAGATTGCCGTTGGAGCTCTTTGAAGGCCATGAAGTATAAAATACATGTAAAGTATAAAATCACTTATATTAATATCGCTGAAAAATAGTTTCGTTATATTCAATATACAGAACTAAATTACTACTCTCTTACAACAGCGCTTACGAAAATGAAACAAAGCTTCAAAACTAGGTACTCCTAAAAGCCGAGTAACAGAGCGTTAATTGACAGATACAAATTTTAAACCCTTAAAGACAGACACAATTGAAATTTAAAGGACGGGTTTTTGCAATAATCTGTAAAATAATTTTTATAAAAATGTGACTTAAATATCGTACGAAACACTAGTGTTTGATTCTAACCCGCACTTTTATAATTTTTTTTATCTATTACTAGTCACTCCAAGTGTGTCATCATGATACCCTTTGATATTATTTGACAATAGTTAAGTTACCATCAACCTATCTTCAATAACTTTATAAATAGCTGGATTTCTACACCCATAAATCAGTCCGAAATCTGTCGGACAGTTTGCAGACGTAGTCGAATTTTAATCAAAATTCTTTCGAAATTTATATACTGACATCCGCCTTACTATCGTAGCTTGGGATTTCTTAAAGATTAATTCTTAAACACCCAGAATTATAAGAAAATATTTCTAATATATATTTCTAACATTTGTTTTTGTTTAACTTTTACGTGTAAAGAATAATGTATTTGCCAATTGTAACATTTTATTATTTTATTATTTTTTATTATTTATTAACACTTCTCATATAGTCCACAAATGAAAATTGTTTTAAAATTTTCTGCTGTCTATAACCATAGAAAATTTATTTCGAATTTCCCACCAAAATTTGCTCAATTTCAAAATTAATATTATTTTTAATTTTTTAAAAATTCCAAATTTCTTGGAAGTATCAAAGCATCAAATTCTTTTTTATTTTTACCATTTTTCATAAATAGAATTTACAAAAATATATTAACTTATTTATTAATTTAAATAATTGAAATTTAAAATTTTTAAGAATAAAATATTTTCTTGCATCAACTAAATAAATGTATTCTAAAACCGGCCTCGAATAAATGTTTTTTAAAGTGTAAACGTGTATATATGTATGTATGTATGTATATATAGTTGCGTGTATACATAATTTTTTACGCACTTGTTTTGCTTCCTGGTTTGTTTTGATACCATATTTTGTTTTGTAATTTAATAAACGAAAGAATGTGAGCGGGTATTTCTAGTTTGCTTCTTTCTCTATTTGTATTTCTTTTCCACTTCTTTGTTTTGCTTGTATTTTTCTTTGTTTATAAATATACTGCTGTTCTATGGCAGCTAAAGAGCATAAGCATAAACGAATACATGCATACATAGTAAGGAGTGTGCGTGTGTGTGTGTGTGTATTTAAGTTTGTGTGACCAGATTAATGTAAAATAGGGTGGGCTACAGTGGTTATTATGGACAAAAAAAAGTATTTTTACCTCAAAGAACTTTATATACAAATTCATAGGAAGCCAGTTTTTTTTTTATTTATATATTTTTTGTTAAAGAAATATAAACATACATACAGACATGTATGTATGTTTGTATGTATCTAAAATTTATGTTTTCACTGCATTGATTGGTTACTTTTTTATTTGTTAAGTTAACTCCCCTGTTTTATATGAGTAATTTTTTTTAATTCGACCTTTACAAGAAATTTAATTTTGTAGTCATTATAAATCTTCTTTATTCGACATTTTGAATCAAGCGCTGAGATCACTCTAAACGAATTTTTCCATGAAAGTTATTTGATTAATACATACATATGCATATATGTTATTTGTTATGAATTTTAGGAACTTAATCCTTAAAGTTTATCATTTTATTGATTTAGCTCGAACCTGCATTTTCAATACTGTCGGAATAATCGACAGATGGAACTATAAGGCAGAAGAATAAAAAGTGACAAACATCAATAATGGCTACAACAACAATAAAACCCCATTTAATTAAAATGCAAATTACCCCAAATATAGTATTTCGGGATCCATCTTATAGTTGCTCTATTCATCTGCCATCTTCTTACTACTGGCCTTTAGTGGCGTTCAGGTATTTTTTTTTAAGAGAAGTAGCACTTCAGACAACAATGCCTATTTAGTCCAGTACCGCGCTACATTCTTTTTAGGAAAGGGATAGAGAAGAGATGAAACAGGTGGTGAAAGTAGAAGGATAGTCGGAAATTAACTGCCGTATAAGACAGCACAGCGACCAGTGACTATGCCTTCATCGCTGAGCATGCCGTCACTGATAAGCTAGTACACTACCTACTAGACTAGAGGGCCACCTAATATAAACATTTGAAATGCATTACCTCGGGCGAGAGCATATTCTTATTGCAATTCCACTATTGTTCAAGTAGCTCATCATTGAATTTTACCCCTACTATTGCATAGAAAACTTAAGAGTCTTATATTCAAAGCCAAACTGATTCAATGAGAATTTTCATAAAATCAATATAGCATAGACAGCAAGACTCAAAAACACTTCTACACAAACACAGCAAAACATTTTAAAACATAAAAAGACAGCACAGCGACCAGTGACTTTGCCTTCATCGCTAAGCAGCCCCACCGACAGTCAATTTTTATTTTTGTAGTGAAAAAAAACCAAGGTCTTCGTTAGGAATCGAATCCACAACCCCCATACTGATAAGCTAGTACACTACCTACTAGCCTACAGCGTTCAGGTACTTTTAGGACCATACAATTCATTTGGAAAACGTGATGGAAGGAAGGATAGAGGTAAATGAAAAACAATATTTACCTAAAGTATTACTGAGACCTTTTATTGAAATGTTTGTATATCCAAAAAGGGCCTTAGCCCCCAGAAAAAAACATTTCGATCTCTTGCTAATAACTGCTCTAACTGGAAATATTTCACAGAAGCAAAAATGACACAGACAGTGTTAGAAAGCAAACTTCTTAAATCTTTGAGCCAACATGGTGTATATAAAATCAAGTAATGGAACACTGTCTCCTAGAATATAATAGAAGAAGCAAAATTTAAATTCTACGAATAATCAGTGCAGCCTTCAAAAGACTTAAAAAAAGTATTATATAAGTTGAAGCATATCATACGAAAAGCATAACGGCTTTCAGAGAGCCTAAAACATATTACTACGCACTATACAAAAACACATTACAGAAATAAATTTACTATCTTAAAGGATTTGAAAGAAAATAATCGAAATAAGCTTAACAATGCTCTAAAAGTCTCTATGATATTCAAGGACATAAAAACATTTCCAGTTTTTTTTGTCTTAGTTGTGATCAGGTTCATTTCAATTACAGTTATTGAGCTTTTTTAAATGTGCATAAATTCAAATTTAAATTGAATAGCTCGAACAAGCCTGCCACATATTTTCACTTGAAAATAATCTACACGTTTTTATGCGCCTATAAATATAAAACGCAGGTGCAAATGGCATGACAATACTTATTCATATACACTAGTGTGGATGTTGGTCAACATCAAGGAAAATGATTACTGGAGATTAATGAAGATGATTCCATTCGCCTCAAAGGCAGAGATTGTATTTTCTTGGCAGTTAAAATAATTGAGCCTTATGTAAAACATTGTTGGATTTACGATACAAAAAATCAATGGGATAACAACACAGTCATATAAGAAAGTATCGCTTTAGAAGCATTTTAGGGGAATAAATATATAAAACAAAATTCAATTCCCATGAAAGCTTTATAAGACTGCAGAAAAAGCCTTTATACTTTTGTTGTCTAGTAGTTATATTTTATTTAAAACATTCACGATAAAGCTTACAATTAGCTGATTTTTAAATAACTTTGCAAGTACATATTACATATATACTTAGTCTAAAATAGTCTAAAATCGTGAAAAATTACAACAACAACAAATCCTTCCAATATCAAAATCTTAATGGATATAAACAATAAACTTGTGGCAACATAACCACAAGTTAGATCTAAGATTGTATATCGAAATGCAAAGCGACAGGCATTATGTCACATGAAACATTTAGTTAGCAACGAAATATTGACATAAGTTGCCTTATAATTACCAATTATTCACGACACTTTTAATATAAAAATGTATATATTTTTTAACGCACTACGGCTACATTATTTACAATATATTTTCTCGTTAATATATAGAACAGTCAGACTTAACGAAATCAATTATAATTTAAAAAAAAAATATCCATTTACGCATGATAAAATTATTACCAAAAACAGAAATAACAAACTTAAATTTTTTACGCAGTATGGTGCAAACATTTTGCTACAAAACCCGACACGCATTACAAATTCAAACAGAAACTGAAATTTATTTGGTCCCCCTTTGCACAGAATTTAAACATAAAATGACATAAATTATGACAACATGAATCATAATAAAAATAATGACGATAGCAACAAAATAACAAGCCGAAAGAAACAACACAAGTCTAAATTATTTATTAAGCAAAAGAACTTAAAAGAATGAATTCTTACTCTTTAAAGTACATAATTTTTAAGATATGTATTCGACTATCCATAAAATATAATTATTTTAGCGTAGAACACAGTATAAGTAGCACGTTTAAGAGCAAAAACAATCCGAGAAGAAAAGGAAAGGAAAAATAAAAGTTGCCACAGTTTTAAACTTAAATTTACCAAAACCTAAAATTGGTGAATTATAATTTTATGCTATAGTTCCAATGTTATAATTTCCTTTCCACCTCTTACACTTTTTAAAACATGAATGGGTAACCTTGCTACCTTTCTTCCCTATAATTTGGAGATCGAAGACCACTCATATGGGCGAAAAACGGTTAGTGAATACAAAAGTTGCATTCAAAGATTTATTTACAAAAAAAGGGTGGCTTTATTGAGAGAGGGCAGAGAAAGTAATATCACCTGATACCATTTTGATTCGAAGGATTGTCCGGGAGACTTGAATTTCGATAGCATAAAGTTTAAACGGAAAAATTAACGTTAAAATATTGTGCCGAACACCCAATCTCAAAATTTTCCAAAACTAACTTTTTTTCCATAAATTAATTCAGATTACAAATCTCTAACTACTGCAAAATATTTCTTTCACATCACTCACTATCTTCTTTAACTGGAAAACTACAGTTATATCTATTTTTGTGTTAAGTGTGTTGCTTCTGCACGATGAGCTAAAAAGTTTTTTTGACTCTCCTAAAAATTTTAGTATTTTGAGTTGTGACCCTTTCGTATTTAAGATGCGATATGATGAGCACATCCAAAAGCCATATTAGTATATTTTTACTTCGGGCATATACTCGCATTAGGTAACACATGTATATAGTTGTAAGGCGAAAATATCGGGTTTTTCAACCAGAATTTGTTTTTCACTTGTGGCAACACCGCCCAATTTATTCAGGAACAAACTGAAAAAAAATTTTTTTTCAGAAAAAGCCCATTTTCTCTTGTCAGGGTATTTCAACAAGCGAAATTGCCGCAGTAGGACTTCTTGAAATCCTAGAGCGATTAATGATAAACCTTTGCAGCTCAGCATGGCACTATATAGTGCGCTAAGTGCTTTAGAGGCGTAATTGGCTCGTTTTTTTTCGAAGATGAGGCTGTAAATGCGGTAACGGTCAATGGATCATGGTATTGCGAGGTAATAAAAACTCAATTTTGGCGTATTATTGCCAAGGTGCCCTTATAGGCTAGTAGGTAGTGTACTAGCTTGTTAGTATGGGGGTTGTGGGTTCGATTCCCAACGAAGATGTTGGTTTTTTTCACTACAAAAATAAAAATTGACTGTCGGTGGGGTTGCTCAGCGATGAAGGCATAGTCACTGGTCACTGTGCCGTCTAATACGGCAGTTAATTTCCGACTATCCTTCTACTTTCACCACCTGTTTCTTCTCTTCTCTATCCCTTTCGTAAAGAATGTAGCACGGTACTTGACTAAATAGGCATTGTTGAAGTAAAAGTAAAAGTAGATATCACGGTCATGTGGTTTCGAGAGGACGGAGCTACAAGTCACACAGCCAATGAAATGATCAATTTATTGCAAACCAAATTTCCTGATCGCATAATTTCACGACAATCAGCAGGTTAGTGGCCAGCCAGACTGTGTGATTTAGCACTACTAAATATTTTTTCGTGGGGCTGAGTTAAGACAGAGTCTATACGAAGCCAAACGAATCGATTTCAGCCTTAAAACTTAACATCTGTGATTTTATTAACAAAATAGGATCGCTATTTTGCCAAAAAGTGATTAAAAACTTGGATGAAAGAAACAACATCTATCGGCGTGGTTATAGTGAATATTAGCCAGATATTATTTTTCATTCAAAATTTTGCCGAACTGTTCTCTTCGTAATACAATTATATAGCCCGCAGATCACTCGCAATAATACAAGATATATACTTTAAGGTTCAACGTGTAGCCGAAGCGAGTATCCCAAGGCGTTGTTGGAATTTCGTAATAAGATTTACATCTGCACCTGGCTGTGGGCCTTAATCAGATGCTGGTCAAACCGGCTGTGAATGAAAAGCAACGTCATTCACGTCCTAGGAAGCCGAAGACTAATTCTAGCAACAGGTATTTCCTAGTTGCAATTTCAGCGGTTCCAGAGCAGGGCTGCAAACCACTACTCCTTGCTGGAGAGCTGGAGACTATCCAACTCCTGTCTAGAACACATGACTAGCATGCTTACTGGATCTAGAGTCATTCACCAGGTGTTATTAAAGGTGAGATGATCCTGGCCGCCATAAAAACAGACCTGTCTGGGACCGCAAAACCATAGCCACCACGATACTCCCGAAGGACCAAGCTCAATAATCAGTCAGAGAAACAGCTAAATGCCTAAAGAGGCAAATAGTGGAAACTCTGCGGGCTACTGATTCCCGTGGAAATAACGTGGAGCTTCCAGTTGACCCCTGCTGCATTCAGGGGACTGGGCTTCCTTATACACCCAGCAGCACAGGTCTAGATAGTCAAGTATCCCATAAAGACCGAAAAATGTGCCACCGGAGGGGGGCGATGTTGGAATGTGGAATTAAACTAAAACGTTATGCTGGTACTGTGAGAAATTGTTGTACACGCCGTTACGATTCTTTTGATTTCTTCGCTTTAAATAATAAATTACTTTATCCTAAGTTTGATTAATAGAAGTCATTCCTTTAAAGCTCTAGCTTTTGTCTACCATAAATAAACATTTCTTTGACACAAACACATACTGCGGGTCTCATAATTCTATGTATGTATGTTTATAAAAGCTTGTGTGCCTACTAGAGCTTTCATTCTACACATACGCAACCAAAACGCACCCATATGATTAAAATATTTATACAGCAAAGCACAAGTAATTAGGGGTATTTGTAATCAATATTAACAAGATCATATTACCCAGAACAAGAGTGTATAAATTGAAACGACATTGATTTCACAATGTGACTCGTTTTTTGTTTTTTTATAAGCTTAACTTCGTTTAGGTTTTTACATGATAATTTAAATTTTGTTAAATAAAATAAAGCTGCAGTATGGACAAATAGCTGGATCACACTCCAGGTCAACTTACAAGATATTATAACAAGTGATTGATTTTTAATTTTAAGAGAGCTTTGAAGGGGCTATATGTCACGAGTAGAAATATGTTGTAATGTCAGTAAAAATCAATAACAATATTCAAACAATGGTATTTAATTAAAAGTGTCTAAAGTACCAAAGGATACAAAATATCAGCAATTTATTTTTAACAGGCAATAAAATGCTAAGTAATCGTAAGATGAAAATTTTCTAAAACCAGGCGTTGCAAGAAAACATAAAATTTGCAATAAAATATCGTCTCCATGTTCCTAGGGAATGAGTAAGAGTCCATTTTATGCCATGGCCAATAAAATAAAAGTACTTTTTTTATTTAAATTTAATTACAAAAAGAATCGATTAAAAACTTTGTCAAACCAACAATCGATTTTGTTGTAAACAAAATAAAAATTTAAAAATTTAATTAATTCTACAAATATTATGTTATTTTCAATTCGAATTAGAATAATTTTATTATAACTATTAACTGCAACCTTAATTTTGTCTCCAACCAAATCAACAAAAGAGAAGAAAATTTATATTTTTAAAAAATATTTGTTTCTTGGAAGTGAAATAAGAAACCATTAATCAGAACGAGGGAAAATTAGAGATAAAGATTAAAAAATTTACTTTTATTTGGGTACAGTTTTCCGTCGACCCTCGTCAAATTTGGTTTATGAACAAACCGGTTTCGGCCGTTTGCCTCTTCAGTGTTCTATTCCTACTAAGTACTGAAATAAAAGTAAATTAAACCCCGTCGGAAAATCTACGCACATATTAAAAAATGTAATCCAATCAACAAATTAAGGAATTGTTCTTTTAGATTTCTTTCCCTCCTTCATTAAGTTATCAATAATCGATGATGGTGGGGGCATTACCAAAATCTACGAGCCAACAGTACAGCAAATATAAAATGCACAACAAGCAGTATTCTTTTGAAAAGCAAGGCTATCGAGTTAGCTACGTATGGGCTTGTCCAGGCGTTCTTGCACCAATTCAATTGCGACTCCTTGTTAAAAAATAGTTCTTTCACGAAATGGTTTTAAATTCACGACTCTCAATTGCTACTATGATTTGGTATGGTCAAAGTTTAACATAGAGCGTTAAATTTGATGAAATATAAAAAAAAAATCGAGCAGAAATATGAAAGAAAATTCTTTTAAAGCTGAGCTCTTGATATCTGTCTCTTTCTTTCTTTTTTTTCTTTCATTTTTAAAATAATTTGCCAAAACTCTTAATCAAAAAGAGTATAAAAGTTAATCAAATTGTTTAACTGAAATATACTTAATACTTTTCAAAATATTCTAATTATACCACACTTATTTCAAAACTAAGAATAGTTCGCAGCTTAATTATTTTTAAATAATCAGACTTTTGCATAATATTTTTAAATATTTTAATAATAAATATAAGCAGCAATCTCTTAACCGGGATTAATTTAATTAATATTAAAAAAGATAAAAAATAATGCAAAAATTTTTACAATTTTTGGTTTTTACATTGTGCATCTAATTAAATGCACTGTACTGTTTATAGGCATTTACGTTAATGTTTCTGCAAATTTAGATTTTATGTTACCAAAAATAGACACTTAGCAGCCAAAGAAATAAAATACACCTACGCACACACTTTTTAGCATAAAACGATTTTAAATGTCAAAGTTTTAGGTTTTTTTCGTTTAACAACATAATGTATGAACAAAATGTGTTACATACATACATACATATACATATGCATATGATTAGCAAAACGAAAATCAAATGGTATCCACACAAAATCAGGTTAATAAATATGCAGCGGAATTATTAATGGCGGAGTTAAACCAAATATAAATGCTTAAGAAAAAACCAGACAATAATATTAATATGACATGAAAAATTTCAGAAAGTTGTTATATTGGAATTTCTGATGTTTTTTACTACCTAATCTGTCCGCCTAGCAGATTCTTTTACTTGCTATTCTTCTAAGAACATTATAGCTTTTTTATTGTTGCTTTGAAGTTCGAAATTTCCGAAGAGTTTAAGATTTTACAAATACATTTGTTTTACGATTTTCAACTAGATGTCTTTTATCTGCCTTTATATTTCTAACATCTCCAGTTACAAAGCAACAACAAGAAACCGTGTTATTGTAGAGACCCCACCATCTAGTAATATACATAAATGTACTTGTGGCATAAATTGTCGAATATATAGAATAAGAGAGAGATAGAGATAGTTATTGTACATCTGTGTGAGCAGGGCTTTCAGATATTTTTGAAATACACCAATACCTCGCTTTGCGACGTTTCACTTTGCGACATTTCATATTGTGTCGAAAAAAAATTTGGGTTTTTTTTTTGTTGGCTTTCACAATATATTTATTGTATGTTTTGTATGCTATATGAAGTATTAACATTGTAAACACGTTAAAGGCAATATGTAATTGCTTTAATGAAACTAAAGAAACTTGTTCGCGTTAATCGCACGTTTCGACGTTTAGCACGCTTTTTCTTGAGAGCCCATCTATTTGTAATTGATTGGCTGGTGAATGGCACAGTACGCATTACAGGGAAATTTCGTTTTTTTAGCAAAACTATTCGTATGTGGGATAAATTTTCCAGAGGTCTTTTCTGTCACTTTCAATGCAGGAAAGTTCAAATCGAATGCTCACAAACATTACTTCCTCATTCCTTATCCTCATAACCTAATTTTCTAGTTCTGGCACAATGCACCGCATGAGTGAAGATCATTCACTGAGTATTGGTTTTCCGGACAAAGTTTTATCAAAAATATAAAATTTTACAACTGTACGTGCAACCAAAAAAATAGAAATTTCAATAAGATCTGAAAATTCAGAAACCCAACAACCCTAGACCACCAAAGAAAGTGAAATTTCGATTCTTTGGTGATCTATGATTTAAAATTGGTTTAAGTTGACCAAAAAAAAATTGTTCTTTGATATAATTTTTCTGGTAAAGCGTATAAGATTCTGCATACGAGCGAATAATATTATTCTATATAATAAAATTCTATTTAAAGAAGATATAACGAGTTTTCCGAAATAGCTACAAATCGGTTGCAAGCACATCTTCTGTAAACGTTGACATAATTTAAGATAGATCCAAATCTGCTTTTGAATTTCAATTATAATTTCCATCGATATCGAATGTCAACTACTTATCATGGAAAACGACAGTACAAGTATGTGATGACGAGGAGGCATAACTCTGGAATAGAATACCAAAATTAACGGTTGAGAGCAAAGTACGTATGTTTTGCAGAGAGAGCTAACATTTTAAACATGTATATATGTATCTACACATGTATCTGTGGAGATATCTACGCATATATCTATGTATTGTTGTATGTGCTTTACGCACTAAAAACTTTCTCTGGGAATGAAACAAATTTTTTTGGCGTTATATTTAGGTGAAGGTTACGCACGAGTCCACAGAGATATTTAAAATGTATAATTTTTTTTTTAAATTTTAACAATAGTGTGGTTTTTCAAAATAAACACTGCTAATACTGTTGTTTAGAGTTGATTATGGCTAACAGCAATTTTAAAAAGTATTTTAGAATTAGAGAATATTTCATTTACTTTCCCTATAAATTAAGGTTAAGCATAGTTTTTGATTTTGCCGGCCCACAGTGGATCATTTTACGAGCAGGCGGTAAAAGTCCTGTTTTTAATGGTCCCCAATTGTAAAATTTTAAAGTTCATTCGAAAATAGATACTAGTATACCTCGGGATCCAAAAAATTAAAACTTTATTTTAAGTATATCCCACTGAACAGGGTGACTCAAAATGAGCATTTTCAATATTTTGTTAAAATGAGAAATTTCTTAGAAAATTTTTTGACTATTAAACATCTATAACTTTTTTGTTATACAAGATTTTTAAACGAGACAATCTGTGTATAATAGCGTCATTTGTGAGCTATTAGTATAAGAAACCTGAATTGTTTTTGATTGATTTTTGATTTTTAGAAATTATTTTTTTTAAATGCCAAATTTTTTCTAAATTTTCTTACTTAATACAGCATAACTTCTAAAGTTCGTTAGGGAATGTAAAAGCATGAGCACTGTATCATAAACCTAAATGTCTCCTACACGCCTATACTCCATTATATAGCCGGTACGATCCTGCCGTGAGCACCAGAACAATTTTTCTAACACAAAATGGAATTAGAAAATGGAATTAAAAATTTTTTTTTCTATTTTGCTATTTTGTAAACATTTGATTTATTTCATGCACAGTTGCTTACAAAAATATTTTGCCTACATAAAATAACGTAAATTAATATGATTTAGGAGGTCACAAAAGTACTTTGTTTTTTTAATTGATTTGTTCTGATTGTAAAATAGTTTTTTTTGCTTGGAGCATATTTTTAAAATGGGTTATGATTTGGATTATGGTCCCGTGGACAAAGCTTGGCTTTATCTGACTAAATTTAAGTTTTTAATGTGAATCAAAATATAAGACTTTATGTAAAACAAACTCTTTGAATAAGTTTTAATACTTTACTTTCGCTAAATCAATTAAAATTTAGAATGCATTTTAAAACCTGTCATAATTATTTTTCTAACCAATCGATTTAAAATTTTTATACCTTGAACGAAAGCCTATGATCTCACCTAGTAGTCAAAAAAACCGCTTATCAAAATTACGATCCGTTCAAAAGTTATATATTGTTGACCGCCTTCTCGTAAAATGGTCCACTGTAAGTTCCACTGGTATAATCAAAGATCCTTAAAACACAAATTTTTTGCAAATATAAAATTTTGTAATTTTTTAAACCACATTTAACCAAGAGAGCAGCTATATTTTATTGCGTTGTGCGTATGGTTACCATTTATTAAAAATGGCATATTTTTTATTAAAATATTAAGCCTTATAACTACTATTCCTTACAAATAACCCACATTTAATTTTGCAAATCATTATCACAAAACAGAATCGTATAAACAAATTTACAAAAAAATCAAAAAAAAAATGCGTCCTCACTCTATTAACAACGCCCACCCCTCAAACAAAAGCCTTAATGCTAAATATTTCAAAAAAAAAATAGGCACAACAAAGGCAAAATTATGCCAACGGGCAAAATATTCACACGCACCACAATGACATGACAGACAGGAATACAAATTTTCCAAAAAAAAAAAGAAAGCCGATGAATAAAGCTTTGAAATTTCCAGACAATTTGAGAAAAAAAAAATCTTGCCACAGTGTAGAGCCAGTGGAATGAGAACACGCATGCCATCTTCTTTCTTAGTTCTTCTGTACAAATATTTTTTTTACTTCTTAGCACTTCATGATATCTAATGAAAGGCATTAAAATAAATAGCTAAAGCTTTAAAATAATGAACAAGAAGAAAAATATTTTTGTACCCAGCAGTACTTTAAGGGGTGTGAAAATTTAGACATTTATTATTAAAAATTAGTAAATTTGGCTCTTTTGAATCTTTAGTTATCGGAAAAAGATTTAATTATGTTTTCGAAAATTATTTTGTAATAAGTAAACCAGAGACTACGAATTTCATAAATGATTGAAATTTTACAAATAAGAAAGAGAATCAATTCGAAGCCTCATGTCCCTTATATTTTCTTTAGGTTTCTTGTGTCTGGTTCGTTTGTACTTGTATATACAGAAACATTACAAGAGGTGTGGGAATCCAGGAGCCTTCTAGTAAACGGAGAGCATAGCCAAGATGCCAAATAAGGAAGCCCACTACCAGAAAGTGACCATGATTAATTACTCAGGAAAGACATTTAAATGTTTTGACGGAAATCCACCGTCATTACATGTGACTTCGGGGGTAAAAGGAAGCCCAGTCCCTAAATAGGCCAGCAGAAGCCAACTGGATAATCCACTATATTTCCACGGGAATCAGTAAAGCCCCAGGGTTCCGCTATTTGTCTTTTTAGCCTTTTAGCTGTTCCCTGACTGATTATTTAGGTTGGCCCTTCAGGAATATTGTGGTGGCTGTGTATTTCGAGGCCCTCGTTTGAGTTTGTGGGTCGGATCATTCACAATAAACACAATGAATGGTCCAGGTCCAGTGAGCATGAATGTCGTCGTCTTCTTAAATTATATTAAGCTTCATGCCTTCTGGTCCAGGAGTTGGATAGCCTTCAACTTGTCAGCAAGGAGTAAAGGCTGCGGCCTGGTTCGGGCCTTTGAAGTTGCAACTAAGAGTGACCGGAGGATATACGTATCTGAAGGCCTTGTAGGCGAAGATGACGATACATTTCATTTACAGTGGTATGATCCACCATCTGGTTATGACTTGCAGAGCTGGATGCAGATGTAAATCTTATCACGTATACTCAGAAAAGAACCTATAATTATTTTAGTGAAGGGTATATAAAACTTGGTACTTTTTTTCAAATAATTAACTTGCAATAATTGGAAATAATGTGCTTTATAAACTCCAAGATCTACTGACATTTTCTCAAGCTTTTGACGATATTTGCCACTGACCATTTAACATATGTACTTATATGTGTTTTACGGTTACTCTGTAGAATATTTTTATGCAACTGACAGTTGGCAGTTAGCTTGTTGTCAAAATGCAAGTATGATTAAAGACACTATTAATGTGGTAGAATACAGAAAATATATAAAATGGCGAAGATTTCAGATTCATTAATAGCTCCACCCCCAAATGTATAGCAACATGAAATCTATTTAAATGCTAACAAGATAAAATATAGCTTCGAAAACATTATTTATTTATTTTCTATTTAAAAGAAATCTTTTAATAAAAAAAAATATAGAACAAATTGCCAGACTTTTTCATATAACAAGAATTTAAACGTTTTTACTCGCTTAAAAAAATCTCAACTGCTAATGATAGTATGGCAAGTATTAGTTAAAACTTTGAACAGAGATATTGCGAATACACAACAGTAAAATGTGTGTTTTATTAATCAAGAAAAAATTATTGAGCTACAAAAACTAATTTTTGGTGCGTTTTCTTTTATTAAAAAAAACCAGCGACTAAACAAAATATTACAGTATACGTAAATAAATAGTTGTATTACAACTAGGATCATTGCCAGATAGTAAACATAGTTGCCAGGTAAGTTGTCGACTGCTTACAAATTAAAAAATGTATAAAAATTTTTTGTAGATTAGACGAGTAGTTTGGCTGTAATTAGGGCATAATAATCCATATTTACTAATCCTAAATAGCCAGTGATGTTAAATGGTCATTTAGCATGGCGGAAAATTTATTTATTATTTTAATATCAGAACACCATTTATCATTCAAAAAGCCAAGCAAAGAGTTTTTAAACTAAATGAAATTAATATTTATTTTATTAATTTTATAACTTCTAAGTTTCGGCGAGTTATTAGAAAAACGTGCATAGAAACGTTTTGTCGATATAAATATAACACTTTAACAACATAAAGAAAAATAAAACAATAAAAAAACCATTAAGGGTGGGAATTCGCATAGGTTAAAATACTTTTTTTCTGTTTTTTTTTATATAGAGAGGAAATAGTTTATGAACGTAAAAACGAAATAAACAATACTTCCATTTGAATATTTTATTGTCTTAGGAGCTTCAAGTCCATGTTCTATCACTAATATAGAATTTTCTTTTCTATCACTTTTTTGTAGTATAACTGTATTATAATAAAGTTTAATATTTTAACAAATGTTATACATTAGCTTTCAGTCACTAAAGCTTTTTCTTTTATACCAAAAAAAGAAAAAAAACAATATTACTATAACAGCAAGAGATTTATCCTGGCACAAGGAACTTAAGTATAAAAAAATGTCTTTATTAAGGTGACATAAATTATCAATGTGCCATATAAATATTAAAATATCTAACTTGGAGTTCCAAAGTTTTAATCATTTTAATGTTTAAAATTTGAACTAATTGCAAATTGGCCTATTTGGTATCGATTAAAGCTATTTTATAAACTCTTTTTAATTTCGAACAAAGGCCTGGCACTTTTTTTTAACAACTTGGCTTTTGTTGATACGTAGGTAAAGTAGAAATAAGACAATTAATAATAGATTATTATAAGGGGTAACTGTCCATCACTAGCATGATATAATTGCTTGAACTAATTATTCCTTGCACGACATACTTTTAAAAGTAGTATTAAACTTTTTTACTAAAAGACTTAGCTTCCGCAAAAATGTTTGTACGACAGTGACAAAGCGAGAACTAAAGACTGTAGAAATTTTAGAAAAGGTAAAATTACTGGAAAATCTGTTGAGTTCAAATCCTATAAGAAAAAGGCATCTCAAGATTTAAACTTATATAGAAAACTTACAAAAACCTTGTTTAACAAAAGAAACGATAATTCAAGGTAAAGTGAAATTTTACCTTAAAATGGAAAATTTTATTAAAACAGCAAAAAATGTATAAAAATTGTTATTCCGCAAACGGCGCACACTGGGCATTTTTGTATGGAGGTGAGGAAAAATATATATTTGTCAAAAAATCTTGCGATTTCATCACAAATTTAGTTTTATTTATATAGTCATACACAAAAGTAATCAAAATAAAGAAAGTTAGCAAAAAGTTGATCGTTACCTGCAATGTAAAAAACCATAACTAACAAAAAAATTTAAATGTTTTTTTTTAATTTTTTATTTATTTTAAATCTATTTTTAATTTATTATTCTAAAAGAGCCTTAATTCGTCGCTTATAACACTATGCTTTTTCTTGCTAAATGAAGGCGTCAAATGTGAAATCATCGGATCTGATGTTACCATCATTCGGTGCATAACATCTTCGTTCATGGCAATTCGACTGCATAATCTGGAGTGTCTAAGGCGATATTTTTTATAGTCTTTGTTACGACTTTCCTGAGCCTCTTCGGATAGTAGGCCTACAGAAAAAATACACTTTTCAATTATATCTTTTCCATGAATCAGAATTTTGTGAAGTGAAGGTGGCATATTGTACCACGCAAACAGTGCAACAAACTCTTTTGCCATCTCCAAACAAAAATCACCAAATTTTTTTGGATCTACTACCTCGGTGATTGTTATATTATTGAAAACCTCTTGATTATGTTTTCATCTAGACCCGTTATTTCGGAAATCAAAACAGGATTAGCAAAAGAATCTTCGTGACGTATTTCCTGAATTTGTCTTACCAAAGCCTTGCTTAACAGTATCAACGTGTATTCCAATTTTCTCTTTACGTTTACGCTTTATCAAACATTTTCGGCCTTCTTTCATCGGACGAGTATTTGAGTTAACTCTCCCACGTTTAAATTCAATATTATAAGCAAACGAAGCTGCATCCGCTTAATACGCACATGAAGTGGTGACATACCAAATTGCAGTGCTTGTTCATTTACGGGCAGAGCTAGAACTTTTCAATTTTATACATCTTGAATGTTGTCGCTCCACAAATAAAACAAGAAGATGGTGATGTAGTTTCTGCTACTGATTGTGCTGTCTTGCCGTCAATCATTGTAAAATATAATTCATGTTTTACTATAAAGTTACGATTATTTACTGTTAACTCAAATTCTTTTAGTTGAGATATCTCCTCATCGATTCTTCACTTTTCTTCTCGTATAACTTGAGGTGTCTCTTAAACGTATGCAAACTGTAGTGTTCTACAATACTGTGTGGAAGAAGGTTTATTGTTGTTTCACACTTATTTATTTATGTCATCACTTAATGATAATTTAAGTGGTATAACTGATGTCATATATAAATGGGAGTCAGAAATTTGATCATCTGAAAACCTCTGTTGGTATGTATTCGCTTTGACTAGATGCCCCATCACATCCGCATTTATAGAACATTATTAGATTTCCGTTTTCAATTTTATTTATTTCCATTGCTGACTTGGTCTCTAGGATTCTTTTAGCGGTATGATCCGACAGATTTTGCCGAGGTACACTGCCTGAACTTTCAGTAATAGAAATTCCTTGCGGATAACTGTTAGTTTTTTCTTTCGTGAGTTCTTTGTATGGTACGGGTATTTTGTACCCTTCATTTTCTAACCAAAGCATTAGATACTCTTAGTTTTCTTTTGTAAGTTCAAGCTTTGTAAACATCCCCAAAGTTTTTAATGTACAAATTTTGTGGTTGATTTTTGAAATACTAGAAGTAAAATCAATTACTTCTTGAGGAAACATAGCACGTACTTCATCATTCTTTTGTATCGTTTGGCGCGATCGCAGCACTCCACAAACGATTTACGTGGCCGACCAAATGTAGAACTGGTAGTACATTCAGCCTCAGTAAACTTAATTGCAAATGTGCGTTCAAGCCAATTTGCATACTTTTTTTCAAATCGCGACTTCGTACGATTAGAATCCTGCCATCTTTATATATTCTATCCAAAATTTCACATGCTCTAGTTTCGTTTAAAAATTCATACCTTTACTTAATTGTGCATAAAAGCGAAACTCGTTCATCGATTTTCATGAGTTGTGTCTACGTTTTGTTCACAGGTTATACGATTTTACGTGAAAGTAATAGGACTTGACACTTTTTTACCGTTTTGGATCTGTTATGAATTAAAAAAAAAATTAACTTTTTAGGCAATATATATATATTTTTTTTCTTCATACATTTATTTATAACTTCGAAACTGTTGCTTATGTAGCGAAACGTTATATAAACAGATGAAAGTACTTGTAATTCTTGATTTTTTTAAATTTGTTTAAGTAAAATCCGACTAGTGGTTCTTGAGTGATGTTAAACAAAAGGGCCTCATCAGAATTGAGTCGCGAATCAATCAGCTAAAAAATGTTGTACTGTGTAATGCAATAAATTGAGAGGTGGCACTTGGTGGCACTTGAAATTAATTATAAATGTAAAAACAGATATGAGACAATGTCCGCCCGGGGGCTCATTTATATGGTCTTTATAGAACTTCGACTATCTAGACCTGTTCAACTGGGGGAAAAATGGAGTCCAGTCCCCTGAAGGCAGCAGGGGTCAACTGGGAACTCTACTTTATTTCCACGGGAATAAGTAAACCCCAGAGTTCTGTTATTTGTCTTTTTAGACATTTAACTGTTCTCTGGCTGAAATTTGAGGTTGGGCCCTATATGGGAGTATCGTGGTGGTTGTGGTTTCGCGGCCCCATAACAGACAGGTCAGTTTTATATGGTGGCCAGGATCATTTCACCGTTAATGACACGCTAGGTGAATGATCCAGTCCAGTGAACATGCTAGACATGTGTTCTGGACAGGAGTTTCATAGTCTCCAACTCGTCAGCAAGGAGTGATGATTTACAGCCCTGCTGTTGAGTCATTAAAGTTGCAAGTAGGAAAAACCTGTTGCTAGAATTAGTCTTCGGCTTCCTAGGGCGAACATGATGTTCCTATTTAAGCAAAGTGGTTCGATCACCATCTGATTAAGGCTCCATAGCAAGGCGCAGATGTAAATCTTATCACGTAATGAAACAATGTATTAGCAGTGACTTCCAACTGTGGAAAAGTATGGTCCAAATGTTTGAAGAAAAAAGGGATTTTTTTTATATGTTCATAAAAATAAACAAACAAAAAAACTTTAGTCTTTGCAGAGTTAATTTTTTCATTTTTAGTATACTGAAATATCTTAATTTAAATAAAAAATGAAAAGAAAAACGTTAGCTCACATAATATTCGTTTTGAAATTCTTAGGTTTAAATTACGTTGGTTCAGTATAACATAGAAGTACTGAGCTTGAAACGGCTATAAAAAAAAAACTAGCAGTCAGATCGGAGTAATTCTTTTTGATTTGACTGTACCATTTAGTCTAAAATTTCAAAAAATCATTGCATGTTGCATGAAGAGTATGTTGACAATTTGACTTTTTTGCGCGGAATCCCCAGTGTGCGGCGTCAGGTATTAAGAAAACAATTAAATAAGAACTCAGTATAAGTTTAAAACGTAAATGGAACAAACAATCCGATCCACAACAACGATCCTAAACGGCGTTGAAAGATCCATTCAAAGCATACTGCAGACAGACAGCACTTCTGGTGTACTTATGAATCGATTAGATATAAAGCATAAAAGGATTTTAGTTTAATTACCTTACAGACGCTTAATATTCGACTTAGCTTAACGCATAGAAATATTTATCAATTCAATCAACTGATGACATTAAATTAATGTTTTGTATGTATAAACTCACACACATACATATGTTAAATATGTAACATTTTAGTATAAATTCCTTTGTTCTTTTAAAAAAAAAAAAAGCTGCTGTGTTTTGCCTAAAGTCTTTGATCGAACACTGAAATAATAAGAATTGAAGTGCTAAATAAACATTTCTATTCAAATATGTACCCTCTTTATGTTCTTTGTTATTTTATAAATACATGCGTTTTATTTCTACAATCTGTTGTATTTTTATTTATATAAAATTGAGGGATGTTTGCTGACAATGATGCCGCCAACGTAAAAAACTTGACTAGACTTTTTCATTTTCCTGAACATAACACTGACATTTATAGCCGAAATATAACAAAAAAAAAAACAAAAACGAAACTACGCATAAAAGGGTCACATACACAAGCATACACACACTTGCTCACTCACGCAACCAGACATTGTTATACTCGTAACATAGTATACATATTTCTGAATTTAGGTCATTCGGTATACGAGTATTTCCGGAATTGGGTCAGAATATAATCAAATAGCAAATTCACAAAATAAAAAGCAAAAAAAAAAAAAACGAAACAAAACAAAAGAAAGAAGAGTAGAAAACAAAAACTAGCAAGTATAACACAAAAGCTATTACAACAATAAATTACAACTTGCCCCTTGAATTTTTTTATCTTTAACTTTGTGTCTCTACAGTTTTTGTATTCGCTTGAATAAAATCAAATTATTTACTAACAGCCTGCCCTGCAGTTCGGATAGTTATTACGATTTAGAAAAGAATTGGTAAATTTTCAATTACTCGTTCATTTGGCTATTCTGAAATGCTTGTTTTTATTATATTTCCGTACCTGTTAATGTGATTTCTTTTTGAAAAATAAGAAATTTTTATTTCAAAGTTTATATACTGAATATTTTTTCTTCTTTCCGTTTGTTACGAATCATACATGCAGGCAGAGTTATATCGTAGTCCTAAAATTTTGGTATCAAAATATACAAATTATAACGTCTTCTTCTTCTTTTAATTATTGAGTATCCAAAATAAAATGCAAATACTTGTTACTCCATAACCTTTAGTCAATACTTTTTTCCAAATTTGACTCAACTTGATTTCAATTACAATGGCGATTATTAGGTAACAAATAAATGACTAAAAGCTTAATTCACACGTAACTGTTATAGTTGGCTAGCAAACCCGGCGAACTCTGTTTCGCCACCAGATCGCTTCATTTTTTGTAACATTTCGTTTCGGGGATTAAGAGATGAAGAAAAATTATTTTTTTTTATATTTGAAAAGGAAAAATTTTATTTCATTGCGCAACAGTAATGAATTCATTTCGATTACAAAAATTAAGTGGAATTTAGTCGAACTTCTCTAAGTAAAAACTGAAAGTGAATCCAAAGTAAATACTGAATCGAAGCGTTATATGTGTCCGCAAATTAACCGTTTCATTGAAGTGCTCTTTGGTAAACCACATTTTTTGTTTTTTGGTCTGACGTTAACACAAATAAAGGGGATGGTTTCCCAACTCGTGAACATGCAACGTATAGCTGCCCATGTGAAAAACAATGATTTTCTAAATTTATCCCGCAAACAATAAGCGATTGGCCTTGCGACTTGTTAATTGTCATTGCGAACGCAAGGCGAACCGAAAATTTCAATCCTTTAAAGTCAAACGGAAGATCAGTCGGAATCATTGGTATTCGAGGAATACATACATTTTCAACTGCGTACTTTCCGTTAATAATGGTTGCCTCAATCAAATTCTGCATAAGTCTTTCACCGCAAGTCGAGAGCCGTTGCAAAGTCGCGGTTGATTCAAATTACGCAATATCATATATGGTGGAAATCCTGGTAACTCCAGAGAGTTCAAAAACTCCGTTGTATAATTTACTGCATCATCAGGATTTGTTATGGAATCAGTGGATTTGTATATCTGCAAATTACCATTGATTTTTGATTGAATGGTGAAATTTAGTGCATGTACAACATCATTATTCTTTGCGGCAAGAATTGCTCGTTGACTTAACCAAGCATAATTCTGATAATTCTCACTAATGTTTGGGAAAACATTTTCAATAAGAGCTAATTGAGAGTCTACAAATCGGCAAAAGTCGTTGGTAAGAGTAATAAACCCAGCTGTCGCATCAACTGGGACTTCTCCACTTCCAACAGCTAACAATTGTTTGGAAAATTGTGCAGCATTTTGATCATTTTGAAGTTGAACTCTCATATTAGTGGTTAGCGATAATGTTTTTACGTTATTTCACAAAGGTGATGCCTTCAGGCAAGCATTCAATTCATAAGCAGGCGTTGCACGGGGAATTACTGGCAACGTCTGCCTGAAATCGCCTGCCAACAATATCTTTCTTCGCTTAAGTTATGTGAATACACTTGTTGCTGGCTTTTATGTCTTGTGCGGCGGCCGATGTTCGCACGTCGTCCTCTCGGAATTTTGGACTATGGACAGATTGTGGAATTTAACCTCAAATGCACGATCCATATAATGTACACAGTTTAACCCCCCCAGGGGCATATAAATATGGACTTTATAGAATAGTCCACTATCTAGACTCAGTGCAGCTGAAGTCAGACAGGGAGACAACTGGAAATTCCACTTTATTTCTACGGGGATCAGTGAGCTCGCAGAGTTCATTATTTGTCTCTTTAGACATTTAATAGTTCTCTGGCTGATCATTGAGGTTGGCCCCTATATGGGAGCATCGTGATGGTTGTGGTTTTGCGGCCCCATAACAATATAATGGTTATTATGGTGGCCAGGATCATCTCACTGATAATGACACGCAAAGTGAATGATCCAGTCCAGTGAGCATGCTTGACATGTGTTCTGGACAGGAGTTAGAAAGTCTCCAACTCTTTAGCAAGGTGTGATGGTTTGCAACCCTGCTCTGGAATCATCGAAGTTGCAACTAGAAAGTTCTGTTGCATAGAATTATAGCTTCGGCTTCCTAGGACGAGCATGACATTCCAAATTATGAAGTGGTTTGGTCCACCATCTGATTAAGGCTTCATGGCCAGGCGCAGATGTAAATCAAATCACACAGTTGTGTGATTTGATTTACAACTTTCAACTTACCACTTCAACTTACCACCTTAAGGACTGCTGTTGAATTTGAATAAAACTTTGCACAATACGCGTGATTGATTTGATGGTTTCCAATTGAACTGTTAGGAAATGAATAACTTTAACCTCAATTTCACCTGCGCATGAGTAGCTGTCAAACAATGTATCACGCACCGGCGCCATCTACTTAAAATAGAACATACATATTTTCGTGAGGGATACTCACACACCACGTACTGGTGTTATGTATCAGAGATGGCGCTGTATGTCAAAAATGTTTTGCCCTGTTTTCCTGCTTTTCTCTTGAATTTTTTTCCTGAATTTTCTTTGCTATAAACCTCACGGAGCCCGATACCTTTCCAACCAATGCAAAATCGTAAAAATCTGTTCGTGCGTTCTGGAGTTATCGCGTCAGGAAAGAAAACCCGACTTATTTTTATATATAAAGAAGAAGATGACCAGAAGGGTATGGATTGATATAGCTAAGTCGAAATTTTAACTCGTGGTGACAGCCTGATAACAGGTTCTTAGTTAGGTTTCGACCTTTGAAGGTTGACAAAATTATTCGGAGCGTACTTTAGGCAACTAACTATAGGGCTTCAGTTTGCTCAAATATGATTCTGAGTGGGTGCTTAAATCATCAAATCAAACAGAATCCAGACCATCCACTGTGGAAAGTTAAGAGCGCCTTGCAATAGGTGGAAAGGTGAGTTTCTGAAAAATTCTGGTTTTTTATTGGTCAACGAAGGCACCTGGAAGAGGAATATATATATTGAGAGGTTAAGTGTTTTATCTCTGACAAGATTTTTGAAGCATTAGCAAATTCAAAAAGCCGTCTTAAGCTGGATAATTGTGTTAATGACAGGTCAAAGAATGGAAATTTAAGTACCATATAAGCAAGATAGAAGCGTGATAAGATTTACATCTGCACCTAGCGTCATCCTCGCCCTAGAAGGCCTTTGGATACGTATATCCTCCGGTCACTCCTAGTTCAACTTCAAAAACCCGGAGCACGCCCCAGCCTTCACTGCTTGCTGAAAAGTTGGACACTATCCAACTCATGGCCCAGAACGCATGAAGCTTATTATAATTAAGAACACGACGGCATTCATACTCACTGGACCTGGACCACTCATTGTGTTCATTGTGAATGATCCGACCCACAAACTCAAACGAGGGCCTCGAAACACAGCCACCACGATACTCCCGAAGGCCCTACCTTAATAATCAGTCAGAGAACAGCTAAATACCTAAAGAGACAAATAGCGGAATTCTGGGGTTTTACTAATTCCCGTGGAATTATAGTGAATTGTCCAGTTGGCTCCTGCTGGCTTGTTAGGAGAATGGGCTCCCTTTTACCCCCGCAAGACACAAGTCTAGATGGTTGTGTGATCCATAAACACTTATAATGTGCCCCCGAGAGGGGCAAGATAGAAGCCGCAGAAGACGTGAATTGTAATCTTTAGCTGAAAGAGGCTAAAACAAAATGCATGCATTCACTAGTACTAAAACTAGCGCCATGGAAATACAAATGTTAAATGCGGATGCTATGGGAAATATTCTGCTAGGACAATTATTAGAAATTACGAAAAATTCTGTGAAGAGAACCAAATGCTAGAAGTTATTATTCTAAAGACTGAAAGCAGAGCATTTAAAAATTATTAATCGGGTAAAAGTGACCAGTGATTAAAAAGAGGGTGAAAAAGGACCCATCATAACTGCCCATATTAATATGCTTTGACCGTTGTATTGAAACTTCATGAATATTCTAAATTTTGGAAAGAAAACCTACAAAAACCCCACTAAACTTCATAGTTGCAGATAATTATTTTTTCTACTTCATTTTATCTAAATGAGTATGGAAATCTTAACGTCGGCAAATGAGTCACCCTCCTTATTCTAATTATAGATATCAATTAGTTTATTTAACCGTCACAGAGTCTTACCCAAATAAGATTTTTTGAATTTTTAAATTAAAAAAGTGTATAAAGTGGATTTTGAATTCTAAGAGGGTTTTCGAAAGCTTTTATTTATTCTTTATTCTTTAGATAACTAGCACAATAAGATGATAACATCTTATAAGTGACGGTGCTACGATGAAAATCTCGTACTTTTGTTAACTGGTTAGAAGTCCTTTTTAACCTGTCTAATAAAACTTGGCGGACACTTATAAGCTGACAATTATATTTTAACCGAATCTGATTGGGAATCTCGTGCTTAACTAAACTGTGTTCAGCATCATACTTTGCATACATATACTGCGAACGATGTGCTTTAGAGTGTAATGTGATGCTTATGTTCTATACGAATAAGCATCTACAACTCACACTTCAAAATCATTAGTTGCAGAGTAGTAAACTGTGAAACAAAGGTTTCACAGGATAACCATTAGCTAAGGTAGACGGTAGATTGAAAGGTAGATGGAGATGAAACGAAATTCAAAATTCCCGCCTGCAGCCGAAATTCATTTAATATTAAATTCGTTTATCGCTGCGGCATAGCAGCTCGTGTAACTAAGAAGAGAGGCAAAAAGCTTGGATTTAAGAAAGACATGGGAGATAATAGAGAAAAGGGTGAATAAAAACGATATTTCACAAAAAATTTATGCTTTTACCAACGAGTTCGATTTTGCCGTATAACAAAACAAGTTCAAGAAAAAGAATGTCACCAAAAAATAAAATCGACAAACAACAAAAATCGACAACCTTCGAAAAACGAAAACTATATCACCTTGAATCACTTTCATTTTGTGCCTAAAACTATGACATATCTGCATGCGGTAAGCGACATCATAAAATCTCTTTTTCATTTTATATGGTTCCTCCCGGTGGGTTTGCAATACTCGCGTTGTGGGTTAAATATTAGAACCATTCGGATTTCTGCAAATTCCTCCATGTTTGCTGTTCGATCATACCTGGCTTTCATTTCATCGCTGAACATTTTAATGCGATTGTAAACAAACTCTTGAAGCTTGTGCAAATCTTCTTGTGTCTAAAGAGCATTTCCATAATCATCGTACGCAAAATTCTACATCTGCTGGCAGTTTTAATTATGTCCCACACACGATTTTTGCTGGACTAAGTGAGGTTGAATGGTGATCAAATGATCGGTATGACAGTGGAATGCCGAAAAAATTGCTCGAATTTGATCAAAGCCCTTCAAGGGCCTTAAATAGTTTCTGAATGAATGATAAGCAAGCAATAGCTTCCGCCAACAAACTTATCTACCCTAAATGACATAATAACTTTGAGCAAGAGATATTTTTATATTGAATGTATACAAACACTTAGACTCAATTTTTTACATCACGCACAAAGCTTTCGGGCTCTTCCGCGGCAAATGGCTTTCATTGATTTTACATTTTATACATAAGTTTTGAAAAGTTGTTGTTGTTATTAACATGAACATCTATTATGGTTTTTGTGTGTTCTTTTCATTGTTTCAACAAAAAAATTTAACTTAAAACTTAACGCACTTTACACTGCTGTTTATATTTAAGGTCGCGGCTGATACGTTCCAAGGTTTTTTAATTTTTGTACTCTAACATAAAAATACAAAAAAAACAAATATAAAAAGTTTTTAAAAATGACATAAAACGAAAATGATGATTAATATATTTAAATAAATAAACATTAATCAATTATGTTCGTTATTATATTCTATTTAGAAAAAAAAAATAAATAAAACAAGAAAAATCACATTTGTTAGGCACGAGCAAAGTGGCAGCCATTTTGTACGGCGCGGCGTTACAAACTTGTGTTTATTTTTTACCAGCGACTTTGGGTATTATCGTTCTTTTCTTCTCAAATCGTCAGCTTCTAATGCGTGTGATGAAATATTGGAACAAATTTGCCTAGGTACTATAGTTATAAATTGCTGTTTGTAAATTATAAAGTATAAAATGATTTCGAATACTAAAACTTTATCAATTACCATAAGCTTTCTGCAGTGCATAACAGTTCAAAAAGAGTATTTTAAAAAATATAATTTCTCAAGGAAGAAATTTTTCTAGCTTCCTCAAAAATTACTTTTTGGATAAAGGGAAGTTTGAAACAAAAAACTTACTTTAAAAAAATTCGTACAATTTCGAAAATTACCTTTTAAAACGTACATTTCAAAACGTACCTTTTAAATAAGTACCCTTTGACTAACTTTAACTTAAAAACCTTACTTCGTAAAAACTTAACTTTCGTAAAATTTCGAAAAGTACCTTTTAAAACGTACCTTTTAAATAAGTACCCTTTAACCAACTTTAACTTAAAAACTTAACTTCGTAAAAACTTAACTTTCGTAAAATTTCGAAAAGTACCTTTTAAAACGTACGTTTTAAAACGTACCTTTTAAATAAGTACAAATTTTAAAACGTACCTTTTAAATAAGTACCCTTTGACTAACTTTACCTTAAAAACTTAACTTCGTAAAAACTTAACTTTCGTAAAATTTCGAAAAGTACCTTTTAAAACATACCTTTTAAAACGTACCTTTTAAATAAGTACCCTTTAACTAACTTTAACTTAAAAACTTAACGTCGTAAAAACTTAACTTTCGTAAAATTTCGAAAATTACCTTTTAAAACGTACCTTTTAAATAAGTACCATTTAACTAACTTTAACTTAAAAACTTAACTTTAACTTTAAACTTAAAAATATATTCCCTAAAGTGGCTGGATTAGTACGCAAAATAATGAAGTTTGCATGACATTCCATTAGCAACATAATTCATTACATTGTAGTGCATAGTGTTCCCCATTTAATAAAGAAAGAAACACTGTGCACTAAGTAGTGCGTAACAATTAAACTTAAATTTTCCGATTCAAATATCTGAAATATTAGCAGTAACTCTTTTTAAAGCAAAGTACATTGTCACAAAGTATTCTTTTCTTTTAAAAAGTAAAAGTACTTTTTAAGCAAAATTATACTTTGACAACAACTTGAACAACTTGAAAACATGAAAAACTAACACTAAAAATAACTAAACAAAATGGCATTTAAAAATAAATCCTTTTGAAAAAGTATATTTTTAACAAGTACATTTTTCCAAAGGACTTTTCTTTAAGTTAAGCTAGATCTTTTAAAAGGGGTATATATTAAAAAAAAGTACCTTAACGAAAGGTACCATGAAAAGTAATTCTTTTAAAATCTGGCTGTAACAACCATCAACTATCTTAAACTTCCTTTATTGAAAGACTATTTGAAAGTACGAGAATGTATAAGCATAAAAAACCTTAAAATAGTACCATTATTATTAACTCAAAGCTCATTTATCAAACTCAATTCAAAGTTATCACATTAATGTGCGCTCTCTCTCTCTCTCTTAAATATTTATCATCACATATTTCTTTATAATTCCTTTAAACTACAATTTCCGTAATTATTCTGGTATTTAGGTCAATTCGAACAGTTTAAACTTTTACTTTTATTTCGTTAAATGGTTAAAAATATATAAAATTCTTGTTGATTTAAATTAACGAAAGTGTGTTAAAAATAAAGAAAAAAATCTGCTTAAAGCCAATTTAAATTTGTGAAACAAGTTTATTAAAAACATAAACTAAAGTTTTCATTGGCTTTTTAAGCTTTTTTTAATGAGGCGTTTTTTTTGTTTTACCAAATAACTTTATGTATTTTTAAAACTTTAACCTTAAATTGCTAAAAAAAATTAAAAAAAAAGAAATATAGTTAAATAAGCAGATTGTAAAATCAGTTTCTTTTTTTTTTTGGACAAAATTAATTGTTTGTTTGGTTAGGATTACACGGAATTAGTATGTGAAAAGATAAATACAAGACAAAGTTTTAATAACGAAGTTTTAGTGACGTAAAAAGAATTTATTTATTATTATTATTATTGGTATTACTGAAAAGCCTATTAAAAAATAATTTAGACATTAATAATATTTCTGTTATTAGACATAACAGTATAAGATTAATAAATATATTGAAACTTAAATGATTCAAAATTCTTTTATAGAAACTTATGGCATATTTCTATCATCGGTGCTAAGCCAACGTTTAGCATAAAGCCAGAATGAGGTGACTAATAAAGAGAACAAGGAGAACAAGGAATTAAAATTATTGAATTATGAATTTTGCTCATTTTATTTGTAGTCAAAATAGCAGTTTAAATACGTAATGTTTACGATATATGCAGCCTAAAGTAGATAGATAAAAACAATGCTGATAACAGATGTAGCGCAACAAGAGATGCTACATTATATTCTGCTGTTTTCTACTTTTTCAGTTTACTTCAAAAACTAGCAGCAAAATATTTTTTATTTTTCTTAATAAATGTTGAAATTAAAATTTACATAGAACTTAAGCGTAATTAAAATCGTTCATTTCCAACAATTTTATCAAACATGCGCCTTTAACTTTTTTAACAAACAAAAAAAAAACGCAAAATATTGTAAAGAAATGTAGCAAATCTGACTACCTAAAAAAAAGGTGCCCCTGTAGGCTAGTAGGCAGTGTACTAGCTTGTAAATATGGGGGTTGTGGGTTCGATTCCCAACGAAGATCTTGGTTTTTTTCACTACAAAAACAAAAATTGACTGTCGGTGGGGCTGCTCAGCGATGAAGGCATAATCACTGGTCGCTGTGCTGTCTTATATACGGCAGTTAATTTCTGACTATCCTTCTACTTTCACCACCTGTTTCATCTCTTTCTTATCTCTTTCCTAAAGAATGTAGCACGGTACTTGACTAAATAGGCATTGTTACCTGAAGTGCTACTTCTCTTTAAAACAAAAAATCGGGTTGAGGCAAAGTCATAACATAACCACTAAGTTTTTATGAAATTAACTCTTAAACGTCCTTTAAGTTTTGCCATATTTTTTACCCACACCTTGTACTTTCAGACAGTTGAATCACAAATTTACAGTAGAATTTTAAAACTCATTTTAGGCCCTTTTATATCCATGTTTTTTTCCACTTCTTAGCAACAAGTAGAAAACAAGATTGTAACGTTTTGGAATGTAGGCTAGTACTAGCTTATAAGGCTGGGGGTTGTGGGTTCGATTCCCAACAAAGACCTTGGTTTTTTTCACTATAAATAAAAAATGACTGTCGGTGGGGCTTCCCCCCGGGGGCACATAAATATGCTCTTTATAGAATTCACCTATCACAGGCAGGGAGTCAACTGGAAACTCCACTTTATTTCCACGGGGATCAGTGTGCCCAGAGTTCATTATTTGTCTCTTTGGACATTTAATAGTTCTCTGGCTGATCATTGAGGTTGGCCCCTATATGGGAGTAACGTGATGGTTGTAGTTTCGCGGCACCATAACAGTATAATGGTTATTATGGTGGCCAGGATCATCTCACTGATAATGACACGCAAAGTGAATGATCCAGTCCAGTGAGCATGCTAGACATGTGTTCTGGACAGGAGTTGGAAAGTCTTCAACTCTTTAGCAAGGTGTGATGGTTTGCAGCCCTGTCCTGGAATCATTAAAGTTGCAACTAGGTGGTTCTGTTGCTTAGAATTATGCCTTCCTAGGACGCATGTATGACGTTCCAAATTATACAATTGTGTTTTGTCCACCATCTGATTAAGGTTATACAGCCAGGTGCGGATGTAAAGCGAATCACTGTTGTCTTATACGACAGTTAATTTCCGTAAATACCCTTCTACTTTCACCACCTGTCCCATCTCTTCTCTATCTCTTTCCTAAGAAAAGAATGTTGCACGGTACTTGAATAAATAGGTATTGTTGCCTGAAGTACTACTTCTCTTGAAAAAAAAACGTTTTGGAACTAATTGCTGAAAAGGTTACTTCTATTTTAGAGCGAAATATAATCAGTTGCTTAAACTTCTTTATTCTGAAAATATTTTTTCCATATCTCACTATTTTAGATCACTAAATTTTTGGCTTTATGAAAGTTATTAAACTTCAAATTCAACAGTTGCATTTCCGGAGCAATGTTTGCATAGGTACATATGCTAACTGGGCCTCAAATCCTTTTTTTATATAAAAAGAAGTAGCACTTCAGGCAACAGTCAAGTAGTCAAGTACCGTGCTACACTCTTTTCTTAGAATAGGGATAGAGAAGAGATGAGACAGGTGGTGAAAGCAGAAGGATAGTCGGAAATTAACTGTCGTATAAGACAGCACAGCGAGCAGTGACCATGCCTTCATCACTGAGCAATACCTACCGACAGTCAATTTTTATTTTGTAGTGAAAAACAGCTAAAGTCTTTGTTGGGAATCGATTTCATAACTCTCAGACTGACAAGGGAGTACACTACCTACTATCCTACAGGGGCACTTATTTAAGATTTCTGAAGAAAAATAAATCAAATCTACTACGACTTTTATATGTTCAACAGTCTCCTGTCAATTAACAAATTGTCAATGTTAAAGAAAAGGCTTTTGTTTCCTACAGTTAAATCTGAATGTTTTCCTGTCACAGATTAATTAAACCAAGATTTCAGCAGTTCCTAAAAAGGCTTTTGTGGCAGATTTTATAATTAGAGTTTTACCGGCAAAATTCTATTTATAGAATTTAAATTCTTTACCTATTTTTCGAACTATTTGAATAACAATGAATTCACCAAGATCGCTATAGAAGACTCACCAGAAGACTGTACATTAGCTTCATCATCATTGTTATTCTTCCCAAATTTTTCATAGAAAAATGACTCTGAAACATGTGTTATGATCTATGGCCATTCAACTTGTTGTTGTTTAACTTGATTGTGCATTTTCTGATGATTACAGAAACAACTATATCCACTTGACGCTTAACATAGAATGTAGTCTTAATCCCACAGAAAATCAATGCCTTGCTGACATTTGTTAAAGAACATATTAAATCATTGTAAACTTTTATTAAAGTCTTCCTTTTTTATTAGTACCTGTCGATATCACGAAATTAATTTGTTTCAGTCTGGATAATTTTTCTTAAATATAAATTTTAAAAAAGTTGATTTTGTTTAAAGTCACGGTACTCCAATACGATTTTATAAAGACGAATTGACCATCTTTAGTTAAGAAATAGCAGCTTAATGCGAAGCACTTATTACAATAACATTATCTTTCAATGTAAGAGCTTACGTCTATCATCTTATTAAGCTTATAAGTACTTAACACATTTAAACTGAAATAATTAGTATTAGGTGATTTGGATCTATTCCGCCAGTAAATAAAATACTGTTGTCATTCCTTTCGGTATGAAAGGTACAGTTTAGAACACGGCTTGATAATGATGTCACCATATCGAAAGCGCTCGCCGCTCATAACGAACAAACAACCAGCAAAGACGGGAAGGAATGGACACAGTATGAAATAATTGGTTTTAATTTTCTATTGGTTCGGACTCAAGGTTGAATGTTGTAACAAATAAAAGTTCGTTCTCGTGAGAAGATATAAAGAAATAGTTTCTTACTATCGTTATATTATTGCATAATTAATTTTTGAGTAACATTTTCCAAGCGCATATGAACGTAATATTTTTAATTTGAGTCTTAAATTAAGCCTTGCCGTTTTCACGTATGACTACATCAAACCACATCTATTCAAAAGCAAGCAAGGTGCCCCTGTAGGATATTAGGTAGTGTACTAGCTTTTTAGTGTAGGGGTTGTGGGTTCGATTCCCAACGAAGAGCTTGGTTTTTTTCACTACAAAAATTAAAGTTGACTGTCGGTGGGGCTGCTCAGTGATGAAGGCATAGTCACTGGTCGCTATGCTGTCTTATATACGGCAGTTAATTTCCAACTATCCTTCTACTTTCACCAGCTGTCGATCTCTTCTCTATCCCTTTCCTAAAGAATGTAGCACGGTACTTGACTAAATCGGCATTGCTGCCTGAAATGCTACTTCTCTTAAAAAAAAAAAACAAAAAAGTTAGGGGCAGTCAATATTTCCACAGTTGCCATGGATGAATTTGAAATAATTCCAAATAATATTACCCTTTTGGTAATGAAGTTAATAAAATTCCGGTCAGCTGAAACCGAAAAAATAAACAAAATTATAAAAGGAAGATTATTTTCGTATAAATGGCTCTACTTTTTCCTACAATGCTCACTTCGGACTAGATGGCTATATTTTCCAGCATTTTTATTTCACACTACATATTCAAAATAGTCGTAATTGTAGTGCTTAAGAAGAGCCTGAATTGTTTAGCGAGACCGAGCATTAGCACACCCATCATGCTTTCTGTTTCCCACTACATATTGCAAATGATTTTATTGACACCACTGTTAGCTCAAGGTTATATTACAAAATAGCGGTATTAAACTGACTAATGCATTATTAACTCATTAATTTATTGAGTCATCTAATTAAGTTTTTAATGTTGGTGGACATAACGCAACTTAACATGTTTAAAAAATGACTGAAGTAATTAATCTCAATTTCGCCTGTTTAACTGTTTAAAGTTGAAATCGAGTTTAACAAATTCAAATATTCAAGTCTTTTCCCTTCCCCAGCAATTTTTCTTTTTGTTTTAATATTATTGTTTTAATATTTTTAGGAAATTAATGATTAGCGTAAAGCACATTGTTACACTTTCACCCAATTTTATTTCCCGCTGTGTCTTTAATTAATTTAATTTTAAAAGTATCACGTTTACAAAAAATAAAAATAATAAAAAAGTGAAAGTACTTTATGTTGTTTTAGTAGTTAACAACATTTAAAAAAAATTAAGTTTTATCTTTTTTTGTAAAACTTAATTAAGCTTTAAGAAACAGCAATAATATAAAGAGAAAATATGAATGGTATAGAAATTAACAGCAAATAAAAGAGTTGAGGTTTTTTTTCGAACAAAAAGACGAGAGCTTTAATTATGAAACAATTTTGTAAATAATTTTGTAATTCACAAAAATTGTTTTTGAATCAAATTTAATGGAAAATAACCACTAAAATTGTATTATGGGTTGGAAACTTTTTGTTTTCTATTTTCCTTGCGTTTCAATTTAACTGCCTTGATTTAAGTCGAGCAAATAATCTCTAGAGATATAATTTTGAAACGATCTTCTATATATTAAGATGATTAAATAATTGTTTAACGGCTGTATGCATAAAAAACGCTTATTTGAGCTTTAAAGTACACGTTAGTTAACAGACACTTTAAGGCTAACAGACGTTTGTTAAAAAATGGTATTCATAAACAGTACTTTAGCTAATGTATGCTTTAGTAAAATTAGTATTTTGATTCTGGGCATGCCACTGTTTTCAGTTGTTACGTTGTAGTTAATGATGTATAAAAATGAATATTATTTATCCGGGTAGTTAGATCCATAAAAAATGTTTTTATTATTTGCAGCAAAATCAACATATTTTTTTTTTGTTTTTTTATTAATCTTTTTAATAAAAAGCAAAGCACCCAAAAAAGGTTAATTTGCAAGGCCTACGAAGAACTTACAAAGAATTTATTCATATTAAAAAAATAATTATTCAGATAACGAGCTTTGTTTTGATTATATGTACATCAATAAAACTTTTGTTTAAAATAATTAATTATAATTATATTTTTGTAAAATATAAAATAAAGATGTTAAGATGTTATATATTGAATGGCATGTTATGTTTTAGTTTTTATTATTATTTTTATACTACAATTTGTTTTAATACACATTTTTAAAAATTTTTGGAATAACAAAGTATCATTGTCAATTGAGCCGTTTACATTGAAAGTGGCATAAGTCACAACTGAACAGTTTTTTTTTCATTTTTAATAAATTTGAAATTAATTAGTTAAGAAGTATGGAGATTTGTTTGAGAGGAGTGTCGATAATTAACGGTGTAACAAAAATGCTTATTTTGAAAATGGCGTTAGTCGCTGTACTTAGGAAATCAATTACAGAGCTTAGTGTGAAAGAAATGGAAACATGTAATAAGTGTGTGTGAAGTATTGTTGTGATTATTGGACTTATTTTTATTAGTTCGAAAAAATAGTGCAGTTTACTTAACTATATTATAGTGATATCTAATATACTACACATAATTAGCATTATTTTGTTATTTTATTATTCTCAGGAGGTTGCTTCGTGTTGTATAAAATATCTAAGAATGTCACAACTCAAAAGCATATTATTGCAAATAGTGACTTAGGTAAAGGACAAAATAGTAATAGTAGTAATAGCCCCCTGTCGAAAAAATCCTTCGCAGTACACAACACAATCATTAGAAAAATCCATTTCAGAAAGAAAACTAAATACAGACTAGTTAATATGGCTAAAAATTAAAATGTTTTATAAACTAATTTAAAATAAAAAGATGACAATAACAAAGTAACTTATGCCACTTTTAAAATAAACGGCTAGGTTTATTGTAAACACAATTTGTTTTTGAACTCTCAATAATAAAATTGAACTGTCAATTTATTTAACGTAAGTTTAACGTAAGTTTTTCCTAGTTTAAAGTTAACAAAGGTGTTTTAAGGTAAAAGCGTTTTTTGAATACAACTTTAGGAAATTGTGCTTAATAACGGCAGTTAAACCTACTTTAAGTTTTTATGCATACAGCCGTAAATGTTTTTATTTTTCTTTAATATTTCATAAAACAAATGCCTTGTATAACACCCCCCATGAAATGACGTTGACTTTCACATCATTATGTGTTTTTTAAAGTAGACTCCTTTTGATTAATTTCAAAATTAAATGAAATAACAATCGTTCTTTTAAAGAAATCTCCTAAAATTACCTTTTTATCATTAAAGTGAGACAATTTTAAAATTATATCAAGTATACACTCACAATAGGGATCTTTAAGGCGTGAATTGTCGCTGGTTTATTAGCATAAACACATGATCCTTTAGAAAATAATAGAGGCGTCAAATCGCACTACCTTCGAGGCAACTATACAGGTCTATTTTTCAAAGTCAATTAAAAGTATAATTTTTATTTGAATAATTCCATGGTTGCGGCTACTTTATCTTATCTAATGCCGCTAACACCACATCTCCATTCAATCAATATGACTAACCAGTCATGTTAATCATATTTTTTTTTTTTGATTCAATGAAGAGTGGAGTGTAGTGCTGCAATTTCAGTTAATGATTTAACCGTTAGCCCAAAATTAATAAATTGATTTTCCAAATAATAATTCTTAATAATTTGCTAGCATAATTTTTAGGTCCATTTATTAATGATGATTTGCCATAAATATCAAAAGGCAATAGCAGTATAACAGTTTTTATGACAGTTAACTCTTGCTTAAATTTTCTGGTGTTTAAAAAAACAGATTTTATAAATAAATTAACATTTTTATTGCCAAAAATAAAATAGATTTTTTTTAGAAATTTATGGAAGATTGACACAAAAGCTAGATGAATATAAAGGAGTGGAAACGTAAACAGAAACAAAATCATAAAATGCAAAGCGTTCTTCTATACTGTTTGTTTCGGTTTTTCCAACAAGAAGTTTATTTTTTTTTAATGGTGGCAACACTAACAACATGATACTTTTGACATTTAGTGTTTTGAAGTATTCGTAGTAGATGCATTAGCAATTGTTACAATGATTACAATTTCGTACGAAAATTGCATTAAAATAATTAAAATCCACCACGAAAATATAGTTCTTTTAAAGTTACGTTTCGCAAAATTCGTGATATTTTGGGTCCTTCTGAGACCGCTATTAAGAATTTGGTGGTTAAATTTGAGTGCAAACACCAACGCAGGTTCGACCGAGTCTTTTAACTGAAAACATCGCAGTCGCGTATCTAAAACAACCACATGGCAAATTTTGCGTAAGGACCATTCACATCGCCACTGAGGAACAACAGGCTGGTTTTTCTAAAAAAAATCATTTTTTCAGACGATGCCCCTTTTCAATTATCAGGGTATGTCAACAAGCAAAATTGCCTCATTTGAGCTCTAGGATTTTTTGAAACGATTATCGAAAAGCCTTTGTTCAACGTGTCACTGTATGGTGCGTTATGCGGTCTAAAAGGGTGATTGGTTCTCGCGAGATGCTAACAAATCAATTTGTGCCTATTACTGACGACGTGGATGTCACTAATATGTGGATTCAACGGGACGGTGCCACAGGTCACACAGCCAATAAAACGATCAATTTATTGCAAACTAAATTTACCGATCGCATATTTTCACCACAATCAGCAGTTGAGTGGCCAGCCAGACCGTGTGATTTAACACTACTGGATTATTTTGTGGGGTTGCTATGCTAAGAATAGAGTCTCTATGGTGCCAATCGAATTGGTTTCAGTCTTAAAACTCAAAATCGGAAAAGTGATTATTGAAATAGGACCATCATTTTGGCAAAAAAAATTATTAAAAACTTTGAGTCGACATCTGCCAGCGTGGTCGTGACAGACTTTTGCCAGATATCACTGTTCATTCATAATTGCCGAACTTTTCTCTTCAGAATACATTAGAAATTCCAATAATAAAATGTTTATCTAATAAAAATATTTTTAAAGAAAATATAGCTCGAGGAAATAATTTTTATATCACTAATTAATTGAGGTATCACACAAAGCAAGTTTAAATAAAAACGAAATTTTTAAAAATAAAATTATTAAAAACAAAGTTCTACCTAAATTATAATATTGCCGAAAGAGGAAAGTTTACATCAACGCCAATATTTGGGAAAAATCTAGACCTCACAAATAAATAAGAATTCGCTTTAAAAAGCAAAATTCTTTTAAAAAGAAGCCCCAAAATTAAAAATTCATAATAAACGAAACTGTAAATAAAATTATTATTAACGAATAAATCAATTGTTACACTGTGAAAAAATATCTGCAAATATATTTCGCCTGAAAGTCAAAGATTCACCAATAAATTGATTTTCAACCCAAAGCTTTAAATTTCGCAAAATAGTGAAAATAATCAATTAAAAGCTAGCAACTCTTGATTTATTTTAATAAAGGAAAAATCATAAAAAAATTGATATTTAAAGACATATTCACGATTTCATCACGCCTACAATTAAAATACATGAAATATGTGAAAGGTTTCACAAAATAAAATTTTAGAAATGGATTTTTAACAAAATGAATACAGAATTCACTTAAAAAATGGATATTTATATTTATAAGCAAACAGTCGTGATTTCAGCAAAGGTTTAATGCTCATAAAAATTAAAAAAATAGTAATCGAAGCTTTCCGAAAAAAATAAAAAGATATAAATAAGGACTTTGCAGTTACGGCAAAAAACTGAGCGGTTGATAACGATAGAATATTATGCTGGAAATTAATTAAGGATTTAAGAATTTTCAACACTTTATCTTGGGAATTTACAGCTTAAGTTAAACCATTTAAATTAAGATCATGACCAAATGGAACTAAAGATGAGCACATGTTAAAAGTCATACTAAAAATAAAACTAAGTTCGATTTTTATCCGCCTTTCGGCCCATCTAAAACTATTCCTAAATTTAGCATTTAAATTTCGTTTGAAATTCTTTTACAAATAAAATAAAAATCACCAGCAGTCTTTTTTTAGCCTTAACCTTAAACATGAACAAGTAAAAAAATCCAAGGTTTAATGCCAACAATGTCAGTTAGTGCAATTCTATACATGCTGAAGGACAAAAGTGTGTTTGTGCTTAAATTCTTGAAATTTTCCTACAACAAATTGTATAGAAACTACACAAGTAACAAAAGCAGCAATGCATCTCTATCAAACAATGAAAAAATATACGAATACGATTGATAAGGAGTGAAAGAGGACATCAGTTAAAAAGGTAGGATCATAAAAAAATATCAATTTCATGCACTTTCAATAGAAAAATAATGAGTCAGGAATTTTCAACCTAAAAACAATGTTCCGCTTAAAGAAGAATAATGAAAAGAACAACACCAAAATTAAAAGAAAAGCCATAAAAGGACATAGAAGTCACCAGCACACATATAAATAAAATTTATTACACAGTCTTTAAAGGCCACCAGGATACTTGTATGGGTTTTTTTTAGAATGTTAAAATAACTAACAAAATGAAGTTTTCTTCAAATTAAAAAAAAAACTCATTATGGAATTCTTCACTGTGTATTTGATAATTGCCCAAAAACCTCATAAAAAGGGATTAAAATTTGTTTCCTTCTTAACTCGCCACAGAAACAGATGTACGAAATTGTTTTGTTTTTGTAATTTTACTAATACAAATGTAATTGTTATTAATTAAAAATCTTCACAGCTGATTTAAAAATATCCTTTAATTTTATTAAGAATTTATAATTTAATTAATAAAGGATGTTTTTATAGAGGTATAGAACTTTGATATGGAATAAAACAAAAATTAAATTTTTAACATTGATATGAAATTTACTTTACTTGAAAGTTAATCTTCTGGCTTTATAATTGAAATAAGACTTCTGGCATATTATTGCCCCATCTGGCTTGTACGTAATCTAATCTGAAAGTCGATGGCCTTTTTCAATATTTAAGTACATTGCCAATAACGCCACGAAAGTTGTCCGATAAGCATAAAAAATAGTGACTTTATATATCTCCACAGCAAATAGTTAAGCGGCATTAAATCGCAAGATTTTGGAGGCCAATTTACGGGTTAAAAACGTGAAACTATGTGATTACTATACGTTTCCTTTAACAAATCAAATGTCTGACATGTTGTTCAATTTGTTTTTACCACAGTTGGTTGTTCAAGTGATAAACGAAAACATGAGTAATCATGGCTCTATAACATTCAGCATTGACTGTAAGAGTTCTGACCAGCAATGTTCATTTTAATAGGACTCCACCAGCTCGTATATCATACCAAATAGTCAGTTTTATGGATTTAACGGCGTCGCAACATAGTCTAACATTATCACCACTCCAAAAATAGTAGTTTTGTTTATTAACGTATCCACGCAAGTAAAAGTGAGCTGCAGTCATGTTTTGACTCAATTCGGAAGCATTCTTCAGGCGTCAATATATTCCTGATGGAATGCCAAACCAAACCAAAAATAAATCACTTGACAGTTGACAAAATGATCACCAAATAAAGAAGTGTACTCCACTTAAAGTGATATACCTCTATAAAACCACCCAATATAACTTTACGATAATATTTCTAATGTTGAGTTTCCACAAAAACAATAAATGTCGGATACAGTTCGTATAGCTAGCTCATGAATCGTTCCATGCTTGTATATACGTAGATAGATCTATAAATTTCACCCCTGTAGGCTAGCAGGTAATGTACTTGTCAGTATCAGGGTTGTGGGTTCGATTCCTAACGAAAACTTTGGTTTTTTTTCTCACTTCAGAAATAAAAATTGACCGTCGGTGTGCCTGCTCAGCGGTGAAGCCATAGTCACTGGTCGCTGTGCTGTCTTATATACGGCAGTTAATTTCCGATTATCCTTCTACTTTCACCACCTGTTTCATCTCTTCTCTATCGCTTTTCTAAAGAATGAAGCACGGTATTTGACTAAATAGGCATTGTTGCCTAAAGTGCTACTTCTCTTTAAAAAAAAAAAAAAAATCACAAGGCATCTATTCTGAAATACACCCGTAATATCTGCGAACGCACATTAAGATAAATATTATGGAAGAGTTTTGGTCTTTCGAAACAGGACACAATCTTTCTGTTTTATTTCAGCGGTTACATCGTTCTTTTAGTTTACGCTACTCATTGACATCTTTTTTTTTTGTTTTTTATTTGCCTGATGGATTTAGTGTCCAAATTGCTGGAGCATAGGAGATGTTATGGCATAAATGTGGGAAAATAAATTTTAATATCAAATTTTTTTAAAAAAATTTTTATTTCAAATCTAGTACTACTAGTACTCAGTGAGTACTACTCACGTTAGAACATATGAAAATTGCGAAAAATTTAACTATTGACTGTAGAAAACTTCTTTCAGATTGAATTCCGAAAATATATTAGAAATTTCCAAGAGCTAGACTTATTTAAACATAGTTTTACGGCATTGATAATTTATTAAGTCAATGTCGAAACAACCTCAGTTGTTAACCTGAATTATGATTATTGCACCGATTATTGATGACGTCCTTCGGTAAAAAACTTAGTGGTTGTAATTAAAAATCAAATGGCAGGAAGGGCAGATGTGTCTTTTGTGCTGTCAATCGTGCTGTGGTAATTAAAATCATTATCAGTTCTCCTACAAGACCCAAGAGCATCGTTTCTTTTGATGTTCAAATATGTTCCACAGTAAGACTCAATACCCTTGTCAGATTGGGAAAAACATTGCTAGGTACTGACCTTAATCTGCATTAAATAGGCTAACACTCTGTGTTTATGCTAATGGCTGCAAACGGAAAACGACCATCAAAGGTGGAGTCTGTATGTATAGAATACAATTGCTTTAAGTGTGGTAATTCTGTTATGTCTTTTCAAACAACTTGCGGTTCTGGTTTTGGAAAATTTAGTTATACGACAACACCCAATTGAATTTTTCCTATAGCCAGAATTATATAACATGGACAAGGGTAAAATGTGTTTGCAGCAGCATGGTACCACTTGCCACACAGTGTTGAACAAAATTCACCCTAAATCGAACGAAGTTCCTACAACACATTATCGGTTAAACCAACGAAAACAAATGGTGCGGAGAAGTCTAGAAATATGAAAAAAATGCTAATAAGCCCGACTCGATTACAGATCTGAGTAAGAGAAATATATATTCTAGAAGGTAACAGATGAGTCGTGATGAGTATTTAATGTATATTTAACTCATATTATCTTTTATATTAATAAATATGATGAAGTAATACATTTCATATCAAAAAATTTTACTATTTTATTTATACTTTGATGTGAATGAGTCTTCAAGATTCAAGAGAATTATCATGTATTAATCCCAGAATTTACTTCATATCTGAGGAAAATCTTCATAAAATTGGTGAAGAGTATGCTGTCAGAGAAAATAGTATTAGCAATTTGAAAATCATCTACTTTCAAAAATACTCTTAAGATTCTACTTTAAGCGCTTTTTAATGTATTTTTATTTAACCACTTTATTTTATTATTGAATCTGTCAGTACGGCATTCACAATAAGTATTAAAATCTTAACCTATTTATGTTGGTACTGCCACTGCAGCACTCAACGTTTAGTTCGAGAGAAAAAAAATATTATCCTGTTAAGTCAAAAGTTTGCACCATTTTGAGGCGCCTATGGTCCTCAAATAAAAGTATGTCCCTCGCAAGTCGATTGGGATGATCAGTTACTTTTGCCATGTAGCTCGTACACGACTTTTTAATCTCTTCTCGGATGGTAGGAATATTAAGGTCCTTGTGGATATTATAATTTCGTTTATACCAAGAAACGCACGTAATCATTCTCAAGATCTTTGACTCTCTTCTTTATAGCTTTTCAACATTTGATGCAGATGCAGAACCCCATAACTGGATACCATAACACCATATTGGTTTTAAAGCTGCCTTATATAGGAGTACTAAATTTAATAAAGAGTGTGACCCAATTAGCCAATAAAGCTGGGTGGTCTTACTTTTCAGCTGCGTAATTTTGGTAGCATTATGGTGGACCCACGTAAGACGCCGGTCGAGGTGTATTCCCAAGTACCTAACTTGGCCCTGCCCTGGAATTGTTACTCCATTTATTGAGATGGGTGGACAATTTTTCTATCTTAACGTAAAGGTTATATGAAAGCTTTTCGAGGCATTGACCTTTATTTTCCAATTGTGCAGTCATTTCTCCAAATCAGCAATGTGGGTTTGAAGGTGTTGCGATGCTACTTCTAGGCGTTTATGGATACTTAAAAACGCTGTATCATCAGCAAATGTGGATATGTGTGTGAGTGGACTTGTAGGCAAATCGACGGTATACAATAAGTAAACGAATGGCCCGAGTATACTCCCTTGCGGGACACCAGCTGAAATTCTTTTCATCGATGAATATGTATTTTTGATCTTACAAAAAATGATCTATTTGCCAAATAGCTTATGAGCAGTTTGTGAACGTTTTCGGGAAGCAGTGTTGTAATTTTATACACATTTCCTTCGTGCCAGACTTTGTCGAACGCTTGCGAAATATCAATAAAGGGTGCAGAGCAGTACTGTTTACTTTCAAAAGCCCCACGAATTAAATTCTTAATTCTATGCACTTGTTCAATGGTGCTGTGTTTTTTCCTAAACCCAAATTGGTTATTGGGGATTAAGTTTGTTGAATCAATATATGATACTAAAGATTTCAGAAGCAGCCTTTCAAATACTTTGGAGAGAACAGGCAATAAGCTGATTGCGTAACGTCTTTGCCAGGCTTGGGAATCATAAATATTTCCGACTGTTGCCAGGACAATGGAAAGCAACCATTCCTTAACATAGAATTAAAAATAAACATAACGGTTCGCAGAGCCGAATTTGGCAGGTTGATAATCATTATGTTGGTGATTTTATCGCTATTGGGGGATTTTGTTGGCTTCAGTTCAGTGATAACTGCTTTCAGCGTAGGCAGGCGAATTTTTAGCGGGTAAAAAATGCGTTCTTGAGCAGTCGTTGGTGTTAAACAAGAGTCTGTTACATTTGGGACAAAAACCGGTGATTGGCAAACTCTTCAACTTTGCCGTTGCGATATTTTGCCCAATTTCCATTTTGCAATCGAATTGGTGCTTCATAAACGATGGGGCTTTTCATTTTCCGGACTGCACTCCAGAAGCTGTAGTCCGTCTTCTGCAAAAATTTATTTAATTAGCTCTTGTTCCTTTTGAAGGGCATCGCGCAACATTTTCTGACATTGGTTTAATTGTGTCTTTAAGACGGTGGAACGGGACTCTTGCCATTGGCGCCTTAATCGTCTCTCTTCTCTTAATAGAGATTGAACGTAACTTGGAGTATTAGTATACTTTTTGTACATCAGGAGCTAGTGGGCGTTGATAGCTTAGCAGCGTAAGTTAGTATATTCGATAGTTGGTTCACGGCCGACTGTATTTCATCTTTGGTTTTCAGTGAAATATTTTGCTTCAGGTGTGCGCTTACCTACAATTTATACTTAAGCCAATTTGTCTTACTATTTGGAGAGTTTTTATGGTTTTGATCCAAGTTTTGTTGATGGTTGAATAGCGTTATGATCTGATGAAAGATCCAGGGAAGGAATCAACGAAATATGCTCGCGTTGTATGTTTTGAAATAGCGCAAAGTCAATCACATTTTTAAACTATGAAAGCAACTTTTAAAACGCTACCTTCTTTTAGTGTAGATTATGGTGATTCAATGGATTCTGTCAGGGTTTTTGAACATCCAATTTAATTAGAAGTTTTTATGTTCGAGAAAGGTTTTGACTATACATTCTCTAAAATCATACTTTAAGCTCCTTTGCTTTGGGTAACACATTAGTAGATCTAGTTAAACTTAAGTTGTCGATGTTATAATATTAGTTTTGATCCTCCTTACTTCATTTCTGTTTGTCCTTAAACGTTTAACTTAAAGAAAATCACTTTTTTGTTTTATTACTTCTCCTCAGCTCGTTATAATTTAACATCAAAATTACTTTTCAAATATTTCAGGGTCTCAAGAAAATTGAAATGTAAAAAATAAAAACTAAAAAAAAAATCAAGCGTGCAGCTACTCTGAACTTGCAATGGACATGCCTTTTTCATGTTAAACACCACTGCACCAGCAAACAAACAAACAAACAAACAAACAACAAATCTTTCTTTCTTTTTTGTTTGCTCGTTTTCTTTTGTTTTTTTTTTTGTGTAGCATTCAATTCGCAAACATTTAATAAAATATTAATCAAGAAAAACAACAGTTGTTGTTACAACAAGAACAACAAATAACATCAACTAATTCATTTAAACATGCAACATTTATAAAATCGCATTTTAAAACGGGAGCAATCAGCAAGAAAAGAAAACCCAAATGCACCTTAAAGCCATTTTGCTGGTAAAGAACTCCAAAGACTAGACATTTTGTTGTTGTTGTTGGTTTTAGTATTGCAAATAAATTGTGTTGTTGTTTTAGTTGTTATTGTTGAAATGTTGTTGATTACAAATTTAACACTGTTACTACAGCTACTGATTGTTTTTGTGTTGCACTCAGATGTCCAACAGCAGCAAATGACACAAAAAAAATTTCTTGCACTTTTTGCTTTAATCCAGCTGTGATTTTGAGTTCATTAATTCATATGCTGACTGCAGTTTAAAAGGATTTTTTGTTGTTGTTGTTATTGTTTGTAATAATTTCTTTTAGAACTAATGAAAATTGATAAGACAGAAGAAATTATCTCTTTCGAGATGTTGAGATAAAATGCTAAATTTAAAACTAAAATTTAAGGTTTATCGCAAAGATGTTATTCTTTCTTTAATTTTATCAACGAAATTTGTATACTGGCGTTTTACTCTGTTGAGGTCATGTTATTTTGGCAGCGTTGCATAATGGGGAATTTGTTAAGAGAAAATTTTAATAATTTGTAGTAGACTTTTTACAAAAAAAGAAAGATATTTATTTGGAATATGATTAAAAATTAAAAAATATATTTTAAGTTAATATAAATACCGAAATTCCCAAAAAAAACTTCAAAAATTTCCATAAATAGATATACAAAAATTAGCTAGGGAGATATTTTTCATTGGAAAACTGTGAAAGAAAATCCGGTTTTTCAAAAAATTGGTCTTGTTTAGAAAGCCATAGCCTTTAATTAATATATATTTTTAAATATTCTTTTTATTTAAAATTCGAGTAAACAAAACTATCGCAACAGTGCAAGAAATTTATTCTTTTAGTTTTAAGATATTTTTTTTTTTATTTTTTTAATTTATTTTTTATTTTGTTCTAAGATTTATTTCATTATTATTATTTTCCGCTTATTAATTAAGCGGTGTAATTTGTTTAACAGACATCGCTTAAGAATACACCGTTAATTCTAACACCACTTTAGCAGAACACTCAAATAGATATTATGCACTTACGGTTTGAGAAAAAGAATATTTCGAGGTCACTATGATTGGAATCTTGAAAACCTTTTTGACTTTTTATTTTGGAAATTTTGAATGAATTTTTATGGACAGCGAAAGCGTTTATTACCGCCCATAAATAAAACTTTAACTTAACTTTAAATTATGAAGTACTTTCCTCACAGATGACATAATTAAATAAAAAATTCTATTTCATTTTGCATAAAATTCCGGAAGACAAATAAATAACAGACGTTATACACAAAAATAGCATTAACAATCAAAGTTTCTTTTAATAACTTTTTTTTTTTGTTTTAAACTACAAAGCACTTTTTGTCATTTGCCGGCTAAGTGCGAGCAAAGACCCCCCTATTAATTTTATTGACATTAAAACTGTCACGCATCCAAAAATATTTTTTTCTTTCTCTCATTTTGCTCTACCAACTTATCTTTTACTAATGAATATTTTCTGTACAGAAACTACTGTATAACACACAATATAGAATGATAATCACAAAAATAAAAAGATATTTGCAGAGAATTGACAATTCGCCTTAAGATGAAAATAATATTAAGTTGTGTAAAAGAACCACTCATATTTAATTAAGACAAGACATTTCCCGCATTAGATAGCTATTTACATATACACTTAAACTAAACTATTTAGCTTTTTTTTCCACAAATTATTTAAGAAGAAAATTTTATAAAAAACAAATAAATGATTTAATTTGGTATATATAAATATATATACACACGCTTACGTAGAGATATATAAAAAGGGAAATTTTTCTGTTGCAGAAAAATAAATTTCTTATGAACCGTATATTTCCAATTATAAAACCTAGAAAATAAATTAAAAAATTTAGTTTTAAACAGAACGTTTAGCTAAAGCAAAACCACTTAAAAAGTACTTTTTTAAAAAAAGTACCTTTAAAAAAAGTACCTTTCAAAAAGTACCTTCTTTTAAATACCGTTTTAAAAAAAAGGATCTTTTAAAAATGCAGCTCCTAAAAAAAACTTTTAAAAAGGTTTTCGTAAAACTACCCACATTTTTAAAAAGGTACCTACAAATGTGCCGTTTAATCATGTGTATTTTACAAAGCAATCATTTGATAATAATTCCTTATAAAAAGATACTCTTTCCGTTTTCAAAAAATCACTTTTTTTTAAATTGAAAAGAAATGCTACTTTTTCTTAAGGTACGTAATAAAGTCCCTACTAAAAATTCATTTTTAAAAACAAGTTAAGTAAATAAAAATAAATTAATATCACAAAAATATCTTAGAAAACAACTTAAAAAAAGTTGCTTTAAAATAATTTTAATTAAACAAAAACTAAACAAAAACATGTACACAAAAACCATAAGAAAAAGAGTACCTATTAAGAAAAATTATTTAAAATTCCTTTACTAAGACTCTGTTAAAAGGTACGTTTTACCTAAAGTACTCTAAAAATGTTTACTTTTTACTTTACTTTTTTTATTTTTACTTGCTTTAAGTTTCAAAAAAATTATTTTTAACATAATACGGTTGGTACTTTATTACGAAAAGAAAGCGATATTGCAAATGTATATAAAGAAACACCAAAATTAAGTGCTTAATTTAAGACCTTTAGAAAGTATAAGGAAATTTAAACAAAATTTTTTGAGAAACCTCCTTTAGGTCTAAAAAATAGTAAAAAAAAATAATACCTTTTTTTGGTACTTCATAATGAAAAGTAAACCATACCGAAAATCTATATAAATAATTACCCTCTATAAAATATATAAGGCCTGACTTTAGGTCGAAAAATAGTAAAAAACGATAATACCTTTTTTTTGGTACTTTATTATGAAAAGTACACCATAACGAAAATGTATATAAATAATTACCTTTTATAAAATATATATATATTTTAAACTAAAATATTTGAGAAACCACCTAAGCCTTTTAAAACCCCCTAGGCCCTTTAAAAAAAAGTACGTCGAATAGTAAAAACTTTAGTACGTACTTTTTTTTAATAATACCCTTTAAAATAGTATCTAAAACAAATTTGAACACAAAAACATTATTTTTCAAAATGTCTTAAAGCAATAAGCTCTTAAAAAACTGCTTTGCCAAAAGTACCAATTAGAAATAAGCCTTTGAAAAAGTGATTTTAAATTTAAAATGCAGGCAAGAAAAAAGGCAGTTATTTAACAAAAAATATTTTTCTTTTAAAAGCAAACATAACACAAGTGTTCTTAAAACAACTCTTATAAATATACGTATTATGAGCAACATCTTTAAAAGTGCATGAAAACAAAAGAATTTTTCAAGGTACGAAACGAACCGAAAAAAAGTACTTTCAATATATATATTCCAAAAATTTTAATACTTTATTTCTAGTTTGGTGCGATAAAGGGCAGCACAAATTGTTGTGTATTGCAGGTTGCATTTAATACAGTCATAGCAGTTGTAAGAAAATACGATGTGAGATTTTGTTGTTACACTTTTAAAACCTTACGACGGTCGTTGAAAGAAGCAACAACTGAATTTAAATAAAAACAAAAATTCAAACAAATTTAATAAAATATTTACAAAAGTATGACAGAGCATTCTACAATGAAACAAGTTCATTTCCCACCTATGAGATTCACTAGACATGCAAAAAATGTTGCAAATGTTGTAACAAATGTTTAAGAAACAATATTTATACAACTATTGTCGAATGCACCGACTTAGAGGCAGAGAGTTTAACACAAGATTATAAAAACAAATAACATTTTGCTTGTTACCTAACCTACTTATATTGAGGATAATTTTTGCAACGAACATTTTTTAGAAACCGATTTAGCAAATGCAGTTAAAATTTCCAGATTAAACTTAAATCTATAAAATATAAACAAAGTGTTAACGAACTTAATTTATGGTTGTTTACAAATCATAAATACCATCGGCATTTCTGTGCAACAATTCTGTTTCAAAGCGTCTTAATCAAAATGACATTTAAACAATTCTATTTTGAAAAATCATTAACAAAAGTTCTTTTAATGCATTCAGCCCACATTCGCATATAAACAAGTCAATGATATTTCTTGCTCCAACAACAACAACAACGAATAGTGTCATATTTTTACATATGACTACATTCCAATGCCTTGCACTGACAAAAATATTAAGTAATTTTAGCATTGTTAAAGGATGCCATTATGGAATGTCGTCCATTTAAGATCACAAATATTTGTATTAAAATGAAACTTATGAATTTATGAAACTTCCAATAGCAGCTCAAGAAGTTTCTTTGCCATCTCAAGCCACAAGCAAGGATCTTCAGTAAATAGTATAGAACATACGCAAACAAATAGATGTCATGAAACTGAGCCGGTAAAGTTGACAAAAACACAATTATACAGCTTTAAAAGAAAAGTACATCATTTGCGGCTGAAAGCTTTAAGGGAAGTGCACAATCTACAGTTAGGTGGCTGCGTAGGCTAGCAGGTAGTGTACTAGCTTATCAGTATGCGGGTTGTGGGTTCGATTCCCAAAAAAGACCTTGGTTTTTTTCACTACAAAAAAAATAAAATTGACTGTCGGTGGGGCTGCTCAGCGATGAAGGCATAGTCATTGGTCGCTGTGCTGTCTTATATACGGCAGTTAATTTCCGACTATCCTTCTACTTTCACCAACTGTTTCATCTCTTCTCTATTTCTTTTCTAAAGAATGTAGTACGGTACCTGACTAAATAGGCATTGTTGCCTGAGTGCTACTTCTCTTTAAAAAAAAAAAATTAAGACAGACTATGGCCTAGTAGCAGCCAAACTAATTTCTCATCGCTTAGTCATTAGAAATTGTTAGCTTTTGTGGAAGACTAAGACACTTCATGACATTCACATAATTAATAAGCTACTGCCCGTGCGTGGTCCTGAAACTTTTGCTAGACAATCACACATAATATTCGTCACTGTTTCAGACTCTTCAAAGCGCAGTATTTTTTAAGGCAAGGCACAGTGGTTTGAAAAATATTTTTTTGTTGTTAATAATTCGGTAGCTCATAAACCATTTAAGGTATCCTAATAAAGGTCAAGCAGAAGTGTTTCTAAGTAAAGTTATATATGATTGGCTTCCTAAAATGAAGGGGGGCTTCTGAGTATACGCCCAAAGTTTGTAAAACTGATAAACGAAGCATAGCATGAAAAATGTGTTTATAAGAGAAAAACTTCATTTTCAAAAATTTTATACCCCCCCCCCCTTTACCCTAGAAGCCGATCACCCATAACTTTAATCAGAAATACTTCTGCTTGGCGTCTGTGCAACTTCATTAGGAAATCTTAAGTTGTTCATAAGCTACCAATATAATTTCCAAAACAAACAAAAAAAAACGTTTTCAAACCACTGTGCAACAAGGTGAAACAAAAGCAAAATTAAGTTCTAAAATTCCTTTTCCTATCCAATCATCAAAATTTTTTTATTTTCTTACTATTCTCTCTCTTTCTTTTTTTCTCTCTCTCTCGGTCTCTGTTGGGAGTTGAACTTATCACTCTATTATTAGCTCGCTTTTCCTCTTAGTTTGCTCAAATATTTATTTATTTTTCAAGCACTTTAGAAAAAAAAAAATACAAATAGAAAATCAACAGAAAGTCAAAAAATATTTTTCAAATTAAATTGTAGTAATTTTTCTTTTAAAAATTTTTTAATTGTTTAAAAATGTAACAATTAGACATCGTAGAATGGTTCTCACTTCTATTGACAGTTTGCAAACGCCGACTATTTTTTTGGTTTCTAAACTTTTGAATTTTTTCCATTTTTAATTTTTATTTTTTTTTTAGCAGTAAAACACTTGTTACACATAAATTTAAAAGTGAAACTATTTTATTTATTTAAACAAATTTCTGAGCTATAAATTTAAAATTTAAACATTAAAATTTATGGATTTTTTTTCAAAAATTATATAAAAAATATTTTTATGTTTCAAACAACAACAACTAAACTAAAAAAAAATACTAAAACTCGGGTCTAAAAGAAAACAATAAAAGTTTTTAGTTTATGCAACACAACAAACATTTTAATTTTAAAAAGCGTGAACAACACAAATTAAACACTTAAATTTTATTTCTTCTCGCAATAAAATTGGCCTTAAAAGGGAAAGAATTAGTGTTTTAGAATTTTGATTTATTAGTAAAAAAAAAACACGGGGGTTTTTTGAAAGTAAGAAAATAAAATAAAAGTTTTCATCCATTAAATTTTTGGATTTTTATAAAGTTTCTTCATATTTTATATATTTACAGAACAAATTAAACTTTTATGACATTTTTCGTTTTTATTGTTGCCATTTATTTATGGTTTACATGGATCTGTGGCAACACCAACAACATGATAGTTTTGACATTTAGTTTTTTGCCGTATTCGTAGTAGATGCATTAGAAAATGTTACAATGAATTCAATTTCGCGCGCAAATCGCATTAAAATAATTAAAATCCACTATGCACATGGTGGGTGATTCTGTTAAAGTTGCATTTCGTAAAATTCGTAATATTTTCGGACAATATAATCGTCCCTCTGAGACCGCTATCGAGAATTTAAATTTGAGTCGACAGGCTCGATACAAAATGTGCGAACACCAACGCGAAGCAGTTAATTCCTTGACGTTCTCAACAATTGGGGTCATCACCACATGCCGAATTTTGCGTATAAATTTGACATTGAACCGTTACAAGATTCAACTGGTGCTGGAATTGAAGCCGATCGACCATTTACATAGTCGCCCAACCGGCTGGTTTTTCTGAAAAAAATCATTTCTTCAGCCAAAGCCCATTTTCACTTGTCAAAGTATGTCAACAACCAAAATTACCGCATTGAGCTCTAGTATTTCTAAGCCTTTGTTTAACGCCTCACTGTATGGTGCGTTATGATGCCTGGAGGCATGATTGAACCGTTTTTTTTTCGAAAATGAGGTTGGATTAAACGGTCAAAGATCAAACTGGCGCGAATGCTAACAACTCAATTTTGGTGAATATGGTTTCAACAGGACGGTGCCATGTGTGACATGTCATACAGCCAATGAAACGATCAATTAATTCCAAACTAAATTTTCCGATCGCATAATCTCACAACAAATAGCTGTTAAGTGGCCAGAAAGATAGTGATATCGTAAAGTCGAAAAATATTAATCGGCTTAAAGTGTGAATATAGAAATTTAGTGGAATTTGCTAAAAAAAATGAGATGATCCTGGCCCCTTAATCAAATTCATAAGGGCCGCGAAACCACAACCACCACCATACTACCGAAGGGCCAAACTCAGCAATCAGACGGAGAACAGCTAAAAGGCTAAATAACGTGGAGCTTCCAGTTGACTCCGTCAAGACATATAAATGTGTCCCGGGGGGATTTTCGTGGGTACATGTTAAGCACAGATTCTTTACAAAGATAATCGTAACGATTTTAGCCTTAAAACTCAAAACGGTGATGTGATTAACAAAATAGGACCGCCATTTTGCCAAAAAGTGTTTAATAACTTTGATGAAAGAATCGACATCTGTCAGCGTGGTTTTAGTGGATATTTGCCGGATATTAGTTTTCATTAATTAAATATGCACAAATCTTTTAAACGGTCTTTTAAATAATTTAACGATTTTATTTTTCCGATATTTCGCTTTCCTGTGGAAAGCTTCTTCCGGAAATAATATTTTTATATTTTACAAAAACAAAAAATTACAACAATTAATAATTACTCTTCGTAATAAAATAAAAATTTGTATCATCTTAGAAAACAAACTTCTTGTTGTAGTTTAAAAAATATTAATATTGTTAAAATTATAAACCTCACACCGCAATTCACTTGAATAAAGAAACACATTTTTTCCACAAATTATTTTTATAAAATAAATAATTTATTTTGTTAATTAAATTAACTGGCGACGCATTATAAATAAAATAATAATGGAAATAATAAAAACAGGTTTTGTAAGTCTTTTTTTTAATGTTCAAACCCACTTTTTTATTTAAAAACAAAGAGCGCAAATGAAATAATCATGATATTAACAATGCAGTCGTGCATTGTGTGGGTTAGCTAGAAACAAGTGTTTCTTTTTTATCGCTTATACAAATCAATCAGTAAACGTTACAATTTACTTCTGCCATACGTTAAGTACGTATCAACCCAAATGGCACAATCCTTGAGCGTCATTTTCATTTTTGCAGAAATTCAGAAGAAATCAAAACTTTTCGCTTTGTTTATTATCGTATTCTGCCCGTGCCTCTCAACTATACTCAGAGAGAAATATTTCAAACAAAATTAAAAAAAAATTTATGAATTTTAAAAATATTTAAAAATCAAAATATAAAAATAAATGTTTTAAATATTTTAAATATCAACAGTTCAATAGGAGCAAAACAAAATGAGAATTAAAAGAATCTGCCAGTATAATTTCTAAAAAATCTTTTTGAAATTCTCAAAATAATATTTTAAAGTATTTTTGTTATAATTTATACGTTAGCAGTGAGGTGAGATGATGAATAACCTTCATAAGCAATTTCTTTCATGAATACGATCAGATAGAACCATCTGAAATTTTATTAAAATCACTTTTCTCGTTTAATGTCGTTATTTCAAAATATTGCACTAGGCAATGAGATGCAACGAAAAAAATATAGTGGCAACAATGGCAAACGAAATATGTTGAGAGAGGCCTCAGAGGCAGATTAAAAAAACATCTGCAACATTAAATCGTTTTGCTAAAAACAACAAAGCTGCGATATTTAGGGCCAAAAATATGCTGACAAATTTCTGCTGTGATAGAGACACAGCTTTCAAAAATTGTATGCAGTTTGGGCTTTATGCCACTTCGATTCATTGCTGCATAATACTAGAGGAGCATTAATAAATATTTGCCTTTTAAACTGTAAAAGCTTTTGGCGAGTTAACACACTTCTATGAGGTTTTGCACTGTCTTCTATGTCGGCGAGTAATAAAACACATTTTTTTTTTAGAAAATTCCACTAAATTTTTATATTCCCACTTTCAGCCGATTAATATTTTTCGACTTTACGATATCATGGTACCCCCCCGGGGGTTACATTTATCGGTTTTTATAGAATACTTGACTATCTAAACCTGTGCTGCTGGGGGTATAAGGGAGCCCAGTCCCCTGAAGTCAGCAGGGGTACATCTGGAAGCTCCACGTTATTTCCACGGGAATCAGTAAGCCCCAGAGTTTCCGCTAATTGTCAATGAGAAACCGATTGTCAGACGAGAGTCTATTTAATTTATTAAAAGTCGCATTCTCCCAAATGGAACCAGGTTTTGAGGAAATTGTATCAAGTCAGAAACAGATCCATGCTTCCCATACATCTGGAAAATCCTAAAATCATAATAAACCGGATCTTATAAAATTTTTATGATGTTTTAAAATATTACGTAATATAACTAATAAATAAATAGCTTAAACCGAACTTTTAATTGAACAGCAACCCCATAATTTTTTAATGAATGACCCTCTATGTTTTTTTTTTTTAATTTAATGGCCCGCCGCAGGATTTTTTTTTATTTATTGGCCAGCCACCCAAAGAGTTCGCCCATCACTGCTGTAGATAATGATGTCGTCACATTGAAAACGCTTGCCGATTGTACCGAACTAACACCCAATAATGGCGTTTTATCCCCTAAGTGCTGGTCCGAAACAAAAAAAAAACACTTCGAACTTAAGATTAGCAAGATGCCTTCTAGAATTGATAGAGTAGAGAATAGTTATGCTGGACTATAAAAATATAACAAATTACTTTTTAATTTAGGGAATATTGAAAGCATATCTGGCTTAAGGCCCACATCAGAGAATATTTATTTTAGCAGGTTAAAGCAGTTCTAATGTTATTATTTCAGTGTCAAATTTTACTTATCGTGGAAATCTCTAGTCGGGTATTTTTGTACAGCTTCCCTTATGCTTAGTCTAAAATTACAATAGGCGCATTAAGAGGCCAGAGTCACTTAAGGCGTGTTATTTGTGAGTTAATTTCTTTGGAATTTTTAAACAATTGTTTGATAAAAAATTCTACATTGAAACTGTTTTACATTTTATAGAACTGTGCTGAAACAAATGGATTTTAAGCACTTTTCAAAACTTTTAAGTTTCTTTTTTTATGTTTTTTTTTTGTATTTGCTAAAATGTAAAATGTTTGTTTAATTGCTTTTTATAATTTTAGTGTACAACCATTTTTAGCTTAATAAAAACAAACAAACAAACAAAAAACAAAACCTTGACCATGCACAACAGGCATGAAATTGAATTGAATTGAATAAAGAAAGAAACAACGTTTAAATTTGGAGTCAATAAAAAAAAACCTGTGTAAAATTAAACATGAAAAAGCTTAAATTGGTGTGTCTGTTCAAACTCAAAATACGATGAGGTTGCAATTAACAAATTCGGCTTGTCAGTCTGTCATTTATTCAGTCATATATTCATTAACTTTTATTATTAACGCGAGCTTTATTTTTGGTTTTTTTTTTGTTGTTTTTTTTATTCACAAAACTATTTCCAGTTGTGCTATTATAAAGAAAATTAATAGCAATTACGTGCACGTCAATTTGATAAGGTCAATTACTTTTTTTTTTAACAAATTTCTAAAAACCAAAAAGGAATTTGTCGCCGGAATGATTGTTTAATGCGCGAAAATTCCATTTAGCATATCCTTGGAAGAAAATTATTTTTTTCTGTCCTTTTTTTTTTGTTAGAGCTGTAAAAGAATCAATGAATCTTTTGATTCTTTTATGGGCTAGCGATATTTTAAATGAATTCTCTTCCCAACAAAATAGAATTGAATGAAATTTGAATCAATTCCAGTGAATTATGAGGAAAATAAATTTCAATTCATTTTTAATTCAAATGAATCTGTAAAATGAATTCCAATTCAAATGAATTTAGTACAATGAATTGCAATTCATTTCTAATACCTTGCAACGACGTGTTTTCATGATGCGCTAGGATACCGCTCGTTACAAAAATTTTTGTTGCCAATAATACGAGTGACAGATAGTGTGATTCGTTTTACATCCCCACCTGGCTACGTAGCCTTAATCAGATGGTGGAAAAACCACTATTGTATAATTTGGAACGTCAATCAGGCGTCCTAGATAGCCGAAGACATAATTCTAAGCAACAGAACCACCTAGTTGCAACTTTAATGATTTCAGGACAGGTCTGCAAATCATCACACCTTGCTAAAGAGTTGTAGACTTTCCAAATCCTGTCCAGAACACATGTCAAGCATGCTCACTGGACTGGATCATTCACTTTGCGTGTCATTATCAGTGAGATGATCCTAGCCATCATAAAAACCATTATACTGTTATGGGGCCGTGAAACCTCAACCACCACGTTACTCCCATATAGGGGCCAACCTCAATGATCAGTCAGAGAACTATTAAATGTCTAAAGAGACAAATAATGAACTCTGCGGGTCACTGATCCCCGTGGAAATAAAGTGAAGCTTCCAGTTGACTGCCTGCCTGTCATCAGGGGACTGAGCTCCCTTTATATCCCCAGTTGCACAGATCTAGATAGCTGTTACGTACTATAAAGACCATAAATGTGCCTCCGGGGGGGAATACGAGTGACACTTGTTTTTCTTTTTTACTAATAATTTTTATTACAGTTCACTCTTAAATTTAATTTTGAGTGCGCCAACAACGATTCACCGATTCGCGGCCTTCAAGAGTTTTCGCAGGTCAACACCTACTCTCCGCCGGCTAGCCTACTGCTTTTCGCACTGGAGCGATTAAGATTCTGGTGGACAGTTTGCCTGTCCACCAATTTTCGACTAGTTGCGGTTGTCACAAATAAAATTCTGAGACAACCTTTCTACGTCTAAATTGGTTTTAGCCTTTTTCACGACCTTGTCCGTCCTATTCAGCTAACTCGAATAAAATTCCTGCCTGGCGTCACCTAGACGAATAAAATTCTGACCAGGTAAGGCAACGTCAGCGAACTTGGTTTGCCGTAAGCCTTAGTTATACTCAATTAATTCGAAGTTGAATAAAATTCTGACTTTGATTAACTGAGCTAAACCTATTCCCAAGACTATTTTAATTGAGCTGAATAAAACTTTAAGTTACTTTAAAAAGTCTTACCCGTGGCTAACTCCCCTAAAATACTAAAGGAGACCGCTTTTATAGGTCTCTGATAGGCACACATACACACCCATACCACTAAACGCCAGCTGCGTGTGACTGTTTAGGGTTGTGTTTAATGGTACGTTTTCGTACAAATGTATCCTCTACATGTCGATAGGTGGCGCATCTTAACGGCTATTCTTTGTCTTAAAATTAATAACATTTATAGTTTTTTTAAACGATCTTTTTTATCTTTAATAAATATCAAAGGAAAGCGAAATATTAAGAAGAAAAAATATATAAAAAAGATCTTAAAAAAGAAAAAAGATATTTATTAATTACTAACATTATAATTTAAAATGTTTCATTAAACAAATAATAAATGTAATTATAAAATATGAAAAGTGTATAATGGAATTAATTTAATAATAGTTTTCTATTTAAAAAATTATTCATAATTCATAATTTCATAATTTATTAACTATCATAGGTACATTATCTTTAACAATATTTACAGTTTTTGAGTTTCTATCATTAAGATATTTCAGCAAATTATCACATTTTCATTATTATTAAAAACTTATTAAATACATCTATTTAATAGGAAAAGATAGTAAAAACCTAAGATATAATAAAAAAAAAAAAAAAAAAAAAAAAAAAAAAAAAAAAGAGCAAAGTTAAAATCAGATGTTATCAAATCAAATCTCTCAGATGGGCGTAGCTTGACCTTCTGCATTTTTCTCTAAATGACAGCGCCATGTCAGTTATGAAATTTACAATCGTCTTTACGTTTGCTTTTGAATGCAATTCGACAGTTGGGAATCTCGAAGACAGATTGTAAATTATTTTCAAATTCTTATTCTGTATTACTTGTAGCTTTTTAAGGTGTGATTTAGCACATTCATACCAGATTTGGCAGCCATACGTAAGAATTGGTCTTATGCACATTTTAAAAAGTAGTAATTTATTTTTAAAATTCAATTTTGACTTCCTATTCAAAATGGGATACAAAGATCGTCCGCATCTGATTGCTCTAAGACGTGCACTCTCAATGTGCTCTTTGAAACTCAGTTTCTGGTCCAAAATAACTCCAAGATATTTTACGGATTTTGTGAACTCTATTTCATTACCTTGAATCCTGAGATTTTTAGTAGGAATTCTCCTAGGAGACTTGTTGTAGGGAAACAGAATGGCCTGAGATTTATCTTCATTAATCTTTATTTTCCATTTAGAAAAATATTTTGTAGTTGCTATCAAAGCGTTCTGAATCCTGTTCACAATTGAATTCGAAACTTTACCGTGACAGATTATTGCGCTGTCATCAGCATAAAATGCCACGTCGTTGCCTCTGGAAATTTTGAAATCGGAAATGTACAGAGAATAAAGCAATGGTGATAGAACAGAACCTTGGGGAACACCAGCTGGTATGTTACGCAGGGTTGATTGATTTCCTTCAACATCAACCAAAAACTTTCTGTCCTTAAGGAAATTCTTTAGAAGTCTTGTTAGGTATTCATTTTGTTAAGCTTGTATAAGAGGCCTTTGTGCCAGATAGAATCAAAGGCCTTTTCCACATCTAGTAGTAGGATGCCAGTAGAGTACCTTCGGTTTTTGTTTGATTTAATAATATTAACCATTCTCTTAATCTGATGAACGGTAGAGTGTTCCGCTCTGAAACCGAACTGATAACGATGAATCAGGTTATTATCCTCTACAAATGATTGGAGTCGATGATGAATAATTTTTTCAAATAATTTCCCCAAGGAGTTTAATAGGCTTATTGGACGGTAATTGGATGGAAGTCTTGCATCCTTGCCTTTCTTTAAGATTGGAATAACCTTAGCTGTTTTAAAGGTACTTGGAAAGTAAGAGTTTATGATGCAGAAATTGTAAATTCTCAGTAAGCAATTTAAAGCAGTATTAGTCAGATTCTTTAACAATATATTGCTAATTTGATCTATTCCCGGAGCTTTAAAGCTTCTAAGGCAGGAAATAAAATACTTTAATTCGCTCAAAGACGTCAGAGAGCGGACCTCAGAATTCGAAGAAGTGTCATTTTCCAACAGATCAAAAAAGGCATTAGCTTTGCCTTCCATCGAACTGTGGAAATTTGTAGTTGTGAAATGAGCACTTTCAAATTGATCAGCAATAATATCAGCCTTTTCTTTACTAGAATAAATCTCTTTGCCATTGACTACTAAATTTTTCATAGCGGTATTATTTCCTTTAAATTTCTTAGTAATTTTCCAGAAATTTCTGCTTCCGATAGAAAATTGGGATAGAAATTTGGACCATTGTGCGTTTCTCTCATTATTGATGTTGAGAGAAATTAGTTTATTCAACTCTCTTAGTATTGCACTCAAGGTTGTTTTGAGATTTGGATCAATACAACGCTGAAATTTTCGTCTGTATTGGTTCCTAGTTGCAATTAAATATTTGGAGATTGTATTTAAACTGTAGGTATGGACTTTTTTGGGTTTAAGGGGAATTGAATCGAGACATGAAGCTCTCACAAATTTAGAGAATTCCTTTATAGATTCATCAATGTTTAAAGGAGAAATGTTATTGTTAAGGATTTCTGAGCTGGTTATTTTTGAGTTTAATGAGATTTTAAATCTGTTCCAATCAGCATTACGGAAGTCAAGGTAATATTCTTCTATACGAGTAATATTTTCATTGATAGAAAATACTATAGGGACATGATCAGAACATAAACTATGGGTGAAAGTCAATAAATCTGTGAATTGAAGAGTAGAGTTAGAAAGCAAAAGGTCAATTGTCGATGCCTGTCTGAAAGTAAGATTTTGAGGAATTCTAGTGGGATTAGGTGGATAGTATATATAATAATTACTGTTAATTTGATGGATAAATAAGAGATTACCAGCGGTGTCGGATTTGGTGCAGTTCCAACTGAGGTGTTGTGCATTTAGGTCCCCAAGGATAAAGTATTCTCCAGTTGTAGATGTCATCATTTCGAGATCGGGGATGAAATCAGGAGTGTAATGGGGACAATAAGCCGATATGAATTTGACTGTAGTGTTAAGAAACTCCACAGATACGCAAACATTTTCTATCACTTTCGTTGGAAATGATAAATCGACGTTGTGTTTCAACGTTGATCTAATGACTATTGCCACTCCTCCTCCATGAGAAGTTCTATCCTTTCTATAGACTTTGTATCCGGGCATCTTAAAGCTGTGATTTGGTTTTAAAAATGTCTCGTTTAATAGAAGTATATCAACTGACTCATCTTCTATAATTTTATGAAGTTCCACGGATTTTGAAAAAGTAGTAATGCCTTGACAGTTCCACTGCATTACTTTAATACTGTTTTGAGGGAGATTATATTGCATATTTTAGCATAGACATGATAACATTGAGCTGCTCCATTTTCGTTCTGCAATTGCGAAGGTCAGAGATTTAAAAAATTATTAAATTCATTAAACAATAGAAATTAAGAAATGTGGAAAATGTATACAATTTAATTGATTGTCTTACGTGGTCCAAAAACAAGCCTGCCGACTTTTGGTCGTCACAACCTTTAAATTAAGTTAATTTTGAATACATTTAAACGAATTTAATAAGGTCAATTACTTTTTTGCCATATTTCTAAAAACCAAAAATGTATTTATCGAAAGAATAATTGGTCATTCCGCGAAAATTCCATTCTTGGGAGAAAATTATTATTTTCTATAGTTTATTTTCTATAAGAGCTCTAAATGAATGTATAATGTAAACATATTAGTTAACTTTTTAAATTCATTCGTTTCACAAGAAAAACGTATTGAATGAAATTTGAAACAATTCAACTAACTGAATTAATAAAGATGAATTGCAATTCATTTTCAATTCAAATTTGTTGAATTTGTTAAAGTGAATTGCAATTCATTTCTAATTCGTTCAAATTGAATTGAATTGCAATTCATTTATATGAATCAGAACAATGAAACAAGCTGGCTAAAAAATGTTAGGAGAGGTGTGTAGATTATTGTTAAAAGAAAAAGTCTTAAGTTCAACTCCCATCGTCGACTTAAATATAAAAAACAGTAGTGCTTAGATGACTCTTTTAAAAAGGCTATATTAAAAATCTATATCAGAACGATACTCAGGGGCATTGGGGGCGGTTCCTGCCTTTTAGAAAAATATCGGGGTTTTCAACAAAAATTTGTTTTTCAATTGTGGCCACATCAACAATATGCTAATTTTGACATTTAATTTTTCATAGTAGATACATTCATAGCAGATAGATTGTCAATTGTTACAATGAATTCTATTTCGCACGAAAATCACATTAAAATAATTACAAATTCACTATGAAAATGTTGGTTCTGTTAAAAGAGTTACATTTCGTAAAATTCGTGATATTTACGGACAATATAATCATCCTTCTGAGCCCGCTATTAAAAATTTGGTTGTTAAATTTGAGTTCGACAGGCTCGGTAAAAAATGTGCGAACACTATCACGTGTTCGACCTTTTCGTTCAATTCAAAACATTGCAGCCATGAGCCACAGTGTTGAAGCGGATGCAAATTTGTCAATTCCTCGCCGTTCTCAACAATTGGTGTGTTATTCAAAACCACTACATGGCGAATTTTGCGTAAGAAAGCCTTACAACGTTAAACTGGTGCAAGAATTGAAACCAATCGGTCATTTACATCGCTGTAGATTCGCTCAATTTACTCAGGAAAAAACCGGCAAGTTTTTTTGAAAGTATCAATTTTTCAGAAGAAGCCCATTTTCACATGTCAGAATGTGAACAAGCAAAATTGCTGCATTTGGGTTTCTGAAAATCCTAGATCGATTATTAAGAAGGTTTTGGATGCTCAACGTGTCACTGTATAGTGCGCTATATGATCTGTAGGCCTGAAAGTGCAACTTTTTTTCAAAGATGAGGTTGGAAATGCGGTAACGGCCTGTTATTGACGATGTGGATATCACTGAAATGTAGTTTCAACAGGATGGTGGCGCATGTCACACACAGCCAATGACACGATTGAAATTTATTGCAAACAAAATTTCTTGATCGCATAACATTACGACAATCAGCAGTTAAGTGACCAACCAGATCGTGTGATTTAACACCACTGGATTATTTATTGTGGGACTATGTTGAGGACAGTGTCTATACGGAGCCATCTATGAGCCATCTATGAGCCATCTATGATGTGCTTAACGAAATAGGACCGCTATTTTGCCAAACAAATATTAAAAAAGTTGATGAAAGAATCGACATCTGTGAGCGTAGTAATGGTGGACATTTGCCAGATATTACTTTTCATTCATAACTTCCGAGCTTTTCTCTTCGTTATACAATGAAATGAAATTCAATTGAATGAAATAAAAATTAGTGTCAAATGAAAAATGACAATGTTAAGTTGCGATGGAAAATTAAAAAAAAGGATATATTACACAATATACAAATATAAGATTATTTATACAAAAATCATTATTAAACACATGTCTAATAATGTTTTCATACTATTTGATAAAAATAAAAATTTGCGATTCTTTTAGCAAATAAATAAAATTTTCCCATTTCGATAGGATTGTCGTCGATACCTAATAATTAGAGTTTTATTCTGCCTTTAGCTGGCAATTTCAGTATATCAAGTAAATTTCAAATGTAAGAATTTTTTGTCTTTACACTACACTGGGTGATATACAAAACGAGAGTAAGGCTCGCTGTCTCTTTTAAATAAGAAAACGACAATTTTACACAGCTGTTTTATTTACAAAATCAATACAGATTTTAATCAATTCAATTAAAATTAATTATTTCTTATAAATCACTTCAATTCAATTCATAATCAATTCAAATTATTTGGTAATGATTCATTTGAATTGGCAATGAATTGTAATTCATTCATGGACAAATTCATTGAAATTCGAAATGAATTACAATTCAGTTTTAGCAAATTCTTTTGAATTTACCCAAATTTCATTTAATTCATTTTTTGTGTGAACAGAATTAATGCAAAATTTGCTAATTCAGTATATTTATAATTCACGATTGAATTAAAAATTGAACGATTCATTTGCAGCTATGTTATCTGTTAAGTTTTTCACAATTACTTTATCTTTTTTAAAAATCCTTAAACGCTTAAAATGTTGCCATTACTATTTTCCACATTCACCACTACATATTGAAGCAGTAACGAAATGTGTTGGAAGTAAAACTTTGATTTCTACACGGGTTGTTGGCTGATTGAAACAAATTCTCTAACCCCAATAGCATAAGTGTACTCTAGCTAAAGGTTTAACTTATGCAATTTACAAAATAGAACAACTCGTAACATTTTGTGACACCTATGTTTCATCAGCTAAATTTGTAATAAATAGTATTTCCTTAGCTGTCACAATAATTGCATTATAAAATAAATATTAATTTGCAGAAAATAAATATTAATTAATTAAAAGCTTCAACGCGATTGCAATGTTTGGTGTAATATTCTTTGCTTTTAATATTGTGCTATTTTATTTACTTAATGATTTCTTTAAACATTATGCACACACAAGTTGTTTCACGCAACGGCGATTTTTATTTATAGACGAGTAAAAACGTTTATACGCTTTTAATCTTGAATAATAAGGTAGCTTTCTTTATGAAATTTATTTATGTACGTGTTGATATGATTTCTATTCATAGGCGGGTAGAAACTTTTAATTCGAAAAGCCTGAAATCTTTTTGGTGATATAATATTGGACTTTGTGCTTAGTGCTTTTATTATTTTTTCTTTTATTTATGACAGTGATGGGCGAACTATGGCCCGCCGAGCGTTTTTCAAAAAAAAAAAATTAATCACCTATTAAAAAATTATGCCCAAAAAAATAAATTTACATTATGTTTTAAAAACGATATAAATTGACAATTTTAGCAAAAAAATGTGATGTTTTCATATTATATTGTTTACAAACTGCGTAGTTTTCTAGGAAATATTGTACACACAAGACAACAACAACTTGCTGATGCAATATTCCAAGAAGAAACATAAACATCATAAAACACTAACAACTAATATAGAAAACTGAACGTATAACATAACAACAACTATTATATGTGAGATCTAGAAGATTCTTGAATATTCGAGACAACATGCGCAACAAATATAAAAGGGCCAGCGATGGATTAATCGGCAATCAGTAAAAGTGTAAATGTCGTGACGTAAAGAATAAATTGTGAAGTAAAATTATAAAGTTGCCAACGTACAGTTTTATTTGTGTAATTAAAATAATAAAGTGTATTGTAAATACCCCCATAAATGTCAATCGAAAATAGAAAGAGAAAAATTGATTCGGAATGTCGAGCATTTCATAAAGAGTGGACATGGAAGTACTTCTTTATGGAATATATTCAAAAACCTATTTGTATTATCTGCCAAGAACCGGTAGCTGTACTAAAAGATTATAATCTCGCTAGGGACTTTAATTCAAAACTTCTTGGGTCGAAGTACTATAAAATGACAGATGAAGACAAGAAAGTTCATTCAGAGGAATTGCAAAAAAAATATCTAGTCAGCAAATGTTTTCTAAAAATCAAAGAAGTGTCCAGCGATCCTCCACGTTAGCTGGTCAGTCACATTGTTGCCTATAAAATAGCAAAAAGTAACAAACCGTTTTCTGAAGGAGAATTTATTAAGGATGTGTTAATTAGCATTGGAAAATTATTATGCCCAGAAAAGGTAAAAGATTTCGAATCTAGAGGGCTGTCACGTAGAACGGTCACAAAAAGAATTGAAGCGATTTTTTCTAATTTAACCAATCAACTCGATGGACGTCTTTAAAAGTTTAAGTTAATTTTCAGTCACTATGGACGAGAGTGTTGACAGGAGTGATACAGCCCAACTTCTAAGTTTTATCAGAGGAGTCGATAAAAACTTTGTAATAACCGAAGAACTTGCTTGTTTGAGATCTTTGAAAGGAAAGACGACAGGAAAAATAATTTATGATGAAGTTAGAGAGGGGATGGAATCTCCTAATGCCCCAATTTCCAAATTAATTAATTTAACAACTGATGGAGCACCCAACATGGTGGGAAAAAATACGGGGTTTGCAGGAATTTTTAATAGTCAGAATCCTGAAAGCGAAACAATTTTTTTACATTGTATAATCCACCAAGATGTTCTTTGCAAGGCTGCCTTCGATATTAACCACGTACTTAATATTATTTTAAATTTAATTAATACCATTCGAGCCCGTGGTTTGTTACATCGACAATTTCAAGAGTTTTTATCGGAAGTTGATGCAGAATTTTCAAAGGTACTTTATTACACAAAGATCAGGTGGCTGAACTGTGGGCATGCCTTCTCGAGAGTTTGGAGTCTTCTCGAAGAAATTAAAGTTTTTCTAAAAACCAAAACCGAAATTTGGGATGAGTGGGAAATATTGGAGGATAAGAATTGGTGCATCGAGTTTGCTTTTTTCACGGATTTAATCGAGCACTATAATAAACTGAACAAGAAGTTACAGGGAAGAAATTAATTTATAGATGAAACTTGGGGCAGTCAGTTTAAGGTCTTTTAAAACTCAATTATTTATATTTTCTAAATGTTTGGGAAAAAATGATTTGACTCATTTTCCAAGACTTGATTCTTTGAGGCCTGTGAGTGAAGAGAAGTTAAAAGTCTTTTCACAATTTTTATTAAAACTGTATTCAGAATTTGAGGCCAGATTTGCTGACTTTAAAAAAATCTAACCATGTTTAGATATTTTTTCAATGCCTTTTAATGTTAATCCTGAGAATGTTCCATCTGATCTACAAATGGAAATTATAGAATTGCAATGTAATAATAATTTTAAACAGCTATGTTTAAATACAGATAAGCTTAATTTCTATAAATCCTTACCAAAAGATGAATTTCCAAAGGTAATTAATCATGCGCAGAAAGTTATGGCAATGTTTGCTTCTTCATATTTATGTGAACAGGCCTTTTCAGTAATGAAATGCAGAAAAAATTCAATAAGAAACCGATTGTCAGACGAGAGTCTATTTAATTTATTAAAAGTCGCATCCTTTCAGCTGGAAGCAGATTTTGAGGAAATTATGTCAAGTCAGAAATAGATCCATGCTTCCCATACATCTGGAAAATCTTAAAATCATAATAATCCTTATCTTATAAAATTTTTATGTTGTTTTAAAATATTGCGTAATATAACTAATAAATATATAAGAAGCTTAAACCGAACTTTTAATTGAACAGCAACCCCATAATTTTTTAATGAATGACCGTCTATGCTTTTTTTTTAATTTAATGGGCAGCCGCAGGATTTTTTTTAATTTATTGGCCCGCCACCCAAAGAGTTCGCCCATTACTGATTTATGAAGATTGTGCAACAAACACCTTAAATGAACTAATTAAGTTGCTTGTGATATAATATGCGAATCTGAATTGCTTAGAGGCTTAAAGCAAATTTTATTTATTTGTTTGTAAATCTTTATGAAAATTATTTTGGTTTCCGTTCTGTAAAGGTATTAAATGTGCATTCGAAACAATGTTATTTAAATATTTAGGCTTAAAGCCAGCATGTTTATGAGTAACATTAATTTTATTTATTTTATTTTTTTTTTGTGTGTTGAGTAAGCGACCTTATTACTTTAACGCGTATTATTATTACTTTTCTATACACAGGGGCTCAATTATTAGCGTGTATATGACACAACACTTTCAATACTTTTATTCTTAAATACAATACCTTTCGCTTTTTTTTATTATTTTTGACAGATGGCTTGTTTTAAGTGACAAATTTTTGAATAATTTTGAACAATCCACAATCCACTACATGTTTTATTCATTAGATAGCATGATTTAAAATATATTATTGTTATTATTATTTTGTGTTTTAATCTTTTCAATATTTGCTAAAGGATTTCTTTTTAAGTTTGAAATTAATTTTCATTCGCGAGACTCTATTATTGCATTAGTTTTGATTGATATAAAAAAAATCTTGCATTGAATACAAATTGACAGATTTTTTGTGTTATTTTACTTTTGTGATTGTTAAAGAAACTACGCAAAATAATTGTTAATTATATAACAGTGTTTTCGATGGAAATTAAGGAATTTTAATGCAGTTACCATTTGTTTATTTCTTTAAATTTAAATTTCCCCATATCCATGTTAAATTTGTTTTTAATCTCTTTTAGCATATCGATTAGATGCAACGGGTGAGTTTAAGCATTTTCAATTGAACCTTTTTAAAGACTCTTATTGCGAACAAACTGTTCTAGGAAATCAGTAGCCTGAATCAGTCGTTTTGCTCATGTAATTTATAAAAGTTTATTGAAGTTATAATTTATTAACTTTGGTAACACTATTCCCACTTTAATAAACTCCACTGAAAATATTACTCGTTCTTAGAATCTCAAGAAAAACAGTCTTTAATCGACTGTGGTATCTTTTTAATTCACGATTACACGACAAAAGTTACAGAAACAATTTCATAGAGTAACTGGGTGTGGGTAGTATGCAGCTTCTTTATACCTTGCAGTTTCAGTTTAGATATAGATTTAGCTCTGTACTGTGTGATTCGATTTACATCCGCACCTGGCCATAAAGCCTTAATCAGATGGTGGATCTAACCACTGCATGATTTGGAACGTCATGCTCGTACTAGAAAGCCGAAGCTATAATTCCATGCAACAGAAACCTTCTAGTTGCAACTTTAATGAATCCAGAGCAGGGCTGCAAATCATCACTCCTTGCTAAAGAGTTGAAGACCTTCCAACTCCTGTCCGGAACACATGTCTAGCATGCTCCCTGAACTGGATCATTCACTTTGCATGTCATTATCAGTGAGATGATCCTGGCCACCATAATAACCATTATACTGTTATGAGGCCGCGAAACCACAGCCACCACGTTACTCCCATGTGGGGACCAACCTCAATGATCAGCCAGAGAACTATTAAATGTCTAAAGAGACAAATAATGAACTCTGGGGCACACTGATCCCCGTGGAAATAAAGTGGAGTTTCCAGTTGACTCCCTGCCTGTCTTCAGGGGACTGGGCTCCCTTTTTCCCTAGTTGCACTGTGTCTAGATAGTGGAATTCTATAAAGACCATATTTATGTGCCCCCGGGGGGATTTAGCTCTGTACTAAAGTTCTATGCTTTTTTCTGTCCTAACTGCCTGTTTTGTAATCAAAGGCGAGCGCTTTCGATGCGAATGCATCATTCTCAAGCCGCCTTGTGATTTGTACTGGTGAGTCAGTGTTGGCGTTCAGGCAGTTCTGTTGTTAGGTTCATATCATCTATTCAGGTAAGCAGAATGCCAGCTACCTGGCATTTGTATGCAAAGTAAATTTATCGATACCTCCGTCTTTTATTATTATCTAGATATGTGTGTCCGTCTTAGGGTGTTTTCCGTTCGCCCCTTTGCATGAGTAGTTTTAATGGTGTGAAAATTGTGTCTGAGGCAGTGTTTACCTGTTCGTTTATAATGTCCTTGTTGGAAGTTTTTGTTTTGTAGATTGCCATGTTTTCAAGAATGTCTAGTCTTCGTCCTTTTTTGCTAGGATATAGTAGTAATGTCATACATTCATCTATTTCCCTTGGTGTATGCCCGTGAGTGTAATTCAAAGTTGGAATCTTTTCTTTGCCGTTTGTATGAGCGTGTGTTCTGTAAGCCTATATACGTTTGTTTGCAGGTACAGGTAAGTCTGTATACCCTCTGGAACTAAATTTGTCAGTTGTTTCTGTCGTTGTTTTGAGATTATGTCTCAGGCTGTTGCCACTTTTCAATGCTGTGAGTATTCCTTCTTTGTGAAAAAGGTTAGTTAGTCTGTATATTTCTGATCCTGTTTAAGTAAGGGTGTGCCGTCATGCTGTATCGGTTGTCTCTTTGTCTTCTTTATTCTTGTTTTTAGTGTAGTATTGTCTAAGAAGTTTATCGATGGTAGTGGCCTTGTAGCCGTTATTTATAGCTATGGCGTAAATTGTGTTGCGTTCTTTAGGGTACTTATCTGGAGTAAGTGGAATTATCTTAAGTCTGTGTATCATATGTCTAAACGCTGCTAGTTTATGAAGGGTAGGGTGGTTTGAGGTGTTGTAGATGGTAGCGTCCGTCGTAGTTGTTTTATTATAGATGTCAAATATTAAATAGTCAGTTCTTCGTGTTATAGTGATAGTGTAATTCGTTTTACATCCGCACCTGGCTATTTAGCCTAAGCAACAGAACCACCTAGTTGCAACGTTAATGATTCCAGGGCTGGGCTGTAAACCATCACACCTTGCTAAAGAGTTGGAGACTTTCAACTCCTGTCACGAACACATGTCTAGCATGCTCACTGGACTGGATCATTCACTTTGCGTGTCATTATCAGTGAGATGATCCTGGCCACCATAAAAACCATTATACTGTTATGGGGCCGCGAAACCACAACCACCACGATACTCCTATATAGGGGCCAACCTCAATGATCAGTCAGAGAACTATTAAATGTCTAAAGAGACAAATAATGAACTCTGGGGCTCACTGATCCCCGTGGAAATAAAGTAGAGCTTCCAGTTGACTCCCTGCTTGTCTTCAGGGGACTGGGATCTCTTTTTCCCTAGTTGCACTGTGTCTAGATAGTGGAATTATATAAAGACCATATTTATATGCCCCTGGGGGGCCTGTTATAGTGATTTAAGTTTTCTAGAATTTGTTCGCCGTTGTCTTAATCAAGGATGCCTATAATGTTATCCATGCATCTATAGTAATGAGTTATTTTGTGTTTTTTCCATTAGTGTTTTTACGTTTAGTGATTCGAGATGTTGCATGAAAATTTCCATAAAGATTGCAAAAGTTGGGTTTCCCATACCAAGTCCGAGTTCTGTTTTATTATCGTCCTTGCAATATTTATAATATCAGTGATGTATTGGCTTTCGTATAGATTGTCTTGGTATTGAAGTATATAAATCCTTGATATCACAGGAAGCGCGTCGCGTGTTTTCGGTTATTTTGAAGTCCTTATCGGTGAGGTCTTGTGTATTACGTATAGTATATGTGTTTTGTAAATTTATCCTTTTCCTTAAGTACGTCGGTACAGGTCTGTAGTTTATAATCGGTCTCATTGGTATTTTTTTCTTGTGTATTTTTAGTTGTGCTTTGAGTGTTGGTGGTCCTGGATTCATGTTCATGTATTTGTATACTTTTCCGTCTGTAAACGTTTTGCAACGTTTTAATAGGTTGCGTATTTCTCTTTGGAAGGATACTAGACGATTTTTGTTTAATACTCGCTGAATTCCAAAAAAAAACCGGGACGGCGCAAACTCTTGGCGACAGGCAACGAGCGAAAAATTACCAATAATAATGCTAGAGAAATAGATGAAAATTAGAGAAAAAGAGCACTCTCTTCCAACATTCAGTGGTACAAACACGGTGAACTTATTGTGGAAGACGAGCAAACTAAAGCGGCAGGAGCTAAGACATTTTTGCTTAAGTGTCAGAAATCTATGTGGAGAATTTGTCAAGCAGAGCCAATAGATTTATGAATAATGGCACTTCTCTAAAACGGAACTGATATGCAATAACGCAATAAAGAATTAAGAGAACAAGAAGAGCACGACTCCAAATACGGTGAAATTGTAAATGGAAAGGTGTTGTCATGCTGTAAAATCAGGCAGATATCAAGTTTAATAATAATGCAACAACGTGCAAACTACGAAAAACTTTTACACAGGTCAATCAAAGCGAAGCGAAATCGATGCGTTTCAGTGCTTAAAAAAGTTTATAATCCAAAAACCTTTTAAGATTGTAAGACATCCATGCATATCATGTTCGAACGACAAACATTTGCTGGCAGCGGAATGAGGATCAGGGACTGCAATGTAGCTGAAATGACTGAGTCGTACACATGCATACAGGCAATTACGCGAGGTTTTGTGATAAAAACGCAAGTTGTTAATCAGTCGACAGCTTAAAAATCCGCAATGTAAAATTCCTTGACGATAAGTTTTGCTCAATTATCGAGTATGAAAACCGGGTTTCTATTCCTTAAAGTTTTTATATATGACTACCCTAAATAAAATTTTAGCCACACTTAAGAAATGTCGCCTGTTCTATCTTATTATTTTAAGATTGTACTCAACTATGGACGAGAAGTGGAAAATGTCTTTAACCTCACTTTACTTTCGATCAAAAAAGAAGAACACACGTCTTTTGTCTTTAAACTATTTTTTAAACCAGTTGTTATTCATTTCCTTTTTAATTCAATTTTACAGCGAATTCAACTATAATCAATTATGGAAAGTGTGAAAGAAAAAGTAAACAGAGATGTGTAAGAAGTAAGTATAAAGTAAGTATAAAGTATTAACGTATTAAAGTAAAAAGTATTTATCGTAATATGGCCTGCAAGCAAAGTAAAAATAAAAATGGATAATAGCAGGGTTTAAAATGATAACACATTGGAAGTGAAAGGAATCGGTAGCTTAATGAAACTAATGCAGCATTATAAATAATGTTCTTCTTGTCGTTTTTGACCATATTCTTTTTGGATAAAAAAAACACAAGACCCAGATCTGGAAAAGTTATTATTTCCACCATTAAAAACTTAAGGCGTGTAGAAACAGAGAAACAAGCTGGTTAAAAAAAGTTTGAGCGAATGTGGTGATTGTATTGGGAGAGGTGTGCATGTTGATGTTAAAAAAAAATCTTAAGTTCAACTCCCATCGTCGACTTAAATACAAAAAATAGTAGTGCTTAGATGACTCTTTTAAAAAGGCTATATAAAAATCTATATCAGAACGATACTCAGAGGCATTGGTGGCGGCTCTTGCATTGTAGAAAAATATCGGATTTTTCGACAAGAAATTTGTTTTCAATTGTTGCCACATCAACAATATGCTAGTTTTGACATTTAATTTTTTCATAGTAGATACATAGTCAATTGTTACAATGAGTTCAATTTCGCACGAAAATCGCATTAAAATAATCACAAATTTACTATGAAAATGGTGGTTCTGTTAAAACTGTTATATTTCGTAAGATTCGTGATATTTTCGGACAATATAATCATCCTTCTGAGCCCGCTATTAAGAATTTGGTTGTTAAATTTGAGGTCGACAGGCTCGGTAAAAAATGTGCGAACACTAACACGTGTTCAACCTGATCGTTCAATTGAAAACATCGCAGCCATGAGCCACACTGTTGAAGCAGATGCAAGTTTGCCAATTACTCGCCGTTCTCAACAATTGGTGTGTTATTCAAAACCACCACATGGCGAATTTTGCGTAAGGAAGCCTTACAACGTTAAACTGGTGCAAGAATTGAAACCGATCGATCATTTACATCGCTGTAGATTCGCTCAATTTACTCAGGAACAAAACGGCAAGTTTTTCTGAAAGTATCAACTTTTCAGAAGAAGCCCATTTTCACATGTCAGGATGTGAACAAGCAAAATTGCTGTATTTGGGTTTCTGAAAATCCTAAAGCGATTATAAAGAAGCTTTTGGATACTCAATGTGTCACTGTATAGTGCGCTATATGATCTGTAGACATGAAAGTGCAGCTTTTTTTCAAAGATGAGGTTGGTTGGAAATGCGGTAACGGCCTGTTATTGACGATGTGGATATCACTGACATGTAGTTTCAACAGGATGGTGGCGCATGTCACACACAGCCAATGACACGATTGAAACTTATTGCAAACCAAATTTCTTGATGGCATAACATTACGACAGTCAGCAGTTAAGTGACCTACCAGATCGTGTGATTTAACACCACTGGATTATTTATTGTGGGGCTATGTTGAGGACAGAGTCTATACGGAGCCATCTATGATGTGCTTAACGAAATAGGACCGCTATTTTGCCAAAAAAAATATATTAAAAAAGTTGATGAAAAAATCGACATCTGTGAACGTGGTAATGGTGGACATTTGCCAGATATTATTTTTCAATTATAACTGCCGAGCTTTTCTCTTCGTTATACAATGAAATGAAATTCAAATGAATGAAATAAAAATTAGTGTCAAATGAAAAATGACAATGTTAAGTTGCGAATCAAAGTTGCTAGTATTTTGAAATTCGATGGAAAATTAAAAAAAAGGGATATATTACACAATGTACAAATATAAGATTATTTATACAGAAATCATTATTAAACACATGTCCAATAATATTTTCATACTATTTGATAAAAATAAAAATTTGAGATTCTTTTAGCAAATAAATAAAATTTTCCCACTTCGAATACAATAAATATTCAAATCATCTTGATCTAAATTTTTTGTTTTTTGGAAAACAAACTTCTTGTTGAAAAAACCTTTACATAATACGAATAGATCACCGCATATTAGAGCAGCAACAGAAGTGGTTAGTAAAAGTGAATGGAAATAAGAAACCAATTAGAACAGCATATTATATGGTCAAGGCGGCTGTAGTTAAAAAATGTTGACATGAGTACGAAAAGAACACTGAAGATGGCAAACAGCCGAAACCGGTTTGTTCACAAACCAAATTTGACGGGGGTCGACGGAAAACCGTACCCAAACAAAAGTTGACATGCTTCTTCAAATAGCATCGGCTGAACTAATCATCGGTTGATAATAGTTAATTAATAAAACATTTTTATAATTAAAAATTCCACTGTAACCTCGAACTAGATTTCGTTTCTTTTTTAAAAGTATAATAACTTTATCGAAAAAAGCTGCAGTATTTTATATGAACAAAAAGCGTCCCAAATATAATTTTTAAAATTTGACTTCAGACACGCCTTTAACATTTTTAAAAGGTTAAAGACTAAATTACAAAATACTTAATTTTAAATTATATTAAAAAAAATTTATATATTCTCTTAATAATAAAACAACTCAACTCTGCTCCCCTTTCGTCTTTGAACTGATTCTTTTCCAAAATATAAATGCAGAGCTGAAAAAGTCTTTACATTTATGTACCGCAAAAAAATATTTTATTAAACTTAAAAAAAAATACCATGAAATAAATTAACACAAACTGATCTTGAAATGTAAAAGTCATAATGAAATCCGTAGATGTTTTCGCTTTTCGTTTTTTTCCTGTTTACCAGCTGTTGCTTATGAATAAAATGAATAAAAGTTAAACTTTTAGTGAGTTTTCAGCTTTTGTTGTTGTCGCCGTTAGTACCGTAAATGCAAACAAACATGTCTAATTGTATCTTTCAGTGTGTTGCGTGTGAAGTATATTTTTGTTACAATCCACTGTTGTCTATTAAACATCACTTGTTGTTGTTAATTTTTTTCCATTCATTTCTGTTCACAGTTTTGTTTTCACTTTTTTTCATCGCTCTTACACTGACGTAATTTGCTGTTGACACTTTGTACAGCATGCAAAATGACAAATAGAATTGTTTACAAAAACCACAATAACTAGAATGGGAATTTTTTTATTTTTTTTTTTTGTTTTTCTGTTAATAACACGAAATAGAATACAACTCATACGGTCACGACAATAACAAGAACAATAAATATAAATTCTATTTAAATAGAATTAAAAATATACATTTACATACATTTATATGTTTGTATGTTGTATGAGAGTACATATGAGCGGCATCCGTATAGTATTGTTAAAAACTAAATACACTAAGAAAAATAATGTGTATTACCAAAATATATAAGAAGTATAAGAAAGAAATATTTTTGTTTTCTATGCTGCGGTTTTTACAATTCATATAATTTCAGGAAAACAGTTTTGACAACACTAGTAACAATAGCCATGTAATGTTATTAATTAAAATATAAAATGTTAATTAAAAATAAAAATTATTGCCATCGGTAAAAAATGTATGCAGAAACAGAATAAAAAAATTAAAGTTACCGTAAGAGGTATCTGCGTGCTTTTTAAAAGAAGAAGAGGTCATGAGTTCAATGCCCATTGGCGGCATTAATCTAAAAAAAAAAACTTCTTCGTTAAATGACTGCTTTAAAAAGGTGAAATTATAAATAGAAAACAGAAGTTCAAATATCCCCCCAAGGGTCCCCCCGGGGGCACATGATAGTCTTTATAGATCCTACTACTTCCATCTAGGCTGGTGTCTTGCAGGGTAAAAGGGAGCCCAGACCCCTTTAAGGCTAGTGGGAGTCATCTGGACAATCTGCTATATTTCCACGGGAATCAGTGGCCCGCAGAGTTCCGCTATTTGTCTCTTTAGGCATTTAGTTGTTCACTGGCTGATTATTGAGGTAGGCCCTTCTGGGAGTATCATGGTGGATGTGTGTTTCGAGACCCTCGTTTGAGTTTGTGGGTCGGATCATTCACAATGAACACAATGAATGGTCCAGGTGCAGTGAGTATGAATGCTGTCGTGTTCTTAATTATATTAAGCTTCTTCATGCGTTCTGAACCAGGAGTTGGATAGTCTCCACCTCTTTAGCAAGGAGTGAAGGCTGCGGTCTACTTCGGGCTTTCGAAGTTGCAATTAGGAGTGACCGGATAATATACGTATCCGAAGGCCTTCTAGGGCGAGGATTTGAAAATCGAATATTACTGATAAGTACAAGATAATGATAGCGACCATTTTAAATATAAAAAATAATATTATACATTCTCAGAGTTATTTCTGAAAGCTGTACCTATTTAAAAATTGCTAATAAAAAGTATTTTTTGAAAATTTGGGTAGTATTTTAGAAAATGAAGGTACGCTTACAACAGGCTCCTACCCCATTTCTTATTTTTTTAAATGACCTTCTTTGCCAAACTTTCCAGCCTATATATTCTTTCGCAGATGATAGCACCATTTGCTGTTGATATTCATTTAGTAATAAACCGAAAGGTGGAACATGAATAATACGCTCAATCACGATCTCGCAACAATCTAAGAATGGGGCAAATAGAGTCGATTTTAATTCCCATAATGTTGCTTGCTTACGCATAAAATCTGTGTTCAGAAGAAATGGTGCTGCATCTGTTACTATGAGTGATATAAGTATTATGGAATCGGAAGCTCTTAATTTTCTTGGCATGAAAATTCAGTGTGATATTCGATGTAGTAAGCACATTTTTAAGGTTTCTAAAGAAGCTTTCAAATGCCTCGGTTTTTTAAAACGGTAAAGGAAATACTTTACTTCATTCGATCTCCGTACTATTTATACCACCTATATCCGTCCAAAAATGGTATACAACTCTTATGTATGGGCGCCAGCGAACTAAAGTCTGTTTTGATGTTGCACACTGGGGATTTCGCGGAAAAAAGTCAAATTGTCAACATACTCTTCATGCAGTATGCTTTGAGCGGATCTTTCAACGCCGTTTAGGATCGTTGTTGTGGATCGGATTGTTTATTCCATTTACGTTTTAAACTTAAACTGAGCTCTTATTTAATTGTTTTCTTAATACCTGACGCCGCACACTGGGGATTTCGCGGAAAAAAGTCAAATTGTCAAAATACTCTTCATGCAATATGCAATGATATTTTGAGATTTTAGACTAAATGGTACAATCAAACCAAAAAGAATTACTCCGAAATAGCCGTCTCAAGCTTAGTATTTGTATGTTTTACCCAACCAACTTAATTTAAACCTAAGAATTTCAAAACGAATACTATTTTATTATGTGAGCTAACGTTTTTCTTCTTTAAATTTTTATTTAAAGTAGGATATTTCAGTATACTAAAATTTAAAAAATAAACTCTGCAGAGACTTAAGTTTTTTTTGTCTCTTTATTTTATGAACATTTAAACAAAATCCCTTTTTCTACAAACATTTGGACCTGCAATTTTAGCCATACTTTCCCACAGTTGGAAATCACTACTAATACATTGTCTCATATTTGTTTTTACCTTTTTAATCAATTTCAAGTGCCACCAGGTGCCAGCTCTCAATTTGTTGCGTTACACAGTACAACATTTTTCAGCTGATTGATTCGCGACTCAATTCTGATGAGGCCCTTTTGTTCAACATAACTCAAGAAGCACTAGTAGGATTTTACTTAAACAAATTTAGAATAATCAAGAATTACAAGTACTTTCATCTGTTGATATAACTTTTCGCTACATAAGCAACAGTTTCGAATAAATGTATGATGAAAAAAATATATATTTTGCCTAAAAAGTTAATTTTTTTTTAATTCATAACAGATCCAAAACGGTAAAAAAGTGTCAAGTCCTATTACTTTCACGTAAAATCGTATAACCTATGAACAAAATGTAGACATAACTCATGAAAAGCGATGAACGCGTTTCGCTTTTATGCACAATTAAGTAAAGGTATGAATTTTTAAACGAAACTAGAGCATGTGAAATTTTGGATATAATATATAAAGGCTTTTACTCTAACTTCAAACAAAGATGGCAGGATTCTAATCGTACGAAGTCGCGATTTGAAAAAAAGTATGCAAATTCGCTTGAACGCACATTTGCAATTAAGTTTACTGAGGCTGAATGTTCTACCAGCTCTACATTTGGTCGGCCACGTAAATCGTTTGTGGAGTGATGCGATCGCGCCAAACGATACAAAAGGATGATGAAGTACGTGCTATGTTTCCTCAAGAAGTAATTGATTTTATTTCTAGTATTTCCAAAATCAACCACAAAATTTGTACATTAAAAACTTTGGGGATGTTTACAAAGCTTGAACTTACAAAAGAAAACTAAGAGTATCTAATGCATTGGTTAGAAAATGAAGGGTACAAAATACTCGTACCATACAAAGAACTCACGAAAGAAAAAACTAACAGTTATCCGCAAGGAATTTCTATTACTGAAAGTTCAGGCAGTGTACCTCGGCAAAATCTGTCGGATCATACTGCTTAAAGAATTCTAGAGACCATGTCAGCAATGGAAATAAATAAAATTGAAAGCGGAAATCTAATAATGTTCTATAAATGGGGATGTGATGTGGCATCTAGTCAAAGCGAATACATACCAACAGAGGTTTTCAGCTGATCAAATTTCTGACTCTCACTTATATATGACATCAGTTGTACCATTGACATAAATAAATTAATATGAAACAACAATAAACCTTCTTCCACACAGTATTGTAGAACACTACAGTTTTTTCATACGTTAAAGAGACACCTCAAGTTATACGAGAAGAATAGAGAAGAGTCGATGAGGAAATATCTCAACTAAAAGAATTTGAGTTAACAGTAAATAATCGTAACTTTAAAGTAAAACATGAATTATATTTTACAATGATTGACGGCAAGACAGCACAATCAGTAACAGAAACATCAGCAGCATCCTGCATTCATCCAAGATGAATAAAATCGAAGAAGTTCTAGCTCTGCCCGTAAATGACCTAGCACTGCAGTTTGGTATGTCACCACTTCAAGCGCGTATTAAGCTGATGGAGTGTCTTTTGCTTGTTGCTTATAATATTGAATTTAAACGTGGGAGAGTCGACTCAAATACCCGTCTGATAAAAGAAGCCCGAAAATGTCTGATAACGCGTGAACTTAAAAAGAAAATTGGAATACAGGTTGATAATGTTAAGAAAGGCTCTGGTACGACAAATTCAGGAAATACGTCACGAAGATTCTTTGCTAATCCTGTTCTGATTTCCGAAATAACGCTCTAGATGAAAACATAATTAAGAGGTTTTCAATAATTCTCGAAGCTATAACAATCACCGAGGTGGTAGATCCAAACAAAATTTTGTGATTTTCGCTTGGAGACGGCAAAAGAGTTTGTTGCACTGTACCCCACCCACACTTCACAAAATTCTGATTCATGGAAAAGATATAATTGAAAAGCGTATTTTTTCTGTAGGCCTACTATCCGAAGAGGCTCAGGAAAGTCGTAACAAAGACTATAAAAAATATCGCCTTAGGCACTCCAGAAAATGCAATCGAATGACCACGAACGGAGATATTATGCACCGACTGATGTCACATTTGACGGCTTCATTTAGCCATAAAAAGCATAGTGTTATAGGCGACGATGTTAAGGCTCTTTTAGAATAATAAATTAAAAATAGATTTAAAATAAATAATAAATTAAAAATTAAAAAAAATAATTAAATATGAACTAAAATTTTAACGGTCTTTTAAATAATTTAACGATTTTATTTTTTCTTTCTACAGGAAAGCGAAATATCGAAAGAAAAAAATAAAATCGTTAAATTATTTAAAAGACCGTTAAAATATTAGTTCATATTTAATTAAATTAAAAAAGGTCGAATAAAAATAAAAGTAATAATTTAAAAAAATAATTTAAATTTTTTTGTTAGTTATGACTTTTTACATTGCAGGTAACAATCGACATTTCTCTAACTATCTCTATTTTGATTACTTTTGTGTACGACTGTATAAATAAAGTTAAATTTGTAATGAAATCACAAATCACAAAAATCCCCAGTGTGCGTGGCTCGAGCGCGTACAAGGGAGGGCCAAGAGGCTCATTACTTCTCTAGAGCATCGACGCTATGTGGGTTGTAGTTGACTGTTTTATCATTACTACAGAGTGTGATTCGTTTTACATCCGCACCTGGCTATATAGCCTTAATCAGATGGTGGACAAACCACTATTGTATAATTTGGAACGTCATACAGGCATCCTAGGAAGCCGAAGACATAATTCTAAGCAACAGAACCACCTAGTTGCAACTTTAATGATTCCAGGGCAGGGCTGCAAACCATCACTCCTTGCTAAAGAGTTGGAGACTTTCCTACTCCTGTCCAGAACACATGTCTAGCATGCTCACTGGACTGGATCATTCACTTTGCGTGTCATTATCAGTGAGAAGATCCTGGCCACCATAATAACCATTATACTGTTATGGGGCCGCAAAACCACAACCACCACGATACTCCCATATAGGGGCCAACCTCAATGATCAGCCAGAGAACTATTAAATGTCTAAAGAGACAAATAATGAACTCTGCAAGCTTACTGATCCCCGTGGATATAAAGTAGAGCTTCCAGTTGATTCCCTGCCTGTCTTCAGGGGACTGGGCTCCCTTAATACCCCAGTTGCACAGATCTAGATAGTTGCTACGTACTATAAGGACCATAAATGTGCCCCCGGGGGGATATCGTTAGTACAATGGTAAGTTCCCGTTACTCGCACATTTTTGCATTTAACTCAATTTTTGTTACGAGCGCCGCTATTTGTGGTTCATTGGCGAGTGAATAGTTTTTTAGTAGAACAGTCCGTACGTCGAATAAAGTCCCTCCAGAGGTTTTTCCTCTCACTTTTAATGTAGGAAAGTTCAAGTCGAATGTACACTTTTGCTCTTTCCTCCTTCCCATAACCTGTTGCTTAAGTAAGTTAGGAAAAAAACAACTTTTTACAAAATTATATTGAAAAAGTACGACTATAAAAGTTTCTCTAAAAAAAATTTTAACTTATAAAACAGTACCAAAAAATTACTTTTTGAAGAAAATCTTGCAAAAAACATATCTTAACAAGATAACTGTTAAAAGAGTGCAAAATAAAACTTTAAAAAAGTACCTTTAAAATAGAAACTTTTCGCAAAAGTAAACATGCTAATTAAACAGTAAGTTTAAATAAAAGTGTATTTTAGAAAAAGTACTAACTAAAAAAATCATTTAATTAGGCCACTTCCTCAAAAAGACAAATTATTAAAATCAATATTTCAGTGAAAGATGCCTTAATGAAAAGTACATTTCAAAGCATTGTAAATATTTTAAGAGGGATTTTCTTACTAAAGTTTTATATTATTGTAATTTGTAAAAAGTACTTTTTTAAAGTCAATGGACAAGTTTCATTGCCTGAGTAAATAGCTAACTTACAAATATAGCCTTTTAAATTAGGTTTTAACTAACTACGAGATTGTTGCTTGTATCTTCTTTGCTTACTAAAACATCATCGAGGACAAAAGCAAGAGCATAATTAATTAAACGCCCGCGATTAAAGCTGAACATAAAAAAATTTGAAAACAAAATGAAATTGAATCAAAAAGTTTAAGAAAAATGTATGTTTCTTAATCACACCTCCTCCTCTTCACCACTCACACTTTCTACTTTTCAATACATATATATATGTATGTATATTTAGTAGATTAACATTTTTTGTTGTCGTTTTCTTTACACTTTTACGAAGCATTTTAACCTTGACATAGATACCAACATACGTACTTGTATTGGTGAGGCACTTTTTTATTTCTATTTTGCAAATGCCATGGTTTTAGTTCAAAAACGTTTAACACAAGAAAAAAGAGACAAATCAAATAGAAAAACGACAACGATTGTGTAGACGGACTGATACCACAATACGGTATGAACTGGATGGCAACACCCACACGTTAGCACACAATGTATGAGGGAGTTTAAAAAACATTTACGTAAAAATGCTAATTGGATGATTTTTATAGCATTTTGTTTTTACAGCTGTTTGTTAAATAAGCGAAAGTACACATACATATTTCGTTATTAGAATTCGGCATAAGCAAAGTATGTGCACATTTGTTCTAGTTGACTCTTTTTATATCTTTCGTATTACTAAGAATACTGTTGCTGATACGTTTTTCCCCCTTTCAATCGTGGAGGGTTTTGTTTTCATTGTAAATACCAGCATCTCAATTTTCTTTTTACTCTTCTATAGTTCTTACCCTCTCTTTCATTTATCTCTTCCGCTTGTCTTGTATGTCAAAATTGCGCCTTAAAACAACACACTTATCCAGACTGCATTACGCTGTGGTGCTGAATCCAACGCCGCCTATTATATAAGCAGACTATTTCAACTAACTTAGTATCAATTACCGCATACAGTTATTACTTTTCTCCCCAGCTAAAAGTCCGCGAAGATATGTCTTACGATTCCTTCTTTTACCATACGGAGCATGCAACACCTATTGTTCACCAAATCATCTCTTTAAGCTGCTATTCGTCTTTTAAAACACATATCGACTGCGACTATCCAACATTATTATTCTTCGCTATGACGTGATAAGGTTTACATCTGCACCTGGCCATGGGCCTTAATCAGATGGTGGCCATTACCACTGTGGATGGTATGTAGCGCTATCCTCGCCCTAGAAGGCCTTCAGATACGTATATCCTCCGGTCACTCCTAGTTGCAATTACGAAAGCCCGGAGCAGGCCGTAGCCTTCACTCTTGCTAAAGAGTTGGAGACTATCCAACTCCTGGTCCAGAGCGCATGAAGCTTAATATAATTAAGAGCACGACGGCATTCATACTCACTGGACCTGGACCATTCATTGTGTTCATTGTGAATGATCCGACCCACAAACTCAAACGAGGGCCTCGAAACACACAGCCACCACGATACTCCCGAAAAGCCTACCTCAATAAACAGCCAGAGAACAGCTAAATGCCTAAAGAGCCAAATAGCGGAACTCTGCGGGCTCACTGATTCCCGTGGAAATATAGTGGATTGTCCAGTTGACTCCTACTAGCCTTCAAGGGGACTAAGCTCTCTTTTACCCCGCAAGTTACAAGTCCAGATGGCTGATGTAGGATCCATAAAGACTATCATGTGCCCCCGGGGAGATATTCTTCGCTATATTCATTCATGCAATTTGAACCGATGGCAGTTGAACAAATAGAAATTTCTGCCAACGCAACCACTGTGGTTGCTTAACATTTATTGGCCAACATTTCCTTTTTATTCTGTTCACACACACACCACACATCTTACTTGTTAGTAGTCCAAGCAATAGTTATTGTTATCACACATACATCTCAATAGCATTAACCTTCACTGTTACCCCATCTTATTTCCTTAACAATACTTTTTAAAGTATTGTTACGTTTATTCCTTTTAATAAACGTTGAGTTCTTTTATTGCGAAAGTAATAATAACACAGCACTTTAGAGTTTTAAATTAAATTAAACGATTTACTTACTTTCCGAAACACAATTACTGGGGTTCGCGCTTAATTACACCTAGGGGCCGAGCATTGTACAACGCTATTAGCAGTAATGATTTAGATGTTGCTTCGAGTGGTCAGCCTACATACTGGCCTACCGACAGACAAAAAATTCCGGATGTAATAGATTTTGCTGTCACAAAAAATATTTCAAGAAATTTAGTCACTGTAGAATCTTCCATGGATTTATCATCGGATCATTCTCCAACCATTGTAACTATTTGCAGCCCGCTTAGAAGACATTTGTTTTTTCCTGATACAAATATGATCAGTCGCATCAACTGGTTGAGTTTTAAAAAATATCTCAGCACCCATTGTTCGGAGAATATTTTGCTAGAAACAAAGGAGGATGTGGAGTGTAGCCTTGCAACTTTTAGTGAAAATATTAAACAAGCAGCACAGCTTGCAACAACTAAACATCCGCAGACTACTTTAGGTCACATCTATTCTGCAGACATTGAACGTCTCGTAGCGGAAAAACGAAGAGCTAGAAGAGATTGGCAACAACACAGATCGCCCCTGCAGAGGCAGAGACTTAGAGAATGCACAAAGCGGCTTAGAGACTTACTAGCATATGAAAAAACTGCATCTTTCGAGAAATATCTGGAGGGCCTCGATGCTACACCAAACTCCAACTATTCTTTATGGCGTGCTACAAAAAACCTTAAAAGGCCCGTTGAGTACAAGCCACCCCTACGTAATATCAGTGGAGATTGGGCAAGAAGGGACGCTGAAAAAGGTGACTTATTTGCCGATTACTTAAAAGATGTATTCACCCCACACATATGTACTGATGATGTTAGTTTGCCAAGCGTAGTTGGATTACCCCCTCGACCCTTAAAGTTTAAGTTGCGTGAGGTACAAAAGCTAATTTCTGAAGTAAATCCGAAAAAAGCTCCTGGTATGGACGGCATAAGTAACAAAATGTTGAAGGAGCTCCCCAATATTGCAGTCAGAATCATGCTATTCATTTTTAATGCCATTTTACGGCTTGAATACTATCCTGACCACTGGAAGATTTCTAAAGTTAAAATGATTCCAAAACCGGGTAAAGACCTAACCAAAACCGAGTCATATAGACCCATAAGTCTATTACCAACTATTTCAAAGGTTTTCGAAAAGTTGCTTATGGATAAATTGTCTCCAATGCTAAGGGATAGTGGGTGTATCCCAAACCATCAATTTGGTTTTAGAAGTAGACATAGCACAGTTGAGCAAACCCATAGATTGGTTCAGGTGATAAGAAGGACTTTTGAAGAGAAGAAGTATTGTTCAGCTATTTTTATTGATGTTTCACAGGCTTTTGACAAAGTTTGGCATGAAGGTCTATTTCTAAAACTTACCGCTCACTTGCCTTGTAATATGAGCAACCTACTGAAAAGCTACATAATTGGACGAAAATTTGCTGTCGTTGAAGGAGACTTCGTAAGTGTATCCAAACCAATTTCCTCAGGTGTACCACAAGGTAGCATTCTTGGACCAGTTTTATATTTGATATATACCTGCGATATGCCTGTAAGTGAAACTGTCCACACTTCTACGTTTGCTGATGATACAGCGTGTCTAAGTTCGCACGAAAACTCCTATCAAGCCTCAATAAATCTTCAGCAACATATAACTCAGTTGGAGTTGTGGTTAAAATTATGGAGAATTAAAGTGAACGTTCAAAAGTGCATTCATGTGACTTTCACCCTGCGAAGAGATAATTGTTCACCCGTTCGAATCAATAATCACATTGTTCCTCACCATAATTATGTGAGATATCTTGGTATATATCTTGATCGTCGCCTTACATGGAAACATCATATTGACTCAAAGCTAACACAAATGAAACTTAAGCTAACACAATTACACTGGCTCATTGGCAGGAACTCGAGACTTGGCCTAGATTGCAAACTTCTAATTTACAAGAGTATTCTGAAACCAATATGGTCTTATGGAATCCAACTTTGGGGCACTGCCTCAGCTTCAAACGTGGATAGAATCCAACGTATGCAAAATAAAATTTTACGGTTGATAACTTCCGCCCCATGGTACATCAGAAATTCAAACATACATTGTGACTTAGACATACCGCTGGTGACTACAGAAATCATCAAATACGCAGGCAAATACTTGATGAAGCTCGAAGACCATCCTAATCCCCTTGCTCGCAATATCTTGGATTATAGTGGACATAGCCGATTAAAAAAGAGGGATACCGCAGCTTTAATCCTCAATGCTACAGATGACACATCTTAGAAACATTTGTTTTGTTTTTTTTTAATGTCAATTTTTTTCTTTTTTACCCGAAAGGTTAGTTCTGACATGGTCGGGACTAATGTAACTTTTTTTAGAATTTAAGATTTTAAAACTTATTGTTAGTTCTTTTTATAGAAGATACAATAAATAATTTTGAGAGTTAAAAAAAAAAAAAAAAAAAAACTTACTTTCAGTACACACAAAATAAACACGATGGTAACTTTGTTGTCTTTACTCAATAATGGAGCAACTTGAATTAATTCATTTGCCCAGCAAGTGCTGCTGAATATTCTACATTAACACCACATATTATGGTGGACGCCTACTTGTTTGTGTGTTTGGTTTCTGTTTTGTGTTATTTTTTTGTTTATCTTATTTCGTAGAATTTCTTATAAGCATTTGTTGTTGTCTGGTTGGTATATGATTTCTTAGAAAACTGCGCAGTTTGTAAAATGCACAGTGGATCATTTCGTTTACTTTTTTTTAATGATAATTAGTTTTTTTTTTTAACTTAACAAGTCATCTTCGTAACAGAATTTTCCCCAAAGACTTGCAATTATTTAATCGATTTATTAGTTAGTGCTGCTGATACCTCCTATGATGACGTTCGGAAGAGGCTGCCTAAAACCTACCTTACCTACCTCTTTACTGGAGATGACCAGAGTGAAAGTTTTAAGCTCTTTAAAACAGCATCGCTAATCATAGTCTAACAGCGTAAACAAGAGTTGTGAGACACGGAGAAGACGTAAGCAAAGCGCAAGAAGCTTAGGCATAAAGTGAAATGCTGCATATCTTGGCAAATAATCTAGGAAGTGTCTGTCTAATGATCTCGCTATATAAATCAGCTATGGCAGTATCCCGGAAGAGAGCCAAGTCGTGAGGAATGCTTACTAAGCTTAAAAGTTAAAATCGAGTTTTATTACGGAAAGTGTAGTCATTCAATTTAGTCGGTATCTAGACTTTGAGGTCAACCAGGTCAACACATTTACTTCAATGCAAGCTGGCAGGAAAGGCAAGCTGAGGATTAACCATGGCTAGAATCTAACAAGACAAGAACTTGAAAGAATAGTGGAAGACTGCCACATGTGAGCAGGCTAGAAGGTGAGGAGAAAGGATGTGAAAAGGTAGCAACAGTCCAACCTTTGCTATTTTACTTTACAAAAGAGTTTAGTGCTAAAAAATGCAAGTGAAAATGGTTTGAGATAGGGTAGCATAACCTAAAGTAAGTAATTGAATCAATTAAGGTGCTTCTTTAAAAGACCCCAATTTTAAAAGGACTGCAGGCAAGGCAGCGATAATTTCTGTTATTAAACACTCCAGCCTGAAATGCAGGCTTTACACTAACAGTGACAGTGCGATAGCTCTTTTATAGATAGCCATTGAATAAACCGATAATTACAGACATTAATTAAGAAAGATTATCTACGACTTTTCGGAGGTAAACAGATGATAAGAATTAGAATTTTTAAGGATAAAACATGTAAGTGGTGCTATCGAAGGCAGCAAAAATTTCATATTTTCGCTTCAATCATTTTTCGAATATATCAAATATCAGAGTTGCCGATATTTATACATTTATTAAGTCAAGAATGAATCTAAGACAATTGGAACCGAAAAAGGAATCATAATAGGCTTAACTGGCCTCTATAGATGCTACCCAAAGTGAAGTCGATATCATCATAATAAACTTGTCTAACGTACAGCGAGAAAGAAAAGAAATATATTGGAAATAAATCGAAAATTCTTGAAACAAATTTGAACATCCTAAATAAAAGAGCTTTTTCATATAAAAGAGCTTTTAATATTCACAAAGAACTCAGAGCTTTGAGGATGTACAATCGTAAAACCAACTTCGAACTCTTAGAGAGAGAAAATTAATATTTCATTTACGTTTGCGTATTAAAGCATAAACTTTCTACAGTTTTCGCTAGGATTTACTAAGGACTGACAATCAATAACTTAGTGACGAATCGGGCTAAAAACACGGCAATACAAATAAAGAGCAATGAAAGGTCGCGGAATTGGAAAAGCGAATCACGTTGTTTTCAAAATTTATATTTGTATTATGTATCAAGTGGATGTTGGAAACAAGCTGATGTGTAAGACATAATCAATGGTTGTATGTAAAGGGTTTTTCAATAAGAAGTTTGTTTTCTACAATACATGTAGAAGTGAAAAGTTCGGCAGTTATGCTTAAAAACTGATATCGGGCAAATTTCCACCACGACCACGCTGACAGATGTCGATTCTTTCATCAAAGTTTTTGGGCACATCACGGATTTCGAGCTCCGTATAGACTCTGTCCTCAACATAGCTCCACAAAAAATAATCCAGTGATGTTAAATCACACGATCTGACTGGCCACTTAACTGCTGATTTTTTTGAAATTATGCGATCTGTAAATTTGGTTTTCATTAGCTGTGTGATATGTGGCACCGTCCTGTTGAAACCACATGTCAGTGATATTCACGTCGTCAATAATAGGTCAAAATTGAATTGTTAACATCTCACGATAGCGTAATCCATTAACCGTTACTGCATTTGCAGCCTCCTCATTTTCGAAAAAAACAGCCCAATCACTCTAAACCACATAGCGCACCATATAGTGACACGTTTAACATGCAAAGGCTACTCGATAATCGTTCTAAGATTTTTAGAAGCCCAAATACGGCAATCTTACTTGTTCACATACCACCCCCTGGGGGCTCATATATATGGTCTTTATAGAACTTCGACTATCTAGACACAGTGCAACTGGGCGAAAAAGGGAGCCCAGTCCCCTGAAGTCAGCAGGGGTACAACTGGAAACTCTATTTTATTTCCACGGGAATCAGTGACCCGCAAAGTTCCGTTATTTGTCTCTTTAGACACTTAACTGTTCCCTGGCTGATTATTGAGGTTGGCCCTATATGGGAGTATCGTGGTGGTTGTGGTTTCACTGCCCCATATCAGGTCTATTGTTTAATATGTTGGCCAGGATCATCTCACTGTTAATGACACGCTAAGTGAATGATCCAGTCCAGTGAGCATGCTAGACATGTGTTCTGGCCAGGAGTTGGAAAGTCTCCAACTCTAAAGCAAGGAGTGATGATTTGTAACCCTGCTCTGGAATCATCGAAGTTGCAACTAGAAAGTTCTGTTCGTTCGCTCGTTCCCAGGACGAGCATGACGTTCCAAATTATGCAGTGGTTCGATTCACCATCTGATTAAGGCTTCATGGCCAGGTGCGGATGTAAATCTAATCACACGTTGTTCACACCCTGACAAGTGAAAATTAGCTTCGTCTGAAAAATTATATTTCCGAAAAACCAGCCAGGTCGTTCGTGAATAAATGGTTGGTCGGCTTCAATTTCTACACCAGTTGGATTTTGTAAGGCTTTAAAGTCAAGTTCTTACGTTGAGAAATTGAAAAATTTGGATCTGCTTCAACAGCTGCCATGTTTTTAGTTGAACAACCATTTCGAATACGTGTTGGTGTTCGCACATTTGGTATCGAGCCTGTGGACTCAAAATTAATGACCAAATTCTTAATAGCGATCTCAGAAGGACGACTATGTTGTCCGAAAATATCACGAATTTTACGAAATGTAACTTTAACAGGATGAGCATTTTCATAGTGGATTTTAATTATTTCAATGCGGTGTTCGTGCGAAATTGAATTCATTGTAACAATTGACAATGCATCTACCATGAATACGTCACAAAACTAAATGTCAAAATTACCAAGTTGTTAGTGTTGCAACAATTGAAAAACAAACCCCAATATGACATTGCAACACTTTTGTGGAATTTATAAACCCTCCAACTGTTGAATGTATCCTTTTGGCCTGTTCACATACAAACCTCTAAAGTAACTCTGTTCCCCCCTCCTCCCCGCCGGGGCACTTTTATATGTCTTGACGAAAACTCAACTTCATAACAAGTATTAAAGGGGGAAACACTTGAGCCCAGTCCTCTGAAGGCTAGCAGGGAGTCAACTGGAAGCTTCACGTTATTTCCACGGGAATCAGTGAGCTCGCAAAGTTCCGCTGTTTGGTTTTTTAGCTGGTCTCTGACTGATTATTGAGGTTGGTCTTTCGGGAGAATCGTGGTGATTGTGATTTCGCGGCCCTCATTAATTTGATTAAAGGGCCAGGATCATCTCACCTCTACTCAGGACAAAGAGTGAATAATCCGGATCCAGTGAGCATGCTAGTCATGTATTCTGGACCGGGAGTTGGTATCTTAAGCAAAGAGTAGGGGTTGTCCGCTCTGCTCCGAAACGTGCACCCACGCTTCCTAGGGCGTGGGTGCATGCATCATATTACCGCAATGGTTTGACCACTGTCGAGTTATGGCATACACACGCTAGGTACCGACATAAATCTTATCGCGCGTGTCTGCGATTATTCGATAGCTCAAATTTAAATAAATTGAAATTGGGGCGTTAATCTCTTACTTTTCAGCATTTTAGCTAAAATGTCTCCTACAAAACCATGTGTACAGGGTGTACAGGGTATACAAGTTTTAAAAAGTGAAGGAGTTTCCAAACTGTTCTGATGATTTATAATCCAGCAATTTTTTTTTTTTTGTAGTTTAAAGTAATATTTAGGTAGTGGTTGCAATTTCAGGCTCAGTGAGCAAGTCTAGACATATTAGTGAATTGTAAAGTGCAGCCATGGTCTCATTTTTGTCACTATTTCTTAAAGAAATTTCGTTTGGAACTTTAGAAAAATTAAAGAAGATTTTTTCTCAACCATTTTGAAATATGAGTTTACAAAAAACTTAGAGAATATGGAGTGTTATGTCAGTAAGGCCTTGCGACTCCTTGGAAATAAATAAATGTTTAAGGGAAATTAGATTTTTTGTTTCACTTACCTCACTTCCAATAGTTGTTATTTTCACTAAAACTTCATCTTTTTCGGTGTCATGCATCAAAACATCTCCGGCCGTCTCACGACCATTATATGTCAAGTAGACCCGTTGATCTGGTTGTAACTTAACACCCATTATCGAACGAAAACCGGGACCGATTAAATCCGATTCATGAAATTCTTTAATCATAGCATTGCGTCGTAATGATTGAGCTGGACTTATATGAACACTAACCGCACGGCGGGATTCCATATTACTGTCCTGTGTCTTAAAATCGAAACGTACTATATATTTTGTATCAGATGTTGAGTTATCTATAGCATCAGCTGTTGTTATTGTAGCTGATGGTGGATTTTTAACATCTTGTATTACACCCGAATACCATAGACCATCGGGTCCGGGAGCACAAACTTTAGTGCCGATTATAGAACGTTTAGCTAAACGGCGGCCAGTAGACATTTTCAAATAATAAGTTCTGGTAATTTTGATGAAATAATTAAGGGAGGGGGGTGGAAAACAATTTGAACTTTTTAACGCAAAAATAAAAGAACCGAAACTTTTTTTACGTTAAGAAGGATAAAGTATAGTGGAGTTGTAGCTTTTGTTAATTTGAAACACTTTTAGGAAGTTCCTTTTAATTTACTTGTTTTGCTTTTAAAAAGGATTAATTTTGTTTTTATAATTGCCGAACATACCTTTTAAGAATGACCTTATTTTAGGAAATTATTAAATTTGTTTCTTAAATTTGTTTTTGTTTTTTAGAAAATAAAATTAAACTATAATTTATTTTTGCACTTAACATTTTTCTTTTCAATAATTTTTTATAAGAAAATTTTTTATATTAGCTTTATATATAAATATATATTTTTTTAAATATTTGTAATTTATAAACAATTTTTACTTATTTATAATAACAAAATGAACACAATTTTTGTACCTTAAAGTTTTTATTTACAGTTATTTCTTATAATTTTCACTTAAAAACCCAGTTAATGTTTCTTTAGTTTATTCTTTTTACAGAATATGTTGTCCTTAACTGTTATTGATTGCCGGCTACTGTTAACCTAACAGTATGAGAGTTGCTGTTAGTCTCTGTTGTTTTTACTTGAATTTAGTGTTTTTGCATGTTTGTTTTTTAACAGTTGTTTTGCATTTTGTTTTTAAACAAACACATTGTTGTGGCTTTTTAACTGTTATATTAACAGCTGTTTTATTATGTTGGATTTTTATATACTTTTCTTTTCGTTTTTTTATTTAATGAATTCAAGAGGAATTTTAATTTTAATTATTAGTTTTTATTTTTAGTCGCAAAAATTGTTATTTATTTTAGTTGAATTTATATTTCCTGCTTATAATATTATTTAATATATTTATTTATTTATTTTAAGTTCTAAACACAGTTTCTTTATATGGTATGGTTGTATATTAATTTTTTAATTTTTCTTCAAAGTGTTTAATATTCTCCATCATATAGATTTTTAACTAGAATCTTCCTTTTTTCTTTGTTTTATCAAAATATTTAAATTTTTAATAATTGTTTGTTTAAAAGTTAATAGTTTTGTATAGAAATTTTGAATAAAATGTTTCTTCTTAATCTTGACTTGTTTTCCCTTTCGAAAAGTTTATTACGCTTTCACAAAATTTTCAAAAGTTATAAACTTACAGTTGCAAACAAAAATGTACAATAACTATAGAGCATACGAATTTGCCTTCTCCTTCATAGATTTATAACGATTTTCTGGCAACTTTTTAGAATTGCAAAAAAATATGGTTCGAACAAATGAATAGGGTCAGCAGTAGATAACAATAATAACAGCAATTTATAATTTGCAGTTAAATAATTGTGAACGTTAAAACAATAACCTAAAATTTACAATAGCCGTAATATTAAAAATGTGGGTCATACAAGATATTGTATGGATTATAAGCGTGTTGTCATTTACAAGTTAAAAATATTGTAGGTAACAACAATGAAAGACTTTTATGCTTTATTCCTTTAACTTTTAACAATTTTAGTCTTCTGAAGCTTTAAAATACTGAGCTACAATTTAAAGCATTCTGAAGAAATGGCCAGACAATAGGAAAAAATGAAAAATGGTCTATATGAAAAATCTCATGCCCAAGGCCGAGTGCTTGAAAACTTTAGCAGTATATATATTTTTACTAAAGTATAGTATATTTTATACTAAAAATCAACATAAATTGAGGAAGTTTCATTATACTCCGCAGAGTGGCGTTAACGCTTACGAGCACAGAAAACTAATGAAATGGAAAGCTATTATATTATAAATATTATATTATAAATATTATATTATAACTATTATACTCCAAAAACTGCGCCACATATTAAGTTATGTAATGTTGCACATGTTGAAAATGATTTTTCAATTGATTTTTCAGCAAAGAAATGATGCGAAATATTATGCGGATATTGAAAAAAGGAGATTTTGGATAACAGCGCGTCAATATAATGCAATGGTCTACAAAATGTTCTAAAATGGCATTCGAATCTTAAAAAATCATTTTTGCATAACGACGTTAACTTAGTGCCTTGCTATACGTAATACTTGGATTTTAAAATTTTTGATGAAGATAAATTGGACATAAGTCGACCGGAGAGGTTATCTTAAATTCTTGGATTTCAAGCCAAGCCTTCAATGTTATACTGTGAATCTCGTTTAATATTGAATAAGAATAAAGACCAATGCTTTAAATTTTATTTGGAAAATTAATTATATTGATAGCGATTTGTATGACCCTAAATAACAGTTCTATATATTAAGTGATGTTATCGATTCGCTACTTATTTAAAATTTTTGTACAACATTTTTTTTTAATTATTGTCACCAAATTAGATTTAATACCTTTACATAATAGCATCATGTTAAAGGAACAGCTCTGTTACAATAAAGCTACAGTATGTTTAAAAGTTTACCGTTGTTTGCTGATCAACATTTCTGCTTAAATATCAACATTATTTTTCTATGTTATTATAGTTTAAAACTTTGGACTATTAGTGCAAAGGGCCTTAAAAGAAAGGGCATATCGGAAGAGTTACGGTGAACCGGGAAGACAGTATTTATCTTTGGGAGAATAGTTTTCGAGGGGCCAACATACATTAATGATAAACTGACAATAGTTTTTGATGAAAAAGTTATTTGAATGACGTAATATAAACAGTAGTGTACAAAACAAATGCAACAAAATGTATATCAAAATTTACATTACGTTAAATCAAAGATTAGCTAACTAATTAACTACGATATTTTTTGCTTGTCATGGGGAATATTTATATATAATCCCATCCTTGCAGCGTGCCTTTAAAGAAATTTATATATAGACTAACCGTTATTTTTGCCAACAACTGTTGTTTTATATTTTTGAAAATTTAATTTTTTTAATTTAAATATTTTTTGCTCTTAAAACAGGCGGCATTTTAATGGCTGCAACTAACTGCCAGCTGTAAAGCAATTTTAATTCTTAATTTTTATACATAAATACCTTTAAAAAATATGTATGAATAGATGTGTTTGTAACATTGAACTAGACGCAAGTGTGTTTTGTTATTTAATATTTTTTTCTTATATTTAAAAAAAATATTTAAAACAATATTTCGCTTTCACTTTTATTTTCTTTTAAGAATGTTTTCTTTTTTTATTTTATTTTTTTTTTTGTTTTAATTATTTTTATTTCAATATTTTATATCTGTTTTTTTTAATCAATATGTTTTGTTGAAAAATCAAATAATTTTTAAGAATTTTTCACTTTCTATAACGCATTATTCACATAACAGTTTTTTGTTTTTTTGTAATAAAATACCGGTTTTTCGAACACTATTTACGAAATTTTAAATATTTCGTATAGTTTATTTTTTCGAATATTTTATTTTTCAATTGTAAAAATATTTTCTAAATTTTTATTTTAAACAAAAATTTTTTAATGATTTTTAGATATTCGAAAATAATTTTAAAAGTGAAATTTTTATGCTTTCAACTTTCACCTAATTTTATTTTAAATGGCATTAATTTACTTAAATAACATTTTTAGTTTTGTAGTTTAAGTTGTCAACACCGTTTTTTTTTTTTGAACATTTGTTTTTTTAATTATTATTTCAAATATTTTGAAATTATTTATAAAATTTGTGTTATTAAAAATAATTTGTAACGAAAATAATAGAATATTTTTGTTTTAGTTTTTTCTGTTATCAATTTGTTTTTTTTTTCAATCCTTTAGTTAAGTTGATAAAATTTTTCAATTTTTCTAAACAATTTTCTTTACCTTTTTCAAAAAAAAAATTTTTTCATATGTTTATAAAAAAACTTTATTATTTGATATTGATGTTTTTATTTTTAGGCTTTTTATAAAACGTTTGATGAAATTCTTTTGAAATTGTTTTATGATACAATTTTAATGTAAAGATGAGACGTCGATGGTTGAAACTTTGATCAAATCGTAACATTTGGTTAAGATCCCATCGCAATGTCTTTTGGTGATTAACATAACTTGTTTGCTGCTGCTGTTGTTGTTGTTGTTTCTTATGCTGCTGTTGTGTCTGATGTTGAAACTTTAGTCGGTGCCGTAGTTTCTTAGCTACATTACATCTATCAGGTATTAGAAATATTTTATGACTTTTCAAATAAGGCTTAAGAACCATAATCCAATTGTTAGTGTTTTAATGCTTAATTAGAATTAGAAAAAGCTTTTCTCTCTGATTTTTTTTTTTTTTTGGAAAGAAAATTGTTAATTGTTAGCAGTGTTGCTGTTATTGCGTTTGCATTCGCCGGTATTTTTAACTGAATGCAATTTTTTTTTAATTAATTAATTTTGTTTTTCAAACACTAATAAATATTCTTCTTCTTTTTTTTTGTTATTGTTGTTTATTTTCAATTTAGTTAAAATTGTTTGTCACAAAATTTAGAAGTTCATTAGGGAGCTGATATTTATGCGGGCAGATCTTCTTGATCAACCCAAGTGGAAGGCGGAAAGTGCAGTTTTTTCTTTGTTTTGCTTTTATTCCGTAACTTCTTGTTTTTGCTGTAAAAACTCATATGATACGATTTAACGTATTAATTGTTTTTGTTGTATTTGTTATTTAACGTTATGTTGTTGTTTGTGGGGGTGATTATGTTTAAGATTTAATGTTTGTATGTGTGTGTCTCTATCTCTTTCTTCCCCAAACCAAAAGAAAAAAAACCGCTTATCGTCTGAACACGAGAGTTGGCTATCAACGACTGATTTTACTTAAATTCACTTTGTTGTTTTGTGTTGTACACGTTATTTGTTTTTGTGGGTTTGTTGGTGTACGCTTGTGTGTAAATGTTTTGCTGTCTTGCTTTTTGTACGGTTGCTTTACCTAAATACTGCTATGAGCAAACATACATAAATACACATGTATGTATGTATGGCTGTATATATGTAAGAGCGGTGGGTCGGTCGATCGCAGCAATTCCTTTTGTTTTATTTAAAGTGTTCTTTTCACAAAACACGGATTTTCTTCTTAACAACAAAAATATCAAAAACAAAAAGAACATTTTGTTAAACCGTAAATAAAAGGCTTAAAAGTAAATAAAATTTTACAACTTGTTAACGCAACACAACAAACTTTTAGATACAACTAAATGCAGAGATATACTTAAGTATCTAACTGTATGTATATTTGAATGCAAATATTTTCACACACAAAACTTACTACGTACGGCATACTACGTAAAGCAAATGAAAAGAAATATCCAGAAAATAACCAAAACAAATAGTAACATTTACACACTCTAAAATCAGGCACTCACGAATGATGATAAGCAAAACAAACGTAAAAACATAAACAAAATTTGAATGCATTTACCCATTCCTCTTTCTCCCACTCTCTCTCTCTCTCTTTCATCCATCTGTGTCTCTTTTACCAGCAAACACCTAAACTTTTATATTCAGTGTTGCCGTGTTATTTACTTTATGAAAATGTATTTTTTTGTATACACAATAAATTTTCAAAAAAATTTTGTTTTTTACACGCATCTTTTTATAAACAATAAAACTAAATTTTACGGTAAATTAAACAGTAAAACAATATTATTAAAGATTTGTGAAAACTAAAAATATTTTGAAAAAAAAAAATTTCAAGATTAATTCAGGGGTACCGCAAGGCTCCGTTCTTTCTCCTACCCTATTTCTAATTTTTCTAAATAACCTTCTTTGTCAAACTTCGATCTCTATGACTATTTGTTCTTCGTATTCGTTTGGCAATAGACCGAACCAGTTGGAGGTGAGTTCCAAAAGGCGGAACATGAATGATACGCTCAATCACGATCTCGCGATAATCTTGGAATGGGATTGTGTAAATAGAGTAGATTGTCATGCCCGTAAAAAGCAATGTTGCATGCATATGGGTGATATAGGTATTACGGAATCGTACGCTCTTGATGTTCTTGGCATGAAAATTCAGTGTGATGTTCGATGGACTAAACACTTTTTTCATGTGCCAAGTGAGGTTTTCTAAAATGATGTAAGAGATACTTTACTCTATCCGATCTTCGTATTATTTATACCATCTTTATCCGTTAGAAAATGCAACACATCTCTCATGTATAGGACGGCGCATCAAAGTCTATTTTAGAGTTGCTCGACCGCGTACAGGAGAAGGCCAAGAGGCTCATTGGAGACAGTAGGGTATCCAACTCTATTGATTCCCTAGAGCATCGACGCAATGTATAAAAGAGAAGTAGCACTTCTGGCAACCATTCCTATTTAGTCAAGTACCGTGCTACATTCTTTAGGAAAGGGATAGAGAAGAGATGAAACAGGTGGTGAAAGTAGAAGGATAGTCGGAAATTAACTGCCGTATAAAGACAGCACAGCGACCAATGACTATGTCTTCACCGCTGAGCAGCCCCACCGACAGTAAATTTTTATTTTTGTAGTTAAAAAAAAACAAGGTCTTCGTTGGGAATCGAACTAATTACCCCCATACTGATAAGCTAGTACACTACCTACTAGCCTACAGGGGCACCTACAATAGTAAGAGCTCTAACAAAATTAGGGAACTTGTTCCCAAAACTCTCACGTTTTTGCGTTTGACACGATTTTCGTTGAGAGCACATCCTGTTGTGGTCGATTGGCTGGTAAATCGCACTACGCATTACAGGGAGTGTTCATTTTTTTTAGCAGAATAGTTCGTATATGGAGTGTGATTTGTTTTACATCCGCGCCTGACTATGTAGTCTTAATCAGATGGTGGTCATGCTCGTCCTAGATAGCCGAATACATAATTCTAAGCAACAGAACCACCTAGTTGCAACTTTAATGATTTCAGGGCAGGTCTGCAAACCATCATACCTTGCCAAAGAGTTGGAGACTTTCTAACTCCTGTCCAGAACACATGTCAAGCATGCTCACTGGACTGGATCATTCACTTTGCGTGTCATTATCAGTGAAATGATCCTGCCCACCATAAATTTCATATTCCCTTATGGGGCCCCAAAACCACAACCACCACGATGCTCCCATATAGGGGCCAACCTCAATGATCAGTCAGAGAACTTTTAAATGTCTAAAGAGACAAATAATGAACTCTGCGGCTCACTGATCCCCGTGGAAATAAAGTGGAGTTTCCAGTTTACTCCCTGGCTGTCTTCCGGGGACTGGGCTCCCTTTTTCCCCCAGTTGCACAGGTCTAGATAGTAGATTATTCTATAAAGACCTATAAATGTGCCCCCGGGGGGGAGTTCATATGTGGAATAAACTCCCTCCAGAGGTCATTGCTGTCACTTTCAACGAAGGGAAATTCAAATCGAATATCCATAAATACTACTCTCTCTTTCTGCCCTCCTCCCCATAACCTAATTTCCTGGTTCTGGCACAATGCATTGCATGTGTAGGAGGAGTCATCCCCTGAGTGCTGCTCCGAGCGAAAACAAAAAAATTTAGATAAAATAAAAACACTTCTTTGTTCTAATTTTTTAAGAGGAGTGGCTCCTAATAGAGTGTTACCTTTTAGAAGAAGAATGATAGATAGGAACCTTCTTTTATATTTAGGTATGATTTTAGGTCAAGCCGCGTCAAAATTGGCTTGTGAACACTGAAGATGACATACAGCCGAAACCGGTATGCTCACAAACCAAATTTGACGCGGGTTGACATAAAATCATACCCAAATAAATCAAACCCCATCGGACAATATCCAAAAAAAAAATCTTAATATCTGGAAGAAAACTCCCTGTCTAGTAGTTATAAACTTTACGGAATAAAGTTATGCCTGTGGGCACACAGCATTTCTCAGACTTTTACCGGAATTACCTAAGATCATTTTTACTATTTTCGAAAATGTATGGTCAACTAATGCTTCTAGAACAGAATGGTTATCGACCAGAGACACCCTTTTGGCAAGGTAAAACGATTGTTATGGAAAAATGTTTCATAACTTTTACGAAGAATTTTTTTCAGTTTTTGGTAAATTGGTGAAATTCTTATTTAACAATTTTAACGTTTCGTTTTAGTATACCAAAAAGAGATTTAAATTATATTTCTAGACGATTCAGGATGCCGTTTGATGAAGGCCTTAATTCCTATAATACTTTTGGTAGTAGAATAAATTTCTGAATCGCACGCGATCTATTATTATCTGAAATTTTAAACTTATTTCCTAAATTTCGGCAGGCATTCACTTACATGGTTAGCTAGCTATGTTTGTTCTTAATTTAAGAGCTACGCTTAAAGGTAAACATGATGAATGAGGGTACGACTTTGTAGCAAAATTAGCTAAAAATTATGATTGTAATAAAAACAGCATAATTACTTTCCATTGTTTATAATTTCTCAAATTACTCTCGGTTTACGCAAAAAATAAAAAGAAATTCCGTCTGCTCTTTTTGTTGCAAGGAATTTTGATTTTGCATTTTTTTCTATCTATCAGAAACACAAGATTTCTTAATTAATTCTCATTTTTTTTATTCAATTTCCAGAATAGATTAAGCTCTTGTTTTTTTTTAAATAACCAAATTCTCTTTAAAGTGTTTCCATTCGGCTTTAATTAAATATTTCTACACTCTAAAACAAAAATTCCATAAATTCATTTAAATTAGATACAATAATTGAGCTTAGCAACTATGTTGCTATCAACTGCTTTTTAATGCATTCAGCATAACAGCACTGCCACAGATATGTAAGTAGGTAAATACTGTTAACATGTTTATGGATTACTGTTGTCAACATTTACGTTGAATGTAAACAAAGCAAAGTAACACCGGCCGGTATAACAGAAAATGTGAAGAATTATATTCTATCACCTCTACAGTTAACAGTAAATATTAAAATAAGTAATAAATAAATAAAGTGTTTTACTCTCACTCTCACATTCTCTGCTTTTTTTTAACAGACTCTCTGACATTTTGTGTTTGATACACAACTCTACACACTACTACAACCTCTTTTATATTTTAACAGCTGTTTTGTTTTATTATTTTTACAATTTGCTTCTATGCTGTGCAAGTAAATGTTTATTCTTAAATTGTTTATTCAACATTTTAAAAATGTTGCCGCATCACCCGTCTGTAATTTTGTGTTGGTGTTCTTAAATTTTAGGATATTAAATTACTGATTGAGTTATTTTAATGCTTAACTCCATTAATTTTTGTCGGCTATCTGTATTTCCTTTTATATTTCTTCTTTTGCTCCTTAGCAACATAAAAGTTGGATTTTTGGCATTGATATGACCTCTATGGCTATGTAATTAGCATTAAGAATAATTTGTAATTTCGGTTTTTTTACTGAAATATTTCCAAAGTTTCAGGAGAATGAATGTGTTTGGTTTAAATGAGCATAATAAATTAGTTTTTACGATTATTTTGTTCAACTTTTTCAGTGTATTTCCGCACATTTTTTTACTTTTCATTTTCCATGGCATTTTCAAGGATTTTATGCTTTGCACATCTTAACCCAGTTTTCATGCGTTAATTTGAAGGTCCTTGTTTGTTTGTTTGTTTTTTTTTTATATTCAAAATCTAGGTCAAGGATTTTGCACAAAAAACTAGATCATTGAAATGTCAATGAAAACATAAGAAAACAATAGCTCAGCAACATTGAAATTATAAAAAAAGAGGGGTTTTTGAGGGGAATATATGTTTGTATGCATTAAGGAAATCTAAACTGCAGTTATATTTTTTATAGTCAATATGAAAATTCATGATAAGGAGGGTAATTATTTTTGCTAATGCAATTCAATAAGTCGGTACAAAAAGATAAAAAAACATATTTGAAATTAATTTGTTTTTAAGCATATTTTTCAGCAATTTCTTTCTTAAATAAGCTTCCACTTAATTCGAAATCTTAAAATCTTACTGAACGGAAAATCAGAACAAAGTATATTTGACAACAATATATAACTCAAACTTTCCAATGAGTTCTCTGAAACCTAAAGGTCCAACCGTGGGCTTAAGTCAACTTAAGCAACTGTGCAAATACCTAATAATCATTTGTGGCAAACTATAATGTACTTAACAAAACTTTTCGTCATATATCATTTGCTTAAGCAAAGTACGAAACAGATCGCACATTCCGTATGGAAACAGCTGATTTTGCATTGTGTTCTAGATACATTAGTGTGAACAAATTCCAATGAAGGACGAAAGCGAAAATTTATTTTATGTGAATTCAATATAAAACGTACAAAGCAAAAAATTGCTTATAAGACAAAAGAGATGCGTTTTATTGTAACGGCAATTCAAAGGAACGAGCATGGAAAGAAGTAGCAGAAAAATGCAGTAAAAGCGATAATATTTCAAAGAATTCTAGTTGCCTTTTTCATTTTCATACTGGTATGAATTTTATAAAGTTAGGGAGTGCAAACACAGATGATGTGATTTGATTTACATCTGCACCGACTAGGTATTCATAATCAGATGGTGGTCAAACCACCGTCATTCACGCCCTAGGAGGCCATCGAATACGTAAATCCTTCGGTCACTCCTAGTAGCAAAAGCTCGAAGTAGGCCGCAGCCTTCTCTACTTGCTAAAGAGTTGGAGACTTTCCAATTCCTGGTCCAGAACGCATGAAGCTTAATATAATTAAGAGCACGACGGCATTCATACTCACTGGACCTGAACCATTCATTGTGTTTATTATGAATGATCCGACCCACAAACTCTCACGAGGGTCTCGAAACCACAACCACCACGATACTCCCATATAGGGCCAACTTCAATAACCAGTCAGAGAACAGCTAATTATCTTAAGAGACAAATAGTGAACTCTGCGAGCGTACTGATTCCCGTGGAAATATGTGGATTGTCCAGGTGACTTTTACTAGCCTTTGAGGGGCCTGGGCTCCCTTTTACCCCGCAAGACACCAGTCTAAATGGAATAGTAGGTTCCAAAAAGACTATCATGTGCCCCCGGGGGGAGTGTGCAAACACAGATGGAAGTTACTACGAGAAAAGCTCTAGCAGGCAGTGGAATGGGCTTTATTGAGGAATGAGCACTTCTGCAGTTCTTTCGCACCCCGCTGGTATAAGCATTTATATTGACTATTTTTTTACTTTTTTACAATGTGAATCTTTATTTTTTACTACTCGTGATAACGTTCAAGAACTAGACTCAAACTAGGATTTTTATAACTTAAGGCCCTTTAAACATTTTAATTTCTTTTCCATTTATTTAACACACAATTTGCAACAAAATTTAATTTTTTATTGTTTATAAATTCAATGATACACACAGTTGCATTTTTTTTAGTACTTTTAGCCAAAATAATACAAACAGCGAAATATGTGTAATTTTGCTTTCGTAATTTTCTTAAAAGTATTAAAAAAAATTTATAAATTTGTTTAAGGATAGTATTAAGTATACCAAATATGATTATTAAACGCCTTTTTGTTAATAAATTTCTTTTATTTAGAAAGAAATTATTTTTTTGCAAAAGTACGAATAAAAGAAATATGCAACTATGCATATTTTCTATATTCAAATTTCTATATTCATGTAAGTACAATATAGCCACCTAAAAGTTTTCAATGATTTGCTTAAGCATTTTGACTTTGCGTTCATTATTTACTGTGAGCTTAAGCCAGCTAATACATATTATAATTGGGCCTTAAACGTTTATGTTAACTGACTTTGCTATTTAACAGATGGATTTACATAAAAAACCTTTGCATTTATAATTGTAAAGATTTAATATTATGTTTTCGAAACATACGTATCTCTTTAAGGAAGTTCTTCAGGATGATGGGGAAGAGACCTTAACAAAGGGAAGGCTCTTTAAAAAGTAAATATTTATTGCAAAATAATTCTTTCGTTTAATGACGTATTATGCGTTTGGTTTTTTTATTTCCTATCTTTGAGATGTGCTTAAGGCCCAGTATACGTGAGGGCCTCCTGAAATAGTTTTTCATATAATAAAATCAGTTATAAAAAACATTCTGAGCTCAGCTTTTGTCACCTTCAGGGCTCTTTATTTAAGGAGTTCTTCATAGTCCTCCTATGTCTATTGGGCATTTCTAGCAATTTATTACACCTTTCTCACTGGACACAAATTAAAGCCTACTGCCTCCTCTTATAGATAGACTTTTACGTATAGCAACGCCAAAAAACAAACCATATGTGCAAAAAATGAACTTTGATCAGACATGGAACGCATATGCCCCCGCCGAGATTAATTTCTTTCCTATATAATTAAAACATTTTTTAGTTGACCTCAGGCTCCACAAGAACAGATTCTTGTAATTTGCGCATTGAGCTTTACTATCATCTTCTATGGACTATAAAACCAAGAGACTTAAGGTGGATCTATTTGTATCTGCTAAAATGGTGTTCCCCAACTTCGGGTTTGGTATTTATAATTGCTCATAGTCCATATAAATCTTAAGTGGGAAAGGAAAAGAAATTGAAAATTACAGGCTACTTTGACTGATTGAACCTTAGATGAAATAAAGCCTACGGTTATTAGTGGTACTTTAAAGTTTATTGTACACCCCATTGGTCATTTATTCTCCCCTTAAATTCCATTACCCTTAACACAACCAAGGGAAAGTAGTTGTAGCCTAACTTTGTGTGGAGTTAAAGAAACTAACCTACAGAAGTTGAACTAAAATCCAAGAATTTTTAATTTTGTATTTTTAAGATTTTTAATAAAAACCTCTATCTGAAATATGTTTGACAACACTCTTTACACTGTTCATAATTGCCAGCAATTATAGGCAAAGCGTTTTTTCATCAAAAGCGTTACACAGCTGTTTTTTTCTTTAGATTCTAGGTTTTGCAATAACGATAATCCTTCCTTCAAATTATTATTAATTACACAGAACAACAAAGTTTTTGTTTCGAGGTTGAAATTAGCTGATTTTAATGTATTTCTACCTGTTAAAACCGAAAATGACCATAAAAGTATATATATATATATATGTATATATTGAGTTTTCAACAAAAGAAATATTTCATCACCAACATGTTGGTACACATGTTTGTTTACATAATTTCCCTCTCTTCAGCTGTTCATAAGTAAAAAAACATAACCTATGTGAGTTTGTCAGTTGTACGCGCCTGGTTGCTATTGAAATTATTGTGTGAAGTTGATTTTAAAATTAATTTAACTGCTGATCTGAAATGCCTCGAAAGTGTTTGAATTCCGTCGATAGCTTTTGCTATATAACTGGTGAAATAACATTTTTGGCTCAGAAACGTAAAATGTCACTTATCGTTAAGACTGCCTATGAACATTATTTTGGTGTGAAAGTTGGGGACCAAGATAAATCATGGGCTCCTCATATATGTTGCAATTCTTGTTCCGTCATATTGCGAGATTGGCTGAAAAATACAAACCAGGCAATGGCTATTGCAGTACCTATGGTTTGGCGTGAGCCTACCAATCACACAGACGACTGTTATTTCTGCTTAACTCCTCCCATTAAGTATGGTTTATCTATGAAGGAAAGAGGAACGGTTAAAAACCCTAATCTCCCATCTGCTCTTCGGCCTGTACCACACTCAGAAACTTTGCCAGTCCCTTCTCCACCCCAAAACTATGAAATTTTAGAAGAAGGTGATAAAGACTGTGTAGAAGGAGCAACCCATCCTTCTACATCTTATGACCCTGATTTTGAGGTAAGCGATAGGTCTAGTGATCCGCACAGAATTAGTCAAGCAGAGTTGAGTGACCTTATAAGAGATCTTGGCTTGTCTAAGGAAAAGGCTGAGCTTTTAGGGTCAAGACTACAGCAGTGGAATCTTCTTAAACATAATGTGAAAATATCTCAGTACAGACAGCGGCAAAAAGATTTGCTTCCTTTTTTTGAGAAGAACGAAAACCTCGTAGTTTGTTTTGATGCTAATAGTTTGATGAACTGCTTGAATTTGGATTACACTCCATCTGAATGGAGACTGCTTATAGACTCTTTAAAACTAAGCTTAAAAGCTGTACTTTTGCATGATGGAAATCAGCTACCTTCTATTCCTATCTATTCCTATAGGTCATGCAGTTCACATGAAGGAAACTTATATAAATATGAAAACACTTCTCTACTCAATCAAATGTAAACAACACAAGTGGCAAATCTGAGGTGACCTGAAAGTCCTTGCTATACTTCTAGGAATGCAATTAGGGTTGTGTCTGTGGGACAGTCGGGATAGAAAATCTCATTATAAAAAAGTGAACTGGCCTACACGACACCTAAACCCTAATGAGAAAAATGTAGTTGACGAGCCTCTTGTAGATCCTAAGGATGTTCTCCTTCCCCCATTACATATTAATTTGTGACTAATGAAAAACTTTGTCAAGGCCATGGGGACCAGGAAGTACTTGAGAGCAAAGTTTCCCAGGTTAAGTGATGCAAAAGTCAAGAAAGGCATCTTTATTGGGCCTCAAATCCGTGAAATCTTAAATGATCCTGCTTTTGACATGATTTTAACAGGAAATGAAAAAAGAGCCTGGGAAGCCTTTAAGAGAGTTTTACATGGGTTTTTAGCTAAGAAAAGATATGATAACTTCAGAGCACTGGTTAAAGAGCTTCTTCAAGCTTGAATGCAACATGTCCTTAAAAATACATTTTCTTCACTCTCATCTTAATTTCTTCCCACAAAACCAGAGCTAATAAAAATCATTTTCGTTTTTATCACCCCAAAATTAGTAGAAATCGACTAACTTAGTGTAGGAAGCATTAAAAAAATATTTTTTTTGTTGTGCAGTGTAATAGAGGGAAATTCGAAACAGCACGCTTTTTTAATGAGTGCCTTTTCAACATCCTCTAGTCCTCAATAATTAAAGGTAAATCGGTTTGTAATTTATGGCAAACCTTGCTTGCCACAAATTACACATCACGTGCTATCACTAGTGTCTTCTCTTAACTTAGTGCTTTCTAACTGACGACTAGTAATTGTAGCCTTTCTTTCTTATAACGCAGTCTTGAATAATTGATAGCATTTGACCAAGGCAAATGTATTTACATTTACTAAGCTTCTAATTATCGTTCCAAGCCTTGTGGTAACTAGTGCAGCACACAATGTACAGCCACTGTTTCAGCCTCTTCCAAGCTTAGTCTGCAAGTATTATGTTCGATTTTCATCTTGGCCACATAATACGTTATCCAGCTGAGGATACTAATATTATATCTAAACACCCTACTGGCCTTCCTGTCAAGGGGTTGTATGAGAAACATTCGAGTTTTAATGAGTTGACCTATTGTAAGACATTCTCTCGCATTAAAATATTTCCCAGTGCTACTCTGGGTTTTGGACCACAGAAATTTTGCATGGAATCTGTTTTTTGTTGGTTGATCTTCACTTCTTTAAGCCACATCAGTGCTACCTCAATAACGGAGGCACATCTGTTAAGTTTTCGAACATTTTGCGCCTGACTATATAGTCTTATTCAGATGGTGGTCAAACCACTGCATAATTTGGGACGTCATGCTCGTCCTAGGAAGCCGAAGCCTAATTCTAGCAACAGGACTTTCCTAGCTGCAACTTTAATGATTCCAGAGCAGGGCTGCAAATCATCACACCTTGCTAAAGAGTTGGAGACTTTCCAACTACTGTCCAGAACACATGTGTAGCATGCTCACTGGATCTGGGAACATTTCACCAGGTAGGTGTTATTAAAGGTGAAATGAACACGGCCACCATAGAACCATAAACTGTTATGGGGCCGCGAAACCACAACCACCATGGTACTCCCATATAGGGGCCAACCTCAATAATCACTCAGAGAACAGTTAAATGTCTAAAGAGACAAATAACGAACTCTGCGGCTTACTGATTCCCGTGGAAATAAAATGGAGTTTCCAGTTGTACCCCTGCTGACTTCAGGGGACTGGGCTCCCTTTTTGCGCCAGTTGCACAGGTCGAAGTTGTTGCTTTCTCCAAAGACCATATATATGTGCCCCCGGGGGGTTCGTGAATGGTAACAGAGTGTGATTTGTTTTACATCCGCTCCTGCCTATGTAGCCTTAATCAGATGGTGGACAAACCACTATTGTATAATTTTGAACGTCATACAGGCGTCCTAGGAAGCCGAAGACATAATTCTAAGCAACAGAACCACCTAGTTGCAACTTTAATGATTCCAGGGCAGGGCTGCAAACCATCACACCTTGCTAAAGAGTTGGAGACTTAAAACTCCTGTCCAGAATACATGTCTAGCATGCTCACTTGACTGGATCATTCACTTTGCGTGTCATTATCAGTGAGATGATCCTGGCCACCATAAAAACCGTTATACTGTTATGGGGCCGCGAAACCCCAACCACCACGATACTCCCATATAGGAGCCAACCTCAATGATCAGTCAGAGAACTATTAAATGTCTATAGAGACAAATAATGCACTCTGCGGGTTCACTGATCCCCGTGGAAATAAAGTGGAGCTTCCAGTTGACTCCCTGTCTGTCTTCAGGGGACTGGGCTCCTTTTATACCCCCCAGTTGCGCAGATCTAGATAGCTGTTACGTACTATAAAGACCATAAATGTGCCCCCGGGGGAATGTGAATGGTAACACTTAGCTCATGTTTGATTTAACAGATAATTAGTTTTATCCTTCCGCTGAACGAATATGGTTGTGTATACGCTTGAACGATGCTTCGCTAAGTGGGCCTGCGATCGACTTACAGAAGATGCCGATTTCGCAAAAAATTCATGAAGTTCATTGATCTTGGCGAGTATGTAAACAAGCAAAATTGTCGCATTTGGGGCACAGAAAACCCGCACGCATAAATTGAATAGCCGACACACCCAAAACGAGTCACTGTTTGGTGCGGATTTTGGTCCAGAGGCATAATTGGACCATTTTTCAGGAGTGGCCGTTACAGTCAATGGCCATGTTGAACGAATTTTTGTTTACAAAAATTGAAGAGGAGGTCATTGGCAATATTTGGTTTCAACAGAATGGTTTATAGCATTCAAAACAAAAAAAAACAATTTATTTGGCGGACCCTATATTATTTTGATAAAATTTTCGACATTTTACTTTACTTTTCCTGGAATACCAAAAACCATTTTAATTATGTAAAAGAGTTTTTTTTTATATCATTTTTTATACATAAATATTTGTTTTTATTATTATTTTTGTTATTTAATTGTGAAACCCAGCGACAAACTTTACCACAAATTATCTTTAAATTTATTAATTACATTTTCTTCTTCTTTTTTTCTTTGTTGACCACACTGACCACTCACAAGTGTGATAGAAAAAAAGATTAATTAATGACAGCAACGAACGATATATTAACCGAATAATAACATTGAACTAATTAAATAAATGTTGGGCAACACTAACACTCACCAGCAATAAATTAATATTCAGCCACTTTAGCTGTCTGTCATTTTCAGCATTGCAGGTCATTACAACAAAAAGTTTGTTTTTACGATTTCCCGTAACATCATTGACTGAATCACTACATTTTACCTTCCTTGACTGAATGACTACCAGTTAACTTCACGTTCTTGATTAACAACTCTTCATTTTGTAACTGTATGTAAGTATGTCGTTCTTAGATTCCTACAGCCTATTTCTATGCAGCCTTCTGTAATTTTTACCTAAGCAGCTGAGGAAGTGTTTAAGTTCTAGAAACTGGAATGATTCACGATTAGTCAAATGCTTAAATATTTAAAGTTTTAATGAATATTATTCACTGAAATTAAATATCTCTTCAACGAGAGTTTTATCTTTTCACCCCTTGCGATACATACATATCAATAGTTTCCAACTATTTCGGTATAATGTACTGGGCTATGCCTCAATAAAGCCCTTTAACCTTGAATCAAATAAATTTCTTCGTTAACGGCACAATAACAAATTTATTTATTCACAATTGAAATCATTTCCCCTCCACCCACACACATACAATATAGAAAACAAATAAATTAATCATTATTACACACAATAACTGCGTATCAAAAATTTAAACACAAAATATTAAAATTGTACTTGACTTCCACAAAAAGAGTTCAAGAAGATACAAGTAGAAGAAGCAGTATTTTACTTGCAATTTTGAAAGCAAAAACACCAGTAGCAACAATAAAACTGTAAGTAAATTTGAATATTTGATGTTTTAATTTTACTACGCAATAGATAAAAAGCATGCAGCCATAAAAACAAATACACGGAAATGTGTGTGTAAAAAAAACGCATAAATATTATTGTTGTAGAGGAAAACACAAAATAGCTGTAATGAGAGATGAGAGAATTTATTCAACAGCCACACTTCATGAAGAAGAGCAATCAAAAACTTTTGCATTGAAAAAAGAAATCATCATAAGTGCATGGCAATAAAAATAGGTCAAAAGCAAGAGATAACTATAGATTTAATGTTTAAAACACCTTATTATGTGTCTTCTTCTAACACAAACCTCTTAAATTGTGACCCAATTTAAAACTTGGCTGAATTACAACAACGACTTTGTTTACATTTTTGTTGAATTTTTTATATGAGTGAATGTGTGTTTACATTTATGTTTGAATGATTACAACATAAAGAATGAGAAAAGCAAAATCCCTCCCTTTCTCATTCTCACTCTCTCTTTATCTCTCTCCGGGTAACTCACAGTCAATTAAACTCTTTTGTATTGATTCTATTAGATAAAATTTACGTGAAACAATTTAGAAGAGTGTTGAAATAGAAATTATCATGGAAAAATTTTTGGGGGAAGTATGAGAGTGTATAAATATTTTGGGAAATAATTAATTCACACTGAAGCGGCGAGCATTAAATACAGGCATTTACATTAGTGTTACCGCTAAATATTTGCTTCGTTTCTGTTACTTAAGTGAGATATTTTTCACATAAAATTATTACTCTGGTTTGTACAGTCTACTGGATATTATAAAAAACTTGATTAAGACCTCTTTCAGACAGGCAAATTTTACTTTGACAAAGTTTTTTTAATTTTCTTTTAAACTTTCTTTGGTGTTCAAACACAAAAAGTTTTCTTTTACAAATTTTGTTTTAGTCAATGTAATCTGTAATGTAATCTGTGTATAAGTACAACTGTGTATAAGCGACGAAAGAAAAACAAAGCAACTTTGCGAGTACATCAAAGTCTGTACTCTCAATCATGCTTTCTCCCTCGCTCTCACATAAAATCAAAACTTTGCAAAGTAAAATTTGCCTGTCTGAAAGGGGTCTAACTATGCTTAACGCTGCCTAAAATAATATGACTATAAAATATTTTTAAACTACAAAAGTGCTCTCTCTCTCTCTCTTTAACAGAAACCAGATGCAGGTATTACATATTAAATATTTTTTTAGTTCTAGGAGATCCACTAGCCAGTTCTAAGTAAAGGGCCAACTATATTATGCATATGTTGGCTCAAGCCAACTGTACAAATACCTAATAATCATATGTGGCAAACCATAATGTACTTAACAAAACTTTTAGTCAAATGTCATTTGCTTAAGCAAAGAACGAAACTGATCGCATATTCCGTATGGAAACAGCTGACTTTGCATTAGATACATTAGTAAACAAATTCCAATGAAGGACGAAAGCGAAAAGCTATTTAATCTGAATTTAATAGAAAACGTACAAAGAAAAAAATGCTTATATGACAACTGTAGAAAGAATACAGAGGAGGCAGAATAAATTCCTTCGAATGATCACAGCCGCCCCTTGGTATATCAAAAATTCCAATATTCATAAGGACCTCCACGTTCCCTTGGTAAGAGAAGAGATTGTTAAACACGCACTAACTTATTGAAACAAGCTTGGATATCATCCAAACCTTTTAGCCCGCAACATTCTTAACGAAAGTGGCTACATTCGATTGAAGAGGTGAGACACCATCGCCCTTGGTCGAATTTGAATAAGATGCCTATAATTTAAGCAAATAAATTATCTTCGCGAAATATATATTTTGTCCAGCAGTGGCTGTAGTTAATTGGAAAATTCTAGTTTTAAGATCTGAATACTTATTGTTAGTTTGAAATATTTTTGAAGATACAATAAAAAAAGAGAAAAGTTAAAAAAAATATATGACACAAGAGAGGTATTTTATTATAACGGCAATTCAAAGGAACGAGCATGAAAAGAAGTAGCAGAAAAATGCAGTAAAAGTGATAAGTAATACCTTATAGAATTGTGTTTACGTTTTTCATTTTTATGATGGTATGAATTGTATAAAGTCGCGGAGTGCAAACACAGATGAAAGTTACTACGGCAATGTAGCCCATTCCATCAGGCAATCGAATGGTTTATATTGAGGAATGAGTGCTACTGCATCTAATGATGTTTTTAAAAAGCTTTCTCGCACCCCGCCGGTATAAACATTTATATTGAATATTTTTTACTTTTTACAATGTGAATCTTTATTTTGTAATACTCGTTACTTGCAGCAACGTTGAAGAACACGACTCAATCTAGGAGTTTAATAACCATTTCTTAACACATAATTTGCAACAAAATTTAATTTTTTATATTTTATAAATTCAATGATGTGTAGTAGATGTGATGATCGTCACATAAGTACTGTAATAAACAGTCTTAATTGCCGACACACTTGCATTTAATAACAATGGACTCATATTACATTGCAAAATAATGTAACGATCAGCACAAATTTTATTTTTACCAAAATTAATATATATTTTAATATAGTTAATATTTACATTCAGAATAATGCAACGATCAGCATTTATTAATAATATTTTAATATATTTAATATTCACACTAAAAATAATGCAACAATCAGCATATATTTTGTTTTAACCAAATAGTATATAAGATAAACAATTTGTAAAAATCAACACAGACATCTTATTGAAAAGCTTGGCTTAAGTAGCTCTAATTGCGGAGCACTAAGCAGAAAATAAAGATAAAATAAAAACGTCTGAACTCCCTTTTGTTTTTTTAATACAGATGCACACAGTTGCAATTTTTAGTACTTTTGGCCCAAATAACACAAACAGCGAAATATGCGTAATTTTTCTTTCCTAATTTTCTTAAAAGTATTAAAAAAAATTATAAATTTGTATAAGGATAGTATTAAGTATACAAAATATGATTATTAAACGCCTTTTTGCTAACAAATTTCTTTTATTTAGCAAGAAATTATTTTTTTGCAAAAGCACGAATAAAGCAAATATCCAACTATATTCAGGTAAGTACATTTTAGCCACCTAAAAGTCTTCAAAGATTTACTTAAGCATTTGGCAGGCTTTTCGTTCAATTTTTGATATTCGCCTCTATTCTACGTTTCGATTAAGTCTCCGCATTCAGTTCCGTTGTGATCGAAAATTGGTATTCTGGAGAAAAACGGAATCGAAAGAAAAAGAAGAAGACAACAATGTTTACAAAATTAATAGCATCACTGTGGAATGTGCAAATGAAATAGCAAAATAAGCAAGTTTGTTATCATTTTCATAAACAAATGTAAAATTTAATACAAATATATTTATTTTATTTTTTTTTAATTTTTTATAGTTCAAGTAAAAACAAATGAAATATCAATTTTAATTCAATACAATAAAAAAAACTTTTATTTAATAAAAATAAAATAATCACACACAAACCATACCTACTTTTTTCCATGCACTGGCATTTTTTGTTGAAGGACCTAGTGCAATGAGGACTCCTGCAACTTCCTCCCAGAACACTGCCACTTCTTCCTTTGATCGCTAGTGGTATCCACATACAATGTCTGCTTTAGATGCCATTAAATTTGCCAATTTTTCATACTGCTGCAGTGTTGTTGTTTAACAATTTAAAACAAAAAAAAATAATTTAATTAAAAATAATTTTAGGTGTTTTTTTGTCGTTTCTGAACATTTTATTTCATTTTCTACTGACATTTTTTTTAATTTGAAACTTTTTAACTAAAAAACACAGATAAAGAAAACCCTGCCGTTAACAAAAAAAGCAACTGAGAAAAACGGAGCTCCGATCATAATGCAGAATACATACAATCGAAAGAAACTGAACGGAGTCGAAACGCTGAATACCAAAGCTGCTAGACGGAGAAAATTTCGATTCGAATCGAAACGCAGAATAGCCCCAATTAACTTAAGCCAGCTTAAGCATTTTATAGTTTGGCCTTTAAAGTCTTCAAAGATTTACTTAAGTATTTGACAGGCTTTTCGTTCAATTTTTGATATTAGCTTAAGCCAGCTTATGCATATTACAGTTGGGCCTTTAAAGTCTTCAAAGATTTACTTAAGCATTTGACAGGCTTTTCGTTTAATTTTTGATATTAGCTTAAGCCAACTTATGCATATTATAGCTGAGCCTTTAAGGTCTTCAAAGATTTGCTTAAGCATTTGAGAGACTTTTCGTTCAATTTGATTACATGAAGTTACTAGAAAGCCCATAAAAATTATATTATTAGGGATTACTGGTTTTAATAAACTTTAGAAAAGATGAAAGTGGAATAGTTTTCCCAGAATATTTATTTATTTCCTCTCGCCAAGGTCGGTTTGTGTTTTTACCATTTAGGATTTCGGCTATTTTAAACAAAAATAAAAAAAAAACACATTCACATTAAGGTGAGCAACATAGGACTGCTTAAGTAAGTTATTTTGTTGTAATGTTTCGTTTGTAAACGCAACACTTGCAAATTGTTGTAATATAAAATCGATCTCGATGTGGATTTTCCATATAAAGTTTTGTTAAACACAAAATGGAAACATTTTTAGAACGGGATAATAAATAATAAAAAGGAGGAAATCCTTTTAATGAAATTCAAAATTTAAAATAAATTTATTAATCTTCATAAAGAGCGCATATTTAGAAAATCAATGCAAAAACAAAAACATTCATGAATCTACATAAGTATAATAGACTTAAAAGTATATTATACTTATATATACGAGGAATTAAATGACATTCAAATAAAATAAATAAGTTGAGTTTGTTAGTTTTTAAATCCTTAATAAATACAATAACTGTCAATCTTAGAATATTATTTAAGTATTTCTATGAACCTAAAGTCATGTTCCATAAAAGCTACCATTTTGGTTTATGGGCCTAATGATAAAGTGAAAATTGCTAACTTTAGCAAAATAACGGGTGAGGTTAAGAAATAAATTGACTTAAAACACTTAATTCTTTTCCATAACTTAATTTTATTGATTAAACAATGTAAAAGAGAATTAAGGGAATTAATAATGGAACATGATGACAGAGAAATGTCCCACTTCTAGCACGTTGGCAGACGTCCGCTCTTTTCATAAATTTTTTAAACAAATTTGCAATAAAGCTTCACTTATCTCGTCAATTCAACGCTGAATTTCATCTTTCAGAGCGTCAATTGTTTATAAATTGTTTACATTAATCCGATGTTTCATGTTGTCTCCAGAGAAAATAATTCAGCGGCGTTAAATCACAAAAATGAGGCGGCCAATTAATATCGTCGAACCGAAAAATTACGCGACCGAGATATTTCTCATGCAATACCTAAATTGTGTGAATCAAAGTTCACCAATATCAGTTGTGCCAATTAGCCAATTGTGTCCGCAAAAAATTGGAATTCACGGTGGAAGCGTTTGCTTTCTCATTTTCGAAGAAAAAAAAATACCGTTTGTTGATTTTGTGAGCCGCATTTGCTACAATTTTGTTTGTTTACAACGGCCTAATTGAAAATGAGCCTCCTGACTAAAAAATACGTTTTTTTTCGTTCAGTTTTCAAACAAAATATTCACAAACGTTCGACGCAAACAATTGTCACTCAGCTTTAATTCTTAAACGAATTGCACTTTTTAAACGTGATGACTATAATATTTATGCGCAATGTTGTGCAAAGTGCCTTTAGTGATGCCCAATTGTTACTAACTTCGACGAGTTGATGTTACAGGTTCATTCTCGACACTTTGTTATACAGCGACTATGTTCACATCTCTGTGGCCACTACGAGCATATTGTTTTGGTGTATTATCAGCTATAATATCATGAGCCTCCAATTTAGCGATTTTATTATAAACAGCGATCTTTGAAGGAGCCCGATTACGAGGGAAAGTTGATCGAATTTGGCCAAGTGATACAGTGAAATTTTCACAACATTACTGTTAAATTATGACAATTGAAATTCTTTGCCAAGAGTGTAAAGTTGTGTGCTTAAAATTTATCTTTGTCAAAGGATGTTAACTCAAGTCTTGACATTTAAAAATTTGACACACAATTTGCATTCTAGTCCGTAAGTATTCCATCGCGGATAGTTGAGGAGTATATAATTCTCCATTTAAGAACTTTTTTGAAAAAATCAATAACTGTCCGTATTTAGTGATTACTTAAACAAGTGCATCTTCAGGTAATACCAGTATGCAGGAATAGTAAATGAGTTCCAAAATTGTAAAATTTAAATATTTACCTCTGTGAAGTTCAATTTTCAATTGACACAGGAAAACTTTAAGACACCTGCAATTAAATAGCTTTTAATAATTTAGAATTAGAATTTAGAAGTTTTGCTTTAACTTTATTATTTTTATAGGATTGGAAAACCGGAAAGAATAGCTTTTTTTCCAAAGTTATTTTTACTTGTTTATTTATTTTATTACCTATTATAATTAAAATTATAATAAATCTTGTGGACTAAAGCATTAGTAACAAGACCAGAGTACCGAAGTGTTCACTCACTGTTCATACATGTGTGAATATGTACATTTCGTTTTTTAGTCGCTTCTTCTCATACATGTGTGAGAGACTACAATATATTTTGTGTTTTCTCATTTGTGAATGGGACGATTTATTTTTTTCTTTCTATTCATAAGTGAAAAAATGAGAAACACACAAGTGTTCATTTTTGAATATTTACAATTTTGATAATTTTTCAGAAATGAAAAGATCGTAAAAATATGTGCGTTAAGCATTCGCGTACATAAACGCACATATTTGGTAATGTGCAATTGTCGGCGTATGTAGAAAAAAAATGTTTCTCTTTTATTTCTTTTAGAATATATTACAAAATTTTATTTTGAATTAATATGTGCCCATGTGTTTTTACTACATTTTACGGTAAACTGCGATCGTAGGTAGAAAATTTTTTCACGTTCATTTATGAGTAATTTTATAAAATTTCAACGTTCATAAATGAAAATATATATTTATGAAAAAGAACATTAATGAGAAGAAGCTAATTTATCATTCATCACATATGAATAAGACTAATAATTCTTGTTGTTTGCATACATGTATGAACATAAGCAGAACATTTTTTATTGTTCGTTTATGAGCGTGAAAAATATATATAAAATTTTAGATTTCTCATTTATGAAAAATATCATGAATGTTGATTTTTGAATGTGCATAAATGAAAAATTCTGAACCCTGAACAAGACTATCGACTTTCCTTTAGCAAGAACATTGCAAACCGCATGCACAGTAGGTTGTGAGAATAAACAACAAGAACCAGCTGACAGCGATTTAGCAACTGATGAAGGCGGCTCAGTAGATGTAAAAGAACAACGTGAATTAACCGAAAAAGAACTTAAATTATTATGAAAATATCGTTTACAAAAAATACCGGTGTAGACATCAATTCGTTACTTAAACAGTTCAGCGTATTAAGAAATTAATGGAGATGAATTTGTAGGGGAACAATATCGTCGCAATCACAAAGGTTTGTTTCCACTACGCAAAACATGAAAGACTTGCATTTGCAAGGACGTTAGAAGCACCAGAAATCCCTATCCTATTTGCAGGGATGAGTATTTGGTAATAGAATTGAACTAATAAAACAGTTTATTTCACCAAAATCCGGCGAAGTGCTAAGTTATTTGAAAACCGGTTTGTTTAAAAAAAAAAATATTTCCAACTATTAGTGGCTGTTGAAAAGGCCAGATACTACAGTTTATTAACATATGATATGCCCAATCAAAAATTTTATTACAGTGAATTTTACGATCAAGTTCAAGCAAAGAATTAAAAAGTCATACAATTACAACTGACCTGTTTTCTACTTTTATAAATTATACTAAATAGAAGCAAATGGCAGGGATACAAGAAGAGTCTAAATTTACTTTTGTCATTGTGGGAGGTGGAATTGCTGGCGTCATCTGTGCTGAAACGATAGCTGTTTGTTGTCACAATGAATCGATATTGCTGATGACGGAATCTTTTGTAATTAAAACTGTTAATAAAAATTGACTGTCGGTGGGGCTGCTCAGCGGTGAAGGCATAGTCACTGGTCGCTGTGCTGTCTTATATACGGCAGTTAATTTCCGACTATCCTTCTACTTTCACCACCTGTTTCATCTATTTTCTATCCTTTTCTGAAAGAATGAAGCACGGTAATTGACTAAATAGACATTGTTGCCTGAAATACTACTTCCCCTTAAAAAAAAAACTGTAGCGAACAGCCGCTAGCTCGTTACTTGCACAATTTCGATGTCCGGGAGACAATATTATTTTAAATGATTTCTACGGGTGTAGATAGCAAATTTTTAGCTCCAGCTATTGTAACAATGAAAGATCAACTAAAACAAATCGAAGCATAAAGTTTATCTTGACCCAAGAAAGCAAAATTATTTTTTATCAATATGCACTCTCTGGTTTTGGGAATACGTAACAATATTATTAATTTTTGTAATATTTTTACTATTCATTTATGATATATATATTTTTTCTGCACTTTTATTAAGAGTTATGCAAACACAATGTACGACAAATCGATACCAAGTGAATGTATTATAGATTTCTTTTGTATTATAACTGTTTATCAATAATCCGAATCTCGAGAAGGTTAAGATTCACCTTCTAAAACTAAATTTAAGACAATCTATACTGGCAACACTTATCCAGTAAATTATTACAATGAAAATAAAAGGGCTGGGTGGAGTCAAAAAGCAATAAAAAGGAAATACGAAGAATAGGTGGGTGAGAATCATGAAATATACTTTTATTAAGGTATTTGAAAATAGAAAATACACTTTACAGTTACAAAGCTAAAAAAAAGAAAATAAACTTATGTTAAATAAATATATAAGTATAGTATTTTATAACATACCATTCTTGAAATACATATGAAAGTCTCCCTTGATATGTTTTAGCAGAAAATATTTAATTTATGTTGTAAAAAAAACATTTCTGTTTTAAACATGTAAATCTCTTTGTATCTTATAGCAGAAAAATATAGAAAAAAGAAGCAAAAACAATACATATTTAACAGAATTCATATTTTATACATGGCTGGGTTTTATTGAAATGTAAACAAACAAAACAGTTGTTTTCTTTTACTTTGTTATTGTCAACAATAATCATCATAACAGCTGATCAACTGTTAATCGTATCAACAGTCCAAAGCTGTGTAGCTGTGAGTATATTTTTCATAATTCTGTTAAATAATGAATTTAGGCACTTTACAATTTACATTGCCCATAAATAAACACAAGTGTGTTTGGGTATGCACATGTAAATAAAATTATTTTTCTCATACTCTCTTATTTAGTTGGATTTATAAGCTGATATAAACAAAATATACATAAATACATACATACATATTTAATAGGAGAAAAACCATTTTTTCATATATTAAAAAAAGAGCTTGTAAACAGTATTTTAAGAATGTGATAGAATTAAAATGTTTAAAAATATAATACTTGTTATATATTTTATTTGTTTTAGAACGTAAATAATAAGACTAAATCAGCACGAAATAATTTAATTTCTTTAGTTCTAAGAGTAAAAGTTGTTTACAAAATTGACATAAAACGATTGAAATTTTAATACTTTTTTTTAAGTAATTTATAATTATTCGGAATCATTATCAATATAAGCAGCAATTTTATTCGTGCTTGATTCCTTTTCAAATAAATATTAAGTGATATTCTCACAAAATATTTATTACAAAACAATTTTCATTAAAAATGAACATTCTATGATATTCTCATAAAACATTCTTTCAAATAAAAATATTTAAAGTGTTTTGTAATGGGAGAGAGCATATTAATATTGCAATTTCACTATTGCTCAATTAGCTCATCAGTGAATTTTACCCCAATATTGTATAGAAAAACCTAAGAGTCTTGTATCCAAAGCCAAACTGATTTTATGAGAATATCATAGAATGTTCATTTTTAATGAAAATTGTTTTGTAATAAATATTTTGTGAGAATATCACTTGATAATTTTTATAGTTTTTAAACGATCTTTTTTATCTTTAATAAATATGTTTTTTCTTTTTTAAGATCTTTTTTTTATATATTTTTTTCTCTTTTCAATATTTCGCTTTCCTTTGGAAAGCTTCTTCAGGAAAAAAAACATTTTTTTTAAATTTTTGAAAACAAAACAAAATTATTAATAATTTTGTTTTGTTTTCAAAAATATATAAAAAAATTTTTTTTCCTGAAGAAGCTTTCCAAAGGAAAGCGAAATATTGAAAAGAGAAAAAAATATATAAAAAAAAGATCTTAAAAAAGAAAAAACATATTTATTGTGAGAATATCACTTAATATTTCTTTGAAAAGGAATCAAGCACAAATAAAATTGCTGCTAATATTTTTTTTTTTTATATTTAGAAAACATTTTCCTAAATTACACTAAAGTTTAGCGTTTTTATAAGCAATGTACAGTTCAGCACAGGGGTGTTGTATCCAAAAACCAAACAACAGCGCGAAATATACATTTTGCCATTTTCATCTCAAAACGATAGCTACCAAATGCTAGCAAACTGACGCAGCTTGTTCCAATTTAGAAAGAAGTCAACTAACAGTTACCTGTTGACAGAAGCAGTGTTGCCATTTCCATTGTCGTATTGTATCAAACAAATTGCATTCCTTCAGGGTGATGATTCGTATTCACGGATTGTGTATGAGTCAACCAGAATCTGGCATCCTTATCGCAATCAAAAGAAAATATTTATTCGATCATTAAGATTTTGGAAGTAAATTAAATGAAAAGAATTGCAAAGATATTTATTTAAATTACGTTTCAGTCGGTGACATATGTAATTACCTGTAGTGGAACCATCCTAATGTAAATATCAAATATTCATACACGCAGTCATTAACACAACAAATTAAAAGTTTAAATCAAATTACTCGAGTCCAATGCACTGGCAATGCACTTATGTTGTTTGTTGTTATACTTTACATACATGCAATGACTGAATGGCCTTCAACAGGCATATACCTAACGTGTGTGTGTCGATCGGTAAGTTTCAAGTGACACATTTATATTGTGGAAAGAAATGCCAAAATAAATGCAATAGGATCTAGATCACATTTCACTTTTCGTAATAACAATAATAATTATAATAAATATCTCTTATTCTTTTTTATGGTCTTTTTAAATTAAATTAACAATATATATTTTTTTCTTTCCGATATTTCGTTTTCCTATGGAAAGCTTCTTCAGGAAAAATATTTTTTTTATTTTTTTTTTCAAAAATTTTTTTCCTGAAGAAGCTTTCCATAGGAAGGAAAGAAAAAAATATATATTGTTAATTTAATTTAAAAAGATCGTAAAAAAGAATAAGAGATATTTATTAAAGATAAGAAAAAGGTCGATTAAAAAACTACAAAAATAATAATTATAATAACATTTGTATATAATTAATATTAATAAATTAAATAATAGACTACTAATAACCTTCTCACAGTCGGTATATAAACGACAGCAATTGAGAAGGAAAATAAATCTTTGTTCATTCTTCCTAGCTCCAAGTTGAGCTGGATTTTAAATGCTCCTCGCTAAGCGCAAACAAAGAAAATAATAAATAAAGAAACAGAAAACCTGTTTTTATGTAAACTTAATACAGGACTCTAAACAAAATCAACCAAAGTTCTAAATAATATTACATACCACGAGAGTTCCTTTTATTGTTGACCTGCAATAAAACAAAAATTTGCACAACTTTAAGTAAATTTATCGGAAAAGTGATGAAACAATACCTAGCGATAGCATTTACTTATGAGTAAACTTGACACCCATCTGGTTGGTTTTCTCATATCCAATAATTTATAAAAAAGAGCAAATAAAAATTCATTGAATTATTTTTTTGTCAAAAAAAAAAAATTTGATTTATAAATATTTAGTTGGACCACAATTTTATTATAGTTATGATTAAGCCAGCTCATCAAGAAATTTTAACAAAATTTTTAGAAAGAACATACACTTTTTTAAATACTGAAGTTTTACAAACAACTTGAGAATTTGTTTTTGGTAACAAAAATAAATTCTTTCTATAATGAAAGCTGTAAATCTTTGATTAATCTAAAATCTATTATCAAACTTAATGTATGAAAATGAGTCAGTGCAATAATTGCTGAAAGTATTGGTTATTATTTTTTCCAAAAATTTTACTATTTCCAAAGGTCCCGGATTTTTACAAATAGTTTTTTTTTTTTTTAATCTGCAGCTAAAGATATTAAAAAACTGATAAGAAAAAGCTTTTGTCCGCTTAGGCCCTTAAAAACATTACTCTGTGCAACTGTGTTGCCGTGGTACCAAGTCGTGATCTCACTTAGAGCAGACGTTACTAATTGTCAGTTTGGCCACATGGAGAAACCTCGCTATAATGGCTATTAAAACATATCATAATTTTTTCAAAATTCAATTTTCTTATAAAATTGCTATATGCAGACATACATAAATACATATGTACATAAATATAAAAGAAAATATATATAAAAATAATTATAAATTTTAAATGCTTTGAAGCCGATTTTAACACTTTTTATTTGTAAGTGAATTTCTACAACTTTAAACCGTTTTAACAAGATCTCTTTGATTTTTTAATTAGCATTTAACTGGACTGGGTTGGGCTTTTTGCTTTTTTAAGCCGTTAGAAAATTAAATTACAAATCTTTCTTTTTGTTTATTTTCTTGAAATTAAAATTCTTTACATGTCATTAGTGAGTGTCTGTCTGCCTATCTCTTCAATTCATTCCATTCATTCGGCTGTCAGTATGTTTCCCATATATTTTTCAAATCAAAACTTTTCGTTGTTTTACAATAGATTTCACTAGTTTCTTCTTCTTTGTTTCGTCTTCTTTTTGTTGTTGCTATTATTGTATATTTTAAATGATTTTTATTGCTGTTTTGTAATATTAAAACCGGATTTTTGTTATAACTTCCAAAAAAACAAAAAAAAACAACCAACAAAACTTTTCCTTGTAATTTTTTTATAATTCATTGGAAATTACGAATGTGTTCCAGAGAAACTAGTTTTCTTGTTGTTGTTGTTTTTATTATTATTATTGTTGTTGTTTTTATTATTGTTGTTGTTTGGCCTTTTTTTCTAATTTTAAGTTTAGAAAAGTATTTAGTTTTTTTGTATTAGAATATTGTATTGATATTTAGTAACATTCAAAATGATCGTGTGTGTTGCTGATAAACAAAAAACAATTAATTCGAATTTCAAATGACTTAAGTGGAGGCTTATAAAACAGAAAAATAATAATAATAAAATAACGGTATATAAAAGAAAATTTTGTTTGTCCAAGACTTAGTTTATACGACATGTTACCACCAGCATGTGTATGCTGAAAATTTTGATAAAAATGACAATAAATGTGTAGGCACAAAATTTGTTAACGATATCACCATATCGTATGGATATCACACTTTATATTTTCAACAAATTTTTAACATTAGGTCATACATGTTGTAAGCGTATGCAGGCTTTTCAGCAAAATTATTATTGATTATTGAAGAAAACAGCTCAAATTGTACACTAGCAGAATGTAATTCACAGTGTATCCTATTCTGGAGAGCTACATTCATCCGGATTAGGTATATAATAAAGCGTTTTTCAACAAGAAGTTTGTTTTCTGAAAGAAAATAAAATAAAAAATTTAGATGATTTTTTTATTGTATTATGAAGAGAAAATTTCGCCAATTAGAAATGAAAAATGATATCTGGGAAATATCCACCACGACCAATTTAACAGATGTCGATGCTTTCACTAAAGTTTTTAATTACTTCTTGGCAAAATGACGGTCCTATTTCGTGAAGGACATCACGGATTTTGAGTTTTAAAGCTGAAATCGATTCTATTTGCTACGTGTAGACTCTATTCTTAACATAGTTCCACAAAAAATAATCCAGTGGTGTTAAATCACACGAACTGGTTGGCCACTTAACTGCTGATTGTCGTGAAATCTTGTGATCGGGAAATTTGGTTTGCAATAAATTCATCGTTACATTGCCTGTGTGACATGTGGCACCGTCCTGTTGAAACCACATATCAGTGATCATCAATAATAGACCAAAATTTAGTTGTTAGCATCTCGCGATAGCATGATCTATTGGCCGTTACCGCATTTCTAGCCTCATCTTCGAAAAAAAAATGATCCAATCACGATTCCAGAGTACATAGCGCACCGTACAGTGACACGTTAAGCATGCAAAGACTTCTCAATAACCGCTCTAGGATTTTCAGAAGCCCAAATGCACCAATTTTGCTTGTTGACACCCTGACATGTGAAAATGGGCTTCGTGTCAAAAAATTATTTTTTCAGAAAAACCAGCCGGTTGTTCCTGAATGAATTGAGCGAAACTACGATGTGAATTGTTGGCCGGCTTCAATTCCTGCATCATTTGAACCGTGTAAGGCTTCAAAGTCAAATTCTTTTCTCAAAATTCGCATGTGGTTGTTTTTAATACTCCTAATTGTTGAGAATGTCGAGGAATTGATAAATTTGAATTTGCTTTAATATTGTGGCTCATGGCTGCGATGTTTTCAGTTGAAAAACCTGGTTGAACAAACGCGTGTTCGCGCATTTTATAACAAGCCTGTCGACTAGAATTTATCGCCGAAATTCTTAATAGCTGTCTCAGAAGGACGACTATGTTGTCCGAAAATATCACGAATTTTACGAAATGTAACTTTAACAGAATCACCCACCATTTTCCTGGTGGCTTTTAAATTTTTTAATGAGATTTTCTTAGGCATTTGAATTCATTGTAACAATTACCGATGCATCTACTACGAATATGTCAAAAAACTAAATGTCAAAACTATCATGTTGTTGGTGTTGCTACACATTGAAAAACGAACTTCTTGCTGAAGAACCCATTATTAAAATAGCTCAACATTAGTGAAAAATAAAACTAATCAATTTTTCAAGTACAACTACAGACATGGAAAATATGGCATTAAATTTTCTTTATTAAATTAAAGGGTATTTTTATAAAGGGTGATTTTTATAGAAATATAAAACTTTGAAATTGAAATTAAATTTATTTAATTGGAAATAAAATAATAATAAGAATCTTGTCGACATAACAATTTAAATATGACTTCTGGCACATGACTGCCGCAGCTGGCAAGGATGTGGTCTAATCTGGAGGTTTAAATTGGATGAACAAACGTTGTTCTCCAAGTAGAGCAGCATTTCGGGATTATCGGTGTAGACAAGCGAATTCACATATTCCCACAAAAAACAGTGTAACGAGGTTAAATCACACAATCTAATACATGAGTCCGAAATTGATGTGATTTGATTTACATCTGCACCGACTAGGTAGTCATAATCAGATGGTGGTCAAACCACTTTGAATAATTTGCAAACGTCATTCATGCCCTAGAAGGCCATCGAATACGTATATCCTCCGGTCATTCCTAGTAGCAATTTCGAAAGCCCGAAGTAGGCCGCAGCCTTCACTCCTTGCTAAAGAGTTGGAGACTTTCCAACTCCTGGTCCAGTACGCATGAAGCTTAATATAATTAACAACACGACGGCATTCATACTCACTGGACCTGAACCATTCATTATGTTCATTATGAATGATCCGACCCACAAACTATCACGAGGGTATCGAAACCACAACCACCACGATACTCCCATATAGGGGCCAACCTCAATAACCATTTAGAGAACAGCTTATTGTCTAAAGAGACAAATAGTGAACTCTGCGAGCGTACTGATTCCCGTGGAAATATGTGGATTGTCCAGGTGACTCCTACTAGCCTTTGAGGGGCCTGGGCTCCCTTTTACCCCGCAAGACACCAGTCTAAATGGATCAGTAGCTTCCAAAAAGACTATCATGTGCCCCCGGGGGGAACATGAGTCCGAAATGTGAAACTATGTGGTTACTAAAAGTCCTCTTCAATTAATTTCTTGTGTTATGTGCTGTCTGACATGTCGTGCAGTCTTCTTGAAGTCACAGGTCCTGCATATCATTACTGTTTAAATGATGAAGGAAAAGCTCAGTAACCATGGCTCTATAGCAATCACCATTGACTGTAACATTCTGATCAGTATCGGTTTTAAAGAAATATGGACCAATGATTCCACCAGCCTACAAAGGACACCAAACAAACAGTTTTTCTGGTTGTAACGGTGTCTCAACATGCAATAAAGAACTATCATCACTCCAAATACGACAGTTTTGTTTATTGACGAATCCATTAAAATTAAACTCAACTTCATCGCTAAGAAAAATTCGCTTATGAAATTTGCATTGGGTATCTCGACTACAGAACTATGATTTTCAAAATTATTTGTACAATTAGGAAGCGTTATTCAGGCGTCAGAATTAATAGACTGACGTCTATTAATCAAAATTATGACGTCTATTAATTCTGAAATTCCAAATTAAACTAATGAAATATCACTCTACAGCTGGCAAAATGGTTGCCAACTTAAAGTTCCGTATCTCTATATGGATGATGGTGTATGGCCGTTGTTAGTTAGTGAAGTGATTTGTTTGGTTAACTGCGATAACAAACGAGATTCAAATATATTAAATAAATACTTTCGGGGTTATGGTGTTTGAAGCTTTTTATAACCTTCATTCATGAGCATAGTAAAATGCTTAAGTGTTTGATGATGTCTACAAGAGTGAAGCCTGCACCTGTTGGTTTGTCGCTTTATAAAAACACTAGCTTCTAAAATCGACAAATTTCGTCTAGCGATAATGAGATTAAGCAATAACATTTCTGTGATGCCCTTAGATGTCCTGGGCTGCACCCGATACTTAGGTGCCCCTGTTGGCTAGTAGGTAGTGTACTAGCTTTTCAGTGTGGGGGTTGTGGGTTCGATTCCCAACGTAGACCTTGGTTTTTTTCACTACAAAAATAAAAATTGACTGTCGGTTGGGCTGCTCAGCGATGAAGGCATAGTCACTGGTCGCTGTGCTGTCTTTTATACGGCAGATAATTTTCGACTATCCTTCTACTTTCACCACCTGTTTCATCTCTTCTCTATCCCTTTCCTAAAGAATGTGGCACGGTATTTGACTAAATAGGCATTAATGCCTGAAGTGCTACTTCTCTTTCAAAAAAAAAAAAGTTTCCATGTCTGAATCAATTTTATTTGATTTTTTGATACACAATGATCATCCGAATTGAGCGATCATTTTCAAATATTTGTATCATTTGATTTCATAATATTTTGTTGCATAGTTATTCAACCAGAAATAATGTTGCAAGAGTTCCATTATTATAGAAAAAATTAAATATGACAATTTTTCTACATAACTAACACACCCAGCAGAAAGAAATTTTTCAACCTTTTCAAAGCAGCAAAAATACTTGAGATGCAGCAAGGAAGTGAGTAGATATATAACAATCAGTGTAACTTTTTGAAACTAAAAACAGCCGTAAGAAAATTGCCGTCTTGCTGTCAAGCAACAAAATAGCTAAAACTAGTCTTATAAAAAAAAATATCGAGACAATTTGTCTGTGGTAAACTACGTTTTCAAATTTAAAATTAGCATGCAAATCACGAATCTTTGTTTGTTTATTTATAGCAAAAAAAAGTCTTGTTTTTTTCAATTGTGTCAAAAATTGTGTTATCCCGCTAACAATGAATGGTTGCATCTAAACAAAATTCAAAACTTTAAATCATAACTTGAATATTTTTCTTTTATGCAGAGAAATATTATCTTGCTTATAGTAAATAAATATTAAATCACTGAGAAAGTAATAAAAGTGTCTAAAAGTGTATTTTTTAACATGCGCCTATGACCCCTTTAACGATTAATAACAACTGACAACCAAATCAATCAAAGCTGTCAGGCAGAAAAAAACATAAACGCCAGTTAATGCAACGCCAGTTAGGCACGGTTATGGCAAGTAAAAATCTTATAAGGAAATTAAGACTACAAAGAAACCAAAAGGAATAATTCAAAGAAAAGACAACAAAAACAAATACTAAATAATTAGTCAAAGATTTTTAAAACCGCTTAAATAAAGCGAAATTCAAGTAACTGAGCAAATAATGGTTTAAATGGCAATTTTCTAAAATAAAATAACCTTTATGCAACACTGTTTATTCCTATGATCTCCAACATCGCTTAGGTGATAAGGTGAAGAAGCATCAAAAAGATGAAAAATATGTGATTCTAATGGAGAACAATAAAAAGTGTAGGAGTGCTTACTTTCTGTTACAGGTCAGCTAATTATAATTACTTCTGCAAAAGTTGCCAGCATCAGGAGGAGCAGGAAATATTACAACAGCTCATCTGCTATAGTACAGCCCTTTTTACTGATAGCCTGATATTATTTGTTTTCCTGTTCAGATAAAATTGGGATAATTTCATACATCCATACTTAGCAATAGCTTGGCACTAAGTCTAGTGGGGCTTTGGGGAAAATCCATATATCTTGTTTTATCTTCCCACGTCAGGTGTAATAATGGGATCCTTATAAACAAAGTTAGACGGTTAATATACAGAGGATTGATAGCATCTGCAAATTAAACGTTATATCGCAACAGTATCTACTTAGTACTTCAAAATTAAATAACTTTTTTTTGTGTTTTAAATGCTATAAACAAAACTACACAGCTTCGGCTGTGTGGCACGTAGCGCCGTCCTGTTGAAACCAAATGTTGCCAATATCCTCCTCTTAAATTTTTGTGAACAAAAATTCGCTCAACATGGCCCAATAACGATCGCCATTGACTGTAGCGGTCACTCCTGAAAAACGGCCCAATTATGCCTCTGGGCCAAAATCCGCACCAAACAGTAACTCGTTTTGGGTGCGTCGGCTTTTCAATGTATGCATGCGGATTTCCTGTGCCCCAAATGCGACAATTTTGCTTGATTACATGCCCACCAAGATCAATGAGCTTCATCTGAAAAGACGCTTTATTTTGCAAAATCGGCATCTACTGTAAGTCGATCGCAGGCCCACTTAGCGAAGCATTGTTCAAGCGCACACAAAACCATATTCGTTCAGCGGAAGGATAAAACTAATTATCTGTCAAATCAAACATGAGCTAAGTGTTACCATTCACGAACCCCCCGAGGGCACATATATATGGTCTTTGGAGAAAGCAAGAACTTAGACCTGTGCAACTGGGGGAAAAAGGGAGCCCAGTCCCCTGAAGACAGGCAGGGAGTCAACTGGAAACTCCACTTTATTTCCACGGGAATCAGTAAGCCGCAGAGTTCATTATTTGTCTCTTTAGACACTTAACTGTTCTCTGGCTGATCATTGAGGTTGGCCCCTGTATGGGAGTAACGTGGTGGTTGTGGTTTCGCGGCCCCATAACAGTATAATGGTTACTGTGGTGGCCAGGATCATCTCACTGATAATGACACGCAAAGTGAATGATCCAGTCCAGTGAGCATTCTAGACATGTGTTCTGGACAGGAGTTGGAAAGCCTCCAAGTCTTTAGCAAGGTGTGATGGTTTGCAGACCTTTCCTGGAATCATTCAAGTTGCAACTAGGTGGTTTTGTTGCTTAGAATTATGTCTTCGGCTATCTAGGACGAGCATGACGTTCCAAATTATGTATAGTGGTTTGTCCACCATCTGATTAAGGCTACATAGCCAGGCGTGGATCTAAACCAAATCACACTCTGTTAATGACACCCTAAGTGAATGATCCAGTCCAGTGAGCATGCTAGACATGTGTTCTGGACAGGAGTTGGAAAGTCTCCAACTCTTTAGCAAGGTGTGATGGTTTGCAGACCTTTCCTGGAATCATTCAAGTTGCAACTAGGTGGTTTTGTTGCTTAGAATTATGTCTTCGGCTATCTAGGACGAGCATGACGTTCCAAATTATGTATAGTGGTTTGTCCACCATCTGATTAAGGCTACATAGCCAGGCGTGGATCTAAACCAAATCACACTCTGTTAGTGACACCCTAAGTGAATGATTCAGTCCAGTGAGCATGCTAGACGTGTGTTCTGGATAGGAGTTGGAAAGTCTCCAACTCTTTAGCAAGGTGTGATGATTTGCAGCCCTGCTCTGGAATCATTAAAGTTGCAACTAGAAGGTTTCTGTTGTATAGAATTATAGCTTCGGCTTTCTAGGACGAGCATGACGTTCCAAATCATGCAGTGGTTAGATCCACCATCTGATTAAGGCTTCATGGCCAGGTGCGGATGTAAATCGAATCACACAGTTGTTACCATTCACGAAATAAACACTAGTTGAAAAAAAAACGTTAGATGGCGGACCCTATATTACCGAAATTTGTGGGTGTTACTGCAAGAAATATTAAAATGAAACTAAGACTTAAAAAGTGCTTTAATACCATTAAATTTCCTTATTTTCAAACCGTTTACGAGACATATTTCAATATCCATATAATATGCCATAATCACCAGTATCTATAGATTTGTGAAATGCTTAAAAACACAGCTTGTAAAAGGAAAACAACACAGTTGATTGCAAACAGCTCTTAATCGAAATTATGAAAATATCCTTCTTGCTAAAGCTGACTATCCAAATTTCATTATTCTTTAGAATATTTTTGACTTAAAGTTGTGACACCAGCTTCCTAATAATATTTTTAACCCTCAAATCACTCTTGTGTGGAAAACCACACAAACTGAACCATGTTTATACGATAAACCACAAAAAAAAATTGGGGTATACTAAAGAAATTTCCTGACTTTGTTAACAATATCAATTAAGCACAAAAAACACCTTTTTATTAAAAAATATTTTTTAGTAACGAAATTTTTTTAAACGTACACATACGTAGTTTTAATGTAATTTGCAGTTATAATTGCAATATATTAGATCAAAGAATGAAACAGTGTTGGATTTGTTCGATAGTGAATATGGACGCTCCATATTTAGAGTGATAATGTTAAAAAAACATTTCAATACATGAATCGTGTTATTCGTTTTGATGACGTTATGAGCAGAAGTCAAACCAACTCTACAGATAAATTTTCTCCAATTCATAAGATATTCGGCAAATGGGCCAAGTTATTGACTCATTTTTTCAATCCATCTGAGTGTGTTACAGTTGATGAATAACTGCTTGGATTTCGTGGACGGTGCAAGTTTAGGCAATATATGCCTTCAAAGCCTGAAAGATATGGAATTACGTTTGGAAATCCAATCATATTTGGGTAAGCCTGTTGGTAGCATAGCTGAAAAAAATCAGGGGGAACGTGCTGTTTTGGAGTTAGTTAGATTTAAGGGTTACAATATAACAATGGATAACTTTTTCTCATCCTACCAACTTAGGCAAAAGTTGTTGTCACAAGGACTAACAATGGTAGGTACTATGCGCAAAAATAAAAGAAGCATACCACCCAGATTATTAGAGTGCAAAAAGGTTCCCCTGTACCATTCAACTTTTGTATTCACCGTAAGTACAACTCTTGTGTCATATGTGGGGAGAAAAGATAATTGTGTAGTACTGCAAAGAACAATGCATCATTCGAATGAAGTAGAATGTGATGCGAAAAAATTGCCAAAAATCATTCAATTCTACAACAAAACTAAAGGTTCGTTTTATATTAATTTTATTCATCTTCAGCTTTACAACTTTATTCTATATGTTGCGTGGATATCGTGGACAAAATGTTATCGGGCTATAGTTTGACAAGAAAAACAAATAAATGGCCAGTTGCTGTTTTCTCAAACATGGTTGATATTTCAGCTTTAAATGCGTACATTATATTTAAAGATATAAATCCAAATTGAAAAAAAAACAAACCAATTTTACGACGAGCTTTGAATATCTCTCGCAAAGCCTTACATGGCAGTACGAAAGGGCGTATCAACAACTCAATCAGCATTATCTGTGCTTTCTGCTATAAACCAACGCGATTTAGTGGATGAACCAATAACCCAGTCAATAACCCAGTCCCGTGAACCATCTGGAGCTGAGCAGAGCTTATCGCAATCGTTCGAAATTCCTTCAAAAAAGCAAACAACTATTCCTCCTATAATCGAAGGAAAATCTCGATGTCAAATTATATTCACCAAACGAACTGCTGTTTTTGCAAAAAGAGCGTTTGTTATGTAAAATAAAACGAATCAAAATCAAAATCATCAAAATACTTAGACATTGCATATGTGTGAAAAACCACACAAGGGCAACTAACGTAAGTTTTTTTGAGGGTGATTTGAGGGTTAAGTTGCCATCACTAATTATCGTTTAATCAAATAAGTATATCTAAATCACATCCAAAGGATGCTAAAGGATTTCTTGAGCTTATACTGTATTATCGCACTTTTTGCCGCTGGTCCACAGAATGTTATAGCCAAAGGACTTCTTGTTAAGTTTCACGACATATTCTCTACATTTTCAGCCTCAAATGCATTTTACGCACGCAAAACTCATAGAAACCAAGGACAAGAGATGACATTAAGAGACAGGCTAATATCTCACTCAATTTTGGGTAAAAAATTATATTCTAGCAACTTGATCTTCAATTGGTATAACGCGAGTAATTCGTAGATTAAGCAGGAACGGCGAAGAAGTTCATAATTACTAATCCGGGAAGTTCCCAGCAGGTCAAACTAATAAAACAAAAACATAGTCGAGTAAATAACATGCAGTCTAGCAGACACCTAAAGCATGAGGTGAACCTGCGAGGCACAGTTACTCAAGTGCCAAATAGCAAAAAAATTATTCCGGGATCAATCTAAAGGAAATCTTGAAGGCGGGCGAGAGACAACCACACTCAGACAATAGGATTTATTGCCCGCGAATGTCCAGACTTGGTCAATATTTTTTTTTAATAAAGAAAAATAGCACTTCAGGCAACAATGTCTATTTAGTCAAGTACCGTGCTACATTCTTTAGGAAAGGGATAGAGAATAGATGAAACAGGTGGTAAAAGTAGAAGGATAGTCGGAAATTAACTGCCGTATAAGACAGCACAGCGACCAGTGACTATGCCTTCATCGCTGAGCAGCCCCACCCACAGTCAATTTTTATTTTTGTAGTGAAAAAAAACCCAAGGTCTTCGTTGGGAATCGAACCCACAACCCCCATATTTACAAGCTAGTACACTACCTACTAGCCTACAGGGCCACCTAATAATATATATAATAATAATATAAAATGACAATCACCGCACAGTGGACCATTTTACGAGAAGGCGGCCAAAAGTCCGTTTTTCCATGCTCCCCAATAGCAAAATTTTAAAGTTCATTCGAAACTAGATACTAGTATACCTCGGGAGTCAAAAAATTAAAACTTTATTTTAACTATATCACACTGAACAGGGTGATTCAAAATGTGCATTTTCAGTAGTTTGCTAAAAAGAGAAATTTTTTAGTAAATTTTTGATTTTTAAACATCAATAACTCTTTTGTTGTACAAGGTTTTTAAACGAAACAAACTTTGTATAATAGAATAATTTGTTAGCTATTAGCATAAGAAATAAGAAATGTTTTTGATTGATTTTTGATTTTTAGAAATTAATTTTTTTATAGGTCCAAATTTTTTCTAAATTCTATTACTTAATAGAGTATAACTTCTAAAGTTCGTTAGGGAATGTAAAAGCATTAGCACTGTGTCATATCATTATCTATCTATTCATATATATTGTTACACATTGGCAGTGGAAAAATGCCGACTGACTCTACAACAGGCCAGATTTCCTTTCCAATGGGCTTTTGCCAATTCACAATGTCTAAAGGCGAATAAATTGCAAAACTGTTTACACACATTGTTTAAAATTACAGCGATTAACTTTGGTTAAGTGAAAGAGCCATTATAGCTGCAAAACACAAATACGTTGATTAAATAATTTTAAAAATCCAAAGCTTAATTGATGGCGAATGGTATTCGTATAAATCGATTGATTCCATTACCGACCCTGATAATATTGTTAACTACACCGTAGAGTTCCTGATTTAATTGGACTTAACGGTAATGCCACCACATAACGCAGCTTAAGATTGCAGCGGTAAGAGTCACGTTACGTAACCCGAGTCACCCAACACTATGCAATGGTACTAGATTAGTTATTAAAATACTGATACCAAATGCGATTAAAGCAATAATAATTATAGGAAAAATTGTAGGTAAAGAGCTGATCATACCAAGTGATTTACTATTAAAGCCTTGCATTCGCAATGATGATTAATAAACCCCAAGGACAATTGCTAAAAGTATGTGGGTTAAACCTAGAATCCCAATGTTTATCCACGGGCAATTGTATGTTGCTTGCTCGAGAGTTGGTACACCTTCATCACTCTTTATAATCTTTCCCAACAGAAAAACAAAAAATATTGCTTACTATCAAGCTTTAAAATGAACCATATGCTTACCTTTTTTGTTTGTTTATTTCTTAATGGAGAAAAATTTATGTCATTTCTTCTTTGTACTGAAATTTTTTGCTAACTCCATATAAAATATTAATCATTAGCAAATAGTTTCCGAGCGAAGCCGCTATTCTTATTCTGCAATTTAATTTTAGAAAATTAATCATTATGAATAAAACAATTTTTTTTATTAAACAAACTAATCTATGTGACAAAATAGACATCTGGCATCACTGCTTACATCTATCTTGGGGTCAATACAGCCATCAATATGAATAAAAACAAAATTCGATAACTTCCATGTTGTTTACAAAATGATTACTCGTGTTTACAGTTTAATATGTTAAAAAAAATGTTGTTGGTTTCCTGCTTTTTTGCAAAAACGGTGTTTAGACTGCAACAATGTGGTGTTACTTTTTTCTTATATTATGATTATTCATAACATAGAAGCGATCAAAGTTCATTATGTTATCGGATAACCTCAGTGACCTACAGTGTTCCATATTGAAAGAAACAAATAATTGTGTATTTACAAAACAAAACGAAACAAAAGAATGGAAAAAAACTGCAGCTGAGCACATGCGTACGTAGTTGCACTTAACAAACTGATGTGCACACTTGTATGAACAGAAAATATAATTGATAATTTTATTGTAAGGATGCCACCAAGCAAAATTATATGCATCTACAAATGTACGTGCGTAACATATGCATTTTAACAAGAGTTGGCGATTTCCTTTCAAAAATAAATTTGTTGGTTTCTGGCGTGCTATGATGATCTAAACTCTAAAGAAGTCTCTAGTGTTGATAAGGTCATTGATTTTAAGCCACTCTGACTTTGTATTTAAAATAATTCTCTATCATATTAAAGCGCTATTTTTCAGAGTTGAAGATTTCAGAAAATCAAAAAGCCTTTTGTACTTAATATGTAAAAATATTAATTTATCTTTTCGGGTTTTACTTCCTGACGCTTTAACTCCAGAACGCATGAACCGATTTCAACGGTTTTGCATTGGTTGGAAAGCTCTCGGGCTCTCATTCACTTTGCGTGTCATTATCAGTGACATGATCCTGGCCACCATAATTTTCATAAATCCCTTATGGGGCCGCAAAACCACAACCACCACGATACTCCGATATAGAGGCCAACCTCAATGATCAGTCAGAGAACTATTAAATGTCTAAAGAGACAAATAATGAACTCTGCGGGTTCACTGATCCCCGTGAAAATAAAGTGGAGCTTCTAGTTGTCCCCAGTTGCACTGAGTCTAGATAGTGGAATATTCTATAAAGACCATATTTATATGCCCCTGGGGGGATTCAACTTCCACAGAGTGTGATTTGTCTTACATCCGCGCCTGACTATGTAGTCTTAATCAGATGGTGGACAAACCACTTGTATAATTTGGAACGTTATACATACGTCCTAGATAGCCGAAGGCATAATTCTAAGCAACAGAACCACCTAGTTGCAACTTTAATGATTCTAGGGCAGGGCTGCAAACCATCACACCTTGCTAAAGAGTTGGAGACTTTCAACACCTGTCCCGAACACATGTCTAGCATGCTCACTAGACTGGATCATTGACTTAGCGTGTCATTATCAGCGAGATGATCCTGGCTACCATAATAACCATTATACTGTTATGGGGCCGCAAAACCACAACCACCACGATGCTTCCATATGGGGGCCAAACTCAATAATCAGCCAGAAAACTATTATAAGTCTAAAGAGACAAATAAAGAACTCTGCGGGTCACTGATCCCCGTGGAAATAAAGTGGAGTTTACAGTTGACCACCTGACTGTCTTCAGGGGACTGGGCTCCCTTTAGACTCCAGTTGCACTGAGTCTAGATAGTGGAATATTCTATAAAGACCATATTTATATGCCCCTGGGGGGATTCAACTTCAACAGCAGGGATTTGTCCTTAAGTTAAACTCTGTAAATTTTGTGGATCGTGGTCCAAAATGCCGAAAGGACAACGTGCAAACATCGGCCGCCACACAAGACATGCAAGCCAGCAACAAGTGCATTCACATACCTTAAGCGTAGAAAGATATTGTTGGCAGGCGATTTCAGGCACACGTTGCCAGTGCAATGCCTGCAGATGAATTGAATGCTTGCCTGAAGGCACCACCTTTGTGAAATAACGTAAAAACATTATCGCTAACCACTAATATGAGAGTTCAACTTCAAAATGATCAAAGCGCAGCAAAATTGGTTGCTGTTGGAAATGGAAAAGTCCCAGTTGATAGCTGGATTAATTAGTCTTACCAACGACGTTTGCCGGTTAAGTCAATGAGCAATTCTCGCCCCAAAGAATAATGATGTACACGCACTGAATTTCACCATTCCATCAATAATCGATAGCGATTTGGTGACACAGAAATCCGTTGATTCCATAACAAATCCCGATGATGCAGTAAATTATCCAACGGAGTTTTTAACTCTTTGGAGTTACCACGATTTCCACCACATAACTTGCAACTCAAAGTTGGTTCAGTCATTATGATATTGCGTAATTTGAATCCACCGCGACTTTGCAACGGTACTCGACTTGCGGTAAAAAGACTTATGCCAAATTTGATTGAGGCAACCATTATTAACGGAAAGTACGCAGGTGTAAATGTATGTATTCTTCGAATACCAATGATTCCGACTAATCTTCCGTTAGACTTCAAACGATTGCAATTTCCGATTCGCCTTGCGTTCGCAATAACAACTACTAAGTCGCAAGGCCAATCGCTTAGTGTTTGCGGGATAAATTTAGAAAATCATTGCTTTTCACATGGGCAGCTATACGTTGCGTGTTCACAATTTGGGAAACCATCCGCTTTATTTGTGTTCACGTCAGACCAAAAAACCAAATATGTGGTTTACCAAAGAGCACTTCAATGAAATGGATAATTTGCGGACACGTATAACGCTTCGATTCAATATTTACTTTGGATTCACTTTCATTTTATGGTCTTTATAGTACGTAATAGCTATCTAGTTCTGTGCAACTGGGGGTATAAAGGGAGCCCAGTCCCCTGAAGACAGACAGGGAGTCAACTGGAAGCTCCACTTTATTTCCACGGGGATCAGTGAACCCGCAGAGTTCATTATTTGTCTCTTTAGACATTTAATAGTTCTCTGACTGATCATTGAGGTTGGCCCCTATATGGGAGTATCGTGGTGGTTGTGGCTTCGCGGCCCCATAATAGTATAACGGTTTTTATGGTGGCCAGGATCATCTCACTGATAATGACACGCAAAGTGAATGATCCAGTCCAGTGAGCATGCTAGACATGTGTTCGGGACAGGTGTTGAAAGTCTCCAACTCTTTAGCAAGGTGTGATGGTTTGCAGCCCTGCCCTAGAATTATTAAAGTTGCAACTAGGTGGTTCAGTTGCTTAGAATTATGTCTTCGGCTTCCTAGGACGCCTGTATGACGTTCCAAATTATACAATAGTGGTTTGTCTACCATCTGATTAAGGCTACAAAGCCAGGTGCGGATGTAAAACGAATCACACTCTGTTCACGATAACCCAACAACCTGATAACCCAATGATATTACGACTTAGACATGTGTAATAATTAAATTGTTTCAACGACTGATACGGTGGGCTATTTGTCGCTTGCGCGGCATATTGTGTATCGGTGTGATATGAAGTTGTTGGGTCTGCTACGGACTGGCGTAAGTATTTGGTGTGCCAGAGAATGATGCTATTGGGCCTGATCCCGGTATGTCGCACGGTATCCAATGAGGTACTACAGGTGCTGGTGGGTACGTCACCTCTTGTTTTGGAGGTTGTGCGGCGCGCTTTGCGGTTTAGACTCAGTAGGGATCTTTCTTTGGCGCATGATGTTGGTATGGATGTTGGTGAACGGGATGCATGGTTCAATGAATGTGTAATGGCTGGCTGATAGAGGAGGTGGTATGAGAGTGTGAATAGTAGAGTTACGTATAAATTTTTGCATGATGTTCGGTGGGTTGGTGACAATCCTGATTTTGGCTTTGGTCTGGGTTTCATCCTCACTGGACGTGATTCTTTGAATGAGTTTTTGTATGCCAGGAACTTGAGTGAGAAGTGATGATGTGATTGTGGTAATGATTGTGAAGTTTGGCTGCATGTGTTGTGCGATTGTCCGTACTATTCGGATATTAGGGATTTCGATGGTATTGGTGTGAGGATCATGGATGGGAGGTATAATGTGGGTGGGGTACTGTCGGTACTTGGCGGTGTGAGTAGGATGAATGTTTTTGTATCTGAGGTGTTCAGGAGGAGGATGAGGAGAAGGAATAGGGTTAGTAGTAGTTAGATTAATTTAGTCTTAGTTTTTAGTTTTAGTTGGTGATTGGCTAGCGGGTGAGATGGGTCTTTGGCTTGGGTATGGATCGGCGGTGCAACTGGTTTAGTGCTGAACGGTTTCATTTTCGTTCCATTTCTGCTTGCCATGGTGTTAATAGCTCCCTGTTTTCATGTGTATGTGTGAGTAGGGTGTGAATGTGTGCATGCGGCTACCAGCTTGGGCTTTTTGGGGCCAACTAGTGGTAACAGTCCGACCGCAGGCTATAATCTGATACCACGGATGGCGAGTTAATTGGGGCTATTCTGCGTTTCGATTCGAATCGAAATTTTCTCCGTCTGGCAGCTTAGGTATTTTGCGTTTCGATTTCCTTCAGTTTCTTTCGATTGTATGTATTCTGCATTACGATCGGAGCTCCGTTATTCTCAGTTGCTTTTTTGTTAACGGAGGGGTTTTCTTTATCTGTGTTTTTTAGTTAAAAAGTTTAAAATTGAAAAAAATGTAAGTAGAAAATGAGATAAAATGTTCAGAAACGATAAAAATGCACATCTGATGTAAATGCACATCTGAGCTAATAATGCAATTAAGAAAATCATTCTTACAGACTGTGCCTAGAAAAAGTTGAAACGATAGCACACATTGTATAACTATCTCGCATCATATCGTTCAATTAAGATTACAGATGGTAGTCGGTTATCATATTTCTTCTAAGAACAGCGATAATAATCTTTGCAGTTTCTGTTCCTTGGCTTGAATGTGGGTACAAATTAAGTTGCCAGACGGCAGTTGCTCCTGGTGGATGCATTTTTTTCCCATATATCTCTAGTCCTAAAGTTTGCAATTTTACTTATAAAATACAGATAGCGCTCGATTTGTAATAATGAAAGCTGTTAAAGCTGCAGTTTTCTTTACCTACAAAACTTAAAAAGTTTATTCTTATTTAGGCATCTTCTAATTTTGTATAAAGACACCAGAAATTACTTGACATCCATTTTATACGAAAATGTTATCATTCAATACAAAATTTTTAGACTCCCCGTGAAATGTTCCACTTTTCGCTTAAATACTCACTATCGTCTTTATGTTAGATCAAGCACTCACTTAGACGGCCGTTGAGATTGTAATCGTTATATTATATTCGCTGGACGCTAACACCCACTTCAAATCTAAAATAGACCGATTAACAAATAAGAGCTTTAACAATTAAAGATTAAATAATTATAGCTTGTTTTTGTAACTTAAGTGAGAAATTACTCACATAAAATAATATAGCGTGAATCATGAATTTTATAATATTTAATAATTTACTTCAGCTAATCCTATACAGAATAATAATTTTACCAAAATTATCGAACATAATAACTAAAACTAAGAAATTAAAATTTAATTCAAATAAACTGTATAGATTTTTCGTCTTAACGCATTTAAGCATTTTTCTTTATTTCAACTGAATAAAATTTAAATTAAACCATATGGCAACTTTGGTTTTATTATTTCTAGTAATTGAATGTTTATTTAAAATTGTAATTGTAATGTTAGTTATTTACATTTTGCTATCGATTACACGTTACAAAGAAGACAATGTTGAAACAATAACAACAAAGTATAGAAAAAATTAAACATAACAATGATTAGTGTCTATTTAACTCCACATGTGTGTGAATAAGAGGTTTTATGTAGTTTGCAGATTTAAAATCTTCTGCTAACTGTGCTTGTTTATTATTGTTATTTTTAATTTTTATTTTAATGGACGTAGCATTTCAGTTATTTATTTTTGTCCCATTCCAATATCCGCCTCTATTGTTTCTTTAATGTTTAGACAATAGAAAATTGATGGCAGTGTTACTTTTACAAATTAAATTTACAAATGACTTTGATGATGATACTAGTGTTGACAGTGGCGGTGATCAAAGTATATTGTAGTATATTGTGGTGGTGGTATTTATACTTATAACAGTCGCCTGCAATAACCTTTTATATGAGTCTTTATATGAGTCGAACTTACGAAATTTTAATCAGAATGTTTACAAATTTATAACAAATAACAGCTGCAGCTAATTAGATTTGAAATTTTGTGTATTTATTTAATATAATAGCGACGAACATAAGTATTTTTCTGTGTGTAAAAAAGAAATCCCAGAACATCAGCGCTCCAAATAAAATTAGATTTTTACCGAAGGCTAAAAACGGCTATTAGTGAATGTACAGCTCCAAAAGTTTGAAGAAAAGCTAAATAACGTAGTCATGTTACACAAAAGCAACTTTTTACTTTATTGATCAGTACAAAGCTCCCCCCAGGGGCATATAAATATGGTCTTTATAGAATATAGCCCAGTCCCCTGAAGATAGGCAGGGAGTCAGCTGGAAGCTCCACTTATTTCCACGGGGATCAGTGATCCGCAGAGTTCATTATTTGTCTCTTTAGACATTTAATAGTTCTCTGACTGATCATTGAGGTTGGCCCCTATATGGGAGTAACGTGGTGGTTGTGGTTTCGTGGCCCCATAACAGTATAATGGTTAATATGGTGGCCAGGATCATCTTACTTATAATGACACGCAAAGTAATTATCCAGTCCAGTAAGCATGCTAGACATGTGTTCTGGACAGGAGTTGAAAGTCTCCAACTCTTTAGCAAGGTGTGATGGTTTGCAGCCCTGCCCTGGAATCATTAAAGTTGCAACTAGGTGGTTCTGTTGCTTAGAATTATGTCTCCGGCTTCCTAGGACGCCTGTATGACGTTCCAAATTATACAATTGTGGTTTGTCCACCACCTGATTAAGGCTACACAGCCAGGTGCGGATGTAAAACGAATCACACACTATCAGTACAAAGCAAAAATTAAAAGAATAAAATTTCACCACCGGATTTTTGAAAATATATTTTTACAACTAAGCAATTATTCTATATTTTGGGGGGGCGTAAATAGAGAAGCCAAGATATGGAAATATACAACGGCTAGTGAAGCTTTTATTTTCTTTAATATTATGAAATGATGAAAGAACAAAACCTATCTGTTTCCTGAATTTTACTTTTAGCATGACTGAGTCAAAGCACACTTTTGAGATAGTAAAGGTTTGGCTCCTAGTATTATGTTGTTTGGTTGTCCTTCGCCAGTAAATGGAATAATATTGCCATTTCCCGTCTTAACTGGCTGGTTTTTATCTGATGGCGTGAGTGTCAAGGACACACACCAAGGGAAATAGATGAATGTATGACATAATTACATCCCAGCAAAAAAGGACGAAGACTAGATATTCTTAAAAATATGGAAATCTACAAAACAAAAACATTCAACAACGACATTATAAACGAACAGGTAAACACGACCTCAGACACAATTTTCACACCATTGAAACTACTCATGCAAACGGGCAAACGAAAAACAACCTCAGACGGACACACGTACCTACATAATAGTAAAAGACGGAGGTATCGTTAAATTCACTTTGCATACAAATGCCAGGTGGCTGGTATTCTGCCTACCTGAATACATACGAACCTAATAACAGAACCGCCTGAACCCCAACACTGACTCACCAGTACAAACTAAACCACAGCTTGAAAATGATGCATTCGCATCGAAAGCGCTCGCCATCAGATAAAAACCAGCCAGTTAAGATGGGAAATGGGAATATTGTTTGGCTCCTACATAATGCTCTCTACCAGCCGTCTACTTTCATTACTTGAAAGTAGGACAATGTTAACGAACATCGTAAAAGAGAAAAGGTGTCGTAGGCAAAGACAACAGCCGGTTTAAGACCCAATTATAATATGCCTAAGTTGGCTTAAGCTAATATTAAAAATTGAACGAAAAGTTGTCAACTGTAATTCATTGAAGACTTTTAGGTGGCTATAATGTACTCACATGAATTTAAAAATTATTCTGCACAGCTGTACATTCGTTTTATTCGTACTTAAAAAAAATAATTTCTTTTCAAATAAATGAAATTTATTAACTTATAATAATCATATTTGCTATACTTAATACTATGCTTATACAAATTTTAAATTTTTGTAAAATAGTTTTAAGAAAATTACGAAAGAAAAATTACACATTTCACTGCTTGTATTATTTGCGCCAAAAGTGCTAAAAAAGGCAACTGTGTGCATCATTGAATTTATAAACAATAAAATATTAAATTTTATTGCAAATTGTGTGTTAAAAAATGGTTATTAAACTCCAAGGTTGAGTCTAGTTTTTCAACTACTGCAAGTAACGAGTACTACAAAATAAAGATTCACATTGTAAAAAAGAAAATATGTTCAATATAAATGCTTTTACCGGGGGGGTGAATAAAAGCTTTTCAAAACCATCATCATGTCACTGTATGGTGCGCTATGTGGTCTAGAAGCGCGGTAACAACTCAATTTTGGCTTATTATTGACGACATGCATATCACTTATACATATAAGGTTTCAACAGGACGGTGCCACAAATCACACAGCCAATGAAATGATCAATTCATTGCATAATTTCACGACAATCAGCAATTAAGTGGCCAGGCAGATCGTGTGATTTACCATCACAGTATTATTTTTTGTGGGGCTATATTAAAAGCAGACTCTATACGGAGCCAACCGAAACAATTTCAGCCTTAAAACTCAAAAACGATTAAAAACTTAATTGAAAGAATCGACATCTGTTGTGGTGGACATTTGCCAGATATCATTTTTCATTCATTAAGGACAGAGTCTATATAGAGCCAATCGAATCGATTTCAGCCTTAAAAATTGAAATAACGCCAAGCTAAACGCATTAATTAAGTTATCTATACGAAATGTGAAGACTTCCTATAAAACTTTGTATGTATTTGTTTGTGGTGTAAAAAACTGTCAAACTCCATTGATGTAGTCTTTTGGTCAAATATTTATACAGTCTCTCTAACCGTCATTAATGTTTAGTTATAATTAAACAAGAGAGAGAAAACATAGAGAGAAATAACGAAAGTAAATGGAATAATTCGATTTCCAACATTTTTAAACTATTCTGGGTGGCAGCTTGGAGAATAATTCTCTTTTGGAGTTTTTAGTATTAAAAATAAATTCAAGTCTTATGAAAACTCAACTAAACACGATGTCTTATGAGCCCAAGAGGTCCCGGCCATCACCCTATTTGTTGCATAGTCGTTAATTACTCTTTTGGAATCTTGTTTAAATCATTTGACTGTCATTTCGTATGTGAGCATCCACTAACTTTAATTTGTTAACAGATTCATTATTGCTGCGAAATTCCTACAATGATCAGACAAAAGGAATTGAAATTCAGGTTCTTAATAAGTCTATTCATATTGAAATGCCAATCTAAGCATAATAATCACCACAGCTAACAAAATGGCTGCCAGTTATTAAGGTGTTGCCAATTTAAAGTTCTATAACTCTATAAAAAAAGACACCGGCTACAATCAGTAGAAAAATACAAGGACCTAGCTACAAGTAAACAGCTAGAATTACCAAAAATAACACTATTATACCGAAAATCAAATTTGAAGCATAAAAAGAAAATATGAAAAAAGAGGAAAAACTCAAATCAAGTGGTTTAACAACATATTGCTGATTTGGAATTAAAATTAAATTTCCAAAAAAATAAAAAGTTTTTTAGGGTTTCTTTTCTTCGCTTCTTTTGTTTGTTTCAATCAAAATATGTATTCTTTTGTATAATGATCCATTGAATACTCTGGAGTACTGTTATAATTTAATACTTTAGCACACACAATGCGCTTGTTACAAGTTCTTCTTATTAAGGAAAAACCAGTTGGTTGTCTGCCACAATTGTAGACTCATAATTATGTTAGAGAGACCAACAAACAAACACACACTTTTGCACATAAACAGTCATGGTATGAATAAATTGTTGAAACCAGAAAGTGATTTGAAGTGTTGTTTTCATGTCTCGTATTGTGTGTCAGTCAGTTGGTAAAGTAACGTTGATTTTAATTTTAAACTTACTTTAATATTAACAATTCAAGCCGCTCGTCCGCTCGTCATCATCGACATTTAGCACACATGCCAAAATCCGCTTGTTTCGTTCGTTGGCTTGATTGACAACTGCAAACGGCTAAAGAGATGTTTTGTTTGCTAACCACCAACCACTCCCCTTTCAACTATTGTCTACACTTCCTTTTCTAGTACGAAAGCATCACCTTAGACGTGTCTGAAATACAATCTACAATAATTCTAAAATATAAAAACGTCTGTCCAATCAACCGATATTCAAAAACTACTTGTATCATATCTCTGCCACATCCTTTTCATCTTATACTCCAGATTATCTAACTAAGATCGAAAGCTTTTGTTGGTAAACTAGTTTATTTTCTTCATTTTCCTTATGCATAACCAACCGTTAAGCTAAACTAAATATTTTGCATATTGATGATCGATTGTTTATGTAAAAGTCAATTTAAAGTCGGTGCTGTGGCAACTTCTTTACTTTTCAATTTATACGTATACGAGGCACACAAACAAACAAGCAAACAAACAAACAAACAAACAAACATACTTATGTTTTTACAGACAGAACGGCAAATATGCAAAGTGAATGACTGACGACAATCAACAGTGGAGTAAACAATCCAAAGAGCAAACAACTCAGCGGGCAGCTTGTCTGTTATGGCACTTGTTGTTTTTTCCTTCTTCTTCTGTTTTCTTTGAAATATTTTTAAAATCATTTAACATTTCACTTTTATTTTCACTGAGCTTTTGTATATTAAACACAATAACTGACTAACTGTATGAATGTTCAATATTATTTATTTGCTACACTTGAAAAAATAAAGGTATAACTGTCCGGTGCAAAATAAACTGACATACGCTTGTTTTTTTTAAGAGAAGTAGCACTTCAGGCAACAATTTCTATTTAGTCAAGTACCGTGCTGCATTCTTAACGAAAGGGATAGAGAATAGATGAAACAGGTGGTGAAAGTAGAAGGATAGTCGGAAATTAACTGCCGTAAAAAAGACAGTAACAGCGACCAGTGACTATGCCTTCATCGCTGAGCAGCCCCACCGACAGTCAATTTTTATTTTTGTAGTGAAAAAAACCAAGGTCTTCGTTGGGAATCGAACCCACAACCCCCATGCTTACAAGCCAGTACACTACCTACTAGCCTACAGGGGCACCTACGCTATACGTAGGTGTTTATACGCTTGTGCAATTTGGCTACTGAAATTATTTCTTTGTGGCCAGTTATCTTGTCAATGTTATATTGACAGAGTTGAACAACGCACAAACTACGTAGACTTTAAATAATTGCAGTCTTTAGCACTGACGTTGCACAGAGTGTGATGCAGATTAACGTGAGTAACTAGCCTAAAAGTCATAGCCTGATGGTAGCCTCGCAATGCGTCTACCAGCACCTTAAGCGAACGTATCCTTAAGCACATAATGCTTACTTCTCCATTGTGAGACTATCTAATTCATTGTCGGCAATCTATAACGAATGCAACAGTGCATAGAATCGAGGGCTCCGGGTTAAACCACAAGTACTACGTTGTTCCCTGAAGTACCTCACCAATTATCATTACAGAGATCGTAATCCCTGTCCACTATTATTTTCTGAAATTTCTTATCTCTGCATTTCAGAGCTCTGCAAGCCGAAGTGTTTAGTGTCGCCTTATACGCCAAAAGCAATAACGTCTATAATCGGGCATTCCAAAACCAAATATAACTCCATTAAGTGACGTTTAGATGCTGATAAGGGCATTGTCAAGTTAAAGCTTAAGAAGCCAAGCGCCAAAGTATTAAATACGTAACACTCCGTGTTTTTCAGTAATCAATTTCCCAAAGTCAATACTTGATATTTCTTCCGTTTTATTTCAACATGCGTCAAACTAATACAACCCTGTGTAAAAAAAATAAAAATAAAAGAAGGAATGAAAATGCATAAATCAAATATTCTTAAAATCATATAAAATTCTAAACTAATTAAATTAGGCTGCTTTAGCTTAAGCCATGTTTGCAAATTGTCAAAATTGGGCTCAAGAGAAGATTGCCGTTGATCTCGATTTTTATAAACGAATTTTCTTTAACGATGAAACAAACAAAATTGTTGAATGGATACGTCTAGGTTGGTAGCCTGATTGGTCTGTATTTATTTTAAAACTATTGAGTTTTTTTAGACAACATCTTAGCCAGATATTTTTTTTAAAGAGAAGTAGCACTTCAGGCAACAATGCCAATTTAGTTAAGTACCGTGCTACATTTTTTAGGATAGGGATAAAGAAGAAATGAAACAGGTGGTGAAAGTAGAAGGATAGTCGGACATTAACTGCCGTATAAAGACAGTAACAGCGACCAGTGACTATGCTTTATCGCTGAGCAGCTCCACCGACAGTCAATTTTTATTTTGGTTGTAAAAAAAAAACAAAGTCTTCGTTGGGAATCGAACCCACAACCCCTACAGGGGTTTATAATATTAATAAGACTTTTGAGTCTTATTAATATTATAATCCCAGAAAATTATCTGTCGAATAAAGTAAATTTCGTGTCATTTAAACAAATTTGCCATTGCTGAATTTTATTTTAAAGATTTATACCTCTGCTAAAAACACTCTTTAGAAGGACACGACAGCTTTTATTTATATATTTGGCGTACTATTGGGTTTTTCAAAAAGAATATTGTTTTTCAATTGTGGCAACATCAACAACATGATAGATATGCCATTTAGTTCGTAGTAGTATTCGTAGTAGATACATTGGCAATTATTACAATGAAATCAATTTCACACGAAAATCGCTTAAAATTCACCATGAAAATGGTGGTTCTGTTAAAGTTACATTTCATAAAACTCTTGATATTTTCGAACAACATAATCGTCCTTCTGAGACCACTATTAAGAATTTGGTCGTTGAATGGTCATGTGCGATGGGGTCATTCAGCTAAAAACATCGCAGCCTTGTGCCACACTGTTGAAGCAGATCAAAATTTGTCAATTCCTCGACGCTTTCAATAATTGAGGTTATCCAAAACCACCACATGGCGAATATGGCGTAAGGATTTTACTTTGAAGCTCTACAAGGTTCAACTGGTGCATGAATTGAAGCCGACCGACTATTCACATCGCCGTAGATTTGCTCACTTCATTTAGAAATAACTAGCTGGTTTTTCTAAAAAATATTTTTTTTAAATGAAGCCCATTTTCACTTGTCAGGGTACGTCAACAAGCAAAATTGCCGCTTCTAAAAATCCAAGAACATTTATTGGGATGTCTTTGCGTGCTCAGTGTGTCACTGTTTGGTGTGGTAATTTTTTTTTCGAAAATGAGGCGATAATGGGATGCTAATAACTCAGTTTTGGCCTATTTTTGACGATGTGGATATCACTGACATGTGGTTTTAATAGGACGGTGCCTATTAAACGGACGGTGCCTATCACACAGTCAATGAAACCATCACTTTATTGCAAACCAAATTTCCCAATCGCATAATTTCACGACAATCAGTAGTTAAGTGGCCAGCCAGATCGTGTGACTTAACACCATTGGATTATTTATTGTAGGGCTATATTAAAAGTAGAGTCTATACCAAGCCAATCGAATCGATTTCAGCCTTAAAACTCAAAAGTAATTAAAAACCTTAATGAAAGAATCGACATCTGTTGTGGTGGACATTTGCCAGATATCGTTTTTCATTCATTAAGGACAGAGTCTATATAGAGCCAATCGAATCGATTTCAGCCTTAAAACTTAAAATCTATCATGTGATTAACGACATCGTTTCGCCATTTTGCCAAAAAGTGATGAAAAACTTTGATGAAAGAATTGGCATCCGTTAGCATGGTCATGGTGGACATTTGCCAAATATCATTTTTCATTTATAATTGCCGAATTTTTCTCTACAATGCAAATTTGAAATTCTTGCTGAAAAACCCTTTACAGTATTTCTTTTTTCCTGAAACGTAAGGGTATTTAAAGATATGCTGCTATTATGTTATGGGCATAACTGAACGACATACATGATCGATTGATTTAATGAAAGAATCGACATCTGTTTTGATGGACATTTGCCAGATATCATTTTTCATTCATAATTGCCGAACTTTTCTTTTAATAATAGAATAAAAATATGAATCATCAAAATTTTTAAGTATTTAAAGGATAATTATCGGTGGAAAAGCTATTGTGTTTGTTTACAATTAAAGAATTTTCTAAGAAATTTTATGTACACAAAACAACAATAGCAGGCTTTAGTAGAATTCCATGAACTAAGATAACCAATTAGAAAACAAAAACAAGTAGTAGAGAACAAGAAGGCGCATAAGCAAACAAACACCTACACTGAATAACATTACTCACAACTATATGTGATAACGTTAAAGTAGAGTTTACGAGAAAACACTAGAACTCAAACAGAATATAAAAGCTCCCTCTCTTGGGTAATAGCACAGTTAAGGTACAACGGCTTTTAGGCATTAAAAGGGCAAAGTTACCATCGTATATTTTTATGTGTATAAACACAAATAAATAAATAAATCGTGCAATATAATTTAAGACTCTAAAGTGCAGTGTATAATTATTTCGCAATGAAATAACTCAATAAATTAAACGTTTATTTAAGAAATATATGTAACAATATAATTATTTAAATAACTAAATTTATGCAAAACTCGGTTTTAGAATTAGTTGTACCCGTTTTTCAACAATATTTTTTTTTTAGTGTATTCAAACCAGCATTATTAATATTAGTTATTTTAAATAGCTTTCGTTGTTAAAGTTGAAAAGAAAAAAAAACTATAATAGAAAATCCATGCTTAAGTTGAAAAAAATGAAATATATACAGCCATCCCCCGCTTTACACGGATTATAGGTTCCATAAAAAACCGTGTAACTCGAAAAATTCACTCTTATGTGGAAAAACCGTGCTAAACGAAAATCACTGTAAAAAAGCATTTTTTTTGTCAGTTTTTAATATGATGAATAACAAATACATTGAACCAAAAATAAATATTAATATATATTGTAATATCAAACACATTTAATAAATTATAAGAATATTAATTTATTTCAATAATTAAACAAATATAAAAAAGTCTATTTTAAATATTGCATTTTCTTTATACATAAAAAAATAAAATAAATAAGACTTAACATTCTATTTTCATTCAAATTTAATTAAATTTAAAAATTTGTACAATATCACTTTCATCGCTAGACCACACTATCTCATTAGATTCTTTCTCCATAGATTTTGAGCTTCCATGAGATTTTGCAGTAAAAAAATCCGATATGAGCAATTGCGATTTATTTTTAGTCATATCATCGTATACCACTTCGTGTTGAGATAAAACTTGGTTAACATCTCGTTGAAATTTAAGAACTCGTTCAATATTCGTATCGTGTTTTTGCTCACCTTTTAATTGTAGACTATGTAAAGAGTGTATTTGCTTAAAGCGTTCGAACCAGCCATGACTTGCTTGGAAAGTGACCTGATTTGACGGCAACTGATTCTCGATTTTCTCTTAAATTTTTAAGGCCTTATTTTTTATGGAGTTGGTATCGATAGGAATTCGTTTTTGGTTTTGATCTTTTAGTCAGATTATCAAAGCCTTCTCCATATTTTCCATGGCAACATTTCTACAATGAGAAGTTGTCGTAAGACTTGTAGAATGTCTACACTTTTGGGTCTTCGTTTTTTTTTATTGTTCTTATTGCAGCTTCCTTCATAGAATAAAAATTAGCAACATCTGTTATTCTTTTTATTGCGGAAACGGTTCAAAATTTCAATTTTGGTTTGTAAAGATATAACCTTTCTTTTACTCGCTAGTTTTTTATTTCTATCTTTTGCCATTGTCAAACTATAAAATTTTTTATAAATTACAGATTTGGTAAAAAATAATTTTTGAATAAATTTACGCTATCAATTATGTATAAACACTAATTATAAACAAAGTTTAAAATCAATGATACTCTTTGTTTTGGTATTTTAAACAAACTAGTTTATACACACATAAAATTTATTTTTGATTATAAAACGGGAGTTACCATCCTATCTATTTACATCATATACATAGACTACTAAGAATTCGTTACTGTAACATACATTTTTTAGTGTTGCAGAAATAAGCAAATTATAGTTTACAGACCAACCTTAACAACGGCGTAAAGCGTAAAAATCTCTAGCGCGTAGCGTTAACGCTTCAACGGCAAATCTAAATAAGAGCGTAACGTTCTGTCACGAACAGTAATGTAAACTTATCAAGTTAATTAAAACTCGGTAAATAGAAATGAAAAAATAAATAAAATCGCTAGATATACCTAAAAATAACTAGAATGGTATTACTGTTTTAAAATGCCATTTTTAATTTTAAAGTAAACAAAAAAAGTGAAACAAAGAAGTGAAAGAAATAAAAAAATATTTAAAAGAAATGGAGTTGTTAGAAGATTTGGAGAATTTATTACTATTAAAAATGATGCAATGTAGAGGACGGGAAGGCAATAAAGAAAGATTTAAAAGCCGTGATTCATTGGGGTTTTATTCCACAGGAGTCAATATCTTAATAGAAAAAAACCCGGATCTATTTCAAAAATCTACCAGGGTCAATCATATGCAATTTAAAATATTGTTGAATCTGCTGGAACCGTGGCTTAGAAAATGTTCCTATAGAAAGCCTATTGAGCCTGAACAGAGGCTATACATAAACTTAAAGTAAGTAAGTAAATTCAGACCAATAATTGTGTACTCATTTTTCTATAATACCTAGCTTCTTGGGTCATGGATGTTCTCTCCATGTACTATCAATGAAGTTTAGAGTAGACCTGGAGACGGCCAGATCCATAATTTTGGAAACCTGCAAAATATTGTGGCGTGTACTTGCAAACAATTATTTTAGCCCGCCTAATATCGAAGAGTGGAATAAAGTTTCTGGAGACTTTTTAAACGCCACTGGATTACCAAATTGCTTAGGAGCAGTAGATGGCAAGCATGTCAGAATATCTTGTCCGCCTAAATCTGGATCACAGTATTTTAATTATAAAAAATTCAATAGCATAGTAAGTAAAGCAATATTTTTGACATTACATAATTTATTAGGTAAATTAGTTACATATAAAATTTCATAGGTTTTACTAGCAGCTTGTGATAGTAACTATAGGTTTACTTTAGTGGACGTTGGTGCAAATGGCAGTCAAAGCGATGGTGGAATTTTTAGAAATTCTGAATTTGGAAAAAAAATTTTAAATAAAACACTAAATGTTCCTGTAGCAAAAAATTTGCCTGGAACAAATATTTCACTACCACACTTCTTCGACGCAAATGCAGCATTTCCCTTAAAAGAGAATATAATGAAACCCTACGCTAAAATTACCGACAACACAAAAGAGAGGTTTAATAAAAAAATAAGTTCCGCATTGAAATTGTTTTTAGTAAAAGAATTTTAACATAAATTGAAATTCAAAATTCATTTTTTATATATTTATTACAGGTATCTTAGCTTCCCGTTGGAGAGTTTTAAGAACGTGCATGTCCTTTATGCCGAAAAATGCTAAAAAAGTATTTATAAAAAAGTTTTATTTTCTTCACACGTTTATGTATGTATGTTCTTTTTAGATAGTTTTAGCAACGGTAGTGCTCCATAACTTCCTTCAACTTTATATGATAAATGCCAAAGATACAGAGGATACTGAAAACCAAAATTTGAGAAGCGTGACAAGAACTGATCTGCATACAGCAAATACATCTTCGCAATCAGCTCTCAACTTAAGAAATTTATTGTGCCAATATCTAAATTCAATTTAATTTTTTTTAAAATTTATTATTTAACCTGCGTAATATTTTTACTTATGATCTGTGAATTATTTGCTTAGTCCTTATATTTAAAAAATTAACTGAAGTCACTATTTTTAATCTACTTTTAATTTCCAAAAACCAATTATTATATTTAAGTTTAAGAAACTAACTGTGATGTTTAATAAATAGAATGAAATGTCCACTTAATTCCGGTTCACAATTTTTTAATTACATAAAATTCATTAGAAACGTTAACACAGCGCAAATTGGAACAGTTGCATACTGCGAACACATCAAGCCATACAGCCCTTAATTTAAGAAATAAACTGTGCGATTATTTAAGTTTTTAAAAGAAAATATACTTTTATTTTTATTCGACCTTTTTTTTAAATTGTATTAAATATGAAATAATCTTTTAACGGTCTTTTTAAATAATTTAACGATTTTATTTTTTTTCGATATTTCGCTTTCCTGTGGAAAGCTTCTTCAGGAAATTATTTTTTATATTTAACAAAAACAAAAAAAAAATAAAAAATAATTTCCTGAAGAAGCTTTCCACAGGAAAGAGAAATATCGAAAAAAAATAAAATCGTTAAATTATTTAAAAAGACCGTTAAAAGATTATTTCATATTTAATAAAAGAAAATATATTTATTTATTTTATTCATTTATTGTTATAGTCGTAACTTAAAACTAAAAACAAACAACATAGCAAATTCAGGCAAATATAAGGCACAGATAAGCAAATAGCTTACATAGTTTTAGTTTTTGTAAACTATTTTTTGGTTGACGAGTTTTAGAATTTCGACTTGAACATCATCTTCTTCCTCTTCCCTCTCATCTAATCTGTTAAACTTTTCTTTTAAAATTTCAAAAAAGTTTAGGTATTTTTCGTTACTTGTAGATGTTGGTGGTTCCTCATATTTTTTTTTTCATAGCCATTAGAACCTCCATAAAAAGGTCATCATTTCTACTTTTTCGGGTTGGCTGGTATCATCGAGCAGCCACTCCACACTTGTGTCCACATCTTCATACATATTTACACTTGTACTGAAATAAACAGAACGATATTTCAGAACTATTTTCACTTTTAAAAGTATTAAATAAAATTTTTACCTTGCAGGCTCTACAGATTCTGCTAAAAAACTCAGATTTTTCATATACTTCCACGGAGTTCCAAGTTTTTGTGAAGAGCCAGCGGGAAGACTTTCGACCATTTTTTGCCTTCTATACCTGTCCCTCAAGCTTTTCCACTTCACTTTGCATTTTTTGACTAAATAAATTTTAAATTGGACGTATAAATTATTCGAGAATAATAAAGGTTGTTTAATTACCTGACGTATTACACTGATTTCCAATATCCTCCCAAATTATTTTTTTATGCTTGATGTCTTTATATTTGCTATCCCTTTTGTCGTACAGGCATGGATTCTGATGAACCAGCTCTATAATTTGTTCACAAATATTCTGTTTAAAAAAAGAAAACAAAAATTATATCACACTATATTTTATTGAAAAGATTTACTTACCTCCATTTTTTTATTACAAATATATTTTTTTGCAACTAACTTCACTTCAACGCTTTGTCAAAATCGGATTTTCCAATCGCAAAGCGTTGCCGTTGCGTTGCCGCCGCGTTATTTCGGTATGCTACATACAAAATGTATGGGCATGAGAACTTTTGACAGCAAAAAAACGCTTTACGCAGTTGTTTAGGTTAGTCAGTTAGTGTTTATAATTTCCTGTAAATGCAAAATTAATAAATTTCCTTAAACACTTTTTAATTTTCAAAAACCGTGTAAGATCGAAAAAGTGTAAAACGAATGCCGTGTAAAACGGGGGATAGGTGTATTTAGATTTGTGTATATGTTAACTAACTGTTAGATAAGACTTGTCTTAAAAGCCACGTTTTGTATTTCTATAATAACGTTGATATCTCTATACGTTTTTGTATGTGTATTTGTATTGTTATTAGCGGGTTTTATTATAAACTGCTGTAACTTGTTTATTAAATTGGTATAATTAAGATATTTTTAAATTCCATTAAATTCCACTATTAATAAATAAAAATTAAAAAAAAAACAAACGATAATTATATCCGATAATAATGTTCACTTGTTATACGCTAAAATTAAAAGTAACGGCATTTGAGCTGGTGTTGAAATAGATAATTTATATAAAACGTTCGATTAAAATATTTTATATAAAATTTACAACTAGTTGTTTTACTTTATGATCTAGTTAATCTTAATTATGTAAATAATACGTTCTTGCTTTTATGTCATTTATGCTTAATTGGGGTCAAATTCGATAGATCTGTTACGAAAGATAAAACAAGATGTTGTGTCATTTCTTTCTGTGTTTGCTGATTGTTTGTTCGGTATGAATGGCGAGCGCTTTCGATGTGAAGACATCATTCTCAAGCCGCGTTCTAAACTTTACCCTCTACGAAATGTTTCCGTGTGTTTTCTTCTATTTGTAAGCTAATTAGACCCTTGCACATAGAGGTATTTCAACGATCTGGGCGGCCAAAACCCCAAAAGTCAAAGTAGGAATAATATTGAAAAAAAAAATAGTCACTGCGTTAAAGACATTCCAAAGAACATGAGACAACAACCAAAATTTTTTTTCCGCGCATCACGCGCACGTACGAGCAGTCGAAAGTTGAGTGTTTCACAGAATTCTCATAATAGAACTGGGTTCCCTTAGAAAACAACCGGTTTTCATCGTAAATATTAGCAAAACAAGTTAATCGCACAAGGAAATAATTATGGATCCCAGTACTTCAGATAATGGACTTATGATTTTTATTTTACAACATATAATTAGTCATATCAATGCTGATTTTTTTATTGATTGAAAGCACTTTTTAAGGTGTCAACTTAAACATTTTGGATCTCAAAAGCTTTTTTTTTCTGTCACTTGAGTTTTTGCAAATAATAAAACTAACTTTGAAAATAAAAAGAAATCGTTGTTGTCTATGTCGAGTTCGTGTGCATATTGTTTTTATTAAAGAAAAACAGAAATTATTTATCATTGTTTCGGAAGACAAGATGGTGAAGCGTAAAACTCTTTTCAACAAAATGAACAGTTCAGGTGTGCCTTCTACTGATGGTAAGCTAAAATGTTGACCTGTACCCATGGCATCCTATGACTATAACGTTGCACAAAATTTTGGTTCATGGCGCAATTGTAATTGGAAAATCTCTGTTACCTATAGGACAACTTTCGGAGGAGGCGGCAGAAATTCGTAATAAGCATTTCAGAAGTTATCGGCAAGACTTTGCAAGAAAATTTTCTAGACAAAACTGCAATGAAGATATATTTAATCGCCTTCTACTTATTTCGGACCCTTTGTTAAGCTGTATGAGAGCAATAAAGAATAGAAATACTAACCCGTTCTTGCCAGAAGCAATATCAATGTTCATATCTGACGAGCCATATACAAATGATTATTCTTCAGAGAGCGATGCAATATTCAACTAAATGTTTTCTTAATCTTTTATGTTGTTTTTGTTATTTTGTTTTCAATAAAACATGTTCATTATATATTCTCATCATTTACATACCATTTCTTTTTTTTTATTCATTACTTTTGAGTACGTATTTATTCCAGCATTTTGGTTTTATTAAAAGTTCATTAACTCAGTCAATTTTTAACGGATGTTTTAAACCAAAGTTGCATTTTACTCATAAATAAACATACTTTAATATTACAGTCTTAAATTATACGGTTTCTAAATGAAAAAATGTGTAAAAACATCTCCAAACTTGAAAAATACCCAATTTTTTTTTTGCAAAACTTAGTTTGCTGGAGGAATACACACAGATGTCTCAATATTACTTAAGTATCATTTTCATATCTTCGAAATGGCTTAGTTTCTTCTTTCTAAATCCACTGAGAAATTCTAAATCGGTTGATATGCAACAAAGTTACTAGCTTATATGTGCAAAAGGGCAGAAAACCCGGTTTTTTACCCGTAACTGAATATTTTAGAGAGTTTCGCAAATTTCAACGACACAGTCTTGTTGTACTCGACCAGATATTTACATTTAAGCACAAAAATAATTTTGGCCGCCCAGATCGTTGAAATACCTCTATGTGCCTTGTAACTAAATAATCCGAAATCAAATTTTTCATCAAGCTGATGCCTGAGCTTTCATTGTATTTAAATTGATTCACTTTAGGAGTACTTCTTAAAGTTGTACAGTCGCTACAGTGTACAGTGACTAACTAAGTTTGATTCGCAGAGGTATGTAATCAATATTTCAGACAGAAAAGTCTCTTAGCATCAAAATAATATGCAATTTAAGAATTTAATACTTCTGTTTAGATCACCCGGTATAAGTTCCTAAACTCACAGTGCAACTTTTAAAAAGTGACTCTTATTTAGTAGTGACTGAGATATACTACCGAATATTCAAGTTGCGATATGTGTTAAGTATTCCTCATACTGTCTACCTTAACTAAGTACAATATTGTAGTTTGTACACACTGTACAAACACAATTCTTACATCTGTACTTTTATTTTTAAGACACACTGTAAATATATTTTTATTCTTCAACATCAGCATAATTTTATTTGACCATGAACTTGGTATCAAATAATGCAAATTATTTTTATTATTCATGGGAAAATTGATTGAATGTAATTATGCTGAATAGACATAATTTTAGTATATAAGCCGTAACTATTTGTTCAATAAAATTAATTATATTCGTAAGGTAAAAGAGAAGAACTTCATTTAAATCAATCGGCAGCAGTGCTAAGAGAATACTGAACCTATTAAAATCGGCATTATTATGCTGGCAGTAAGCGGCAGCAGTGCTAAGACAATACTGAACCTTTCACAACACCTCACACAACCGGACACTATAAATTGATCATGCCAGTTAGGATTACATTCTTCCTTCAAAACTAACTCGTCCCCTTTCACTACAGTATGGTCAAATCTTTATAGCTGATATCAACGTAACTTTTAAAATCTATAAAATAGCACGCTATATAAGGTCATCTTGAAACTTTACAATTCTTTATAAAATGTATTACTATATAAAAGGTGTTTTTTAAGCTAGATAGAACTTTAAATTGTAAAAAGTAACACAAAAAATGAAATTTTGATGAAACATTTTTTTTATTTGTTTCAGTATACTCTGACAAATCATCATGAATAGACTCTCGCTTGAACAACGCTACGAAATTATCCAAATTTACTTTGAAAATCAGTCGTCGATTCGCGCAACTTATAGACGACTTCGTCATATTTATGGCGTACCTAATCGTGCATCTGAACAAGCCATTCGTCGAACTGACGATAGATTTCGTACCACATACTCTCTAGAGGATGCAATAACACCAACACGTCGAAGGAATGTGCGTACTGAAGAGAATATCGCCGCTGTAAACGAAAGTGTGGAAGAAGATCCAAATTTATCAATTCGTCGTCGGTCGCAGGAATTGCGGCTCTGTCCGTCCACTACGTGGAAAATTTTGCGCAAAGATCTCGGCCTACACCCGTATAAGATCCAGCTGGTGCAGGAATTGAAGCCACGAGACCATTATATTCGTCGTTCTTTCGCCGATTGGGCTCTAGAGCAGTTGGCAATTGACCCGTTGTTTTATCGCAAAATTGTGTTCAGCGATGAGGCGCATTTTTGGCTTAACGGGTTTGTTAATAAGCAAAATTGCCGCATATCGAGTGAGACCAATCCACAACAGACCCTACAGACTCCATTACATCCAGAAAAATGCACCGTTTGGTGCGGTTTTCACGCTGGTGGCATCATCGGTCCTTATTTCTTCAAAAACGAGGCCGGAGCTCGCGTTACGGTCAATGGAGATCGTTACCGCACCATGATCAATGATTTTTTGTTTGAAAATATGGATGACATTGATCCGGACGAGATGTGGTTTCAACAGGATGGCGCTACGTGCCATACAGCGAACGCAACCATCGACTTATTGAAATCAAAATTTGGCGATAAGTTGATTTCGAGAAATGGACCTGTCAATTGGCCTCCAAGGTCGTGCGATTTGACACCACTCGACTATTTCCTGTGAAGTCACTGGTTTATGCTGATAAACCAGCAACAATTGACGCCTTGGAGGACAGCATTGTTCGTGTTATTCGTGACATACGCCCAGCAGTGCTGGAAAAAGTGGCCCAAAATTGGACGTCCAGAATGCGCTTCGTCAAGAACAGCCGCGGTGCCCATATGCCCGAAATCATTTTCAAATGTTAATGTCACGTATTGATCCTTCGAATAAAAAAGAAATTTTGATTACAATTTAATTTTTTGTGTTATTTTTTACAATTTCAAGTTCTATCGGGCTTAAAAAAGCACCCTTTATATCCATTAAGAAACTACGTATATCTCTTAAGAATGAAATGGTGAATTTGGCTTCACAAAATAGGAGGACGAGTGCATCGCTTAACAAAATACCGTTATCGGCTTGCTCATTATGATATATGTAAAATCTCCCACCCAAGACGAATTGAAATAGGAGTATAATAATTGCTTAAAAAAGATAAAATAATATGTTACCCTATGGTGTCTACTACAACGGTTGCTGCCTGCTAAGGTTCACTTGTAACTAAATTGGTTTTCAATGTTGACTCCGTTTGATCCCTTAGCGCCCTTCTTTTTTTTCTAATAGTCTTTTGTGCATGTTCAATAAAAAAAATGTATAAATCAACCCTTCTAAATATATTTGGGATCTATTTAATTGTAATTAAATAAAATTCATTTAATTCGGTAGACAACATGTTCCTTAAAATATATATAATTAATATTGCTATTCTCCGTCCTAACTGCCATGTTTGTAGTCGAAGGCAAACGCTTTCCATGCGAATGCATCATTCTCAAGCCAAATGCATCATTTCGATGCGAATGCATCATTCTCAGTGTCGGTCTGCCTGAACGCCAACACTGATCTGTTGTTAGGTTCGTATCATCTATTCAGGTAAGCAGAATGCCAATCACCTGACATTTGTATGCAAAGTAAATTTATCGATACCTCTGTCTTTTATTATTATCTAGGGACGTGTGACCGTCTTAGGGTGTTTTTCGTTTGCTGGTGTGAAGATTGTGTCTGAGGTCGTATTAACCTTGTTTTGTTTTTTGCTAGGATGTTAGTAATGTCATACATTCATCTATTTCCCTTGGTGTGTGTCGGTGAGTGTCAAGGTGTAATGCAAAGTTGGAATCTTCTCTTTTCCGTTTGTATGAGCGTATGTGTTCTGTAAACCTTGTTTTTAGTGTTCGTCCAGTTTGCCCAGTTTGTTTGCAGGTACAGGTAAGTCTGTATACCCCGTTGGAATTAAATTTGTTAGTTGTTTCTGTCGTTGTTCTGAGATTATGTCTCAAGGTGTTTCCACTTTTCAATGCTGTGAGTATTCGGTCTTTGTGAAAAAGGTTACATAAACCTTGCTTTTCAGATAACCCCACAAAAAGAAGTCCGGACCGTGGAGGCCAATCAACATCAGCATTTCGTCAAACAACTTGTTGTGGAAAGAGTTTACGCAGTAATTCTATTATAACCCTGGCTGTATGCGATGTGGCATCGTCTTGTTGATACCACGTATTATCAAGCCCAAAGCATGCTGTTGTGGCGTTAAAAAGTTTTCAAACATATCACGATATCGCTCACCATTCACAAGGACCGCTATGTCGTTTTCATTTTAAAAGAATGAATGATTCCTTCTGACCAAATTGAATCTCAGACTGTCACTTTTCATAGATTTAAAGGTGATTGTTGAATAAATTTAGGGTTTTCCATTTGCCCACAACCGACTATTCTGCTTATTCATGAAAATCGGGGTTGTTAAGGGCGAGCTGTAACAAGCTATTGGCAAATGTGCGGCGGCGTAAGTGGTCTTGTGGAAGAAGCTCTTCCACAAGTTCTTCGAAAACTAAGCTCCTGAGCACAGCGTCGAATTAAGGTTGATGGTTTGTATTGAGCACTCCCTTTTGGGGGCACATTATAACCAAATTTGACGAGGGTCGACGTAAAGCCGTACCCAAATAAAAATACATAATAAGTCTTTATGGATCACACAACTATCTAGACTTGTGTCTTGCGGGGGTAAAAGGGTAAAAACCCAGGCTAGTAAAAGCCAACTGGACAATCCACTATATTTCTACGGGAATCAGTAAATCCCCAAAGTTCCGCTATTTGTCTCTTTAGGCAGTTAGCTGTTCTCTGACTGATTTTTGAGTTAGGCCCTTTTGGAGTATTGTAGTGGCTGTGTATTTCGAGGCCCTCGTTTGAGTTTGTGGGTCGGATCATTTACAAAGAACACAATGAATGGTCCAGGTCCAGTGAGTATGAATGCCGTCGTGTTCTTAATTATATTAAGCTTCATGCGTTCTGGACCAGGAGTTGGGTAGTGTCCAACTCTTTAGCAAGGAGTTAAGGCTACGGCTACGGAGGATATACGTATCCAAAGGCCTTCTAGGGCGAGGATGACGTTACATTTCATCCACAGTGGTAATGGTCCACCATCTGATTAAGGGATAGAGAAGAGATGAGACAGGTGGTGAAGGTAGAAGGATAGTTACGGAAATTAACTGCCTTCATCACTGAGCAGGCCCACCGACAGTCAGTTTTTATTTGAAAACCAAGGTCTTTGTTGGGAATCGAACCCACAACCCCCATTCTTGTAAACTAGTACACTACCTACTAGCCTACAGGGGCACCTAAGCCCTTGAGCAACAGTAATGTTTTCAGCCGATCTTGCAAAACGTTGTGGTCCATACGAAATCGTAATCATTTACTACACGATAAATAGTGCGTTTTGTTGACACGTTAATTCTCCCAAAAATTTTACGCAACCTTTTCATGGTCACATGTAGGCTTATCGAATATTTTTCCATATTCTCTTTGCAAAATAATAATAATACTGATAATGGATATTTGTTTTTCAAATGTTATCCATTAGTCTTGTAGTCATACAAAAATGAATAATATCTGCCTGCCAGTTTTTTGCAAAAACTAATAAATCTTCTTTTTCGTCGGTTGTATGGAATGGCCCTAGCTAAGAATAATAGAATAACACACAACTGAAATATTCCGATGAAAAGAGGCTAGAATTCAAAACGAAAAAAAAAATAAAATAAGAAATAAAGAAAATTTAATATCATTTTAAGCAAATTTTTTCTGCTTGTGTTGACAGCAAGAAAATTTTACATGGCACATAGCACAGATATGTATTGCATTTGAACTTTAACTTCCAATATAAATTGGGGCTTGTTGGTTTTCTAAATATTAAGTTACGAATCTAAAAATTCATAAAAAATTTTTAACTGCGTTGACGCACGTGCACATGAAGCCTACGTGAGTTTAAACAAGTATCTTCATCTAAGAGAGTGTCTGTGTGTGTGTGTGTGGTTTACTTGACTTGAATTTACCAGTATTTCTTTTTTGTCTCTCTGCCAAGGAGATTTAGAGATACGGTTGCAGAAAATTTGCCAAAATAAAAAAATAAATTGTTGCCTCAATAACTTTAACGAATGTAACTGACCTCTTTTAACCCAACAATTTGCAATTAAAACGTCTTATCATATTTAATTATTTGATTTTTTTTTATATGTAGTTGTTTTTGTTATTGTTCATTGTACCAAACTTTAAAATATTTGAAATTTCGCAAAATTTTAGCTACGAAAAAATTCTGTTTTTATTTTTATCACTTTATCGAATAAAAAAAAATAATAATAAACTTTAGAGAGCAAAAAATAAAACATAAACATAAACATAAAAATAAATATAAACGGAGGAAAAAACATGTTGGTATTTGAAAATATCGTCTGCATCTAAAATGCTTTTGAGCTCAATCACGTTTACTATAGTGATTCGTTTATAATCAGTCACCGGTAACTTGCAGGCATCATGCAACGAATAACCAAACGGTGCTGTATGATTTTGAGCTAAATGGTGATACAGGTGCCACCGCCAACCAGCAAAGTCACCATGACAACTACCGGTAAAAAAAAAAAACAAAAAGAAAATAAACAAAAACAAAACATAACAAAAATATAAAAAAAAATAAAACAAGTTATATAAGCGGCACAAGGAGAAAATCTTTTAAACTGCAATCGTGGCCGAAAAGTTTATTTGAAATTAAATTACAAAAAACTAAAACTAAACAACACAATATACAAATCTAAAAATTAAAATGCGGCAATAAATTCCCAAACCGCTCCCGGGCCTAATGTATGATCATATTTTAGCGAATATGTTACAAGTGCGGCTGTGACTAAAATTTACAATGGGCTTTGACAATGTATTATTTTCAATCAGAATAAATAATCAAAATTTTGCCACAGCATAAAAGGAATTTTAAGTTATTTTACAATTTTACAAAGAGGACTCCACAATCTTCTTCTTCGACAATCATTTATGAATATAAAATGGAATAATCTGGACACTGCTCAATACTTTAAACTTTCAAATTGTTTTTTAAGGCACACAGACGTTGAGCAAGTCGAAACAGTTATAGAGCGTATCACATTTTCTATTAATTTCTTCAGTCCTTCTCTCTCTCTCTCTATCTCTCTCTCTCTATCTCTCTCTCTCTCTAACACTTATGTGTTTCTACAGCTCGAAGTTTCTAGACTCTGAAATTTACCGCATGCGTTTTATACCACAGAGGAGATACCCGGGTGAATCAATAAGTTCGTGACCTTTTTAATTTTCCGCCTCTTAATTGAAATGGCAACACTGTTCCTATCATTAAGAACAACTGTCAGTTGACTCCTGCCTGCTTCATTTCGTTTGTGTTTAGCAGACGTCGATAGCATACTACCTTCACGTTCCCCCCGGGGGCACATGATAGTCTTTTTGGAACCTACTATTCCATTTAGACTGGTGTCTTGCGGGGTAAAAGGGAGCCCAGGCCCCTCAAAGGCCTAGTAGTAGTCACCTGGAGAATCCACATATTTCCACGGGAATCAGTTGCCCCAGAGTTCACTATTTGTCTCTTGACACAATTAGCTGTTCTCTGACTGGTTATTGAGGTTGGCCCCTATATGGGAGTATCGTGGTGGTTGTGGTTTCGGACCCTCGTGAGAGTTTGTGGGTCGGATCATTCAAATTAACACAATGAATGGTTCAGGTTCAGTGAGTATGAATGCTGTCGTGTTCTTGATAAAAAAGAGCTTCATGCGTTCTGGACCAGGAGTTGGAAAGTCTTCAACTCTTTAGCAAGGAGTGAAGGCTGCGGCCTACTTCGGGCTTTCGAAATTGCTACTAGAAGTGACCGGAGGATATACGTATTCGATGGCCTTCTAGGGCGTGGGTGATGTCCAATCAACCAAGTGGTTTGACCTGATTATGATCTGGTTTGATCTGATTATGACTATATAGTCGGTGCAGATGTAAATCAAATCACGCGCTATCTTCACGTTTTAAGAAGTAAATTTAAAACATTTAATTTCGCACTGTTAGATGCTATTGTTTGGTCTCCTGTAAACTGTGGTGGATCACGTTTCCTTCACGGTTATGAAGCGTTGCTAAAACTCGTCCATATTGTAGTTACTAGTACAACTGCACAAAATTCCATACTACGAAGATAAGTATGGTCTGCTTAATAATCTTCCCTGATTCTAGGCATTGTCATTGTATTAAATAATGTTTTTGTAAACAACTAGCGCGGCGTGCAGGTTATTATATCCTCCTATACTTGCTATGTCACAAATAACAATGGCATCACAAATCCATTGTCATTTATAAAAGCTAAACTTTAAATGGTTTAAGAGCCATACAATGCAATTGTCCCATTTTTATTATTGCAGTGCAGCCTGGATACGACCAGGCATAATCCAGCGGACAAACTAAAAGGAATCTTTAAACACCTTAACTTCGATTCCACCAATTCTTGTTGTTATCATTAGAAATATAGATACCGTTATTGTCACTACATTTACCCCCGGGGGCACATATATATGGTCTTTGGAGAAAGCAACAACTTAGACCTGTGCAACTGGGATAAAAAGGGAGCTCAGTCCCCTGAAGTCAGCAGGGGTACAACTGGAAACTCCACTTTATTTCCACGGGCATCAGTAAGCTCGCAGAGTTCCGCTATTTGTCTCTTTAGACATTTAACTGTTCTCTAGCTGATTATTGAGGTTGGCCCCTATATGGGAGTATCGTAGTGGTTGTGGTTTCGCGGCCCCATATCAGTCTATGGTTCTATAGTGGCCGGGTTCATTTCACCTTTAATAACACCTACCTGGTGAAATGTTCCCAGATCCATTGAGCATGCTAGACATGTGTTCTGGACAGGAGTTGGAAAGTCTCCAACTCTTAACCAAGGAGTGATGATTTGCAGCCCTTCTCTGGAATCATCGAAGTTGCAACCAGAAAGTTCTGTTGCATAGAATTATGGCTTTGGCTTCCAAGAACCAGCATGACGTTCCAAATTATGCAGTGGTTTGGTTCACCATCTTATTAAGGCTTCATGGCCAGGCGCAGATGTAAATCTAATCACACAGTTGTCACTACCTTAATAGCTTTATTGCAGTAACCAAAACTTCGTTATCTTTTCAGTCCGGTTGATTGTTTTTCTTGACTTCCACTTTTTTCGTAAGAGCTTTTTACTTCTCACAGGTTTCTTAAGTTTTCACCCCCGATGACTACAACTATGACTATGACTGATTTTTAAGAGCTCCATTATTAAAAGTAAAACTAAAAAATAAATAATTTCATAATGAGTTTTATGATTTAAGAAATAAAAAGAAATGTTATTTTGGATACTTAAGTTGGATACTTAAGTAAGAGTGTATTGACATTTTAAGGGTTATGCCTTTGAGCTTTTAAATTATTTTTATCTCAATCCTAAATGGAAGAACTAATTTTTCATAAATTAACTCTGTTGTCAATAGCGGCGCTGACAAGCAAGCTAAAATTAAATCATTATAAAGAAATTTCAATAAAGGGTACAAATGAGGCTCGAAACAATTGAAGTATGCTCCTTGTCACCGAAAAACCCTTCCTGGAGATCTGCTAAAAAAATTTCTCATCAACTTGAAGCTAAAGACCTCTCTGTTAAATCGCAGTTGTTATAATTTTAATTTTCTCAAAAAATACAACTTTTTTACAGCCATTCACCCCACCACTTTTGACGCGCGGTGAAAAGCTTAAGCCATTATATTGATAAAAGCTCCTTTATATTTAAACTCCTTTATATTTCAGTTGTAAGGTAGCAAAATTAATGAGAATGGGAATTTTTAATCCACAAATTACTTTGTTAAACACTTTTTTATGTATTCCATCCTATAACCTTCAAAATGTTACTTGTAGTGTACTAGCTTGTCAGTATGGGGGTTGTGTGTTCGATTCCTAATGAAGACCTTGGTTTTTTTCACTACAAAAATAAAAATTAACTGTCGGTGGGGCTGCTCAGCGGTGAAGGCATAGTCACTGGTCGCTGTGCTGTCTTTATACGGCACTTTCACCACCTGTTTCGTCTCTTCTCTATGCCTTTCGTAAAGAATGTAGCACGATACTTGACTAAATAGGCATTGTTGCCTGAAGTACTATTTCTCTTACCAAAAAAAACACACTAAAATATAATAAAATACAATAAAATATACTAAAATGGTTCGCTTATATCCGAGAAACCTGTATTTTTCAGCCACCAACTTGTGTAGTTTTTTTATTATTATTTGACTTTTACACTTTTCTAGTTCCCTTATTACGCTGCTGTAACCCCATACAAAGTCCACAAAAGAAAATACAAAGCTTAGCAGTTGTTGTTCTACATAGGAACAAAAGCAACAAATAATTTTTTTAGAATTCTTTAAGACGAAACTCGAATATATAACCGGCTATTTCCATTAAATCTTTAGACAAAAGATTTCAAACTTAAAGAAGAATATTTATTGAGGTTGGTTGCGGCAATTGAAACCGCAGATTCCACAAACGTAATTTTATTGCTACTTCTAGGGGTAGTAAGAACTTGTGGTCATTTGTTAAAAGAATACGTGATAATGCTAGTTTTTTTAATTCCGACTCTTTTTAAAAATGATCAAATATTCACTGACCCGGTTGATAAAGCTAACCTTTTAGCTGCTATATTTGCAAACAATTATTTTTTGCCAGAAAGCAGTCAACCACCGCCAGATCTCGACAGAGTATCAGTTACTATGCCGAGGATATTTTTTCGATCTCAACATAAACAAGTCTCCTGGGCCTGATGGGATACCAGCACTGATCTTGAAGCAGTGCTCGTCGACGCTAGCGCGTCCATTAGCAGCCCTTTTCAGCACATTGTACCATGTCGGAGAATTTCCGAAGTGCTGGAAAGTTGCTAATGTAACGCCTATCCCCAAAAAGGGGGAGGCTCTGAAAATTACCGCCCAATCGCAATTTGTTCTGCACTTTCTAAGGTATTTGAAAGTGTGATTAATTTCCATCTAGTGAGATACCTGGAGTCCAACAGCTTGCTTAGTGACCGACAATATGGTTTTCGTAGGGGGCGCTCTACGGGTGACTTGTTAGCATTCTTGTCGGAACAATGGTGTAACTTCATACATCATTTTGGAGAAAGCAAGGTGGTGGCTCTAGATATTTCCAAAGCATTTGATAGAGTGTGGCACTTCTGTCAAAACTTGTTGCTTTTGGTGTCGGTGATAATTTTTCCAGATTTATATCAAGTTTTCTCAGAAATCGCACTATACGAGTTGCTATAGATGGGATTTCATCAGACGAGTTCATGACGAATTCAGGGGTACCGCAAGGCTCCGTTCTTTCTCCTACCCTATTCCTTATCTTTCTAAATGACCTTCTTTGTCAAACTTTCAACCCTATATATTCATTTGGTAGACCAGGCCATTTGGAGGTTACTTCCAAAAGGCAAAACATGAATGATCACGATCTTGCGACAATCTTGAAATGGGGTCGTGTGAATAGAGTAGAATTCAATGCTCGTAAGACACAATGTTGCATGCTTACGCATAGATCTTCGTTTGGTAGTGGTGCTGCTTCTGTTACTATGGGTGATAGAGGTATTACGGAATCGGAAGCTCTTGATGTTCTTGGTATGAAAATTCAGTGTGATATTCGTTGGACTAAACACATTTTTCAGGTTTCTAAAGAAGCTTTCAAGTGCCTCGGTTTTCTAAAGCTGTGTAGAAGATACTTCACCCCATCCGGTCTCCGTACTATCTATACCACCTACATCCGTCCGAAAATGGAATACAACTCTCATGTATGGGCCGGCGCTCCAAAGTCTATTTTGGAGTTACTCGACCGCGTACAGGTGAGGGCCAAGAGGCTCATTGCTGACAGTAGGGTATCCAACTCTATTGATTCTCTAGAGCATCGACGCAATGTGGGATGCATTTCACTGTTCTATCGTCACTACAATGGTAAGTGCTCTAATGAGATTAGGGAACTTGTTCCTGATACTCGCACGTTTTCACGTTTAACTCGATTTTCGATGAGAGCACATCCTTTTGTGGTTGATTGGCCAATGAATCGCACTACGCATTACAGCGAAAATTCGTTTTTCAGCAGAACAGTTCGTATGTGGAATAAGATCCCTCCGGAGGTCTTTCCTGTCACTTTCAATCTGAGAAAGTTCAAATCGAATGTCCACAGACACTACTCCCTCTTTCCCCATTCCCGTAACCTAATTTCCTAGTTCTGGCACAGTACATTGCATACGTAGGGGTCATCCCCTGAGTGTTGGTCCTATTAAAAAAAAAAAAACGTACTTTTATTGCGTAGTTTAGATATCGCTTAGCATCAGTTGCTGAATAATAGCTTTCGTAAATATTAACAAGAGCCCTCATTCCTCCTCCCCATAACATATTTTCCTAGTTCTGGTATAATTCACTGCATGAGTAGGGGTCATCCCCTGAGTACTGGTCCGAGCGAAAACCAAACAGGTTGAATCATATCCACTTAGTCAATTCGCGTTAAGATTGAAAAAGCGATGCAGAAGATAAATCGAAGCAAGAGAAATTAAGAGAAAATAAGATTTTAGATCTTAAGATGTACAAAACGACAAAGCTTAAAGCTAAACAGCAATTCAAACTGGGCTAAAACCTTTTAAGCGCAATAGAAAATAATTGCTAAAAAGTTGCATTGCCTTAGATTAACGTGTCTGTATATTAATAAATAAGAGAGCTGAAGGGGGACAGACAGAAAAACTAATGTTGCTTTGTAGACGCTGTGGGCTGAGGATCGAATCCAAAAATCATATTTTAATGAAACAATCCTTCAATAGAAAAAATATGTTGAATACCTGCACCTTTGTGCTATGATTGCTGGGCATTAGACTAGACACCACAACTTTGCGTGGCAGTTATAGCTTTTAACTAGTAAAATCGACTGTTGAGTTAATAAAAAATTAAGAATTGGAATTTTCATTAAGAAAATTCCATTAAATACATTTTCATAAAGAATCTCACCCATAGTGTCTCTAATCTTTCAAATAAAAATAAATGTATGCTGCAGAGTAATTTTTCCAAAATTCAAACAGCCACGATAGTAAAAAAATTAAGCACAAATATGTGGTGGACATGGACGTGTAACACCTTTAAAAGGTGAATGGGCAACAATATTGTTATGTATTATATTGGCCATTGTATGTAACGAACTTGCAGTTATTTAAGAGTGAACATTACAGCTGGTACAATCATTTAAGTATGTTGTGTGTATATCTTGAATATTTAATCCTTAAGTTGATCTTTTAGTTTGTTTTCTTGTTTTATTTTTGCTTCTAGAAATATGTTTAACTATTTTATTGTCTTTATCTAATTGTTTGTTAGTTTCTGCCAGTATATTGAATTTGGACGAGTATCGGTTGCATAAATTTCTATGATCACTAAAAATTGTTATAAAATATTTTCAAAGACGATCTATTGTTTTAACTAGTCTTCATAAGACTTTTCATTACTTTTGCAGCAATCTGCCAAGTGGAATGAAACACTTGTGATGCATTCAAATTTTATATTTTATTTAAACGAATTTTCAATATAGTAAATTAAAAACAAAAAAAAAACAACTTTTGTTAATTAAGTAAAAATTTCTAATTGATTGGATAAGATAAGAACTTCAGAAGCATAGAAATATGTATACACGTCATAAAGAAGTAGACACCGCACGGTGGTTCAGAATCAATTTTCATTGGCCAAAACCTATATTTTTTTTTTATTTGGGTACGGTTTTCCGTCGACCCTTGTCAAATTTGGTTTGTGAACAAACCGGTTTCGGCTGTTTGTTTCTGTCTTTTTTGCCTGCATCTCTCTCTCCTTTTTCGTTTGTCTCTTTTTACCTAATTTATCGCTACCTTTTTCATTCGTCTTTCTTCCTAACTAAATCCTTTTACGATCATGCTTGTTGTCCGTTTGTGTTTATGTGTGAACCTATTGGGTTTTTTTTCCTTATGTGACATAATAATCTGTAATTGTACGTTTATGATGTTCTTTATGGCTTTGGTCTTGTGCACCTGCGTAACGTGTTTGTGTTGGTGTAATGTTTGTTTTCTTGTAAAAATGTTTTAATGGTTCAAATATTGTGTCCGAAGCAGTGTTTATTCGTTCATTTATTATTCGTCTGTCAAATGTTTTCTGTTTGTATATTTCGATGTTTTCTAATACATTTAGTCTTCTTCCTTTGTGCTGTGTATGAAGCAGTTTAACCGTTGTTTTTATATGTCCTGGTGTACATTTGTTGTTGAATATATGGTCCGCAAAGTTTGATTCTGGAGTTGATTTTGGTTCTCGTAGTTCTTTGTTATAATCTCTAATGTGTTCCCTAAATCTGGTCCTGTTTGCCCGATGTAACCATAATAACATGCACAAGTTAATTTGTTCACTCCTTATCTGTCCAGTATATTTGCCTCGGTTGTTTTATTCCGTAGTATTCTGCCTAGGTTGTTTCCTGTCCTGAATGCGGTATTGATGTCGTGTTCTCCAAAAGATTTCGCCAGTTTGTACGTTGATCCTCCCATATATGTTAATGTAGCCCATTTTTTCCTTTCATTCTCCTCTTCTTTGTTCGTTCCAATCTGTTTCCTGATGTTATCTACGAGGCGCTTTTTGTATCCGTTGTTTTCCGTTATGGTGTATATTGTTCCCATTTCCTTCATATACATTTGCCGTGTTAGTGGTGTTCTCTCAAGTCTTGTTATTAACTGCCTAATTACTGCGTTTTTGTGTTGCTGGGGATGATTTGATGAGTTGTGTATTATTGTGTCATATTCATATTCGATTCTGTTCAGGATTGTATTCCTCTTGATCGTTAGGTCTAGATAATTAATTCTCCCCTCCTCTTCTTTTTCCATTGTAAATTTTATGTTCTTGTGTCTTCCATTCAAGTAATCTAGAATTTGCTCCTCGTTATTTCCTTCTAGTATACATATGATGTCGTCGACATGTCTTGCGTAGAATATTACTCCGAAGTTGGTTTTTAATTCCCTTACGTATTCCTCTTCTAAGTTCTGCATAAATACTTTCATGAGGGTGGCAGATGTTGGATTTCCCATCCCTAGTCCTGTTATCTGTCCATATATATTATTGTTAAATTTATATTTTCTTGACATGGATTCTTAAAATTTGTATGCCATCAGAAAGGAAACAGCTCAGAACTTAGGCAATCAAAAAAATTTTGGCAAAATTGTCACAGTAGTAGGCGTGGCATGCTGCTAAAAGCAAAGAATTAAAGTTAATTAATTCTTCGTTTCGAAAAACGGAATCGAAAGAAAAAGAAGAAGACAGCAATGTTTACAAAATTGATAGCATCACTGTGGAATGTGGAATTGAAATAGCAAAATAAGCAAGTTTGTTATCATTTTCATAAATGAATGTTAAATTTAATACAAAAAGTTATATGTAGACATAATTAAAAAGAAGCATTTTTTGTTGGAGGACCTAGTGCATTGAGAACTCCTGCAACTTCCTCCAGAATACTACCAATTCTTCCTTTGATCACTGGTGGTATCCACATGCAATGTCTACTTTAGATGTCATAAAATATGCCAATTTTTCATACTGCTGCGGTGTTGTTGTTTTTGACCTGTAATACATAAATAACACATCATCATTTTCAGGTACAAAAATTAACAAATTTAAATCAAAAAACAATTAATTTTATTAAATAAATTAATTAAAAATATTTTTAAGTGTTTTTTTATCGTTTCTGAACATTTTCTACTTACATTTTCTACTTACATTTTTAAACTTTTTAACTAAAAAACACAGATAAAGAAGACCCCTTCGTTAACAAAAGAGCAACTGAGAAAAACGGAGCTCCGATCGTAATGCAGAATACATACAATCGAAACTGAGCGGAATCGAAACGCAGAATACCAAAGCTGCCAGACGGAGAAAATTTCGATTCGAATCGAAACGCAGAATAGTCCCAAATATTTGATCTCATATTAATTACGATTTCTTGAAAACTGTTATTGATAATGGGCTGCGGATTTTTTTGTTATGTTGTAGTGATATTGTAATACTGGCAGGATCGCCATGTAATGATATTGTAATTTTTATTTATTCAATTCCAAATAGACACATGTATATATAAGCAACAAAAAAAAGGTATATCCTTTTATTATGGAGCGAAAGGATACGCTAATCAACTTGGCGTCTAGCGCCCACTATCTCTATGTTTATACGGCGGAGATATGCCAATTTACCTTGTTATTATTCAGCGAAAGGTGCGCAAATTAAAGATTTTATCGAAACAAGTTCTTTGCCTGTCAATTAAAATATGTCTCTTTTTGACACAGAATTCTTTATTTATACTTAAAATTATTCTTATTTACTAATATTGTTTTAAGCCAAATTAAAACTAAATTGTGTGGATTGCTGAATAAGCATTCTCCCACGATATGAATTAACTTAAATTAATTAAATATTATACATTTCTGCATTTAATGCAACTTAAAATAATTTTGTAATTTTAAACCTTTTTATTTCTATGTGTGATGGGTACGTGACAAGTCGTGAGCCCGCACACACTACATTCTGGCCAAAAACAATATAAAAAATTTTTATTTGAAGATATTTCTGACACAGATATGTTCATGCTGTCATTTGTGCCACTGTGATTAATAAAGAACTTAGAAGACTCGGAACTTTCGTCCAGCAAAATGCAAACAAATTGTATTTGAAAAAACTATACTCTATCGTCTACGAAATACTGCAGACCAATAAAATTTGAGAATAAAAAAGAAACTCGTGATACCATTAAGAATGAAGTAAGTGACATTAGAGCTCAAATTTCAACACTAAAACCAATAGAGTTAGAGATAGATGAACAGACTGTGAAATTGAATTACCAATTAATACTTTCAATGATAGACGGAAAAACTGCCCAGGTTTTGACTGATACAAAAGCTTCATTCAGCTGTATTATATGTAAAACCGACAAAGTCAGTAGATAGTATGATGCATTTGAATTTAGATTATCACCGCTACATACGAGGATAAGGTTTATGGAACACGTACTGAAAATTAGCTATGATTTGGACTTCGGATCTTCAGGATCAGTAAGTAATAATGACACCAACAAAGAGAAAAGAAAATTGCAAAAGAAACAAGTTCAAGGTGCATATCTCAAACGTGGGTTAATTATAGATCAACCAAAACAAGGATCAGGCAATACAAACGATGGCAATACCGCAAAAAGATTTTTTTTTTGGATCTATAGACTACATCTGGTATGACAGGTTTTGATATAAATGTTATTTCAAGATTTAAAACAATTACTAAGGTGCTTGCGTGCAATAAACAAATTAATGCTAGAAAATTTGGTGATTATGCCAAGGAAACCGTTGCTATATAAGTTAACGAAAGTTATTCGTAAATTTGGGTCAATTATGAAGAATTGCGAAATTACTTACCGAGCGTCTAGTGAGTGTTGCAATAATATTTAATAAACTGCTTAATTGCAACTAATGTTAAGTTATCATTTTATACTTAATTTAATGTTAAGTTAGTCTTTAATTAATTCTTGAGTAAAGAACAACACTTCAGACAGATAGTCTGAAGTTATTTTTAAAAACTAAAAACAAAAGATAATTGTTTATCTTATATACAACCAAATACAATTATAGAAATATGTCAGCAACAGTGCACAAAGTTCTTTTTCATAGAGAAGGTGTTATTAAGCTTCATTTATTACCAATTGGAGATTTATCAGAGGAAGCTAGGAAAAAAAAGAAATAAGGATTACAGACTTTACAGAGAACATAATACCAGAAAAATGTCACGAAGTTCTACAAATCAAGATTTCATATATTATTGACAACGTCAGATCCCTTCATCGCTAGTATTCAAAGTCAATGGAAAGTGAATCATTCGGATTTACATGCCGAAGCTAAGGCATTGCTATAGGACAGGAATATTTACAGGAAATATTCCAGCCAAAAGAATAATAATTATAATTTGCATTTAATATTTGAATGAAATAAAGTATACAAATATTAATATTCTGAAATCCCTGAACAGTTACCACCCAAAGATACAATTTACTGTGGAGATGGAGGTAAATGGAAAACTCTTATATTTGGACACAATAATGCAACGAAAAAATGACGGAATACTTTTCGATTGGCATGCGAAGGATATAGCGTCTGGGAGATTAATGAATTTTAATGCTACGCAACCCATGGCACAGATAATTAATACTGCAAGAAGTTTCATCTTGAGAGTTTTAAATGTTAGTGACGATCAATTTTACACCAGGAACATAAATAGAATTACGACAATACTTAGACGCAACAGTTTCCCAGTAAAACTTATAAACAATTTGATAAGAGAAGCGGAAATTAAACTCAAAACAGATTATCCTCAGACTAACATTAACAATGATAAGAACAATCCACAAACAACTTTCTACGGTGTACAATTTATACCAGGTTTGAATGATAGCAAAAGCCTGAAAACAATAATAAAAACTAACAAAATACAATTTTCATATAAACCGAAGAGCACATTAAGCAGAATATTCAGAAACATGAAGAAACCAAAAACAATGCAATGTTGTATATGAGATTAAGTGCAAAGGCTGTGATAACGAGAGCATTGGAACAACACAACGAACATTGGAGACAGAGTGTGATTTGATTTACATCTGCACCGACTATATAGTCATAATCAGATGGTGGTCAAACCACTTAGTTGATTGGACACCAACTACGCCCTAGAAGGCCATGGAATACGTATATCCTCCGGTCACTTCTAGTAGCAATTTCGAAAGCCCGAAGTAGGCCGCAGCCTTCACTCCTTGCTGAAGAGTTGGAGACTTTCCAACTCCTGGTCCAGAACGCATGAAGCTCTTATTTCTCAAGAACACGACAGCATTTATACTCACTGGACCTGAACCATTCATTGTGTTAATTTGAATGATCCGACCCACAAACTCTCACGAGGGTCCGAAACCACAACCACCACGATACTCCCATATAGGGGCCAACCTCAATAACCAGTCAGAGCACATCATTGTCCAAAGAGAACAAATAGTGTACTCTGGGGCAACTGATTCCCGTGGAAATATGTAGCCTTTGAGGGGCCTGGGCTCCCTTTTACCCCGCAAGACACCAGTCTAAATGGAATAGTATGTTCCAAAAAGACTATCCTGTGCCCCCGGGGGGAGAACATTGGAGACAAGAATAAGTGAACATAAAAACGATATTACAAAACGGAAAGCGACAACAGCATTATCACAACACATACTTAATACTGGACATGCAGCTGACTTTGAAAAAGTCAAGATTTTAAACATAGAATGCAAACAAAGGGTAAGATACACGATAGAAAGTCTCCGCATTCAACAAAACATTGACAACACTATGAACCTAAAAGAAGACACGGATAATATAAACACCAACTAAAGTGTTGCAATAACAAAAATTTAAACGTTCTATTTAATTTAAATTGTGTTTGTTTTCTACTCAAGTTCAATTGGTTTTTGAAATTTGTCTAAATGTTAAGTTAGGAGTATAATCAATATTATATTGTAAGTAAATTATTGTGGTGTATTTAATTGTAATAATGTAAGATTTAAATTTTTAAATAGATGAAACCCTTGAGAAAGTCAACAAGAAATTGACGAAACGTTGGGTAAAAGTGTAATAATAAGTTTCTATTGACACGGAATATATTAGGCCGGACTAGCAATCTGTTTATGACTATAAATAAATATATAACTGAAGAAAAATTAAGTTACACTGTTTTATTTAAAAAAAAATTGACCATAAGCTAGAAAATATGTAAGCATTGTTAAGCATAATTTTAAGTGGAGTTCACTGTACCGATCGTAATAAAACCAAAACTCGATGAAAGCTTAAGATGTTATCTATTGACTAAAAAAGTATTTCTAAAAAATCTTTGTTAATTAAAAAGTTACAGAGTTTTGGCCCATCAAATACGAGTCTGAGTAACTGTGCGCCATTAATCGTTATAATTATGATAAAACTTGAGGACATGGATAGGGAATGCAGCTTAAGAATATTTTAGGCAGCCAATTTTTAAAGCAAATTTATTTTAACTGATTACCCTAATCAGGATATTCAATGGTGATAGCATAAGCCCAAATAATAACTGTGTGAATTAAAAAATTGAGATTGAATACACTTGAAGGAATGTCTACAACTGACTGGCATAAGGCCAAAAACAATATAAAAAATAGCTATACACCTATTGGACACTATTTGAGAATTCAGTCTAAAGATAAAGGAATCTATAATTATTCCTTATTGATTATTTATAATTATTCTTTTGAATAAAGCAAATTTGTTTTTTTTTTCTTTTTTATTTTACTTCAAAGTTGTACACCTCTATTAGAAACACCATTTATATTTACATAGAAAAATAGAATTGAAAAAATTAAAGAAATCTGTTATTTATTATTAAAATGAAATAATTTTTACTCTGTCAATCCTAAAATGATTATTCGCCTATTCCCCAAAGAAGACCTTGATTGCAATTCTTGCCTAAAAATATTTTATTACCTCATTATGAGCATAAAATCTTAGCATACAGGTACAACAACAACAACATTACCAATTCGATCAAAGATTTAATCATATACAAACAGGGCTCACAACTATCAATTTCGATTTCACAATGCCGGATTATTAAAAGCAACTATTTTGTTATTATTGAATGTGACGAAGTAAGTCTTGTTTGAAGTCAAAATAAAAAACTATCAAACGCAGTAACCATGAGCATGTCTAACAATACATAATTATTTGAATATGATTTGAAGTTTGTGTTAGTGTAAGTGTATGTACGTTGCAAGTATCGTGGGAGAAATATGTTAATTTATGTTAACATCATCAGAGCCGTTTAGTTTATGGCTGTAATTCAAATCTTCTGCATCACGTACATTTACAACATACAGTTAGGGTCAAAAAAATAGAATAACCAAACATGGTTTGTTTAATTTCCTTTGAAACTTATGAATTTGCAAATAATTCTAATAATAATTCTAATAAATTTTTTTGAAAGTAGTCAACCAATCCTTTACTGTGCCGAAGATATTCTTTTGACCTCTAGTGGTTAAAAAGGTGTTAGCAGATCTTAACGTCAACAAGTCGTTTAAGCCGGATGGAATTCCAGCACTGGTCTTGAAACAGTGCTCTTCACACTGTCGCGCTCGTTAGCACGGGCACACTTTCAGCACGTGGTATCATGCCAGTGAACTTCCAAAGTGTTGAAAGCTTGCTAAAAACGGTGAGGCCAACAACCCTGAAAATTGCCTCCCAATTGCAATTTGCTCTGCACTTTTTTAAGTGATGGCAAGTATAACTATTTTAAGTTTTACATTGTGAGGTACCTAAAGCACAACGGCTTACTTAACGGCCGACAGTATGATGCCTTGCTGGCTTTCCTGTAAGAACAATGTGTAACGACACGTTTTCCTGGTAGCTGAGGTATGCTCAGCGGCGTCCAGGGTCGTGTTGTGTCGATTTCAAAAAGAAAGACAAAGCCTTACTCACAATGTTGCTCTTTATTCAGGACAGGGGTTGCCCTATTCCTAGTTCGCAACTTGACTGCAGCTCGGGCTCAAATCTTGTGAACTGGTGTGTATGCAGGCAGCTTCAGTAAACATCTTCTACTTTATGCGGTCCGTATTCGGCGAACGTTACTATCTAAGTCGACTGCGGGCACAAACTCGGCTGGGTATTACCACGGCTCTGTTTGTGGTCGCTCCGTCGAAATAGGTCTGTACGCCGTAAGCGCCAAGGCACTGGAGGCTGGGCTGGGTATTACCACGGCGCAACCGTTCACTGCCTGGTCACCGTCGGTGGCGACTGCGGACACAAACTCGGCTGGGTATTACCACGGCTTTGTTTGCGGTCGCTACGTCGCTGTTCTGTACTGTCTCAGGGTATAGCTTCAGCTGGGTATTACCACGGCCTTATCTATACCCTGACTACCAGTCCAAAAAATAAATAAAAAAGTAGAAGAAGATATTTACCTTTGCTCCTGTTGCCGGTCGCACACCAATTGATTTATTCTGATTGATGTTTGCGCTTTTATACTCTTTTTCCTACCACACACCAATGCACAAACACACTTACATTACTTCGGTAGTAAGTACACCACAGCCGACGGCTATTTTCACCACCGAGCTGCAGCCAGTTTTACAATATGAATATTACTAATTAATTAATTATTATGCCTTCGTGGCTAATTACAATAATACTAGAGCTAAATCTTACGTCATCATAAATGCTTATAACTACATGCGTATATAAGTAAATACATGAATTCATATTTTTAGTAAATGACTCTATAACTAAATAAATACATTAGAGGAAATATAGAGATTTAGACATAAATTCATTATTCTAGTAAATACGTTTAAAATAAAAGATCGGGACTGTTGTCAGACAGCTCTATGTGTGACCAAAAACGACTCCGGACTTTTGGTCGTTACAAATGGTTGCACCATTATGGGGAAAGTATGGTGATGACTTTAGATATTTCCTAGGCGTTTGATAGAGTATGGGATGATGCAATTCTGTCAAAACTGATTGCTTTTGGTGTCGGTGATATTTTCACCAGATTTACATCGAGTTTTTTTAGGAATCGCAGTACACAAGTTGTTATAGATGAGATTTCATCAAACGAGTTCTAGATTAACTCAAGGGTAAAACAAGGCTCCATTCTTTCTGCTATACTATTTCTTTTTTGTTCTAAATGACCCTAAAACTTTCAACCTTATATACTCCTTCGCAGATAGCAGCATCATTTGTCATTCGTATTCATTCAGTAATAGACCAAACCAATTGGAGTTGGGTTCCAAAAGGCAGAATGTGAATAATGCGCTCAATCGCAATCTCGTAACAACCTCGGAATAGGAGCGTGTGAATAGAGTTGTACGACTAAATGTTGCATGCTAACGCACAGATCTGTGTTCGAAAATGGTGCTGCATCTGTTGCTATGGGTGATATAAGTATTAAGGAATCGGAAGAGCTTGAGGTTTTTTAGGTTACCAAAGCAGCTTTCAAGTGCCTCGGTTTTCTTAAACGATGTTTGTTATATATATACATCCGAAAATAGAATACAACTCTCATGAATGGGCTGGCGTTCCAAAGTCTATTTTGGAGCTGCTCCACCACGTTTAAGAGAGGGCCAAGAGGCTCATTGGGGACAGTAAGGTATCCAACTCTATTGATTGTCTGGAGCATCGACGCTACATAGGTTATATTTCACTGTTTTATCGTAACTACAATGATAGGTGCTTCAGAAAAATTAGGCAACTTGTTCCCGATTCTCGCACTTTTTTCCGTTTAACTCAATTTCCGTTGAAAACACAATCATTAGTCATTGATTGGCTATGGAATCGTACTACGCATTACAGAGAAAGTGCGTTTTTAAGCAGAACGGTTAATATAAGGAATAAACTCGCTGCAGAGGTCTTTCTTGTCACTATCAATCTAGTAAAATTCAAACTAAATGTCCACAAACACTACTTTCTCTTCCCTCCTTCCCATAATCTTATTTCCTAGTTCTGATACAATGCATTGCATGAGTAGGGATCATACGCTGAGTGCTGGTCCTAGAAAACAAATTTATTTAAAATATTTTTTATCTAAAATATTTGCCTATTAAACGCAACGCTGCAAATATGAAGAACATATCGCACCCTAAATACAAAAGGGTCACAACTCAAAATTTTTCTAAAACTGACTTTTTTCCGTAAATTAATTCAGAGTACATATCTCTAACTACTGCAAACATTTCTTTCACATCATTATCTTCTTAAATTGGAAAAATACAGTTGTGTCTATTTTTGTGTTAAGTGAGTTGCTTCTGCACAATGAACTAAAAAAAATTATTTTGAGTTGCGAAAATTTTAGTATTTTGAGTTGTGACCCTTTTGTACTTAGGGCAAATGTAATCTTTAAAACGAGACAGGAAATTAGCATCAATCCTAAGTTGCAACATTAGCATCTTGCAGTTTAGTAATAAAACCACTATTAGTCACACTTAGAGTTGGGTATTTCCCGAGAAAATCCCAATCTCGAGAATCGGGATTTCCCGAAATAACGAAAATTTCAATTCTCGAGATGCGGGATTTCCCGAAAATAATTTTTGAGAATTCTCGAAAATTTGGGAAAAATTCCAAAAAATTAAAAAAAAAATCTAAACAAAAATAATTACAAATTAATTATATAATTACTTATTAAAATAGGGGAAAAAAAGTGATTGTAAACATTATTTCCCAAAATGGTGTTTTAAAAAACACAGACTGTCAATGGCTTCGTGTGACAATCGCGTACGCTTTTTGGACACAAAATTACCCGCTGTAGAAAAATTCCTCTCATTTTGAGTCGATGTTGGCTTAACAGTGTTAAAAGCCCCGATCAGTCTTTCAACATTTTGTGTTTTCTCTTCAGTTTTTTCATATAGTTTTAGCTCGTTTCTAAGCGACGAAAACATCTGGTTCGCCGCATATTGCGCAATGTCTGCTTTCGGTTTTGAGCATTGCTGAACGTATTTTTCAAGCTGTTTCGCCATATCTTCTTCATCGACGTTGTTGGTTGCAAATACGTCATCATCGTCAGAACTAGATACTGCTTGGTCTTCTTGAATGCTCGTAGAAAATAGACGAACCAAGTAGTTTTTGGCTTCTTTTATCAATTCTGTTTTAGAACAGGTGTGGAAAAATTCAGATTTGTCACTAGAGCTGTTAACTGGATCATGTAAATATTTAAAGGCCGATAACAAACGGCTAAATCTACGAGCTGTTAAGTTTTTTTTTAGGCTAGATAAGAATTCATTGCCCAATTCGCTGTGCTGATTCTCCAATTTTGTGAACAAAAATTTGAGAATAGAATCCGCAGCAAGTAAGTTCATATTTTTGCGACTAAGTGCTTCTACAGTAACACGTATAGGTTTAAGAGCATTTATGATATCCTCGCAATACTTTCCTTCTGCGTCAGTAGTGGCCATAAAATTTAAATTTAGAGTGTCGAGCGCCTTACGAACATGCTTGCTGATGCGAATGTATCTGGCCAGCATAGTTTCCAGGCTATTCCAACGTGTTTTGCAATCCAACAGCAAGAAAAGCTCTTTCTTCTCGACCTCTTTAACATAATTCTGCAAGATGGCATTTCGTACAGGCGAGTTCTTGAATTTCAAAACTATCTTGCGAACCTTTTTTACGATTTCAAATGCAGACTTTATAGTGACCGTCTTGTCAGCAACAAATACGATATTGTCGTCCTCGTCATCGGAAGCGTTTTCCGCATTAATGTCGGAAAATGAAGTACTGGCTGCATTGTTTTCATTTTCATCGGAGCCTCTATCATCCGAATCGTCTCCATCGCTTACGTCACTATCGTATATCCTGTTTGCGACTTTTCGTTTCTGGTACATTACCTCCATGACCGCCAAATGTATGCCGTGATTGTAGCAAATCTGTTGATGCACTGGTGATAGTCTCCCAAATTTGATCATGACACTGGCACCATCACTTGTAATAGCCACGATGTCGGATTGTAGTTTTATATTGAAGTCTGAAAGCTTTGCATTTACGAGCTCATATACTTTTTCAGCGGTACATGATTCCTGAATGCGAACCAGGCCAAGGTTGTCAGATTGTCTCCATCGTCATAATATATATGGATGTTCATGTAAAGTCAAGCTAAACTTACGCTGTGCAGATTTAAGATTTTCAATTTTGATCTTCAAATCCCTTTTTATTTTCGTGCAGTACTTCATAACAAAACCCAGAACAGCTTTGTGACACTTTGGAAGATGATATCCTAAGCGGCTGATACTATTACGAATGAACTCACTTTTTGTTATCGCGTTTATTGGAATTCCATCTTTTGCAGCCAATTTTGCAACAATTTGTTCAAGCGCTTCAGGCGAGGAAGAAGTATTGAGAAAGTTGTTCGGGTCTTCTTGGCTGGTGGCTGTTCGTTTGGAGCCTCATGTTCTCTTCGCTTCATGTTGTGTATCCTCTCCATGTGACGGTGAAGTCCAGATGTTGACGATGACTTGCATTTAATGATTTTATTGCATTTCAAACATGTTGCTTCGTCGTCAAATCGCTTGAAAAGCTGCCACACTTGGTCGTATTCGTATTCTGAACTCATGATTATTAATGCTAACAATTCAAAATTTGTTTTAAATTTTGTTTTTTAAAGGAAGTAACTAACCGGTACTCACAGTCAACGATACGTCGATTCAAAACTTAAAAATAAGTAATATTTGGACCACAAAATATTTTATTATACGGTGAATAATTTATACTTAATCAGGTACCACAAAATGAAATGCACCCGCTCACTACAAAAAATAAATTTACAAACGTCGCCTGTGCAGTCTGCGAACAAATTGAAATCGCTTGACTATTTTCAAAGCATTTGTAATTGCATAACTGCTGCTACATATAAGAAACACATAAAACTAAACTTCATTAGCTTGATGTTACAGTGCTTTCCCTCGACATAGCATAGCAACGCATCTAGCATTTACTCTTTTACTCTTCTTTGTAACATAATGGCCGTTACAGTTTGGTGTTTCCAGGTATTAATCATATGTATGTGTATTCTTTTACTTTTAAAGGAATTGTTTTTTCTCTTAATATTTGACAACAAAAATTTAAAAAAAAAAATGGATTTCTCGAGAAATCTTGAAACATTCTCGAGATTCGGGATTTCCCGAAATGCTAAAAATTTCAATTCTCGAGATTCGGGATGGAAAAATATCGACAATTTCTCGAGAATTCCCGTGGGGAATTTCTCGAAACCCAACTCTAGTCACACTGCCTATCAAGTAGACACCCTTTTAAAACAGTTACATAACCACACAAAATGCTAACAAAATAAAAACTTCGTTTAGGAATTAGCAAGAGTTGATAGTCAATGCTTAGATGTCATAAAGATAAATACCCATTTTCCCTGTACACCGCACAAATTATTTAAAATTTCATTGAAAGCTTTTTTGGTGACCCTATCTTTTTGTCCGTAACTGTACATTTGCAATGTTGGTGTGCAGTTTTTTTTTCTAATGTAATTGCTAATGTTGTTTCAACTGCTGCTGTATATTGTTTTTGGTCGAAGCATCTGTTGTTACTTGATGAAAAAAAACCTTATTTGACTGTAACTTTGGCAACATTTATTTTACGGCCACTTATTTGCATACACACTCACACCCTCACTTATTTTTATAAGAATAAACTCCATTAAGATTTTTTTTGTGAAATTTACGAGATTTTGTTACAAATTTACGACTTTTTTAATAACTTTATTTCTTTGAAGAAAACTTCTTTGACGATTTTTAATTTAACCTTTAACAGCTGATTGAACAAATTAAACATGAAGTCTCGACTTGTTTAATTTGTTTGTTAACAATTTGTTTGACATTTCTATAGACGTTAAACGTTAAAATGTCATTTAGTTTTCAAAACGTTTAAGATCGATTTAATGAAATGCTTACTTTTACATTTTTATTTAAAATACCACAATCACAGAGTGCTTTTATTAAATGATAATAAGTTGGGAACGCTGGTTTTACGGTGATTGTTATTTTAAAATTTGTTGCAATTAAGCTTATTATAACTTTTGATACAAAACAAAGATTCTATAAATCCACACTAAGCTTTGCAGAACTTTGCTTTAAGTACAAGGTGCTATGAGGGCCAGAACTTTAAGTTAGCCACACTTTTTAACTGACAGCCATTTTGGCAGCTGTCAAGTGAAAATGCGCTCAATGTTTACTTTGGTTTGGTATTTCAACATGAAGCCCATTTTTTTATTGGATGCGTATTTGCAATGATGATAATCCTCAAGTGTATATTTGCGACACCGTTACATCACGAAAAATTGTTTACTTGGTGTGATTTGTGAACTGGTAAAATTATAGGCTCGTACTTCTTTCAAAACGATGCTGATCAGAACGTACAATCATGATGCGCAGGAACTGTGGTTTCAACAAGGCGGTACAACATGTCATGCAGATTGAGGGGAACATTTGATAAAAGCATAATTTTACGTTTGACACTCTTGAGTTGCCCTCGAAGATCGTGCGATTTGACGCCACTAGACCACAAATGCCTATGGGGATTACATGATAAGATCTGCGCCTAGCCGGAAGCCGTAATCAGATGGTGGTCAAACCACTGGGAATGAAAATCAACGTTATTCACGTCCTAGAAAGCCGAGGACTAATTTTAGCAGCAGGTCATTCCTAGTTGCAATTTCAGCGGTTCCAAAGGAGGGTTGCAAACCACTACTCCTTGGTGAAGAGCTGGAGACTATCCAACTCCTGGTCCAGAACGCATGAAGCTTAATATAAATAAGAACACGACGGCATTCATACTCACTGGTTCAGTTATTGTGTTCATTGTGAATGATTTGACCCACAAACTCAAACGAGGACCTCGAAACACACAGCCACGATGATACTCCTAAAAGGTCTACCTCAATAATCAGTCAGAGAATAGCTAAATGCCTAAAGAGACAAATAGCGGAACTCTGGGGCTTTACTAACTCCCGTAGAAATATAGTGGATTTTTCAGTTGGCTCCTTGCTACCCTTGAAGGGGACTGGGCTCCCTTTAACCCCCGCAAGGCACAAGTCTAGATGGTTGTGTGATCCAAAAAGACTTATAAATGTGCCCCCGGGGGATTGCGTAATTTGATTTACATCCACTTTGAATGATTTTAAGACAAACTTCATTCGCGCCCTAGGAAGCCGAAGACTAATTCTAGCAACAGGTCTTTCCTAGTTGCAACTTTAGTGATTTCAGAACAGGGCTGCAAACCACCACTCCTTGCTGAAGAGTTGGAGACCATCTTACTCCTGTCCAGAACACATATCGAGCATGCTTACTGGATCTAGGAACATTCCACCAGGTACGTGTTATTAAAGGTGAAATGAACCTGGCCACCATATAAAACTGACCTGTCTGTTATGAGGCCGCGAAACCACAACCACCACGATACTCCCGAAGGGCCAACCTCAAGTCAGAGAAATAGCTAAATAGCCTAAAGAGACAAATAGCGGAAACTCTGCGGGCTACTGATTCCCGTGGAAATAACGTGGAGTTCCCAGTTGACCCCTGCTGCCTTCAGGGGACTGGACTTCCTCTTTCCCCCAGTTGCACAGGTCTAGATAGTCAAGTATTCTATAAAGACCGATAAATGTGCCCCCGGGGGGGATATGTAAAGTCGCTAGTCTATACCGATAAACCTATAACGATTGTCCCCGATTGCCCCACAAATATTTAATGCCTGTAAGACTCAATGTTGTATGCTTACGTCTAGATATGTGTGCAGAAATGGTGCTGCATCTGTTACTATGTAGCTCTTGTTCTTGGCATCAAGTGCGATATTCGATGGACTAAGCACCTTTTTCAGGTTACAAAAGAACCTTTCAAGTGCCTCGGTTTTTTTAAACGACGTAAACGATACTTTACTCCATCCCATCTTCGTGCTACTTATATAACCTATATCCGCCTAAAAATAAAATACAACTCTTATGTATGGGCCGGCGCTCCAAAGTCTATTTAGGAGCTGTTCGACCGCGTACAAGAGAAAGCCAAGAGACTCATTATGGACAGTATCCAACTCTATTGATTTTCTAGAGCATCGACGCAATGTGGCTCGTATTTCACTGTTTTATCGTAACTACAATGGTAAGTGCTCTAGAGAAATTAGGGAAATAGTTCCCGCTACTCGCACGTTTTTTGGGATGTTCGTTAAGAGTGCATATATTTTTGGTAAATTGCACTGCGCGTTACCGGAAAAATTCGTGTTTTAGCAGAACGATAAGCATGTGGAATAAACTCCCTCCAGAGGTCTTTCCTGTCGCTTTCGATCTAGCAAAATTCAAATCGAATTTGCACAAACACTGCACCCTTTTTCCCTCTTCCCCATAATCTAATTTCCTAGTTCTGGTACAATGCATTGCATGAGTAGGGGTCATTCCCTGAGAAAGAAATAAAAGAAATAAAAATAACAATAATATAAGAATTAATTTTAAGAGAATTTTCAAGTCAAATAAATCATTGAGTGTATTAAAATAATCGATACATATTTCGATTAAGATTTATTTTCATCATTTTATCATGTGACAATAGTTGCTTGAAGCTGACATTCGTTTATCTACGTTTATTTATCTAATCTCAAAAACCCTTTTTAAAGAATTGATTCGGTTTCTTTACGAAAAATCGCTTGAAAAATCTTTGTAAACAAATTTGGAAACTTTTACACAAGTGTTCTCGTATACATGCATATACATATATTCTACACAAAAGGTAAAAAGGGTAAAATAAAGAAAAAAAGTCGACACAAAGTGGTAAAATTGAAAAATAAAAAATACAATTTTACATACAAATGCTTTACAATTAAAAAGTAAAAAAAGAGAAATTTAAAAGTAAAAGCAAATACAAACCCACCGATGCATGTTGGCCATCACTTCCACAACTACTGTCACCAAATCCAATGCCAATCCTTTCCCCAGTGTCAAGAACGGTTTTTTTTATTTTGAAATATGTTCTTGATTTACTGCTAAGGCCTTCATTTCAATACTAAAGCTAAATGGGAAATGTATTCTCTCTCTCTCTCACACACACATAGCCACAAACACACATGCATTCACTTTAATATTTTAAAATTTATGCAAGAAATGTTTGTCATAATATGGCGAATAACTTTTGGGCAAGCGCCATTTAGTTTTTTGTGCTTTTTATTAAAAAAAAGAGTTTAAATTCTCTCAAAACAGTTTTTCTCTTTTAGTTGAGGTGTAGTTTAAAAGCAAGAAAACTAAAAATATGCAACTCGTGCATTTTTTACATATACATATTATATACATACATGCATAAAGGGTATCCTAAAGGGTATCCAGAAATGCACGCACTTGGTGCTGATAGCCTAAAAAAAAACGAGGAGCTTAACGTGAGAGAATAACCAATATTTACCAATTAAAATTATCTAAAAAAGCTTTGAAAAGCTTTTAGCATGTAATTTTCGATATAAAACAAATCTTTATCTGCAACGTATCACTATTTCGAATAAGATTTGGAACATTACTGAATTGAAAATAAAACTAGTCTACCAATGACTGCAAGTGGTGTTCACAGTTTACGACTGTTTCCCTCCTGAATTACCGTACGTAACCAGATCCTTGAATGTGGGAATACGTCCAAGCATTTCATAGCCGCATATCCTTCCTAAAAGATGTTTAAAATTCCTTTGCTAGTTATATAGACTGTTCTTTTTCTACGTCATAGTCATCAGCTGATAATTCTTCATCACATCGTTTAAAGGTCGCTTTTTAGTTATGAATACATTCACCTCAATTCTAAATATTCCCAGGGAAATGATTTCCCTGGGATTTCCCAAGAACGGAATTCCCCTATTCTCAACAGTCGGGGAAGGGAATAACATGGGAGATAGAATTTTGTATATTCGAAATCAGCTGTTTTGTGTCAATTGTTTTCTTTTCAATAAGAAAAGTGGAATTGTGAACAAATTATTAAAAAGTTAAATAAAAATGTTTAGTGCAGCATTTGTGATGGCAGTTGATGCAGAAAACGATGAAATGCGGCAGCAGGACAAGAAGCAGGTGAGGGTAGCACGGAGAAGGTTACGTGATGGTAGTAGCCCACTTGACTTGCCGCAAACTTTGTAAGTACATAAAAATGTATTATTTCGTTTTGTGAATGAAAGTTTCTTTCCGAAGATTTGAAAAGTACTACAGGTTTTGTTGTATAATCAACATCACTGTTTTCCTCTACATCGTCTGCCAAAACCAAAAACTCCATTAAAGCATGTGGCAAGGTGTCTGCACTTTCTTTTGAGCTGGTAGAAGAACCTAACCCAAACGTACTAGCAGCTACACCTTCCACAGACTCCTTCATACTAATTAAATTGTAAATTGCCTCTTCGTTTGGAGAAAACTTTTGCTCCATATTGGGCCCTCTACCTGTTCCTCTACACAATTTCAGATTTTGTGCCGCTTTGTGACGCACGTACTTCTTCTGATCGCACCATACCTGGAAAATATTTTGCACTTTCACAATGTGTGTATATTCCACTCGGCAATGGTTTTTGATGGTGGTCCTGCAGCATTCAATTCCACCTCCAAATTGCGCCATACTCGGTTCAGGTCGTCTTTGCTACCCTTATAGCATCCACGAGCAATATCGGGGTGAGCTATCATTGCATTCAAAAGCACGTCCAACTGCTTCTTGTTTGTTGTTTTCGACCTAAAAGTAAGAATAAATTACGATATTATCACTATTTTTATTAAATACTTTACATTTTTCGCTCAGCTCCCTTGTAATTTTTTGGCGGAATTTTTCCCAAAATTTGTCATCACATTCTCCCTTTATTTGACATTCATAATAGCTACTTTTTTCCCCGGAAAGAGTTTCCCGTTTTTTAAGTTCGTTTAGAATTAGGGAAAAGAGAAAAGAGAAAAAGTTCCCAGGGAGATTTCATTTAGAATAGGGGAATAGGGAATAAATTCCCAGGAAATTGCTATTTAGAATTGGGGTAATTGAGTTCGGAGTGGCAGTCGTCTGTAGCCAGTTATATACCAAGCCCATCTCTTTCGGCATCGTTAGATATACTTTCACGACCATTTCAATATCTTGAAGTATACATTTCTGGACCACGTTTTAGTTCTTCTGACTATGTTTTCCGATTGTCCTCGGACGAGGCTTGGACTGAAAGTTTTAATAATTATGTATACAATACAATGTTTTCGATATGCGCGTATATTTTCCTACGGGGTTTAATTTATTTTTATTTGGTTACGGTTTTACGTCGACCCTCGTCAAATTTGGTTTGTAAACAAACCGGTTTCGACTATTTACCATCTTTAGTGTTCTCTTTATACTGAGTATAAAGAAATAGAATTTTCCTTAGAGACCGTTTTATGTGCCTACAGCCAGGAGACTTGGAAATCAGTTACCGAGGGCGAGAGAAAAACATTGGATTTATTTGGGTGCGGTCTTACGTCGACCCTCGTCAAACCGTACCAAATAAAAACAACGTTTTTCTTTTTCCCCCGCTAACTGATTTGACAACTATAGTCTCCTGGCTGTAGGCAAATAAAACAGCCTCTAAGGAAAATTCTATTTCTGTGGTGTGATTATTCATTTTTGGATTCCAAAAATTTTGTTTAAATAACTACATACACTACATTAATCGTTACAATTGACTCGTATACTTGGGCTGTATGAGAGTTATTAGAGATTAGTCTTTTTTAACAATTATTTAGGTTTTCGGCACTGCTAACCACCGTAACCTTACAAATGGAGAAGGAATGAAAGGGGGAATTAAGCGCAGCATGTACAATATTTTTGGGGAATTAAAAATAAAACCACGTGTTAGATAACCGAAAGCCACATGCCTGATATATTATCAGGGTTCAGAATTTTTCATTTATGAACATTCAAAAATCAACATTCATGATATTTTTCATAAATGAGAAATCTAAAATTTTATATTTGTTTTTCACGCGCATAAACGAACAAGAAAAAATGTTCTGCTTATGTTCATACATGAATGCGCACAACAAGAATTATTAGTCTTATTCATATGTGATAAATGATAAATCAGCTTCTTCTCATTAATGTTATTTTTCATAAATGTACATGTTCATTTATGAATGTTGAAATTTTATAAAATTTCTCATAAATGAACGTGAAAAAATTTTCTACCTACGATCGCAGTTTACCGTAAAATGTAGTAAAAACACATGGGTACATATTAACTCAAAACACAATATTGCAATATATTCTAAAAGAAATAAAAAAAAAACATTTTTTTCCTGCATACGCCGACAATTGCGCATTATCAAATATGTGCGTTTATGTACGCGAATGCTTAACGTACATATTTTTACGATCTTTTCATTTATGAAAAATTATCAAAATTGTACATATTCAAAAATGAACACTTGTGTGTTTTTCATTTTTTCACTTATGAATAGAAAGAAAAAAATAAATCGTCGCATTCATAAATGAGAAAACGCAAAATATTTTTCAGTCTCTCACACATGTATGAGAAGAAGCGGCTAAAAAATGAAATGTACATATTCATACATGTATGAACAGTGAGTGAACACTTCGCTACTCTGTATATTATACAAATTTTTTGTAAACCCTTTATGTGACCTACATTGTTTGAAATAAAATAGTAAATAATTAAAATTAATATCACTATATACCAAGATACTCAGCATATTTATTTATTTACAAATAGTTAAAGTGAATAAATAAACATATTTATATACCAACTCATCGGAACTATGTAGGTCATAAAGCTTTCAACGGCGTAAATGCCTTGTGGATGTAGTGATTTCCTATACACACGCATGTTGTGAAACTAATGTATGAAAAGCTTCAGCAAAGCAAATAGCCGGCAAATAAAGAACACTGAGAAACTTTTAAAACATATTTGGAGAAGATTAAAAATTTTACCGAAATAAAATATTTTGAAATACTTGTTTCGTATAAATCTGTCCCACACTTTTTTTTCAGATTCATTGAATTTAATACATTTAGCATCAATCCGTTTTGCTTGTATAACTACAAAATAAAGTGTCCTTTTACAATGAAGTTACACTGTTACTTCTACAGTCTGAGGAGATATTCCGTACGGTATACCGAGATATAACCGTCTTAAAATATAAAAAAAGTGATAAAAATCTAATAATGCAGCCAACTTGGTAAAACTAGCGACGCATAAGTTGTTATTTTTGGAGCTAGTTTCTCGTACAGTTTTCAGAATTGAGTCACTGTAGTAATATATATAAAAAGTGTAAAAATATATAAAAAGTGTAAAAATATATAAAAAGTGTAAGAAATTACAGAGCTTTTAATTATAAAACTACACTACTTGCTCTTCTTGGCATGAACATCCAACGCTAGGCTTGATAGACTATATTGATGGCTTTGAAAAAAGTTTCTCGAGTTTTTGCAACGCTGTAAAATAATTTTTTTTTTATCGAATCATGCTACATTTCTAAGCCAATGGATACAAGAAAATAAACAATATATCCATCGATAACCTAACCCTTTTGTGGAATAGCCACACAAGTGGCAATCTGTTATATTCATTGAAGCAGAATTTTCTTTCATGAAATTGGGACTGTACACATTCTGATATCTGCACGTTTTCATTAAAAGCATACCGAATTATTATCAACCTGTTAAACTATAAGGTTTCGCATAGAATGGCCAGAAATAATGGGTGTGCAAATTTGAGGTTAGGATGTAAATCATCTATCATATGATTTAAAGTCAGGAGTAAAGCTGTCTTCCTTTGACATTTTCTTAGTAAAAAGCATGGAATTTTAGCAAAGAATTTTAATTGTGAAATTTTACTATCAAAATGGTGAAGTTCGTAAAATTCGACAACTTTTCCTCGTAATCAGGTTACTTCTGACACCGCTAAGCATAATTTATTCGCTAAAGTCGAGGCTCACGGTATTATTGCTGATAATCGGCCAGAACTATACCCTCATATTAGCTGTAGTAAAGCAAATCTAGTAGCTGTTTACCAAAGTATTGAGAACGAGTGTTAAACATCAACTCGTCTACGTTCACAGCAACTAGGCATAACTAGAAATACTTTGGGCAACATATCCATCTTTTTCAAGCAGACCTATAATTTTTTGCGTCGATATGTTATGAACTGCCTGTCTGCTTTTCGCTACGAAGAATGCTTAACGTTATTTTCATAGTATGATATCATTTGAAGTTTCCACGTCCAAAGCAAAAACCTCTTGTAAGATGCCATTGAATAGGTTTGTGTCAACTTTTTTTTCTGATTCCAATAGTATTTTGCATGAATGTCACGCAAGTATAAGAGAAATAATGTTTTTTCTCCACCTGCCGGCTAAATCTTAAAACTTTTCTGCAGACTATTATGAATACATCTGAAACAAAGAAACACATAAAAAAACATGGTTAAGTGAACTATAATTAATTCCAGCATAATACGATGGAATTACATGATTGTAGTCAAATTATAAAATTACTATATATTATGCATACCATAATAATATACTTAAATATAAACTTAATTATGTTTACAGTAGAAATATATTACGATATTGTTACGTTTATTTCTTTTAATAAACGTTTTGTTATATTGAGTTCTTTTATTGCAAAATGATAGCACAGCACTTTAGAGTTTTAAATTAAGTTAAACGATTTAATTCACACAAAATAAACGCGATGGTAACTTTGTTACCTTTACCAGCAAGTGATGCTTATATAACCGTTTCTATATGGTTTTTATTAGGCGAGTGCTTGGCTGTGTGTTTCGTTTGTTAGTTGTTTTTGTTTTCTGGTGTTTATCTTATCTTGTCGGCATTTAGGTATGGCATACAATATCAGATAAATGTCCGCCGCTGTTAGCCTCACAAATGCAAACCCTTTTGAGCACATTTTTCATTACACTCTCACATATTTAACGCTGTATTTTATTAATTGCATCACGAATCTTATGTTTGAGTTGCTCAAGCGTTTTTGGTTTGTTTGCATAAACCTTGCTTTTTAGATATCCCACAAAAAGGAAACCGAAGCAGTCAAATCAAGCGTCGGTGGAGGACAATTTAGATCAGCTTTTCTTGAAATAACTTGTTGTGGAGTGAGGTCTAGCAGTAGTTTCATGATAATACTGGCTGTATGCGATGTGGCACCGTTTTGTTGATACTATATGTTAATTAAGCCCAAAGAATATAGTTGTGACGTTAAAAAGATTTCATTCATTAGACGATATGGCTTCCTTCATAGCTACCGTTACGCCGTTTTCATTTTCAAAGAAGCAAAGATCCAATGATTCCTCTTGACCCAATTGCACACCAGACTGTCACTTTTAAGGTGGCTGTTGAATAATTTAAGAGTTTCCCATTCTCCACAACCGACTATTATGTTTATTCACTTATCCATTCAAATGAAAATGTGCCGTGTTACTCATAAGATTGTTTCATGAAAATCGCGGTTGTCATGGGCGACCTGTACCATCTTATTGGCATATCTACGGCGGCGAAAATGGTCTTGTGGAAGAAGCACTCGTGTCAACTGAATCTTATATGGAAACAAATACAAATTCTTGTGCAAAATTTCGGCCCAAGTTGTTCTTTGAAGACCAAGCTCCTGAGCACGGCATCGAATTGAGGTTGATGAATTGTTTTAAAGACTTTCTTGAGTAGCTGTAATATTTTCAGTCGATCTTGCAGTACGTTGTAATCAATGCTTGGTTGGGCCTATCATTATTTAGACCCTCTTTCTTCGAAATCATCCAATACACGATAAATAGTGCGTTTTATTGGCACATTGTTTCTCCCAAGAAGTTCACCTAACTTTATCATCGTTACAGTAATCGATGATTGATTTTGATAAAATGTTTTAACGATTAAAATATGTAGATTTATCGAATATTTTTCCATTATAAATTTGGCCGCGTGTGTATTTCACGACTGCCAAATATCAACTGTCAAGACTAATGTTTACCAAAATAGCGGCAAAAAAAAAGTAGTATACCTTCCCGGCGGACACCCTGTGTTAGCTGCAATAACTAAAAGAGTTCGAATTCCATTTTCTTCTTGATAACCTACTTGAAGATCTAGACCTGTGCTGCTGGGGGTATAAAGGAACCCAGTCCCCTGAAGGCAGCAGGGGTTAACTGGAAGCTCCACGCTATTTCCACGGAAATCAGTAGCCCGCAGAGTTTCCGCTATTTGTCTCTTTAGGCATTTAGCTGTTTCTCTGGCTGATTATTGAGGTTAGCCTTTCGGGAGTATCGGTGGCTGTGGTTTTGCGGGCCCATACAGGTATTGTTTTATGGTGGCCAGGATTATTTCACCCTTAGTCACACCTACCTGGTAAATGATTCTAGATCCAGTGAGCATGCTAGTCATGTGTTCTGGACAGGAGTTGGATAGTCTCCAGCTCTTCAGCAAGGAGTAGTGGTTTGTAGTCCTGATCTGAAACCGCTGAAATTGCAACTAGAAAAGACCTGTTGCTAGAATTAGTCTTCGGCTTCCTAGGACGTGAATGACGTTGCTTTTTATTCACAGTGGTTTGACCACCATCTGATTAAGGCCCACGGCCAGGTGCAGATGTAAATCTTATCACGAAATTACCTGCTGCTCCAGTTTTTTCTTCAACTTTAGTAACTGCCGGTATTTATTTATTAATTCGTTTTAATATTTTGTTTTTCTTGAATGGGAAATTTATTATTATTATTATTACCATTTGCAAAATTAAAAAATTTTTAAAAATTATAATTAATACAAAAACAAAAAATAAATATTGAAAAATTTCAATTGTTATTTCGGCCGCTGTATTTTTCAAGGCAAAATTTAATACGTTTTAATTTGCAATAGTTTCTGTGTGTGATGAACTTTATTTGTAATAAAAATGCATAAATTTGCATAAAACATAATTCTTTATGGTTCTTAACAAATAGATTTTCGCAATTCCATGCACATAAAACCAATTTTAATATATGAAAAAACATTGTTAGACCTTTCGAAACTCATCATTGTAATTTTCCATTTTCATTGTCAGTTTCATTTTATGTATTTTAAGAATCGAATGCTTTCAGTTTATTTGTTTTGGTTTTTTTTTTGTTTTTTTTTATTATTATTTTGCTAGTTTTGTTTTGTTTTTTAAATTTTTATGTGTGTCCTCAACCTAAAAACGTGCTTAAACTACATCACTGCTCTCAGTTCTGTTCAGTTCAGTTCAATTCACACATTTGCAACGTATTCTTGCAACTTGTACTACGAGTAGTTTTATCGATATACTTACGTATATACATACGTACGTTTAGTGAACCAAAAAGAAACGAACAATAACTATAGCAAGAAAGGAAAAATATGCTAAGCTCGTACTGCAACCACACATGCATAAAGTGAAAAAGCTTTTTAATAGTTGAATATGTTTTCCTCCAAGCAGAACACCATGTAACAATTTCTCGAAATGTATAACTGTAAATAACATTTGCCTTTTGTTGTTTAACTGTTCTTATAGTTGTTGTTCGTGTAATTACTGTTTGTTTACAGGGTTAATTGTGATATGGAAAAGTACAAAATAAAGCTTTTTTTCTGCAGCTGCTGTGTTGTTTTAAGAATGATGGTGGGGAAAAGGTAAACGTCACTTGAAAAATGTATGCAGTGGCAAATAAAATGCATTTCAAACGATAGCAACAACACTATATGAATATAATCTAGGTCATGGCATTACTGCCGCTCAACTCCAGCTGACATTCTCTCAAACGTGCGAATAATAACAAATACAAATTTACATACTCCACACTTAAGTCAGGGGAAATAAATTTCATTTTATTTTTCCACTTTCTGCTATTTGAAAAAGACAATGTCATAAATCTGAAAATAGAACTAAATTCAAAAAAAAATAGAAAAAAGAGAAACTAAAGCAGTTAGCTGAATTAAAATCCTTTCAATTTCTAGCATTAATTGATTTCGGAAGAGAATTATGCACCTTAAACCATAATGCAAGAGCGTTTCAGCTTTGAATTTTTAATGTTTAGTTGGGACTCCTCTGATATATTTAATTGGAGCTATTCTGCATTTCGATTTGAATCGAAATTTTCTCCTTCTAGCAGCTTTGGTATTCTGCGTTTCGATTCCGCTCAGTTTCTTTCGATTGTATGTATTCTGCATTACGATCGGAGCTCCGTTTTTCTCAGTTACTTTTTTGTTAACGGCGGGGTCTTCTTTATCTGTGTTTTTTAGTTAAAAACTTTAAAATTGAAAAAAATGTAAGTAGAAAATGAGATCAAATGTTCAGAAACGATAAAAAAACACTTAAAATTATTTTAAATTAATTTATTGACTTAAATTAATTTTTTTTATTGGTTTTAAATTGTTAATTTTTGTACCCGAAAATGATGATGTGTTATTTATGTGTTACAGGTCAAAAACAACAACACCGCAGCAGTATGAAAAATTGGCAAATTTAATGGCATCTAAATCAGACATTGCATGTGGATACCACCAGCGATCAAAGGAAGAAGTGTCAGTGTTCTAGGAGGAAGTTGCAGGAGTCCTCAATGCACTAGATCCTCCAACAAAAAATGCTTATTTTTAATTGTGTATACATACAACTTTTTGTATTAAATTTTACATTCGTTTATAAAAACGATAACAAACTTGCTTATTTTGCTATTTCAATTCCACATTCCACAGTGATGCTATTAATTTTGTAAACATTGTTGTCTTCTTCTTCTTTTTCTTTCGATTCCGTTTTTTTTTCAGAATACCAATTTTCGATCGCAACGGAACTGAATGCGGAGACTTAATCGAAACGCAGAATAGGGGTGAATATCTTATTAAATCTTGTACGTAAATCATATCGTAAGTCATCGCTCTCATAACTTTAGTCGTAAAACAAAAATAGCATACTAGGATATCGTTAAAGTTATACAAGAAATTTACACCTTTTGCTGAAACGGCGCACAGTGAAACAACGCCGACACTAAATACAAGGAGTCACTGTAGAGCTCGGAAATTTTGCACAGATCATTTTTGAGACAAATCCAGTTAAAAAAATTAAGAAAATTCACTTACTATTACGCCCACCTCCCATTGAAATGCAATAAAAAAAAAATTTTTTTTCATTCTATCAATAAATTTTTAACATCATCATAGTATTCTAATTTTTTCAATTTCATTCTCATTCTAAATGAATTAATATAAGGATCTGATGATATTTGCAAATAGTGCATTACATCTTCATTCGTAGAAATACGTGAATTTTTACGAGGATGGAATAGCCTACAGTTTCTATACTCCTTATTCATTGCTTCTTGCACTTCTTCGGATAACATTCCTGTAGCAAAAACAAAGTTAATATTAAATAAAATTTAAAGAAAATACTTTCAAAAATAAAAATTACAAACAAACCTATTGGCAATATATAGCCTCAGATACCATTTTGCTGCCGTGAATAAGAACTTTATGGACACTGGACCATAAAGCTCTACATACAATTTTGCAGTGCCCATGCAATACGTATAGAATTTACCAACATCTATATTTCTACTAGTATTTATAGTATTTAATATAATTTTAAATCGGTGAATTAAGTCTCTACATTTACACCAGTTGTACCAGCGGTTTTTTCTGGATTTTTAAAAAATCTTCTAGAGATATTACCATCATTGGTTGTTCCCATGCCTTGTTTTCCCATATAGACTTTTTAACCCAGAAATAATTTGAAATTTTTTTATTTCTGTTTTAACAGCTTCTTTCTGTTTTTTTCTGTCTCTATTTGTCCTCCACGCTTTAAAACTTTTATTATTACTGATATTTAATATACATTCCATGAATTTTATTCGACAATGTAGCGGCGAAATTGCAATTTTCAATGCTGCAGCTGAATTTGGTCTCAAGATAACTGCTTCCCAATTCTTCATTTCAGCCGGTTTTGCTCCACATATGAAACAAACAGCCATCAAGCAATTGTTACCGACTGTTGTTGCCACTTTTCCGTCAATCATCATCATAGTTAAACAATGAGATATCGCAAACTTCTTGTTGAAAATTTCGAATTCTGTCGTTTTTAAATTTTGAGTTTCTTTATTTACACGATTCACTTGATTGTTAATAACATCTGCTGTTTCTTTCACAAATTCGAATTTCATAGGCCTACAAAGTCTTGTTGAAGATGGTTCTGAATTTGTCCAACACAAATAAGAATCATTGTAAAGATCAGTTAACTTTAACGGAACAAGAGATGTTAAAAACATATTTTTATCAGAAACATTTTCATCGGTGATCGGATATCAAATATTTTAAAGAAATGCTAATCTCTTATCAAAAGAGATCATTCCAAGAAATCAATGACCTAAAAATTATCAATTATCAATCAAATGAATAATGTAAATAAAATAATAATAAACAATAAGTAAATGGTTGTAAACAATTAAAAAAAATAAAAGTAAAAAGTTGTAAACATGCTATTGCATGCTGCTAACATACGCATAGCGACAGAATGTGAGCGTTGCGTATTTTTTGTATGTTTAAAGTACTTTTGCAAACTTTTACTATATGTCCTTTACTTCAAATGAAAACTGAGACTTCAATCTTTCATTTGATATAAGTGTGCACATAGGGCAAGGGGCTGCTCTATATTTCCTAGTCCATTGAAAATGCAAAATGTTCAATTTTTACATTACAACTCTGTTCTTAAAAAATTTTTTTTGTGTTTAATTTTTTTAATTTATTTTTTCATCTGCTCATTCTACAGCAACTAAATTAATTAAAAAAATACTTTAAAGTTATATTTATTTTGTATTTTTTTATTAATAAGCTTTTGAATATTACATATTGAACTAACATATTTCAAGCACGTTGGCATACGTCAACTTTGACTTGCTCTGAACCAAAAAGCAATGAAGTTATGAAGCTGAAATTTCAAGGATTTGTTACTCATATATCTGTTAATATACTGTGACAATTTTGTCTAAATTGGACGACACGCCAAAAACAATTTTTTGCCGCAGTTACTATAGGGCTGTTTCACTGTGCGGCGCGGCGTATCGGTAATAGAAAAGGACAAAACATCTTTGATCAGCTCAAATAAATATTAAAATCGTCTTCAATACCTCTTTATCTCAAAAATTGGCTATTACCGAACCCAAAGAGCAGAAACTGAAAATGCTGGCATAAGGTTTTTTCAATAACTGAAGGTTATTACTAATTGTTTAGCTGAAAATGTTCAGATAGTCAAAAACTTGCCAACGAGAGAGTGAAAAAGGAACGTAAAGCTATAAGATATTAGGACATTTTTACAAGATTTCGCCAGTTAATTTTTCATTGCAATAAGCAAGAATTTTAAAACAATCACTTAAGATCATAATCTATATATATAAAAATTAAGCCCAAAATAAGTGTCCGTTGGTTGTCAGTGTTTAACGAGATGCGCTGTCGGATTTCCACAGTACCTTCGTAATGGTCGTTCGCTGGTTTGTATCTTTGTTTCATGCATTTACGCGCAATAGTGTGTCCACCGTGCGTGTTTAAAACAAGAAAAATTTTCTAAAAAAACAAAATTCTTTTTCCATTGCATACTTCCACTCAATGTTTTGTACCAAATGAAATGTGTGTTTTCGTTTGTACGTTGCTGTAAGTGTGTGTGTGTGTGCTTGCACAGAATGCGACGGCAATACAAATCGAAACATGCTCATGTTTTTTTTTTTTTTTTTTTTTTTTTTTTTTTTTTTTTAAAAAAGAGAAGTAGCACTTCAGGCAACAATGCCTATTTAGTCAAGTACCGTGCTACCTTCTTTAGGAAAGGGATAGAGAAGAGATGAAACAGGTGGTGAAAGCAGAAGGATAGTCGGAAATTAACTGCCGTATAAAGACAGCAACAGCGACCAGTGACTATGCCTTCATCGCTGAGCAGCTCCACCGACAGTCAATTTTTATCTTTTGTAGTGAAAAAAACCAAGGTCTTCGTTGGGAATCGAACCCACAACCCCCATATTTACAAGCTAGTACACTACCTCCTAGCCTACAGGGGCACCTGTTCATAGCAAGTGGATGTGCAAACAAATAGAGAATTTTGTTTTCTATTTTCTGTTGCATTTTGTGTGTATGTGTGTGTGTAATTTGCGTGTTCAATTGCAAAATGATCCATCAGCCGAACGTTTTTCAAAGCAATTGTTAGATATTGGGAATGGCGGATTTGCAATTGACGCCACCACAAGCATGATTACGCTTCCAGATAATTTTTGCCACTTTGCACAATCAAAACAAGAATTGGTCAGGAACGTATTTCACGGTATTGCACAAAATTTTAGGAACCATGTTTGGTTGGGGGAAAGAGCTATTTGATCTGCGAAAAATGCAGATGTTTCGGATATCAATGTGAAAATTTTGAATGACATTCCCGGGGAAATTTTTACCTAAAATCGGTGGATTCTGCTACCAAACAAGACGATGTTGTAAATTATCCAGTCGAATTTTAAAATTCGCTTGATTTACCTAGACTGCCGCCCCGCCGCCTACAAGTGAAAGTTGGTGCACCAAGAAAATGGGACACGTTTAGTATTCAAAACAGTCACAAAAATGTGATTGAAGCATAAATTTTAAAAGGAAAATATAAGGGCGAGCATGTGCTGATACCGCACATTGCTATGATTCCGCAAGATTTTAAACGTTTGATTTTAAACGGCTTCAGTTCCCCATACGTGTTGCTTTTGCAATGATCCCTTTTTTTCGCACGTTCAATTATATGTATCATGTTCACGTGTTAATAAACCAACTGCTTTGTTTGTCTATACCGCAAACCAAAATCGATCGAAGAATGCCGTATATGTAAAAGCATTGCAATAGAATAAGACTTATTATATTAGCACACGAAAATATTGAATTTTGAAAAAGATAAAATTATTAAAAAAAAACATAAAAACGAAAGAAAGAGACATTGTGTTCTTTCTGATTAATTTTCCTGAATGATTGAATTTTTTGGCGCATACAAAAAAGAACGTTGCAGAATAAAAAACAACCACAAATGACTTGCAAAGCAGTCACGGGCACGCTAGTAACCTATAAAATTTATACGTTAGATCTGACAAAAATGGCATATGCTTCCAAAAATATATGTGTAGCAGGTCTTTTAGAAATTAAAAAAATAAAATAAAAGAATAATCAGAGTTGCATCTTTAATGTGTAACAGGGCAGCTAACACATACTTTCTTGTGATATTTCTTAATAAAGCATAAGTTCATAAGCTAAGTTATAGCCACTCGTGATCTGAAATAGGAACGGATGATGCTTGAAACGTGAAACGTGAAAAAATTATATTTCTGTGTTAAATAAATATAAAAAAATACTTTCTCAAATTTATTCTATTACATAATTATAAGAGGATATGTACAGTTAGCAAAAATTATTGTGCGCCTCCTTACCACCCGGGGGCACATATATGGTCTTAATGGAGAGCTACTATGTAGACCTCTTAAGTCAGCAGGGGTACAACTGGAAGCTCCACTTTATTTCCACGGGAATCAGTGACCCGCAGAGTTCCGTTATTTGTCTCTTTAGACACTTAGGTGTTCTCTGGCTGATTATTAAGGTTGGGAGTATCGTGGTGGTTGTGGTTTCGTGGCCCCATATCAGTCTATGGTTCTATGGTGGCCGGGTTCATTTCACCTTTAATAACACCCACCTGGTGAAATGTTCCCAGATCCAGTAAGCATGCTAGACATGTGTTCTGGACAGGAGTTGGAAAGTCTCCAACTCTTAAGCAAGGAGTGATGATTTGCAGCCCTGATCTGGAATCATCGAAGTTGCAACTAGAAAGTTCTGTTGCACAAAAATATAGATTCGCCTTCCTAGGACGAGCATGACGTTCCAAATTATGCAGTGGTTTGATCCACCATCTGATTAAGGCTTCATGGTCAGGCGCGGATGTAAATCTAATCACATGTTGTGTGCCTCTCTTCTTTGCGTGATATGCGTGATAAAATTTATATCTGCACCTGGCCGTAACCTTTAATCAGATGGTGGTCAAATCACTGGGAATGAAAAGCAACCTCATTAACGCCCTAGGAGGCCGAGGACTAATTCTAGCAACAGGTCTTTCCTAGTTACAATTTCAGCGGTTCCGAAGCAGGGTCCACCACTACTCCTTGCTGAAGAGTTGGAGACTATCCAACTCCTGGTCCAGAACACATGATTAGCATGCTCACTGGATCCGGATCATTCAACCGTTGTTCTCAGTAAAAGTGAGATGACCCTGGCCCCCTAATCAAATTCATTCCTGAAGGGCCAATCGCAAAAATCAGTCAGAGAAACAGCTTAAAGGTTAAAGAGACAATTAGCTTACTGATTTCCGTAGAAATAACGTAGAGCTTCCAGTTGACTCCCTGCTTGCCTTCAGGGGACTGGGCTCCCTTACACCCCCGAACGACACAATTCTAGATGGTTAAGTAATCCATAAAGAGTGATAAATGTGCCCCCGTGGGGTCTGTGCGCGGTTTATGTACATCACCAATTTTTAGATTAATCTCATATATTATTTTATTTAACATTCATATGCACTTTGTGGTTTAAAAAACAATTGGAGTCAAGTAACTATAGTTGGATGTATCAATATGACCGAATAGTTAGTTCTAATTTCGTGGGTATACAAATCGACGTTGACCTTATTTATACGCAATTTCGATTTACGCTTTATTCAGGGCAAATAATTTGTTGCTTGAATTGTGTTACTTGTTGGATATTGTTAATTATCCTGCAAAACAATAAAGAAAATACAATTTTTTTATCTCCAGAACAGTGGATACACAACTAAAGTACTTTCTTTTCTTCTCACAATTAAAGAAAACTAATGAATTTTGTAAGGAAGAAGAAAACACAAAAACTATAAATAAACTTAAATCACTGAACTGTATTCGTTGTAATCCGGCCAAAACTTTTTCCTATTGCAGCAATTAACTGCGACTTCATCTTCTTTTTCGTTTTTACAGCAAACGTTAAGAAATGTTTGGTGAATGGCCAATGAGTTAATACGAGTACACATTAGATAATGACTTTTAATCCAAAGTCATTTATGTAATTTATTTGTCTCTTATGCTCGTAATTTTATATCAAGGAAGAAAGATGGGGTCTTAAATTAGTATTATGTTGAATATGGTGGGGGGGTGTACACAGAATGGGAAATTTGGATTTTGAGGAAAGACATAAATAAATGCTTTAAACATTTTAGAAATTAATTTTTTACAAATCTTTTCAAAACGAAATCGTATTTGAATTTGCTTGAGTTTATGAAAATAGATAGAGCCCCTTAACGTTCATAGAGATTGAATGGTTCCTTTGCAGCTCTTAAGAAATATTGGCCATTTGTGAAAACAAACTTCGGAAATACAAAAAAAATGCTCTAATGTAAATATGAATCTTAAAAACAAAATACACTTCAAGTCGTGACAGATGTTCACGTGTTAGTGCCCTTGTTTGGGAATAATTCTACGCTACTAAATCAATAATTTAGTTTCTTCTTTTCTTCTACGAGATGCCAAGCGATAATGAAAAATAAGAATTTTTATAGAGTCTCCCGTATTTTTTTTTAATTATTTATTATTTTCAAGAGATTCCATTTCCATTAGGAGGGTTATTGACCAATGCCCCTGTGTCTCTCCTTTTAAATCGGATATGACCTCTAAAATTCAAAATGTTCCGCGCAAGGGGATTCGGGTGGCACTCGAGCTTAGTTAAATATTTGCCTGCGTATTGAGCAATTTCAGCAGTCACGAGTGGAATATCCAAATCACGATGTATAATTAAATTTCGCATGTACCATGGAGCTAATGTAATTAATCGTAATATTTTGTTCCACATTTGAAGCTGAAGCAGTGCCCCATAGTTGAATTCCATAGCACCATATTGGTTTCAGAATCGACTTATACAATAGAAGTTTAGAGTCCAGACTAAGGGTTGAGTTCCTGCCAATTAGCCAGTATATTTGAGATAACTTGATTTTCATTTGGATTAGCTTTGTGTCGATGTGGTGTTTCCATGTAAGCCTACGATCAAGGATTATGCCAAGATATTTAGCGTGCAAGTGGTGAGAAATAATCTGGCCGTTCATACGAATAGGGGAGCAATTTTCCCTTTTTAAAGTAAAAGTTGAGTGGACACACTTTTGCTCGTTTACTTTTATTCTCCATAAATTCAACCACAATTCAAGATGCGTAATATGTTCCTGAAGAACCTGAGATGCTATACGGGGGTCTTCGTGAGGGCTAAGGCAGGCCGTATCATCGGCAAATGTTGAAGTATGGATGCTACTGCTCACAGGCATATCACAAGTAAAAAGCAGATATAAAACTGGACCCAGTATACTTCCCTGCGGCACACCGGAAGCTATCGAAGCGGGTTCACTGATGAAGTCTCCTTCGGCTACTGTAAACCTTCTCCCCACACAGTAACTTTCCAGAAACTTCACCATATTGATTGGGAGATATGTCATCAACTTATGTAATAGTCCCTTATGCCATACTTTGTCGAATGCTTGCGAAACATCTAGAAACAGGGCAGAACAATATTTCCTTTCCTCAAATGCCTTTCTCACTACTTGAACCAATCTATGAGTCTGCTCAATGGTGCCATGCTGCCTCCTGAAACCAAATTGATGGTCTGGAATGCACCCCCTAACACTTAAAATTGGTGACAGCTTAGTCATAAACAACTTCTCGAAAAGCTTTGATGAGGTTGATAATAAGCTTATGGGCCTATATGATTCGGCCTTGGTAAGATTCTTGCCCGGCTTCTCGTATTTTTAACAACAAAAAGTTAATATTGTTGTTGTTCGTATGCGCGTTTAAAACACAGGTGAATAAAGTTACTACTGCCATGAGCAATCCGGTTTGTCTGAGTAGAATAAGAAAACAATTAACTAGCACTTGTTAAATAAACACGGTTGTTGCTTTAGCAATAATGTGTGATTACTTTAAAATATGTTCGCGAAGTTCATGAGTTCAATTCCCCGAAGGACATGCATATATAAAAAGAAGTAATAACAATGCTATAGAAAGCGCAGTGATTAAAATGAAAATAAGCCACCCGGAGTCTGAGGATTGGATAAATGAAAATAATATTTGTATGCAACCGAAGCAGAAAAATGCATTTCCATTTTGACATGTGCCTCTGGGGTTGAATAACGGCAGCGGTTGCATAGGCTAACAGGAGCCTGAAACTACCGAAATTGGACACTCGATGCACGACGAGTGACTTATCGTGACTTATCAACTGGTAGAATTCTACCCTGTTGTTGTTGTTGTTGTTGTTGATGAGGTAACTATGGCTTAAACACAAACTGCCGGTGTTACATTGCAACAGAATTTTGCTTTGCTGGAGGTGATAGGATTTTATATATTCTCCTGCTCGTAAGCAAGGAGTGGGGCGCGGCTGTTGATGAGGCTGTTGTTGTTGTTGTTGATGAGATAACTGTAGCTTAAACACAAACCGCCGGTGTTTCATTGCAACAGAATTTTGCTTTGCTGGAGGCGGTAGGATTTTATGTATTCTCCTGCTCATAAGCAAAGAGTAAGCCGCGGCCCTGCTTGCTGTGCTTCTGAAATGGCCACCTGAGGTGTTTTATGCATCTTGGAAGCGTTAGTAGACGTATGGTGTTCACCCACTGTCACGACTATTGGTATCACAATCTGAAGTGTCTGGTAGACCGCCAGATGATTGTCAAGCCGATGGTAGAATCCTACCCTGTTGTTGTTGTTGATGAGATAACTGTAGCTTAAACACAAATCGCCCATGTTACATTGCAACAGAATTTTGCTTTGCTGGAGGCGATAGAATTTTATATATTCTCCTGCTCATTAGCAAAAAGTAAGGCGCTGCGCTGCTTGCTGTGCTTCTGAAATTGCCACCTGAGGTGTGTTATGCATGTTGGGAGCGTTAGTAGACGCATGGTGTTCACCCACTGTCACGGCTAGGAATTGACGCTTATTGGTATCACAATCTGATGTGTCTGGTAGACCGTCGGATGATTGTCTAGGCGCCGGTACAATAAAACAAAAAGGAGCTTTAGTTAGCAGGGAAGCAACAACACAACAATAATGTTGTAGTCGTGGCTAAATTGGGTAAAATGGCCTGTTCTTGATTAATAAGGAAGGAGGTTTGCGTAAGAATGGCACATGCTTAGTACGGAAGAAAGCAAATGATGAAATTAATACCAGATCTACAAGGTAAAAAATAAAAAATTAACTCTTGTTCTTCTTTCCTTTTGCATATCAAAGTCATATAAAGGCCCAACTACAATAAACTGTAACGTACTTCTGAAAACTTTTCGTCAAGTTTCGTCAAATTCGAATTGCTGAAGCAAGGAACAAAACGGATAGCAAATGTAAATTGCAATGAACACGTTTTTTGATTTAATTTTATGGAAAAGCGAAAATATTTAATGACAAAACTAAAATTCTAATAGTTCATGAATTCCGTTATGCATTTTTTTGTATTTTTGGCCATAAATATACAAAACAAAAGTACCGAAATTTTCACATTTACAAAGTATGTTCTTGTACTACTTTTTTGTTTTTAAATTTGATTTATTTATAAAAAAATATTTTGCAAAAGTACACGAATTAAACATAAATGTGCAACTGTGGAAAATTATTTGCTTAAAGTTCATTTAAGTATATTTTAGCCCATTCCTTAATGGGAACTTAAGCATTTGACAGATTTTCGTTAAAGCTATGACGCTTGGTTAAGCTAACTTATGTACGTTACATTTGAACTTTAGTACATAATTTTTACACAAAAATTACCGTTTCCTATATTTCTCGTTCATGAGACTCAGTGTTGAAATCAGACGTAACATATTTTACCTTCTAGACAAAGATAATTCATTAATTATGCAGGGCCTTATCAAATATCCGTTTTAAACTTTTGTCTGTTGAAGGTCCAGGTATAGCCTGCTAGTCTATGTTTATAATTAATTTTTTTAACTAGTTATGCCTATAATGTGTCCTTTTTACCCCTTTTCTCCGTTATACCCTAAGTTGAAAATCTGGTATTTCAAATTTCTATCTTCCAGATAAGAATCTATTTATGTTCAGTCGTATATTAATGCCTCATTTATCCTGTATTCTTCCTTTTTAATCCTTTTATAGATGAAAATCTGTCACACATATCTCTAAGATCGTTTAGCAGTTACAGGACGTTTTACAAGAAGATTTGTTACACCCAATTTACATTGTACGATTTTTGTCGCTGCAATTCTTAGTTTGTTGGTGTAAAGAGAATAGTGGAAGAGTTCCTCTCTTCCCCTATTCTCTTTACGCACATTATTTACAACAACAAACTAAGAATTGCAGCGACAAAAATCGTATAATGTAAATTGGGACTTATAGCAAAATGCGTTTACTTTTTAATAGATATGATCAGTATGTTCTGACAAACGATCACGAATAGAGCGACGCTTAAACAGCACTGTATTATTTAGATTCACTTTGAAAGCCAGTCATATCGCAGAACTTATAGACGACTTTATGATTTCGTTATGGCGTATATTATCAATGCAATCGCTAACAGATCTTACAAAAGTTCACCATTTAGTGCCGTTTACACTCTAGCGGCATCATTTAACTTTATTTCTTAAAAAAAATTAGCGGGAGCTTGCATTACGATCGATGTAGATTGTTTCCGCCCCATGAGCGATGATGAAATGTGGTTTCAGCAGAATAGTGATAACTTGATTTCGAAAATTCAATTTGTAAGCTGACCTCCAAAGTTGTGCGGTTTGACACCTATCGATTATTTTGTGTGAGACCACCTGAAATCAGTTGTTAATGCTGAAACAGCAATTATTGGCGCCCTGGAGGGTAAAATTATTCTTGATATGGGGACACTAATATTAGAAAAAGTGAGCCAAAATAGTGTTACACCCAGGAACAGCTTAAAAAATATCTCTTTATTCTATAAAATTATCTGTTCATAAGATTTTTTCCAAACACTGTTATTAAAGTTGGAAAATTACTGTTGGGCATGCGATGACGTTTCTTCGCAAACAGAACAAAGTTTATTAAAACTTAACACAAACGATAAGCATCTAAGTAAATAGGGAAAAATCAAGAGCAAGTTTTACCTTACAAGTTTCACTGCCGTAGATACAAAATACAATAAACAATAACAAAAAATAAAAAAAAAAAATTCAAGTCTTAAAAAGGGATGATAATAGAAAAGGAAAAACCAAATTACAACAAATTTAATCGTACGTAATAATGAGAGAATCAAAAGAATAAGAAATACTCGCAATTCATAAGCTCCTTTACTTTTATCAATTTTCCTTTCTTTATGATTTTGTACTCGTTGGCTTGTTTTTTGCTTTTTGGGTTAAATTGCATCCCTGTTATTTTTATTATTTTTGTTGTTGTTGTTTTTATACCATTAAAGCACATTATGACGACGATTTTTTCTTTTAGTTTAACTGCGTTTTAACTTCCTCATCAGTAGTAGCAGTCCCCTTTCTCTATTTCTCCCGACTGTCATTTTATTTAACACATTCAAAGGAGTTTCGCAGCACAAGCTCCTTTTATAGTTTGCAAAACTTTATTCAAGTGTTTTCTTTTTTTTTAATGTAACAAGCAATCCACCCTTTTTTTTTACTTACAGCACTACAAAACAAAAAAAGCTGTAAGAAAATATTAAAAAGGGAAAGGGAATAGAACGATAGTACTTTTTGAAAAGATTAGTAAAAATGTTGCTTTCTTTACTGGTGTCATGTTTCATTTGTTGCTCCCAGCAGTAAACTTTGTTCAATGCTTTAAGATGTAGTTTTCAATGGAAATATGTGGGTCAACGAGTTTTTGTTGGTGAATAAATAAAATAATGATATAAAACACATCTACTGCACTTTACCGATTTTCTTTGCTTTAATAACTCAAGAACATTTTTAAGGACTTTGAAATAAGAGAGTTGTTTGTTTACATATAGTAAGTAATAGATGCTACAAAAGTAAGGTCAAGTTATAATGTGAAATGTGTACATTTTTGCTAGAAATAAAAAACTGACAGAAAAATCTATTTGAAAATATTGGTCAAAGGACAGCCTTCCGACTTAAATGATGTCTCTGTTTATTTTAGGATAGTTGTTTACACTTTTTTTTGGTGATTTATTTCAAGCCTTACACGCTTTGCAGTGTCTTGTGATAAATGCGAGATCTCGAAAAACACCAAAAAGTAAAGGGTTTTTCTACAAGAAGTTTAATTTCTAAAACAAAATAAAACACGATTTTCGTTGAAAGCGCATCCATTTGTGGTTGATTGGCCAGTGAATCGCGCTACGCATTACAGGGAAAATTCTTTTTTTAGCAGAACAGAAAAAAAATAAAACAAAAAATTTTAAATAAGATAATTCAAATTTTTATTGTATTACAAAGAAAAAGGTTCGGCAATTATAAATGAAAAATGATAGATGACAGATGTCCACCACGACCAACGCCAGCAGATGTCGATTCTTCATCAAAGTTTTTAATCACCTTTTGGCAAAATGGCGGTATTACTTCGTTAATCACATCACGGATTTTGACTTTTAAGGCTGAAATCGATGCGATTGTATCCAGATAGACTCTGTCCTTAAGACAGTCCCATAAAAAATAATCCAGTGGTGTTAAATCAAACTATTTAGCTGGGCACTTAACTAACTGAAATTATGCTGTGTAATATAATACACCGTCCCGTTGAAACCACATGTCACCAATAATAGGGCAAAATGAAATTGTTAGCATCTCGCGATAACGGAATCCATTGACCGTTGCCGCATTTCCAGCCTTGTCTTTGAAAAAAAAATGGTCCAATCACGCCTCCAAACCACATAGTGCTCCATACAGTGACACGTTGACTGTACTAAGGTTTTAGGATTCTCAGAAGCCCAAATTCGGCAATTTTCCTTGTTGACACACCGTGTCAAGGGAAAATAGGTTTTGTCTGAAGAAATGATGATTTTTTCAGAAAAACCAGCCGGTTATTCCTGAATAAATTGAGCGAATCTACGGCAATTTAACTGGTCGGTCAGGTTCAATTCCTGCACCAGTTGTACCTTGTAAGGCTTCAAAGTCAAATCGTTACCCAAAATATGCTATATGGTGGTTTTGGATAACCGCAATTTTGGCTAACGTCGTAGAATTGACAAATTTGAACCCGCTTTAACACTGTGACTCACGGCTGCGATGTTTTTACTTGAACGGCCCGGTCGAAATCGCGTTGGTGTTTGACCAAATTCTTAATAGCGGTCTCAGAAGGATGATTATGTGTGTGAAAATATCACGAATTTTACGAACTGCAAGTTTAACAGAACCATTATTTTCATAGCGGATTTTAATTATTTTAATGCGATTTTTTTACGAAATTTACTTCATTGTGAGAATTGCCAATGCATCCACTACAAACACGTCAAAAAACTAAATGTCAAATGATAGGAGTCATTATAGATACTTTATTTCCGAACCACCTAAAAAAGTTCATTTTCTTTCCGATTTTTTTGCATATATATTCTATATATTCTAAAACTTTTAAAACTTTATCTTTTTTTTTTTTTTTTTTTTTTTTTTTTTTACAAAGAGAAGTAGCACTTCAGGCAACAATGCCTATTTAGTCAAGTACCGTGCTACCTTCTTTAGGAAAGGGATAGAGAAGAGATGAAATAGGTGGTGAAAGTAGAAGGATAGTCGGAAATCAACTGCCGTATAAAGACAGCAACAGCGACCAGTGACTATGCCTTCATCGCTGAGCAGCTCCACCGACAGTTAATTTTTATCTTTTGTAGTGAAAAAAACCAAGGTCTTCGTTGGGAATCGAACCCACAACCCCCATATTTACAAGCTAGTACACTACCTACTAGCCTACAGGGGCACCTAAATAAACCGAGATATTTAATGCTCTTCACTTTTTTACAATATTATTAACTATAATAATCGAATCACCGTTCACATTCCATTAATTTTATTTTGTTTCTCATTTAGCTTTAGTTTGTTCTTATTTAACCAGTCGTTTATTCTCATTAAATCATGCATGTCTTTATCTTGAATTTCGTTCTCGTACAGAAAATATTAAGATATTATCGCTATTACAAGATGCTAATAACACAATTTTGACCTATTATTGACGACGTGGATATCACTGACATGTGGCTTCAAGAGAACAGTGCTACGTGTCACACAGCCAATGAAACGATCAATTTATTGCAAACCAAATCTCTCGATCGCATAATTCTACGTCAATTAGCCGTTAAGTGACCAGCCAGATCATGTGATTCTGGACTAATTTTTGTGAATCGATTTCAGCTTAAAAACTCAAAATCCGTGATGTGATTAACGAAATAAGACCGCCATTTTCTCAAAAAGTGATTAAAAACTTTGATGAACAAAATCGATATCTGTCAAAGTGGTCGTGGTGGACATTTGCCAGATATCATTTTTCATTCATAATTGCCGAACTTTTCTCTTTGTATTACAATGAAAATTTTAATTATCTTAAGTTACATTTTTTGTCTTATTTTGTTTTACAAAACAAACTTCTTGCTGAAAACCCCAATTTTAAATTCGTTTTTAAAATATTACACATGTACATGTTGCACTCACGCACAAATAGATAGACTACAGAAATTACAGGAGAAGGCAATGAGAACAGTTTTGAATTTGAATCGTTACACATCGACGATATTTATGCTGAATATACTGAAATGGTTAAACATTAAACACAGGCTACAGGTTAACACAATAAAATTCATTAAAAGAATCAAAAAAGGCAAGGCACCACAATATGTATGTATGTGAACAACTGAAATTTGTTGGAGATATCCAACTATATCCCCTAAGAAATGTACAAAGCTTTAAGCGTAAAGAGTCACAACGAGTACAATGCAACAATCATTGTTCTACCAAGAACTGAGTCTATTTAAAATGCTTACGAATAATATTAAAAATGAGAAGAACACTAATGTGTTTTACAAGGAAATGGCAATATTTTTGTTAGGAGTAGTTATTAGAAAATTTAAGGATAATAATTAAGAATTATTTAATCGATAGTGAATATTTTTTTTAACTTCTAAATAAATTAATAATAAAAAAAACTTTAATCTTGACCACAAGAGGTAGTTGGAATCAGAATTATTATTCGTCATATAAAAAATTGTCGTGAACGGATTTACTTGCTCAGCAAGCAGGAGTTCGAACAGTTTTATGGTGAAGCAAAACGTCGTGAATGCAAACGTCACTCACCAACAAAATGAAATTAATAAAATGTTGATTGCAACTATTAGGAAGAAAAATTTTGGAGGCTTTCATTTTACCTAAAATATTTTTTAAGTTTACACAGTGTGTTACTGCGTTAGCTATAACAAACAATGTAAAAAAGTTGAACGTTAAACGACGTTCAAAAGTAACGGATGTCCTCAATACCACTTGTGTGTACAAGTACTTTATGAACATTAACTAGACAAAAAAATTCATTACAATTTTTATTTATAACTCGTTAAAATTTATTGAAATTATCTTTATTCTAACGTCACATTGGCCGCATTCTTTGTTACAGGATAACAGTAAATGACCAGTAAAGATATACTAATTTTTCATTCGTAAGATTAAAATGTTCGCATTTATGTCAAATATTGTCCCTAATGTGGGCATACTTTTAGAATTCAGTTATAAAGTATACGAAAGATTTAATTTTTAAATAAAATTATACTTTAGATTTAATGGCGCATTTGTTATTAACTTCAGATACAAAATGTCTTGTCTCATATATTTGGCTGATTAGTTGGTATAGAGAACAGTTAAGAATAGATACCAGCATAATGAAATATATTCGCTAAAAATTTCATAAGCATTCTACGAGTATATTTACAAGATAGTTATCAATTTTAAATTTGTCTTCTTCTACTAATATTTTAAAAAAATCGAACACGCAAAATGTTATATTTCGTATTCGTTAAAAAGTCACGATTGATTATAGTAATTGCTTGATAACAAACTATTTACACGGACTCTATCTGATTGCTATCTTTACAAATTATCTTTATAATTTATTATTATCTTTTATTACATTTCGATAAGCTTCAAATAAATTTTCCAGAAGAAGGAGCTGATTTCCTAAATTTTCGGAATATTTTGGCAAGATTTTGGTGAAAATATATTTTGAAGAATTACGATTTCTTAATTATCTAAAGTTTTATTTGTCAGAATTAGTTTTTCAATTCAATTGTCAAAAAACAAGAAAACCTACAAACAAGTCCCAATACATCTGAAATATGTAAAAAAAAGAAAAAACTATTTTTTTAATATACCCACATCATTTGTGAATCGATATTGCCGAATTTTATTGGCTGTGCCTAAAAGATGGGAGTCCAAATTTGTTTAAATTTTTCTAGAGTATTACAAAAACCAATGTAAATCCGATTATGGACAAATAGGCATATGTATATTTTACGGGATAAAAAATGAATATTGTTAAAATTACAAATAGAGAGACAAACTCAAATATAACACTGGTCTGCAAAAAACTGGTCCCTAAACGTAAATATGTACATTTATGGAATATAGTGATTTCAACTCGGTAAATTCAAATCCGTTCTCAGTTTGTGCGCATAATGTACATAATATGGCTAAAATTTAAAAAATAAGACGTCCACTTCAACTTATTTCAATATACGTAACTCTTTAACGGCTTGATCGTTAAGTACTAAAAGATGCGGGATAAAATTATCTTTGAGTCCACCTTACAATTTTTTCCATTTTTAACTGTTTCGGAGTTATTCAGAAATTGGTGGCGAAAAAAATAATATTTTTAACGAAAAACTATGTTTTCTTTTGACTTAAAAAAATCGTAACAAATTTTAAACGACAAATATTTCACTAATTTATGAAGATTATTTACTTTCGTTATAATAAATACGTACTAATATTTCAGTCTTTATTTATAATATCTCAGCACGATAAAATCAATTAAAAGTGCTCCCTACTTTCTGCCGATCAGTGTTAACAACGTTCGAGCTCTCGATTTTTTTGTCGACTAATTTCCACCTAGACTGGTTATAACTTTTGACAAAAACTTACTAGTACGATTAGAAAGAGAAATTATAACTTAGGCTATGAATTGGTTAGAAAAAAACTCTTTTTCTATATACTTGCAGCCCTAAAAATAAATTGTATACTAAACTAAAAATCTTATTTTAACATTGTTATAAGGTACATCCTAAAACAATAGAAGTATAGTACTGAAATACATCAACTATGTTTCGGCCGTTCTTACACAAACTACTGTATGAAGTAAGCCACTTTAATTTGTTTTTGTACCACAGCAACTCTCAACCAAACAACGAAGCGGCGCGAACGAACACATTACATGCCAATTTTTTGTGCAAAAGCAACGCTAAGAGATTTCGCAGACGAAAAAGATTGTATTGCTATAATCGTTATAAAGAAAATTCCACTACAAATCTTTAAAAAAATAAGTCTGTGAATACCTGCAGCATAATAATATAACGAATACTATTGCAATAATTAAAAACGCAAATTTCGTGTATTGCGTAAACCGCAGAAGAATAAGCATAGAAAACTGAAAATACAAATTCTAGATAATTGTGAAAATTATCTTATTTGGATTAAATTTTTGACATTGCATTGATAATTATTATCCAAACATGTTAAAAACTAAAAAGGAAGTTGATGCTCATGTACGCACAGCGTTATCGAGAATCCGCTCGGAGACCGAGGTAAGTTTTGCTGCATTTTCTATATACGCGTAATATTGCCGAATGCATATAAATTTTCTTGCATGCGGTAATGAAATATGTAGTTATTTTTTTAGGATATTTTGTACGAAGACATCCATTTTTTTAGTTGATGGAAAAAAATTACAGAAACTTTAAAGAGTTGTTAAAGTGTAAACAGAGACGACTTTGATTACGTTTGTTGCACAGTTTAAATGTACTAGACAATTTTTAAGGGGTGTGTGTGTTTGACCTGCACCAATTAAATCGGTTTTATGTAAAGAACTTCTCTGGCAGTTAAAAATTGTCGGCAAATGGGGAACAAGTCTAGTTCAGCAACTACTTTATTAACAAGAATTGGAGGCGTAAAATTGTATTTACTTAAAAAAATTAAAGTTAACATCTAAAAAACCTCTTCAAACAATTTTTAATAATATTGACTTGGTTTGGTACCTTAAAAAACGTAGAATACAGTCACAGTTTTCTATAAAAAATTCCGTGGCCCACAATTTTTAATTCTGCATATTTATCAAATTTTGCCATTTACGGAAGATAAGAGGATTCTATCTCCAAATTATTGCTTGTTGCAGATTTTTGACGTCAATGCGAATAACTTTTGTGTAGCACTAGGGGGGTGGTATCGTAAAGTTTTGTTGTTTCAGGTAGGATAAAATATTATTTTTTGCTTAAGGCTTGTATTGAATTACTCTTGAATAAATAAGTGAAGTAAATGAAAATAGGGTAAATTTGTAAGTGTGATTTCATACGTCCGACAGTAAATTTGTAAAATTTACATTACAAAGCATATACCAGTGGGGAAAATTGGATTGATATTCATCGTTGCTTTTTTCAATGATGGCCACAAAAGGTTTTCACAAATATTTTTTTGCCAGAACTTGTAGAACATTGCAACGTAAAACTTCTTTCATATATTAAAACCAAACAAAGATATAGTCAGCTCCCTGCTTTTAAAACAACAATTAAAGTAATGTCAACGGCGGCTTGCAGTCTCGGCGCAGGTTTCTGGCAAACGAGCCGCCATTTTGTCATTTGTTGATTATTTTTACAAGGGAATGTTTGAATTGTACATCACAAACCCAGTACAAAAAATAAGCTTGCCTCAGAGCTTATTACAGAAGAATACATTTACAGAGACTCAAAGTTACAAAAAAAATTATAAGATGTAAAAGAAGAAAACATAAGCATCAGATAAAGATTTTATTTAAATTTCACATTATTAGTAACCTCTTACAGGAACCAAAAATAATTTATTTTTAAAATTGTACACTGAAAAAAAAATAATACTAGAAGCAACACAAAATTTATATCAAAGATAAAGTGTGGAACACATTAAGTCATTAAATTTGTGTTTGGCAGCCGTTGATAACAGACTAACTAAGGTTTTGAGAATCAAATAACAAAAAAGTGAATTTCGTTCTGTTCGGTGCGAAACGCCGCAAAAACTTGTTATTATTGCGTAAACCCAACTTGTTCCAATTTACACAGGCGTTAACTGACTGACAGATGCTTGTTGACAGAAGTGATGTTGCCATTTCAATTAAGAGACGGGAAATTCGAAAATATGCAGACTTATTGACGCAATCTCGTAATATAGCTTGATGGAAATCAGTTCAAAGGTTATAAAAAATTGAATATACCTACATGGAAAAATAAAAACATATACGCAACTAAGAAGCAATAGCTGCAATTTTCTTTATATGCTGCTTCTATATGCTATTTCAAAGAAGACTATTATAGTGTAATGAATGAACGAAAATGGTAGTTTGATATAAATCAACTATTTATTTATGTTTAAACTGTCGTCAAACGTTTAAGATCTGCATTTTAAAACATTTTCAGAAAAAAATTAACCACAATGGCTTTCGAAGGAAAATAGGTCATTCTAAGAATTATTAAAGATTATGACCTACCTGATTGTTGCAACATCATTTATCATAAAATAAAGTTGGTGTATAAATATCCTCTAAAATTTGATAAAATGAATACAAATAGGTGAAAAACAGCAGATTTAATGATTGAACTTTACTATAATTAAAAAGTTTTTAATGCTGTCAATTCTTTCGGTGAAAACCGTCGATACTGGCTGTTTATTTGGTACGACCGCAGCAAGCGAAAATCTTAATAAAATATTGTGTTTGCTTTTCTCTGGACACAAACTATACAGAATAGAGCTGATAGAAGTATTGTTTCTAATGTGTTTGGCTATAATATGTTATACAGTACCTAGGAAGACCCTAAGACTTGACCCAGCGAATTAAATAAATTTTATGCTATTTCTATTAAAACTGCATCAGAATTTTATTTAATTCGACTTAAGTTGCTGTTGGAAAAAAATCTTCTGTAGGTTTTTGGCTGCTAATGTACACCTATTTAACTATGTTTCCACTGACTTGTTTTAAGTTTTAAATCAATTCGAAGTGTTTCCCCAGAGCTAAAGTGTTTTGTATCATTTGTGTAATAAAACTTACAATGTGAAAAATACTTTTTTTTTCAAAATTTTTTAATCAAATGTCAAAATGAAAAATTTATTTTCAATATATTTCAAGATCTCGGTACTTATTTCAATTTTATATTAATGTGTGGTTAATTCTGAATTTAAGCCGAGCGAAAATTAATATTTTCTTGAAATGTAAAACATTACTAATACAAAAAATCTTTTAAACCATTTTAATATATGTATATATAGTATTTAACTAAATTATACTGAAATTTCTCCTAAAAACCTTTATTAAAAAAAACCTTGTTTCATTTTTTATATTTGCTTATTACAAACTAAAATTTAGATTTAGGCACAGAAATAGAGAATTTTTCGTTTTTTCCATAATTTTGCATAAATCTTTAAATTTTAAATAACAAAATTAACTTAGGTACTTGTGATTTGTGATAATAATGATATTCATTATGTCCTTGTATTTTAGCGCCATCTACGCAGTTTGACTATTGCAAAATTATATTTTAAAGTCAATGAATATGGTACAGCTGAACAATATCTTACGTCTTATTTGAGTGTTAAAGAGGACAATGATCAAGCTCACAAGTTACTTGGGCAATGTTATCAACGTCTTAAAAAACCAGATAAAGCTTTGCAAGCCTTTCAGGTTTCGCTTCAACTAAATCCCAAGCAACCCGACGTTTTGGTCGAAGTTTGTCAATTACTGCTGGAGGACAAACATTTTAACAGCAACAAAGCAAAATATTGGTGCGAACTGGCAGAATCGGAAAAAGTGCAACATGAAGCCGTCTTTTCATTGCGCCTTAAACTAATGAACAAAGATGATATGGGTACTAATCAGGTAGAAGAATTGATACAAAAAGAAATCGCTGCTCGGCCAAATGATGTACATTTGAGAGTTAGACTTGTGCGTAGTTACGTAGAGAAAAATCAAATACTAGATGCTTTTAAATACGTGCATCAATTGGAGATGAGCCATAAGGATGAGTTTGCGGCAAGCAGCGAATGGTACAATATTGTTTGGCTGGTCTTAAATAAATATGAACAAATGCCAAATATTAAAAAAGACTGGGACTTTTGGTTACTGGTGGCCATATGTTTAGAACGTCAAGTTCAAATATCTTTTACATCCATATCCAGTTCAAACATTGCGGGTGGAGGGGTTACAGAAACATCTAATTTGCTATTTAAGTTGGATCAATATTTGTTTAAGATAACCCAGTTGTCGGATAAATTCAGTGCGCAAAAAGAACTTGTGCAGCTATTTCTTGATCATTACCGTGGTCAGCTGCTATTGCACGCGTGTGCTCTTATAGTCAAACGTGAATTATTACAAAACAAGAACAAATGGAAGGAAACTACACGGGTAATTCTGCCGTTACTGCTGTTGGCCTATCAAATCGAAGCCCAAGAAAACAAGGAACCTTGGATGAAGCACTCCAATGAGCAAAGTAAACAACTAATAGGCCTATGGCAAAGAGAGGGCTCCTTTCGTTGTGCTCAGGTAAGTTTGCTGTTTTTTTGTTTTTTTTTTTTAATATAGATTTTTAATTTATTTTGTTCTTTTCTTGTAGATGGGCCGTGTTTTGCTTTCTTGCATAAATGATGATCCCGGTGTAGACAAGGAAAATGCCCATAACATAAACTATTTTTTGGAGTCGCAATCTGGCTGTCTTTGGCAAAGCAATGATGAGCTGTTAGCACAAGTCCGACAATCCTGTAGTGACCGCCAATGGCGACATAATATTTTCGCTTGGCTATTTTGCAACAGTGACCAAAAAATTAAAGAGCAATCTTCTCTGTTTGCCAAAAGTTCCAAACTAAGCGAACCGGTGTATGAGCTACCTTCATATGCTGACGTAGAGCGTTACGAAAATGCTGCCCAGTATTTTAGGCCACAGTCTTTGCAGCACATGGTCTACTTATGTCTTGGCAGTGACAATTTGGCCTATGTAAAAGCAAAATATTTTAGTGGCTTAAATTTCTCCGTACACAATCTTTCGTTCTGCGGAGCCGAGTCGTTAAATCAATTAGATGTAGACAGTTTTCTTTACGCTACCACTATACAAGCCAAAAGAACTTTGGAAGTGGAGCGAGAAGCTTTTCTTAGTTATCAAGCTGGCAATGGTGCAGCTGCTGGAAAACCAAAACTTTTACCTTTTGCTAACATTCAGAATATCTTATGTACGGAGGAACAATATCAGTGGTGGAATTCGGCATATATGGTATATAAAAACCTGAGTAACGGCAATAACCTAGCTGAAATACGTGCCAGCTTGCAGTATGGCATTGAAGCCATTAGAGGTATTAATGGTCCTAAATTAGACATGGCTATTGTCTTTAAATTGGGCCAGTTGTTTGTGGCGCGCGCTCAAGATATAGTAAAACCTATCGAAAAAACATTTCTAGAATCTAGAGCTGAAACACTTTACAAACATGGGTTGAATATGATGAAAATGCATAACAAGGGTGTTTTAGAGCCATTCCGGAAATATTTTAAGTACTCTAAGACCCAAACATCAGCCGCCGAACGGGAACTGATTTCTGCTGCTGAAGATGCTGTTTCGTACTTGGCCACACGTTACTTTAAAAAAGCAGAGTACGAAGATTTAATTGACGAGTTGTCCGGCATACAATTACCATTTGCAACGTACTTACAGGCTGAAGCTTATCGCAAACTGGATGAGGCTAGCAAGACACCCAAAAAAACCAAGCGTATGTATTTGGATCGCGCTAGTGAATGTCTTAATCAAACGTTGGCCTTACTTAAAAGCAGTGCTCATGCAGATCCCAATCATCCACTTAACTCTGTTATACATAGTGAAATTAAAAAGCTACAGCAAGTTTCTGCTCGATATTTAAATGATTCAAATACTTATTACAGTCCTTTATCGGCTCACAACAACTCCAGCAGTTATGAGGATGCTGAAGATGATCTATTTGCCGAGAACTCTGTTATTCCACCCGCTTCATTACATAATTCAACGCGTGCTAAACGTGAAAATTTGTCTAACACAAGTGCTTTATTGTCTACTTTCAACCAAGAAATGAAGAATTTAGTAAAACAAGTAACAGACACACTAAAACAGGAATTGGGTAATGTAACGAAAGAAATTTCTGCACTAAAAGAAAAAATATCCAGTCTTGAGGAAGCAGTAAAGAAAATTAGCATTACTTCAAATTCCCCCTCTAGGGATGACGCCTCTAATGTTTTAGATGATTTATATCTAATTGAAGACACCTTACAACAGCAATTGTATCAACATCAACAACAGTCTTCCGCAGCTCCACATATAAATACCCCACAATACAGCAATAATGCCAGTAATGTGGCAAACGGACCAAACATGTTGCCCAATTCACCCTTCATAGCCCAACACCAACGTTTGCAGGCAGCAGCTGCATTCAACAGTCCAATGTTTCCTCCTCCACATAATTATCCTATAAATTTTTATGGCCATCCCAATCAACCTAACCCCTATATGATGACTCAACAACCACCAGCTCCTCCAATTAACCAGCGTTCCGGTACTATACCTTCTTTAAGTTATTTAGACCCTAATATACCAGTACCACAGGCTGGAATTAACTTTAATATGCCAGCTACTTCCACATCACTTCTTCCACCACCTGCCCAACCTGGTCCAGCAATGGCAGCAGAGTCTCACAAGTCCAGCAACCTTTATAATTTATTGCAACAAATTACTCCTAATATCAACAACCAATTGCCACTGCCTACAATGCCCATTTACTCCACCCCTCTAACCAACACTTCTATAACTATGCCAGTCCCAGTTGCAAATACTGCTCCGATTAACATCACTCCCAGCAACACTGGGCAAATTAATAAACAGTTAAATAGTCAAGTGGTCGAAAAGGGCCCTCCAGCAAATGTGGTTATCACAAGCTCGGATCCTTTACCCAATCCGAATACCATCGCCATACAATCCCAACAGCAAACTCCCTTAAGCGTTACCATACCATCCCATCACATAAAGCCTAGTCTTGTAAGCCAACCTCCACCCCCAATTGAGAAAGCCTCTTTGGCCAGCAAGCCGATGACTTCGGCACAACCCACATCTTCGTTCAATACATTTGGTACATCTATTGCCACATCAACCTTTACATTTAAACCACAGGTTGCTGCAGCTGCCGCGCAAAATAAAAATACTTTCGATAGCAGCGGCACTCCTGTAGCCACCGAAACCCTTGATGAAACTTCAGAAAGTTTAAGCATTGATTTTAATAGATCTAGCACAGAAGAAGTTGAGTACGATCCACGTCCAGACTTTAAAGGCATTATAACTCTGCCCGATGAAGTCGAAGTTCGTACAGGCGAAGAGGATGAAGAAGTCATGTTCCGACATAGAGCTAAATTGTTCCGTCATGTGGATAAGGAATGGAAGGAACGTGGTATTGGACATATTAAAATTCTTAAAAATAAAGAAGGAAGATCGCGTATATTAATGCGACGAGACCATACCCATAAAATCTGTGCCAATCATATTATAACACCGGAAATGACATTAACGGTGCCAAAGAATGAAACTAAAGGCTTCATTTGGGTTGCCAATGATTTTGCTGACGAGACATTACAGTTAGAGAAGTTCTTTGTGCGTTTTAAGTTGCTGAAAACTGCTAAGCAATTTGAAGAAGCTTTTATAAATGCCCAAAACGATGCTAGGGACAAGGTCAATGATGCTAACTCTATTAAAAAAGAAGAAGAAAAGTCTAAGGAGGTACCTAGTACAGCCTCTAATAACACAGTTCCGTTCTCTTTGGCAAAGTCGAATGTAACCTGCTTTGTTACCAGCACACCATCTCAAAAATGCGAAACACCTTTCGACAGTGTTGGCAAAAATGCTTTTGGGCAAACCTTAACTTCTGCACCGACTACTACTGTCTGTTCCGCAATCACAACAACAGCTTCAAAATCCTTGTTTAGTGGCTCAAACTTATCAACAAAAACCCCTACGCAAGACGAAACCACAAATAAGTCTGCTCCTTCTACATCTGCCCCAATAGCCCCTTCGCCATTTGCTAACTTTACATTTGGCAAACCATCGACACCTAATATTTCTACATTAACAACAGTAACACAAGCCGCAAGCAACGCTAAGGCCAGTACTACTACGGCTTCACCATTCGCCAGCATTTTCAGCAACTTGTCGACCTTGCCGTTCACCAATACTGCAACTGCCACTACAGCCGCTTTCATACCTACAACAGTAAATGAAATAGCTAGTACATATACGCTAAATAAATCCACCGTTTCCGATACTGAGGACGACTACGTACCTACGGCACAGTTTAATCCGGTCATACCGCTTCCAGATCTGGTAGAAGTAAATACAGGTGAGGAAAATGAAATAGTTCTTTTCGAACATCGTGCGAAGCTTTTGCGTTTCGACAAAGACGCTGGAGAATGGAAAGAACGTGGTCTAGGTAACATTAAACTATTACAAGACAAGTACGACGTCAATAAATTACGATTGGTTATGAGAAGAGAACAAATACATAAACTGTGCTGCAACCAGCGTGTTTATAAGGGCACCTCTTTCAAATACGCTACGAATTCTACTACTGCGTTATCTTGGGCTGGTCAGGACTATTCTGAAAATGAGTTGGTTACTGAAATGTTGACTATTCGCTTTAAACTTCCGGAAACTTGCAAGAATTTCTTGGAGGCCATACAACAGGCTCAAGCAAAAATGAATGTTGATGGTGAAGAGACCAACTCAAAATCGATTGAAAAGAATAAGGAATCCGCTGAAATAAAAGTTACTAAAGGCTTTGGAGATGCTTTTAAACCTAAAGCTGGGGCTTGGTCGTGTGAAGCCTGCTACATATCAAATGATGCTGATAAATTGTACTGTGTAGCGTGTGATTCACCTAAAGATAGCACAGTACCGAAGAAAGAAGCCAATTTTAACATTTTGCCAAGTAATAGTGCAACTAAGTTTAGCTTCGGTTTTGCAACTCATCCAGAAGCAACAGCAAATGCAGAAAATACTTCTGGCACCACAAATAAACCGACTTTTGAGTTTGGTACAATTGCAAAACCAGCTACAACGCATGATACAAAAAATAAAGATGATATTGTAATTCCATCAGGTGCCGGATTTGGGGATACTTTCAAACCTAAAGCCGGTTCTTGGCCATGCCAAAGTTGTTATTTATCCAATACTTCTGAAGCCATTTACTGCAAAGCTTGTGATGCTCCCAAAGATGACACAGTTCCTAAAAAGGATGCTAATACAAATATACTCACATCATCAAATTCTGCACAGAATTTCAAATTTGGGTTCGGTTCCTCAGCACTTAGTACGCCTAAGACGAACGAGAGCACTGCACCACCCAAATCAACTCAGGCTACAATTGGATTTGGGGATGCTTTTAAACCTAAAGCAGGATCTTGGACATGTCAAGGTTGTTACTTATCCAATGCAGCCGATACAGTTTATTGTATGGCTTGCGATGCTCCGAAAGACGATACCGTTCCAAAGAAAGAGTCCAATGCTAATATATTAGCGGTTTCTAACCCTTCACAAAAATTCAGTTTTGGTTTTGATTCTTCTGTGGCTGCTTCACAACCTGCACCAATTGAGAGTTCTAATAAAACAGTCGGTTCTGGTTTTAGCTTCAATGCAGTTCCAGTAATTGCTTCAGATAGTACAAAATCTTTTTCATTCACTACCCCATCTGCCACATCCACAACTAATTTGACTAACGCCACTACAAGCTCCTCTACTATAAGTAAATCAACGTTTAGCTTCAGTTTATCGTCAAAATCTATGGAATCTCCTACCATCTCCGGAACTAATGAAACTGCAACTCCAAATGCTTTCTCATTAGATAAAAAAGAATTTAGTTTTACGTTAAAACCAAAAAGTCCTGGAAAAACTGGTAAAAGTCCCATGAAGTTGGGTGGTGGTGATGCTGATGGGGTTGGCGAAGATGAAGGCGAAGCAGATTTTCATGAAGACGAAGAAAACAATACTTATTTTACACCTGTTATACCATTACCGGATAAAGTAAGTTATTATTTTTTGTATGTATGTAGTAATAATTTTTTTTTTTTTATAAAATAATTCTGTCACAAAGTGCAAGAAAACAAACAATTATCAAGGATGAGTAATAAAATCCCATACTTGCTTTAAAAATTTTAATGAAAAATTTTTTTATGGGACTCGAAAACTTGATTCGACCATTACCAACAGCTACTTCGCTTGGTCATTCAGACCAGTTGATTATACTGTTGTCATTTCCTTCGATGTAAACCGTAATTGTTAGCTTTTTGTTCGGCATGACCGGCGACCGCTCTCGTGTTTTAGACTGTACTAGTTCTTTAGATACGTAGATGGCATCATATGCATGCTCGAACAAATTCTAACAATTAAACACAATCCACAATAACAAATATACAACACGAAAAGTAGGAATAAAGAAGACAAATACACAACTGATACAACACGACGACACACTTTTCCTTACATAGGACAAGAAATATATAGATTAACTTACCTTTTTCCAGAGTAGCGAAGTGTTCACTCACTGTTCATACATGTATGAATATGTACATTTCATTTTTTAGCCGCTTCTCATACATGTGTGAGAGACTGAAAAATATTTTGCGTTTTCTCATTTATGAATGCGACGATTTATTTTTTTCTTTCTATTCATAAGTGAAAAAATGAGAAACACACAAGTGTTCATTTTTGAATATGTACAATTTTGATAATTTTTCATAAATGAAAAGATCGTAAAAATATGTGCGTTAAGCATTCGCGTACATAAACGCACATATTTGATAATGCGCAATTGTCGGCGTATGTAGGAAAAAAAATGTTTTTTTTATTTCTTTTAGAATATAATGTATTTTGTGTTAATATGTACCCATGTGTTTTTACTACATTTTACGGTAAACTGCGATCGTAGGTAGAAAATTTTTTTACATTCATTTATGAGAAATTTTATAAAATTTCAACGTTCATAAATGAACATGTACATTTATGAAAAAGAACATTAATGAGAAGTAGCTGATTTATCATTTATCACATATGAATAAGACTAATAATTCTTGTTGTGCGCATTCATGTATGAACATAAGCAGAACATTTTTTTTGTTCGTTTATGCGCGTGAAAAATAAATATAAAATTTTAGATTTCTCATTTATGAAAAATATTATGAATGTTGATTTTTGAATGTTCATAAATGAAAAATTTTGAACCCTGCCTTTTTCACAAAGAAGGCTTACTCACAGCATTAAAAACCTAATCTCAGGATATCGACAGAAACAGCAGATAAATTTAGTTCCAGAACAAACTAGACGAAAGATTTACAGAACACATACGCTCATACAACTTTACATTACACCTTGATACCAACAGACACACTCCAAGGGATGTAGATGAGTGAATGGTATTACTACATCCTAGCAAAAACGGACGAAGATTAAACATTCTTGAAAACATGGAAATTTACGAAACAAAAACTTTTAAAGGAACAGCGAAACAAACGAAAAACATCCTTAGACGGATACACCTACCGGGATAATAATAAAAGACAGGCAATCTACCTAAATGAGTAGAGACGTGATTTGATTTACATCCGCACCTGGCCATGAAGCCTTAATTAGATGGTGGTCAACCACTATGCATAATTTGGAACGTCATGCTCGTCCTAGGAAGCCGAAGCCATAATTCTATGCAACAGAACTTTGAAGTTGCAACTTCGATGATTTCAGAGCAGGGCTGCAAATCATCACTCCTTGCTTAAGAGTTGGAGACTTTCCAACTCCTGTCCAGAACACATGTCTAGCATGCTCACTAGACTGGATCATTCACTTAGGGTGTCATTAACAGTGAGATGATCCTGGCCACCATAATAACCATTATACTGTTATGGGGCCGCGAAACCACAACCACCACGATACTCCCATATAGGGGCCAACCTTAATAATCAGCCAGAAAACTATTAAATGTCTAAAGCGACAAATAATGAACTCTGCAAGGTTACTGATTCCCGTGGAAATAAAGTGGAGTTTCCAGTTGTACCCCTGCTGACTTCAGGGGACTGGGCTCCCTTTTTTTCCCCCGAAGTTCTATAAAGACCATATATATGTGCCCCCGGGGGTACCTAAATGAGTAGATACGAACCTAATGAAAGAACCCTAACACTGACTTACCACGGCTTGAGAATGATGTTATCACATCGTAAGCGTTCGCTGATAATACCGAACAAACTGCCAGCAATGACGGTTTACACCAGAATAAATGAGAACAGTACTTCATTTACTGACAGAACAAATCCAAAGAACTTAAATCCAAGTTGCACACGTTCATTTGCCTAATTGTATAGCCAATTGGTTTTGAGTGCAATGAGAACCATTCTCGCACGCACTCTACTTTATAGCAAGTGACCCGACGCATGCAACAACTCGAAACTTTCTACTAGCTATATGAATCTGCACCTCCCCCAAACGCAGACTGCAGGAGAGTCTTACCGCGTTGTCGACATTAACCAAAGTAATCGTTAAAAGCTATTGAAAAACGTCAGAAAATTGCCGTTTGTCTTTCTGAGATATCTACGGATATCTTCACATTCTTGTATCTTATTAACATGTACCAGCCGATCGTTCTAGGATTTTTCTAGACATTGGATATGTATATATGTGTATATTTTTTTTTTATTATTTATTATTAGTAAGTAATTTATTCATCTGAATCATTTGCAATCTAAGCAATTTTATTATTCGTGCTTGATTCCTTTAAATAAATATTTCATGATATTCTCACGAAATATTTATTACAAAATTTTTTATTAAAAAATAAACATTTTATGATATTCTCATAAAACATTTATTTCAATAAAAATAAAAAATATTTGAAATGTATTTTTTAATAAAAATTTTTGTAATAAATATTTCGTGAGAATATCATTTATTTAAAGGAATCAAGCACGAATAATAAAATTGCTTAGATTTATTATTAGTATTTTTAATACTTTTCCTATCACATTTCATTTAATTACATTTTCCCAAGCTCTACTTTGTATTAACATTTTTTATAAAATCAACAACTTTTGCTCTACAAATATTATAGTTTATAATAGTTATAATTTTTTTTGACCTTTTTTAATATTTTTTAGTAATTAATTTTAAGCACTAGGTCTTATTAAATAAAAAATTTTTTAAAAAACTTTATTTTTTATTATATTTTCGATATTTCGCCACACCGTTGGTTGGCATCATCAGGAAAAACAAAAATAATGAACAAACAAATTGAAAAAAATTGAAAATTTTTTTTGATAGTTTATTTCACTTTTTATACTATCCGGCATCGTGTTGTATGCTCTCAGTCCCTTGTAACATAGTGATCGTTGTGTATCGTTATTATCCGCTCGCTTCACTCTAAAGTTTCGATTATTTCGTAGATTATATGGTTGAACATTCTTTACATATCTTAATTGCTCTATCAAATACTCTGAGGCTTATCCCATGTCCATCTTTTTTATAAAAATTATTGTGTTGAATTCAATCTTTGGCTTATACTCATCCATCTTAATGTCTCCAACATGCCCCTTATATATATATATATCTACTTTTGCCAAACTAAAAATCCATAAAGCCATATATATAACCTGGTTAGTGCCACTTGAACTTTATACACCAATTATTAATTTTTTCCTCCTATAGATATGGATTCAGTCTTGGTCTTAAATTTGCGCCTTATTCTGTCCTCGTAAATTTTTTAAAATAATATAGCGCCTATGACCCCTGGGTAAGGACTTTTATATAATTGATAAAAATTTTTTAAACTTTAAAAAAACTACAGATTTTTCATTTTCTCTTTGCTTACTGCCCATTCTAGGCGACGATTTGACAATGTTTTAAATTTCGTTATTGTATTCAAATTTCACACTCCAGATCTGTTATCTATATTTCAAATTTTATTTAAATGAAAAATTTCCCCTCTTATTTTTATATGGATTTACGTCTTGAAAAAGCCCGCAACATGTTATCATCTCTATTAATGTTTGAAGTTTTATTTAAGACAGTTCAAGCGTTTAGTAATGATTATGTACATTCATATTGTCATCATAAATACAAATGGACGGACATAACTATGTACATATAAAAGCTCGGTATCGAACCTCTGCTGTCAAAAATGACAACTTTATTTGAAAACTTCAAACGGATATAACAATTCTTTATTATTATTATGGTTTTTATAAAGTTTTTAGTTCTGATGTAAAAAAAAGATAAAATTGCATTTAAGGTGACGATAGATATGTTGACTACGTATTACATTTGTTTTCTTAGAAGAATGTAAGATTTTTTGATTAGCACAGCATTTATCCATCAACAAAGAACTGAAATAAATTTTTCATATTTTTTATTGACCTAAACGTTAATTTTCTTATAAAATCAATCATAATTAAAATTGATATTTATATTTTCATGAAAAAATCTCTTCAGATTGACGTAAAAACCGGAGAAGAAGATGAAGAAATTCTTTATATACATCGCGCTAAACTGTTTCGTTTTGTTGATGGCGAATGGAAGGAAAGAGGTTTGGGCAATGTCAAGATTTTACGCCACAAGGAAAGCAAAAAGTTACGTGTGGTAATGAGGCGTGAACAAATTTTAAAAATCTGCTTGAATCACGTTCTCAATGAAAATATTGACTATAAACGTAAAGATGATAAATCTTGGATGTTTGTGGTTAATGATTTCAGTGAAGGTGCTGTCGAATTAGAAAAATTCTCCTTGCGTTTTAAGACAAAGGAAGTAGCAGAAGATTTTATGGAAACGATTAAAAAAGCTCTTAATGGAACTGCTGAAGCCATTGAAGCTCCAGCAAGTGCATCCATAATAACTCCCTCAAATATGCAAGCTCCTCCTGTCAACAATACCTTAGACATTAGCGAAGGCGATAAGAAGACGGCTGAAAAGTTAAAGCTGCCCTATGATTTTTTTACGTCTAAAACCACATGTTCAGGATGTCGAGGTTGCGATCCTGATAATTTTGTATTTGCAAATTTGAAAAACATTGAACCATTTATTAACAGAGATGATACCGAAAATCAGTTGGTCATTATGGAATTGCCAGCTTTAACGATAAACAAGCCTACAACAAATCGTTCGTTGTTGAAGCAAAGTGTCCTTTCCCCAGCCAATCTGAAGACAGACACATCGAAAATTAGCGAGGGTATTTTTTCTGGTTTTGAAGGAGCCAATTCTACAGCTTTTGCATCTAAAGTAACAACAACACAAAACTCAAGTACAACATTTTCATTTACGGCAGCTCTGAAGAGTAGCACAAATCCCCCGGGTGAAGAAAACAAGACATTCGCTACGGCAGGATCAGGGGGTTTCTTATTTGGTTCAACAGCAACAATCGGTTCAGCTAAAACAGGTGGTTCTATTTTTGGTCAAAAACCAGCCATATTTGGAGGAGCTGTTACATCAAATAATACATTTACAAAGCAAAACAATTCTGCCGATAAGGCAATCACAAAATCGATCTTTGGTGGCAGTGCTACAGAGACTTCTGCTTCAATATTTGATGCAAAACCTGTTTTTGGCAGTTCAGCTCCTGCCTTTGGAACTTCATCAACTAATGATACAAATAAATCAATATTTGGTGGTTCATCAAACATCATACAAGGTGGTGATGGTAATTCTATATTCGGATCATCTAAAAACACATCTAGTTTTGGCCCAAGCGAATCACAAGTTCCAATATTTGGCAGTTTATCAAAAGACTTAAATTCAAATACCCCGACCTTTGGTGACTTGTCCAAAGCGTCAAATGTTGCTATAAATTTTGGCAGTGATAAATCACAGCCAACATTTGCTGATTTGGCGAAATCTTCAACTGCACCATCTGACTTTGCCACTGTGGCTAAAGCCAATTCAAATACAAATTTTTTGGCGCACGAAAAGCTTGGTTCTGGTGGTTTTATCGGTTTAACGCATCAAGATGATTTTTCAAGTTTTCAACGGCCGCTAAAAGAGGTGGATACTTCGGGTAAAAATGCCTTCAAAACTAATACAAGTGAAGCTAAACAAAGTATTGGAGATGATGGTGAAGACGACGGTGATAAAAACAATGAAAACTATGATCCTCATTACGATCCAATCATTGAATTGCCAGAACAAATTGTTGTTAGCACAGGCGAAGAAGAAGAGATCAAATTGTTTGGCGAACGTGCATCCCTTTATCGTTGGGATGATACTGTTAAGCAATGGAAAGAAAGAGGTAAATATGAGTTTTTCAATGTCTTTTCAATTAACCAGCATTTTTCACTTTTCTAAGGTGTTGGTGAATTAAAACTACTATTTCATCCGATCAAGCAAAGTTATCGCTTGGTCATGCGCCGTGAACAAGTTCACAAATTAGTACTTAATCACGGTATTAATGGTGATTTTAAATTTAAAAATATGGATAAGCAAGTCGATAGGTTTTTCTGGGCTTCTATAAATTATGCCGAATCGAATGAGGGACAACTAGAGAAATTAGCGGTACGTTTTAAAAAGTCAGAACTGGCAGAGTCTTTTAGTAAGAAACTAAATGAAGCTATCGAGGACTGCAAAAAACGTGAAAACAACTGAAACACCCATAACAATTATTAAAAATTTCTAAATATTATTAATATCAAACAAACAAAAAAACATTCAATACTAGATATAAAACTTGTAACTTTTAATATCATTTTTTAAATGTTTTTCCTCACTTAATATATTTTGTTATAATAAGTTTATGTATAGTATGTATTAATATAAATTATATACAATTTTCTTTTGGCCACCTATTCTTGAAATGCTGTAGGCCACGAAAATTATTTCATGTTTAATAAATGTATCAATTTATTCTGTTATTGTTATGAACTTTTTTTTTTTTTTGTTACAATTGCATTTAATTTTTTGTAATACTTTGGAAAATATGTGCATAGAAAAGTTCTTAATGGAAAAGCAAATTCTTAATGGGAATTTAGAAAATGGGTGGACACTTTTGTATACAGCGTTGCCAGTGACTGTTTTTACGTAATAATTAATATAAAATATCCCTAATCTTTGGAAGAGATTTAATTTCAAAACTTTTTATAAACTGAATTTTGAAATTTACCAAGCAAGTACTTTTGGAAAAAGCATATGCCAAAACTTGGATTAAACCATTAGTCTCTTTTATTTAATTTAAAATAAAGTACGTTATTTTCCACCTATGAAGCATGGTTTGATTCTTTTTCTAAGTTCCTGCCAGGTTTTAATATATGTATGTGGTATGCTACTATGGGTTGCAAAAGGGTTTCTAAGATGCTAATTTCTAAATAAGTACAGAGATCTTTCCATTTTTGGAAGCTACAAAGAATGCAGTGTTTTCCGTTTTCCAGGACCCGAAAATGTATTATTAACGCATTAAAAATTGCATTTTTTTGTTCTTTATTGAAGAAATCGTCGATTTGGCGACATTATACTTTTTCGACAAACCGGTTACAGGTGAACCTTTCCCTAAAAGCTCTAAAATATCTGACTTTTCTTAAAGAGTTAACACTTTTGGTTTTTTATGAGACATATTTTTAATAAAAATATTTGCCAAAAATGCATGCAGTATTCTGAGTCAACTAAACGTTAATCCGCAGTAGTCGGAGTGTGCACAGATAAGTGAGTTTAAGTACATTAGAATCTCATAAATACATCGGATAGTTCGAAGTTCTGAAAAGTTAGATTTTCTGGGCTATTTTTACAAAAAATGATAAAATTATAACAAAAGCTTTATTTTAACACAAAACAGTTATTTATTAATATTTATCGATCGTTACATTGCAAAAAAAAGACGTCATTTGCGAGCAGCAATCCAAAAACAACGGACTGGATTCCTATTAGACATAATACGTTGGATTTCCCCAAGAATGAAAATACATATCTACAATTTACGTGTAAATGCAAACAAATAAAAAAATTACTTCTCGATAATAGAAAAACTTAAAATTTCATATTAGGGGTGCCTTAATAAAAATATGACGGTTTAAGTTATAAAAGAAAATAATTATCACTGAAAAAGCAAATGAAATTACCGAAGGGTATTCCGAGCGACACGAAATATCCATTTCGGACACTTCATCCTGCACCTCACTCCAAAATCCATTGCACCCGCAACACCACTTGTGCTTGTTTCTAGCCCCGTCAGCTGGATTATTCTCTTTTCTAATGGGTTGCAAGCGGCAGTTTCCTCCTCCAGTGCTCATAAATTCTTTTCTATTTGCAGAAAGTTTCCGCTTTATATAGCACTTCCCGTCAATCCATACCTACAGAATAAGAGGAATAACTACATACAACACAAATCATAATTTTGCTGGTGGCCCTAATGCATTAAGGGTTTTTGTCACTTCCTGCCAAAACACCTGAACTTCCTCCTTTTGCCGCTTGTGGTACCCGCAAGCAACATCATGTTTTGCGGACATTAAACTTTCCAGCTTCTCATATTGCTCAGATGTCGTTGTTTTTGACTTGGAGAAGAGAATCCTTATATTTTAGTACAACAAAAATTTATATAGGTAAATTACTTTTTACAGATTTTATACTTACATTTTATAAATTAAACACTTCTTAACTTTACAAAACGAGCAATCGAAATAAATTCCGTTGCTGAAAGCCAAGCGTAGAAAAACGTAATTACGATCGTAATACAGATCGAAAGAAACGTAGCGGAATCGAAACTCATAATACCAAAGTTGGCAAACGGAGAAACTTTCGAATCGAAGTCAGAATAGGGGCGATTGTGTCTGTTTACACATTAAGAAGTTTCTAAGATATCTTATGAACACACGACCACAGCATGCTTCAATAACGAACTAAATTTAACAATCAGAAAGTAAAATGACTAACAATCAGAAAGTAGAACAAGAAAACACACAGCCAAACAGGCGCCTATAAAGAACGAGAACCGCTCAAAACAGAATATATAAGTATCATCTGTTAGGTAGTAAAACTAGTTGTAGTGAAAACATCGTCGCGTGAAGACATAAAGATAATAAAGCAGCTTTTAAGCGTTAAAGTAGCAAAGTTATCGTGTAATTTTGTGTGTGTAAAAGTATACAAATCGTCTAAATAAATTGTGTAATTTAATTAAAAACACTAAAGTTTTGTGAACAAATATTTTATAATTAAAAAACTCACTAAACGTTCCGTTCTAGGTATAGATAGGAAACGTAGGACACCTACCTAAAGGAACGCTTTTAGGCGATTTTGACCACAGCACAAGGGTTAACTTTGACGTACCACTTGGCGATTGTTTTTGCCCATGTCCCATCTAGTTTATTATCTATGGACTGGACAACACTCAGCCCGGATCAAATATTCCCTTGAGTTTCACTTTCTTTTTCAATATTCCTTTCCCGCAAGTTTAACTCTCTCTTTTGTTTTATGCACTTGCACACTGTATGAAATTATATATAAAACGTATCCTAATACAAAAAACAAAGGCCTAAAAGTAATCTATTTCCAATTGGAAATCCTGCCAATTTAACTTCAATATTTTCTATGTTAAAAGTTTCTTCATCGCCTAAATCATTCCGATCCACTACACAAGTGCCTAAAACATTAGCTGAATTCAATGGCTCTTGAAAAAAACTCATAATACTTCGGAATCGGCGACCTAATATTGACATTGAACAGTTTAATGAGAAACCTGTAATAAACGGTTAAATAGCGCAAAAATTGTTAAGGCAAACAGCAGTAAACAAATATTTAGGAGTTTGCACACTAAGAATAACCCCATTTTGCTCATTGATTTTTATTTTTTTCTGTTTTAAAACCATTTCTTTATTTTGCATGCGAATATTAATTTGTTGTAGAATCTTTGACGGCTTTTTCACATATTTTTTCAACTTTTGAAGATAATCCTCAAATGCATAGCAGGAATATTTTGAAATGGTCGGAATGTTTTTACTTATGTATATGCAGAATACTATGAACATTGTAAGACATACTGACTTCTCCACAAATAAGAGCAAAGTTCTCCACAAATACTTCTAACAGGACGTGAGCAGTTTCGACATTTCTTTCGCATGTTCTCGGGCAAGATAACAAACGGGACGCACAATGAAGTAGAAGAAATTCATATTAAAAATATTCATGAACTATCCTTTAAAACCAGTATACCCCGTATACAATATACTTATGTGTGTATTATTATTAAGTTAGTATTTAGCTGTTATCTTTTTATTTACGACAAAAATTTATAAACATACATGTACTAAATTACCCACCATTACTATAAGTCTGACTCTTATTTTGTATTCAACTTATTAAATTGTTGAATTTATAACTTATTTTTTGTTTTATGTAAATTTATGTTATTAATTTATTTGCTTTTATCTTTTTTACTAAAAACGATTCATTAAGACGTCTTGCAACAATTCGCCTAACCCAATTTTAATAAACGTTATACATATAACAAAATTAAATAACCCACGAGTATTAATAAATAAATACATTAGTCTCAAGGAAAATGACATTCAATTTTTTGTTAATAAAAAAAGGCTAATTAGTAAATTAATAATAACGTTATTTTAATTTGTTCAAGGCAAATTCAGTTAGGTATTTAACACAAAATTTATAATAATGTGTGTTGCGAATAATTGAGATTTCACCACCAACTTAGTAACATTTTACAAATCCAAACACTTCCACCCCAAATATTGTTTGTCGTTTTGACAATTGAAGACCGCTTAAACTGTAAAATGTTTAAAATGTCGAGCTCTGAAGACACTGATCAAAGTGATAAAAGTTTTTCAAATAATGACGAACAAATTTCCACCAGCGATTCGAGCCCTGTAGTACATAGAACAAAATCTACACTTAACAAGAGGCGAGCAGTTATACAATCCGATAGCGATGATGAAATAGAAAATCGTGCTTTGTCTCCGTGCACGCGTATGAGTATTACAGGCATAAGGCCTTCTGATTTGACAGATGATTCTAGTGAAATTGAATGCTCTGATGAAGAGGTGGCATACAGACATCAGGATGGTAGTATAAGAAAGGCGCGGACTAAATTAAATGATATATCTGAACTATACGAATCTGTAGGAAGCTTGAAAGCGGCAGAAGGGTCGGGGTTAAAAAACGATGAAGGAGATGGATCTATTGCTGAATCTGAGGAAGAAAAATCTGGTCAGCATTCGTCCCCTATTATTTCGTCTCAATCAAATATTGATGAAACTTTATCCAGTTCAGCGGCAGAACTAAAAAGTCCTATTAAACTTAATAGTAATAACGACAGCGTGGTTAATTCTCCAGCCTTTGTAGCACGCTATAGTTCACACTTCAAAAGTGCAATTAAAAACAAATTATCTTCTACCTTATACAGCGCTCCTCAAATAGATTCTTCCGCTGATAGTGACATACAATTAGTAGAACGCAAAGAAAATCCGATTGAAATATCTAGTTCGGGAACTGAAGACGAAGATAAAGAAAATAATCTTTCCCTTGGTGCAGAAGCCAATACAACATACAAAGATAATAACACTCCCATAAATAAGCCCAAGGTAGCTTTACAATATGTATCAAAGGAGTATTATGATAAAGAAATAAAAAAATTTGAAGAACTTAAATTGGAACTGCTTAATGCTGAAAAACTTGTTGAGAAAATATCAAAATCTCTTCCCGATGGCGGCAGGCAGCTATTATTGCGTATTAAACGTTTACGCAGTGATTGTGCTATTAAGGCGAAATATATTGATTCCATATGTGTTGGGGACGGTCCAGATAATAGTTCTGTGATAATAGATGCTGATAAGTATTCTCCTTCTCAAAAACTTCAACAATTGCAGCAGCAACGTAAGGGCTCCTTTAATAATGAAGTACCTGAGTGGGATGAATTATCAGCTGCTGTGAACCAAATTCAGCCTAAGCATACAGGAAAACAAGGTTTGGCTACATTTAACAACCAGAAAGTATTAACAGTGGATCGTTTAAAGGTTATTTTTATTCAAACATATTTTACTATTGTAATAAATATTTAGGATGATAATGAAAGAACGGATATCTGATTTGATTGCTTACCTTTGAACTATCCAGGAAAAATGATAGCAAGAGTTAATTTGCTTTTCATTTTTCAATAATTTAAAATAAAATGCAATTAATGATTAATTTTTTTACACACAATTCTGAAAATGGTTTAACTTTTTTTCAATAATTTTAAATTAATTGTATGTATAACTTTCAAAGAATATTTTTATTTAGGATTTGCACGGTTCTTTAGAAAGTTGCCCAGGCGAAGATGTCTTGGCCGAAGATCCGAAAGGACTCAAAGTCACTTTAATGAATCATCAAAAACACGCTTTAGTCTGGATGGATTGGCGTGAAAAACAAAAACCTAGAGGCGGCATATTAGCCGATGACATGGGTTTGGGTAAGACGCTCACTATGATATCATTTGTGTTGTTACATAAAAATCGGGATGAAGAAGATAACGATAGCAAAAGTGGTAGTGACACAGAAGACGATGATGATAAAAATCGGGTTGGTTGGTCATCCAAAGGGCGAAGAGATTGTAAGTCCAGCATCTTGTATTCATATATATCTTTTTAACTAATATAACAAATATAAGATTATCCTGGAGGCACTTTGGTTGTATGTCCAGCAAGCTTATTACGTCAATGGGAATGTGAAGCTCAAACTAAAGTATCTAGGCATCGTTTAACCGTATGTGTTCATCACGGCAATAACCGCGAAACAAAACCCAAGCATTTACGTACCTACGATATTGTGGTTACAACCTACAATATTGTAGGAAGAGAACAAAAAACACGCGGAGCTTTATTTGGAATCAAATGGAAAAGAATAATTCTGGATGAAGCTCATGTGGTACGCAATCATAAAGCGCAGACCTCCGTAGCTGTTTGTGAGTTGCGGGGTAGAGCTCGTTGGGCTCTTACAGGAACACCTATTCAAAACAAAGAAATGGATGTTTATGCTCTACTAAAATTTTTACGTTGTTCACCTTTTGATGATTTTTCTCATTGGAAAAAGTGGATTGACAAAAGTGCAGGTGGTCAACAAAGATTAAATACCATAATGAAATCTCTAATGTTAAGGCGTACTAAGGTTCAGCTGCAAGAACGCGGAGCTTTGCAATGTTTGCCTAAAAAAAAAGTCGAATTAATCGAAGTTAGTTTGGATAAAGACGAAATGAATGTTTATCAGAAAATAATGATCTATTCACGCACACTCTTCGCTCAGTTTCTGTTTCAACGTGCCGAACGAAACACAGATTTAATGTACAAAGAACAAAGTTCGCGGCCGACATTTATGCAAACAAAAGATCCAAATGATGCTTATTATAAAATGCATAAAAAATTTACTAAAATACATCAAGGATCAAAAGAGATTAAGTCACATGAAATTCTGGTACTGCTTTTAAGATTAAGGCAAATTTGCTGTCACCCAGGCTTAATTGATTCGGCAAGTAAAAATTTATATATAAATAAATCCAATAAGTATTGTTTTCATTATTTTTTTATATTAAATATCAAAGGATAATAGTTAAACATTATTATTTCAAAGCAAACTTTTAAAAACTTGCATAACTGTAAAGAAGAGGACTTTTATAGTTAAAGCCAAAAGCAACAAAAAAAGGAATTGGAAGCTATAAAAAACTTTGAAATATACGAAGCCTCTTAACACTCTTCAAACACCAATGTTTTGTACAATATATCTTTAATTTTAAAACGATTCTTTGATGTAATACACTGCGAAGCCATACTATAAGCACATCTTTAATAGAAAAATATCTGCTTATTAAGAATAGGAATAAAAATCCTTTATTAATTTGTGTTTTATAAACTGCTCCATTAAGTACTATATTTCTAGCTGTAGTATTAAAAATTAATCCGTCAAGCGTGCGGAGGACTAACACGCTATAGGGTTTGTATCTTGTATAGCCTAACTTTTAATTTTACTATTTATGTTGAAAGTTTAAAAATCGTCTGCTTATTACGGTTGGATAAATAAGATATATCTAGAAATCAGCTCTTCCCTTCATTTTTATTTGCTTTTAAGGAGCGCACACCACAAAGTCAATTCTATTTTTATATTTATGATTCATAATTTTTATAGTACACGTAAATTCTAAAAGTTTACCTATTAGGATTGATAAATTAAAGCCGTTTACGTTAAAACCACGCCACTATAGCAACACCCTTTATATTCAAGTTTAGTTTTTAATTTTTTTTTGTACATGTTTTGATAGCGGATATACAAATTCTTACATAAAGAAATAGCACAAGCAACACTTGTTTGACATTACTCGTATCTTTCAATTATATAAACAGTCGAAAAAAGTCGTTGCTTTATTTAAACTTTAATTTTTTATTTCATTGATGCAATTTAGTCGATATGTTTAGTCAACTTTGTGAGAAGTTCTCTGAAGGTCTAAGTATATATTTAAATTAACCGGATTTTAATCACCTTATTTAACTAACAAAATGAATATTTTCTATTGCACAAACTTTTTGACTCGAATGATATGCAGAATTACACCATTTCCTTCGTGATGTTTAACAGTTTTTTATTTTCTGTTACAGATGTTAGAAGATGAAGACGCCCAGCATATTGAAACAGATAGTGATATTTCTCAACCAGAAATTGATCTGTTAGCTCAACTCAATAAACTCGCCATAAGCAATAAGGATGACAGTAATTCTATGATGAGTCATAATATAAGTGGAGAAGGTGATAATTCTATGCGACCAGAAGAACAATTAATGGCCAAAGCCTCATTGCGTGTACTGCAGCGTACTAATCCAGTGTTTGATTATAAAAGGCCCTCAACAAAAATGCTTAAAGTCCTAGAGACCCTTAAAGATCGTGTTCTCCCTCTCGGAGATAAGGCTATCGTGGTGTCTCAATGGACGAGTGTTTTAAATATACTTAAAACCCATATTGAAGAACAAGGTTTTGCAACGCTATCCTTAGATGGAAGTATACCGGTTAAAAACCGTCAAGATATTGTGTCTGAGTTTAATAGTGCTCAAAGTAAGAAACGTATACTTTTACTGTCATTAACTGCCGGTGGTGTGGGTCTTAATTTGGTGGGTGCTAATCATTTATTACTCATCGATTTGCATTGGAATCCTCAGCTAGAAGCACAAGCTCAAGATCGCATATATCGCGTGGGTCAAAAAAAAGATGTCATTATTTATAAATTTATGTGCAAAGATACCGTAGAGGAGCGTATTAAATTTTTACAGGATCAAAAATTGGATTTAGCGAATGGTGTTTTAACTGGTGCTCGGGCTTCGGAGGGCAGCAAATTAACAATGGACGATTTGAAGGGCATTTTTGGTATATAATCATTCAGCAATTTCGTTCGTAAGATTTTTACTTATTTCTTTCCGCTTATTTTTAATATAAATATTTCTTCTATTTATTTGTTAAAAAGTCTTACCATTACCATTAATTAATAAATTAAATTAACGTTTTATACATACATGTTCTTATAAATAAGTTTGCAATTTACTTTTGTTTGGCAACCCATAAAAAAACTCTTTTGTTCCTATTCACGTTGTACGTTCGCTTCTCTTTTTCACGTATGGCAATTTCAAAACTTCAAATTTTTTGGCTAAAACGCTGCGGGTAATTTGGGACAATAATTTGTTGCACTCAAACTCAAACGTCATACGCAACATAACGAAACTATTTAAAACCATAAATTCAATTTTGTAAATATTTTAATATGTTGCCGCAAATTAAGACTTTGCTGGAAGTTGAACCATGTCAAACATACACGCAGACACCTTTGCCAGTGTGGAACTGCTGCCGCTCAACAAGTGTTAGTTAAATATTCCTCCTTATTCTGTTCTCATACAGCACTCTTGGTGATCCATTTGCTTTTGGATGTCTATTCCTTAACTGCTGTAAGTCAGAAAATTAATGCTCTTTGACGCTGGCGCAGCCCTTTTCAGCCGGCGATTTTCAAAGCGTTAGAAAGTTGCTAAAGTAAAGCCGATCCCCGAAAAGAGTGAAACTAACAACCCTAAAAATTACCGCCCAATTGCAATTTGCTCTGCACATTGCCTGGAGTCCAACAGCTTAGCAACCGACAGTATGGTTTCCGTAGGGGGCGCTCTACGGGTGACTTTGCTTTTTACCTATCGGAAAAATAGTGCAACTCCACACATCATTTCGGAGAAAGTAAGATGGTGCTTCTGTCAAAGCTTGTTGCTTTTAGTGTCGATAATAATTTCTTCAGATTTATATCGAGTTTTCTCAAGAACCGCACGACTTGTTAAAGGTGGGATTTCATCAAACGAGTTCAAGATTTATTCAGGCGTACCGCAAGGCTGTTCTTCCTTCTACCCTATTTCTTTTTTTTCTAAATGATCTTCTTTGTCAAACTTTCAACCCTTTATGCTCTTTCGCAGATGGCAGTATCATATGTCATTCGTATTCCTTTAGTAATAGACCGAGCCAGTTAGAGGTGAGGTTCAAAAGGCGGATCATTTATTATATGCTCAATCAATAATATTTATGTAAGTTTTGACTTACGGATAAATAAAGGGAAACATACGATCATTTAATTACTAACATTTACATTGTAATACTAGCTGCAGATCGGTGGTGATAACAGCCGTCGGCTGTGGTGTATCTACTGCCGAAATAACCCAGGTGTGTTTGTGCATTGGTGTGTGGGGGAAAAATAAGTATAAAAGGGCGAACATCAGTAAGAATGAATCAGTTGGTGTGCGACCAGCGGCAGGATCACAGGTAAATATCTACTTCTATTTTTGGACTGGTAGTCAGGGTATAAATGGAGCCGTGGTCATACCCTGAGACAAGACAACTTGCGACGGAGCGATCACAGACAGAGCCGTGGTTATACTCAGCCGAGTTTGTGTCCGCAGTCGCTACCGACATTGACCAGGGCAGTGAACGGTTGCGCCGTGGCAATATCCAGCCTACAGTGCGGTGGCTCTGGCGGCGTACAGACAAATTTCGACGGAGCGATCACATACAGAACCGTGGTTATACCCAGCCGTGTTTGTGCCCGCAGTCGCCACCGACAGTGACGTTCTTCGAATACTGACCGTGTGACGTAGAAGAGAGTTACCTAAGCCGCCTGCACACACACCAGTGCACAAGATACGAAGCCTGAGCTGCGGTCAAGCAATAAACCGGGAATAAGGAAATCCTTTCCTTAAAAAAGAATAAACTTGTAACCAAAGTTTTGTTGTTTAATCGACACAACATGACCCTGGGCGCTGCTGAGCTGCAGTCAAGCAGAAAACCGCGAATAAGGAATCCGTTCCTTAATAGAGAATAAGCAAGGTTTTATTTTTTTAATTGACACAACACGACCCTGAACGCCGCTGAGCATACCTCAGCCACCAGAAAAACGTGTCGTTACATAGTCACTGATCGTTTCAAATTTAAAGATATCTTAAAAAATATTTGGGTTCATTTTTATGAATTAAAAGTAAATTACAAATAGTAAATTCTGTTGATTAAAAGCTAAGTAAAAATTATAAGAAAAATTATATCACAGTTGTTCTTTCAAAGACAAGAGCTAAATAAAAACAATACTTAAATTGAACTCGGATATTCTTACAGTTCATTTCTTAAATTAACAGCTGCCCGTGAAGATGAGATTGTTGCAAGCAAATCATTCCTAGTCACGCTATTTTAATTTTGACTCAGTTTTGTTTGGATCTCTAGAATTTATTTCGTTCAGTCGCAGGAGAACTATTTGCTAACATTACCTAAATAGGATAAAACAACTTAATTGAAATAAATATAATATTAAAAACTCTTCAACTGACAGAAAGTAAACGTTTAATAAATATTTAAACAAAATTTGAATTTCTCTTTATGATAAGCATTATTTTACCAAGTTTTCATCATTTTTATTACTGGTGTATTTCTTTACTTCAGAATTGCAGTGGTCTATCTAGCGATTTTATCTCTATTTTAAATTTTTATTTATTGAGTTTTATTAAACAAGACAAGTTAGCATTAGTGCTCATGACAGAACGTACACTCATATTTAGGTTTGCCATTGTAGCGTTAAAGCTAGGCGCTAGAACCGTTTCCCTTAACACATTAACACCCAATTTACATTGTACGATTTTTGTCGCTGCAATTCTTATTTTGTTGTTGTAAATAAGAGGCGTAAAGGGAGTTTCCTCTTCCCCTATTCTCTTTTCAACTTTTATTTACAACAACAAATTAAGAATTGCAGCGACAAAAATCGTACAATGTAAATTGGGACTAATTTAATAAATGTCAGTTAGTTACATTTGCAAAGTTCCAAACACTTCCACGCTTAACATTATATGTCATCTTGACAATTGTCATTAGTGTGAAACTCGTTGAAGATATTATTATTCTTTTTCGCTGTAGGAAAACTTTTCAAGTTTTTTAGTGTGTGTTGTTATTCTCCAGCCGTGATATAATTATAAAAATTTATTAATATAAAACAAGTGTGTAATATTTATATCAAGTATATAGTGATGCCTAGAAGAGCACTTATAAAACCGATGTTTTTTATGTTGTCCTGGTTTTTGATGGGTGCTCCAAAATACAAATACAATTCATTTGAAATTATATCATTTCATCTTTGGTCTTTCTTGCTTTTTTCCACTTAGACTTAGTTTAATAAAACTGATCAATAAGAAAAATAAAAAGAAACAATATTCTTGAGTTTCTTAAATTCATTTTATTTTCACCTGTGTTCGTTTCTCAGCTGTGGTGAAGAATTTTAATTGCTATTACAAACGCGGCTATTGAATACTGTGTCGCTGTGCTATTATCCTCGGCTAGCAGTCTCTCACACAAAATTAAAAAGGAAAATAAACCGTATTGAATGTGTTGTTTCTTCCTGGTCAAAGCGCCTGGTTTATGCCATTTAAACCCATCGTTCAATAAAATATGGGCATTCAACATGATGTGAATGTCATTCGCAACTATCGAAAGTCACTTTTGCATCTGACCATGTTGGCGTCAATTGTTGCTACGGCTACAGCTACAGCTGCAATCGAACCTACATTAACAAATAAAGTATCATCAGCACCACAACTAAAAGAAGACGTACAAGTTGCAAAATCTTTACCACTTTCTACAGCTGAGTCGGATAATGATAGCAACAGCCAAGTCTTGGCGAAGAATCGACCTGCTATTCCATATTGTGATGACTCTAATGACTTAACGATAGGAAGAAGGTAAGTTCATGACGGTTGATTTCACTTTAGACGTTGACATTTTGCAATTTTTCAAGTGGAATATTCTCGTAGGTTTGTTAATGCTACTTTTCTTGTGCCTATGTGTCATTTATTATCTTTTGAAGGTTTTCTATTTGTTTTTATACCTTTGTTTTGTTTCATATATTCGTTTTATTATCTAGTATTTTTTATCTTGAACTTTTAATTGTTAGTAATTTAGCTGTGGTAATCAAAATATGCATGTTAAAGAAACATACAGACAAGTATTATGCCATTCAATTGGAATTGATATCCCTTTTTTTATATATAAATAGGTCTGTTCATTGTGTCTCTTTGCAGTAACTAGCAATTGTGATAAAATGAATGTTTTACTTAAAAAAAATTAACGAGTAAATTGCAGTGGCATTAGAAATTAGATCTAAAATTAAAAAATTGACTTGAATTGAGCATTGTATACTGGTATAATAAGATAATTCCCAGAATAGAAAGTCAAATTTTAATTTTTTTTAGTTTTGGAGCATTGCCGGAATAATGAGACTCGCCGACTAAAGTTCCTTGCGATAAAAGAAAAGCGGCATATTAAAAATAGTTTTTAGAAAATTAAGCCCTCTGTTAAAGTTAAATTACAGAAAGCTGTTGAATATAATTGTTCAATCGTTGTTTTTCTCCATGCTTTTCTCGTTGGAAAAGGAAATAAAATGGCAAATTACACATCCAGTATGAAAATTCAGTGTGAAAGGCAAAAAATACATAAATACGAGTATGCCACTCTGATTCGGAAAAGGACAGAGACGCAAAAGTTTGATATTGAAATTCTCTCAAAATGTTGAATTGCTTAAAAATATTGTTTCTGTTTTCTTTAATGGAAAATGGATTTTGTTTGTATTATTCTAGATGTTACTGTTATTTAAACAAAACATGGCGCAACGTTTAATATGAAAGTGAACTGATTTTTTCACGGTAAATTAATAATTCTATATTTTCAATTTATTAAAAGCTCAATTCATCTGGGCTTTGAATGAACTGCTTTATTCAGTAATAAAAACAAGCAAATTGTATGGAGGTTAAAAAGAATAAAGTGTTATGAAGAACTCAAGCTAAATTAAATATGTTTTTATCACTGTTGAAATTTGAATGTAACATTGGCACCTATATACCTACATACAAACAGATATTTTCTATTTTTTTTTTTAATATTTTCGTTACGTTTTATTGAAAAAGAGAAACAATTAACTGCAAATATACGTTAGGAAACAAACGTTTTTCGTTTTTAAAAAGTATATTCTGAAACGGTAAAATAAAAAACCAGTACATATACTCGTACAGTGAGTGAAGCAATTGTTCGCATGTAAGGCAATTAGAGATGCATAGTATATTTATTTTCGAACATCTCAAATATACAATTTTTGACTATGAGTAATAAAGTGTTTAAAAATTAACCAATTGCAAATGTTTTCAACAATCCCTTAAACTTTTGCAAGTGGAAAACAAAATGAAATACTGGTAAATAAGCTTAGTGCTTTAACCTACATACAACTATATTAAAATGCATCCCATTTTAGATGCAAAACTAATTAAGGCTGTGCTGATTAAACTGACTTTTTAGTTTCGCGCTTTAGCACTCCCCCAAAAATGTTTAATCCCTCAATTACGTTTATAATTATATTCGCTGCTTTGTCACGCATGAATTTCTTTTCTCTTTTTCTCTTGAGAAAGTGTTTTTCTTAACCCGATTTAATTACTTTAACTACACAAAGTTGACACTACAGAACAATTTACTTAAGATGCACATCTTTACTTCACGAGGTTTATTTTTCAACTAGCTAACTATCCAATCAGACGATACCTTTTTAATATTTGTCCATTAAGGGTCTATAAAAATTAAGAATCGTCTACTCCCTTTGTATCACATTTTGTTGTTGTATTTTTTCATGCAATGTATAGGCGCCTGTTTTTCTGTGTATTTCGGTTTTTCTTGGAATTTATTTTAAGAAAGTTGTTGGCTTGTGTTGATAAGTTTTCTTAGAAAGTTACGCAGTTAGTAAACAGCATACCGACCGATTCGGTGTTGTCTTGCGTGTATAAAATTTCTACGCAGTTAGTAAACAGAAATTTGTTGTTGTCTTGCGTGCATAAGTTTTCTTAGCAAGCCACGCAGTTAGTAAACAACATACCCAGTAGTTTACTTTATTGCTTAATTATTTTCTTTTAAAACTTAAGCAAGACACATGCGTAACAATATGTTTAACGAAACAGAACTATTTAAAACCGAATAAATTTGAAATGTTTTCACAAATTTTCTTTGTTATTATTTTAACATGTTGCCGGAAACTCCAACTCTGTTTGAAGTTAAACCTTGATCTGCTGTCTAAGATATGTATGTATTGCAGGTTCTTTTGTTAACTTTTGCCAGCATGTGCTAGTTAACTTTTTCTTTCTATTCTGCTCTCATACACCACGCTTGTTAGTGATGGAAGAAACAACCTATTTTTTATTTATTTTAAAGTTTCATGCAGAATTCGCTTTGTATCTTCTTACTCTTTGTAAATTGATTCCACCATATATAAATAGTTATTGATGGATTTTCATCGTCGCTTGAATGAATATGACTTTGCCGGCACCAGCTTAAAGCTTTAAAGGCTGACGTTTTATCTACTTGTTTACCTTAAAAACAATTTTGTGTAGTGAAAACACCCGTTTTAGTTGGGAATCAAACTCAAACCCCAGACAAATTAGCTAATTACACTACCTACTAGCATACAGAGGCAAGAACGCACTTAGCACATCCCAAAATTAAATGAAATTTAGAGTTGTATTTGGAATTTACGTGTTTAACGACGTGTTTAAATCAAAAACAACTCATTTGAGATGTTTAACAAAACACGTCAACGTATGGTAAAACATATAAAAATCGACGTGCTTAATGCTTAAACACGATTGAGATGTTAAACACGCTAGGTGTGAACATAGTATTAAGTGTCTTAAAAACAAATAAAACAACTGCCTTTCAGAGTCTGTTGCTTTACGTGGGTCACAAAAAAAAGAAAAAATAGATCATGAGAATAAATCACTCCGCAACTACAGTAGCAGTAGCATCAGATCCCGAGAATATTGTCCCTGACGGGTGTTTAAGTTTGTTAAAGCATCATGAAGTGGCTGGCATTTTATATTTGGATGTATAAGCAGTAGTACTCTCTAGTATTGCGTCGCTTTTGAAAACTAAGTCGTCACATTTGATGACAAAAATTAAAAATAAAATTAAATCATTACTTTTACGTTATATTAAATTTAAACAGAATGCAACAGGCTTTTAAAGGATAGCAGTGTTCATATGCTAATCTCATTAAATAACTGGACCTAATTTAGAAATTAAAATATATGTAAACTTAAGTCGACTAAAGATTAGTAATTTGATGGAATATATTGTAATTTAAATGAAATGCATTGTGGTAGACAAGTCTAGGGAAAACTAAGTCAGCCAATTAAAATAAAGGTCAAACTTTAAATTAAATATAAATATAGAAAATATGTTGCTGTGTCCTTTATTTTGCACATCTTCAAAATTCATTCAACAACATTATCAAGTGCCTCGCGTACGAGCAATTGTTTTGAGTCAGTGTATAAACAATGTGATTACTATACTATATCAAATGAATGTATGTATGTATGTATGTATTTCTTGTATTTTAACAGTCTTTTGTTTTTTTGTTGTTTAAAAACATTTAAAAATATTTTAGTGAAGACAAGAATTGGAACACTTGTTTGGTTTAATATCAACTCTTGTTGTTTTTTAATTAACTTTTTGATTTTGTTTTTCACCTTGATAAGTGTAAACAGCTGATCATGAAATATACATTCATTTCTGCGTCATTCAGCGGCATGCGCAAAAAGTAGCCGGGGGGTCTTGTTTAATATCAGTTTTCTGTAATTTTTCTCTGTATTCTTTTATGCAAATAAAGTACTTAACACACCATCCCACTTTTTATCTAAGTGTATGTATGTTGACGTTTTTTCCTTAGTTTTGTATCTTCTCAAACACCGGCTTTTTGGAGAAAGATGATGTGTACTTTTACTATTTGATATTCACATGAAACATATCGCACCCCCAATACAAAAGGGTCACAGCTCCAAATTTTCTAAAACTGATTTTTTTCCATACATTAATTCAAAGTACACATCTCTAACTACTGCAAAAATTTCTTCCACATCACTATCTTCTTTAGCTGAAAAAATAAAGTTATGTCTATTTTTGTATTAAGTGTATTCCTGCTGCACGATGAGCTAAATAGTTTTTTTAGTATTTTGAGTTGTGACCCTTTTGTATTTAGGGTACGATATCAACACATTGATGTGAGTATATAAATTTATCTTTACAAAATATATAAACAAAAAGTTATCACACCATCTAGATTTGCACACACACATCGATATGTATGCGTGCTCGTAATATGTATGCATAAAATTTATTGTCAGTATAATAAAACAAATCGATTTAGAATACCTGAAAAAAATTATACGACATAATAAATGAATTTTTTAATTAAGCTTATGATAATTTTTTAACTTTATTTAAATATTATTTTATTTACATTTATTTATTAAAAAAATCAAAATTCTTTAAAAATTTTTGCTGTCGTTTTGCTTTAAGAAAACAAGAAAAATCAGACACCGGATTGTAACGCAGCATTTTTTTGGATCCGTCATCAGTATTCTTCACATCTATTAACCATAAGTTGTTTACATCATGTATTTTGTAATCAAGAAGATAAGGAATATTTGTAATTGAAAATATTAATTTGGTTAAATTGCATGCAGGGTACCGCTTTCCCAAGCTTCTTTAACAACTATTAGTATGATGCTATTACAGCATCTACTGGAAATGAAATAAAAAACAGATTGCATTCCTAAATAAGTCTGACTGACGGTTAGCAGAAAGCAAGAACAAATTTCCGTGTGATGACTAATAAAGAGGACAACCAAAAAGCTTTAGGTTGTAAGTAGATTTCTCGTGTAACCAATTTTATATTAGTTGGTTGAAAACATTTCTTAAACTCTTAAATTAAAATAAATTGTTTAAATATGTGGCGGCTATAAACAGTCTGAAGTAGATATATGCAAAGAATGCTAATGATAGATGCAGCAATCGAATTGCGTTCTGCTTGTGTCAAAGTTTTTCTGCTTTTTTTTAACGAGCCTAAATAATTATAAAAATAATTTTTTTTTTCTAATAAAGATTTAGAAATTACAATAAACATAAACTTAACGAATTAATAAATGGATTTCTTATAATATGAAGAAACGCTTTAACTAATAATTAAAAGAGTTTTCTCTTTTAATTAATCTATTATTATATGATTTTTGTATATTTGTTATTGATTGTACTACGCCCTATTCAATATAAAGTATAAAATTTATATATCGCTCCCCTAAATGTACATATTGTTAAGTTTATACCTTTTATAAAAGTTTGGTTGTTGCTGAGGTCTATATTGCACAATAAATACAGCAGATTTAAGAGTTTTTAAATTAATTACAAGCTTATTTAGTTTAACTACACACAAAGTAAAATTTGTACGTTGACAGCACAGAACAATTTACTAAAGAGGTTTATGTTTTAACTAACTAACTATCCCACTCAGATACTGTCTTTTATATTTGTCTACTAGAGGTCTAGAAAAATTAAGAATTTTCTACTCCCTTTGTATCACAAAGGGAGTAGAAAAAGTGTAGAGTAGAGTAGAGTGTTTTTGTTATGCTATTCGTTCAATATATAGACGTCTGTTGGTCTGTGTGTATTTTAGTTTTTATGCTGATAAAGTTTCTTCCTGGAATTTATTTTAAGATAGTTGTTGCTGTCTTGTGTTTATGACTTTTCTTAGAAAACTACGCAGTTCGTAAACAGCATACCCAATTGTTGTTGTTTTGCGTGTATAAAATTGCTATGCAGTTTGTAACTAGAAAGTTGTTGCTGTCTTGCGTGCTTACGTTTTCTTAGCAAATTACGCAGTTAGTAAACAGCGTACCCAGTTGTTTACTTTATTACTTAATTATTTTCTTTTAAAACTTAAGCAAGACGCATCCGTAACAATATCTATAATACAAACAAGCTTTGGTACAATCCCCCCGGGGGCACATGATAGCTTTTTTTTGTACCTACTATTCCATTTAGACTGGTGTCTTGCGGGGTAAAAGGGAGTCCAGGCCCCTCAAAGGCTAGTAGGAGTCACCTGGACAATCCACATATTTCCACGGGAATCAGTACGCTCGCAGAGTTCACTATTTGTCTCTTTAGACAATTAGCTGTTCTCTGACTGGTTATTGAGGTTGGTCCCTATATGGGAGTATCGTGGTGGTTGTGGTTTCGAGACCCTCGTGATAGTTTGTGGGTCGTATCATTCATAATGGACACAATGAATGGTTCAGGTCCAGTGAGTATAAATGCTGTCGTGTTATTAATTATATTAAGCTTCATGCGTTCTGGACCAGGAGTTGGAAAGTCTTCAACTCTTTAGCAAGGAGTGAAGGCTGCGGCCTACTTTTATAAAGATTTACTTGTAGTCGTATGATAAGTTCCTTATTAAAATTGTAATTTGATAATGATGTTTGTTAGATTCTTACTTTCTTTTTGTGGAAATCTTATCAAGGCATCAAAAATAAAAATATTTTGTCTACCTTAAATGAGTCATACTTTTATTGGTGGTAATTAAAGAAACAATTTATTTTTCTGCTGATTAACCTGTTAAACAAAAAAATTATAATTTTGATTTCAAGTTTATTTGTATTTGTGCAGTTGGTTTGACAGTAAAATATTGTAAATAATTTTCATTGTTTATAATGGAGAACTTGTATCACGTTTATTCATATAATTTTACGTTAAAAGTAAAAATTTGGTAATTAGTTTATGGTCACATATCTTTTAGCTCACAAATAAAACAAGTCCCAACAAGCAAAAGGCCTTGAATTTGACGAATGTAATGACTTACCAATTGGATAGTGAGAGCGGGTTAATAAGCCCGAGACTTTGTAAACTTCCCGAAGATTGGCGCAGTCTGCTATCAACGGCTACCGAACACAAACTAAAGGATGCAGCTTGTTCAAATTTAGACAGAAGTCAACTGACAGTTGCTTGTTAATAGGAGCAGTGTCGATCTTTCAATTAAAAGGCGAGAAATTAAAAAAGCCACGAACTCACTAATCCACTCTCGTAATTATATTTTTTATTCTATTCTATGATACGACTGATATGCCCGACATGTCTTCTTAAGAGAGGAATAATTAAATAGGTTTACGAAAATACCTAATTCTGTAAAGAGTAGGGACTTGCTACTTGTGTTAATGAGGATCCAATTTTAGATATTCTTTGCTTGAACTAAATTGTTAATGCGTCCAAAAGACTACGAATTTTTAAACATAATATGAAAAGGGGATATAGACATACATCATATATACATCTATCTTTTTTGTTACCCTACAAGCTTGAAGAAGTACAAATGTGTATCAATTTTTCTCTAAACCTGTAGGCTAGTAGGTAGCTTGTAAATATGGGGGTTGTGGGTTCGATTCCCAACGAAGACCTTGGTTTTTTTCACTACAAAAATAAAAATTGACTGTCGGTGGGGCTGCTCAGCGATGAAGGCATAGTCACTGGCCGCTGTGCTGTCTTATATACGGCAGTTAATTTCCGACTATCCTTCTACTTTCACCACCTGTTTCATCTATTCTCTATCCCTTTCCTAAAGAATGTAGCACGGTACTTCACTAAATAGGCATTGTTGCCTGAAGTGCTATTTCTCTTTAAAAAAAAACAAAAAAAACACGTTTTCGTCTATTTTTAAATTAAGAAGACTCGTGCAGTTACCACTCTCTTCGGAAAGGATAAGCAGAATAACTTTTTTATTAAACGTGATATGGGTACTAGATTTCAGGATTCTATCCAAATAAATAATGAAGATTTCCAGTTCCGCAAAGTTACGATGGAGGATGAGTAGCATCTGTAATATTTCTAATAAATCCTCAGTTTTTGGTTATGTCCCTTAAAACGTCAATATCAGTAAAACTTTATTTTTGCTGGACAGTTGGCCAACAGTCTGTTTAATATCTGAAACCATTTTGGGAAAAGCACAAATTGTAACTTCTAAGAAATATTTTGGTCGCCCGTTATCTTTAAAAATGGTCGTAGTAATCATCGTAGTATTAAATCTCAGGTGGAGATATTCGTTGAAGCAGATATTTTTAGCTTGAAGACAAACTTCATAGCATAACATAGAACATTTTATTTAAAATAAACTTCCTGACGAATTAAATTTAAATTGCAGGAAGTCACTATTGGAAACTTGGGAGTCGCATCACTCATTTTGCTTTTGTTTATTTTAAAGAAACAGTCACATAATATTAATTGGAGATATTTCTTCCTCGGAAACTCCAAATTTTTTAAATGGATCGCAAGGAACGCTAAAATGTGGCTATCCGTAGTCCGAAGTCTTAAGCTCCCAGCCAGTGCTAACTACCATTCCAGCTTATTCCACTTACACTTTGTAAGTACAACCCTTATTTGGAAGTTTACATGAACTGTCATATGGTTGCATCCCTCCACTTCTTTGGATCGTAAGATTCCCTAGGGCAGTTTTCAATTCTAGTTTAAAAAATTCCAAGCAGATTTCTCCTCTAGCCAGATCCCCTCTAGTGCTGCGCCATTAACAGTTGCGCTCGCGTGTCCTTTAATCCAAACTTTGTTTGGAGTACACATTTATTTGCATTATGCGCAAGTGCAATAAAAACCTTTCTTCTTACTTGGCCTACTTGGAATATGGACACGTTTTTATGTTGCATCTTTCCATTGTGTTTAATGTCATCAGTTATTGCTAGTTACAGAATAATTTTATGCCCCAAAAATGCATCATCTTTAATTTTTATACGCGGAACTGATAATATAATGTATATAATCTAATGTATAAGCATAGGTAATGCTTAGAATCCCACCCAATTGCCAGTTACTGTCCTCTGGGAAGCCTTCGTTCACCAAACCATAGATGCTTATGCTATAACGGGTCTAACCATCTGATTCATGATGAGATTCCATACTTGCGGTGCACAACTCTTTGACAGTAATATAATTATTCAGATTAAAAGGTAATGGGACTTATTATGCACTATGTTGTCTTGCTTTAACAGGGATTTTTAGTAGATTAAAGATAACAAGCAATATTTCACGCAATGTTATCGCTTCATGTGAATTAAATCAGTGTTCCGTTTTTGCTTATCTAATCTTTACATACACCTTGCAGTGATCTTTTTAATTTATTTATTTAGTCGTAACTTAGATCCAAGTTCCAATATAAATAATAAATTTGTCCAATTTAATTAATTTTGTATTAAGGCGTGTTCGAACTTAAAATATAAAACATTTATTTTTAGACTTTTATATGTTACTACTTTGGATGGACGTCTTACCGCATTAGACATAACTAAGGGAGGCAAAGTTCGTTGGAGTATAAACACCGGTCCGGGACCTTTAATTTCTTCCAGCATACATCGTTTAGAGTTAACTAATAATGGGCAATTTGTACGCATGATACCTTCATTGAGTGGAGGCATATACAAATTTGATGGAGAATCAATAAATCCAATACCGATAACCATCGATAATTTACTTAGCTCTTCGGCAAAATTTTCCGACGATTTGGTAATTTCTGGAGGCAAAGAGACACGAACTTATGGTGTATCAGCACGCACAGGTCAAAAGTTATATGAATGTTCAATGAATGGTTGTGTTAATGCCACTGATGCTGAATTGACAAATAGCTTTACAAAAATTGTGGATAAAGAAAATGAAAGTGATGAAATAAATGGTAATATCTATATAAGAAAGCACGACTCCTTAGTCGATGATATAATTGTTGTAAGACGTCAAACTCAGACAGTACGAGCCGTGGAGACACGCACTGGTGTGGAACGTTGGAATTTTAGTGTTGGTCAACATGAATTGGATTTGATACGACCAGCCGAATGTCATGATCGCAAGCTTAGTAACATGGATATGGCCATAATAGATTTAGATATAAAAGTTATTGTTCCTGAAGGTGTTATATGTGCTTTTAGTAAATTAGAGCCAACAGTTATGCTGTGGAAATATAAGGTATGTTTGTATATGTGAGAGTATGTTATGCAAAGCACTAAAATATATTTTAAATAAGAATTTCAATTAAAAAACTATTTACAGTTTGATCACCCTATTGTAAGTGCTTGGAAAATTGGCTCAGCTGATAAATTAGAATCGATTGATATGTTTGGTTCAGCAAAATGGCTTTGGAATCGTGATAATAAAATCTTTGAAATGCCAACGACCCCAGTAAATCCTTCTATCTATGTGGGAATGTATGAGAAGCAATTGTATATTCAAGTATGTTTGTTTTCTTATTTTTTTCCATATCCTTTTCTTATATCCTTAATTATTTATATTTTTTGTTGTTTTTTTCCCAGGAATCCGTTAATATGCGTAAAGAAATTGTAGATCATTCAAATCTTTATACGCAACTTAACACGGAATCAAGATTGCCAAAAATTCCTTGGCGACCTATAGCGGCTAGCAGCAATTCTTTGATTATTTATTCACATAATGATGATGAGCGCATTAATGGAGATTCCAACAGCTCAAATGAAATACAGGGAAACGAATTGGTGCCCTATGATGATGACAATTTTGCTCTGACAGCTCAGTCAGTTCTGAATGCTTCGGAATATGTAAATGGCAACGGTTTCTATTTGTATACTAGCGATCAACTAGAGGATGATAATGAAGATAATATATGCGACATGATTCCCCAACAAGAACTCCCTGCAGTTGATGACAAAAAAGCTGACAATACAACCGCAAACAATCATACTTTTGATGACGATTTAGGCTTTAATTTAGATGATATTGATGCTCCTCTTAAAGTTGTTATTTTATCCATTTGGTTTTGGTGGAAAGAATTGGCTATAGTGGCTTTTACCTCCGCCCTTCTTTTGAACATTTTGATTAGTCAACGTATTCGAGGTGAAAGACAAATTGTTGTGATTGAGCGTCACATTCCAGTACCTTCAGGCATTGAAGCAACGGAATCTTCTACTGCTGCTATTTTGGGTCCCACCACCAACAGTACTCATACCAACACTAATACTAAAAGTAGTGGAAACATTCATCGGTCCTTGTCGGAATCTAATTCAAATTCTGAGGAACAGTTTACATCTCGTTTCCAAAGTGACTTTGATTTGCAACGTTGCTTGGGACGTGGCGGTTTTGGTGTCGTTTTCGAAGCTAAAAATAAATTAGACGATTGCAGTTATGCCATTAAACGCATAACACTGCCCAATAAGGAAGAATCCCGCATGCGTGTTATGCGTGAAGTCAAGACCTTGGCAAATTGTGAACATCAAAATATTGTTAGATATTTCCAAGTAAGTATAAACTACACTACTTGAACTAAAATTAATAGGTACATTCGGCTGGTTTCCCTTGTTTGGCGACTTCTTAATGCAATTTTACGTACGTTTTATATCGATTAACACCCAAAATTCAAATTTTATGGGTCATTTAAGCGTAATAAATAAACCTTCAAATATATTAAATTTTCGATTTTTTTTGACGTTTAAGTTGAAAGCTTAACTTTGGATCAGCAATTTATAGTAGAATTTTGCTTAAAATATTCTCGTGGAGTATTCCATCTTTGAAGGAGGCTTTTTATCTCTAATTAAAACATTAAGCAGTAGAACTAGTTTTGAGACAATAATCTTAAATCGATCGCGCTTCCAGGTGACGCGGAGCGACATGTGATTGCGAATTAAGCACGATTTTTAATTGGGTTTCGTGCAATGTTGTTAGAACCCAGGCTGGCCCATTTGTTTAGGTAAGGGTTGTTGGTAGTAAAGCCGAGATTTTGAGTAGTTAGTTAGTGGTGAAGCAATGCTATAGTCTAGTTTGATTTTACCATGATTTCTTGGGCTCCGTACTGGCGCTGCATAGCTTATTAATCGCGCTAATTAATCAATTGCTTTATATAACATCAATATAAATTCTCCTTCCAAACTTCAAAATTTGCCGGCTATTGACGCAAGGGCTTAGTTTCTCGCAAATTTAGTGCCGTGCACTGCAGACATGAAAGGAAATGAGAGATTTTGAAAATTCTTGGTTCCGAAGAGTTGGCATAGGAAATTAGAAGGACATCGTCTGAAAATGCTATAACTTTGGAAATGTGGCAATTAAATAGGATTGATGAAAAAAGTTCTTTAGAGATACTCCCTTCTTATTTCCACATCGATATCCTACGCGCAGCCCAATAAAAATTTTTAAAACCAACAAAAATTACTATCAACTAGGTGTAAAACTCAGCTTTTTAAATTTATACTTGCTTAACATGGGTCTTTGAATAGTAATTAAAAAATATTGTATAAACATAACCAGAAGTCGCCATTCCTGTTTCGAATGATTTAAAGATCTCCGTCTTATAACAAACACTTATTCGAAAGCCCTAAATCGGTCTGATATTTCACTGTGTCCTTAAGCTTTTCAAATTGTTCAAAATGTTTATGAGCACAATAAAAACGTTTATGATTTTTAAAATTCTTTTGTAATTTTGCTTCTTGTATTATTATTTTTATTCAAGTCTTGGGTAGAGAAACCTCCACCCGGATGGCAAGAGGATGAAGATAACAAATGGTTGGCAGCGGAAATGTCGACGTCTATACAAATTGATACTCCTTTTGAATCCCATGTCACATCGCCATTATCGGAACGTTTTAAATGCAGTAGAATTGATAAAAACAAACAACTGCAATCATGGATGGACAGTCTGACTTCTACAGCTTGTAGTACAAACTATAATCGTAAAAGTAACGGCCAACATAATTACGACGGTGAAGATGATGACTCTTATGTAGTATTTCGCTCCGAATCAACATCAATTGCTATGCGTGACAACAATAATTACGATGATGAAGATAGTAGTGATTCCTGTATTGATTTTCGTTCAAAATCCCAGTCAAGAGCTTTAACAAATAAAAATGGCTACGAAAGTACGAGAGCAAATGTAACAAACAAAATGAACAATTGCGATAAGAAGACCTACAACAAACCTATATCAATTGATATACAAACAAATAGCACTGACTTGAATTTACATCAAAGTAATCGACATTGTAACATTGATTATAGTCAACTTTCGGATTCTTTTCAAATAGAATTTGTAGGTTCTGCAAATGGTAGTGAGCGGACACCATTTGAGGAAACTGAAACTGAGGAGATGTCAACTGCAAGCAAAACCAATCAAACTAGTGAAAGGCGTAGACCTCAGGACTTGGCCTTGAATATAAGTAATGGAGAGAGTAATAATAATAATATTCGTAATACAATAGCGTCAACGAAACCAAATAAAGTCTATTTATACATACAAATGCAATTGTGTCGTAAAGAATGCCTAAGAGATTGGCTGAGAGATAACAAGCCTGAAGATCGTTCAGATTTTATTGCCAGTATTTTCCATCAGATTGTAGACGCCGTCGATTATGTTCATTACAAGGGTCTAATACATCGTGATCTCAAACCCAGTAATATTTTCTTCTCACAAGAAGGACAAATAAAAATTGGCGACTTTGGTTTAGTTACCGATATGGCCGACATACCAAATATGATTACTCAATGTGGTGATAAAACTGGTCTACCCTCATGTGCCCGTCATACCCAACAAGTGGGTACACATCTATATATGTCTCCCGAACAATTACGTGGCCTGCCATATGACTACAAAGTAGATATATATTCATTAGGTCTGATATTCTTCGAGCTGTTGGTTTACTTTGGTACTGAAATGGAACGCATTATGACCTTAAGATCATTGCGGGATGGAATTTATCCAAAAGATTTTCCCCTTCAACATCCTGAACAATATAAACTACTTCAAAAAATGCTTTCCACGAAACCAGAAGAACGTCCAACAACGACTGAACTAAAAGCTCAGCTTAATGAAATCTTAAAATTACCTGATTTACCAGGTGATAACGAAACTGCAGCATTAGCTGCTGCGGCAAGACGTTTAAGTCGCTCCCGTACATTTAGTAGCTGTGAATAAAAAAACAAAAAAATCATTTGTTTAAACAAAATCATTATTATTTTTTTTATAACTTTAAAATATTAACACATTCACGCGAATGCATACATAATTTGTATTTAAATTAAAACATTGTAAAACTCTGGTAGTAGGAGATAGAATTAAGTAAATATTAGTTTGTAGATAAGAAAACTATAACCATTTAAGCCATTCAATTTCGCAAGAGAATTTGATTTGAATTTAAATTAAGAACATTTTCTACAGGCGGCAGCTTCAAACGGAACCTCAATCTTGTAGTTTCTTTAATACAAAAGTTATTTATATTATTATTATTATTTATCTTTAATAAATATCTTTTTTTCTTTTTAACGATCTTTTTTATATATTTTTTTCTTTTCGATATTTTTTCCTGAAGAAGCTTTCCAAAGAAAAGCGAAATATCGAAAAGAAAAAAATATATAAAAAAGATCGTTAAAAAGAAAAAAAGATATTTATTAAAGATAAATAAAAATAAAAAAAGATCGTTTAAAAAAACTATAAAAATATTATTATTATTTTAAACAAATTGTAGAAATTTGTTTTGTTTTTCAAACATTATTTATATTTTGCTGCTGTCTTTGTATGCATTTATTGCAAATACAACTGCGAATGAGTTGTATGAAATAAACAATTTTTATTTAAATTATTTTTTTTCTTTTTATCAATTTTTTTTTTTAAATTTGTAGTTTTAAATAAATATATTTGAGTTAAATTTCGAATACAAAACAGTCGTAGGATTTAGCAAATCAAAATTAACAATTATTCAGTTTCATTAAGTGATCCATTTTAATAGTCTCGGTCTACAGAACAGGGGCAAATATTTTATTGATCTACAAAAGTTTTGTATATGCTGTCTTACTGCAATCTATTTTAATAAAATACATTTATATTTATAAATGACATTTCAGTACCATTCATTGTTTTTGAAAACTTGTTAGCAAAAATATTTTGGAATCTTACAAACTTTTCTTTTTTTTCATCTCACAAAAATAGTTTATGTTTGAAGTTGATTTTATTTCGATAAATATTTGCGTACAAATTAACGTGAACCAATTTTAATTTGATGGGATATTTTAATGAAACTTGTTGAAATTTATATCTTACGGGTTCAGTAACCAAAAAGTTGTGCTATTTAGATCTTTCTACAGAGTTTTCAAATCTAAAAGAGATTTATGCTGAAAGAAGTATTCATATTTCGATTTTTTTTTTAATTAATCTGATCTTAATTAGTTGCGTGAGCTTCATAGGGGCTTTTATTGTGATTAAATCGATTCTTTAAAATTTTTTTTTCTTTCGATTCTTTTTTAAAGCAAATAAATATGAACAATAAAATATAAAAATTTTATGTACAAGTAACAAAATTTTAATTTTAATAAACAAATTGCTGTTGGCATTATTCTCATTAGAAAATTTATTGTATCAATTTTTCTATACAAGCAGAATTTGAAATTATAATTTCATAAAATACTTTATTATTTTACAAGATTTGAAAAATTTTCTTTTGATAGTTTTCAAAAAGAAATATTATTGTATTTCTTGCTCATACAATTCTTTACTTCTTATCACAATTATGAAATTTTTGCGTATTAATCTTAAGAGAAAAAAATGTTTTTCGCCCAAAAATATTCACCGTATATAAGATACAGCATACTCGCTTTTAACATATTTCAAATACAAAATATTTCAAAAGTAGTCATATATTCGTATTACGCAAATCAAGCTCCTCTGTATTTAATTTCTTAACTGTTCGAAAAGATTTGCGAAATGAAATGGAGTAGTAAATAATATTTAATAATATTGAAATGATAACAATTCCACAAATTTTCAATTCACTAGGATTAGCATTTTTTTTGTTGGGCTTAGTTTTATAAATTTAAAATCTATTATATTTTACTGAATTTTCGCAAATTTAATATAAAAGAAACCAATTAAAAAATTTTAATTAAATTAAATACGTTAAAAATAAATCTTAAGAACTAGTATTGTTAAGCTTAAGCTTTGAAGCTATTTTGTTTAGTGTTTTACTCAGAGTTTTTTTTACTGATCATAGTTTTCATATATTTTTTATGTGTTTAATATTCTTCTGTAAAATCAGCCGTATTAGAATATTTATTTGATTACTTTCATTTTCTTTAAAGTAATCGAATATCTTTAGGCCGTGTTAGATACAACTTTTGCTTTGCTTTGCTTCAGAGTTTCGCTTTGACATTTTAGTTAAAATGCACGTAGTTATATGAAAGGTGCCACATAAACAACTTTTGACGCAAAGCAAAGCGAAAAGTTAACCAACATTAAACTTTTTGTGTGCTTTGCGCTACAATTCGAAATCAGTTGAATTTTTCTACACAAAACAAACACTTCTAAAATTCCAAATCACTTCAATGTTTTACTTAAACGAAATACTTGTACAATTCCAAATCACTTCAATGTTTTAATTAAAAGAAACACTTCTGCAACTTCAAATGTGTACCTTTTTATGAGTGCTGTCAAAGTTTTCATTGTGACATACACCTTTTGATTTACGCTTTGTCTTTAAAGTTTCAAATGTCACGCAAAGCAAGAAAGTCGTATCTGAAACGGCCTTTTATATAAAATTCATTAGGCTAAAAAATAAACTATGTTAAAAATTTTATAGCAAAAACGCTTAGGTTTTTAAAATATTGAAAACATATTTCATATAATAGTTATAATTTTTTTTTTACCTTTTTTAATATTTTTTAGTAATTAATTTTAAGCACTAGGTCTTATTTAATAAAAAATTTTTTAAAAAACTTAATTTTTTATTATATTTTCGATATTTCGCCACACTGTTGGTTGGCATCATCAGAAAAAACAAAAATAATAATGAACAAACAAATTGAAAAAAATTTTTTAAATACCAAATTCAAAATAATCAAAAAATTTTTTCAAAAAAACAAAACAAACAAAAACAATAAAAAACGACAAATTGAAAAATTTTTTGGTTTTACATACATACAAACAAAAATTTTTTCAATTTGTTTGTTCATTATTGTTTTTGTTTTTCCTGATGATGCCAACCAACGGTGTGGCAAAATATCGAAAATATAATAAAAAATAAAGTTTTTTAAAAAATTTTTTATTAAATAAGACCTAGTGCTTAAAATTAATTACTAGAAAACATATTTCTTTATAGACTTTCTAAACAAAATGTACATAAATATTAAATAAAATTAATTCACCTTTTAATTTTTTAAAAGTATATTTTTAAAGCATAAAAGTCTTTATATAAAAGTTAAATAACTTTTATTTTCATCTACAGAAAAAGAAAAGTGTATGAATAATTTTTTAAATAATTAATTAAAAAATAATAATAAATAATAAATAATGTTAATAAACTTTTCCTTTCCTGAAGATGCTACTTAATGGTGGAGCGAAATATTTGAAATAAAAATTGTTTGATTTTTGTATAAAGAGAGACCTTGTGCTTAAAAAAAAAGATTATTTAAGAAATGTACATATTTAATTCAGAATGGTGAAAACATTTAACGCAGAATGATGACAAATATTTATGTATTTTTAGTCACACAATTTCATAAAGACGAAATAGGTTATTAGCTGTGTTTCATTGCAGTTTTAAACTCATCTGTATTAATTCGTGTTATTTCTTAAAACAAAAAAAAAAAATTAACAAAGCCGAAGCAAAAATGTTATTTTATTCTTTTAATACCTGCCCCTAAAGATGCGTTTACTAAAGTATTTATTTTAAAGAAAATCAAAAAATTAATTGTGGAAACCACAGAAGCAAGTTTAATTGACTACTGCCTTTAAGCTTTTAATGTCCTTAACCATTCATTGATTTTTCTGTTAAAATGCCAGATGTAATAAATAGAGTTTTACTTTCTTTTTAACTATTAATTTAATTTTTAATTAATCAGAGTAAATATCTTTTTTTTCTGAACTTATCTAACTTTTTTATCTGCTAATATTTACTTTTCTTTCTCTTATACCATAATCTTCTCTAACTTAAATGACTTAAAAACATACAAACAAATAAACAAAAAAACAAAATGTGCTATGATTAATGTCAATGTGAAATGCTTGAAATGCTATTCAAATTGATTTATTTTTTAAAATCCTTAAATCATAATTATTGTAGATTTTTAAGTTATGGTACTGATTATTTCATCGTACTGTATTAACGTATTTTTAAACACTTGCAGCAAAATAACAAAATAAACTGATATTCTGTTTTCATGTTTTGTTAAAATTTAATTAATTTAAAATTATAACGTTTTTTTTTACCTTTTTTTTTAGATGTTTAACTTATTTATTTAAAAAGTAACATAAATTTTCTGTTTTTGCGCACTTTTATTTTAATAAGAAACATTTTCACCAATTCTGCGAAATATATCTAAGAAATATTTTATTCTTTTTTTTACTCTATCAAATGTTTTCTTTTTTCACATAAAAAGAAAAATAATTTAAATTCATAAAATTTTGATCTGTTGGACACCAGTAAGATTGTATTTTTTTAATTTTTCTTATAAAAGCAAATATGAATTTGCTTGGATAGTTTTTCAATAAATTCAAAATTACTTATTACTACTGTGTATAATTTTAATGATAACAATTTTTTATTCATTAAATAAAATTTGTATTAAAAAATATATATTTATATTGTTACGTTTATTTCTTTAACAAACGTTTATTTAATTGAGTTCTTTAATTGCAAAATAATTGCACACAACACTTGAGAGTTTTAAATTTAATTACATGATTTATTTAGACGACTTGTTTACTTTGACACACAAAATTACGCGATGGTAATTTTAACACCTTAACGTTTATAAACTGCTGGTCAACTGTGTTATAGACCAAAACAGAAAGCTTAGGTATTCTATTTCAAGCGGTTCCAGCATTCACTTGAGCTCTCTACTGCAACGTCATCTGATTTAATTGTTATTTAGTGTAGATGCTTGGTTGTTCTGATTTAAATTTAGTGCGTGGTATTTTAAAACATCAATGATTAATATGCCATTATAAAATAAAAATTTATTTAAGCACTATCAATATACATATTGCCAGCAAAATAATTTGAATAAACTTACGCATATTGATCTTTGGGCACTGCTACACGTTCAATATTTATCGTGATATTTCTCGTATTGCGATATTTATTGAACGTGTAGCATGCAGTATTGATGGATCGCGATCCATATCGCAGAATAGCTCGATTTTATGAAATCCAGATCGCGGATCGCGATACGTTAATAAGAAGTGCAAAACACGCAGTGCAAAAAATTTAAATAAAAAATAAAACATTTTACAAAATTTGTGCAGCTTGTTTTAATAAAAGATAATGGCAGAAGATAGTGAAAGCGAATGTGTTCTGCCGGTAGAATCGGAGTTAACAAAGGAAAAAATTATTTTGAAAGATTTTATTTTTAATTTGGGGGCATTGCCGGAGTTGTGGGACTCGTCGGCTAAAGCTTATTCAGACAAAATAAAAAGAGCCGATGCGCAGCAAAAATTACTAAAAATTTAAAAAAAAATTAAGCCCACTGCTACCGTCGACGATGTTCGTAAGAAAATAAACTCGTTGAGGTCGAATTACAGAAAGGAACTGAAACGAATTATTGACTCAAAACGTTCCGGTGCTGGTGCAGATGATGTATATACACCCAAATCGTGGACATTTAAAGCTCTGCAATTTCTAGAAAAAACCGAAAAGCCTGTTAATGTGGTAAGTACATTTTGTTTTACAACAATAGATAACAACTTTTTTTTTTAATTAGTCATATATACATATTTATTGTTCTTTATTATAATATTTACAAAAGTTATCTCTAATTGTTTTTGCACTTATAGTTGGTTTGCTCGCATTTGGCCGCATGTTACACAACTCAAAACTATCTTCAATTGAATTTGAAGAATTATAAAGTTGTTCTTTTTTCATTAAAAAGTTGTGTAAGTAACAGCATGCTGCTGTCACCTTTGTGGCTCTCTGGGGGCTTAGGCTAATAGGCTTTTGAAAAACTCCAAATTTTGAAGAAAGTATACCAAAAGAGCACTCAATCACAGATCTTGCTCTGGATAAACGTCGGTTATAAATTTCTTCTTCTTTTGTAGCTTTCTTTTGGGGGTATGGCTTCATCAGATGAGTGTTTAACGCGAAGGCTTCGTCTCCTATAAAAACATAGGGATGGCAAATTCAAATGGCCTTGTTGCAGTCGTTCCCAAAACTTTGAATAATAAAGAACTCCACCATCTGATATACGGCCATTGCACCCGATGTCTATCATCATAAATTCTTTTGTAGCATTAACAATGGCCATAAGAACGATACTATAGGTTCCTTTGTAATTATAGTACAACGATCCCGTACCAGGTGGATGCTTAATTTTAATGTGTTTCCCGTCTATTGCTCCGACACAGTTGTAAAATTTGTGGAGCCTTTTAAAGCCATCTACAATACTCCTCCACTCATCTGTCGTAGTTGGCATCTATAAAGTTTAGAATAATTGTTAGTCTATTTGTTGGCTGTTTGTTAGATTGTATACATAATATTAATAACGATTATTACTGATATATAATAAATACGAAAAAAATATATAATCATTATATTTTCAGGTTATGGTTTCTGAATATGAGAGTGAAATTAATACAAGAAGCCAGTCTCTGGAAGACTTAGACGATTCCTCTTTTTCGTCTATCAACCCTATACTTCCTCCGAGAAAAAAAAATAAAGTTGGCATTACAGCAAAGCAAAATGAACTTATTGAAAAAGCATGTTCACTGCTGTCTCAGAAATCAGGATCGTCACCCAGTAACGTTAACGCCACAGCTGTATATTGGAGTGAAAAATTGGAAAAGCTTCAACCAAAGCAAAGAATGAAGCAGAGCAGGGTACGCTGAACAGAAATTCTGTACAAATAAACCAGAATTCAGGATCAAATGTAACAACACCGGAGCCATGTGATGCACATTCAATAGGATATAAACGGTTTGTAACGGAGTCAAATGTTTTCGTATCCACACCTTCACCGAGATATGTTTTTGTGTCTCAATCTGAAGAGCACAACAGTTTACAGACTGAGAATTCACGTACGCGATCTCCGGATGTTATTTGTCAAAGCGTAGGTGCTACTCAAGTCGTTTATGATGGAAATAAGCAAGATATTTCAATAAGATCAATATTTTCAAGTTTTAATGGTCAATAAAAACATATTTTTCTACTAAAATTATTAATAAAACTTATAAATTATTAAAACAAAAGTTACGTTTTACTTACTTTAATATAATCTTTAAGGACGTATATTAACGCGTCACAAGTATCTTCGACAGCTTGGCTTATCGACTGCCGGGACATAATGGCAGTAAACCTCTCATTTTTAAAGTATCTGTAAAAAAAATAATGATTATATAAAACAATAGGATACATTTGCAATAAAATATATGTACATAAATACTTACGCTCCTGTTGCAAAATAATGCAGAGCAATTGCCAACTTTTCTCTTGCCGAAATAGCTTCTCTCATCACGGTGTCTTTCTTCATTAAAAATGGAGTAACTAATTCCAAAATAACATTAAAATTATCATTAGACATGCGGAAATAGTTTTTAAAGTCGTCTATTTCCTTATAAAGAATAATTTTGTCCAATAAACTTAAATGTGTAAATTTTTTTCGATCCTGCAACCACTTTTTGCTCCAACTTTTTCTTTCCACATTTTTTTTCAATGAAAAAGCAAGCAAAATGGCTAAGCAGGCTTTCTTTTGCTTTTCTCGCGACATTTTTTTTAATCAACCATCCGTACAGCACAAAAATACGTAAAATACTGACGAGATAAATATTGAACGTGTAGCATATGCGCGTGATCCATCAATCCATTAAAATGGATCGCGATCCAAATATCACGATAAATATTGAACGTGTAGCAGTGCCCTTATGATAAATATTTAATTTAATATTAAAAGATTGAAATGCCCTTTATAAAAGTTATTATAATATCTATATATATATAAATTAAGCTCAAAATAGGTGTCCGTTGGTTGCCAGTGCTTGACGAGATGCGCCATCGGAATTCCACCAAATTTTCACAATACCTTCGTTTGTTTCGTGCGTTTACGCACAATAGTGCGTCCACAGTGCGTGTTTGAAACAAGACAAATTTTTCAAAAAAATCAAATTTTGTTTTCATTGCATAATTCGAGTCATTGTTTTATATCAAATGAAATATGTGTTTTCGTTTGTACGTTGCTGTGTGTGCGTGCTTGCTCAGAATCCGATGGCGTACAAATCGAAATATGCGCATGTACAGAGCAAGTGGATGTGCAAACAAATAGGGAATTTTGTTTTCGATATTCTGTTGCATTCTTTGTGTGTGTGTGTGTTTGTGTTTTTTGACTTTGACGCATAAATTTGTTTTTTTTGCTCATTTAAAAACAATTGTATTTGCGGTGAATTGAAAAACATTTCAATCACATTCACACTGATCCCATTGTGATTACAAAAAGTGTGACAAAGTACAAATTAATGGACCGATATTTTCAAACTTTCGGAAATAAACTAAACGACAGTATGATTAATCAATGCACATTTTGTGCAGATATGTCGTAATTTTGTGCGTTGTCAACTTTTTTTTCTGAATTTCTTCATAGGGGAAGATAGATTGTGTTCCGTAAATTGTCAACGAACATAACATTGGAAGATTGCAGTGGTTGTGCTGTTGTTTGTCACGAAATAAGCCACATGCGAGTAATCTTATTCGATTGCTTTTCTTTGTTGTTGAATTTAATGAAAATTTTATATTTGCCATGCAGCATAATGAAGATGACAAGACCAAAACGAATTATTGGTCGGCGTTCATGAAAATCGCAATCTGTGTCTACTGGACGGGCAAATCACACAGAAGAACTAAGACAACAAAGAAATGATACTGAGAGTCATCGTTTATCTAGATCACGTTCAGGCCAAACCGACGATGAAAGAGTAGCACAAAATCAAGATGGCACTCAAAAAATCTTTGGAGGCCTTAGACAGGACTTTGAAAGATTTACGAAACAATCACGAATTGCTTGGTGGTGCCTTAATTCTATTGGCTGCAGATTTCCGCCAAATACTGCCTGTTATTTCTCGGTCTACTATTGCCGATGATTTGAATGCATATTTGAAGGCTTCATATTTCTGGAGACACGTTCAAAAACTAACGTTTTTCAAAACAATCGTTAGATATTGGGAATGCTGCAGTTCCAATTGACCCCACCACAAAAATAATTACGGTCCCAGATAATTTTTGCCACTTTGCTCAATCAAAACAAGAATTGGTCACAAACGTATTTCCCGGTATTGCACAAAATTTTAGAAACCATGATTGGTTGGGGGAACGAGCTATCTTAGCTGCGAAAAATACAGATGTTTCGGATATCAATGTGACAATTTTGAATGACATTCCCGTTGAAATTTTTAGCTACAAATCGGTTGATTTTGTTACCAATAGACGATGTTGTAAATTATCCGGTCGAATTTTTAAGTTCACTTGAGTTACCTGGACTGCCGCCCCACCGCCTGCAAGTGAAAGCTGGTGTACCAATTATCTTGCTTCGAAATATCTGCTTTGCAATGGGACACGCTTAGTAGTCAAAATAGTCATGACAAACGTGATTGAAGCAATAATTTAAAAAGGAAAATATAAGGGCGAGGATGTGTTGATACCACGCTTTCCTATGATTCCTCCAGATTGCCGTTTGATTTTAAATGGCTTCAGCTCCCCATACGCGTTGCTTTTGCAATGACCATCAATAAAATCCAGGGGGCTAATCAGCGTTTTGCGGTATTGATTTGGAATATCACTGTTTTTCGCAATGTCAATTATACGTATCATGTTCACGTGTTGGTAACACAAAAAAACAACACTGCAGAATAAAAACAAAGCACAAATGACTTGCAAAGTAGTCACGGGCACGCTAGTATTTTTATATATATTAAAATCATAATGATGAATTTTCTATAACAGATATTCAGCTTCACCGGGTTTAATCTCTAAGCAGTTTCACATACTATTTAACTCTCTATTCAGAGTTCTTTTCAACTTTTCCTCACGGTACTTGTTTACTATCGATCTTATGGTTATATATAAATTTTAGTACTTAGTACTGCACTATCAAGCAACATGACTCTGCAACTGTCATCTACTAATTATTAACGTTATCCGGGTCTGGCATCCTCTATGGGTGAATGGCCTCATTTAAGAAGGACTTAAATCATCTCGTACTCAAAATTTGACACACATTTGCCACAAAGACAAAGTGGTGACTTTGTGCTAATTATTTTTTATAACTTAAACTAGGGATCTTTGTAACAAAATATGTATCTACCTGTAAATGAATTTATTCATCTTTGAATAAATTCGCCAATTAGCAAATTTTAAATTAATTCTGTTCACACAAGAAAATGAATTGAATGAAATTTGAGTCAATTGAAATAAATTCGGTAAAAACCAATTGCCATTATAGTATATGTTTTTTAGTGCTTCTAGACCACTCTAAAGCATTTGACACCGTGGATTATAACATATTACTAAGAAAATTAAAATTTTTTTTCAGATTCTCAGACATATCGGCCAAGCTAATTAATTCATATATGAGACCCATAATTAATTACAAATCTGCACCAGGCTACAAACTTTCGGAATATGTAAGGACAATATTAAAGGACACCTTACACCTGGAATATGGGCATACAATAGCCAACACTACAGAACTGATTGATGAACTGGGGAATGTGAAGATAACGGAGAAGACAAAACTGGTCTCTTTTGACGTAAAGGACTTGTATCCATCAATTCCGGTAATGGATACATTGAACATTGTTCATAGGACAGTAAAAAACAAAACGGAAAACAAGGAACTAGCAATACAACTTACAGGCACACTAAAAGCGACACTAGAACAAAATTACTTTAAATTTAACAACAATATATATAGACAGATAACAGGACTAGGGATGGGAAATCCAACATCTGCCACCCTTATGGAAGTATTTATGCGGAACTTAGAAGGAACTTAGAAGAGGAATACGTAAGGGAAGTAAAAACCAACTTCGGAGTAATATTCTACGCAAGATATGTCGACGACATAATATGTATACTAGAAGGAAATAACGATGAGCAAATTCTGGATTACTTGAATGGAAGACACAAGGACATAAAATTTACAATGGAAAAAGGAAGAGGAGGGGAGAATTAATTATCTGGACCTAACGATCAAGAGGAACATAATCTCGAACAGAATCGAATATGAAATATACAGGAAACTAACAGCAACGGACACAATAATACACAACTCATCAAATCATCCCCAGCAACACAAAAACGCAGCAATCAGGCAGTTAATAACAAGACTCGAGAGAACACCACTAACACGGCAAATGTATATGAAGGAAATGGAAACAATATACACCATAACGGAAACAAAAAGCGCCTCGTAGATAACATCAGGAAACAGATTGGAACGAACAAAGAAGAGGAGAATGAAAGGAAAAAATGGGCTACATTAACATATATGGGGAAATCAACGTACAAACTGGCGAAATTCTTTGGAAAACACAACATCAATACCGCATTAAGAACAAGAAACAACCTAGGCAGAATACTACGGAATAAAACAACCGAGGCAAATAAACTAGACAAACAAGGAGTGTACAAATTAACTTGTACATGCCATTATAGCTACATCGGGCAAACAGGACGAAAAATTAAGACCAGATTTAGGGAACACATTAGAGATTATAACAAAGAACTACGAGAACCAAAATCAACTCCAGAATCAAACTTTGCGAACCATATATTTAACAACAAATGTACACCAGGACATATGGGGACAACGGTTAAACTGCTTCACACACAGCACAAGGGAAGGAGACTAAATGTATTAGAAAACATGGAAATATACAAACAAAAAACATTTGACTGACGAATAATAAATGAACAAATAATAACTGCTTCGGACACAATATTTGAACCGTTGAAACATTTTTACAGGAAAACAAACACTACACCAGCACAAAAACGTTACGCAGGTGCACAAGACCAAAGCAATAAAGAACATCATACACGTACAATTACAGATTATTATGTCACATAAAAGAAGAAAAAAGAAAAAACCCAATAGGTTCACACATAAACAAAAACGGACAACAAGCATGATCGTAAGAGGATTTAGTTAGGAAAGAAGACGAATGAAAAAGGGAGCGACAAATTAGGTAAAAAGAGACAAACGAAAAAGGAGACAGAGAGATGCAGGCAAAAAAGACAGAAAGTGACGAACGCAATAACACGAAGGGAGACACGAACTATATAAACACAACTGACAATAGAACGCAACTAGTACGAAAAGAACACTGAAGATGGCAAACAGCCGAAACCGGTTTGTTCACAAACCAAATTTGACGAGGGTCGATGGAAAACCGTACCCAGACAAAAGTAATTCATATATATCGAATCGCACACAGTCGGTTTTTGTAAATAAAGTATGGTCGAACAAATTTTCACTTATCAGAGGCGTGCCACAGGAGTCTATTCGTGGTCCACTATTATTTTCAATATATGTGAATGATTTGCCAAAGATGCTTTCAAAATGCAACATCCACCTATATGCAGACGATAAGCAAATTACGCTAGGTACCCCAGTTGAAAATGCTGCCAGTGGCCTATTGCATTTAAATAACGAGTTGAGGAAAATTTATCACTAGGCTTGTGCAAACGGACTTTGCTTGAACCCTTGTAAATCTAAATGTCTTGTAATAGGGAGGAAAAGTTTAGCATCAACTTTTTCAGGTGAAATTGTTTTAAATGACGAGAATATCGAAATTGTTAATAAGGCAAAAAATCTAGGCATAATTTTTAACAACTGGTTGACATGGTCGGACCATGTAAACGCTTTGGTCGGACAAGTGTATGTAAAGTTACGGACTCTCTGGACCACGCAGTTTTTCACTCCATTACGGATAAGAATTTTGCTCGCCAAAACGTACTTGATTCCAACTTTGATGTATGGATGTGAACTATTTGGTAATTGCGACGCCACTAGTAAAAGAAAACTGAATGTTCTTTATAATAATATTACTAGATATGTCTATGGTTTGCGTAGATTTGACCATGTTTCATCTGTTTTTAATAATCTTTACGGGGTTAGTTTTGAAAATCTGATAAAGACCCCTAGATATTTGTTTGAAAAATTACGTTTTACCCAATCGCCTAGAAACCGAAATATTATAATACCTCGACATCAACATCTAGTGTCTGAGTGGCAATTTTTTTTGTATGCTGCTCGCATTTGGAATAGTCCTCCACCATATCAACAACACAACAGCAACGCTAATAGCTTTATTAAAATTTTATTTACTTTTTTTGGATGATTTCTACTTATATATTTATTTATTTATATTAAACTTATTTAAAAATATTGTATTTGTTTTTTGTTAATTTTGAGTATAACTCGATGCGTTCCTGTACTATAATTATAAGATTTAGTCTTGTTGTACAGGAAATAAACAAATAGGTAAACAAACATACAAACTATTCGTTTCGAATTCAAATGAATTTTTAGAATGAATTGCAATTCGTTTCCAATTTAAATAAATTTGTTAAAGTGAATTGCATTTCATTTCCAATCCATTTAAATTAAATTCGTTTTAAATTTGAATTCAAATAAATTAGAAAAAATAATTCCCAATTCATTAATTGCTAATTGATTTTGTAACTAAATATTCAGTAAGCATCACTGTCATTTTGTAATCCAATTAATTGTTTATGTAAAAGATAGCTCGTTTCGTATATCACGTATTATGGTCGAGAGACAAAAAATTCGTAGCTTTAAAATTACCATCATAAACTGGAAGTGTTACGTAGTGGCAATATAGAAATTGAATTATTAGGTATCGGCGAAAATCCTATTAAAATGGAAAAAAATTCTTTATTTGCTAAAAGAAGGGTGGGTGATTTTAAAAATAATTTTTTGTTTTTGTTTTTCGTTTCGGACCAGCACTTAGGGGATGACACCTACACATGCAATGCACTAGTGCATTAAATCAAAATGTTTGCATTTTGATTTTTTATGAAAAATCCATATCTTGTATTTAGTAAAATTTCCCCTTTCAAATACCTTCAACGTAAAATAAAACAGTTTCAGTTTTTTTTCTGCTGACAAACTTTAATATTGGAGTTAACATAATGCTGCTTCACAACTGCGATATTTACTAAAATCTTTAACGAAAATATAAAATTAAAAAAATTGAATAAAACCAGATTTGTGCACTCCTGTCAAGTGTTTTTTTTTAATTTATACTTACCAACTGTCAAACAAATTCTTGCGAAAAGGCATTTCACAAAGACTGCTGTAAGTCGTATTCTTATCGGTTATCGTTCATTGTTATCAATTTATATATTAATTACCTTTATTAGCTAATTTATATTTTTATACAGACGTTTTTTATAGACGCTGAAAGAAACGTCTGTATTTAACAGATCAAAAAAGAGAAGACCACGTATGTAAAAATCATTTTTGTATAGGGAAACCATTAAATTTGAAAATTTTACAAAACTTGTCTTTACAGCGGGCATAGTTTTACACATACGTCGTTTTTCGAGTATGTTTCAAAAGAAAAGATCACATCTACATCAATACTATGACTTCTTTAAAGATATACAGCCGTATGCATTAAAACTTAACGCAGGTTTAACTGCCGTTGTTAAGCACAATTTCCTAAAGTTGTATTAAAAAAACGCTTTTACCTTCAAATACCCTTGTTAACTTTAAAGTAGAAAAAATCTACTTTAAACTTACAATAAATTGACAGTTCAATTTTATTATTGAAAGTTTAAAAACAAAACAAATTTTGTTTACAATAAACTGAGCCGTTTATTTTAAAAGTGGCATAAGTCACTTTGTTATTTATTTATTTTAAATTAGTTTATAAAATATTTTATAGGGAATATCATGGTAAAATTGAATCCATTGAATCTTTAGCCATTTCAACTAGTCTGTATTTACTTTTCTTTCTGAAACGGATTTTTCTAATGATTGTGTTGAAACAAAATCTTTTTTCTCCATTTTGTGTACTGTAAAGGATTTTTTCCACAGGGGGCTACTATTACTATTTTGTCCTTTACCTAAGTCACTATTTGCAATAATATGCTTTTGAGTTGTGACATTCTTAGATATTTTATACAACAGGAAGCAACCGTCTGAGAATAAAAAAATAAAATAATGCTAATTATGTGTAGTATATTAGATATCAATATAATATAGTTCAGTAAACTGCACTATTCTTTCGTACTAATAAAAATAAGTCCAATAATAAAAACAATACTTCACACACATGTTTCCATTTCTTTCACACTAAGCTCCGTAATTAATTTCCTGAGTACAGCGACTAACGCCACTTTCAAAATAAGCATTTTTGCTACACCGTTAATTATCAACACTCCTCTCAAACAAATCTCAATACTTCTTAACTTATTAATTTTAAATTTATTAAAAATGAAAAAAACAAACTGTTCAGTTGTGACTTATGCCACTTTCAATGTAAACGGCTCAATTGACAGTTTTACTTTGTTATTCCAAAAATTTTTAAAAATGTTTATTAAAACAAATTGTAGTATACAAATAATAATAAAAACTAAAACATAGCATGCCATTCAATATTAAACATTTTACATCATTATTTTATATTTTACAAAAATATAATTATAATTATTTATATAAGCAATTTTATTTCGTGCTTGATTCCTTTAAATAAATATTTCATGATATTCTCACAAAATATTTATTACAAAAATTTTTTATTAAAAAATAAACATCTTATAATAAATATCTTTTTTCTTTTTTAAGATCTTTTTTATATATTTTTTCTTCTCGATATTTTACTTTCCTTTGGAAAGCTTCTTCAGGAAAAAATTTTTATATTTTTGAAAACAAAAAATTATTAACAAATTGAAAAAAATGTTTCAAAACATGCAATTTGTTAATAATTTTTTGTTTTCAAAAATATAAAAATTTTTTCCTGAAGAAGCTTTCCAAAGGAAAGCGAAATATCGAGAAGAAAAAATATATAAAAAAGATCTTAAAAAAGAAAAAAGATATTTTTTAAAGATAAAAAAGATCGTTTAAAAAAACTATAAAAATAAACATCTTATGATATTCTCATAAAACATTTATTCAAATAAAAATAAAAATATTTGAAATGTATTGTAATGGGGGAGAGCACATCCATATTGCAATTTCACTATTGCTCAAATAGCTCATCAGTGAATTTTACCCCAATATAGTATAGAAAAATCCAAGAGTCTTATATCCAAAGCCAAACTGATTCTATGAGAATTTTTTATAAAATCAACATAGCATAGACAGTAAGACTCAAAGACCAGTGATGGGCGAACTTTTTGGGTGGCGGGCCAATAAATTTAAAAAAATCTTGCGGCGGGCCATTAAATTAAAAAAAATATAGAGGGTCATTCATTAAAAAATGATGGGGTTGCTGCTGTTCAATTAAAAGTTCGGTTTAAGTTACTTTTATATTTATTAGTTATATTACGTAATATTTTAAAACAACATAAAAATTTTATAAGATACGGTTTATTATGATTTTAAGATTTTCCAGATGTATGGGAAGCATGGATCTATTTCTGACTTGACATAATTTCCTCAAAATCTGGTTCCAGCTGGGAGGATGCGACTTTTAATAAATTAAATAGACTCTCGTCTGACAATCGGTTTCTTATTGCATTTTTTCTGCATTTCATTACTGAAAATGCCTGTTCACATAAATATAAGGAAGCAAACATTGCCATAATTTTGTGCGCATGATTAATTAGCTGTGGAAATTCATCTTTTGGTAAGGATTTATAGCAATTAAGCTTATCTGTATTTGAAAATAGCTGTTTTAAATTATTATTACATTGCAATTCTATAATTTCCAATTGTAGATCAGATAGAACATTCTCGGGATTAACATTAAAAGGCATTAAAAAAATATCTAAACATGGTTGAATTTTTTTAAAGTCAGCAAATCTGGCCTCAAATTCTGGATACAGTTTTAATAAAGATTGTAAAAAGTCTTTTAACTTCTCTTCACTCACAGGCCTCAAAGAATTAAGTCTTGGAAAATGAGTCAAATCATTTTTTTCCAAACATTTAGAAAATATAAACAATTGAGTTTTAAAAGACCTCAAACTGCCCCAAGTTTCATCTATAAATTGATTTCTTCCCTGTAACTTCTTATTCAGTTTATTATAGTGCTCGAGTAAATCCGTGAAAAAAGCAAACTCGATGCACCAATTCTTATCCTCCAATATTTCCCACTAATCCCAAATTTCAGTTTTGGTTTTTAGAAAAACTTTAATTTCTTCAAGAAGACTCCAAACTCTCGAGAAGGCATGCCCACAACTCAGCCACCTGATCTTTGTGTAATAAAGTACATCTGAAAACTCTGCATCAACTTTCGATAAAAACTCTTGAAATTGTCGATGTAACAAACCACAGGCTCGAATGGTATTAATTAATTTTAAAATAATATTAAGCACGTGGTTAATATCCAAGGCAGCCTTGCAAAGAACATCTTGGTGGATTATACAATGTAAAAAAATTGTTTCGCTTTCAGGATTCTGACTTTTATAAACTCCTGCAAACCCCGTATTTTTTCCCACCATGTTAGGTGCTCCATCAGTTGTTAAATTAATTAATTTGGAAATTGGGGCATTACGAGGTTCCATCCGCTCTCTAAATTTATCATAAATTATTTTTCCTGTCGTCTTTCCTTTCAAAGATCTCAAACAAGTAATTTCTTCGATTATTACAAAGTTTTCATCGACTCCTCTGATAAAAATTAGAAGTTGGCCTGTCAACACTCTCGTCCATAGTGACTGACAAATAAATAATTCACTGATGAGCTATTTGAGCAATAATGAAATTGCAATATGGATGTGCTCTCCCTCATTACAATACATTTCAAATATTATTATTTTTATTTGAATAAATGTTTTATGAGAATATCATAAGATGTTTATTTTTTAATAAAAAATTTTTGTAATAAATATTTTGTGAGAATATCATGAAATATTTATTTTCAACAAAGCTCGTTATCCGAAAAATTATTTTTTTAATATGAATAAATTCTTTGTAAGTTCTTCGTAAGCCTTGCAAATTGACCTTTTTTGGGTGCTTTGCTTTTTATCAAAAAGATTAATAAAAAAAACAAACAAAAAAAAGTTGATTTTGCTGAAAACAATAAAAACATTTTTTATGGATCTAACTACCCGGATAAATAATATTCATTTTTATACATCGTTAATTACAACGTGACTAATTTTACTAAAGCATACATTAGCTAAAGTACTGTTTATGAATACCATTTTTTAACAAACGTCTGTTAAGGCTGGGGCACATAGAATCCGTCATACGTTGTACTTTTCAACTGACAAGTAAGTTGAAATACACGTTTTCTTATCAGCGTTGTCACAATCAATACGTCTCCGTCAACGCAAAGTACAAAAGTTGGCCAACTTTTGACGCACGTTGAGTACTTTGACATTTTTCATTTGCTTCTTCTTCTTGTTTTTTTTTGTTTTCGCTCTATTGTAGTAAAATATTTTTAAAATAAATTATAAATAATAATAATAATAAATAATGGAATAAATAGTGGAATACAAGTTACCATTAATAGAAAGTCTAAGATGTCGTCTAACTCCATTTCAAATGTGCATTTTAATAAAACTTTGCTGCAAAAAAATATAAAATCAGAAAAACAAAAAAACAGCTGAAACAGCCAACCTCATCCGTCGTTACTTTCACTTCACTTGAACACGTCAAAGTATAACGCATGACGGATTCTATGTGTCGCGGCCTTTAGCCTTAAAGTGTTTGTTAACTAACGTGTACTTTAAAGCTCAAGTAAGCGTTTTTTATGCATACAGCCGATAGCCTTTAGTTTTATAGGGTTTTTCAACAGTAAGTTTGTATCTAAAACAAAATAAAAAAAAAAATTTAGATTAAGATGATTAATATTTTAAAAATAAATGAAAAATCATATCTGGCAAATGCCCACCACAATCACACTGACGGATCAAAGTTTTTAATCACTTTTTGGAAAAATGGCGACTCTATTTCGTTAAACATCATCATCACGGATTTTGAGTTTTAAGGCTGAAGTTGATTCGATTGGCTCTGTATAAACTCTGTCCTTAACCTAGCCCCACAAAGAATAATCCAGTGGTGGTGACTGGCCACTTAACTGCTAATTGTCGTGAAATTGTGCGATTGGGAAATTTGGTTTGCATTAAATTGGTCGTTTCATTGGCTGTGTGACATGTGGCACCATCCTATTGAAATCATATGTCAGTGATATCCACGTCGTCAATAAAAGACCAAAATTGAGTTATTAACATCTCGAGATAGCGTGATTCATTAATTGTTGCCGCATTTCCAGCCTCATCATCGAAAAAAAAAACGACTAAATCAGGCCTCCAGACCGCATATACAGTGACACGTTGAGCATGCAAAACCTTCTCAATATTTGCTCTAGGATGCGGCAATTTTGCTTTTGACATACTCTGACAAATAATAATGGGCTTCGTCTGAACAATTTTTTTTTTAGAAAAACCAGGCGCTTGTTTTTAAATGAATTAAGCGAATCTACGGCGATGTGAATGGTTGGGCGGCTTCAATTCCTGCACCAGTTAAACTTGTAAGGCTTCAAAGTCCAATCCTTATGCAAAATACGCCATGGTTTTGGATAACCCCAATTGTTAAGAACATAAGCAGCTCACGGATGCGATATTTTCAGTTGAACGACCCTGTCGAATACGTGTTAATGTTCGCACATTTCGTATCGAGCCTGTCGACTTAAATTTAACAACCAAATTCTTATGTTGCCCGAAAATATCACGAATTTTACGAAATGTAACTTTAATAGAACCACCATTTTCATAGTGGATTTTAATTATTTTAATGCGATTTTCGTGCGAAATTAAATTCATTGTAACAATTGCAAAAGCAATTGTGGCGTTGCCGCAATAGAATAAACAAACTTCTTGTTGAAAACTCGATATGTAAGTGTTATTTTCGGATGTTTTGCTTTTTTTTTTTAGTCAAAAAGTCATTTACGTTAAAATCAGAAAAAATTTGTATTGTTATTGTAATACCGATCATAATAACACGTACTTTTATTTTAATTTCAATTGTCTGCGTTTTACGATTCAAAAGTTGGTTGTCAAAACCACGTCTCTATGGAAACACTTTTTTTTTTATTTTACTTCAGTTACTTGCTTTAAAATCTCGCTGTTTAATAAGGAAATTTTTAAATAATTTTTTTAATTGGTTGCTACACTGAAGTCCAGAGGAATATATATTCTCTGTGTATCTAAACTCTCTGTCCACCATGACTGAAATACAACAAAATAACGTCACTGCTTTGTAACTGCTTCGCTTAGTGTCTAATTTATAGAGGTTTTTTGCCAACACTTTTTTAACTGGCCGCCATTTTGCCAGCTGCTAAGTGATTTGATGTTTAGTATGGTTTGACATTTCAACATGAGTCTATTCCTGACGTGTGAATAACGTTTCCAAATTGTGTAAATTGGGCACAAAACAAGATTGTCGTTGCTCTCGATTGTCATAAGTGAACTTTGTTCAGCGATAAAGCTATTTATTGTTTGAATGGCTACGTCTAACTGGCGTATTTGGAGTGACGATAATCCGCAAGTGTACGTTGAGACACTGCTAGATCGAGAAAAACTGATTGTTTGGTGTGCTCAATGGGCTGGTGAAATTATTGGTCCGTACTTTTTTAAAAACTGTCATGGTCAGACTTTGCAATTAATGGTGACCGCTAAATAGTCAGGATTACTGAATTTTTCGTTAATCAGTTGAGCAACCATGATGTGCAGCAGCTATGGTTTTAACAAGTTTGCGCAACAAATTGCGCAGCTCGTGCCGCAATGTATTTATTGAAGGAAACGTTTGATAACCGCATAATTTCAGGTTTCGGACCCGTAACTTTGTCTCCCAGATTGTACAATTTAACGCCACTAGACTATTGTATGTAATGGAATATGTAAAGTCGCTAGTCTACGGCGATAAGCTCGAAACGATTGACAAACTCGAAGACAATATTCGCCGCGATATTGGAAAATGTTATCTAAAATTGGACTTCTAGATTAGATTATGTCCGATTCAACCGTAGTGCTCCTATGCCAGAAGTCATATTAATATTATAATGCCAGACGGTTATCTTCAGAATAAAGTTTTATTTCATTTCAAATGTATATATACCTCTCTAAAAATACCCTTTATGATGATAAAAAGCGATACTTAATTTATTCCTTAGAGACATAAAAGTACAAAACCTGGATCAGTTGAAAAAAAAAATAGTTCGATTAGAATGTTCCAATGGAATTGCCCATCGGTTATAAGAATATCGAGAGGTCTAAAGTGAAATATCTAAAGAAAAAATACATCTGAGTCATTGAGCGATTTTAAAAACATGAAGCCAAAAGTTAATAAATTAAAAGGACGATTACTGATGCCATTATAAATAATTATTTATCTAAGTTATAATTTATTAAAAAATCGAATTTTATAAACACTGTTTTATCATACACTTTATTAAGGGATTCATTTGATCGGAAGACGAGCATTCAAAAGCAGCCTGAAACTGCGGCATATTCATATAACTACGATTTATTAACGTTTTATAGATAAAATCATTACGGCTACAAAACTGCTGGGCAACCGCATAGAACATCACTTGCTGAGAGTTCAACTTGAAATATTCTAAAATAAAATCTTCGGCTATGGCGAAGTTTTCACTCTCCAGCCAGAATTTATAATCAGACCAAGCCTCGATAAAGGCGGCATAAAAGTTGAATATATCATTTACCAAATCCATATTAAGTTCTCTTTCAGAAATACTAGCATCCTCTAGATGTAATTCGGTTTGATGAGTTAAACAATCCAAGGCGGCATAAAGTCCATCAGAATTTTCCAACACTTTCGAATTTTGCCACATTTCCAGATCATAAGAAGCAAAATAATGTAAAAGTGGTCGATAGATTAGCAAAATGGAAAAGTTTATAAACTCTTTAAAAAAATGTAAATCTTTTATATCGTCGTAGGGATTTAGGAATGTGTAGCGTATTTTAAGTCTTCTCATTTCCAAGAGATATGAATAAAATGTGGGTTTCTCGCTAAAAAAGAATTCCGATTCATGGAAAGCGTTGGAATATCTTTCCAAATCTAAATATTGCTTGACATAGTTTTTAATAGATCTTTCAATATTCAAATCTTTCCGTTCAAAGCGGCTTTGAAACAAACGTTCCCAAGTTGTACTGATTACGAAATGCCGATAATGCTTCTGGAATCGTGTTGTATGAAAAAGATATGAAGCCAAGGCTACATCTCGACTAAAGTGAGACTTGAAGGCATACCAATTCCAATATTCCACTTGCAGTAGACTATCAAATTCATTGGCAAGTTGAAAACAGTCATCGATATTGATCATTTTTTGATACGCCTGCCAGATTATAAAATTATAAACAATACGAGGATTCGTAACACACAGAATTGACATTATTTCGTTTAATTTATTTGCATTAACTTTACGGGTATTTTCAATTCCAAAATCAGTAAAATTCAAACGTAAAAGTAAACGTAGAAAAAATTCTTTTTCTATGACAAGACTTGATATTTTCACAGTATCATCCGATATGGCAACTTCTCCTTTAAGTTGGCGGCATAATAGCCAAAGTTCTGTACTTATTATATCTGCTATTTGAGCATTACGTTTCCTTAGTAAAGGTAGAAAATGAGGTCTTAGTTCATTTGGATCCGGACATTTAAGTTCATCATTTGGAGCAACGAACATGGTATTTTCCGCAAAGAATATATGAAAAACTGTATTAAAACCGCGAGCACTAAACTCTGCTGCCAAGGCTGGCCAACCCAAGTCCAATTGGGCTTCATATTTATCCCACTGATATTGCAAAAAAGGCCATTTTTTTAACAGATCATGATCGTGTTTCAAAAACGGTATATCACTGATCATGCGCAGCCACATTTTACGTTTACCACTAGTTTGTTGCAGATAATTTTTGCACAGATCGTAAACATTACGTACCAGAATTCCCGGCGTTGTGTTAAAATCTTGTTTATGACTTTCAAAAAACGTGTAATAGTCTTGTTTGTTGTATAGAAAAGGCACAACATCTGGGTTGCTATCCAAAAATTCCTCTGCTGACTCATCACTAATTGTTTCAACGTTCTGAAAGTTTTCAAAATTACCACAAGTATGTTGAAAAAAGTTCATACAGGGTTGTACTTCACCGTCAATATTTTTCATCATATTTCTTAAATAGTCGCGGTAAATAAATGTGAAATTCTGTCCATTTGCCTTCACATTGACCACAAACGTATTCAAGTTTAAAATTAAGAATACAATCACACGTCTGGCAAACATTAAGCGCCGCGATTTTAATTTCGAATTTAAATTCATGCTTTCGAATTATTAAAGCGTTGTTTTCGCTAAATACTATTCCCGCTTTGTTATTGAATTTTACTAAAACGAATTCTAAAATGTTTAAATTTGATAAGCGTTTGTTTTGCTTTTGTAATTGATAAGCGGTAAAATGTTTTAAAATTAAAAAAAAATTGACCTTGGCAAAAATTAAAAATAATAAAAATTATTTCATCGAAATGTTTGCTCGTATTAATTTCAATTTTATTAATTTATTTTTGTTTAATGAGCCTGCAGCATGTGAATCATAGATGAATGATTTTTTACACATGATAACGAATTAATTCTCAAATTATTTAGTGTTATTTGTATGCTTTTGAAGCGATATAGCTGCTATATGTGCATTATGTGAGTTTTTATTATCTTTTATTTTTGTTTTGCAAATTTTTTAGTTCTGTTCGCGCACCTTGTGTAGGAAAAAAATTTAGAATTATTTCTTTTAATTTTAAATTCATAAGATATAAATTTCCCAAGTGTGGAAAGTTTTTTACAATCGGGGGTGTCATAGAATCAAAATCGGCTTTTACAATTGTCGATTTTGCAAAGCGACATGGGTTTCATTTAATGTCATGAGACCAAATTGGTGTTGTTTGGAAAAAAACCCATAATTCCTATTACCAGCCATCTAGACTTGTGTCTTGCGGGGTAAAAGGGAGCCCAGTCCTCTTCAAGGCTAGTAGAAGTCAACTGGACAAACCACTATATATCCACGGGAATCAGTAGCCCGCAGAGTTCCGCTATTTGTCTCTTTAGGCATTTAGCTGTTCTCTGGCTGATTATTGAAGTAGGCCCTGCGGGAGTATTGTGGTGGCTGTGTGTTTCGAGGTGCTCGTTTGAGTTTGTGGATCGGATCATTCACAGTGAACACAATGAATGGTCCAGGTCCAGTGATTAGGAATGCCGTCGTGTTCTTAATTATATTAACCTTCATGCGTTCTGGAGGAGTTGGATAGCCTCCACCTCTTCAGCAAGGAGTGAAAGCTGCGGCCTACTTCGGGCTTTCGAAATTGCTACTAGGAGTGACTGGAGGATAGATAGTGTGATTCGTTTTACCTCCGCACCTGCTATGTAGCCTTAATCAGATGGTGGACAAACTACAATTGTATAATTTGGAACGTCATACATGCGTCCTAGGAAGCCGAAGCTATAATTCTATGCAACAGAACTTTCTAGTTGCAACTTTAATGATTCCAGGGCAGGGCTGCAAATCATCACACCTTGCTAAAGAGTTGGAGACTTTCCTACTCCTGTCCAGAACACATGTCTAGCATGCTCAATGGACTGGATCATTCACTTTGCGTGTCATTATCAGTGGGATGATCCTGGCCACCATAATAACCATTATACTGTTATGGGGCCGCGAAACCACAACCACCACGATACTCCCATATAGGGGCCAACCTCAATGATCAGTCAGAGAACTATTAAATGTCTAAAGAGACAAGTAATGAACTCTGCGGCCATTACTGATCCCCGTGGAAATAAAGTAGAGCTTCCAGTTGACTCCCTGCCTGTCTTCAGGGGACTGGGCTCCCCTTTTCCCCCAGTTGCACAGATCTAGATAGCTGTTACGTACCATAAAGACCATAAATGTGCCCCCGGGGGGTAAGTGACCGGAGGATATACGTATCCAAAGGCCTTCTAGGGCGTGAATGGCGTTGCTTTTCATTCACAGTGGTAATGGCCACCATCTGATTAAGGCCCACGGCCAGGTGCAGATGTAAACCTTATCACGTCAATTTCTATTACCTGGTGTATAGATATAGATTTAGTTGATTCTACGTCAGAGAATCAAAAAATCTTCAAAGCAAGCATACCCTTAAGACTCACTGTTTACAAATACAGGTTCGTGTCTTGAACGATGTTCTAGTCACAACTGCATCTCAACTATGCCATATCCACATTGAATCGCCCATCGATAGTTCATTTGAAACCTATACAAATGCCTTTGTTGCTAAGAAATTAATTTCCTAACGATCCATTGTCAGCACTGTGAAATGGTGAATTTTCCGATTTAATTCTGGCCAACAAGAATGATCACAAACGAGAGATCGATGTTCTTCTGGGAGGTGACATATATCCCTAGCTTATTAGAAATATTGTTAGATGGGACTAAAACCAAGCTTTTCTTGCGCAACCGACAGTTTTTAAATGGATTGTGACGGAAAGAGTTGTTATGATAAACTGTTTGTCTTCCATATCAGCTTTTTATAACGAAGTTTCTCTCAATAATCAATTACAAAGATTCTGCGAACTTGAAGAAGTGCCGAGGAAAAATCCTCTTTTTGACCATGATTTATATTGCGAATTAATGTATAAATATTCAAAAGAATGGTCGTTTTGTGGTTTCATTATCATTGTGACGCGAATATCCTAATGATTTAAATGTTGGCTCCTTTCGTCATATTGCCGTATTCCAGTTCACTAGGAATGAATCTAGATTGTATAGGAATTTTAAATTAAAATCTGAATTCGATCAAATTATTACCAAATATTTGTCTCTTAATTAAATGAGAACAGTGCTCCCATCAAGTAACAATGATACATATTACATAACCCCTCAATGCGGTTCTTAAACCCGACAACACTACTATAAAATGAAGTGTAGTTATCAATGCTTTTACCCCCTCATCAAGTGGAAAAAATCTTCAGATCAATGCAGATATTGCCAGATACTAGTCAATTCACACACCTCGTTTCAGCAAATAATTTTCAGAGGTTCGCCTGAAGAAAACCCACAGAATTTTGAGCACAACACCGCAACATTTGGTGTAAGTTGTGTTCCCTACCTGGTGATACGTATTCTTTGTAATGACATGATAAGGTTTACATCTGCACCTGGCCTTGGGCTCTAATCAGATGGTGGCCATTACCACTGTGAATGAAAGCAACGCCATTCACGCCCTAGAAGGCCTTCGGATACGTATATCCTCCAGTCACTCCTAGTAGCAATTTCGAAAGCTCGAAGTAGGCCGCAGCCTTCACTTCGTGCTAAAGAGTTGGAGACTATCCAACTACTGGTCCAGATCGCATAAAGCTTAATATAATTAAGAACAAGACGGCATTCATACTCACTGGACCTGAACCATTCATTGTGTTCATTGTGAATGTTCCAACCCACAAACTCAAACGAGGGCCTCGAAACACACAGCCACTACGATATTCCCGAAGGGCCTATCTCAATAATCAGCCAGAGAACAGCTAAATGCCTAAAGAGACAAATAGCTCTGCGGGCTACTGATTCCCGTGGAAATATAGTGGATTGTTCAGTTGACTCCTACTAGCCTTGAAGGGATCTGGGCTCTCTTTTACCCCGCAATATACCAATCTAAATGGAAGAAGTAGGATCCATAAAGACCATCATGTGCCCTCGGGGGGAAAATTCTTTGTAATTACGTGATAAGATTTACATCAACGCCTGGCTATGGAGCCCTAATCAAATGGTGGTCGAACCACTTTGCATAAATAGGAACTTCATGCTCGTCCTAGGAAGCCGAAAACTAATTCTAGCAACAGGTTTTTCCTAGTTGCAACTTTAATGATTTCAGAGCACTGCTGCAAATCACCACTCCTTGCTGAAGAGTTGGAGACTATCCAACTCTTGTCCAGAACACATCTCTAGCATGCTCGCTGGACTGGATCATTCACCTAGCATGTCATTAACGGTGAAATGATCCTGGCCACCATATGAAACTAACCTTTCTTTTATAGGGCTGCGAAACCACAACCACCACGATACTCCCATATAGGGACCAACCTCAATAATCAGCCAGAGAACAGTTAAATGTCGAATGAGACAAATAGCGGAACTCTGCGAGCTCACTGATTCCCGTGGAAATAACGTGGAGTTTCCAGTTGTACCCCTGCTGACTTCAGGGGACTGGGCTCCTGTATACCCCTAGTTGCATAGGTCTAGATAGTCGAAGTTCTATAAAGACCTTATAATGTCACCCCGGAGGGGGGGGGGGGGAATTCTTTGTAATAACATATACGTAGATGTTTTTTTTGCCGGCGCTAATTTCTGCTACTCTGAAAGCGAGAGATAAAATAATTAAAGTTTTTCATTCCGCTGGTTACTCTCTACGAAAGTGGACAGCAAACAACAAATCTGATCATCTACTGGATACAGAGTTCCTGAAACTGTCAGACTCTTTTACCACCAAGACTTTCGGATTACGATGGAATGCCGTAAGTGACCATTTCTATTTTCGCTTAACAAATTACCCTGATAGAAATTCAAGCACGAAGAGATCTTTTGTCTCAAATTGCCGAACTATTTGACACCGCCGGGTGGCTGGCGGCTCCTAAAACAATTGCAAAATTTATTATGCAACAAATCTGGAAGGATGAAACAAGCTGGGATGACAACCGCAACTCAGTGGCTTGGGTTTATATATATGTAGAATTAGGAATATTTAAAGCAATAAAAGATATAAATTACTACAACAATAAATAACGTGCTATTGTTTCATATTTGTTATTAACGGAAGAGTGTTCAGAAAAAATTAAAAGAATTCCGAGTGATTGCAGTAATTAACTTAATTTCCCAGAGATAGCAGAGTAAGTATAATTTTTACGCTGTAAAGCTGCTTTGTGTTAAAAGATCGCCTTTCCCGTTTAAAGATTCCGCAACGGACCAGCACTCTAGGGATCTCTCCTACTCATACAATGCATTGTACCAGAACTAGAAAATTAGGTTATGGGGAGGAGGAAAGAGGGAGTAGTGTTTGTGAACATTCGATTTGAATTTCCCTACGGTGAAAGTGACAGGAAAGACCTCTGGAGGGAGTTTATTCCACATACGAACTGTTCTGCTAAAAAACGAATCCTCACTGTAATATGTGTGCGCCCTCAACAAAAATCGAGTCAAACACAAAAACGTCCGAATTTTGGGAACAAGTTCTCTAATTTCGTTAGAGCACTTACCATTGTAGTAACGATAAAACAGTGAAATACAACCTACATTGCGTCGATGCTCTAGGGAATCAATAGAGTTGGATACCCCACTGTCTTCAAAGAGCATCCTATCCCTCTCCTGTACGCGTTCGAGCAATTCCAAAATAGACTTTGGGCGCCGACCTATACATGAGAGTTGTATTTCATCTTTGGGCGGATATAGGTGGTTTAAATAGTATGAAGATTGGATGGAGTGAAGTGTCTCTTACACCGTTTTGGAAAACCGAGGCACTTGAAAGCTTCTTCAGAAACCTGAAAAATGTTTTAGTCCATCAATTATCACTCTGAATTTTCATGTCAAGAACATCAAGAGCTTCCGATTCAGAAATACCCATATCAGCTTCAGGTGATTTGTTGCTATTTTTAATAAAGGTCCCTATGAAAAATATTTTGTAAAGTATGAACCATTTATGATGATATGCTCAAGATTATAAAGCTGCTCAAGTGATATTAAGTAATGTGTAAGTGACTCTTAAGTAATGAATAGGACATAGTCTGATTATCTGATTTTAATCTATCTTCTAAACAGTTACAATATAAAAATAATAATTGGCGTTATCGTCGGCAAATACATAAAGTCCAGCTTTAACGAGACTTTATGATTTAATCTAATAGGATATTGTATCCATATTTGTAAAACTAATTTGGCACTTTTTGTGTACTAACCATCCGAACTTTTAGATAAATCAACAAAAAATTAAAAATTATAATTTCATTCATTTTAGATCGTCTATCCCATTTCAAAAGAAATATAGACCAAAAATATCGTTGGATGACAACTCACACCAAACAATCAAATTTTATGGGTGGTATTTTATAATCAGCAACTTTGTTTGTTATCCACTTAATCCAATAGCAATAACGAAAATATCCATTTCTCTGATACGATAAATGCAGCAATAATTCCTGTTTGAACCTAAAACCGTTAAACTTGAATATCCCACCCATAAAACACTGTTGCAAAGACAAAGCCAGTGCGAAAAAATACATTTTCGATATGTTTTAAAATAAATCAATAAATGACTTAAGTGATTTTGGTAGCATTACAAAGTAATGGAAAATCAAAGTATGACACCCTCGCGTGTTCGAGCTCAGCTTTGTTTTATTTGTTGTTCTTGTATCCTGTTCTTGTCTAAAAATATTTCCTCTAAAGACACTTCTAAATGGTATTTTTATAGAGGTAGAGAAGTTGGCCACACTTTTTCAACTGGCCGCCATTTTATTAGCTGTCAAGTGATTTATGTTCAGTTTGGTTGAATAACCCTGCCGCTTGAACAGCGCTGTCAAATTTTTATGAGGAATTTCAGTTTGCAATTAAAATTATTTTTGGATGAATGGATACGTAAATAAACAAAAGTGGTGTTTTTGGATGATAAGAAGAAGTGATTGTTTTATGTGCTTTATGGGCTGGTGGAATCAATGGCCCGTACTTCTTTAAAAACAATGCTGGTCAGAATGTTAGTGATAAATACAGAGCCATGATTACTCACTTATTCGTTCATTAATTGAACAGCCATGATGTGCAGAAACTGTGGATTTAACAAGACGACGGAAGATAGGACACAGCTCGTGCCACAACGTCGATAAGTAACGATTCAGCTCTTGGAAGATAATATTCGCCGTGTTATTGTCGCTGTACGGCTACATCCACCCGGGGGCACGTTGATATATCTTGATGAAATCTCATTACATGCGTCACCAGGAGTAAAAGGTAGTCCAGTCTCCTAAAGGCGAGCAGGAGCCAACTGGGCAACTCCACGTTATTTTCACGGGAATCAGTAAGTCCCAGAGTTCAGGTTTTCGCTGTTCTCTGACTGATTATTGAGGTTAGGCCTTCGGAAGCATTTTGGTGGTTGTGGTTTCGCGGCGCTCATGAATTGATTAGGGGCCCAGGATCATCTCACTTTTGACCAAGAACACAGGGTGAATGATCCGGATCCAGTCAGCATGCCTGTCATGTGTTCTGGACCAGGAGTTGGATAGTCTCCAACAAGCAAGGAGTGGGGGTGGTGGCCTGCTCCAAGCTCCAAGGACTAGAGGATAGAGATATCCGACAGCTTCCTAAGGCGAGAGTGACGCTACATATCACCCAAGTTCCCCTCCGGGGGGTTGGATCACACAACCATCTAGACTTGTGTCTTGCGAGGGTAAAAGGGAGCCTAGTAGGAGCTAACTGGAAAATCCACTATATCTCCACGGGAATCAGTAAAGCTCCAGAGTTCCGCTATTTATCTCTTAGGCATTTAGCTGTTCTCTGACTGATTATTGAGGTAGGCCCTTCGGGACTATCGTGGTGGCCGTGTGTTTCGATGCCCTCGTTTGAGTTTGTCGGTCGGATCATTCACAATGAACACAATGAATGGTCCAGGTCCAGTGAGTATGAATGCCGTCGTGTTTTTGATTATATTAAGCTTCATGCGTAAATCTTATCACGCATACGGCTACATGTTGAAAATAATCATCGAATATCGGACCTCAAGATTAGACTACGTTCGAGCCAGCCAGAAGTCGTATTTAGATTATAATATATGTCAATTTATAAAATCCATATTTGTTTTATTCCATTTCCAAGTTATATACCTCTATAAAAACACCCTGTATTTTAGTACATAATATATTGTTTATAGTTTTGTTATAGCGAAAATATCTGTGCAAATTTCAAATGTTTCTACGGGTTATTTCATGGGAACTCACTTTATATTTATTGTTATTGAGATCACAATATTTTAAATTATAAAACTGTTCCTTTTTAAGGTCTTAGAAGTGGCCTTATGAAACGTATATTTCTCCATGTTTTATAGGCGGTGCTTGAAATTAATACAGAATAATCGTAAATCCATTCGTTGAGTAAAGTATTATAAATTAAGAGGTGCTCCCACAGAAGACGCCAATTTGGGGTATATGGCCAAACGGTTATTACTTTATTCTGACTGATGTATAACATTTCAATTTTATTATATAATTGAAGGTCCTATGCCTGCTTATCTGCTTTTGGGTCGACTTTTTAACGACCTAAATTTTAAAGTTTTTAATTTTCGATTTTTGATGAGGAATAGACTTTTGCTTTGAATTTCAATACTTTCACGAATGTTATATTATATTATATCACTCCTTAACTGAGCTATTAAATTATTAATTACTGTAAATTATTAAATTATTATTTAAAGTATTTGAAAAAAATTACAATAGAAAGAAACAAAAACCAAAAATTAAAATGTGGTAATTAAATTAGAAACTTAATTTATATATAATCTATAAGTAAGAATCTGTAAAAATAATTTAAATTAAGAAAAGTTGACTAACATTAAGATATATTAATGTTACTCTATTAGCAGCTATTTGTCTTTTATATTTATCTGTTATTGTAATTATAGCCACACCTACTGTCACTTCTTATTCGAGAGACAAGAGATTAAAATATATCAGCCAAAATCGACATTGATATTAGAATATCCTATCCCTTAGTTATCTATCTGCATGTGTGGAAAAATTAAGCAAATAACAAATGGAATAACAAACTTATATTATTATATAATGCAAAAATTGCAAACTATCGAAAAACAATATTATGTAAATTTGTTTATCCTTTCACTTATTGATACAATAAATTGCACCTCTGTCACTATTTGCATATTCTAATTATCATAGATTATATTTGTGTTAATTATATTTGTAGAACAGTATCAACATCATTAGTTTTCTTCAAGGCTTATTTGTGATATTAAATTATGTGTCACTTTGTATATGGATGGCAGCTGAATAATCAAAAGTGATCAAAACCAAAGATAAACCTGTAGCAATACCATAAATAATAAACGATTCACAGTGTGGGATTAAAACAATAAAAATAAATTTTGTAGTTTCCATGTGTGTAGATCGACTGTTATCTAGCTAAACACTATAACGTAGTTATTAAATACAAGATGCAGCGCACCGCCGCCATACCACAAAACTTTAAATTGCAGGATTGTGAAAACACAGTTAATTATCGGGATTTTAAACAAGCAGTTTGTTTTTTAATTGTGGCAACACCAACGTATTTGTGGTAGATACTTTGGCAATTGTTACAACGAATTCAATTTCGCACAAAAATTTTATTAAAATCCACTATGAAAGTGGTGGTTCTGTTAAAGTTACATTTCATAAAATTCGTGATATTTTCCGACAACATAAGAATTTGATTGTTAAATTTGAGTCGACAGGACCGATACAAAATGTGTAAACACTGTAACGGTGAAAGTCGTTACACCTCGTTTTCACCTACACGAGATCACCACTTTATTCATACTTTTCTTAATTTTAAAATGGATTATTATTATTATTACTTATTGTTATTATTTTTATTATTATTATTATTACACATTGTTGAATTCACTCTTTATGTTAAGATTTATTTGAATTATTATATTACACTATAAGATTTAAATTAAAGGTCAGGAACGTCAGAGCACCACCTGTGAGTCAGAACAACAAGATCATCGATGCAGTCAGCTGTTATGCAGATTAAAACTCACCGCTGATAGTTGTCATTTCAACTATCATAGATAATATGTGTGTGTGTGTGAATGTGTGTACCCACGCACAGGTATATAAGGCGGAACATTTTATTAAACGAGGACGAATTGGCAAGAAGATCGCCTGCAAATAAGAAGTCTTTTGGACAGGAATTTAATATTCCGCAAAAACTTCTTGCCCGCAGACAGCCCGCCTGCCGGTAAGAGATTTGTTGGGCAGGAATTTAATATTCCGCAATAATCTCTTATCGACAGTACGACTACAAGTGGTAGAAGTTTATCTTCTACCGGGGATTGGCTTGATCGTGCGACTGATACTGTTGCGGAGTTTAATATTCCCGCAGTATCATTTCACCCGGCCAAGAACTCCCCGCGATCGCTGCCGCGAAGCAAAGTGCTTAGTTTACCGCCGTGGGCATCCGTGCCGCTGCCGCCTATTACGCAGCCATCCTCAGTGCTCCTGCCAGTACCGCTGCTGCCAGTACCAATACCAGGCCTGTACAGCTGCCGCCTTCACTGCTGCCGCCAGTACCCATACCAGGTCCTGCCGCTGCCGACTCTACCGCTGCTGCCAGTACCAATACTAGGTCCTGCCGCCTGTACCGCTGCCGCCAGTACCCATACCAGGTCCTGCCGCCAGTGCCGTTGCCGCCTGTACCGCTGCCCATCGTCTCAGCGAGTTGACTCCTCGTTCTTCGGCTACGATTCTCGACCGTCCACTATCAACTAGCTACCTTGTAAAAATTAGCTAATAAATAAACTTGGTGATAAGTTTTATAAAACATTGAGTGTCATTCGTTTAACGGTAATAAACAATTACAAATTTGCAACGACCCTGGCCTCCGCTGTCGCTATCTCAGCTACCAGCGTAAACGTGTCGTTACAACACCAATGAACAAGCATGGGTTGTTTAACTGAAAACATCGCCTTCGTTGACAACAATTTGTCAATTTCTCGACGTTCTCAACAATTCGGTTTATCCGAAACCTCGGCGAGTTTTGTATAAGGATTTGACTTTGAAGTCTTACAAGGTGTAACTGGTGCAAGAATTGAAGCCGACCGACCATTCACATTGACGTAGATTTGCTCAATTCATTCAGGAACAAGCGGCTGGTTTTTCTGAAAAAATCATTTTTTTCAAACGAAGCCCCTTTTCACTTGTCAGGGTGTCAACAAGCAAAATTATCACATTTGGGCTTCTGAAAATCCTAGAGTGATTATTGAGGGGTATAACATGCCCAACGTTCGCTATGTGCTCTGGAGGCGTGATTGGGCCGATGAAACTGGAAATGCAGTAAGGGTCAATGGATCTCGTTATCGCGAGATGCTAACAACTCAATTTTGGACCATTATTGACGACGTGGCTATCACTGACATATGGTTTCAACAGGACACTGGCACATGTCTCACAGCCAATGAAACGATAAATTTATTGCAAACCAAATTTTCCGATCGCATAATTTTAGGACAATCAGCAATTAAGTGGCCAGCTAGACCGTATGAGTTAATACCACTGGATTATTTTTTGTGGGGCTGTGCTAAGTACAGAGTCTATACGGAGCCAATAGAATCGATTTTAACCTTAAAACTCAAAATCCGTGATGTGATTAACGAAATATTACTGCCATTATGCCAAAAAGTGGTAGACATTTGCTGAAGTTTTCTCTTCGTAATACAAAAAATTTTGAATCAGCTTAGTCTCGATTTTTTGTTTTATATTGTTTTAGAAAACAAACTTCTTGTCGAAAAACCCTTAGTAATTTCCAATAGCAAAATTCTCAGAACTATATCTGGCAGATTGGCTTTTTCTATAAATAATTATCTAAAAGTTGCTTTGTGGAGTTGCAACAATATTGCTCACGTGTGTTTAGTTTCAACATTATTGTTACAAATATTAATTTTTAATCAGGTGAGCGTGAAAAATGTCAGTATGAAATAAATCGCTGAATAAATTTTTACAAAATTACAGTGTCTGACTATTGGGGCTTAGAAAATAAAACAGTTCATGCTAAAATTAGAGATTCTACGGCGACATTCTTTAAGTTATAATTTTAGTTTTTACACATGTTGTTATAGTGAATATAGAAACTTTAATCCATGCTTATAAAGGTTAAAGAAGATAACGCTATATTCTTCATAATTATCTCTTTGGCTGTGAACATTTGAAGACACACTTCCGCTTTTACGGATCTGCAACATTAATAGGGTAATTGTTTTATCTTTTGGGTATGTAGTCCTAAAAGCGGCGTGATTTTTTTTATAATATTTTTAAATATTTAAATTATTTATTCCCACTTATTTTATTGAAATATTTTTACTCAATTTAATTTTATTTAGTTGGTGCTCTCATAGATTATATCTATTCGCTTTAGATTTTACTTCCACATTCCATGAAAATATTCGTTACTGAACCATATTCTTCGAAAAAGAAAATTAAAACCCCAATTTATTGTTAGAAAAATAAGAATTGGCAACCCTTTACAAATTTGTAATAGTAAAAAGTCTATTTTATTGTCGTCCCAGTGTGTGTGTGTGTGTGTCTGTTGTTTATCACACTGAACTGAAGTTATAATTTTCATTACTAACAAAGTGTGATGTGTGTGAATAGAATAACAGGAAAAGTTACCTTAATATAAGCATAGCAGAAGAGAAGGGGAAAGTTGTGCTCTGTATTAAAAATTTCCAAAGAAGGAAAAAAATCCGAGTCTAAATATTATCTGTGTGGCTTAGACCTCTCCAGATAGGCTAACTCATGTTAAACAATCGTGCTGACTGTTTTGGAGGAGCTATCTACGTGCTTATGAAAATAAAAGTTCATGAGTTCAATTCCCATCGTTAGAATAAATATGGAAAAATGTTATTGTTCTTTAAGGGGAATAAATCTTTTGCAGTCTCGAATAAGAAAAAACAATATATTGTTGTGTAGTCGCGGTAGATAATTTGGTGATATATACGGCAAGCAAATGAGATAGTTTGAGGCTTGTAGCTAGAAAACAATAGCTGATAAGGTAAAATACGTTTGTGTACAAGAATGAAGAATGGTCATACAAACCTTGACGTAGAATTAATTAGTGAGGGAATTAAAAACATAACAATTATGTGCTGCAACTGTGGCTGATATGATTAAACAGGAAATCGTATGGTCGAATAGCTGCGGTAGCCAAAAAGAATTACAATCAAGAAAAATTACGCCACCGGAAAATATCCCAAGCAATAACTGGCGCAGTCTTCTTCTAACCAAAGGTCACTGATGCTAACATTAGCCAATTGTGGCCAGAAAAAATTAGTTATCATTGTTTGCTAGCGCAGTGATTTCACAGTGAAGGTGTTTCTTTGCTCATTTTCGAAGAAATACGGCCCGGTAATGCCGCCTGTCCATAAACCGCACCATGTAAAGATTTTTCGAGGACTGTTTAAGGATTTTGTCGGCCCCATATGCGACAATTTTCTAGTTTACATAACCGCGTAATTGAAACTGAGCCTCATCACTAAGGATGATTTTGTTGCAAACTGCGTTGTTTTCGTTCAGTTTTATAAACAGCCAATTCACAAACGTTAGACGCAAGCAATGGTCGGCTGGTTTTAATTCTAAACAAGTGGAACTATAAGAGCGAAGATCTTTATGCAAAATATTGGGGAAAGTGCCTATAGTTATGCCCAATTGTAGCGAATGTCCCCCTCGGCTGCATATTGATATGCTTTGATGGAATCTCACTATCATTACATGTGTCAATGGGGATAAAAGGAAGCCCAGTCCTCTTCAAGACTAGCAGGAGCCAACTGGACAATTCCACTATATTTCCACGGGAACCAGCAAAGCCCTAAAGTTCAGCTATATGTCTTTTTAGCTCTTTAGCTGTTCTCTGACTGATTATTGAGGTTGGCCCTTCGGGAGTATTGTGGTGGTTGTGGTTTCGAAACCCTCGTTTGAGTTGTGTGGATCGGACCATTCACAATGAACACAATGAATGGTGCAGGTCCAGTGAGCATGACTGCGGTTGTGGTCTTAAATTTTATTAAGTTTATGCATTCTGGACCAGCAAACTCTCAGCAACTCTTCAGCAACGAGTGAAGCCTGCGGCCTGCTCCGGGCGTTTGAAGTTGCAACTAGGAGTGACTGGAGGTTATACGTATCTGAAGGCCTTCTAGGGCGAGGATGATGCTACATTCCATCCATAGTGGTATGGTCCACCGTCTGGTTAAGGCTTACATAGCTAGGTACAGGCGTAAATCTTATCACGCATGTAGCGAACGTCGAGTTAATGTTCCAAGCTCATTTGCAACACTTTGGTCTACAACAGCAATGTTTGAATCCCAATGACTATTACAAGCTCGTTGTTTTCAACTGTTGTAAGCAATTAAATTAGGCTGTCCCAGAAGGAGCCTGATTACGAGAAAAAGCTCTTTTTACGAAGTGATACAGCAATATTTTCGCTATTTTGATAGTAAATTTTTACAATTAAAATTCTTTGCTTAAGAGTGTGCCATGCGTAAAATTTACCAACTTTTTACCAAATAAATGTTAAAGGATGTTAAAGGATTTACTTAAGGGTGGGTAAATTTAAGGTGATATTTACGATGAAAATGTGCCCAGCCTTTAGTTTGCTTAAACGCATGTTTGCTTAAAAATATATTTTGCAGTTCGAATCTTTTTAAAGTAACACAATGCAATATCATCTATAGATGGCTTTATAAATTTGTAAAAAGCACATCTTCAATTAGAAAACAGAACGTGGAAACAAATATTGTCAGGCACAGATACACAGCGAGAAAATGTAGAAATTAAAAAGATTAAAGTGGCACAGAAATAGTAATTTAGTTGGTTGCATTCACAGTATAATTTATGTTAAAACCTTTAAAATTTTTGCGTCCTCGAAGTGGCATCCTTGACATTCCGTAATTAATCCTATACAGCAATGCTTTCCTCTACTATTTTTATTTAAATCCTACAGAATTTTGCAAGAGATACTCACTTATTTAAACACACATTTTTTTATTTAAATGTTTCTTTTAGCTTTTGCCATATTTTTATTCATTTAAATTTTAATTAGTTTAATTTTTATTTAAATATACAATACTGCTTGTGTTAAAATATGTTATACTCGTCTACATGTTTAAATATGTTAATGCAAACGTGCCGCTTCTCTGTGTATAGAGTGTAAAGAGCAACAATAACAACAGCAACAGTAAAAAACATAATTTGTGCTTAATTAATTATGCTTAAAGTTTGGAGGGCATCATGCTTTCTAGAATACTTTCGCACAAAAACACAATACGAGTGTGTATACGAGTATGTACGAGTCTAATGTTTCATTTTATTTTATGGCAGATTGGAATAACGTCTAACATATTTAGTTAAAACAAGTGGATATATGGTCGTATGTGTTACGAGTGTATCTATACTAGAGATGAAAACAATTGTAGTTGATAGAGAATACATTTGTTTCTTAATTATATTTATACAAGATTTAGTCCTGCCGTGTTCAAAGGACTTTTAGTACTGGAGAACTTGTCACGGACTATGGCAAATTTAATGTTTTTTCGTTTAGATGGGAAGCCTAACGAAGAATTTTGATCATGCTATCTTCGTCCTTTAGTGAAACATGGTGTGATAATTTGGCGCTGTATATCAACCACAGACCCAGGGTCAGCTTGTTTTCATTGATGGAATAATGGATTAGTATAAGTATATTTTCAATTCTTAAATAACCAAACATTTTGTATTCTATCAAGTCAATTATCCAAAGCATAAAGCGCATAATATGCGAATGTGTTTACTTTATAACTGCCCACATGTGATTGAAAGGCCACCGTAGTCTCCTGATATTAATGTTATAGAAAATCTATGGCCATATCTAGTAAGGAAATTAAAATCTATCCGGTAGGTACCACACTCATTTTTCAACCCAACAATTTACAATAAAAGCCTTGAGAGTTAAGTTATACATTAGGTGCCCCTGTAGGCTAGTATGTAGTGTACTAGCTTTTCAGTGTGGGGGTTGTGGGTTCGATTTCCAACGAAGTCCTTGGTTTTTTTCACTACAAAAATAAAACTTGACTGTCGGTAGGGATTCTCAGCGATGAAGGCATAGTCACTGGTCGCTATGCTGTCTTTATACGGCAGTTAATTTCCGACTTTCCTTCTACCTTCAACACCTGTTTCATTTCTTCTCTATCCCTTTCCTAAAGGATGTAGCACGGTACTTGACTAAATAGGCATTATTGCCTGAAGTGCTACTTCGCTTTAAAAAAAAAAGTTGTACAAGTTTAGACATTTTGTCTTTTCCAAGATATACGATTTTTAGTGTTTATTATGAATTAAAGCTGCCACGCCCTTTTTTGTATCTCCAAAATTTTTTTTTAAATTCCACTTACTTTATACTTACACTTACTTTATATGGAAGTTATAAGCCATGCCTACTGTTTCAAAATAAAATTAAAGCCTGAATTCGCTTCGAAATTTAAAGAGCTTTCTGTCTAACCGCTTAAGTGTTTATGGATTCTTAACATAATATTATGATTTAACAGACTTAATTATCACATTTTGAAAATAGTATTGTCAGAAAAATTTATTTTAATTTGGTGTAGAGTGAATAGCGATTTTGTATACCTTTATCATGAGAGTATGATTTCTACAGTATTGCACATACTTTTTTGCTGTACTTTCCTTTACCTCTATATTTATGGTAAGACAATCTATACGTCGATAGACCTCAGTAGGTTATTTTCGATGGATAATGGGGCTTCTAGAACGGGTAATATAACCAGAGATTCTGGCACACAGAATGTATCCTTTGAATTTTATAAAAATATGGATTAACTTTAGCAAACTTTTTTGTTTCTTTTTTTTTTTTGAAGCCGAATAAAATTTCATATGTTTTTGAAATAACTCATCCAATATTAAATTTAAGGACAAATGTTATATCATGAGAATACATCTAGCAGTTTCATTATTCCTATTTTCTGTTGCTCTCTGCGTTACGAAGCGAAAACTTTATAAATCGGGTGCTTAATTAAAGTTTAAAAAAATGAACAAAATAGATAAAACTTTAATGTTTTTAAGTTTATTTTGACTTTATTACAAATAACAAATATTCTCATTATTTATGAAACACTACAATATTCATGGAACTGCCGTAGCTTGCTTTTTCTGTCAGTTCAATTTCCCAAGACTTTGCTAAAGGTTTTACTCACGATTTTCGATGCCACAATTTTATTCATCGACATTGCCGCTGAAATGAAAGTGCATCTAATATTGCCATCTCCCGTCGTAACTGGCCTGTTTGTATTCGATGGCGAGCGCTTTCGATGCGTATGCATCATTTTCAAGCCACGGTTTAGTTTGTACTGGTGAGTAGTGTTGTAAAGTGCATCTGTTTAGAAAGACGTATTATCTGAGAACTTTGTCCAAATTTCCTACTTGAGGTTTACATTTTCAGTCACAGCAACCATAATTTAGTGGGTTGGACCACAGTCCAACCATAGTCTCAGGAATATTTTGCAAAAACTCACATACATCACTAATGGTAGACAGGTGGGTTCTTTACCTACAATTAAAAAAAAATAAAAGTGTTTGGCAATAAAAATCATTTTTTTTCTCTCTTATTTTATTTATTGTATCTTCGATGTAATCAAACTAACAATAATTACTCATATCTTAGTTCTAATTATAAAAAATCAAGCCCAGCCAGTGCCAGACAAAATTCAGTATGCTTCAGGCTTACTGCTATTATCAGCGGGCCATCCTCCTGATCTTTGAGCGAGAGAAGCAGTATCCCTCCTTTTCAACCCCCCGAGGGCACATTTATCGGTCTTTATAGAATACTTGACTATCTAGACCTGTGCAACTGGGGAAAAAGGGAGTCCAGTCCCCTGAAGGTAGAAGGTGTTAACTGGGAACTCCACGTTATTTCCACGGGAATCAGTAGGCTCGCAGAGTTCCGTTATTTGTCTCTTTAGACATTTAATAGTTCTCTGGCTGATTATTGAGGTTGGCCCCTATATGGGAGTATCGTGGTGGTTGTGGTTTTGCGGCCCCATCTCGCCATTAATAACACCCTAAGTGAATGATCCAGTCCAGTGAGCATGCTAGACATGTGTTGGATGGTCTCCAACTCTTCAGCAAGAAGTGGTGGTTTGCAGCCCTGCTCTGGAATCACTAAAGTTGCAACTAGGAAAGACCTGTTGCTAGAATTAGTCCTCGGCTTCTTAGGGCGAGAATGGTGTAACCATCTTGTTAGGGCTAACTGCCAGGTACAGATGTTAAATCAAATCACACAAATCCCTCCTTTTCACTGTAACCACTTTCATTAAGTATATTACGGGCCAGTGGATTGGGATGTGTTGCGTTTCTCTTTAAATATGTTATTGCATGTTTCACTATTTCTGCTCTAACTGATGGCACGTTTAAATCCTTGTGGATATTTGAGTTTTTTATGTACCAGGGAGCATCTGTTATCAGTCGTAGTATCTTATTTTGGCGTCTTTGAATTTTTTCTATATTGCTAGCTGACGCAGTGCCCCATAACTGGATTCGATAAAACCAGATTGGCTTCAGGACCGACTTGTAAAGTTGAAGTTTGCAATCCAAGCTAAGAGTAGAGTTTCTGTCAATAAGCCAGTTTAATTGGACGTGTTTTAACTGCATTTGTGCTAACTTAGATTCTATGTGGCCTTTCCATGTGAGGCGCCGATCAAGAAGCATACCAAGGTATTTGACCTCTGTAATTTGTGGTATTATTTGGTTATTTATGCGAATCGGGGGGCATGAGTCCCTTCGCAGAGTGAACGTTATATGTGTACATTTTTGTTAATTCACCTTTATTTTCCAAATTAACTATGTGGTCTTGTATAAGTATCGTGATGCTACTTGGGGATTTTCGTGTATGCTTAAGAAAGCCGTGTCGTCAGCAAATGTTGATGTATGTACTCGGTTATCAGTTGGCATGTCTGAAGAATACAGTATATATAGGATAGGTCCCAAAATACTACCTTGGGGAGCTCCGGCCCCAATCAGCTGTGGAGAGCTTAAAAAGTCTCCTTCTCTCAAAGTAAATTTCCGATCAGTTAGATAACTCTCTATCAAGTTTTAGTAGTTTAAAGGCAAATTTAGCTTCAACTTATATTTCAGGCCTTTATGCCATTCTTTATCGAATGCTTGAGACACGTCTATGAAAATAAAAATCATTGTAGAGGGTTTTTCAACAAGAAGTTTGCTTTCTAAAACAAAATAAAACAAAAAATTTTTATTAAGACAATTTAAATTTTTATTGCATTACCAAGAGAACAGCTCGACAATTATGAATGAAAAATGATAAGTGGCAAATGTCCAACACGACCACGCTAACGGATGAAGGTTAGAAAGCAGTCACTTTGCCAAAAAGTCATTTTGCCAAAATGAAAGCAGTCATTTTGCCAAAAAGTCATTTTGCCAAAATGACTGCTTTATTTCGTTAATCACATCACGGATTTTGAGTTTTAAGGCTGAAATCGATTCGATTGGCTCCGTATAGACTCTGTCCTTAACCTAGGCCCACAGAAAATAATCCGGTGGTGCTAAGTCCCACGATTTGGCTAGCCACTTAACTGCTAATTGTTGTGAAATGATGCGATCGAGAAATTTGGTTTGCAATTACTTGATCGTTTCATTGGCTGTGTGACATGTGGCACCGTCCTGTGGAAACCACATGTCAGTGATATCCACGTCGCCAATAATAGGCCAAAATTGAGTTGTTAGCATTTCACGATAGTGTGATCCATTGACCATTACCACATTTCCGGCCTCATTTTCGAAAACAAAAACAAGGGTCCAATCCATACAGTGACACGATGAGTATGCAGAGATTTCTCAATAATCGCAATTTTGCTTGTTAACAAACCCTGACAAGTGATGATTTTTTAAGAAAAACCAGCCGCTTGTTTTTGAATCAATAGAGCGTTTTTATGATGATGTAAATGATCGGTCGTCCTTAAATCCTGCACCAGTTGAACTTGAAGGGCTTGAAAGTCAAATCCTAATGCAAAATTCGCCATGTGGTGATTTTGGGTAACCCCAATTGTTAAAAACGTCGAGGAATTGACAATTTTGAATCTGCTTCAACACTGTGGCTTACGGCTGCAATGTTGTCAGTTGAATGACCCTGTCGAACACGCGTTGGTGTTCGCACATTTTGTATTGAGCCTATCGACACAAATTTAACAACCAAATTCTTAATAGCGGTTTCGGAAGGACGATTATGTTGTATGAAAATATCAGGAAATTTTGCGAAATGTAACTTTAACAGAACCACCATGAAAATGGATTTTAGTTATTTTAATGCGCCTTTCGTGCGAAATTAAATTCATTGTAACAATTGCTAATGTATCTACTATAAATAAGTTGGTGTTGCCACAATTTACATACAAACTTTTTGTTGAAAAACCCGATAGAAATGCCGTCAAATTTCAACAAAATTGATTTGGTGGTTCAAACATGATTGATAGAGAAACGCCCGAAGATTTTAATAACCAAAAGAAATACTAATAAAAATAGAGAGAAAAGTTTTGAGCAAAACTGTGTGTATTATAACCATTCTAGTTATAGATACTTATAAACTGTTGTTCTGTTGTCAGTCTTTCTCTTTTAAATTTACATATGTTGTTTTTTTTTTGTTATTTTGATGGTCTTTTAGATTAAAACTGGATCACATTATATAGCACGAGTAATCCACTTGTAATTATAAAATGAGTTTCACTTTAATAGAAGTGAGCAAAATAGAAAAATGAATTTTGTTAAGTTAAAGAATTTAATTTATTTAACATTTTACTAAGAGAATAAATAATTATTTAAAATTGACTAATAAATTAACACAATTTAAAATCTATTGTTATTCATAGTTTGAAAGAAATACAATTAATTCTGTTGTTTAAATTTTTTAAAAGGTTTTAATATTTTTGTAGATATTGTAGCAAATATTAACACAAAAAATTTAAACAATATTTGTACACCCATTGTGCATAGTCAGATTTCGTTAGCCTTAATTAAACGACAATATAATATCCTTGGATAATAGGAAATTTTCAACAATATAGCTTTGATTTATTAGTGCATATTTTTGCATATTTTACTGTTAATACATAAAATTATTTTATCAAAAATGCATATTTTAAATATATTTTTGAGTTTCCGGCACATTTGTTTTTGTTTTTTATTTATTTATTAACCTAATTTTTTGTTTGAATAGATGAAATGCATATTTCACAAATATCTAACGTCTAATTTTCTAAGGGAATCAAAAAATTAAATTACCTTTCCTATGAAATTTAACGAAATTGCAAAAGTATATAAATCTTTTTGCAAAGTTATATTACGGAAACTGTCCTGCGGCTTCATTATTTTTAAATTTTTAATTTATAAGTAATTTATTGTTGAAGCACAAGGTCTTTATATAAAACATTAAGTTAACTTTTATTTTCAATATTTCGCCACACCATTGGGTGGTAACTTCAGGAAAAGTAAAATTGTATAAACCATTTAACAAATCATTCAATTAAATTCTTTATATACTGTATCTTTTCCTGAAGATGCTACGCAATGGTGTGGCGAAATATTGAAAACACAAATAAAAATTAACTTAATTTTTTATGTAAAGACCTTGTGCTTGAACAATAAATTCAGACAAAATTCACAAGAAATTTATCACACTGCACAACAAAAAAATATTTTTTTTAAGTGTTTCCTACACTAAGTTAGTCAATTTCTACTAATTTTGTGGGTGATAAAAACGAAAATGACAAGGAAAAATTTTTGTTAGCTCTGGTTTTTGATGAGAGTGAAGAAAATGAATTTTTAAGGACATGTTGCATCCAAATTGGTGGTAAGCTCAAAGAAGCTCTTTAACCAATGCTGTGAAGTTATCATCTCTTTTCTTACCTAAACACCCATGTACAATTACCTTAAAGGCTTCCCAGGCTGTTTTTCATTTCTTGTTAAAATCATGTCAAAAGCATCAGGATCATTTACGATTTCACGGATTTGAGGCCCAATAAAGTTGCCTTCCTTGACTTTTGCATCACTTAACCTGGGAAACTTTACTCTCAAGTACTTGTCCTTCCTGGTCCATGGCCTTTCATTAATCCCAACTTAATATGTTAAAAGGGTTCTTACAGATCTCAACATAAACAAGTCTCCTGGGACTGATGGGATACCAGCACTGGTCTTGAAGCAGTGCTCGTCGACGCTAGCGTGTCCATTAGCAGCCCTTTTCAGCACATTGTACCATGTCGGAGAATTTCCAAAGTGCTGGAAAGTTGCTAATGTAACGCCTATCCCCAAAAAGGGGGAGGGGGAGGGGGAGGCTAACAACCCTGAAAATTGCCGCCCAATCGCAATTTGTTCTGCACTTTCTAAAGTATTTGAAAGTATGATTAATTTCCATCCAGTGAGATACCTGGAGTCCAACAGCTTGCTTAGTGACCGACAATATGGTTTTCGTATGGGGCGCTCTACGGGTGACTTGTTAGCATTCTTGTCGGAACAATGGTGTAACTCCATACATCATTTTGGCGAAAGCAAGGTGGTGGCTCTAGATATTTCCAAAGCATTTGATAGAGTGTGGGATGATGCACTTCTGTCAAAACTTGTTGCTTTTGGTGTCGGTGATAATTTTTCCAGATTTATATTGAGTTTTCTCAGAAATCGCACTATACGAGTTGTTATAGATGGGATTTCATCAGACGAGTTCATGACGAACTCAGGTGTACCTGGCCACTTGGAGGTTACTTCCAAAAGGCAAAACATGAATGATCACGATCTTGCGACAATCTTGGAATGGGGTCGTGTAAATAGAGTAGAATTCAATGCTCGTAAGACACAATGTTCGTTTGGTAGTAGTGCTGCATCTGTTACTATGGGTGATAGAGGTATTACGGAATCGGAAGCTCTTGATGTTCTTGGTATGAAAATTCAGTGTGATGTTCGTTAGACTAAACACATTTTTCAGGTTTCTAAAGAAGCTTTCAAGTGCCTCGGTTTTCTAAAGCGGTGTAGAAGATACTTCACCCCATCCGATCTCGGTACTATATATACCACCTACATCCGTCCGAAAATGGAATACAGCTCTCATGTATGGGCCGGCGCTCCAAAGTCTATTTTGGGGTTACTCGACCGCGTACAGGAGAGGGCCAAGAAGCTCATTAGGGACGGTAGGGTATCCAACTCTATTGATTCTCTAGAGCATCGACCCAATGTGGGGTGTATTTCACTGTTCTATTGTTACTACAGTGGAAAGTGCTCTAATGAAATTAGGGAACTTGTTCCCGATACTCACACGTTTTCACGTTTAACTCGATTTTCGATGAGAGCACATCCTTTTGTGGTTGATTGGCCAGTGAATCGCACTACGCAATACAGGGAAATTTCGTTTTTCAGCAGAAAAGTCCGTATGTGGAATAAGATCCCTCCGGAGGTCTTTCCTGTCACTTTCAATCAGAGAAAGTTTAAATCGAATGTCCACAGACACTACTCCCTCTTTCCTCCTTCCCCCTCCTCCTTTCCTAGTTCTGGCACAATGCATTGCATAGGTCATTCACTGAGTGCTGGTCCTATATAAAAAAAAATGTAATAGGGGAAGGAGTTCATCCTTAGGATTTACAAGAGGCTCGTCAACTACATTTTTCTCATTCTCGTGTAGACCAGTTCACTTTTTTATAGTGAGATTTTCTATCCTGACTGTCCCACAGACTCAAAAAACTGCATTACTTGGTGAACCCTAATTGCATTCCTAGGAGTATAGCAATGACTTTCAGATCACCACAGATTTGCCACTTGTGCTGTTCATATTTGATTCAATGGAGAAGTGTTTTCATATTTATATAAGTTTCCTTCATGTGAACTGCATGACCTATAGGAATAGATAGGAATAGTAGCTGATTTCCATTATGCAAAAGTACAGCTTTTAAGCTTAGTTTTAAAGAGTCTATAAACAGTCTCCATTCAGATGGAGTGTGATCCAAATTCAAGCAGTTCATCAAACTATTAATATCGAAACAAACTACGAGGTTTTCTCTCCCCTCAAAGAAAGGAAGCAAATCTTTTTGACGCCGTCTGTACTGAGATATTTTCACATCATGTTTTAGAAGATTCCACTGCTGTAGTCTTGACCCTAAAAGCTCAGCCTTTTCCTTAGGCTAGCCAAGATCTCTTATAAGGTCACTCAACTCTGCTTGACTAATTCTGTGCGGATCACTAAACCTATCGCTTACCTCAAAATCAGGGTCATATGATGTAGAAGGATGGGTTGCTCCTTCTACACAGTCTTTATCACCTTCCTCAAAAATTTCATAGTTTTGGGTTGGTTGTATGATTTTCCTGTTTGCAGGCAAGAGTTGGAGAGAAGCAACCAAATGGCATGCCTTGTGCATATTGATTATATTTTTATTGTTCATTAAGTCTTATTTGAAATAACACAAAAAAATGTACAAATTTTGATGGAAAATAAATTCGTTCTGGAATAAGATTACTGATAAGATTTCTGGATAAGATACCTGAAATAAACCACTAGTTCAGCCTTGGCACTACATCTTCTAAGTAATTTTTCGCTTTCTTCTGCTTTCTTTCATTTTTCTATTTCATTTGAGTGCGCATAATATGTGACATTAGAGTGGTTACAAAAAATAAATTTTAAATTTTCCACCGGCTCACCCCGATGATACTTTGGAAAAAAAATGTGAAAACAAGCATGCATAGAAAATTGTGGGTCAAAGAAGTAAACGATAAATTTAATTCTGATATCAGGAATCTAAAAGCAAAACTTAATTTCTGAGAAATTGAGCAATAGTTGGACAAAGAAATTAATTTTTTTTCCGCTCGGACCAGTACTCAAGGGACGACCCCTACTCATGCAGTGCATTGTGCCCGAATCAGGAAAATAGGTTATGGGGAGGAGAAAATAGGGAGTAGTGGTTTGTGGACATTCGATTTGAATTTTTCCACAATTAAAGTGACTGGAAAGACCTTTGGAGGAAGTTTATTCCACACACGAACTGTTCTGCTAAAAAACTAATTTTCCCTGTAATGCGTAGTGCGATTCACTGGCCAATCAACCACAAATCGATGCGCTCACAACGAAAATCGAGTCAAACGCAAAAATGTACGAGTTCCGGGAACAAGCTCCCTAATTACGTTAGAGCACTGCAGTAACGATGAAACAGTGAAATCAATAGAGTTGGCCTCTTGGGCCTAATAGTCGAGCAACTCCAAAATAGACTTTGGGGCGCCGGCCATACATGAGAGTTGTATTCCCTCTTTGGACGGATATAGGTGGTATAAATATTACGAAGATGTGATGGAGTGAAGTATCTCCTAGACCGTTTTAGAAAACCGAGGCGCTTGAAAGCTTCTTTAGAAACCTGATAAATCTGTTTAGTTCATCGAACATCAGACTAAATTTGCATGCCAAGAACAACAAGAGCATCTGATTCCATAATACCTATATCACCCATAGTAACCGGTGCAGCATCATTTCCCAATACAGATCTATGCGTAAGCCTGCAACAGTGCGTCTTACGGGCATTAAAATCGACTCTATTCGCATGACCCAATTCGGAGATCGCGATTGATCGTATCATTCATGTTCTGACTTTTGGAACTCACCACCAACTGGTTCGGACTATTACCAAATGAATATGAATGACAACGGTGCTGTCATCTGCGAAAGAGTAAATAGGGTTGAAAGTTTGAAGAAAGTCGTTTAGAAAAATATTAAGTAGGGTAGAAGAAAGAACGGAGCCTCGCGGCATATTTAATGTGCCGATTGTTTTATGTATAATAAAAAAAGAAACAAGAAAGCGCAGAAAAAAAAACAAAAAAACAAAAAAAGAATTAAAGAAACGGTTTTTTGAACAAAAACAAAGCGGTGAAAAGAACAAAAGAAAATCGAAGGAAAAGTGATGACACAACGGCCCGCTTGAACAGAGGGCCCTTATGGCTCTTTTAAGTGCAATTTGTACCCTTTCCATTTTTCTATTGAAATTTAAATTTTGCTTTACTGATACCACTGTTTTAACCTTTGCGGAACTAATTGTGATAAAGGCCCTAGCACTTGTCACTAAGTAGTTTAAAAAGTGAAAGTTTTTGCATTGGTTGCAATATATGATAATAGACGGTCGGATTTGGATTTCTTTTATTGTAATGACAGGAAGATTCAGAATTGACTTCTGCAATATACGCGAGTAAAGGGCGAACTTTTTCTCTATATATGCTCACATTTGTCTCCATCGGCCGGATATTTTAACCTTATATGAGACTCAGGTAAAAATGTTGACTCTCAGGGGTTTCACTTACCTGGATGCCACCTACCTGTCGCTTTTTAATTTTCATCATTGTTTCTTCTCGGACTCTAAATTTTTTTAAGAGATTTTAAATCTATACGGCACGGCTTTACAAAAGGTGTTTTCTTTATTAAAGAGAAGAACTTTAATGTAACAACTCTTTTTTAACTGGCGGCCAATTTGCATGATTTAGTTTAGTTTGAGACTGATGCTTGAACAATACGTCAAAATTGTGCAAGATAGGCTGTAACCCCCCCTCTCGCCGGAGGCCCCCCAGGGGCATATATATATGGTCTTTATAGAATATTCCACTATTTAGACACAGGGCAACTGGGGGAAAAAGGGAGCCCAGTCTCCTGAAGTCAGACAGGAAGACAACTGGAAGCTCCATTTTATTTCCACGGGGATCAGTGAAATCGCAGAGTTCATTATTTGTCTCTTTAGACATTTAATAGTTCTCTGACTGATCATTGAGGTTGGCCCCTATATGGGAGTATCGTGGTGGTTGTGGTTTTGCGGCCCCATAAGGGATTTATGAAAATTATGGTGGCCAGGATCATTTCACTGATAATGACACGCAAAGTGAATGATCCAGTCCAGTGAGCATGCTTGACATGTGTTCTGGACAGGAGTTAGAAAGTCTCCAACTCTATAGCAAGGTCTGATGGTTTGCAGTCCTGTCCTGGAATCATTAAAGTTGCAACTAGGTGGTTCTGTTGCTTAGAATTATGCCTTCGGCTATCTAGGACGCATGTATGACGTTCCAAATTATACAATAGTGGTTTGTCCACCATCTGATTAAGGCTACATGGCCAGGTGCGGATGTAAAATGAATCACACTCTCTCCCCGAAGGCACGCAGTCTTTATGGATGTCTTCCCCATCTTTACATGTACCTCCGGGGGTAAAAGGTGGCATCAAGCGTCTGGGCTGGCAGGAGCCCAAAACTGAAAGAACCATAGGACTGGTGCTTCGGGAATCAGTTGTCCGTAGGTCTGCGGTCCTGCTCTGGTTATTGATGAGGCCCCTGGACAAGTAACGTGATGGCTGTTTTTTAGAAAAAGTTATATCCAAAGTCCTAGCTTGTGCATGCAACAGGACTAACAATTAAATATTCTTTAAATATTCGGCAAGAAGTGGGCGCTACCGTGCACTCGAAAATTGCGACTAAAACGTATATGCACATAGATGTGTATGGGTGCAGGTGTACGATTTGTATATACCCAGTGGTAAGACCACCATCAGCTTAAGACCTTGCGGCCAGGTACTGATGCTAATCATATCACATATTTGTGCAAATTGGGCTCAAAAGAAGATTTCCGCTGATACTGATTTTCAGTTCACTTTTGTTTGAATAAATATCGTTATAAACAAAATTGCCATATTTGGAGGTGATGATAATCCTCAGGGGTATATTGATTCAAAGTTACATTTAGAAAAACTGAATATTTGATGTGCTTAATAGTAGAAACATTGGCCCGTATTTCTTTAAAAACGATGATCGGAATGTTACAGTCAATGGTGACCGCTATGGAGTCATGATTACTTACTTATTCGTTCATCAATTGAACAAGCATGATGCGCAGAAGCTGTGAAATTAACAATTTGTAAGGAAATGTTTGATTGTCTTGTGATTTAACTTCGCCAGACTATTTTTGGTGGGGATTGATGTGATTTGATTTACATCTGCACCGACTAGGTAGTCATAATCAGATGGTGGTTAAACCACTTTGAATGATTTGCAAACGTCATTCACGCCCTAGGAGGCCATCGAATACGTATATCCTCCGGTCACTCCTAGTAGCAATTTCGAAAGCCCGAAGTAGGCCGCAACCTTCACTCCTTACTAAAGAGTTGGAGACTTTCCAACTCCTGGTCCAGAACGCATGAAGCTTAATATAATTAACAACACGACGGCATTCATACTCACTGGACCTGAACCATTCATTGTGTTCATTGTGAATGATCCGACGTACTGATTCCCGTGGAAATATGTGGATGGTCAAGGTGACTCCTACTATCTTTTGAGGGGCCTGGGCTCCCTTTTACCCCGCAAGACACCAGTCTAAATGGAATAGTAGGTTCCAAAAAGACTATCATGTGCCCCCGGGGGGAATTTTTGGTGGGGATATGTGAAGTCGCTAGTCCACGTCGATAAGCCATAGAACGATTGCCCATTAGGAGGATAATTTTTGCGTTATTTTAGATAAACGGCTACAAATCTAGGAAAAAATTCATCGAAAATTGAACTTCCAATTAGATTACGTCCGTGGCAGTCATGGCAGTCATACGCTAGAAGTTTTACTTAAATTATAAATACTTGAAAATTAATTTCATGGCAATTTAAAAATAAATATTTCATATAAATATTTATACCTCTATAAAAGCGCCCGTTATACACACAGTCTTTTCAGTTTTGATTTGTTTTTGAAATACGTATGTTGTGTTAAAAACTCATTATACTTTCTAACAAGAAAAGCAATTTATTGTTTCGTTTGGAAAAGCTGGTATCCACGGGTGTTTCGTTGGCTGCTTTAAGCCAGCTCTTTAAGAAACCTGCAAAAATCTTTTGCTGCAATAAAAAAAAGGTACAGACTTTTAATGTGTCAAATGGATTTTAGAATCTAAAAGAGAAATATGAAATGAATTTTAAAATAAAATTCTTTTAAATGCTTCTTCAAACACCTGCGGCAAAGGAAAGAGAAAATTAAACAATATTCGAAATTAAAACATAAAGCAATCCACTGCAAATTTTCTTTTACGCTCGCCCTTCATCTGTGCTTCCACAAAGCACCACATAAAAAAAAAATGAATTTAAGAACTTTATTTCTACAACTTTTGCTTGCAGCAGCGTTTATTTGCACTCCAACTCTGTTTACATTTTCCATTAAAAATAATACACTGTTTTACTTTGTGGCAAAATCTGAGTGGATGAAATATTTTGTTTTTTCTCCTGCTTCGCTATTTATTTATTTATTTGAATATTAACTTGTTTCACCATTTAACTGAAATGTATAATGTGCTTTGAATGGGAGTTACATTTACTGCTGTTGTAATGAATTCTCTAGAGAAAAACTTAACTGTGTATCATTTTACAGTAAAACTGTTATAGAATTAGATAAGTTATTTATCTAGAACTTTTTCTGCTCTAGGCTTGAACAAAAGCGATAGGACGGCAATGCCAAGCGTTTGGTAATCCAATTTCAAGAGTTCATTGAAAAGTGATTTTACGCGAAGGGAATACTCCAAGATGTTGATACGCTAATAACCAATTGTAAAAGAGAAAATAAGAAAAATAAAATGGCTGACTTTTTATTAGTGGTTTCTTTAAAAGATTTGTTGCCACATTTATAAAAAAATAATTTTAATTTGAAATATATTTTTAAAACACAATTTTTGATACAAAATTTATTTTGAAATTGATTTGATGCCTAAATATTTTTTTTTTTAAAGAGAACTAGCACTTCAGGCAACAATGCCTATTTAGTGAAATACCGTGCTACATTCTTTAGGAAAGGGATAGAGAAGAGATGGTACAGGTGGTGAAAGTAGAAGGATAGTCAGAAATTAACTGCCGTATAAAGACAGCACAGCGACCATTGACTATGCCTTCATCGTTGAGCAGCTCTACCGACAGCCAATTTTTATTTTTGTAGTGAAAAAAACCAACCAATTTTTTGATTATTTTGAATTTGTTAATCCAAAAATTTCTTCAATTTGTTTGTTCATTATTTTTGTTTTTCCTGATGATGCCAACCAACCGTGTGGCGAAATATCGAAAAAAATAATAAAAAATAAAAAATAAAAGTTTTTAAAAATTTTTTATTAAATAGTGACCTAGTGCTTTATAATTAACAACTAAAAAATATTAAAAAGGTCAAAAAACTATAACTATTATATAAAGTAAATAAAATTGTTATAAATTTAAAAATTCTAAAAGCTGGTATTATTTATTTTGCAATAAAGAACTCACAACAAAACGTTTATAAAAGGTTTAAAGGTAACAATATTATAGAAATTATTATTCTTGCCTTCAATAAATTTCAATTTCCAATTTAGAGTGATGAAGCCATGTTTCTTGAATAAGATAAAAAAAGATCGCCGTAGATATAATTTAAGCCACATATTTAATCATTTTAACGAACTTTTTAATTATTTACTAATAGTAAACTATACCACACTATACGGCACTATATGACATAGCGACTTTCGAGCAACATATAAATCGCTGAACCTTTTTATAGTAACGTAGACCCCACTGATTCTTACATTTGAACTCAAACTATATAACTGACGATTTCTTAAGCCACTGCTTGAACTATAATTTTCTAGCGAAATTCTTTTAATCCGTTTATCCAATTCCAGACACTTTTAAATGTGGACACAAATTAATGCAAATAATTCTATTAATATTATGGAAAATAGTGTCCTTGCCTTCTTGGTGGGCTACTGATCATTTGGTCGGATTTATTGATGTTACCAATTTAATCAATGTTTCTTTAAGAAGATAAATCAGGATCGCCACAGATAAACTCTTAGTCACCTACTTAATCACTTTCACGAACTTATTTATTATTTACAGAGAATAAATGCACTATGCGACATAGCGATTTTCGTGCAATGCAATAGTGGTTTGTTAACAATCTCAAATACAAATCATTTCACGAAAAGGATATTTCTCGATTGCTAGAAAAACAAATTAATAATTTTAAAATGTCTGTTAAATGAATTTAAAATTTTCTTTTCTACAAAAATTATCTAATGGGACTATAGAAATTAAGATAAAGTCAAATCGGTAATTAACTAAAAAACTATTACCAAAATTGTATAAAAAAGAAGCCTAGAGCACCTTTTACATTTTGTATTAAATTCGAAAAAAATTGGTCTATAAAAATAACAACAATTAAAATATAACGAAATATTTCTGAAAATATTTTCTATAAAATTAGGAAGTTAGACTTAAATAATGATTTGGTATCTAACAGCAGGACATGTGGTAAAACAAGTGTCTACACTTCTGGGTTAAAGACTGAATTCTTCTTTTACCTGTATTTTAAGCTGCCCATCAGTATATAGAAATGATAAAAAATTAATAGCACACTTCAGCAGATCTGTGCTTTCGAAGCATCTAGTGATCCGTTATTACTACCAGTAACCTTGAAGCGGCAAATAAAGTTTAGTTAGTTAAAAATGATAAATAAGTTATAATATAAATATTAATAAATATAATATAATAATATTATTTATAAAATAAATAAATATAATATAAAATAATAATTAGTTAATTATAATTAGTTAGTTATAATTTACAATTCAATTAGAAATTACAATCAATCCAAAAACCAAATTATTAAAAGCAAAATTGATGTTGAAAAAATCAAAATTTAATAAAATAGCATTTTTTTTAGCGTGTTAGTATTTTTATTTACATGTTTCCTTGCTTGTAAATTTATACTTTTCTAGAAGATCCACTACATTATAAGGATAACAAGAACCACAGAAATATTTATTTAACGGATGAAAATATTCTGAAAAAAACAAAACAAAAAAAAAAAAAAATAGACTGACATAAAGGAAATATTATACAAACGCAGTTACGTTACTTTTTGTGAGAATGTGGTCTGTTGTGATGTTGGTTACAGGTTGATTGCATGCAACAAAGTATAACGTTATGCTTTCAGTTGTTGTTGTACATTGTATTATGGTCTTTACTTGCTTTACAAACTGCAATATTCATTAAATGTGTCTCGTTCGAAATCGGGGATTATGTTTTGTTTACTTTTTTTTATTTCCATGACAATTTGACTTTTGTTAGTTGTAAGTTAATGTGAGAGGCCAAGTCAAAAAGTTTTAGCAAATTTTAAAATATTTTTTTTATAGTCGAATAACTTACTTCAGTTATATTGAAATTCCTCCGCAAATTTAAGTTTCGCCATAAAGTCGAGATCCTTAAATCTAATAGAAAACTAACAAAAGTTGACGCAAACAATCGACTGTTAAGCTAAAAGTCCATACCACACCTTGTATGCGTTGTTGCTTTAAATACTTATTATAATTTTTGCCGTTTTTTTTATTGATTAACTGAGTATTTTAGTTTTAATCAAATCACAATAACTTTTGAAAAATCAAAAGTAAAATTAAGAGTATAAAAGAATTTTTGGCTGATAGAACACCAAACAGTTGTTCGCTTTAACTTGCTCCTATAGCTGCTTTGTTTACACGGAGCCAAATATACATGGTATGCTCTCTCGTGAAGAAAAGTATTGAGAGCAATTACAGGTTTTCCAGTTTTTTTTTTAGGTTCACATTCTAATTGAAAGTTTTTGTTTCAAAAATCCCCAGAAGCCAGTTTATTTTATCCCCAAATATCCACCTGAGTATATTAATTGAGAATTTTGGAATTCTGTAATTATTATCATTTTGTTGCTTATTAATATTCATTGCCCAAGAAAGGCCTATTTGATAAGCATTTCTTGCTCTTCAAATACTGTTTGTCTATCGCTAACAAATTTTCAGAAAATTGTCTCATTTTTGTAGTTTCGTTCATTTAGAAATCGTTTTAACGATAATAATAACCGTTTTGTTGTAATGAACTCTTTTATTGCAAATAATAATACAGTACTTTAGAGTTTTAAATTAAGTTAAGCGATTTATTTACTTTCAATACGCACAAAATACACGCGATGATAACTTTGTTGTCTTTACTCAACGATGACATAATTTGAATTAATTAATTTGCCCAGCAAGTGGTGCTTATATAGCTGGTTCAAGAGGTTCTCGCATATACTACATGAATATTCTACTTTAGCATCACCCCATATTGTTGTTATTATCATTTAGTTAAGGTGCCTGCATGGCTGTGTGTTTTGTTTTTGTTCTGAGTTAGTTCTTGTTTTTTCTGTTGTATATCTTATTTCGTAGAATTTCTCATAAGCATGTTGATTTTATCTGGTGTGTATACGATTTTTTAGGCAACTTCGCAGTTTGTAAAATTTTCATTGGAATATTTCATTTACTTTATTTAACTGATAATTATTTTCTTTTAAATTAGTGGCTAAACACATACTTACAACTGTGTGATTCGATTTACATCCGCACCTGGCCATGAAGCCTTAATCAGATGGTGGATCTAACCACTGCATGATTTGGAACGTCATGCTCGTCCTAGAAAGCCGAAGCTATAATTCTATGCAACAGAAACCTTCTAGTTGCAACTTTAATGATTCCAGAGCAGGGCTGCAAATCATCACATCTTGGTAAAGAGTTGGAGACTTTCCAACTCCTGTCCAGAACACATGTCTAGCATGTTCACTGGACTGGATCATTTACTTTGCGTGTCATTATCAGTGAGATGATCCTGGCCACCATAATAACCATTATACTGTTATGGGGCCGCGAAACCACAACCACCACGATACTCCCATATAGGGGCCAATGGCAACGATCAGTCAGAGAACTATTAAATGTCTAAAGAGACAAATAATGAACTCTGCGGCTCACTGATCCCCGTGGAAATAAACTGGAGCTTCCAGTTTTCTCCCTGTCTGACTTCAGGGGACTGGGCTCCCTTTTTCCCCCAGTTGCACTGTGTCTAAATAGTGGAATTCTATAAATACCATATTTATATGCCCCTGGGGGGAGTCAGCAGGGGTACAACTAGAAACTCCACTTTATTTCCACGGGAATCAGTTACCCGCAGAGTTCTGTTATTTGTCTCTTTAGACACTTAACTGTTCTCTGGCTGATTATTGAGGTTGGCCCTTTATGGGAGTATCGTGGTGGTTGTAGTTTCGTGGCCCAATATCAGTCTATGGTTCTATGGTGGCCGGGTTCATTTCACCTTAAATAACACCTACCTGGTGAAATGTTCCCAGATCCAGTGAGCGTGCTAGACATGTGTTCTGGACAGGAGTTGGAAAGTCTCCAACTCTTAAGCAAGGAGTGATGATTTGCAGCCCTGCTATGGAATCATCGAAGTTGCAACTAGAAAGTTCTGTTGCATAGAATTATAGCTTCAGCTTCCTAGGACGAGCATGACGTTCCAAATTATGTAGTGGTTTGATCCACCATCTGATTAAGGCTTCATGGCCAGGCGCAGATGTAAATCTTAACACACAGTTGTGTACCGAAGACAATTAATTCATTTGAAAAGAGAAATTTACGAAAAACGACCAAAATATTCGACCAGAAACGAGGTTATAATCTTCCATCATGACAACGCTCGGCGACATGTTGCAAGACCTGCCCAAAACTATTTGAATAAAGACTTTACACCTTAAGACTTTTATTTGTTGCGATCGATGCAGAACTCCTTCACTGGAATATGATCCACTTGAGAACAGACTATTAGAAATTGGTTTGATTCATTCTTTTCCTCAAAACCGAAGCAGTGCTTTGGGCGCGAAATCCATATGCTACCAGAAACGTGGGAAAAAGTAGTGGCTAACGATGTGCAATTTTTTGAATAATATTGGTTTTTATAATAAAATCATTTTTCGGGCAAATAATCGACATTATTAACTTGTATACCTATAATAATTTTTCATATACTTTGTTTCAATTTCTAAGCACTCTATATATAAATTTGTTTAATCTTATTAACTTACCCTCGTAATTTATATATCATGTTTTTACAAAATGACTAACATTCACGAGAAAATACAGGAATTTTAAAGCAAATAATAATAAAGATTTTAACGAAGCTATAGAAAGAATGAAAAATCGTAAAAAATCTTAAGGGATTCTGATGCAAAAAAAAAACACGAGTACATAATCATCACCAACAGCAACAGCAACGGCAACAACAACAACAAGTAAACGAATCAAGTTAAATCAAGCCATGGGGAGGTGTATATTGCACAAGGATTAATAAATGTTTAAATAACGCCATAAAAAATCTCCATTTAACATTTGTGCTAAATTATTCCTGCGTAAATCTTTATTGTTGTTAAAACTGACTTCTCTCGTACCGTAAACATTTAATAGCATTAAAAATAACTATTTGTTTTTTTTTTGGCGTCATTTTATTGTGGTAGGATATGTTTTTTTTTTTTTTTATAAAGGACCCCATTTCGTTGTTAGCTTCCTGAATAAAGACAAAACATGGTGTATTTGAGTCTTTACAAATATTTAAACGTGAAAGAAATCCTTGTTGCTTTGAAAGTATTAAGAAATTTATTTTAACTGTAATTAAAATTCATTGCTTTGAAAAGATCCTTTGTATAATAATAAAAGGAAACAATTTTATTATTGTATTTAAAATAAATTTTATTCATAAATATTTGTTTAGTATTTTGGGGTCTATTGAAAATGTCTTAAATGTAAATGTGAGAATTTAAAATATGGCGAAGAATTATAAAATTGTTACGTTTTATTAAGTCGATGGGTTCTTTTAATTGTTTTACGTTTTTTAAAATTTACGGTTTTATAGATTTATAGTTTTGTAAGAGACCCTGTAGGCTAGTAGGTAGTGTACTAGCTTGTCAGTATGGGTGTTGTGGGTTCGATTCCCAACGAAGACCTTGGTTTTTTTTTCACTACAAAAATAAAAATTAGCTGTTGGTGGGTCTGCTCAGCGATGAAGGCATAGTCACTGGTCGCTGTGCTGTCTTATATACGGCAGTTAATTTCCGACTATCCCTCTACTTTCACCCACCTGTTTCATCTATTCTCTATCCCTTTCCTAAAGAATGTAGCACGCTACTTGACTAAATAGGCATTGTTGCCTGAAGTGGTACTTTTCTTAAAAAAAAAAATTGTTATATTAAATACGAAATAAAATATTTTTATGTGAAATTATTAACTCAGGTCTCTATGGTTTTTTATACTATACCAGTGATGGGCGAACTACGACCCGCGGGCCACATCCGGCCCGCGAGAGGTTTCAATCCGGCCCGCCGAGCGTTTTTCAAAAAAAATTAATCACCTATTAAAAAATTATGCCCAAGAAAAAATTTACAATCAATGTTTTAAAAAAGATATAAATTGACAATTTTAGCAAAAAAATGCGATGTTTTCATATTATATTGTGTACAAACTGCGTAGTTTTCTGGGAAATATAGTACACACAAGACAACAACAACTTTCTTATACAATATTCCAAAAAGAAACTTAAAAAGCATGAAACACTAACAACTAATATAGAAAACTGAACGTATAACATAACAACAACTATTATATGTGAGATCTAGAAGATTCTTGAAAATTAGAGACAACATGCGAAACAAATATAAAATGGCCAGCGATGGATTAATCAGCAATCAGTAAAAGTGTAAATCTCGTGACGTAAAGAATAGATTGTGAAGTAAAATTATAAAGTTGCCAACGTACAGTTTTATTTGCGTAATTAAAATAATAAAGTGTATTGTAAATATAAGTGTAATAGTAAAATAGTCTAAGTTTTTAACCCCCATAAATGTCAATCGAAAATAGAAAGAGAAAAATTGATTCGGAATGTCGAGTATTTCAAGAAGAGATGACATGGAAGTACTTCTTTATGGAATATAACCAAAAACCTATTTGTCTTATCTGCCAAGAACCGGTAGCTGTACTAAAAGATTATTATCTCGCTAAGGACTTAAATTCAAAACATCTTGGGTCGAAGAACTATAAAATGACAGATGAAGACAAGAAAGTTCATTCAGAGGAATTAAAAAGAAAAATATCTAGTCAACAAATGTTTTTTAAAAATCAAAGAAGTGTCCAGCGATCCTCCGCGTTAGCTGGTCACATTGTTGCCTATAAAATAGCAAAAAGTAAAAAACCGTTTTCTGAAGGAGAATTTATTAAGGATGTGTTAATTAGCATTGGAAAAGTATTATGCCCAGAAAAGGTAAAAGATTTCGAATCTTGTTTGAGATCTTTGAAAGGAAAGACGACAGGAAAAATAATTTATGATGAATTTAGAGAGGGGATTTAATCTCTTAATTTCCATATTAATTAATTTAACAACTGATGGAGCAGCTAACATGGTGGTTGGCAGGAGTTTATAAAAGTCAGAATCCTGAAAGCGAAACAATTTTTTTACATTGTATAACCCACCAAGATGTTCTTTGCAAGGCTGCCTTGGATATTAACCAGGTACTTAATATTATTTTAAAATTAATTAATACCATTCGAGCCCGTGGTTTGTTACATCAACAATTTCAAGAGTTTTTATCGGTTGATGCAGTTGATGCAGAATTTTCAGATGTACTTTATTACACAAAGATCAGGTGGCTGAGTTGTGGGCATGCCTTCTCGAGAGTTTGAAGTTTTCTCGAAGAAATTAAAGTTTTTCTAAAAACCAAAACTGAAATTTGGGTTGAGTGGGAAATATTGGAGGATAAGAATTGGTGCATCAAGTTTGCTTTTTTCACGGATTTACTCGAGCACTATAGTAAACTGAACAAAAAGTTACAGGGAAAAAATCAATTTATAGATGAAACTTGGGGCAGTCAGTTTGAGGTCTTTTAAAACTCAATTGTTTATATTTTCTAAATGTTTGGGAAAAAATGATTTGACTCATTTTCCAAGACTTAATTCTTTGAGGCCTGTGAGTGAAGAGAAGTTAAAAGTCTTTTCACAATCTTTATTAAAACTGTATTCAGAAGTTGAGGCCAGATGTGCTGACTTTAAAAAAATCCAACCATGTTTAGATATTTTTTTAATGCCTTTTAATGTTAATCCTAAGAATGTTCCATCTGATCTACAATTGGAAATTATAGAAGTGCATTGTAATAATAATTTAAAACAATTTTTTTTAAATACAGATAAGCTTAATTTCTATAAATCTTTACCAAAAGATGAATTTCTAAAGCTGATTGATTAGTCATGCGCAGAAAATTATGGCAATGTCTGCTGCCTCATATTTATGTGAACAGGCCTTTTCAGTAATGAAATGCAGAAAAAATTTAATAAGAAACCGATTGTCAGACGAGAGTCTATTTAATTTATTAAAAGTCGCATCCTCCCAGCTGGAACCAGATTTTGAGGAAATTATGTCAAGTCAGAAACAGATCCATGCTTCCCATACATCTGGAAAATCTTAAAATCATAATAAACCGGATCTTATAAAATTTTTATGTTGTTTTAAAATATTACGTAATATAACTAATAAATAAATAGTTTACACCGAACATTTAATTGAACAGCAACCCCATAATTTTTTAATGTTTTTTTTAATGGCCCGCCGCAAGATTTTTTTTAATTTATTGACCCGCCACCCAAAAAGTTCGCCCATCGCTGTACTATACTAATATGCACATGCACCTTTTGATGTTTGACTTTGTCCTTAAAATTGCCATACCGCTTTATGCTACGATTTTTACTCATAGGTGATTAAAATCGTCTATATTCTATAAGTATGGAAAATTCTGGCAATTTTGTTTCACTTGCTTCTTTTAAAATTGCATTTATATACTTATGCGTATAAATCCACTAAAAACAAATTTGTACTAAAATTTAATTGCATGAATAGAGTAATTTTAATTTTGTAGAATTTTCTACATTTCTTTTAAACAAAAAGAATTAATTTAAAAATCTTTTTTAGTGTAAAAGGCTTTTCAACAAGAAGTTTGTTTTCTAAAACAAAATAAAACAAAAAAAAATAGATTAAGATGATTCAAGTTGTTATTGTATGATAAGGAGAAAAGTTGGGCAAATGAAAAATGATATCTCGCAAATGTCTACCACGACCACGCTGACAGATGCCGATTATTTCATCAATGTTTTTTGTTTTTCATTACTAGCCCCACAAAAAGTAATCCACTGGTGTTAAATCACACGATCAGTCTGGCCACTTAACTGCTGATTGTTGTGAAATTGTGCGATTGGGAAATTTGGTTTGCAATAAATTGATCGTTTCATTGCAAACATGCAAAGGCTTCTCAATATCGTTCAAGGATTGTTAGAAGCTAAAATGCGGCCATTTTGTTTGTTGTCATGCCCTGACAAGTGAAACTGTACTTCGTCTAAAAAATGATTTTTTCAGATAAACCAGCCTGTTGTTCCTGAATATATTGAGCGAATCTACGGCAATGTAAATCGGCTTCAGTTCCTGCATCAGTTGAACCTTGTAGGGCTTCAAGGTCAAAATGCTTACGCAAAATTCGCCGTGTGGTGGTTTTGGATTACCCAATTGTTGAGAACGTCGAGGAATTGACAATTTTTGATCTGCTTTAACACTGTGGCTTATGGCTGCAATGTTTTCAGTTGAACAAACGGCTTGAATACGCATTGGTGTTCGCACAGTTTGTATCGAACCTGTCGAGTCAAATTTAACGACCGAATTTTTAATGGCGGTCTTGATTGGGTTGTCCGAAAATAAAGCGAATTTTACGAAATGTAACTTTAACAGAACCTTCATTTTCATAGTGGATTGTAATTATTTAAATGTGACTTTCGTGCGAAATTTAATTCCTTGTAACAATTGCCAATACATCTAATATGAATGCGTCAAAAACTAAATGTTGGTGTTGGTGTTGCTACAATTAAAATAGTAATCTTAAAAGTTAACTTTGTTTTTTAAGTTAACTTGTCCAAAAGAAACAAACTCATGTGATAATGTTTTAAACATTTTCTTTTTGTTAAACGGAAACTCTTATTTCTTATCATTTGGAAAGTGTTGATGTTTGTCAAGATGCTATTCTACATCTCATGTTCATTTCACATTGCACCGACAATAGACAGCAGTTAACACACACCACTGGGTGCCATACATTTTCGTTATATCCAACAGGGTTAGTATCTTCCTGCTAGTATTTTGTTTTTTTTTTTCTGTAATTTATTCTTTAATAAAATTGAAATGCGATCAGTCTATAAGCATAAGTTTTCAAGAGAAAACATTTTTGAATTCTGCCTCCTGCTGTTTTAAGGAAAAGGACACCTTTAAAATTACAATTTTCGTTTTGGTTTTGTTGTGTAGCTTGCAAGTGTGGGACTTAAAAGTTAAGCTCGCATATACCAAAATTACGTCCTTATTTTTATTTCTGGTTTCTGTTATAGCCGAGGGAGTAACACACACGCGATATTCTTGTGAAATACATATGCCGAAAAACATACGGCAACGCCGTTAGTTAACATAGTGATTAAAAAGCAAGTTTCATTTATTGCCATTCGAAAGCTAAGGCTCAGTAGGGCAAAATCTAATTCCTACCGAACATCCTTTAATACACGCGCCAAGTGAATGTCAATTTTTTTTTTTTTTAAAGAGAAGTAGCACTTCAGGCAACAATGCCTATTTAGTCAAGTACCGTGCTATTTTAGGAAAGCGATAGAGAAGAGATGAAACAGGTGGTGAAGGTAGAAGGATAGTCGGAAATTAACTGCCGTATAAAGACAGCACAGCGATCAGTGATTATGCCTTCATCGCTGAGCAGCCCCACCCACAGTCAATTTTTATTTTTGTAGTGAAAAAAAACCAAGGTCTTCGTTGGGAATCGAACCCACAACCCCCATACTGACAAGCTAGTACACTACCTACTAGCCTACAGTGGGCACCTATCCTGTAATCAGACTTGGCTCTAGTGATTATAAAATCATAGCATTTTTAATGCCAATAGTTGCAGAGTAATTTCTATGACAATCAGTTCTATTGACGACTGTCACTGATAGTTATCCAAGTAGACATAAAAAATTTCTATAAAATAAGGCAGCGCAAACTCTATAATTTCTTTCACTATACTTTAAAATTTAACAAAAAACGAGATGATACAAAAAAACAATAATTAGAATTTTATGTAAATTTTAAGACACCCTTTACCGTAAGGCTCCGTTCTTTCTCCTACTCTATTTCTTATTTTTCTTAACGACCTTCTTTGTCGAACTTTCTACCCTATATATTCTTTTGCCGATGACAGCGTCATTTGTCACTCATATTCATTTCGTAAGAGACCAGGCCATTTCGAGGTTAGTTCCAAAAGGCAGAATATGAATGATACCCTTAATCACGATCTCGCGACAATCTTGGAATCGGGTCGTGTGAATAGAATAGATTTAATTGCTCGTAAGACGCAATGTTGCATGCTAACGCATAGATCTGCGTTCGTTAGTGGTGCTGCATCTGTTACTATGGGTGATATAGATATTACGGAGTCGGAGGCTCTTGATGTTCTTGGCATGGAAATTCAGTGCGATGTTCGATGGACTAAACACATTTTTTAGGTTTCTAAAGAAGCTTTCAAGTGCCTTGGTTTTCTAAAACGGTGCAAAAGATACTTCACTCCATCCGATCTCCGTATCTATACCACCTATATTCGTCCGAAAATGGAATACAATTCTCATGTATGGGCCGGCGCTCCAAAGTCTATTTTGGAGTTACTCGACCGCATACAGGAGAGGGCCAAGAGGCTCATTGGGGACGATAAAGTATCCAACTCTATTGATTTTCTAGAGCATCGACGCAATGTGGGGTGTATTTCACTGTTCTATCGTTACTATAGTGGAAAGTGCTCTAATGAAATTAGGGACTTGTTCCCGATACTCACACGTTTTCGCGTTTAACACAATTTTCGTTGAGAGCACATCCATTTGTGGTTGATTGGCCAGTGAATCGCACTACACATTACAGGGAAAATTCGTTTTTTTTAACAGAACAGTCCGTATGTGGAATAAAATCTCTCCAGAGATCTTTCCTGTCACTTTCAATCTGGGAAAATTCAAACTGAATGTTTACAGACACTACTCCCTCTTTCCTCCTTCCCGTAACCTAATTTCCTAGTTCTGGCACAATGCTTTGCATATGTAGGGGTCATCCCCTGAGTGCTGGTCCGAAAAAAAATAGTTTCGCAAGGCTTTTAGAATTTTCTATATTTCACTGCACCATCCAAAGAAGAAATTTTTCTGTGTAGTAAAATGACTGGGCGTCACAATGAATATATTAGAAATTTAGAAAAGGGACCTTAAAAAGCGCATAGAAAATTTTGTGCGATTCTGCTTAAAAGTTTATTAGCTTCAGCAGAATATGGTGATGCTGGGTGATTGATGCTTGGGTTGTGGCTGTAAACCTAACGGCAGGTAATTTTATTGTAAAAAAAGTAAAGAAAAAATAGTTTTTAGATTTAATTCGAACTTGATAGCAATAACAACAACAACATAAAATAAGGTATCAATTCTTTTTCCAAAAATTTTGTTTACCACTTGATTGAGTATTTTACAAGCATTTCTATGTGTGTGTAATACTATAAAAAGCCTTCATATTCACATATTCATAAACCAACCAGAAAATGAGAGGACAAATTATTATTCAGCTGATGACATGATAATATGCACTCGCACCCCAACGGGTGGAAAAATAAAAAGATATGCTGCCAAAATGATTACACGCTTCATGGTATCTTCTTATACACAACGCCACGCCACACCACGCCACGCCACGCCATATTTCATTCGATATGAAATTTATTAGATTATAATATATCAGTTTAGGTTTGATGACATTCCTTAACATATTTATTTTGTTCAGAAATTAAATTAGGCACATTAATGTCCTAAAATATTAATATATGCTGGGGGTGATCTAAAAAGAAAGTGTAAGAAAAACCCTTAATGAAAACAGTAGAAACAATACATTGACCAAACTGCTTCCATGCTTCAATATTTTGCCATCCTCACACATCTATATTCACACCCTTCGAAAAAATTTGAACAACAAAATATTGAACTATAAAAACGCATAAGTTTTATTTGCCCAGGGATATTGTGGTGGATTGTTGTTTTTCGTTTTGTTTTGTTTTGAAAAACGAACACAATTTGAACTCTATTTTTATCAAATCAATTTATTCAAGCGTAAAAAAGTTAAAAGACATAAATTCTATTACACAAAAACATATTCTATTGCAGGCACAAACAATATTTGTAGCAGGTGCAACCTGCACAGTTATTTAAAACACAAAAAAGGATATGTATTGGGTGGTCAAATTTGAGGTTGGGAAGTAAATTTCCTTAAAACATAAACTTTTTTTGACAACTCAGTTTTACTGACACCACAATATAAAACAGAAATGTGGAAATTAGTAATGAAATATGATGTCCGGAAAAACGTACAGTTCTAGCTCGTCTGCAGATTCGCAAAATTTTAAAGCACATTTTGCAACAAAGTTTCGCTTATCTCATGAATGCAGCGCCGAATGTCATGTTTCAGATGGGCTGTTCTCAAATGGCTCCAGAGAAAATAATCAAGTGACATTAAATTTTAAGAACAAGCAGGCAATTGACATCGCCAAATCGAAAAATGACGTGACAAGGAAATTTCGCATGCCATAACTGAGTTGTTTGGGTGGCTGTGTGGCTTGTGGTGCCTTCTTGCTGAAACTTAAGATCACTGATGTTAACATTAGCCAAATGTGGCAGCTTTTTGCTGGTTTGGTAATGCAGAGAAATCACGGTGACGGGGACTCCTTGCTCATATTCGAAATAATACAAGCCGATGATGCCGTCTGATCCCAAACCGCACCATAACATCGCTTTCTTTGAAAGTAGTGATTTTTCACGGACCGTTTGTCGATTATGTGTCCTCATATGCGTAAACCTTATCACTGAAATTGATTTTATTGAAGAATGTGTTGTTTTTGTTCAGTTTTTCAAGCAGCCAATTCCCAAACGTTCGAAGCAAGCAATGGCCGGTAGACTTTAATTCTTGAACGAGTTGAATTTTTTTAAGCGTGAAGATAAAGATGTCCCTCTAGTGATGTATTATTGTTGCGAACGTCGATGATTTGATGTTGTAGGCACATTCTCAACACTTTTCTATATACCGGCTATGTTTGCATCACTATGATAACTATGAGCATATTGTTTTGGTATATTGTCAGTAATAATACTGTGAGCCTCGAATTGATTAAATTACGTACATCGATTTTCGAAGCAGCTTGATTACGACGAAAATTTGCTCAAATTTTAGAAAGTGATAAAGTGAAATTTTCGCCATTTTGATAAAATTTCATATTTCAAATTTGTCCAAACTAGCTTTGGACACACATTTAAAACATCTGGCAGTACCAAAATTTAGTACTAGCAAAGAAAAGCAAAGGGAAATTTATTCCGTAGTAAAAAAAAGTGGCAGAAAAAGTACACATTTTTTAAGCATTTTTTAAACCAAAGGATTAAAATTATTTACCTGAATTACTTACCTTAAAACTTTTTATTAATTAACCTAAAAACTTTACGTGAAAGAATAGTTAATGTAAACGCTTACTTGCTCAATTGAACTAGAAATCCATTAATCAATTACACCTATAACCCAAAAATAAAGAAGAAATTTATATTTAAACCTGCTGTTCATTTATTCATTATCAGCCAGAAAAAAGATCCCCAATTATAATTGCTCTAACCGAGTAATTGTGTATACATAAATCTCCCTTACAGATTGGCCCCAGCTAGAAATGAAGTTCCAAACTCTGCCTAATTCTAGATTAGGGGATTAATTATTAATACATACAAACAAACTGATGTATTCAAAATTCTTTACTGAAGATTGTAATGTTCCATGTTTACAATTTCCCAACTTTTTACTAAATAAATGTCAAAGGATGAAAGCTTAATTCTAGACTTTTAATTATATGACAGAAAATTTACTTCCTAACCTCAAATTTGCCCACTCATGCAAAATTTTAAATTAAAAATTTATTTTTTTATAATTCCATAGCCAAAATATAAAGGTGTAACGTAAAATAATTGATAATCTCATTATAATGACAGGCATGACAAGTAAACTTAACTAAAGAGTGTCTCCACGTAAAAGATCATATATTGTCTTTTAAGACACAGTCCCGCCCAGGGGCACATTAATATGTCTTAATGGAATCTCACCATTAAGACATGTGCCACCGGCGGTAAAAGGGAGTTTAATTCCCTAAGGGTAAGCAGGAACCAACTGAATAGCTTCCACTTTACTTCCACGGGAATCGGTAAACCTCAGAGTTCAGCTTTTGCTGTTCTATGGCTGATTATTGAGGGTGGGCCCTTGTAGTTTCACAGGCCCTCATGAAATAATTAGGGGACAAGGATCATCTCACTTTTGACCAAGAACACAGGGTGAATGATCTGTATCCGGTAAGCATGCTTGTCATGTATTATGGACCAGCAGTGCCCCTGTAGGCTAGTAGGTAGTGTACTAGCTTGTCAGTATGGGGGTTGTGAGTTCGATTCCCAACGAAGACCTTGGTTTTTTTCACTACAAAAATAAAAATTGACTGTCGGTGGGGCTGCTCAGCGATGAAGGCATAGTCACTGCTCGCTGTGCTGTCTTTATACGGCAGTTAATTTCCGAATATCCTTCTACTTTCACCACCTGTTTCATCTCTTCTCTATCACTTTCCTAAAGAATGTAGCACGGTACTTGACTAAATAGGCATTGTTGCCTCAAGTGCTACTTCTCTTTGAAAAAAACGCAGTTGGATGGTGGGGGTGGCGGCCCTGCTCCGAGCTCCCGAAATTGCAACTAGGAATGACTAGAGAATAGAGATATCCGACAGTTTGCTAGGGAGTGGGTGACCCTATATATCACCCAAGTAGTCTGATCCACCATCAAGTTATGTCTTACACAGCTAAGTACTGATGTAAAAGCAAAAAATTAAAGGGTAGTCCCTATTTAGTACGAAATTTTTAATGTATGAGTCTAACTCTTACACGACTGATTTACGACCGCTTGTACAACTCAGATTTTATTTTATTGTAACTTTTTAAATATTAAAATAACTGACTGTTTATCTGTCCCTATCTGTCATTTAGTTGCTGTAAATTGAAAAGATCATTCAAATGGCGTCAGAGAATTAAAACGTCTTGAACTGCATTGTTATGTCTGACGAGACACATTCAATTTCTAACCCTTAGATACTCCATCAGATGCAATTATATCCAATTCGCGTCACAGTTTGGTGTGCAGTTTCTTCAAGGTTCATTGTCGAGCCTTACTTTTTCGATTAAAACGGTCTTATTGTTAGGGTCAATGGAGACCGTTACTGAAAGATGTTGAAAGAATTTTTCTTTCAAGAATTACGCCGAAATCCCCTTCAACTCTGTTTGGTTTCAACAAGATGGAGCAATTTGTTACATAGCCATGCCTGTTATGACAGAATTGCGGCAAAAATTGATTTCAAGAAACTCCACATTCCGTTGGCCTCCCAGGTCTCCTGACCTCACTGCACCTGATTTTTTTGTGAGGTTTTTGCAAAGAAGGAGTTTACAAAAAAACTCAACAAATTTGGAGGATTTAGAGCAATCCATTCGAACGGTAATTGAGGCAATTTCTGCTGCAATACTCCAGGCAGTAATGATTAACTATTCATTATTTTCTAAACTTTATAAATTACTTTAATAAAAATGTGTTATTTTTCAAATGAATAACTAAAAAATAAATTACATAAACTTTAGAAAAAGTATTTGAGTTTCTTAATGTAGCAAAATTGATCAGCCACCCGATATTAAAGCATCTACCAGAAATTAACAAGTCTTTTCTGTTGTTAAAAAACAGATAAAAAATTATAAATGTAAATGAATGTAGGCATATCGATACTTTATTTAATCGTCTTATCAAACATTAATACTAAAATTATATTGAATATTTGGGGTTAAATAGGACGGACGGCTTGGACTGGATCCCACCTTATGCTTAATAAATATTTGTAAAACAGAAGCTCATCTTCTACACATAGAGTTAGTTAAGTTTGAGGCATTAAACACACATAGCCAACAATAGGCTACCGTCGACAATCTGTCAAATTTTAAACACACACGTTAACATGAAAACCGATTATTTTAAAGCCGATTATTATAAAGGGTCCGCCAAATAACTTCTTTTTTTTTTTGTTTTAAATGCTATAAACAAAACTTCTGAATAATTTCTCAAATTTTTTTTTTATTTAAATGTACAATCTTTCCGGTTAATAATGGAAAATAATTTGATTCAAATGGCTGCCTCGGCTGACCATGCAGTAGCCTACACGATCGATCTACTTCTTAAGCACATTATCGATTGTGTGCAGCTGTATTTCATCAATGGCTTCACGAAAATTGCCCTTTAAGCGTCAATTATCTCTGCCTTGTCGACGTAACATTTATCTTTGACGGCAACCTGCAAATAATAAACCAACGGTATCAAATCGCAGTTCCGAGGTGGCCAAACGACAACAGCTCTGCGGCTAATAATGCGATCTTCAAAAATAGGGCGCAAAACATCGAGTGTAGCTTCGGTTGTGTGACACGTAGCGCCGTCCTGTTGAAACCAAATGTTGCCAATATCCTCCTCTTCAGTTTTTGTGAACAAAAATTCGTTCAACATGGCCCGATAACGATCGTCATTGACTGTAACCGCCACTCCTTGCTCATTTTCGAAGAAAAATGGCCCAATTATGCCTCTGGATCAAAAACCCCGACCCAAACAGTAACTGTGTGATTCGATTTACATCCGCGCCTGGCCATGAAGCCTTAATCAGATGGTGGATCTAACCACTGCATAATTTGGAACGTCATGCTCGTTCTAGGAAGCCGAAGCTATAATTCTATGCGACAGAACTTTCTAGTTGCAACTTCTATGATTGCAAAGCAGGGCTGCAAAGCATCACTCCTTGCTTAAGAGTTGGAGACTTTCCAACTCCTGTCCAGAACACATGTCTAGCATGCTCACTGGACTGGATCATTCACCTAGCGTGTCATTAACGGCGAAATGATCCTGGCCATCATATTAAACAAAAGACCTGATATGGGACCGCGAAACAACAACCACCACGATACTCCCATAAAGGGCCAACCTCAATAATCAGTCAGAGAATAGTTAAATGTCTAAAGAGACAAATAACGAACTCTGCGGCTTACTGATTCCCGTGGAAATAAAGTGGAGTTTCCAGTTGTACGCCTGGTGACTTCAGGGGGCTGGGCTCCCTTTTTCCCCAGTTGCACTGTGTCTAGATAGTCGAAGTTCTATAAAGACCATATTTATGTGCCCCCGAGGGGAACCCAAACAGTAACTCCTTTTGGGTGCGTCGGCTTTTCAATGTATGCGTGCCGGTTTTCTGTACCCCAAATGCGATAATTATGCTTCTTGACATACCCGCCAAGTTCAAAATAAGCTTCATCTGAAAAGATGATTTTTTTTGCAAAATCGGCATCTTCTGTAAGTCGATTGCAGATCCACTTAGCGTAGCCAAAATGCATTGGATGGTCACTTGGCTGCAACTCCTGAACCAATTGGACTTTGTATGGCGTCATACCAAGGTGTTAATGTAAAATTCGTCTCAATGATGTCTCTGAAATGTTCAATTGTTGAGAACGATGGGGAATTTATGTTGATGACGCTTCAAGCACACTTTCTGCCACAGCAGCAATATTCTCGGGTGTACGCACCATTATTTTTAAAGTCGCAAAATTTCCCAGCGTTGTGTCAAACCAAACATGAGCTAAGTGTTACCATTCACGAAATAAGCTCTTGTTGAAAAATAAACGTTATATGGCGGAGCTTGTACATAACTGTCTATACTTAGGCGTATAAAAGTAACTTTAAAACCATTTAAAAATGCTATTTAATAACTGTCTAAGTTACTAAATAATTGACAATTGGCTCTCGTATATTGATGGCCATATGTATGTGTATATTGACAAGTGGCTGATAAATAAATACATGCAAACTTTCATATTGTTGGCAGTCAAAATCGTTAAATGCAACCAATAATGAATTTATATTGTCTGAATTGTGGCCCACTTTATTTTGATTGTATGTTTAATGAACTAACACAAACACACACACACACACGCATACACTTACTGCCATATTTACAATGCGCACATGTTGCTTGTATGTATGACGTCCGATTAAGGCTGTTTTTAAAATGAAATACTGGATGCTGTCATTTTTTGCTGTTTGCAAATTTATTTTTGTTTGTTTTTTCGAAAGAGTGAGCTATCAGTTATTTCATAATTTGAATGTCCAATAATTCTTGCAAATAGTGCACAGTGATTTAAGTTTAAATCAAATGATCAAATTTTGTTTAAAAAAATTCTTGCCGAAATCTAATAATAGAAGACTAGCAGGTAGTAGGCTAGTAGGTAGCTTGTCAGTATGGGGGTTGCGGGTTCGATTCCCAACGAATACCTTGGTTTTTTTGCACTTTAAAAATAATAATTGACTGTCGGTGGGGCTGCTCAGCGATGAAGGCATAGTTACTGATCGCTGTGCTGTTTTTATACGGCAGTTAATTTCCGACTATCCTTCTACTTTCACCACCTGTATCATCTCTTCTCTATTCCTTTCCTAAACAATGTAGCACGGTACTTGACTAAATAGGCATTGTTGCCTGAAGTGCTACTTCTATTTATGTAAAAGTAAAGTAAATAATAGAAGGAAATAAAAAAATTGAAACCGCAGACAACTTTTTCAATTTTAGTTTTTTTTTGTTGGCTTCGAAATCGTTTTTGTATTATTTGAATAATCTTTTTAATACGCTTAATTTGGGTTATCCCTATTTATTTACTCTATTAAATTTTATTGTTAAGGATGCGTCTTGCTTAAGTTTAAAAAGAAAATAATTAAGTAATAAAGTAAACAACTGGGTATGCTGTTTACTAACTGCGTAGTAATCTTACACATGCAAGACAACAACAACTGGGTATGCTGGTTACTAACTGAGTAGTTTTCTAAGAAACCTTATGCATACAATAAATTCCAGAAAGAAACTTTAACAGCATAAAAACAAAAACAAAAATACACACAAAAAGCAAAAATATACATTGAATAAATAACATAACAACAACAAAATGTGATACAAAGGCAGTAGAAAATTCTTAATTTTTCTAGACCTCTAGTGGACAAATATATAGAAGGCAGCGTATGAGTGGAGAACTAGTTGGTTAAAACATAAACCTCGTGAAGTAAATACTTGCATCTTTAGTAAGTTATTCTGTAGTGTCAACGTACAAATTTTACTTTGTGTAATTAAAGTAAATAAACTTGTAATTAATTTGAAAACTCTACAATCTGGTGTTATTTATTTTGCAATAAAGAAGTCAGTTACAACAAAACGTTTATAAAAGGTATAAACGTTTTAATATATATAAGTTAAAGCATGACGTCACATCATTTAGAATTTTATTTTAAAAATGATTTATTTTTTTTTACAAAAAGAGGTTTCGAACTCAATTTAAGTTGTGCTATTCTGGCGTTTATAAAAAATTATTTCTTTTAATTTGAATTCATACCTTGGGCTCTTGTTTGTAGCTTGGACAGCATTGCTGGGAAAAAATGCAACGTCCTGAATATGCAAAGTTATGCTTCTTGCTAAGTAGACGATTAAGCTTAAGTTTAGTTTGGAATAAACCCTAAAACCGGAATATATACTAGAATAAAAAGCGAGTCCCTGTGAAGGCTTTATGAACTAATGTAAACTTATATAAAGAATTACAAATAAATTTAGCTTCTTAAGAAAACAAACCTAAATAAATTTAACTTACGTACAATGGCTAATAGCCCTATAGCACGCAGTCTAGATTAACCTCTTTCCCATCTTAAAATTGCTTTCGAGGTGAAAAGGTGACACCAGTCGCCTGGTCTATAAGAAACCTTAAACTGGAAGAGTCATAGAACTCACGGAGTCCTACCAGTGCCTTTACATACACAGGGCTATGTCCCTGTTCTGGTTATCGATGAGCCCCCTCGGGGGATTACGGTGGCTGTTGTTTTAAATTGGTTGCTTTTAAAAAGCTTCCGAAGAGATGGTAACGCAGGCTTAACAGCTAATGTCTTAGTTTGCGCATGCAATAGGACAAGGATAGTCTCCAACTCTTCAGCAATGAGTGGCCCTGCTACCGTGCATTTAAAATTTGCTATTTAAGCGTGTATAATAATTGTAGGGCGTGGGAGGGTGTTTTACTAGAGCCAGTGGTAAAACCACCGTCAGATCAGGGTCAAATGGCCAGGCGCTTACGTGAAACTTATCACATACTTACAATTGCTGATTCACATGAGATGATGATGCTAAATGTAATAAATTTATTCCTCGACAACAGTTTACAATTTTTATCATTTGCTTATATGACGATTATATTTTTTACGTACGCAAAAATAGCATGGCCAAAAACAATATGCACTTAGGAATTTAAAGCCCAAAAAAAACCGGGAAGTAGATTTTTTTTGCAGGACTAGGATTTTTGAATTAAAAAATAATAAAATTTTACACGATTTTATTAACTAGAATGAAAATGAGAATTTAGGAAAATAAATTAAGAATATACAATCGACTCTGCTCTGTATTTGAAAGAAATTTAAAAGAATTCTTACTTTAAAAATTTATTTATAAAAACAAACTTTTAAATTTTCGAATATTTTGATTTGGCCTGAAATGAAAAACAGTGTCGAATATAAGATCGACAAATGCGTTTGTTTTTATTGTTACAAAGATGAATTATTAATTAAAAAAAATAATTATCAGTAAAAAAAGTAAACGAAACGACCCACTGTATATTTTACAAACTGCGCAAATTTCTAAGAAAACTTACACAAGTTAAGGCAATTAATCAAAAATATTTTAGATGTTCATTAATCTCCTTGGGTCCACTGTAAAAAATTCTTTCTCTTTGTTTTTTGTAAAAATATTTTTTTATTAAGTCACACGAGATGGCGATCATATGATAGTGGAAAGTAATGTTGTTAATGAAATGTAAAAAGCTCAGCTTACAATAATTTGCACATAAGACAACAACAATATGCTTATAAGAAATTCTACCAAATAAGATAAACAAACGAAAACAAAAACAACTAAACAGAACAAAGAAACACACAGCTAAACAGGCGTCTAAACTGAATGATAATAACAACAATAATATGGGCTTATGTTAAAGTAAAATATTTTTATATATGCGAGAACCGTTTAAAACAACTATAAAGGCACCACTTACTGGGTAAATGAATTAATTCAATTTGAATCATTAGTGAGTGAGAACAACAAAGTTACCATCGTGTTTATTTTGTGTGTGTTGGAAGTAAATAAATCGTTTAATTTAATTTAAAACTCCAAAGTGCTGTGTTATTATTTTGCAATAAAAGAACTCAATATAAAAAAAAACGTTTACGAAAAAGGTATAAATGTAACAAAAATTTCAAATAATATATCGATATGTATGCGTGCATTATGCCGTGTCTGTTTAAAAATTCATCCTTGTGTCTGTGGAAATATTAATTATGGGTAGCATTTCTATTGTGTATCTTTTCTTGTTATTACTCTTCTGTTGTAATATTGTTGTATCATCAAAATTGGGAGAAAGAGTTTGATTGTATAGTGGGCTGCTGTTTTTGTCCGTTATACCTTTACGTGATTGATTTAGTCATTCCAACATATATTTAGTTATGTGCATTGGAGTTGTCTCCAATTAAATTGCTAGCTACACATAATTAAAACTCCCACAGACATAACGATAATTTTAATACAGACACATGTTAGGCGCTTGTTTTATACGGAATTTCGGCAAAACAAGCTTTACAAGCATATTTATTGTAAGAAGTATTTAAATAATGGCAAAAAGTAAAAAATGACTGAGATTAATATTTGCATATCTTTCAATCTTGCTGGAAGGTGTGTATCCAACGGAAAAAAGTTTGTAATTCGATTCCTTCTTTGTCGTGTTAGATGATAAACAAACATTTTAAAACCACAAATCTGTGAGGCATATTTCCTTTTACAATCAACATGAATTAATTCAATTTGAATCATCAGTGCGTAAGAACAACAAAGTTACCATCGTGTTTATTTTATGTGTGTTGAAAGTAAATAAATCGTTTAATTTAATTTAAGACTCCAAAGTGCTGTGTTATTATTTTGCAATAAAAGAACTCAATATAAAAAAAAAACGTTTACGAAAAAGGTATAAATGTAACAAAAATTTCAAATAATATATCGATATGTATGCGCGCAATATTCCGTGTCTGTTTAAAAATTCATCCTTGTGTCTCCTAATAGAAGGATGAGCTATGCGTAATAAACCTCGATTTCCTTTTATTTTAAAGGACCCATCTTTATATTGAGAACGAACAATTTAAAATGCATTCTTTTCTTTTTTTATATAGAGAAGAGGTCATTAGAAGACGCCTTGAATCTCAATGGTCATCCAATGGACAACAGGAGCCGGAAAATTGTTGTAAGAATGAGGATCAAAAGAATTACGGGAGGTGGACTAAAGGGCAATGAATCTTAGGGTGTGGCTATGTAGGAGGATGAGCTACAGTGTTGTGATTACGTTTTCCATGGTATTCCTTCTCTGGGTTTGGATTAGACGAAAAACCTAGACAATAAATAAACAAAGAATCAATAAATATTCCGCTATAAAATTAAACAATTATTTTCTAAGAAAATTGGCTGCCATCTTTCCTCTTACCAGTTTTTATTTTGTCAACAAGAATATTTCATAACAAATAATCAGTGTTGGCCAGGCTAAAAGGAAATTTTAATTTGTTGGAAAATATTTGTATGAGTTTTTAAACAACAAACTGGAGGGTTTTTTCAACAAGAAGTTCGTTTTGTAAAACAAAATAAAACTAAAAAAATTACATTAAGGTGATTCAAGTTTTTATTGTATTGCGAAGGGAAAAAATCGTCAATTATTAACGAAAAATAATATCTGGCAAATTTCCACCAGGACCACGTTGATAGATCTAATTCTTTCATAAAAGTTTTTTAACACTTTTTTAGCAAAATGGCGGTTCTGTTTAGTTAATCACTTGACGGATTTTGAGTGTTAAGCTGAAATCAATTCGATTGGCTCCGTATATACTCTGCCCTTAACATAGCCCCACAAAAAATAATCCAGTGGTGCTAAATCACTCGATTTAGCTAGTCACTTAACCGCTGATTGTTGTGAAATTATGCGATTGGGAAATTTGGTTTGCAATAAATTGATCGTTTCATTTGCTTTGTGATATCCATGTCGTCAATAATAGGCCAACATTTAGTTGCTGGCATCTCACGATTCCGTGATCCATTTCCAACCCCATCATCGGGAAAAAAACGGCCTAATAATGCTTCCAGGCTTTATAGCTCACCATACAGTGACACGATGAGCATGCAAAGGCTTCTCAATATTCGCTCTAGGATTTTTAGAAGCCAAAATGCGGCAATTTTGCTTGTTGACATACCCTGACAAGTGAAAATCTGCTTCGACTGAAAAAATAATTTTTTATCAGAACAACCAGCCGGTTACTCGAGCGAATCTACGGCAATGTAAATGTAAATCCTGCATCAGTTGAACCTTGTAAGGCTTCAAAGTCAAATCCTTACGCAAAATTTGCCAGGTGGTGGTTTTGAATAACCTCAATTGTTGAGAACGTCAAGGAATTAACAAATTTGGATCTGCTTCAAGACTCTGGCTTATGGCTGCGATGTTTTCAGTAAAACGACCCGGTCGAACACGCGTAGGTGTTCGCACATTTTGTGTTGAGTATCTGTCGACTCAAAATTAACGACCAAATTCTTATTGGCGGTCTCAGAAGGACGATTATGTTGTCCGAAAATTTCACGAATTATAGAAATGTAATTTTATCAAAACCACCATTTTCAAAGTGGATTTAAATTATTTTAATGTGATTTTCGTGCGAAATTGAATTCATTGTAACACTTACTAAAGCAACAACAAAATAAATGTCGAAACTATCATGTTGTTGGTGTTGCGGTCTTACGCTGAAATAAGGATTTACCACATTACATTTCATTTTAATTTCCTGTTGAATATAAAAGGAAAGTATAGAAAGCTTTTAGATAAAGACCTTGTGCTTAAAAACTTAATTATAAAATAACATAAAAAATATATAACTGTAGTTAATATATTGAACTTTACTGAGAGACCACACCCAAAAAAAAGCGGACAAAATGGGGGTTAGGGCAAATGACTTGACTATTTAGTGAATATATAATTCATCATCTCATTGATTTATTAAGGCGAGGAAATAAAGAAAAAAAGCTTATAAAGGGCCTTTTTATAGAGGTATAGAAAATTTAATGTAAAAATACCCTTTATAAGCGTTGTTTCCCCTGGTATTATGTTGCTTATTTCTCCTACGCCAGTAAATGAAATAATATTGCTATTTTCTGTCCTAACTGGCTGGTTTGTAGTCGAAGGCGAGCGCTTTCGATGCGAATGCATCATTCTCAAGCCGCATTGTAGTTTGTACTGGTGAGTCAGTGTTGGCGTTCAGGCAGTTCTGTTGTTAGGTTCGTATCATCTATTCAGGCCAGCCACCTGGCATTTTTATGCAAAGTGAATTTATAGATACCTCCGTCTTTTTCTATTACCTAGGTATGTGTGTCCGTCTGAGGGTGTTTTTCGTTTGCCCGTTTGCATGAGTAGTTTTAATGGTGTGAAGTTTGTGTCTGAGGTCGTATTTGTCTGTTCGTTTATAATGTCATCGTTGAAAGTTTTTGTTTTGTAGATTTTCATGTTTTCAAGAATGTCTAGTCTTCGTCCTTTTTTCTATTTCCCTTGCTATGTGTCCGTGAGTGTCAAGTTGTAATGCAAAGTTGGAATCTTCTCTTTTCCGTTTGTATGAGCGTATATGTTCTGTAAATCTTGCTTTTAGTGTTCTTACAGTTTTCCCTATAAAAGTTTGTTTGCAGGTACAGGTAAGTCTGTATACCCCCCTGGAACTAAATTTGTCAGTTGTTTGTGTCGTTGTTCTGAGATTATGTGTCAGGGTGTTGCCACTTTTTAATGCTGTGAGTATTCCTCTTATCTGGGTACGGTTTTCCGTCGACCCTCGTCAAATTTGGTTTGTGATAAGAGTAATTTTAACCCCGTCGGAAAATCCAAGCACATATCTGTGCGTATTCCTTCTTTGTGAAAAAGACTAACTGAATATTTCTGGTCCTGTGTAAGTAAAGGTGTTCCGTCGTTGTTGTTTCCCCTATTTCCACGCTTTAATAATTCAATAAATTGATAAAAAAAAAGTTACTAAAAAGTTAGTCAATTTGTTGGACCGCCCATTTTTTCAGGTATTATAACTTAAATAACTGGATTATGATCGCCACTACTGGCTCGAACATAGTTTAATCAGGAGGTAAAAATTTTTTCAAGGTTTTATCATCGTATATTGGCAATAATGCGGTGAATGCTGTTCTCCAACTGTTTAATCGCTTCGGGATCATCGGCATAGACTAGCGATTTCATATACTCGCATAGAAAAGTTAGGTGCCCCCGTAGGCTAGTAGGTAGTGTACTAGCTTGTCAGTATGGGGGTTGTAGGTTCGATTCCCAACGAAGACCTTGGTTTTTTTCACTACAAAAATAAAAATTGACTGTCGGTGGGGCTGCTCAGCGATGAAGGGGCATAGTCACTGATCGCTGTGCTGTCTTCATACGGCAGTTAATATCCGTAATTATCTTTTTGCTTTCACCACCTGTTTCATCTCTTCTCTATCCCTTTTCTAAAGAATGTAGCACGGTACTTGACTAAATAGGCATTGTTGCCTGAAGTGCTACTTCTCTTTAAAAAAAACAAGCAAGCGGCGTTAAATCATACAATCTTGGAGGCCTACTCACTAGTTCAAACCTGAAACTATGCGCTTATCAAACGTTTCCTTTAAGAAATCGGTTGTGGCATGAGCTGTGTGCCATGTTGCGCCGTCTTTTTAAAGCTCACAGCTCTTCTACATTATGGCTGCTCAATTGATGAATGAAATTGACTGTACCATTCTGACCTCCCCCCGGGGGCACATGATAGTTTTTATGGATGCTACAACTGCCATCTAGACTTGTGTCTGCGGGATAAAAGGGAGCCCAGTCCCCTTCAAGGCTAGTCAACTGGAGTCAGCTGGACAACCCACGGGAATCAGTGATCCCGCAGAGTTCCGCAATTTGTGTCTTTAGGCATTTAGCTGTTCTCTGGCTGCTTATTGAGGTAGGCCCTTGGTGAGTATCGTGGTGGCTGTGTGCTTCGAGGCCCTCGTTTGAATTTGTAGGTCGGATCATTCACAATGAATGCTCCAGGTGCAGTGAGTATGAATGCCGTCGTGTTGTTAATTATAACCCCCGGGGGCACATATATGGTCTTAATGGAGAGCTACTTGTAGACCTGTGCAACTGGGGGAAAGAGGGAGCCCAGTCCCCTGAGGTCAGCAGTGGTACAACTGGAAACTCCACTTTATTTCCACGGAAATCAGTTAGCCGCAGAGTTCGTTATTCGTCTCTTTAGACATTTAACTGTTCTCTGACTGATTATTGAGGTTGGCCCTTTATGGGAGTTTCGTGGTGGTTGTGGTTTCGCGGCCCCATATCAGGTCTTTTGTTTAATATGGTGGCCAGGATCATTTCGCCGTTAATGACGCGCTAGGTGAATGATCCAGTCCAGTGAGCATGCTAGACATGTGTTCTGGACAGGAGTTGGAAAGTCTCCAACTCTTAAGCAAGGAGTGATGGTTTGCAGCCCTGCTCTGGAATCATCGAAGTTGCAACTAGAAAGTTCTGTTGCATAGAATTATGGCTTCGGCTTCCTAGGACGAGCATGACGTTCCAAATTATGCATAGTGGCTTGACCACCATCTGATAAAGGTTTCATGGCCAGGTGCGGATGTAAATCAAATCACGTCTCTCTGTTCTTAATTATATTAAGCTTCATGCGTTCTGGAGCAGGAGTTGGATAGTCTCTAACTCTTTAGCAAGTAGTGAAGGCTGCGGCCTACTGCGGGCTTTCCAAATTGCAACTAGGAGTGACCGGAGGATATACGTATCTGAAGGCCTTCTAGGGCGAGTATGGCGTTACATACCATTCACAGTGGTAACGGCCACCATTTAATTAGGGTCCACGGCCAGGTGCAGATGTAAACCTTATCACGTCATGTACCATTCTGACCAGCATTGTATTTAAAGAAGTACAGACCAATATTTCCACCAACCCATAAAGCATATCAAACAGTCAAGTTTTCTTATCTAATGATGTCTCAATATACAATCGAAGATTGCCATTACTACGGTAGTTTTGTTTATTATCGGGATAAACATTGCCGATTTGCTCAATTTGTTTGCACATATTGTTTGGCATATCTGATAATGGATTTGTAATAAGTAAATGCAAGAATAAATTAATAGGAACATATGCATGTATGTATGTATGTAAGCAAGAATGTATAAATATGTGTAATTTTCTGGATGAACAAATTAATATTTTTGTGTATTACCAAATTTTTAACATACAAATTTAAATACAAAAACAAAAACGGATACATAAAAATGAGACTTGATGAGAGACAAGACACAGCACCATAGTATTGTTGTACATTGTTGTAAACAGGTCAAAAGAAAAATCGTTTAAATACAAATTTATAGACTCTATCTGCTACGAATATATATACGTATCATCTTTCGGAGAGCAAAGTCTTTCCTACATGTAAATATTTTTCTGATACGTAAACACTTGAAGGTTTATTGAAGTAAAAATTGTAATTTTATGTGAACGTTTTAATTTTCCATTTGAATAAATTTTGAAGGCCTTAGGAAAATACTGGTATGAATTCTGGCAGAAAACAAAAACAAAATAGTTTTCTTTTTGCCAGCAATTATTTATGATTTTTTTCATTTTCCTGTTATTCTGGGATAAATAAATAATGGAATTAAATATCCTTTTTTGCAGCATAAAGTATTGAATTTATATGAAAATTTAATTAATTTATTTAGAAATAAATTTCAATATCAAGATGACAAATTTTAAAAGGACAAAATTAGTTCAATTAATTCATTCATACTGGTGTTCAAATTTGGGCAAATTTGTGTTAACTTTTTACTTTTGAATTGTGTGTATGCAAATACAACACTGAAGTAGAAAACACGTTGATTTTCTTTCTTAGTTTTATTTTGCATTTTTTAGACATAGAGCGGTTGTTGCTTGAAAAAAGAAGCTGTTGGAATTCAAAGGATTTTATAACTAAAGAAATATCTAGAAGAGATCGCTGTAACTTCACAATCAAATTATTCATTATGGTGTGCAGCTAAAAATCTCAAGAGACCAGTTGTTCTTAAGCCCCCATTATGAAACCCAAGCGGAAATTGGGTAAGAAATTACGCCAAAAAATTAAATGTATTTCTTAGTCACCTTAAAAACGTATTGTCTTCTGATACAGCTGAATTGCCGCCCACTAATATCGGTGCAAATAGTTCCTTTTATATTTAATTTTTAAGAGGTTCAGAGGACTATTACTGATGCTAGTAGGTAGTGTAATTAGCTAATTTGTCTGTGGTTTGGGTTTGATTCCCAACTAAAACGACTGTTTTCACTACAAAAAATCATTTTTAAGGTAAAACAAGTAGATAAAACATCAGTCTTAAACATCTCAATTATAGTGTGAACGGCTGTGTTTAAATTTTAAAACATTTTGCTTAAACGCGTTCAAAAACACAAGTGTGAACCTAGTATTACACGATAAATAGTCCGTTTTGTTGGCACGTTGTTTCTCCCAAAAATCTTAAGTAACTTTATCATCATCCCACTAATCGTTGAATGATTTTGATAAAATGTTCTAACGATTAAAACACGTTGCCAAATATGAATTGTTAAGACTAGAATACGTTTTATGAAGCATATTCTTAAATTAGTTTATGATTTGGATTTTGGTCCGTTAGGCGAAGAAATAGTCAGAAAAATAAGGAAAATGAAGAAAAAAAAAACAAATTCAAGTAAAATATTTGGAACAAGGCTTAATCAACGATCAGCCATAGCAAGGGAAAGGGAACATAAATGATGGAAACACTGCAAGAAGAATTTTTTCAGATCCAAAAACTGCAGCATCTATCACAGGAGTAGATTTGGAACTAATAAGGAGATTCAGTATTATTTTACAAATTTTAGCATGCAAACAAATTTGGCGTGAAGACAACAAGAACGGGGCGGCCAACTGATATCTCTAAATCGTGGAATTACGCAACTGGGAAATTTTCCTTGCAATTCCTGAATTGTTTGGGTGGCTTGTGATGTCGTCTTGCTGGAACCAAAAGTTACTAATGTCAACTTTAGTCAATTGCGGCCATAAAAAAATGGTTATCATTTATTTTCTAAAAATACGAGTCGGCCGACGATGGCTCCTTTGTGAGCCCCATATTCCACAATTATAATTGTTAACATAACCGCCTAATTGAAAATGAGCCTCATCGCTGAAGATGATTTGGTTGAAAAATGCGTTTGACAATGGTCGATATTCTTTCACACCTGAAAGATTTGAACTTTATAAACGTGAAGATTAGTGACGACCACTTGTTGCGTATGTCGACGAGTTGATGTTTTTCGCCCATTCTCAATATTTTGCTGCACTGCGGCTTTGTTTGTACAATACGGCCACTACGAGAGCATTATTTTAAAAAATTTTTTAGCAAGAATAACGTGAGCCTCGAATTTATTTATTATTTATTTACTTACAGATATGTATCTTTAAAAGTTTATATAATAACTTTAATACAATAATTTACAAATTTAAAGATCTAATGATTAAAATTGGCACATATATAGCATTTTCAGTTTAAATTAAACCTTTTTCAAAATAAACGATACCTTTTCCAAAACGAACGAAACCTTTTTCAAAATAAACAAAAATCTTTTCAGGATAAAAATAAACTTTATGCAAATTCAATTAAACATTTTTCAAATTAAATTAAACCAGTTTTAAAATTTAATAGAAAACAAAAGAAAAATAAAACATATTAAAATTATTCATTTTTAATTAATAAAAGGTGTTTTTTTAAGCTAGATAGAACTTTAAATTGTAAAAAGTAACTCAAAAAATGAAATTTTGATGCAACATTTTTTTTTATTTGTTTCAGGATACTCTGACAAATCATCGTGAATAGACTCTCGCTTGAACAACGCTACGAAATTATCCAAATTTACTTTGAAAATCAGTCGTCGATTAGCGCAACTTATAGACGACTTCGTCATTTTTATGGCGTACATAATCGTGCATCTGAACAAGCCATTTGTCGAACTGTCGATAGATTTCGTACCACATACTCTCTAGAGGATGCAGTAACACCAACACGTCGAAGGAATGTGCGTACTGAAGAGAATATCGCCGCTGTAAACGAAAGTGTGGAAGAAGATCCAAATTTATCAATTCGTCGTCAGTCGCAGGAATTGGGGCTCTGTCCGTCCACTACGTGGAAAATTTTGCGCAAAGATCTCGGCCTACACCCGCATAAGATCAAGCTGGTGCATGAATTGAAGCCACGAGACCATTATATGCGTCGTTCTTTCGCCGATTGGACTCTAGAGCAGTTGGCAACTGACGCGTTGTTTTATCGCAAAATTGTGTTCAGCGATGAGGCGCATTTTTGGCTTAACGGGTTTGTTAATAAGCAAAATTGCCGCATATGGAGTGAGACCAATCCACAACAGACCCTACAGACTCCATTACATCCAGAAAAATGCACCTTATTTCTTCAAAAATGAGGCCGGAGCTCACGTTACGGTCAATGGAGATCGTTACCGCACCATGATCAATGATTTTTTGTTTGAAAATATGGAAGACATTGATCCGGACGAGATGTGGTTTCAACAGGATGGCGCTACGTGCCATACAGCGAACGCAACCATCGACTTATTGAAATCAAAATTTGGCGATAAGTTGATTTCGAGAAATGGACCTGTCAATTGGCCTCCAAGGTCGTGCGATTTGACACCACTCGACTATTTCCTGTGGGGCTACGTGAAGTCACTGGTTTATGCTGATAAACCAGCAACAATTGACGCCTTGGAGGACAGCATTGTTCGTGTTATTCGTGACATACGCCCAGCAGTGCTCGAAAAAGTGGCCCAAAATTGGACGTCCAGAATGCGCTTCGTCAAGAACAGCCGCGGTGCCCATATGCCCGAAATCATTTTCAAATGTTAATGTCACGTATTGATCCTTCGAATAAAAAAGAAATTTTGATTACAATTTAATTTTTTGTGTTATTTTTTACAATTTCAAGTTCTATCGGGCTTAAAAAAACACCCTTTACCTTAAACGAAAGCCTATGATCTCACCGCGTATCTAAATTACGATCCGTTCAAAAGTCGATAGATTGTTTTGAACACTTTCTTGAGCAGCAGTAATGCTTTCAGCCGATCTGGTGGTCCATGCTTGGGCCTATCTTTCTTCGAAGTTAATCGCTACGCGATAAACTATAAGGTCGTCTATAGTGCGTTTTGTTGGTACGTTGTCTCTCCCAAAAATTATACGTAACTTTATCATCATCCCAGTAATCGATGATTGATTTTGATAAAATGTTTTAACGATTAAAACACGTTGCTTTATCGAATAATTTTTTATAATAAATATGTCACGAGTCTACTTCACGACCGCCAAATATGAACTGTTAAGATTAATGTTTACTAAAATGGCGGCAAATAAAGTAATTTCCGGCGGACACCTTGTATGTGCGAGAACCGCTCAAAACATTTCACCATCTGATGGAGAATAAAGTTAGTTGAAGTGAAAACATCGTCGAGTAAAGACAAAAAACTGACGTTTTTAAGCGTTATAGTTGTATGGTTACCTTTGTGTATTTTTTGGTGTATATAAAGTAAATAAATTGTGTAATTTAATTTAAAAGCTTTAAAGTGGTGTTTGTAATTGCTTTTGCAATAAAAGAACTCAAAGCAAAAAAATGTTGATTAAAGGAATAAACGTAACAATACAGTTTTCGTTCACTCAATTTGGTTGACAATTAAAATTAAATTAAAACTTTTCTACTTTAAAAGGGCTTTTATTTTTAAATTTTAATTTATTTTAAAGCTTCTTCGGCTTAGTGTAGACTCCAACAATTTGTTTCTTCAATTAATTAAAATCTTTTTACTGTTGGTGGTGTTAGTTTGACATTCTTGGAATTGTTGTTTAACTTGTTAGTTAAAAAATTTTCTTGTAGCATGTGTGTGTGTGCATGCGAGAGTGTAAGTATAATTTTAAATAATAATACAACACAACTACACATATGCACACCAGATTGAAATAGTTTTATGACAGTGTATGCAACTCTGTTAGTGAATATGAATTTCCTTTTCCAATTTTCAAACATTTTCCGTTTTCCCTACAACTATTTTTCATTTTTTTCTTCGTATACACAAACAAGCGCTCGTAAATATTAGTTCCTATGAATTTGTAACAGTATACATACGAGTAAGTATACGCCTATATATTTATATTAAAAAACGTATACCCATACGTATGCCATTACGATTTTAAATTTATAAATAAATACGATTTATAATATTTCAACTTGTTCCATATATGTGCTCTCCTTTGTTGTTTTTGTTTTTATCATAACTTATTGTGTGCGTGTGTGTGCATGTGCGTGTGTGTGTGTTGAATTTCAATAAGAGGAAAACTTATTTATTTTATATTTTTTTTTTTATTTATTCATCTATGACATTGACTTTCATTTAGGCAGGGCATGCGTTGAAAAGCATAGACATTAGAAGAATAACAAATAACCATTAAGACACTTCTGTTTTGCGTTTTACGTTTTCTTGGAAAAGAAAAACTCAAAATATTATCACAACTTGTCTCTAATTTATCAGAAAAGTTTGTTAAGACTTATATCTGCTAATTAAATTTCATTTTAAATGTTATTTTTTTGACCCCAGCAATAAGACTTTTTTTAAACACTTCCCAAGACGCATATGTATTTTCAAATATAAATTTTAAAACTTTTCTCTTATACTTTGCTAACTTAAGTTTTAATATGAAAATGTGATAAATTATTTAGTGAAACATCTTTACATATATAATTCTTCTGTACGTGTATTGTGACTGAACTCCTCCTAAACGGCTGGACCGATTTGCATAAATTTTTTTTGTATGCGTTTGGGTGGCGCCCCGGATGGTTTGCATTTACAAGTCGGTCCAATTGGACAAAGGGGCGTGGTACCTCCCATACAAACCACAAATTAAAAATCTATTATTTCTGCTCCTGATTACTGCATTTAAACAAAATTTGATACGTCGGTTTGGTGTGCATTTTTTAATTGCTACTGCAAATATGAACGGGATTTGATAAAGACGCGTGGTACCTCCCATACAAATCTTCTTTATGTATATAATTCTACCGTATGTGTGTATATCACTGAATAAATAATTTTGCATGCGTTTGTGTGTTCATTCATTCAATGCATTTTATTTTTTTTTTGTGCGCTGTGTTTTGGTATTACGTGTTTTGATATTACGTCGCATTTACGTAAATATTGAGCGTTGTTTACTTCAAAAATACACACACGCCATAAATTCGTCGCCAGCCACCAACTGCCGCCAATGTGCATTGGCGGTTAACGGTGAAAGCCCCAAAGTAACATGGACTCGATTGCTGCCGCCGTTAAAACAGTCGCAGCGGGCATCGAGTTTTTTTGTTTGCGTTTCTTCTTTTCGATCTTACAAATTCATTCTCAATGGGTCAGCAGAGTTATATATATATATTTTTTGTATTTGTTTAGGAACGTCTCTTGTAATCTTTTTTCGCCTAACTCATTTGTTGTTTCTCGATTTTTTGTGACACGTACTGTAGGGGGGTTGCATACAAAAGTGGAAACAATTCTTTAGTTTCTAAATGGCTAAGCAAATTGTATTGAAAATTCGCATGGCCATATTATATGGTTTATGTTTATAAATGCAGATCGTAAGACTTTTCAACGACGCATATTGGATCATTTCGCGAGAATACTGTAAAAAAGCCCACAACTTTTAATTAAATTGGAATTATGGCAGGAGTTTTTTTAGGTTTATTAGGTGGGAATTAGGAATGAGGAGTTGTAGTGTGAGTAGTAGTAGCATGAATTGTATTAGTATATGTATGCGTAGTAGTAGTATGAGTGGTATTAGTTGGGTATACGTAGTAGTATGAATAATAATAGCATGAGTAGTATTAGTAGGGGTATGCGTAGAAGTTGTACGAGTAATAATAGTATGAGTGATATTAGTTGGGTATGCGTAATAGCAGCACGAGTAGTAGAAGCATGAGTAGTATTATTACATGTATGCGTAGTAGTATGAGTGGTATTAGTTGAGTATACATAGTAGTAGTATGTGTATTAATAGCATGTGTAGCATTAGTATGGGTATGCGAAGTAGTTGCACTAGTACTAATAGCATGAGGGATATAAGTTGGGTATGCGAAATAGCAGCACGAGTAGTAGTAGCATGAGAAATATTATTGTGGGTATGCGTGGTAGTAGTATGAGTAAGAGTAGTAATAGTTTGAGTATGAGTATGATCATGAGTACTAGCAGTATAAGTATGAAGTAGTTAGTATAACTAAAAATATAAAATCGACCGATAAGAAAAAAAGTGGAGGGCTTAAAATAAATTTAATTTTTTTTAAATTTAATTTAGTAAAAAAAAGAATTGTTAGAATATGTTTTTTAGTAGTTCATTATAAAGCACTAAGTCACTATTTAATAAAAAATTTTTAAAAAACTTTTTTTTTATTATTTAAAATTTTTTTATTAAGTAGTAACCTAGTGCTTTATAATTAACTACTAAAAAATATTAAAAAGATCAAAAAACTATAACTATTATATATAATATTTGTTAGAATATGTTTATAAAATTCGTTTTATAAAATATTGTTACGCTTATTTCTTTAATAAACGTTTAGTTTGATGACTTCGTATATTGCAAAGTAATTACGTACAACTTTTAGGGTTTTTTAGATGATCTATTTACTGTTATACACATAAGTATACGCTAGTAACTTTATCACTTTAGCCCCTCAAAGATGCTGAATCAGTTTTCACTCGTTTATGTTTACATATAAACTGACTCTTAACTGTTTTGTTTTTATTCAACAACTTTCAAACCTAAGCTTCTCTATTGTTCAAGTGAGGAAGCCGTTAGATAATCTGTTTTGAGTGTTTCTAGAGCATTTACTTGAAAACTCTAATTATCGCCTTAAATATAGATGACGTTGTAATGATTGTTCAGTACAGGTGTTTGTTTGGTTGTGTGTCTTCTTATTCTTTCTTAGTTGTTTTTAGTTTCTGATTGTTAATCTTAGTTCATGAAATTTTACTGTAGCAAGTTGTTGTGCTAAGTGTTTATAAGATTTCTTAGATGCTTTTTAATTTATAAAGAGACATAATTTTTAATAATTTATAAAGAAACACATTTACACACACAAACGTAAAGTATACTTGCTTTAGTGATAATTATCATCGTAAAAGTAACTTAATTTCTAGGTTAGTTTTACACTTATTAACATTTTTTTTTAATTAAATCTAATCAGAATATTCCAAACTTTGACCACAGTAATCTGTTCACAAGGATCAAAGGATGATCATTTTAAAATTAAAATATAATTTATGAAGTAGCGTACATCAGCTGAAGGTTACCTTACATTGCTTCAAAATTATCTCAGATAAAGAAGTTTTAATGAAAAATTTTTATGTTTCTATTTGAGCTATTTTTTTTTTATTAAAATATTTTGATAACAGTTTTTGCTGCAAATTTAGAAAATAATTGTTGATTAATTACCATCAATTTTTAAATTAATAATAAACTGTTGTCAATATGAAAACGAGTATAACTAAAAGTACTGAAATGGTACTAAAATTAAGCAATTTTATTAAGCATGTTTTCTAAAAAGCCTCGATTTTCATCTAGCTTTAGATTCTTCGATTAGATTTTTAGATTCTTCGTCTTATATGATATAGGCAGATTTCCATTTTTGTCGAAAGAATCTGTAGTCTTTGTTCCTCTTTGTTTGGGGGATTCTTCTAGTATATCTCCTGCTGGTAGCATAATGTGTTGAATTACTTGTTCCCCATTATATAAAACGCAATAGCTGATTTATTTGTGAACTCTCTAAATGTTTTTGCATATTGTTTCTCTGCCACTTGTTAGAATTTGTAAAATGTTTTCAAATTGTCACCTGTGGTAGATGCACGAGTTTCTGTATCGGAAATAATCTGCTTGAAGTATTTTCATTTGAGTTTCATTCTCTTTGTTTTAGCTGATCTGTTATAGGTTTTGCTGATGGCATTTTTTAAACTTGTAGTTTTTCCTTTCGCTTTTCTTCGCCCTCTTTACTTTTTCTCACATGTTCGTTTAGTGGACCAAATTCCAAGTCATATAACCTAATTTTAGGAATATGCTCCTTTAATCTATTCTAGCATGCAGAAGAAACAATGGAAATTCGTGTGCTTCCTTAATGATATTTTATTTTGTGTTAGGGGTTGGCTTAATTGACTTGATATTCTAACACATATAATACAGTTTGAGGATAACTTGGCTTGTTATTTATTTTGATAGTTTTAATTTTTGAACTATTTCAGTTGTAACAAATTATGCTTCCTTTAAATGCAAATTCTATTGCTCGGAAATAAATTGTTGAAGGGGAAATTTTGCTTTCCCATATATCAATTTCTGTTACTTTATTAGCTGATGGCTGTAAGCCGGTATAATCGTTTGTCATTTACGATGGAATGAAGGATACTATAAATAAATTAGCACATGATGATGAATTTTCAGCATTACTTTGCTTGAGCTATTTTTCAGCAGAAGTTGCAGCACATTCCCATTTAGAACTTAAAGTGATATTTCCATTTCCAAGTTTTTTCTTACAAGATCAGCATCAAGGGTATTTAATAATCGTTCAGCATGTTTAAAAAGATCTTTCAATTTTATTTCTGATGAAGCTGAAGTGACAATAATAGCAGTGGGTACAGGTAGGCACTTTTGACAGGCACCAAATCTCTCCTGCTTCCACAATTCTTTGCACTGATTTTTAGTCAATTTAAAATCTAAAAATAGTGCAAGTGGTTCTTCAGGAGAAAATTTCTTATCTTAAACTGGTGTAGGACTATTTTTTTAAATCCTTCTTGTGTGCCTGGGGCTTATTTTTGTTTTTGATTACTAAAATTTTTTTTTATTTTGTGCTGGGTAAATTTGGTACAAAAACGATTTGCATGCAACTAACGCATCCCTGCGACCACCCAAATCTTAAAAGCTTTTGAACTGTACTCAACAGACCATTAGTAACGAGCATCTTTACTGGAAGGTATGTTAGGAGTATGTCATTTATCGATGAAACAAATTTTGTTTGCTTGTTAATTTATATGAAACGGACATGATAAAGATGCACATCAAGAGCAATCAATTAAAATTAAAAATATGAGACTTCAAAAAATTACTGTACAAATTCAATAGAAAGTCTCGTCAATAAAATACCTCGTCATCCTCATCACCATTTATTCTATGCCATTTTAATATAATTCTATTATTTCAATAATTTCTTTTCTTATTGGATTTAAATTTAATTTAATATTTTTATCTTGGAAACCATTTCGAAAAGTTATAAATCAAAGATTTTATCTCTAGAAATACAAAGTCTAACAATTAATGAAACATCTTAATGATGATGTTTTCATTGTTGCTTCGGAAAAAGTAAAAAAGAAAGAGAAAGATAAAGTTGCAAAAGGAGCAAAGAATTGGAAAAGAAAAATTAATATAAATTCTTTGCATGTGGCATATAAGGTCACGTATTTCACACTGTTTAGCCACAAAAATTACAATATAATTCCTAACGATTTCATCTTCTTGCATCAATGGAATCTCAAACAATAAAACACTTAAAGCTTGAACCCGAAATGCATTAACAAAAATATAAACAAACGCTTCATTTCATATATCTGGTGAACAAAAACGACAAAAAAAATTAAAACTTGTCATCTGTAGGACTTGTGGAGAATTTTTAATAAGAAAGACTGTCTGTGGCTGAAGGTTTTTATCTGTTTTAGTTTTCTCCAAAATCTAAAGAAAAAAGTTATAACGTTACAACTTAAAGACTATACACGAAATAAGTTTTCTTTTTGATTTATGTAAGAGCATATTGAAAAATATTGCTGGCATATATCTATACTGCTCGTAAATACAGTGATAAACTATAATAGTTGTGGGCTTGTTATTCGGGCGAAAATATATTTAATGACATTTAAATTAATGATTTTAGCAGCCAATTGAAAACTCCGAAACGAGAAAGTGCTACAAAATGTTTGATGTGGCACTTGAATTGTTTGGCAGTCTCCTGACATTTGCTTGAAGAGCAATTTGTTTTTATTTGTACCGATGGACGCTTAGAAAATTGAACGGTAGCTTGGTCATAATATTGTAGATTTGCAAAGGTTTTACCGAGGTGGTACAAAGTTTCAGAATACCAAAAAAAGGTGTGCGATCACGACTAAAGGAGATAAAAATGCCAGTCTCTGAAAACGCACTAGCCAAAAAATATGTTAAAGGCATGAACAATTGCTACTCAATTAGGCTCAGCCCTAAACACCCAAATCCACAGATGAAGAAACCTATAAGCAAAAGAAAACTACAAAAGATGGAAATCCACACATTTGATTAATTAATAAATGGATGTCACTACTTCAGAAGGTCATACGTACTGGGACTAGTAAGTCCAAGCCGATCTATTTAAAGAAAAAAAATATAGTCATACAAAAAACATCACGCAGTCTCTATGGGGACACGCTTTAATTTTTTTTATATATATGCCATTGTAGCTCTACATACTATATACGGCTTAACATACAGCGCCTCTTTCGTCAAAGCCATGATATTTATGGAAATATCCTTTAATTTTTAAATCAATTGGTCCGATTTATTTTTCTAGCGTACGCATTTTTGAATAAGCCGTGCAAATTTTATGGTTGCCTACTTGTAATAATTTTCTTAAAAATATTTCAGACTCGTTCGATAACATGCTTAACGAACTAACCAATTTCAAATATTTTTATTACATTTTTTGCACCAGTTGGCAAACTTTAGGTGCAAAATATTTTATTAGTCAAATATAAAAAGCAAATTCAGTAAATTGTTTTCGTTCACCGCCTTTATTGTCCTTTTTGCAAATTTTTTGTGCGTGCGGTAGAATTCAAAAGGTCTTCAGGTGGCTTGGTTATGAAGTTGATGAAGACTCAAATGATGATGATTCTTTAACAAAATATATATTTTTCTTTGGAAATCTAAGCAGACTTTAAACTCATTCTTTTCTTTGTAAATAATATTTTTTATAAAATATTTAAGTTTGATTGTTTTTCCTTTTGGTGTTAAAATGAACAAATATTTTTTTATGCAAGTGATAATAAAAAATATCTTAAGCATTATTATGATATTTTTAATAATCAGAGTAAAATTTAGAATAAATTATAAAACAAAAAATATAGATCCAAGTCATTAATAAGGACAACATTTTCAATTAAATCAGGGGCTCTCCAGCAGCTCCAATTATAGCTGATATTGTGATGGAGGAATTACTAAATTCATGTGTTAGTAAAATGCATATTAAATCGATGATTATCACGAAATATGTAGATGATTTATTTTGTATAACTTCGGAAGATGCAGTGGATGATATTTTGTCAGAATTGAATAGTTCTCATTCGGATATTAAATTTACCATTGAAAGAGAGTTAGAATCTAAATTTCCATATTAAGATATATTGATAATAAGAAAGGAAAATAAGTTAGTGTTTGATTGGTATAAGAAACCAACATCTTCTGGAAGAATTAATAATTTTAATTATTCCAAACATCCAAGAAAAATGATAATAATAACACGGTGAAAAATATGATAGACAGAATATTGATTATAAGTGATAGAGAATTTCGTTTGAAGAATAAGGGCACAATAAGAGATATACTTAATGACAATGATTTTCCAATAGAATTAACTAACCGATTAATTAGACGGTATGGTAATCATAGGCATAATTTAGGAAATACTACGGCAGAACCAAGAATTTATAAATCATTAACTTATGTTCCTGGAATATCAGATAGATTAAGAAAGTCTAAAACATATGACACTGATAGATATAAAATTGCACACAAAACATATAACACATTAAATAGATTATTTAGCAATATGAAGGATAAAATAGGAAAAATGGAAATATCTAATGTAGTATACAGGATATCATGTGGAGGAAATGACCAGGTGAACTGTGACAAAGTTTATATTGGGACAACAAAGAATAAACTTAAAACAAGATTAGCTGGTCATATATGTGACCAAATATATAGGAATATTTCAACACAGAAGACATCTTTACCTTCACATTGTAAGAAATATAATCTTTAACCAAAGTTTAAAGAAGCATCAATATTAGATATAGAAAAAAACTCTATAAGAGACGTTATATGTTAGAAATGTCAGAAATTGTTCATGTACCAAATGTAAGGAGAATAAATTTCAAAACAAACACAAACAATTTAGCGCAGAATTATAGGTATTTAATTCAAAAGACACAAAATTTGTTATAATTATTTCATAAGAAAGAATTTGTTATTTAATTTCCATTTCCTTAAATATTTGAAATTTTAATTTTGTATGTATGTATGTATGAAGAAAATTATTTTATTTGTTTTTTGTCAATTGTTTTAAAAAAAATTTTTTCTATTCAAATTGTTATCATTTTTGTTTTTATAAAAATTAATTTCCTGAAGAAGCTTTCAAAGGGATAGCGAAATATTGAAAATATACGTGATAAATTTATTTAAAAAAACAATTATTAAGATTAATACTTATTTATTTAAGAAATAAAAGGTCGAATAAAAATAATAAATATTTGTTATAATTTTCGAATAACGTTTTAAAAATCATGTTTTATGGGGACACCCTATAATCTTTTTATATTTGCTGTTATAGTGCTACGTACTATATTTGCCTTAACAGATAACGCCACTTTCGTCAAAGCTATGATACCTATTGAAAAACCCTTTCAAATTTATTGTACTAATTTATTTTTATAGCGGAAACATTTTTTAATAATCTGTGCAAATTTTAAATGTTTGCCTGCTACTTTTAAAGCAATATAAAACATTTTAGGGTCACCCTATTTTATTTAAAATTTTTAAATTTTTTATACTTCGTTTTATAGCGGAAATATTTAAAGTTTTACCTATTGAGGTTTAAAAACATTTCCATGTCGAGTAATTTTTTGAGTGCATCAATAAGCCCGCGATTTTGTTAATTATTTGCCTCATAATTCAAATGGCTGAACCTGTCAACGGCTAACTGTCAGTTGACTCCTGACTAAATTTCAGAAAACTTTGCCATTTAGCTTGTGTTTGGCATTCGTTGATAGCTGACTAAATTGCTTTTTGAGAAGAAACTTGAAAAAGTAAATTTCATGGTATTTTTTTTAAAAAGAAGTAGCACTTTAGGCGACAATGCCTATTTAGTCAAGTACCGTGCTACATTCTTTAGGAAAGGGATAGAGAAGAGATGAAACAGGTGGTGAAAGTAGAAGGATAGTCGGAACTACTAACTACCGTCTAAGACAGCACAGCGACCACTGACTATGCCTTCATCGCTGAGCAGCCCAACCGACAGTCAATTTTTATTTTTGTAGTGAAAAAAACCAAGGTCGTTATTGGGAATTAAACCCAAAACCCACATACTGACAAACTAGTACATTACCTACTAGCCTACAGGGGCATGGTGGTATTGCGTGGTTTCTGTTGTGTTTAAGTGAATCTACGGCTATGAACGGCGCAAAAAACTCGTCCATATGGGCTGGACTCGTAAATATTTACACTCGTAAATATCCCCAATTTCAAAGTAAAGTTTCGACGATTTTTAGTTTTTTACTTAAAGCCATTTTGCATTTTTAAAAGTGACCCAAAATGGAAAGTGACAATTTTTTGAAAACTATCAAAAGAAAGAAAACATTAAGTAGTTGCCAGCTATATTAAATATGTTAGAACGCTATTGAAAAAATATTTCCAAAAACTGACTTTACAATAATTATAGAATTAAAAAATTGGCACTTTTTTTTATAAAAATAATTTTCTAAATTATTAAGTCGAGTGATATGTAGAGTACCAAATAATCAAGAACTTTTCACAATTATTCTGTTTGGGGCATCATCAACATCGTGGTCAATTTTATGGCAACACCACATTAAGACAAAGTGAACACGGTAACAGCACTAATTTTGTATTCAATTAGAGGTTAACCACGATATTGTTTGTTTATGGATAATTTTAATAAAACAGAATACACATATCTTATATTTAAATCAGCTGATTTGTTTATAATTTATAATTGAAAGAAAAAAGAAGTCTAATGAGGGAGCAAGCAGACATCTTTAAATTGCCTGATGAAAAGTAAGCATTTAATTCATCTTTGGATTTGCAAGATTACTATGTATTTATGCATTTTTCTAAAAAGTTGTGAAAGTTACTTTAGAATCAGTAAAATTGACTTTAAACATGTAATGGAAACAATAGCAACAATAGCATTTGCAAAGCGGACTCAGGTTAACAGGCATTTCATAACAATTTAAGGTGGCAGCTGCATTAAGGTTTTTAGCTCAGGAATCCTAATAAATGAGTGTAGATATTGAAATCAACTTGGGTTTATATTAGTCAGTTGTGTTAATGGTTCTTTGTGAAATACTAAATTTCATGAAAATGAAAGCTTGTCCATTGTGGATAAAGTTTGAAATAAAAAATTTTGAAGGTAAGGAAACCAAAATAAAATTTATTTTCCAGGCGTTATTGGGCGTGTGATTGGAAAACTGTACCTACTTTCTTAACTTTTTACTTTCTCTACTTTCATCGGAAAGGATATTATAGCTTAATTAGTATGATTGTAAGTTTGTTCTATGCATTCGTTATAATTTAAATAAATCAACTTTTAAAATCATTATAGATTTGTGATCACAAAATGCCGATACGATTTTTTGATGCCCGATACGCAAGTTCTTTCTACGATTCCCTTATCGGAAACGTTACTGTAGCCAAAAGAATATTAAAAGAACGGTGTTAGTTAGATGTTGTTCCAAAATTTCGCCTTCAGTAAGCTTGCATTCTGCTAAAACTTGAGTCTCGCCATACCTGCAAGGAAAATATTAAATAAAAAACAGTTTTTTATAAGACGCTATCACAATACCTCTTGACAACCTTCACCTGATCCAAAGTGGGCTTAGCTGTATTGAGATACTCTTCCAGTGTTCCTTAAAATTATTCGGAACAGTGCACCTACCATATGCCCTTGTAAGTGGGGGATTTTTTCCAATTTTCAACTAATATTTCGAATTAGCTGGGATTTGTTGTTTTAATTTGCACGTTTTCCATTTTCTTAAATTTTCTATTCAACTCTAAAATGAAGCAACTTCAACATCAAAACTCAGACAAACTCAGAGTCAATTAAAATATATGGCAAAGTCACATTTTTTTACAAAATACGAAACATAAGTTGACAGTTTTTTTTCTTTTTAAAAGAGAAGTAGCACTTCAGGCAACAATGCCTATTTAGTCAAGTACTGTGCTACATTCTTTAGGAAAGGGATAGAGAAGAGATGAAACAGGTGGTGAAAGTAGAAGGATAGTCGGAAATTAACTGCCGTATAAAGACAGCACAGTAACCAGTGAATATGCCTTCATCGCTGAGCAGCCCCACCGACAGTCAATTTTAAATTTTTGTTGGGGGAAAAAGAACCAAGGTTTTCGTTGGGAATCGAACCCACGACCTCCATACTGACAAGCTAGTCTACAGGGGCACCTACATAACATAACATAAGTTGACAGTTATCGATTAATGACAATATTGACAACGTCAATATCGCTTTACAAAAAACGATAAAAAAGGCGTCGTTTTGTGTTGACGACTCCAAACAGAAAAATAGTTTTGTTGTTTAAACTATAAAAACAATGATTTACGATTCAAATGGCTAACCCCTGTTTAAGCAAAAAATATTTTAAAATGCAGCATAATTATATTTAGCATAAATATATTTTAAACAGACAAAGAGCTGTTAATTAAAATGTATCTATCTAAAATAAGAATTTATTACATTATAAGAAAGCTTTCACTTAAAACCCAACACAGATATGCTTTTCTGTAGTTTTGCAAATACTTATTGATTTAATCTCGTAGCATGTGCATTTTTCATGTGAGCACTATAATATATGACGCTTTTCTTTGCAGCGTGTTCTAATTTAATGTGATAATAGCATATTTATTTCTGGCAAGATCTTATGCCATTTGCACAATACATAATCCTTATACAAGACGCTGATTTTGACTTACATATGTATGAAACTGTATATGAAATGCAGAAATGGAATACCATATAGCACACATGTAGTTGTAAAAAAATTGTTGTACTCTTTAAAATGTCAGGATTGTAAGAGAAAGCTTCTAAGATCGGCCTCTAAAGTCGGTCAAAAGTTTTTGCAATTTTTTTTAATATAGCATTTTTTTTTAAAAGGTAATTAATAAAAATCGGTCAAATTTGTCAAAAGTCGAAGAAAAATCGGCAAGTATTTTTAAAACAAAAAAAAAATATATGATTATTAAATACACGTACAAGATTACTTCATACTTAAAAAATAACATAAATTTAAATCAGTTTAATATTGTTACGAAGATGATTTATTAAGTTTTACACTGTGCATTTTACAAACTGCGCAATTTTCTAAGAAATCTTATACTATGTGTATAAGACATGTTTATAAAAATTCTACCAAAATAAGATAAACAATAATAAAAAATTAAAACAATTAACACAGAACAAAATTCCTTTGTATCACATTTTGTTGTTGTTATGTTATTAATTCAATGTATAGGTACCTGTAGGTCTGTGTATATTTTTTCGTTTGTTTTTATGCTGATAAAGTTTCTTCCGGGAATTTATTTTAAGATAGTTGTTGTTGTCGAGTATACATAAGTTTTCTTAGAAAACTATGCAGTTAGTAAACAGCATATTTAAATGTTGTTGCTTTGCGTATATAAAATTTCTACGCAGTTTGTAACTAGAAATTTGTTGTTGTCTTGTGTGCATACGTTCTCTTAGCAAGCCACGCAGTTAATAAACATCATACCCAGTTGTTTATTTTATTACTTAATTATTTTCTTCTAAAATTTATGCAAAACGGATCCGTAATAATATTTTACTAACAACAATTGCCGTTATTTCTCATAACATCATTTAAAGTGTGTGTAGGGAAAATTTGGATTATTCACTGATTGTTTCTATGTTTTTAAATTCGCTTTAAATTTGCCTTTAGTTTTGCCTTAAGAAAATGGCAAAAAAATATTTTGTGCATTTAAAAGAAAAAATTATGGGCGATTTTAATAATGGTGAATCCGTAACGTCCATAGCAACAATATTTGGTGTTAATCACAATGTTATAACCAAAAATAAGCGAATGATGTCACTACACAATAATACGTCATGTTTAAAAAGGGTCCATTCATATCGTCAAAGTCAATTGCCGCACAATTATCACAAAACGTTTCTCCAGAACCATTAAAAGACAGTCTATAGAAGGTAGGGCTAAAAATCTAATAAAGTGCAAACCAGTCTTTTATTTCACGTAAAAGTAGGAACACCTTAATTGGACCACCACATAGTGGAAATCTATACCGGTGAATCGAAGTTTATTTTAAAGGTTAAGAATATGATTAGTTAGAAGAACCGAAAGACAACGTACCTATTAATTTATATTTGTAGAACATGTTCTTGGGATGTTTCAGGATATGGTATAGGCCATAAATATGTGAAAGAGTAGTTAGTTGGCAACAAAAGAATGTTTTGATGTTTAAAAATGACCGGTACAATCACCGGATCTCAATCCCATGGAAAAATTTTAAGAAAATTGTAGATCGAAAAGTAGAGCGCGATAACTGTAAAAATATAGATGAGCTCTCAAAAAACGCGGCCGAAACTGCTTGTAATTTCGTGATATGATTTACATCAGTGCCTGGCCGTGAGCCTTAATCAGATGGTGGTCAGACCACTGCGAGTGAAAAGCAGCACCACTCACGCCCTAGGAGTCCGAAGTCTAATTCTAGCAACAGGTCCTTCCTAGTAGCAATTTCGATGATTCCAGAGCAGGGCTGCAAACCACCACTCCTTGATGAAGAGCTGGAGACTATCCAACTCCTGTCCAGAACACATGTCTAGCATGCTCACTGGATCTAGGATCATTCCACCAGGTAGGTGTTATTAAAAGTGAAATGATTCTGGCCACCATATAAAACTGACCTGTTATAGGGCCGTAAAACCACAACCACCACGATACTCCCGAAGGGCCAACCTCAATAATCAGTCAGAGAAACAGCTAAATGCCTAAAGATACAAATAGCGGAAACTCTGCAAGCTACTGATTCCCGTGGAAATAACGTGGAGCTTCTAGTTGTACCCCTGCTGACTTCAGGGGACTGGGCTCCCTTATACCCCCAGTTGCACAGGTCTAGATAGTCGAAGTTCTATAAAGACCGATAAATGTGCCCCCGGGGGGGAACTGTTTGATATAATTTCTGCAAAGGTATTAATCAATTTAATTGATTCAATGCATCGAAGATAAACTGTGAAGATATGTAAAGTCGCTAGTCTACACCACTTAGATAACAACATTTGCCGCATTTTTGCCGATATACGGCCACAAGTGTTAGAAAAGTCGTCAAAAATTGGATCTTAAGCTAAGACTACGTCCAAGTCAGCCGCAGAGGTCATATGTCAGAAGATTATCTTTCGAATAAAGTTAATTTTATGTCAATTTAAAAAATTCATCTTTGTTTAATTTTATTTGAAAATTCTAAAACCTGTATAAAAAAACACCCTATAAGAGATAAGGTAAAGTTATTGATCATAACACAATATAAACGTTATAATTCAAATGTGTCATTTCAGCGTTTAAGCTAAATGATTAAAAACGCTACGCTTGACGAGTTGATTTAAATTGGACTGTTATTACAAATTGAATTAAGTGTTGCCAGACCTTTTAAAACGATATTACATGTAAAACGCTTTTTTTTCCTTATCGTTTATAATATTCTTTGCGACATTTTGTTCCTTCGAAATTGGAGAAACTAATGGATTTGATGAAAAAAGCATGTGTTGCCGATCAGCTTGTCAACTGACAGTTTAGGATAAGTTTGGCGCCTTTGCTAGGAATGCTGGCTAAATTTGTTTAACGAAGAAAGGTGAATTTTTAAAGAAAGAATTCTAGTCCAGATATTAAGCAGCCTTTACCACGAAAATTACTTAAGAATTTGATCTCTAGTCTGGGGTCTTTGGATACGTTAAGCATTATTGCAGGATACTGCAAAAGAAGTTAACTATTATGAGTCGATGACCTGAAATTTTCTAGATCAGAATCAAAATCAGTTTAGTAAGATGGATGATAAGTAGGATGTTAATAGTTTAAGTAGAACTTTTTGTTTATCACCGAAAATCTAATAACAGTTTAAAAGGAATCGAATAAAATAGTGGTTCCGAGAGACTGTAGTTTGGCAGGGTCATGGGCTCGAGAATGAGCGATTTTTTGTAGCCCAAAATGGCTAATGTTGTTTTGGTTGAACCTATTTGTGACCCAATATTAAAATTATTAATATTAAGCATTTAATATTAGGGTGGGTCGATCTACGTTTAGTCTCGTAATGAAACGGCGCAAAAACTTGTCAAAACACAGAACAGCATCAAACAGCACGAAATTAATTTTTTTCAATTTTAATCTCAAACTGCAAGCTACTATATCAACGACTGCCACCCCCCGGGGTACATTTATCGGTCTTTATAGATAACTTATAACTATATCTAGACCTGTGCTGCTGGGGGTATAAGGAAGCCCAGTCCCCTGAAGGCAAGCAGGGATTTGCATTTTTTATGAATTAAAAAAAAGTTAACTTTTTAGGCAAAAAATATTTTTTTTTCTTCATACATTTATTTATAACTTCGAAACTGTTGCTTATGTAGCGAAACGTTGTATAAACAGATGAAAGTACTTGCAATTCTTGATTTTTTTAAATTTATTTAAGTAAAATCCGACTAGTGGTTTTTGAGTTATGTTAAACAAAAAGGCCTGATCAGAATTGAATCGCGAATCTAATGCAAAATTGGCTAATATTGCAGGTCCAAATGTTTGGAGAAAAGAGAAATTTTTTTATATGTTCATAAAAATAAACAAACAAAAAAAAACTTAAGTCTCTGCAGAGTTTATTTTTTCAATTTTAGTATACTGAAATATCCTACTTTAAATAAAAAATAAAAACATTAGCTCACATAATAAAATAATACTCGTTTTGAAATTCTCAGGTTTAAATTAAGTTGGTTCAGTAAAACATACAAGTACTGAGCACTGAGACGGCTATAAAAAAAACTAACAGTCAGATCGGAGTAATTCTCTTTGATTTAATTATATCATTTAGTCTAAAATTTCGAAATATCGTTGCATATTACATGAAGAGTATGTTGACAATTTGACTTTTTCCGCGAAATCCCCAGTGTGCATTGTCTTGCGGAAAACAATGGCCATTGATGTCAAGATTAGCCTAATTTTCAAAAACTATTGATCAATGATACCGCCTGATCACAATTGACGATACGCTCACATTCTTTGGATGCAATGATTTTTCATGAACTATTTGTGGATTTTGTCAACCCTATATGCAATAGTTTTGCTTATTTACATAATCGCTTAATTGAAAATAAGCCTCCATCAATAATGATATTTTTGCTGAAAAATACGTTGTTTTCGTTCAGTTTTTAAAACAGTCAATTCACCAACATTTGACAAAAAACACTGATTGTTCGGCTATAATTCTTAACTGAGTTGAACTTTATAAGCATGAAAATAGAGATATTTTTGCAAAATCTTACGCAAAGTGTCTCAAATGGTGGCTAATTGTTACAAACGGCAGCGAAATGATATTCCAGGCACATTCTTAGCACTTTGCTGCACACCGGCTATATTACCTTCACTGTGGCCACTATGAACGCATTGTTTTGGTCTGTTCTGAGCAACAATAACATGACCCTCGCATTTAGCTATTAAATAAGTTACAGTGGTCTCAGAAGGAGTCTGATTACGAGGAAAATCTCTTTGAATTTAACGAAATGAAACAGTGAAATTATCACCATTTAGACAGTAAATTTTTACAACTAAAATTCTTTGCTGAAAAGTGTAATATCCATGCTTAAAATTTTCCAATTTTTTACTAAATAAATGCCAAAAAAAGTAACAACTCAAATCTTGACATTTAGTCTTTTGACAGAAAAATTACTTTTTAACCTCAAATTTGCCGACCCGTTATAATACCACAGAATAAATATCAGTAAAAAATTCCCGGATTATTATAATGATATAAAAATTAGTGTAATAAATTGTTTTTAACATACGATAATTATCTTTATATGTCCTTAACAAATGTATTGCTCACTAAAGCTTATTGTACATAATAGACAATTATTTTATAAATCGTCAAAAACTCAGCACTGCTGTCAAATTTTACGCCAAATAAGCTGAAAATTGAAATATTTGGCGAAAATGCATATCTGCATACGTCTCTAAGAAAAATAAACGAATGTTTCATCATTATCATTTTGAAAAACATAAAGGAATAGACGAACAAAACACCTTAGAGTTTGTCTAGAAAATATATCATTAATTTTTAATTTTTATTATATTAAAGTATTCAAGACATCAATTAATTTGATATGAAATATTTTTTGAAGTCCCTTTCAAGATTCTCTGTTTTAAAATTTAATATAAAATTAAAATATTCATTGCATTTGCATTTAGTTTTCAATTGTATAAAAAGGAAAACTCATAAATTATATGTTATTCAAGTCATTAATTCAGTGATTTATGCAACATAACTTATCACATAATGAGATTATATAACTATAACATATTTAAATACATACGAATATACATATATGTGCTGGTACATATGCTTGGGTAAACATATTTGTTAAGTATCATATTTATTATTAAATAAATATTTATTACTTGAAAGGGCTGTTCAAATCTGCACTTTCAATTTTAATGAAGAAAAAATTTTTGGAGAAAAAGGCAGGATTTAATTTTTCGATAATAGATACTTGGTGTTATTGTAAACTAGACTAGAATTTCTCGAGTTAAGAGTAAATAGCCATGTGGCAGTACTGTGATGAAAATTTTAATCATTACTTTTTTTGTTTGTTTGTTTGTTTAGGGTTAATCTGAACACTCTTCAATGCTGTCGCTACTGGAAACTGAGTTTTGCTTGTAATAGGTTTCTTAATTAAATAAAAATATACATATAACATCTTACACAGCTATTTAAAATGACACTAAAATTTGAAGGTTGTAATTGGACTTCATTTAAATTCGTATGTTGGTGTTACGGAAACCAAAATTTTCAATGATTTCATTAAAAATAATACAAACTATTAACACGTATCAATTAAATAGACTTAATCGTCATTTTTTATTTTCATAGTTTTATTTGGATTGATGGTTTTTGATCCAAGATATAATATTTTGATATTATCTTAATTGGTGTTGTTTTTTGTTATCCTTATTTTGTGATTTGGTTCCTATTAATTTTTCTTATCAGAAACATTTTTTACTTCAATTCAATTCTTATAAAAAATCGTCCTTTTTTTGTGAATATAAATTTTGTTTCTTCTAATAATGTCCGTGTAATAGACAACGGATATAAATAATTTTGTATACTTTTCTTTTTAGCTTCTTTTCAATTCTGTGTCTCTGTTCTGTAACTAAAGTAAACACTTTTTTTTATAAAACGAGTATAGTCATCCTGGTTTACACAACGTGCACTATGCATGTTTCATGATCAACTCTTGGTGCCCCTGTAGGCTAGTAGGTAGTGTACTAGCTTGTCAGTATGGGGGTTGTGGGTTCGATTCCCAACGACCACCTTGGTTTTTTTCACTACAAAATTAAAAATTGACTGTCGGTGGAGCTGCTCAGCGATGAAGGCATAGTCATTGGTCGCTGTTGCTGTCTTTATACGGCAGTTAATTTCCGACTATCCTTCTACTTTCACCACCTGTTTCATCTCTTTTCTATCCTTGTCCTAAAAAATGTAGCACGCTACTTGACTAAATAAGCATTGTTGCCTTTTAAAAAAAAACTCTACTCCATACTCTGTGAACAAACATAATTTTTATATGTGAAATTTAGGAGGCTTTGCGTAAAAGCCTTTGAATATGACACCAGAAAATTACAATAAATTTGTTTTTTAACTACAACATTTCTCAACAAGAAATTTGTTTTCTAAAACAAAATAAAACAACAAATTTTGATTAAAATTTTTATTGCATTACGAAGAGAACGACTCGGCAATTATGAATGAAAAATGATAAATGGCAAATGTCCATCATCACGACCACGCTGACAGATGTCGAATCTTTCATTAAATTTTTTAATCACTTTTTGGCAAAATGGCAATACTATTTCGTTAATCACATCATGGATTTTGAGTTTTAAAGCTCAAATCGATTCGATTGGCTTCGTATAGATCCTGTCTTTAATATAGCACCACAAAAAAATTAGTTCAGTGGTGTTAAATCACACGATCCGGCTGGATCGTAATTTTGACTAATATAGCCCTATCTTGTAACCTGCTATAAGACGCTTAAGTAGACGCTTAAAGTATGCATAGATCATGTATTTTTTATATTCTCTATAATGGCAGTATAAAAAAATAAAATTTATAGAGTGTTTCCAAAGATACTTGACACTTAAATTTTTTAATAAAAAAATAGAATTTACAAATAGTGGGTTTTTAAATTAAGATGTGTCACTTTAATATGTTAGATAAAAACTAACTTAAACAATTTGCCGTATTATAACAATTTATTTTGTTTAATTTAACCTAATTTTTGTCAAATTGGTAATGAAGTTAGAATAGATGTACAGCAAAAATTGAATTTAAAATTTTTTTTTTTAATTATTTTTTTTCACAAACAAATCTAAAAAGTTTTCTAATTTTATCAAACCCTATTTTTTCTATAATTCTACACTACATTTTTTGGTATTTAGATACATTTTTGGTTCAGTGTATAACTGGGTTCTTAGCCTTAATCATATGAATGTTATAAGTTAAGAAAAAGTAAAAACCTGTAGAATGTATTTGTTTCAATTCACCGTTTTGCAAAAGTTTTTCAATAATTTATCATGGGATTTTTAAAATATATACTTTGAGTCATTATTTCCAAAAGACAACAGCATTAACAACAATAATACTTACCTCGCAATAAATAAATCAAAGAGTTCTAATGTTTTGACAGGTTATTTTGTGTAGTTTTATTTATTATTTTAAATCACTAGAAAATGTTGGCAAAATAAAAACGAAAAAAAAGTCGGTCGATAAACTTTAAGAGTGTTTATGATTGTTTTTGTTATTTTTATATTTTCCGATTTATTTTTGTTTTATTAAGTCCTTAAGTGTGATTTATTAAGCCATTTATTAGTAGATTATAATTATTAAAGATATTTTGTGTTGTTTGGTAATTTCCAAAAATATTTATGAAAAAGTTATAATTAATGGAAAGCCATAAAGAAGTAAAAGGTTACCTTTGTATTTAATTACTAAACTGGTGTTGCCGTTAATGGGAACCATTGTTTGCCCCTGTGGTACATTTAATAAAAATATTTAGTTGACCGAAAATGACTTAAAGGCAACTTGTTAAAGAATAGTTACCTCAAGCCACTTGTTTACAGTTACGGTAGTGCACCTTAAGTAGAATAAACAAGTATACCTTCAACTCTATCGTAATCAGTTCATAAAAATTTAGTTTTTAATGCTGATTGTTTATAGCCTGTTTCCACGACAGTTTGAATCTTATGCTTCGCTCTCTGAAGCAAGTTTATGAATCATGCTGTTTACACGACTCATTTATCTGCTTCGATTTGACAGTTAACAGAAAAACATAACTTGAAAAACAAAATTTTTGAAATGGAGAAAAAAAGTAAGTTAAAATTAGTTGGGTTTTAGAATAAATACATATGTATTTACATATTTATTTTCAGCAACAAGAAAAAGTGCGAGCGCTTTTGGATATATGGGCAGAAAAGATGCCCCAGTTGCGTGGCTACCGTAAAAACAGCCATATTCATAGGGAAATGGCTGCGGAGTTGGCAGTACATGACGTGCAGATACCGGTAAGTATGTTAAAATTTATATTTATACACATGTGTTGGCCGTATATAAATACACTTTTCATATTTACAGGAAAGAAAAGCTGAAAATAGGTTCAACCGGTGGTTCTCCCTTAGAGTGGGAACTCTACAAGAATATGGAACTTTTGTTGGCTCCATTTAAAAGTTACCATCCGGAAGATTTAGTTTCCGACAGTATAAATGGTAAGCAACAAGCATAGATTTTAAATAATAACACTCATATTAAAAACATTAGTAATTATTTATTTATATTTAAGATATTTCATCAAATATTGAAGCACAATTAGTGCCGTCACCATCCTCATCACCCAGTGTACCTCCACCGCCATCGCCATCACTATCCATGCCAGCCACACCACCACCGCCTACAGATTGTATGTCTGCAAGTAAAAAAAAATAGTAGTCAAAAATTATTAAAAGATATTCAAACGAATGTGAATAAAATGCAAGAAGATATGGCATCTACATCAAAAGAAATGCTGAAAATTGAAGAGGAAAAGAAAGAAATTTTAAAATCTTTTGTTGCGAGTGAGATCGAATTTCAAAATAAGTTGCTAAACTTATTACAAAAGCCATAGTTTTTAATTTCTTTGTTTTTACATGTTATTTTTGTTTGCTATGGATTTCTTAATTTCTTTTTTTTTACATGTTATTGAAAATAAAATATTTAAAATAAAATAATACTTACACAAATACTCAGATATTGCCCGTCTTATATTTTCTGGATTATCTGTATGGTCCGTTAACGTTGTTAAAAATTCTGGATACAACCGGTTTATTTCCACTGCTTCTAAGGCCTGCAACCAATTTTCATTTATTTTATTACTGTTTTCATTAGAAAATTGTGTAGGACACAGCATGATAAATAATGACTTTCGCATTTCTTATGGCATTGTCAATGCCTTTTCCAAGACGTCTAAGCCGTGCTTTTAAGTGTCCAAAAGCATTTTCAACCACTCGACGTGATCTGGCCAATGAATAGTTAAAACACTTTTGTTGGTAACTTTGTGACACTTCAAAAGCATATAGCTTCATAAGTTTTTCGCTTAATCGAAACGCTGAATCACCGATTACATGAATTGGAACATCTACTCCGGATTATATTTTTTTCAAATCCTGCAAAATATCGCATCGATCCAACTGTTGCTTTAGAGAAGACTCTTGGTATATTTGCGAATCATTGCAACGTCCTGGGCTACCACAGCTTACATAAATAAAACGGCATCTAGATTAGAAAATGTATATAAATTTACTTAAACATAAATTTCAATTTAATTACACATTTATACCTTGCATCGACCAATGCTAAAAGCACAGTTGAATACCACCCTTTATAATTATAATAATCCGTAGCCTCCTCACAACCTGGATGAATCTCGATGTGGCAACCGTCTATAAATAAAAGACTTGTAAAACGTAAACGACTAAATGTTGATACAAATTCTTCGACAAGATCATGAACTTTTTCTCATTTTAAAGGAAAATTATTAATAAATAATGGAGATAGAACACTCCATACTTCATTACAAAAGCTCAACAGAATTTTGCATACTGTTGCTTTTCCAACACCAAACAAATTACTAACTGTACGGTACTAATGTTATAAAATTAAAATAAAACAAAACACAAAACAATTATATTTTTTTCACTTTTCACTTTTAACTTTGTTTGTAATTTTTCTTTGTTTACAAAAATGTTTAATTTTGACAACTAGTGCAGATAAACTTACGATAAAAATTAGAGAAGAGAGGATTTTTCCTTAATTCGCAGCTAGATTCAATATGAATCTACCAGCTTCGCTCTCAAAATTTTGTATGGCGAAGCGGGTTGATTCGCTTATGATTGGGGTGTGAAGCAAGAATAGAGAGCAAACCAGGTACCGTGGAAACAAGCTATTAGCTTCATAAGCCGTCAATAAAACAAATCTTCTGTAATGACGATCGGCACCAGACTCTCGAGGAAATTTAAAAATTTACAATTTTCCCAGTCTACATTGAATATGCTATGTTATTAAAATAACCTCAACAAGTATTGATTTCTAAACGGGAAGGAAAATCAATTTACCGAAGCATATAATTCAAATTGTAACCTCAAGGGTAGAGACACAACTGTTTAAGCGCAGCAGCTAAAAATTAGCTCAGCCGACTCACGCATTTAACATTTTTGGACATTCGACAGATGTATTAGTTAGTTCGGTAATAGTTAGCTATTTATAGATGAGAGGAAGATTGTTAAAAATGCGATGCGACAAAATGTTGTTTCGTTGTGTTGCATCCATTCCCACTTCAATATTCTGCAATTCTTTGCTTAAGGCCCAACTATAATATACATATGCAGGCTTAAGCCAACTTAAACAACTGTGCAAATACCTAAAGGCCGTGTCAGATACAACTTTTGCTTTGCTTTGCTTCAGAGTTTCGCTGTGACATTTTAGTTAAAATGCACGTAGTTATATGAAAGGTGCCACATAAACAACTTTTGACGCAAAGCAAAGCGAAAAGTTAACCAACATTCAACTTTTTGTGTGCTTTGCGCTACAATTCGAAATCAGTTGAATTTTTTTACACAAAACAAACACTTCTAAAATTCCAAATCACTTCAATGTTTTACTTAAACGAAATACTTGTACAATTCCAAATCACTTCAATGTTTTAATTAAAAGAAACACTTCTACAATTCCAAATGTGTACCTTTTTTGTATGTAAACAAACATATTATGAGTGCTGTCAAAGTTTTCATTGTGACATACACCTTTTGATTTACGCTTTGTCTTTAAAGTTTCAAATGTCACGCAAAACAACAAAGTCGTATCTGACACGGCCTTAATAATCATATGTGGCGAACTGTAATGTACTTAACAAAACTTTTCGTCAAGTTTCGTCAAATATCAATTGCTTAAGCAAAGTAACGGAAACAGCTGATTTTGCATAGTGTTATAGATACATTAGTAAACAAATTCCAATGGAGGGTAAAAATTATTTTACCTGAATTTAATTGAAAATATACAGAGAAAAAATGGCTTATATGACAAAAGAGACGCGTTTTATTATAACGGCAATTCAGAGGAACGAGGTCCTTTAAACGTTTTATTCTCTTTTCCAATTTTTTAACCCAAAATTTGCAATAAATTTGAATTTTTGATTGTTTATAAATTCAATGATGCACACAGTTGCATTTTGTAGTACTTTTGGCCCAAATTATACATACAGCGATTTATGTGTAATTTTTCTTACTTAATTTTCCTAAAACTATTAACAAAAAAAATACAAAATATGATTATTAAACGCCTTTTAGTTAATAAATTTCATTTATTTAGAACGAAATTATTATTTTGCAAAAGTACGAATAATAATTTCTATATTCATGTAAGTACAATATAGCCACGTAAAAGTTTTCAATGATTAGCTTAAACATTTGAAAGACTTTCCGTCCAAATTTTGCCATTAGCTTAAGCCAGATTATGCATATTATAGTTGGACCTTTAGTGCTTTTCGCCAGTGTTTTGGTGGTATCCGAACTCATAATGTCTCACTTTAGAAATCTGGTTCTTAAAGTTACATCAGCGACGATTAGCATGTGCCAACTGCACATGTTATTAGATCTCTCTCTCTCTCTCTCTCTCTCTCTCTCTTTCATAAAGGGCCCATCATGCTGTTCTTACTTACAGACACATTAGCCATTTTATCGTGAGAGAATAATATTGTTGCTGTAAATAAACGTAGTGAAATAATTGGGACTCTGAACGTCTAATATGTAAGACATTGCAAGAAAACTGGTATAGGAATTAAAGGTACAAGTTCATCTCATGATGTCTCATTTTTATATCGCTAATTGAGCTTTAGAAAAGTTGAAAACTGATCCTATGTTTTATCGCAAAGTTATGTTCAGCAATGCTGCTAATTTTTAGCACCCAACTAACTCACGACATACTCTACAGGGTTCAATATATCCGGAAAATACACCATTTGAAACATTTGCCATTGGACCTTATTCCTTAAAAAATGAAGAGAGATGAATGATTTCTTGTTCGAAAAGATTTATGAAATTAATCCGGATGAGATGTGGCTTTAACAAGATGATGCCAGTTACCATCGACTTATTGATATTTCAGTTTGAAGGTAAGTTGACTTCAAGAAATGGATTTTTCAATAGGTTTTTAAAGCCTACACCTGTTTATTATCAACTGTTGCGCACCTATAATCACTAGTTTCTGCTAATTAATCAACAACATTGTTTGTGTTCGTAATGACATACTCGCAATAGTGGATCATAATTGATTGTTTAGGTTTGGCTCTCTCAAGAAGAGCCGGGGTGGTTGTATGCCAAAAATGTTAATACATTTTAATACACGTTAAAAAGATTATAATTTTTATATTTCTTACTGGTTACCGATCTATTATAACGCAAAACACTATGATCAAACTCATAGTAATCTATAAGAAATACTTTTAACTTTGTTTTATTTTTATGTTTTATACTTCCTGCCATAAAGGTCATAGAAATGACATATGCATGTGTGTGTGTGTGTGTGTAAATTTCAAATGTTCGTTAAAAGATTCCTCAATTTGATTTTCAATTTTAAATTTTGGGCTTGTTATTATAGATAGAGATAATTACTTTTTAATTTCAAATGTTTATAGTTGTTGTTAAAATGGATTATATCTATTCAAAAGATAAGGGTATAAACTTTTAATTACGTCAGGCAAGATACACCCTTTAGTTGTTTATATTAAAAATTGTGGATATAATAAAAGTCATACAAGTTCATTTTTTGTTAACTTTCGATTGTCAGTCTAAAACTGATCAAACATATAGCATCACCTAAAAGCACATCCTTTAAAATCCAATTTTAGCTTTTAAAGTTTAAGTGAAATTTTATCATTATGGGGATTCTCTTTATGTTATAATTTAACATAATTATGCGTGCTATTATACTACAGAAGTATACATTTTTTATAATTTTCAAGTGTTTGAGTACAGCATTTCAAAAGATATGGCCATATAAGTTAAACTACCTCGCCTATGTAGACTCCTTTAGTATTTAATCTATATTAATTGTGCTAGATGTCCTTAAACATAAAAATTGATGATATTTTCATGAAATATTTATTATTCAAAAAATTGAAATTTATTATTGTGGGGGAAAGCATATCCTATCCATATGGCCGTTTCACTACTGTTTAAGCCAGTTTCACACTATAATTCTGAGTAATAAGATTTGTCAAAAAATTAAAATTATATCTGATTGTAGGAGTAATGTTCCCTATTACAAAGGTTTTGCTAAACTTAGCGCTATACCTAAACTTTTTGAGAAAGTTGTTACCTTGATGGGAAGTATCGTCTATATTGGTTTATACTGAGCATGATTTTAGAAGGAGGTATTTAACCGCTACTAATCTTTTGGAATTAACAACGCTAGTCAAACGAATCCCCGTTAAACGTAGAAGGAAGTGATGTTATTTAATAAGGCATTTGAAAGGATCAACCACAAATTTTCGATAAGGAAACTTGACCTTGTGGGATTCACAAACAAGACTTGGATGTATTTAGTTCCTGTTGTTATGTTAAGCTTATGGAGTTGAATCTTAAAAAGTGCAAATTCATGTGTTTCTTCCAAAAATGTCATACTAACGTCTAAAATATTTTAAACGGCTTCGAAATTGAGAAGGTGTCCCCTGTAGGCTAGTAGTAGTGTACTAGCTTGTCAGTATGGGGGTTATGGGTTCGATTCCCAACGAAGACCTTGGTTTTTTCACTACAAAAATAAAAATTGACTGTCGGTGGGGTTGCTCAGCGATGAAGGCATAGTCACTGGTCGCAGTGCTGTCTCTTACACGGCAGTTAATTTCCGACTATCCTTTTACTTTCACCACCTGTTTCATCTCTTCTCTATCCCTTTCCTAAAATAGCACGGTACTTGACTAAATAGGCATTGTTGCCTGAAGTGTTACTTCTCTTAAAAAAAATATTTTAAACGGCTTCGAAATTGAGAAACTGAATATATTTTTTAGCAGTTTATTTTTAAGCACTAGGTCATTATTTAATAAAAAATATTAAAAAAACTTAATTTTTTATTATTTTTATCAATATTTCGCCAAACCATTGGTTGCCATCATCAGGACAAACAAAAATAATGAACAAACAATTAATCAAAAATTGAAAAAAAATTTTTTTTAGATCTTGATATTTTACTGAATACTACATTCAATTTTATACAGAATATTACGTTAACCACTAACAAAGCACATACAGTTCTTGGATTTATAAAACGCTGGGCGAGGGAGTTTCGTGACCCATATGTCACAAAACATCTTTCTATTCCTCTTGTCAGACCTATTCTGAAATATGCTCAATAATCTGGGATCTAATTTATTTAGTCCATAGTAATAGCATGGAATCAAGGCCAAAAACAGTTCTTTTTATTTTGTCTTTGAAGCCTACAATGCAATCTCTTAATTCTACTATCTTGCACTAGTAGACTTGCTGTACAAAGTTAAATGTCACCTTTGTTTTAAGGCTTCAGATTTTTTGATTAGCTATATTTCGTTTGGTCTTATGCGCTATTTTAATCCACTGGCATTTAAAGTATTTAAATCAAATTAAGAATTTGTATTGAGTTTAATAAATTTTATAAGCATAATAATTTTTCTGTAGCAAGTACCGTGCTACATTCTTTAGGAAAGGGATAGAGAAGAGATGCGACAGGTGGTGAAAGTAGAAGGATAGTTACGGAAATTAACTGTCGTATAAGACAGCTCTGTGTGACCAGTGACTGTGCCTTCATCACTGAGCAGCCCCACCGACAGTCAAATTTCATTTGTAGTGAAAAAAACTAAGGTCTTTGTTGGGAATCGAACCCACAACCCCCCTACTAGCCTACAGGGGCACTTTAATGCTTAATTTTTGATTTTTCTTTAAATGTTAATGCTGTTAAGTGTCATCTAATTTTATATTTGAATAATTAAATTTAAGTTTTATGTACTACAATTATTTACTGTTTTAATATCTGTAGGGATCTTGAATCCTTAGGCTAAATATAGAAATAATAAAATAAATTATGAGAAAGTGTAAAGGTAATATGTTATTTAGGAGTGAAATAATATGGAAAGATATATGACATCCCATAATACATCATTTTAAGAATTATTTTTTCTAATAATGTTATTTTAAATTTTTTGACAATAACAACAATTACTTTCTTATAAAATCCAATGAAAATCTTAATACCCAGTGTTATAATGTGATTGTATCACATATATAGATCAGCAGTGAATTTTATCCAAAATATTGCATAGAAAATTCAAGAATTTTATATCTCAAGCCAAATTGATTAAATGAGAATTATATATAATAACAGAGCAAAAAGACAACAAAATTAAAAAAACCTTTATACAGAAACACATTAATTTATGTTTTTTATTTTCTATTTTTGGGATAGTTACATCAAGCTTGAAGGCAAATAGAAACAATCATTAAGAATGATGGAGCTGGAATAATATTTTTTTCATTTGATGTCCCCTGATAAAATAATATGCAGAATAGTTTTTGCAAAACGAAAACGAAGCAAAAGAAAAATTCCACTAAAAAGATTTTTCCAAATAAAAACTTAAATAATGGAAAAAGTTGATTTCGATATGCTGTAGATAAAAGAAAATATAATCTTTTTTTATTAACGTTAATTACACTCTGAGCGCGAGTAATTTTTTTATATCTTTGAATTTAATTTTAAGATTTTACGCAAAAGTGCTTGAGTACGCGAATACAAAAACATAAATTTTAATAATGTTGACATTAATTACTTCCATTTAACAGTTGTTTCATTTTTCCGTTTTATTTCTTTAATACTCAAGGAGCAAAAATTACAATAAATGTATTTTAAATGTTGCTTTGTTTTTATGTTTCTCCAAATAACTTAATTAACTACTCAAAACTTATTTGCTTAACATGCCAAGTGAAAAGTGAATGTTGCTTAGACCCCTTTCACACAGACAAATTTTACTTTGACAAAGTTTTTTTAATTTTCTTTTAAACTTTCTTTGGTGTTCAAACACAAAAAGTTTTCTTTTACAAATTTTGTTTTAGTCAATGTAATCTGTAATGTAATCTGTGTATAAGTACAACTGTGTATAAGCGACGAAAGAAAAACAAAGCAACTTTGCGAGTATATCAAAGTCTGTACTCTCAATCATGCTTTCTCCCTCGCTCTCACATAAAATCAAAACTTTGCAAAGTAAAATTTGTCTGTGTGAAAGGGGTCTTAATGTATCAAACTTTATTGCAGCTGTCATTTGTTGAAATCCTATAACTCTTTTGATCTGCTACTAAACAAAAATAAACTAAATATTTATCAAGAAGAGAGAGGAGAGGAGAAAATGCTAAAGTTTTTCTGTTTCACACATTATGTTTGTTTCTGCATTTAATTATTCTTGGTGTAGCCGCATTAACTAAGGTATTTACACAATATATATTGCAGTGTTGCCAGAAGCTAGAAATATCTTGAAATAAATCTTGAAAATTCAAACAACAACAGCAAAATATTTTTTACAAAAGCCAAAGACTCTAACTTTGTGTGCATGAAAAAATTAAAATTAAAAGGTTTCCCCACAGAGATGTAAAATTTAAGTATGTGGTTAAATTTTGTATACCATACTTGAAATTTAAAAAGGCCAATACATCAGCAGCTTCTAAAAGCAACAAATCTACAATAAAGGTAAACTTTAAGGTAAATGAACTACCATACAATGCTGCTTTAGACCAGTGATGGGCGAACTTTTTGGGTTTCAGGCCAATAAATTAAAAAAAATCCTGCGGCGGGCCATTAAATTAAAAAAAAAGCATAGACGGTCATTCATTAAAAAATTATGGGCTTGCTGTTCAATTAAAAGTTCGGTTTAAGCTTCTTATATATTTATTAGTTATATTACTTAATATTTTAAAACAACATAAAAATTTTATAAGAAGCGGTTTATTATGATTTTAAGATTTTCCAGATGTATGGGAAGCATGAATCTGTTTCTGACTTGACATATTTTCCTCAAAATCTGGTTCCAGCTGGGAGGATGCGACTTTTAATAAATTAAATAGACTCCCGTCTGACAATCGGTTTCTTATTGAATTTTTTTGGCATTTCATTACTGAAAAGGTCTGTTCACATAAATATGAGGAAGTAAACATTGCAATAATTTTCTGCACATGATTAATTAGCTTTGGAAATTCATCTTTTGGTAAGGATTTATAGAAATTAAGCTTATCTGTATTGAAAAATAGCTGTTATAAATTATTATTACATTGCAATTCTAAAAAAAAATCCAACCATGTTTAGATATTTTTTCAATGCCTTTTAATGTTAATCCTGAGAATGTTCCATCTAATCTACAATTGGAAAAATTGTAGATCAGATGGAACATTCTCAGGATTAACATTAAAAGGCATTGAAAAAATATCTAAACATGGTTGGATTTTTTTTAAGTCAGCAAATCTGGCCTCAAATTCTGAATACAGTTTTAATAAAGATTGTGAAAAGACTTTTAACTTCTCTTCACTCACAGGCCTCAAAGAATTAAATCTTGGAAAATGAGACAAATCATTTTTTTCCAAACATTTAGAAAATATAAACAATTGAGTTTTAAAAGACCTCAAACTGCCCCAAGTTTCATTTACGAATTGATTTCTTCCCTGTAACTTCTTGTTCAGTTTATTATAGTGCTCTAGTAAATCCGTGAAAAAAGCAAACTCGATGCACCAATTCTTATCCTCCAATATTTCCCACTCATCCCAAATTTCAGCTTTGGTTTTGAGAAAAACTTTAATTTCTTCGAGAAGACTCCAAACTCTCGAAAAGGCATGCCCACAACTCAGCCACCTGATCCTTGTGTAATAAAGTACATCTGAAAATTCTGCATCAACTGCATCAACCGATAAAAACTCTTAAAATTGTCGATGTAACAAACCACGGGCTCGAATGGTATTAATTAATTTTAAAATAATATTAAGTACATGGTTAATGTCCAAGGCAGCCTTGCAAAGAACATCTTGGTGGATTATACAATGAAAAAAAATTGTTCGCTTTCAGGACTCTGACTTTTATAAACTCCTGCAAACCCCGTATTTATTCCCACTATGTTAAGTGCTCCATCAGTTGTTAAATTAATTAATTTGGAAATTGGGGCATTAAGAGGTTTCATCCGCTCTCTAAATTCATCATAAATTATTTTTCCTGTCGTCTTTCCTTTCAAAGATCTCAAAGATCTCCTGTCAACACTCTCGTCCATAGTGACTGAAAAATACTTAAACTTTTTAAAACGTCCATTGAGTTGATTGGTTAAATTAGAAGAAATCGCTTCAATTCTTTTTGTGACCGTTCTACGTGACAGCCCTATAGATTCGAAATCTTTTACCTTTTCTGGGCATAATACTTTTCCAATGCTAATTAACACATTCTTAATAAATTCTCCTTCAGAAAACGGTTTGTTACTTTTTGCTATTTTATAGGCAACAATGTGACCAGCTAACGTGGAGGATCGCTGGACACTTCTTTGATTTTTAAAAAACATTTGCTGACTAGATATTTTTCTTTTCAATTCCTCTGAATGAACTTTCTTGTCTTCATCTGTCAGTTTATAGTACTTCGACCCAAGATGTTTTAAATTAAAGTGCCTAGCGAGATTATAATCTTTTAGTACAGCTACCGGTTCTTGGCAGATAAGACAAATAGGTTTTTGGTTATATTCCATTAAGAAGTACTTCCATGTCCACTCTTCTTGAAATACTCGACATTCCGAATCAATTTTTCTCTTTCTATTTTCGATTGACATTTATGGGGGTTAAAAACTTAGACTATTTTACTATTGCACTTATATTTACAATACACTTTATAATTTTAATTACACAAATAAAACTGTACGTTGGCAACTTTATAATTTTACTTCACAATTTATTCTTTACGTCACGAGATTTACACTTTTACTGATTGCTGATTAATCCATCGCTGGCCCTTTTATATTTGTTGCGCATGTTGTCTCGAATATTCAAGAATCTTCTAGGTCTCACATATAATAGTTGTTGTTATGTTATACGTTCAGTTTTCTATATTAGTTGTTAGTGTTTTATGGTTTATGTTTCTTCTTGGAATATTGCATCAGAAAGTTGTTGTTTTCTTGTGTGTACAATAATTCCTAGAAAACTACGCAGTTTGTACACAATACAAAATGAAAACATCGCATTTTTTTGCTAAAATTGTCAATTTATATCTTTTTTAAAACATAAAGTAAATTTATTTTTTGGGTATAATTTTTTAATAGGTGATTAATTTTTTTTTTGAAAAACGCTCGGCGGGCCGGATTGAAAAATCTCGCGGGCCGGATGTGGACCGCGGGCCGTAGTTCGCTTATCACTGCTTTAGACAATAACTTTTATTTCACTAATGTTACTCGTATTGATGTGTTTTCTGGTGTGTTGTCAGTAAAGTCCAATGCAATAGTAGCTGATGGAATGATCCTTACCACAGCTTGTGCCAATAATAACGTTCATTTTCAACAAGATTTTGACTACCAACTGTTATCCAAAAATATGGAAGCTTGCAAGAGTCATCCCTATAAAAAATTAAATTCTGATTACAGGCCGATAGCAATCCTACCGTTCCTTTCGAAAGTTTTTAAAAAGTTGGTTCATTATCAAGTGACTCAATAACTTGAAAAGAATAACATTCTTACAAATTGCCAATCTGGTTTTCGAAAAGATCACAGCTGTATAACGGCGCTAGTGGATATTTCGGAAGATACTAGACAGCAAGTTGATTGTGGCAATGTTACTTCTTTAGTACTTTTGGATTATTCGAAAGCTTTCGACACTGTTGATCATTACATTTTACGTAACAAATTAAAATCTTTTCATTGGTTTTCATCAACTTCTGTCGATTTGATATTCTCTTACCTATCTGACGACTTCAATTTGTTGAAACAGGTACCTCAAAATCAACTACTTTGCCTCTGAGTCGAGGTGTTCCACAGGGCTCAATCTTGGGTCCCCTACTGTTTCCGCTATATGTTAATGATCTACCAACAAAGCTTAAACATTGTAATGTTAAATTTTATGCTGATGACGTGCAGCTTTATATAAGTTGTAACATTAAATCAGTTGAGGCTTGTGTAAGAGTTTTAAATGATGAACTTCATCGCATCTTTGAATGGGCTACTGCTAATGGACTAGAGATAAATTCAACTAAATCCAAATCCAAAGAATTTATTCAAACTTGATTATATTTCTGTTTTAATCTTAAATAGTCAACCCATCGAAATTGTTAACGTTGTTAAAAATCTGGGAATTTACTTTAACAGCACCCTCACTTGGTCTAACCGTATTAATTTTTTTATGTTTCCTAATACATATAAAAACCGCAAACACAAAACAAACTGACAAAACGAGAAAAATATTTGCAGCCTAAAGGCCCGTTTGACCTTCCATACTTTACTCCATTTCACTTCCTATTTAGACCCTTTATATCTCCACTGTAGTCTACTAAACGTCCATAAAAATTGACTAGATCCTCTATAATTTTTTTATTGTAAAAAAGAAAATAATAATAACCCAGTTAAATAAGGTGCTACCAGAGGTCCATTCCCTCCGCTTATGTTCCTTTAAACATTTTAAGAAAAGAGAAAACATAAAAATACGGAAGGATATTAATTTAATATCAGCTCACCAGGAGCCAATATCCACTTTTTGTATGTTAGCGCCTTCTGCGGCCCATGAGAAACTGCTGCTGATCTTTTGGCATTCAAAACTAAAATTACTTCCAGCAAGTTTTACAAAGTTAATACGAAAAAGCAGTAGTAATCAATTAATTGTTGGTTTTTGTGAAAATTATTGACTTTCTTTAGCTAAAGTTAGTTTTCATAAATAAGAACTTTAAAGGCCTTAGTAATGTACAATGCTATTACTGCCTAAATCGATTTAAATTAAAATAAAATTATTTTTAGGTGGATTTTTGGAAATAAAAGATTTGATGATTTTCGAGGATAAATATACTATTTTATAGGGGCTTTTGGGGATAAAGACTTTCTGTCTAGGGAATCGACTGGCTAGCCGTACTAATATATTTATTGAGGATATGAGATAGTGAAAGGTTGAGAAGGAAACTAGATTTTTAAAAATTATTTTGAAAACCATTTTTCTTGTACACATTCAAATTAAGAAATTTCAAACATAACTCTTAGACTTAACTATTTAACCCTTTGCACTCCAACTACCAGTCTGGCTGGCATAACAAGTAAAGACGATCTACTCCAACTACCAGTTCTATTTTTCAAATATTCTGGAATCTACATTTTAATGAAAATGTTGCAAGGAATCAAGATTTACGAACTAGAAGTCAGTAATTTTTTGAATTATGCACTTAGAAGAGAAATTCCGAACTTATTTCATACCGGGTGAAGAAATTTCAGTGGATGAATCCGTGATAAATTTCAAAGGGATAATATGTTTTATTACATATAATCCTAAAAAAGAAACGAAATGGGGAATTTGTGTATATATCTTGGCCGATTCAAACACTGAATATATTTATGTAATATTGCCATATTACGGTAGTATTACATCTGAGAAATTAATTAAACCAGAACTACCTGTTAGCACAGAATTGTGTTACATCTTTATGATAAATTATTAAAAGATCACCCAGACGCACAAGGATACCATATTTTTACTGATAGCTACTACACTAGCTTACTTCTTGCCAAAGAATTACTCAAAATGAAATGTCATATCACAGGAACAATTCAGGCAAATAGAAGATATTTACCAGATATTATACGGAAGCCGCAATTTACTAAGGATAAAACTGTAGCTTTGCGAAACGGCAATTATTTGCTATTAGCGTGGAAGGATAAAAGGGTTGTCACCATGCTTAGTACCTACGATGTGTCGGAGATGGTAAATGTAATCAGATTTGAGAGAGGAGGAGGTCAGCGCGATATAATAAAGCCACAAGTAGTGGTAAATTATACGAAAAATATGGGTGGTGTAGATAGGGCAGATCACCTTGTTTCATTATATAGTTTTCTACGAAAAACTGTAAAAAGGTGGAAAAAAATGTTTTATTAGGATTACAAGCTGCAGTAATAAATTCATACATTTCATATAAAGAGATGTCACGTAAAGGTCAAGCATTTCCGATGAGCCACGAGAAATTTCAACGTCTACTATTGAATCAACTAGTGGGTGATTTTTGCCAAGGTTCAGTTAACAGTGGAAGGCACTCTATTTCGAATCAGGAAGAAAGATTGAAAAAAAAACTTCACATAATTAGAAGTGACTTTAAACGGACGAAAATATGTATGATGTATTCAACTCCTGCTGGTCCTGAAAGAAAATGTACAATTTTCTGTTGTGGTACATGTACAAGAAAACCCGGTCTACATGTAGGCGACTGTTTAATGAAAAGTTTATAAGAAATAAATTATTTTTTTGCTAAATTATTTCACCCTAATATACGAATAAATTTTTATATTATTAATCAATATTTAAATAATTTAGAGATGTTGAATACACTTCTACAAAAACTTTGTCAAAATGGTTTTTTTTTCGTTTATGTTACAAAAAAATTGTCAACCAAATTGAATATTTTCAATTTGAATTTATTTTAAGATACTTAATATCTAAGTTTTTGAATTAATTCTCGTTAATAAAAAATCATTTTTCAAAAAAATGCAGCATTTTTTTCAAAGTATTGTGATTACAAAATATTTCCTAAAAGTCCTTGGAGTTGACTACCAACAGGCGCAAAAAATGCACGGAGCGCCAAGGGTTAAAAAAAAATAATCCCCTTGGACTAAACCACACATAAATAAGACTCAATGGCATCACAGGGTACTCTTAAAAAGTAATTAAAGTCTGTAAGCATGCAAGTATGGGTATATTCTTTGGATGCATGTGCTAGCACTATTTTTTAAAACAACAAAATTGCATAAAGTTCGATAAGAAATTCAAAATCAGCTTTTAAAAATTTGTGGACCCTTTTCAGAAGTGTACAATTTAAAAGCGAGTGACAAAAGTATTTAATGGTGAAAAACATTAAATATTTATGAATTTTACTTCGCAGGGATATAAACATTTTTTTTTTGGATTTAGAAAAAGAAAAATTTCTCAATTTTACTCACCCGTCAAAATAATTTTCATGATTAATGAAGACTAAAAAACAATTAATTAACACTTTTTCTTGACGTCAGTAAATCATAGAGAGCAGGAAGAGATAATATATAACTAAAATATTATAATCTGCAATCAGTAGACAAACAACATGCAATACAAAAGTTCTTAGTTTTTCTAAAATACTTATCCATCAGCTAAGTACTCGTTTACATTGTTTTCCTTTTTCTTAGTTTTTACTTTCTTCTTATTTTTTTGTGATGTCTTTCTAACTACTTTTCAAAGTGTACACAAGCAAGAAGTTTTAAAAAACTTTGTGGTGGCAGTGTGCAAGTGGCTCAAACAATTAAATAAATTCAACATTTTTAACACGGTTTAGTACTCTTCTTTTGTACTTTTAATGCTTGATGTTTGAATGAACAATTTTTATAGACATTTCTAAGAGCGAGAATCAGAGGGAAGTCATTTTGCCTTAATTAAATCGTATAAGGAAATCCTTTGAATTTTTTATATATTTTTTTTTAATTCTACAAAACAAATTATGTGAAATATCATATACATAATGAAAAAAGAAAGACAGAAATTTGCATTATCTTAACATTACAATAACACAAGGAAATTACTGTACCTCGAACCACCGTATCCAACATAACTGAGACCGGTGTTGCCAATTATGACTATTTCTCGCCAAACGGGTTGATGAAATAAATAATTTTTAACGCTGACAATTTTAGAACAGCGATTAGTGAGATTCTTGAAATATTTGGTGATATTGTTAAATAAATTATTTTATAACTCTGTAATGACATTAAAAAAATACTCGTTAATTTTTTACATATTGGAGCTGAAATAAGATCCAAAAGCTCTTCTTCTTTTGGAATATAATTTTTAATAGCTAAAATATAACAACCAACTAATACATTACCGAAATTAAAGACGACACGTTTACGCTGGTTGCTGGGATAGCGACAGCGGAGGCCAGGGTCGTTTCAATTTTTCTTTTTCTTTCATTACTGTGGAAAGAATGACACTCAATGCTTTATGACCGCCAAGTATATTTACTCAACTCTTACAAGGTAGGTGGTTGATGGTGGAAGGTCGGGAATCGTAGCCGAAGAACGTGGAATCAACTCGCTGAGGCGAGGGACAGCGGTAGGAACATCAGCAGTAGTACAGCAATAAAAGCGGCAGCGGTAAAGACGGCTGTGGCACAGGCGGCAGCGATAAAGATGGCTGCGGTAGAGGCAGCAGCGATAGAGACTGCTGTATCTGGAAGTGGTACAGGCGGCAGCGGCACTGGCGGCAGGACATAGTGGTGGTACTGGCGGCAGTGGTACAGATAGCAACGGCAGAGGCAACAGCGATAATGATGGCTGCGGTATAAGCGGCAGAGGTAAAGATGGCTGCACTGCACTTCGCAGCAGCGATCGCGGGAAGTTCTTGGCCGTTTTTTAATAATACTGAGGGAATATAGAATTCCGCAACAGCATCAGTCGCACGGTCAAGCCAATCCCCGGTAGAAGATAAACTTCCACCAATTGCAGCTGCACTGTCGATAAGAGATTATTGCGGAATATAAAAATCCTCCAAAAGATCTCTTACCGGCAGGCGGGCTGTCTGCGGGCAAGAAGTTTTTGCGGAATATAAAATTCCTCTAAAAGGGTTCTTCCCTACATTCGATCTACTTGCTATCTGCTGATAAAAATTTATTGCGGAGTATAAAACTCCTTCAAAAGACTTCTTATCTGCAGGCGTTCTTCTTGCCAATTCATCTCGTTTCATAAAATGTTCCACCTTATATACCTGTGCGTGGGTACACAAATTCACACACACATACATTTTATCCATCATAGTTGCACGACAACTATCAGCGGTGAGTTTTGATCTGCATAACAGCTGACTGCATTGATGATCTTCTTGTTGCTGACTCATAGGCGGCGCTCTGACGTTCCCGACCGTTAATTTAAATCTTATAAATAAAATGTAATATAACAATTATAATATAATATAATTCATAAATCTTAAATTAAAGCATGAATTGAACAATGTGTAATAATAATAATTCATTTTAAAATTAAGAAAAGTATTAATAAAGTGGTGATCTTGTGTAGGTGAAAACGAGGTACGACTTTTACCGTTACACTTTGACGATAATAAAATAGAACTACTTTAAAATTCGTAACCACTTTTACAAATTACCTGAAGGACTCGACACGGGAAACCCAATAAATAACACCAGTTTTAAGAATTTTTATATTTATAACAATTTTATTTGCCTTAACTGCACAAAGTTTTTGCTTATGAGGCTTAATTTTATACTGATTGACCATCCACTCAGATGCTGCCCTATTTATATTAGTCCATTTAAAGTCTAGAAAATTTAAGAATCTTCTACTCCCTTTGTTTATTCGATGTATAGGCGCCTGTATGTCTCTGTGTGTTTTTGTTTTTGTTTTTATGCTGATAAGGTTTCTGCTTGGGATTTATTTTAAAATATTTGTTGTTGTCTTTTGTAGAAAAGGTTTCTTAGAAAACTACGCAAATGGTAGGTAAACAGCATACATGTTTGTTGTTATCTTGCGCGCATAAAATTTGTACGCAGCTAGTAAACAGAAATTTGTTTTTGTCTTGAATGCCAGGCAGTTAGTAAACAGCACATCAAATTGTTGTTGTTTATGTATAAAATTTGTACACAGTTTATAGCTAGAAATTTTGTTGTTGTACCATAAGTTTTCTTTAGCAAGCCACGCAGTTCGTAAACAACATACCCAGTAGTTCCCTTTATTGCTTAATTATTTTATTTTTAAACTTAAGCAAGACACATCCGTAACAATATATAATATCAGAACATCGACAGATATCCTGATATTGTGTATATCTACTTGTATCTGTAGAAACTTATATAAGACAAACTAGACGAACACTGAAAACAAGATTTAGAGAACACATACGCTCATACAAACGAAAAAGAGAAGACTCCAACTTTGCATTACACCTTGACATTAATGGAAATAGATAACTGTATATGACATTACTGTATCCTAGCAAAAACGGCTGCAACATGGAAATCTACAAAAGAAAAGCTTTTAACAGTGACATTGTAAATGAACGTACAGGTAAATACGACCTCAGATACAATTTTCACATTACTAAAATTACTGTATAGAATAACTAACGAAAAATACCCTTAGACGGATACACTTATAAGATATAAGATTAGCCCTGCGTGCAATCTACCTACATCAGTATATACATCTATAATGAAAGAACAACCTAAACCCTTATACTGACCCAGCAGTATAGTTTAGAATGCGGGTGGATAATGTTGTCATCACATCGAAAGCATTCACCGATCATATCGAACAAACAGCCCCTGTAGGCTAGTCGGTAGTGTACTAGTTGTGAGTATGGAGGTTGTGGGTTCGATTCCCAACGAAGACCCTGGTTTTTTTTCACTACAAAAATAAAAATTGACTATCGGTGGGGCTACTCAGCGATGAAGGCATAGTCACTGGTCGCTGCGCTGTCTTTATACGACAATTATTTTCCGACTATCCTTCTACTTTCACCACCTGTTTCATCTCTTCTCTATCCCTTTTCTAAAGAATGTAGCGCGGTGCTTTAGGCATAGTTGCCTGAAGTGCTACTTCTCTTTAAAAAAAAAAAAACAGCCAGCAATAACGGTTTACACCGAAAGAAATATCAACGGTATTTTATTTCCTGGCTAAAAAATCCAAGCAACTTAATACCATAAATTGAAAGAGGTCATACATTGACAAAATTAATTTCTAGATATGAAGAAGATTGTTGTTGGGTGTAAACGATATGATGATTTTTAAAGAAAGAATGAAAAATAATAGAGTTAGTAAAAGAAAAGCATGATCGGTTTCATTTCCCAAAGCGTTACCAAATTTGTTTCGCCATCTCATCTCTTTACTACGAAACTATACTTTGAAATACTTAGCTTGTACTGCAACATGTAGCACTGTTCTTCTGTTAAATGTGATTATGTAGTGGCGGAGTCGTAATTCCCGTATTTTAAGGCCACCACTTCAACTTTCCCCTTCTAAGGATGCGTGTTAAGATTTACAACTGCACCTAGCCGTGTGGGCCAATATCAGATGGTGGATCATTACCACTGTAGATGAAATGCAGCACCATCCTCGCCCTAGAGGGCCTTCGGATACGCATATCCTCCGGTCGCTCCTAGTTGCAACTTTAAAAGGCCGGAAGGGGCCCCAGCCTTCACTCCTTGCTGAAGAGTTGGAAACTATCCAACTCCTGGTCCAAAACGCATGAAGCTTAATATAATTAAGAACACGACGGCATTAATACTCACTGGACCTGGACCATTTATTGTATTCATTGAGAATGATCCGACCCACAAACTCAAACGAGGGCCTCGAAACACACAGCCACCACGATAGTCCCGAAGAGCCAACCTCAATAATCAGTCAGAGGACAGCTAAATGTCTGGAAAGACAAATAGCGGAATTCTGGGGCTTTACTGATTCCACTATGGATTGCCCAGTTGGCTCGTGCTAGCCTTGAAGGGAACTGGGCTCCCTTTTATCCCCGCAAGACACAAGTCTAGATGGTTGTGTGATCCATAAAGACTTATAAATGAGCCCCCGGGAGGCCCCTTCTAAAGATCGGTGACATGATTTTGATGAAGAACTTGCAGGCGCATTTACTCTACATTATTAATTAGTTGATTTTTAACATCTTTTGTAAACCAGCTGAATTCACTTTGAAAACTAAAATGTATACTGCTGAAGAGCTTTCTCTCCAGTGCAAAATTAATCATAATATGATACTAGTTTAAGCATTATATTGGTTATAAATTAAATGTTATTTTTGTTGTTGACAGATAACGAAAACGATATAATTTTTCATAAAAATAGCATATTTCGAATACAATCATAAAATTAAAGCACAGTTAGTTCTAGTTAAATTTCTATTTATTTAAGTAAGCTTTTTTCGCTCTATTGTTTATTATTACTTAATGTTTTGTAATAGTAAAAAATATATAAATAATACAATACAGTCAAGGCTCGCTATAACTAACACTCACTTCAATGAAAATCCGATATCACGAACAAGCAAATTTTTTTCATTTGCTACCTCTTCATTAGTTATATCGGTTGGTTTTTTTTTAGATATACAAACATTTAAGTTGGCCACACTTTTTATATTAACTGTTTTAACAGCTCCCAAGTGATTTCAACTTGAATAGACTGGCGCCTGAAAAACACTTTCAAATTGGTCAAATTGGGTCAAGAACAATATTGCCGTTGATCCCGATTTTCATAAGTGAATTTTCTTTAGCGTTGAAGCTCACTTTTGTTTGAATAGATTTCTCAGTAAAAAATACTGCCCTATTTGGAGTGATGATAATTTTCAAGTGGTTGGTAAAACACTATTTTAATCAGAATAACTAACCGTTTGGTGTAATATATGGGCTGGTGAAATCATTATTTAGCGCTATAGAGCCATGATTTCTACCTTCTTCGTTCATCAATTCAACAACCATATTGTGCAGGTACGTTGGATTCAAGAACACGGCACAACATATCACATAACTCATACCACAATTGATTTATTGAAGGAAACACCGCTGTGGGGGTATGTGAAGCCGCTAGTCTACGCCGATAATCTCGAAACGATTGACCACTTGGAGGAACGCATTCGTCACGTTATTACCGTAGGAAAAATTCGCTGCAAATTTAACCTCTAGATTAGAATACGTCAAGCCATCCATGGCGATGTGTATGTTAGAAGTCATATTTAAATTATAATGTGAGAAAATTATTTATCGAATAAATTAAATTTAGTGTCAATTTATAAAATTGATCTTTGTTTTATTCCATTTCAAAATTTTATAACTCTATAAAACACGCTTTATAACTAATAACAAATTCTGATTTAATGAAAGGTAACGACAAAAAATAGCGAAGAAAAACATGTATAACCACGCCCTTGAGTTTTTCTTATTATTTTGAGTTCTTTTATTGCTAAATAATAACACAACACTTTAGAGTTTTATATTAATTTAAACGATTTCTTTAAGTTTATTACACTCAAAATAAACACGATGGTAACTTTGTTGTCTTTACTCACTGGTGACTCAACTTAAATTCATTAATTCTCTCAGCAAATGGTGCTTATATAGTTGTTTTGGGCGGTTCTCACCTACATAGGAATGTTTTACTTTAACATCACCATCATAGCATCATTGTTGTTGTTATTATTGTTCAGTTTAGGTACCTCTTTGGCTGTGTGTTTTTGTTCTGTGTTAGTTGTTTCTGTTATTCTGTTGTTTATCTTATTTGGTAGAATTTTTTTATAAGCATGTGTGTATAAGATTTCTTAAAAAACTGGGCAGTTTGCAAAATGCGCAGGGGATTGTTTTGTTTATTTTCTTTTAAAACTTAACAAATCTTATTAATAACAATATGTTGATTATTTTAAAACGTAGCAAAGTGTTTATTATTTGGCATTTGTTTGTTTGTTTTATAAGCAGGACATTAAAAATAAGAAAAATATCATTGAGTTGTCAAAAGTCATCTATAAACGCTTTAAAAAATTGTAAAGCAAAAAAAATTGCAAATTTTAAAATCAAAATTGTGGATCATTTAAAAAAGAATGCATATCCTGTTACTGGAAAAGAATAACCTTTGTTGATTCCGAATTAGATTCAAATAATGGCTGAACATCGAGTTTAAGAAAAGGAATACCATAAGACTGATGAAGCTAACTGGGATCCAAAATGTGTTGCAATATATTTAAAGCGAAAATAGCTTGTCAGAAGACGTACTTTAGTAGAAATTACTGCCAGAAAACACCTATGATCCAGCATGTTCATGGGCCTTATACTCATGGTAGAAAATTATATAAAAAGAGACTCACAGTGCTTATATATTGTAGTGCTCTTGGTGCAAAGAAAATTGGTATAACGAAGAAACCAAGTTCATTTAAAATTTTTCCTTCTACAGAGTTAATTACACCGAATAAAAAAATTGCATGAATAAATGAGAGAATTTTTAAATTGCGATCTCCTAGAATGTTTGTTGCAGTGGTAACAAGTATATGGAAGTAGTACAATAGTGTGTTCGTTTATATAACAAATTTTCTCCAATTAACATTTATTAAATAAAAAATATTTTTCAGTACATGCAAAAATCTTTAAAAAACTATATTTTACATTTCAATTTATTTAATTGGATTTGGAATGCTGCCAATCCAATAAAAAAGAAAAGCACAAAAATAAGGAAGTGTGCTTAAATTTGAAAAGAAAATAGAATAAATAACCAAATGTGTCGAATCTTGCTTTTTTTGCGTCAATTAAAATCAATTGATTTTTGAAGGCAACAATTTAATTAATTATAGAATACACAGAAACACACACACACACATTTATTTGCAAAACTTAACTCACTCGACTATGACTTCATCAAGATACAATATTTTTAAGAAACATAAGCATCTTTAAACACATCAGTATGCAAATCTTAAATAAATTTATGTGCTACACATGCAATAATATAATGGAAATAATTAATTAATTAATGTAATGCAAATAAAAATTCAATTTGTATAATATCGATGATTTTTTAACCCGATAGGGTTTTTAAAAGGGCTAACTGCAAACATACTGTCATATTGCGCCCATTTTTTCATTTATGAAAATTTGTTTAAGACACTGGATTGGTGAGTATATATTTCGAGAGACTTTTATTGAAAGATTAAATAAAAAATATAGAAACAAAAGCAGCAATTTATTAATTTTTTGCTTCATACTTTAACAGTCTGTTAAGCACCAAAGAATATGAAGAAAATAAAAAATAAATACTTCCAAAAAAATGTGTTTTATGTCTCTTATTATTACAGATCAGCGAAGTCTAATTCCACAGCTTAAAACCAAGAGATGACTACGTAAACAGGGCAACAATTTGTAAGTGGCATTAAAAACTCGAATATATCACATCCTCCAGTTGATTTCGAGTTATTTATCAATGTGTGCTTTAATATGTTGTTAAAATAAAGCGTGGCATATTATTATATTGTGTTTATTGCTGATTGGATATTTTCCATTTTCTTTATTTTTTTTACTCATTTATCTAATCTAAAAGCACCATGGTAAAGACATTTTTAAACTCGATACAACTTACGAAAGGGTTAATTGCCAAATGATCTCTTATTACAGTGTTCACTTTTCGATATTTTTAAAAGTTATCTCTGGTAAATCATTACATACACTCATGCCAAAACAACGTTCCCAAATTATTCAGATTTATTGTACTTTAAAAATCAGTCATCAATTCGGGCAACTTATAGATAAAAAAAATTGTATTCAGCGATAACGCTTATTGAGACTCAACTTAACCCTTAACAGACCACACAGACTCTATTACATCCAGAAAAATTCACGGTTTGTGGCGGCTTGAAGCTTGCTCTGGCATTATTGTCAGTCTTAAATTATTTTGGAATGACAAACGCCCGTTGAATGATTCCCTAAAAGGAACCGTTTCAACTGAAAAAAGACTAAAAACACTAATGACTCATTAAGACATAAACTATGTTTCGTTTACTTAATTCAGAATCCCTTAAATGAGATTGATTTTATGTACAGGTATCCCTTCTACAACACGGTATCCCACAACACGATTTCACTCTAACAAGATTAAAAAAATTTCCGAAAACCTCTTATAACATGGTACTTCTACAACACCATTTTTAAAAAAAAATTATCATACATATTATATTGACAAAAAATTTAATTTGGGGGAATACCCTTATTTTATTATTTCAAAAATGCAACATAACCAAACAACATAATACTAAAATCTATTGGTTTAAAGAAGCTTGGAAGCAATTTTCAATTAAAGACTGCGTTGATATCATATCTTTATCGCTGAAAGAACTGATGTTGGAAAAAGATATGGCCAGCAGTAGTTGAAATAGAAAACGCGCATGAATCAGGAGAAAATGAAATTGGGTTGAGAAGGGTTTGAGGATATGGCTTTTGAAGATGTGCAGGACTTATTTGTGGAATAAGAAGTTGGGTAGAAATGGCATCCGAACCCCAAGTGAATAAAATCTATTATAGCCCTAATGAAGATAATGAAGTTCATAATTTGACACAAAAAAATTACAGGAAGGACTAGACTTGTCCAAAAAATTGGAATTATTGTTCTAGGATACAGACCCTTGCGTTGAATGAAGCCGGAAATTCAAAAGGGAATTACAAAACTGCCTATCACCATATCAATAAATTTACAACAAGGAAACAAAGCAAGATTACGGATTTTTTAAAGATATCAGCAGGTGAACAAAATATAAATGCAAGTTCAGAAATTGAAGATGAAAAAACGTTCCCATTTAATTGAATTGAACAGCGATGAATAAAATTACTAAGCTAAATTCATAATATACATTTACATATATATATTTTTTTTTATTTTAAGAGAAGTAGCACTTCAGGCAACAATGCCTATTTAGTCAAGTACCGTGCTACATTCTTTAGGAAATGGATAGAGAATAGATGAAACAGGCGGTGAAAGTAGAAGGATAGTCGGAAATTAACTGCCGTATATAAGACAGCACAGCGATCAGTGACTATGCCTTCATCACTGAGCAGTGCCACCGACAGCCAATTTTTATTTTTGTAGTGAAAAAGAACCAAGGTCTTCGTTGGGAATCGAACCCACAACCCCTATACTAACAAGCTAGTACACTACTTACTAGCCTACAGGGGCACCTAATATAATATACATTTATATATATTTATGCCGATTTTTGTTTGTTTTTTATGTATTTACGTGGATTTTTATTTGTTTTTTTATATATTTAATTGGATTTTTATTTTGTTATTTTTAATAGAAATAAGGTCTCTTCTGTGGCACTAAATTATTTTTTAGGAACTTAACCCCTGTTTTTGCAGATATCAGCTTCCAGTCTCCTATAGCACGGTTTCACATAATACGTATTATACTAGGAACCTATCGACCGTGTTGTAAGAGGGATACCTGTACTTAACAATAATTGTTTCAGGATAACAGTTTCACGATTCTACTGAGTTTAGATAATTTTTTGGTGGTGTCCTTCGTGCTGTGAGAGCATATTTTTAGTTTCTTTGTCACAGAACTAAAAATATATTTGTAAAGCTCGTTTTTCTTTAATTAGTACATTTTATATCTTTTTACTTTGAGCACAAAAAATAATAATATTAAAAAATGCCTTTTATCAGCGATAATATTCGATAATTTTTTTATTGGAATATTGTTTTTTTTTAGTGACAAAATAATTTAAATTTGTGATAAAATTATTTTTATTTATGACTTTTGATTGTACTTTGTGATTCTTCCGTTCTTTGCGCTTTTACAGTTTATATTAAAAAAATAGAGGAATGAAGAACGAAAGGAACGACTAGTTTCTTTAATCTTTCAGTCCGGCTGAAACGAAGGCACGATTTTTCCCAACTTTTATTATTGGAGCTTTTTTGTTTAAATGAAGCTGGAGTCTGCATTACAATAGATTTAGTTCTTTAGTATTTTTACTCTTGTTTGAATAATAAATGAAGCTACACGCAATTGGACTAGTGACTACCTGCCAATCGTCTTCCAAGGCCCCACCGAGGGGCTACCAGTCTCAATGGATCTCTTCCTCATCTTGACATGTGCCTTCGAGGGTTAAGGACGGCAACAAGTTGCCTGGGCTAGCAGGAGCCCAAAACTGGAAGAGACATTGATGACTTGCAACCACGGAAACCAGTTACCTGTTCTCATTATTGGTGAGGCCCCTCAGGGAGCAACGCGATGGCTGTGGTTTACTTGGGTTTTGAAGAAAGTTCCGAAGAGATGTTAACACAGAAAAAGTTACATCCAAAGTCCTGGCTTGCGTATGCAATAGAATAGGAATAGAAGTTGGATAGACTTCAACTTTTCAGTAAGGACTGAGGCGTATATGCACCTGGGTGTGTATGCATTTTAGGGCGCAAATAGCCGTTTTGTATACACCCAGTGGTAAAACCAGGGTTAAATTAAGGTAACATTAAGGCCCCGCGGCCAGGTACTGATGATATTCAAAAGTGCAGAATAATTCATATAAGATAACTTAAATTTACGAGCTTATGCTTATAATGTAGCAACAATTGACACCTTAAAGTCGAAAATATTTCGTGTTAGTGACTGCAAAAAGTGTCTCAAAATTAGACATCCAGAATTCGCTGCTGTACGAACAGCTGCAACGATCATATGCATGAAATCATTATCAAATATTTAAGTCGTGATTATTTTGATTAAACAAAAGTTTAATTGATAAATAATTTTTTGTTCTTTTTAAGGTTTGATCGGCATTAAAAAAATTCGTAAACTTTCAAATTCTTTTCTCTCACTGTATATGAAATTTGTAGAAATTTTAGAACTGAAAAGCCTTCACAAACTCTAAGCACTTAAAATATTATTTTCACAAACTTCTATTGTTCTGATTTTGCTATGCAACATTTTATTACTTAAATATAACAAGTCAAATATGTACAACAATTTCTACAGCAAACACATGCATGTACTTGAATAAATTTTATTCCAAAATATTTTAGATTTACTTAATAATATTGAACTGCTGCCAAAAGGAAAACACTAACAACTATATTTAGTTTAACAAGATTATGAGGATGATAATGAGAGTGATTTAATATTTCAATGACAAACACACTTCAGAAGACGCACTATCTAACGACCAACAATTTGAATGTTTAAGAAATTAAGGTGCCCCTGTAGGCTAGTAGGTAGTGTACTAGCTTGTCAGTATGGGGGTTGTGGGTTCGATTCCCAATGAAGACCTTGGTTTTTTTTTCCCTACAAAAATAAAAACTGACTGTCGGTGGGGCTGCTCAGCGATGAAGGCATAGTCACTGGTCGCTGTGCTGTCTTTATACGGCAGTTTCCGACTATCCTTCTACTTTCACCACCTGTTTCATCTCTTCTCCATCCCTTTATAAAGAATATAGCACGGTACTTGACTAAATAAGCATTGTTGCCTGAAGTGCTACTTCTCTTAAAAAAAAAAGAAATTATAAAAAAGGTAATTGAATTAATATATCCTTAATATATCCTTAATATATCAAAGGCCTTAAATCACATAATTGTAACTTTACAGAAGAAGCTAGAAATATAATAAAAACTGCAATTTTATTTAAATATACTCGTAAATGTAAATTCCTGCATGTAAACATGCAAACTAGGGCCGCTAGTGCTGTACATGAATGCTTGTGCATGTGTTGCTTAGCAAATGGATCGGTAATTTTGCTGGTTGACTGAATCATATCAAGGGAATAGTCTGGACAGATGGTCAGTGGCTCGTGGTGTCTTTTATCGAGATTATAGCTACTTATTATGCTAGGCAAAGGAAGGATACGAGATGCGAAGTGGGTACTGTATAAAGCCTTGATTAGGGCATTGCTTTAGATGAGGCCTTTTGTGGATTTCAGGCCAATGTCAGTTGACATTCAGATTAATAACTACGATAATATTTATGTACATTGTCAAGGATAAGGTATTACGTTCAGTTAGGGAAAGAGTCCAGAGTAAGGTAAAGTGGTAGATTCCGGTATAGGATTCGATACGGGGGCCGCGTAAAATCACAAGTATGAAAATTATGAAAATAACGTGGGTCTTAGTGATGAACCAGAAAAAGTTTTTCATTTCAACTATAGCATCAATACAAAAGACGTTTTTGTTCCACAGCAAAGTCGAATCAAAGAATGTCAACTAGTTTATGTGATTCAAGAAGACTTCGTGGTAAGATTTACATCTGCACCTGGCCCTAGCTTGCCGAAGACTAATTCTAGCAACAGGTCTTCCCTAGTTGCAATTTCAGCGGTTCCAGAACAGGGCTATAAACCACTACACTTTGCTGAAGAGCTAGAGACAATCCAACTCCTTTCCAGAATACATGACTAGCATGCTCACTGGATTTGGATCATTCACCAGTAGGTGTGATTAAAGGCGAGACGATCCTGGCCACCATTAATTAATTCATATTGGGACCGCAAAACCACAACCACCACGATGCTCCCGAAGGGCCAACCTCATTAATCAGTCAGAGAAATAGCTAAAAGTCTAAAGAGACAATTAGCGGAAACTCTGGGGCTTACTGATTCCCATGGAAATAACGTGGAGCTTCCAGTTGTCCCCTGCTGACTTTAGGGGACTGGGCTCCCTTATACACCCAGCAGCACAGGTCCAGATAGTCAAGTATTCTATAAAGTCCGATAAATGTGCCCCCGGGGGGATTCAAGAAAATTGCAAGATCTGAAAATTAAATGCTATCTCACTTGTACCCCCAAGAGTTGTCGCCCAGTCTGAAAAATTATAATTGAAAATGAATGGCCATGAGAAAAAAACTAGTCTATATCAGACGAAAATACAGGTAAGTAATTCTTCCTCGTTTGTTAAGGACACTAAACAATTAATAATTAAAATTAATTTCCCTAAGGACGACAACTTGAGCTTGATGAAAGTGTATTATAGCCTAAAGACTATAATGCTATTATTTTAGGGGTTTATTATTAAACTGAGAATAGCAGGCCTGTTTTTTCATGCTTCAAGAGCAATTGGATAAAAACGTACTTTCCAATTCAGGAAAATATTATTGTGATTGGGATTTTAGCATTTAGTTGTAATGGTTGTGCCGCCATTTTCATAAGCACTAAGATATCAACTCTATACGTCGAAAAGCTTTCATAGCTGCGAAACATGGTGTTGGCAATGTAGGCAGTGGAGCTCCTTTCAAGGGACTTTAAGAGGAATAAGGATATAACACATTATTCAGCAGGTACCGAGACTAACTAATAGTTAATTAAAAATTTTTAGGAATAGTTACAAATCTACGGTTGTTTGATATGTTGTTTGGAAAATTTGGTTTGGCATATCATTGTGTTTATTGTATCTTTAATGCTTCTGCATATGATCAGATATTTTCAATTAGCTTTATTATTTAAACAGTAATCTAAATAATCTAACCACAATAAAATAAAAATTTAAGAACCGGAAGAACTAATGAATGGAATAATTTTTAAATGAACTGCAATCAATTTTCGATATTTATAATGCTAAATAAGTTGATAAAGAACAATGTTATCAAATTATCCAGGGTGCCCCTGGGAGTTGTGGGTCTGATTCCCAACGAAGACCTTGGTTTTTTTTTTCACTACAAAAATAAAAATTGACTGTCGGTGGGGCCACTGGTCGCTGTGCTGTCTTTTATACGGCAGTTAATTTCCGACTATTCTTTTACTTTCACCACCTGTTTCATCTATTCTCTATCCCTTTCCTAAAGAATGTAGCACGGTACTTCACTAAATAGGCATTGTTGTCTGGAGTGCTACTTTTAAAAAAAAAGTTGGAGAATCAATTAATGTGCGCAACTTATTGGAGCAAAATTGCTTTAAGTTTAACGGGTTTTTAAATGTATAAAACTACTGCCTATGGATTGAAGAAATTCACAGCAGACAGTACAGATTGCAGTACATCAAAAAGTGTGCAACGTTTGGTGCGTTTTACATTTAATTTTTTGAAAATTGGGGCTGTAGCTTCCATCATGACCTGTAGACATCATTGCCACACTATAATCTATCATTTTTTATTTAAAAATTTACATTAGTCTGGCTGGGATGTGTTTTCAATAGAATGGCTCAACGTGTTATTGACGTAATGAAATGAAAATTTTGCGATAATTTAATTTCGGAAAATGGATGTATTAGTTGGCCTCCAGTGGTGGTCTCATGTTAAGTAAATGTCTAATGATGATAAACAAGCAACAATTGACATCTTATTCTTGTTATTAGTGATATACGGCCTGCAAGGATCGAAAATGTGGCCCAAAATTACACGACTTGAATACAATCCTGTTGGATTGTGTGCTCAAAACTATTTTTAGATGATTGTCGTGTACACATCTCTTTAATGGAAACTTTTTGAACCAAAATTTCATTTATTATGTTATATTTTACAATTTGAAATTTTATGGAACCTAGAAACGCTCATTTTATTCACTAGATTTGCCTGGATGCTAGATCCAATGTATAAGGTGTTTTTTTAAGCTGGATAGAACTTTAAATTGTGAAAAGTAACAAAAAAAATGAAATTTTGATGAAAGATTTTTTTTTTTATTTGTTTCAGTATACTCTGACAAATCATCATGAATAGACTCTCGCTTGAACAACGCTACGAAATTATCCAAATTTACTTTGAAAATCAGTCGTCGATTCGCGCAACTTATAGACGACTTCGTCATTTTTATGGCGTACATAATCGTGCATCTGAACAAGCCATTCGTCGAACTGTCGATAGATTTCGTACCACATACTCTCTAGAGGATGCAATAACACCAACACGTCGAAGGAATGTGCGTACTGAAGAGAATATCGCCGCTGTAAACGAAAGTGTGGAAGAAGATCCAAATTTATCATTTCGTCGTCGGACGCAGGAATTGGGGCTCTGTCCGTCCACTACGTGGAAAATTTTGGGCAAAGATCTCGGCCTACACCCGTATAAGATCCAGCTGGTGCAGGAATTGAAGCCACGAGACCATTATATGCGTCGTTCTTTCGCCGATTGGGCTCTAGAGCAGTTGGCAACTGACCCGTTGTTTTATCGCAAAATTGTGTTCAGCGATGAGGCGCATTTTTGGCTTAACGGGTTTGTTAATAAGCAAAATTGCCGCATACGGAGTGAGGCCAATCCACAACAGACCCTACAGACTCCATTACATCCAGAAAAATGCACATTAATCCGGACGAGATGTGGTTTCAACAGGATGGCGCTACGTGCCATACAGCGAACGCAACCATCGACTTATTGAAATCAAAATTTGGCGATAAGTTGATTTCGAGAAATGGACCTGTCAATTGGCCTCCAAGGTCGTGCGATTTGACACCACTCGACTATTTCCTGTGGGGCTACGTGAAGTCACTGATTTATGCTGATAAACCAGCAACAATTGACGCCTTGGAGGACAGCATTGTTCGTGTTATTCGTGACATACGCCCAGCAGTGCTCGAAAAAGTGGCCCAAAATTGGACGTCCAGAATGCGCTTCGTCAAGAACAGCCGCGGTGCCCATATGCCCGAAATCATTTTCAAATGTTAATGTCACGTATTGATCCTTCGAATAAAAAAGAAATTTTGATTACAATTTAATTTTTTGTGTTATTTTTTACAATTTCAAGTTCTATCGGGCTTAAAAAAACACCCGATATATTTAGGAAGTTCCTTTTTCTCTATAATTGTGAAAATATCAATCTGGACAAAAATGAATAGGGTAAGTTTGTATTTTATAAGCGACGAGAGTAAAACTACTTAGTGTACACACTGTAAAGTTAAATTGCGTTATTATTTGTAATTATCTTGACATAATACTCTATATTCAGCGCATTCTTTTCTCCATGTACTTAAATAAAATCGCAGCGCAAGATATTTCTTCTACTGTATAGACTGTAGATGCTTCCAGAAAAATTCTCCAGCTCCATAAATGCATATTATCATATTCAAATAAAATCTATTTTTTCTTCAAGTACAAACAATTACTGAATTGTAATACAAAAAAATAATTTCTATCAAATTTCATTGATTTCATGCAAGAAGTTTTAAAGGGTATTCTATATCTAAACTCATGTTTGTGCTAAGGAGCTTATAATCAAATGTTTCTATAACCAATAAAAGCACAAAAGAAATAATTTCCCACAAAAAATTAAAGTAACAAAATGAACTCAAGACTTATAGTTGTGAAAAGAATTAATGAATCGAAAAGTAAAACTTCGCTTTTGGCTGGCAAACAAAAGTAAATTTTGATGGAAAAAAAAGTTTCTTTTCTATTTTAAGCCTATAATCCATAGCAAAAAGTAAAAGGACTTAAAAGTTTTACAAAATAAACTTTATTTACTTATAGTTTCGTTTTCATGTATCAATAGCCAACACAATGAGCTGGCACCATCGCATCCTTAAATTACTTATTAATGTGCTGGCAGCTGAAAAGGTGTTTTCATTCATTTCTTTTTCTGGTAACTTGAAATTCATTTTCTTTCTTAATGAAAGTATTTTTCCGCTGTGTCAACAGGCTGAAACTACAAAAACTTTGTCATGGCATAAGGATGAGAGAAATAAATGTCTCAAATTTGTATTAAGGATTATAGAATTTTTTTTAATGTGTATGTTTCAAGGGACATTCTTTAAATATGAATTTCAAAAGTTTAAGTTTCTGCAGCTGCATAGTTGTAAGGTAAATTGTTATAAATAAATTAGCCAAGTTTAAGTTAGACTCACACGGGAGAGGGCTTCATACAATTCATGAAATATACTTTCATTTGAAATTTTACCTAAAGGGTCCGCCATCTAACGTTTTTTTTTCAACTAGTGCTTATTTCGTGAATGGCAATACTTAGCTCATGTTTGATTTAACAAATAATTAGTTTTATCTTTCCGCTGAACCAATATGGTTGTGCATACGCTTGAACAACGCTGGGAAATATTGCGACATTACTTTAAAAATTATGGTAATGTTGCAGAATGAAGCGCGAAAATTGCGAAGAATAGAAGCACCGTCAGCTTCGTATGTTCGTTATCTTGTGAAAAAAGTAAAAGAAACTGGCATCGTCATCGATAAACCAGAACGTGAAAAGCGAAAAACAGGGCGATCACCAGAGAATATTGCTGCTGTCGCAGAAAGTGTGCGTGAAGCGCCATCAACATCAATTCACCATCGTTCTCAACAATTGAACATTTCAGAGACATCATTGAGACGAATTTTGCATAAAGACGCCATACAAAGCCCAATTGGTTCAGAAGTTGAAGCCAAGTGACCATCCAATGCGTTTTAGCTTCTCTGTGAGCCTGCGATCGACTTACAGAAGATGCCGATTTTGCAAAAAAATCGTCTTTTTAGATGAAGCTCATTTTGATCTTGAACAAGCAAAATTGTCGCATTTGGGGCACAGAAAACCCGCACGCATACATTGAAAAGCCGACGCACCCAAAACGAGTCACTGTTTGGTGCGGATTTTGGTCCAGAGGCATAATTGGGCCAATTTTCTTTGAAAATAAGCAATGAGTGGCCGTTACAGTCAATGGCGATCGTTATCTAGCCATATTGAACGAATTTTTGTTTACGAAAATTGAAGAGAAGGATATTGGCAACATTTGGTTTCACCAGGACGGCACTACGTGTCACACAGCCGAAGCTACACTCGATGTTTTGCGCCCTATTTTTGAAGATCGCATTATCAGCCGCAGAGCTGATGTCGTTTGGCCACCTCGGAGCTGCGATTTGACATAGTTGGACTATTATTTGTGGGGATGTCGTCAAACATAAGCGTTACGCCGACAAGCCATAGACAATTAAAGATTTAAAGAACAACATTCGTCATTGGTGTCATTCAGCTGCACACAATCGATAATGTGCTTAAAAATTGGACCGATCGTGTAGGCTACTGCATGGCCAGCCGAGGCAGCCATTTGAATGAAATTATTTGCCATTATTAACCGGAAGGATTGTACTTTCATTAAAAAAAAAGAAATTTGAGAAAATATTCAGTAGTTTTGTTTATAGCATTTACAAAAAAAAAATTATTTGGCAGACCCTTTATGTATTTGTTTTAACTGAAAATTAGATATATTTCCTCTTAATTACTTAATAGATAAAACGTTAAATGTTAGGTCGTCTATTAAAATTCTTTAATTTCACACAAAATTCTGTCTGTAGTGTATTTACAGTTTTTAAACTTAAATAAGAAAATAAGATTACTATCGCCACAGGCTTCATTTTATTTTTTTTTCATTTTTTATAATCGTATTCGTTATATTTGTCAAAATCTTTGCCTACATAGAATAACCTAGAATTTTGAAGTTTAATGTTTCCATATTATTTTTTTTAAATATTTCTCTACTGCAAAATAAATAACACGAGATTTTAGGGGTTTCAAATTAATTACAAGTTTATTTTCCTTAACTACACACAAAGTAAAATTTGTACGTTGGCACTTCAAAACAATTTACTGAAGATGCAAGTTTCAACTTCACGAGGTTTATGTTTTAACTAACTAACTAATCACTCAGATGCTGTCTTTTATATTTGTCCGCTAGAGATCTAGAAAAATGAAGAATTTTCTACTTCCTCTGTATCACATTTTGTTGTTGTTATATTATTCATTCAATGTATAGGCAGGCGCCTGTTGGTCTGTGTGTATTTTTGTTTTTGTTGTTATGGTGTTAAAGTTTCTTCAAGGAAATTATTTTGAGATAGTTGTTGTTGTTGTTTTGCATGTATAAGATTGCTACGCAGTTTGTAACTAGAAAGTTGTTGTTGTCTTGCGTGTATAAGGTTTCTTAGAAGACTACGCAGTTAGTAAGCAGCATACGCAATTATTTCGTTTGCTTTATTAATTAATTACTTTGTTTAATTTCTAATTTCTTTTTATTTATTTACTTCATTTTATTTTACTTATTATATTGACACAAATCATAAAATTAAATATTTTAATTTTTAATTATTTACTTCAAAATCAAATTTATTTAATCAAAATCACTTAATCAAATTTACAATAAATTAAATTCACTTTACCTTTAATTTACAAATGCCTTTTAATTTTTCATTTTTGGCTGCCAAAACGTTATTGATACTTCTTTTCGCCGCTCTGCCTATTATATTCTCCAAAGAACTTGCGCTTTTCTGCCTTTGGAAAAAACCCGCCAGTTTTCTAACTCAGCGACAGTGTTGCCATCGTGGCATATTTTGTCCATAAACATGGACATACTTTTTTCTAAAACTTAAGCAGAACGCATTCTTAACAATATACTTGTACAGACTCTGTGTAAATTTAGGTGCCCCTGTAGGCTGGTAGTAGTGTGCTAGCTTATATAACTGGGGGTTGTGGGTTCGATTCCCAACAAAGACCTTGGTTTTTTTCAGTAAAAATAAAAATTGACTGTCGGTGGGGCTGCTCAGTGATGAAGGCATGGTCACTGGTCGCTGTGCAGTCTTATACGACAGTTAATTTCCGTAACTATCCTTCTACTTTCACCACCTGTCTCATCTCTTCTCTATCCCTTTTCTAAAGAATGTGGCACGGTACTTGACTGAGTAAATAGGCATTGTTGCCTAAAAAAAAATTCAAAATATCTTCTTACTAAGGTTAAATAACTAAATGACCTGTTAGTCGTGCTAATCTAGGGATACCATGCAGTTTTAGATTTTAATGGATAAAATGGATAAAAAAATTATAGCTCAAAGTATTTGCTTATAGCGGTTCAAAAACAAGACCATATGAGTCAAAATCAGTTTTAGTTTTTGTGGTTGTTGCTACAGCGGACATAGTTTAACGGAGACAATGCAAATTTAACGTTCTTGAATGTCACGTTACTTTGGGAAGAACCTTTAAATTTTAGTGATTCGTTTCAAAGCGTTTAAGTAATATTATCCTTTACAAAGATTATTATTAATACACTTTTTTTTGCGTTATCCGATATGAGCTCTTTTTAAGCCTTGGGTGTGGCATCGTAATAAATAAATTAAATAAATGACTCCACAAAGAAAGTTGGATAGGTCACAATCAAATTTTTAAGTAGTCAACTTTAGTAATAAAAAGAAACACTTTATTTTATAATTTCACTCTAAACAGTTCTACTCCTTAATATGTTTTCTAAACGCTATTCAATTTCTTGTTACATTTTTGAGCAATAACTATTGTTACTTTTATAAATCACTCAAACATTTTCACAATATCGTCTACTTAAGTTCAGTAAGGAAAATAGATATAAAAACAACAACAACACCAACATTTTTATACCTACAATAACACACTGTACTTAATGTTGTGCTGGGCGCATATGGTCAATCTAAAGTTTTATTGTATTTTAATGATAAAAGTCTTTTAAGGTTTTTGTCAATAAAAATTTTCTTAACTTTTGTGAATTTCTTTTAATTCGATTGAAATACAAAAGAAATTGACTGAATTGGATAAAACTTTAGGAACAAACAGAACAAAGTTATTTTCTATTTGACCATGAAATTATACTCCTGCTTAAGTTTGTTTTTTTTTTGGAAAATAAATTTTGAGCGAATTGTTAAGCAGCTCATGTTTCTAAGGCGAACTAACTAAGGCACCACTCACTCCCCCATTATCTAATAGTTTGCTTCGATTAACTGTATTAAATTACGATTTGTTTTTGGTTTTATCTATTGACCACTTGCCTTCGCTTATTGTTCTTAATGGTGTAAATGTGCATTTAATACAATTTTTTTTAAATGATACGATGAACTTATATTTTGTGCTTATGTATGTACATATGTCTTAAAGACGAATGATTTAATAGCAAGCAGATACTACATATTTGTATGTATCCTTAAAGTTATATAAATGGATGGGCATAATTTGTAGATAAGCAGAAAGAATAAACAGGGACTGGTTAGTATGGCATAACCGAATAGCGATACTTTTAGAGTTCACAAGGTAAGAAATATAATCTCATTTGAGTTTATTATTTGTGGAAACCATATATCTGCAGATATATGTATATTAGGCCGGATCGATTTGTGGGGAGGCAAAAAAATCGCCCACTGCTCAGTGAAAATCGTATTCTAGGGATCAAAATACCTGACTTTCTTAGTCAGCTAATTTTTAACTCAAATTGTTTAAAATAAACAACCTTTGGCCTTCGTACTAAAAATTTCACAGGGGCCAAAGCTTGGCCCTACCTGACTAAATTTAAGTTTTTAATAAGTATAAGTTCTAAACGTAACTTAATATATAAGACTTTATGTAAAACAAACTTTTTGAACAAGTTTTAATACTTTACTTTCGCACCAAAAATCAGCTAAAATTTAGAATTTATTTTTCAATCTATCACAACTATTTTTGTAACAAGTCGATTTAAAATTTTTATAACTTAAACGAAAGCCTCACCTAGTAGACAAAAGAAATCGCGTAATTACGATCCGTTCAAAAGTTATATATTTTTGTGTAGTGTACACATGTCGTCATGCGACATGTAAGGGTGTGCAGACCAACTTCAACATTGTAGCGCAACCACTACTTGAATTACACTTGTTGAAGTGTGGCAAAGACCACCAAAGTAAATTAGAACAAAAGGTATCAAATTCTGTAACACTTATACTCTGTGGCTGTCCGCTTACATGTTGATGACACATGTTAATGTAAATTGAGAATTAGAATATTTATAGTAAAAATTGAGTGAAAATGAAAAGTCACTCAATTCTAGTTCAAGTTCAATCAAATAAAATCAGACTTTTGAATAACAGACTTTAGACGGCAACTTTACCTGGTTTTATTTATTTAAAGTTTCGTTTCTTTTGGCAGTTCCTTTGAACGCCAAATTAATAGCTGATACCCTTTACAGCTACTGAAATATAGAAAGGGTTATAGGGAACCAACTTAAACTAGATACACTAGTCCTTTGATCTTTTACATGGCAATCCCGCCATCTTAATCCTTCAACATCCTTTACATTTGACCGACTTCTCGTAAAATGTTCGCACAGTGCTCCCGGTATGTGCGTTAAGTAAAGCAACAATAATAATAATGCATGCGTAAGTGGTAAAATATTTCGAAGGCCATTTGACTAATATGCATTGTATTCCCAATGTACCAACATTACGTTTGTTTGTTCGGTCACTACAAGATTTAGGTAATTTGACAGTTGTTATTTATACATGAATGGGTGGACTACACTACCCGATCGGTCATGCTACAGCCTTAATTCTGCTTTAAAGCTTCTAAAAACGTCAGGATAAAAAACGTGTTTTTTCAGCGTGCTAATAACTCAACTGGTATTCTATAGGTATCTTACATAAAAATTGATTTCCGATGGTTAAGCTAGCTCCTATGGCCAATTTATTGAATGCTTAACTCAATCGTAAGAGAATTTTAATTATATGTTAGCTTAGCTTGTTCTGCTTATTATATTTCATTTATATTTATTTTGGCCAACTGAGAGGTGCGCAGAGCTTAAATAAGAATTTTAGTTTAAATAAAAAGGTAAAATTTTACTTAAAGGTCTTCAAAATATGGGAAACTTTTACTCAATTTATTAAAGATAAGTAAACGTATCGTTAATGTTTAAATCATCCTGTCTGTAAACCAGTGTTTTTATGTCTTTTGCCGCTTGAACTTAAGTATTTTATTAAAGAGAATTAGTTTTAATCAAAGCCACCCCGAGTAATAAAATTTTTAACTCCCATTAACCTTGCTTTTATTTCTATATTTGTTCCAGTTGTACCCAATCACATATCGAATAAATACTGTAAGAGGAAAATGTATCAGAGAACGTGAACGAACATACATGTGTTTTAAGTTTTAAAATTTATTGCAACTCGGTGATGGCCATTAAGAAATAAATTCTTCTACTGGCACAGAGGTTGTTTACAGAAACAACAATACCGCACATTTACAAAAGATTGTGAATATTTCATAAAATTGTGTCACTATGGGCCATGAGCTTTTATTTTATTTTTTCAGATTCCATTAAAGTAAAGTAAGCTTCTTTATTTCTTCAATCTATGTGTGATATTATTTATTCATGACATGTATACGCAAAGGTCGGTTTGTGTCAAAAGGTACATTTACGTGCTACTTCTGTATTCCAAGCGAACAATTCTTATAGTCAGCTGTATAGAAGTAATTAAAAGAAAATTTAATAATTTTAATAGAAAATTTTCCAAGCTATTAAATCAATTTGAATGGAAAATCATTAAAACAGACTATGTAAATAACTAGCGAAAATAGTGACAATAAAAGGACAAGCCAAACATGTTTTGTTATGATTGATTATGAAGGATCCTGTAAAATTTATAAAACAGCAAATGTTGTAAATTTCAGAGCAGAAGCAAGAACCAAAAGGAAGAATGAAAATAAATAGAAAATAAATGATTTTTGAATTTTAGAATAATTGTACTTTTCGAATAAAAAATATTCGAATAATTATTGGAAAATTCAAAAAAAAATAATGAAATAAAAAACCAGAATTGTATATAATGCAATAAATAACTAATGAAAATAATATTTGTATTTTCGAGTTAGTATTCGAAAAAAAATTATTCGAATAATCCTTTTTAAAACTACAAAAAAACTAAATAATTAAAAATTAAAATTATTTTTAAACTTAAGAATTGTTAAACGAATAAAAAGTATTCATGTAATAATTGAAACCTTAAATTATTAAGTAAATGTATAACTATTTAGAAACATTTGAATTTAGGATTATGATTTGGTTACTCGTTTAAATGATTTTATTTTTACAACAACTATTTAAAACTTATTCAATAATTTTTTGTTTTTATGCCTAGAATTTTTCGAAATTCAACGCTGAAGGTGACATTCGAAATAATATAATTTATTTGTTTGAAAACAGGAACATTCTTAGCAATTAATATTTATTACAATTTCTGATAACAGGGTCTTTTATTTGTAGATTGAATGTGTTAACGAATAAATTACATCTTTCAGTATCAGTTGTTGCACAAACTCAACATGACGTTTCTTTTTGCACGCTATAGTGCATAATCTATTGCAAATGTCCATTAAAGTCTTCTAATTATTTTTTCTATTTATTAGGCACTTTTATTAGTAATTCTATTGTACGCTTTCATAAAATTCAGCTAAATATTGACCCTTTGCTAAAAGAAAAGATCCTTTAGAAATAGTTTTTAATAGCACACATCTGTCGTAGATGAAACCACAACGTGTTAATTATACAAATTCTACAAATTCCTAAGTAGCTTGCAAGGAGTTATAACAAAATTTAATTCTCTAAACTCCTTTATCTTAGTTACAGCGTTTTTATAATACATATCTCATACAGTGAAGGGTAGAGGTTCGATAAGATATTGGAAGTCTTGCTCTTTAAAAAAAAATAACTGAAACCAATGGCTCTAAACGCGCAATAATATTTTAATAAAATTGGACATCAAAATGAGAAAATATTCTCTTCAAACAAATATAGACTTCAGCTTTTTTAAGGATATAAATAAAGAAATATATTATTGTTACGTTTATACCTCTTACAAACGTTCTGTTGTTGCTGAGTTCTTTATTGCAAAATAAATAACATCAGATTTTCGAGTTTTCAAATTAATTACAAATTTATTTACTTTCACTACACACAAAGTAAAATTTGTACGTTGGCACTTCAGAACAATATACTAAAAATGCGAGTCTTTACTTCACAAGATTTATGTTTTAACTAATCAACTAATCACTCAGATGCTGTCTTTTATATTTTTCCGCTAGAGGTTCAGAAAAATAAAGAATTTTCTTCTTCCTTTGTATCACATTTTGTTGTTGTTATGTTATTCATTCAATGTATAGGCAGTCGGCTGTTGGTCTGTGTGTATTTTTGTTTTTGTTCTGATGTTGTTAAAGTTTCTTCTTGGAATTTATTTTAAAATAGTTGTTGTTGTTTCGCGTGTATAGTATATTTTAGAAAACTGCGCAGTTAGTAAACAGCATACCCAGTTATTTTGTAGTAAAGTAATTATTACTTAATTATTTTCTATTAAAGCTTAAGCAAAACAGATCCGTAACGTTATAATTTTCCACCTTCTGATTACAGGTTTTCTTTCTGATTGCCATATGGAATAACCACAAATCAGAAATTTCTACTTCAGTGCCCAAAGTACTTAAGACTTTGCATCGTATCATATACCTTTCCCATTAGAAATGTACTTTGATTATTTATTCGAATAATACCTAAAAATTTCGACATGTATGTATTCGTGACTACACCAAATTTGCTGTACCGATTCCATTATTTTTCCCATGCTTCAAGACAATCTTTATTTGATTCTGGTATTTGTCCAATTATGTTCTAAGTCTGTCCATATAAATAACTTTTGTAGTAGCTGAGTATGTAATGAATTATTATGTAAAGAGCCTACAAAGGCATCTTAAAATGATTTCCACTGCGTTAATTTACCAAAAAGAGATTTTACTTTCAGTTTTAGTAAAAAAATTACGTTTGCAGTTGAAACTTGCATTAAAATGGAGTTGAGCATTGCAGTTTGTGCTGATGAAATCTTTGTTTTACTTTGTTTGTGAAACGCCAGGTGTCACCGCTTGATGAAATGTGACCCCTTATTTTAAATTTTGCTGCCCTTTTTTTTATATTTTATTTATTCCTTGACGTTTTTGAATTGCAAAATAAAATAATACAATTTGATAAATTTTTATATTTGCTCAGGTCTGTGTAAGTACACATATTGCCCATAACTACGAATTTATATCGGGTTTTTCAATAAGATGTTTATTTTTCAATTGTGGCAACACCAACAACATGATAGTTTTGACATTTAGTGTTTTTTTTGGCAATTGTTACAATGAATTCAATTCCGCATGGTTCTGTTAAAGTTATATTTCGTAAAATTCGTAATATAAACGTCCTTCTGAGATCGCTTTTAAGAATTTGGACCTTAAACTTGAATCGACAGACTCGATACCTAATGTGTGAACATCAACGCGTGTTCGACTAGGTCGTTCAATTGAAAACATCGCAGCCTTGATCCCTAGTATTGAAGCAGAAGCAAATTTGTCAATTTCTCGACGTTCTCCTCAATTGGGGTTATCCAAAACCACGTACCAGGATTTGGCTTTGAAATCTTATAAGGTAATTAAAGCTGAGCGACCACTCATATCGTCGTGGATTCTCTTAAATTGTTCATTCTTAAAAAATCGTCTTTTTTCAGACGGTCTATTAGGCCATTTTTTCAAGGTCAATGGATCATACTATCGCGAGATGCTGACAACTCAATTTTGGCCTCTTATTGACAACATGGACATAACTGACATGTGGTTTCAATAGGACGGTGCCACACAGCCAAACTTCTTGCGAGTTTATGGGCGAGTTTAAACGTCTACATTATTTGAATGTGATAAGATCTTGAAAATATTAAAACTTGGCTTGATTGCTTAATTAAATTTTTTCTTAAATTGTAATTACCATTTTTCAACCATCTCGTTAACAAATAAAATTTTTTGGAATTTTTAAAACTTTTCTGGGAATTGTTTAATTTGCTCTTTAGTTTTATAGATATTTTTTTTTTTTGCATAAGACTGATATAAAAAAATTGTTTAGGTTTAAAAACAACAAAAAACCACAATTTAAAATATTTCCACTTTTGCAAAAAAGACAAAGTTTCCTAAAGAATATAGATAGCATGATATATCTAAATCACTTTCTGCACTAAATTGTTGTTATATTGTTAATGAAGTGTTATATAAGAAATAATTATAAAATATGTATTCTAGCAATTATCTGTAAAGTTAATTATTTTTTAAATAAAATAATGTCTTTTTTTAAAGTTGGAGATTCAGAAGGCTTTTATTTTAACATATTTTCTTGCTTATGCTAAGGATAGTATTAGTTAGACAATAAAGGAAAAAGCAATTTTAGGGCAAAGTGTTAAGCTTACATTTGTCACTAAAAAAATGTAAGTGAAATGACCTATTGTATCCGATTATAAATCGCTTTTTAATCTTAAGAAATCTTCTTAACAATAAAAAAATAATAATATGCTACATTAAAATTCCATGTACTAAGATAAATATAAACTACTAGCACAGGACAAGAAGGCACATAGCCAAACAAACAGCTACATTGAATAATGACAACAACGCCATCTATATTTGAGACGATGAATTCGAATTTTCGAGTAAATCCTACAACTGTTTAAAACAAAATATTAGGACTCTCTCTCTCTCTCTCTCTTCATCTCTCTCTTGGGAAATATAATCAGTTTAATTGTGAAAGTAGGTACAGCAGTTTTTAGGTGTCAGAGCGGTGGAGTTACCGTGGTGTATTTTTGTGTATAAAAGAAAGAGCTTGTCTAAATAGTGTAATTTAACTTAAAATTCTGAAAGTTATGTGTAATAAACGTTTATTAAAGGAATAAAAGTATTTTTTTTTAATTTTTAATCTAATTTATTGCATTAGTTGAATAATACCCTCTCTCTTAGCACTATAAAACTTAAAACTACTGAAGCTGTGTATAGTTTAAATATAATCGGGCTCGTTCTTTAGAAACCGCGAAATTATTATAATTCTTTAACAAAGTTGCAACCACGCATTATTAGACAGCTGTTTCCTATGGCAACAGACTTTAATAAAAGCTACGAATTATATTATGGACAGTTTGCTTAAAAATTCTATTTATTTAATTAACTTAAAAATCTCTTTCTTACATTTTTATTTGCTGCGATTTTTTAAACGTGAAAACTCTTGCCACACAAGAAGATATTAAAGATAAGTGAAACAATCAAAATCACTTAACAGCAATTTCCTTCTTTTATATAAATTCTCATAAAAATGTTTAAATGTCACAATAATGAATGTAAGAAACTTTTAACTTCTGTAACAAAAGGCCCACAAATATTAAACTCATGTACTCGCATGTCATATTTTTTATAACGCATTTGCAAGAATTTAATAAGTACTGTTGCGAAAGTAGTTGCCCATAGAGAACACTTGGGAATATTCTAGTATATTTTAGCCCATTAAAAGTAACATGTTTACGTACATGAATAATTGAAGTAACCACTACTTGTAGTTGTGAAAACAAAATTGGAAAACAAATCTCAACAGTTTGAAACAAAAACAGTTTTCCATTGTGAATCATTAAACATTTAGTTGATGATGTTTCTCTAAAAGACCCCATTTTTAGTTTCAAAGTCAGTCATTTAGGAAAATAACAAATAGTTAAACAAACAACCACCACAATGATATTAAGAAATATTTTTACACTGAGAAAAAAAGTTGTTGTGTGTATTTTTTTTTTAATTCAAATAATGATAAGCTACTGAGCTGGATGAAAAGTATTTGTGAAGACTCATATATGCATCCATATAAAATTAATTTCAGTTGTAATTTTCTTCAGTGTAAACCATCATTGCTAGTTGTTTATACGATGTGTAGTAGCTTTTCAGTGTGGGGGTTGTTGATTCGATTCCCAACGAAGATCTTGGTTTTTTTACTACAAAAATAAAAATTGACCGTTGGTGGGGCTGCTCAGCGATGAAGGCATAGTCACTGGTCGCTGCGGTGTCTTATACCGCAGTTAATTTTCGACTAACCTTCTACTTTCACTACCTGTTTCATCTCTTCTCTATCCCTTTCCTAAAGAATATAGCACGGTACTTGACTAAATAGGCATTGTTGCCTGAAGTGCTTCTTCTCTTAAAAAAAAATCATTGTCAAGCCGTGTTCTAGTCTACAAGGAGCGTGTTCTAGAATGTGACCGGCAAAAGCGCTCGCTAGTCACATAGAAAAACAGCCAGCAATGACGGTTTACACTGAAGAAAAGGACAACAGAATTTAATTTCAACAACAAAAAATTTCATTAACAAATTTCATTAAAATTAAAAAATAATAAATCGGATCAAAAATAAAAATGGCAGCTACGGTTTATACTTTTTATTTAGCCGCGTTTTTCTACCTACCAGAGAGACCCAATAAATCAGCCAATACGTAATGATTCTCTTACTTTTTGAACTTTAGTTTTATTTAATTAAAAGCTATTTTAGCTGCCTAATTTTATCATACGATTGTTAATTTCATAGACATTGCCCGGATACGGATACAGTCTCGTGGAAAAAAAAATCAAGAAGTGGGCTACGAAATTTGTATATCCAGCATGTTCTCAAGATTTAGCTCCTCGGGACTATTTACTGTTTCTAAATTAGATGGTAAGTGATTTGGATCAAATGTAGAGGAAATTATTTGAAGCAGCGCATGTTTTAAGGTCCTTGAGAAATCTTTTTACTTGGAGGGACTACAATTACAAAACGAAGACGTTATACTTCGTGTAGTAAGCTTAAAGAAGAGGTATATTAAGAAGTAAAATGCAAAACTCCCTGTAATAACAAAAATAGTTTTATAAAAGTTACAAAATTTCACAAAAATTCAAAATGGTAAAAGGTTTTTCGTATAATCACGATTTTCTACGTAACAGCTTTACTTCAGTCATGCAGAAAGCGAAATAGCTGTTTAAAAATAAAACGTTATTTCAATTTTTTTTAGCCAAATTTCCCACTTTTCCCACTTATTGTTACTGTTAATTTTTAAAAGCAAATAATTATCACTAAAAAAGTAAATGAATAGACCTATTGTGATGTTTACAAATTACGTAGTTTCTAAAAAATTGTATGGAATCTATTCGTAGCTTTTATCAAATTTTTTATTAATCTTAATTTAATATGTAGTTCTGTAGTTGTGGCTGTTTGCCTACTAAAGGCTCATTAGCAATATTTTTGCTTCCCGCAAATCGCAAGTGATCTTAAGGGCCAATTTTGTTGTATGAAGTGACACCCTTTTACTCTGTTGTCCTACCCACATTAAAATCAACAATATATTACGTATCCTCCTTGTAATCTCGCTAGTATAGCTACGACTTTTAAATCGGCATATATATTCCATAAATGCAATGGATTCTATTCAGTAATAATTTCATGTTTTCGTATGTCTCTTTATAACATGAGCTAGTGGTACGGACAGATATCATTATTTGACAACACTGCTTTCGGGCTGAGCTTGCATGAATCAATGAACAGTCTCCAAGCCATTGGTTCATCAGGTAGCTGCAGTTCTTGAAGAAGTCTTAGAATAGACTAAATTATGTTCTTTGCGCATAAATGTGTTACACAATCTTTGTCAAAGTGGTAACAAATCTTAATAAGGGCCTGGCTGTAAGCCCTAATCAGATGGTGGTCAAATCACTGTGGAGTGAAAAGCAGCGTCATTCACGCCCTTGGAAGCCGAAGACTAATTCTAGCAACAGATCTTTCCTAGTTGCAATTTCGGCGGTTCCAGAGCAGGGCTGCAAACCACTACCCCTTGCTGAAGAGCTGAAGACTATCCAACTCCTGTCCAGAACATATGACTAGCATGCTCACTGGATCTTGCTCATTCACCAGTGGGTGTTACTAAAGGCGAGATGATCCTGGCCCCCTAAATCAAATTCAAGGGGAGCCGCGAAACCACAACCACCACGATACTCGCGAAGGGCCAACCTCAATAATCAGTCAGAGAAACAGCTAAAAGGCTAAAGAGACAAGGAAATAGCGGGGAGTTTCTAGTTTATCCCTGCTGTCTTCAGGGGACTAGACTTCCTTATACTCCCGAATAGCACAAGTCTAGATGGTTAAGTCATCCATAAAAGCTGAAAAATGTGCGCCTGCGGGGTGTCAAAGTGGGTACAACGTGATTAGATTTACATCCGCGCCTGGCCATGAAGCCTTAATAAGATGGTGGATCAAACCACTGCATAATTTGGAACGTCATGCTCGTCCTAGGAAGCTATAATTCTATGCAACAGAACTTTCTAGTTGCAACTTCGATGATTCCAGAGCAGGGCTGCAAATCATCACTCCTTGCTTAATAGTTGGAGACTTTCCAACTCCTGTCCAGAACACATATCTAGCATGCTCACTGGATCTGGAAACATTTCACCAGGTAGGTGTTATTAAATGTGAAATGAACCCGGCCACCATAGGACCATAGACTGATATGGGGCCGCGAAACCACAACCACCACGATACTCCCATAAAGGGCCAACCTCAATAATCAGCCAGAGAACAATTAAGTGTCTAAAGAGACAAATAACGGAACTCTGCGGGTCACTGATTCCCGTGGAAAACAAGTGGAGTTTCCAGTTGTACCCCTGCTGACTTCAGCGGACTGGGCTCTCTTTTCCCCCCAGTTGTATAGGTCTACATAGTAGCTCTCCATTAACACCATATATGTGCCCCCGGGGGTGTCAAAGTGGACACATGTGCATAAAATAAAAATTTTTTTTTGGGGTTTAAGATGGGAAAAAACAATACGTATGTAACGAGAATCGTCATTCCACCGTATGCCGGACTACGTAGCGGCTATCGGCTAAAAAACCACCTTAAGTCCGCACTCCTCTCGCATGACCTCGGGGAGGATTCCTATTTGGCCAATATGATCCTTTTCCACTAAGCCTGCGACCAGGTACCAACTTTGAGCATTTTAGCACCAAATCAGTGCTGGTTCATCGTCACCATATCCAGGTCACGTTTCTTTGTGCGGTGTACACGTTCCAAATAATTCGCTACAACAGTCCAGTTTTCGCGACTGCTAACTATTTTGTCTACTATAATCGATGCTGTCGTTCGGCCAGTTTGTGCTTCTTTTTTCGCGTGGTATTCAGACAAACGCTGACACTTGAAGAAGGTATAGCCAGCGTCGTCCACTACATCGTCCTCCTCATAAATGCAGAAGCGAGTGCTGCATTTCCCCATATCATATAGATACTTGCGAATGTAGCCGTGTCCAGATAGCATCAACGTTAAGTAGAAATTTACCTCTCCGTTCTCCCTGCATATCCATTTATCCAAAACCGGGATCATTTGGTACGTCCATCTCCCATAGTACTCGCTTCTCCATAGCATCTGCCATTTCTGCGTGGTTTCCCATGGTTTTATGACAGCTACTTTGGGTGCTGCTAGGGAGATATTCTGTCTAGCGTAGTAGATTCTTCTTCGCTCTATCGCCAGTAAATCTATCGGCCACATTCCGGCTATTACAAAAACAGAAGGTGCCGATACAGAGCGGTAAGCAGAAGCGACCCGCAATGCCGCTGTTTCCTGCACCGTTAGTTAAACCTTTGCCCTGCGTTTGGCGCTTAATGTCTGCGCCCATATCTCACTCCCGTATAAGAATGCTGTTGTAGGCTTCAATCAGTAGCCTTCATCTACTTGGGCTATATTTGCTTATCGATTTTTATAATTTATGGCTTATTTTATTCCCAGTAGTTTTTCGAATAAGGATAAAAATGTATAATATTTGCCGTTTACGAATTTTTGAAGATCAAAAAATAGTTTTTGCTAAAAATTTCCGAAAAACTCCGACACAGTTGGGAATAGAAACAAATTAAGTAAGATTGACTTAAAATTGTTTCCGCATTGGTGTTATAATTATTCAACTCGATTAAATCGTTTTAAAAAGTTGTATTGAAATAAGTTAAGGGGGTTGCCTTGTTTAGGAGAAAATATTAGCTAGGCCCATTAAAAAAATGTGTACATATTCCACGAAGACTGAAAGCGGATTTAGATTTAGCGAACTGAGATCACTATACTCCACACATTTATGTTCAAGGACCAATTTTTTTTGTGCAGACCAGTGTAATTAATTTCGAAACACTATTTCCTATAAAACAATCAGTTTGAACAACATGTGCTATGACGTGAAGGAAAAGGTATAAGAAAATCAATGACTAGAGCAAAGGGAGAAATTATTTATGTTGTATACAAAAACTTGTATAATACAAATTCAAAAAATTGAAGAAATTGAAAAACAAAATATTTAAAGTGTATTAAAGACAAGTGTGGTTACAGGAATATTTCACAAGATGGGAAGAAACAACAACAACAACAACATTTAAATATTCGAGGAACAGCCATTATAAACCAAAACCAACTGTCGCCATCGTTAAATATCCCAAAGTGGCAACACATAAAGGCACTAACTATTACATACATTTGTATATGTAAATATGTAAATTTACATTTATGTAACATATATAGGGGGTATATGGCATTTGGGGTTTATTTTTGCTGTAAATAAAAAGTCTACATTTGGTTTCGTTTTTACACTTTAATGCTTTGGTCAAAATTATTGTGTTGCTATTTAAACTGCGACGTCGTATTTTATTAGCCATTTAGTGCACACAATGATTAACTCCATTTATTGAGAAATCATAAATTTAAATAACAAAGCACTTGAAATAGTCATAAATTTTTTTTATTTATATTATCACCATAAACCAATAAAAAAAATGTTTTCCAAATGAAAACTAAACAGTTTACTTTTATTAATTTTAAATTTAAGGTGACAACCTGCAGAGGTTTTCTACCATTAACGTTGCTAAAGCCCCCACTGTTTAAGGTTATATAAATAACTGTCTACGTAACTTTTGACCCACGATTCTCATATTCCGAAAAATGCTTTTCAAACTCCTTAGGAGAGTTTTCTTACAAGATATCGTAAACATTTTTAATACCCTGGTACAATAAAAAGATCAGATGGAAATACTCTCCATCAGTGGGTGAAACACCCCACTTCCTATTATTATTTATAGATGACGATTTTTCCTCGATTTTAATTAAGATTAATTGTCTTGAAAATAAAACGAAATCTGGAATATTAATCATCGCGAGTTGATTAAAACGTAACATTTGTATTTTTAATCTTAAGAATAATATAATGATTAACGAACTTTTATACTCGTATTGTTTTTATTCTCTAAATCAAAGAGGAAAATAAAAATGTTTTCTTTGATTTATACTTTCAGTCTTTACACTTAAATTTTCAATCGCAAAAAATCAATATCACAAAATTGTTTTATGATTAAATATTTAATTTCCTAAAGCAACAACTATTTCCTTCCTTCCTTCCCTTCTTGAAATTATTTCTCTTTTTTAACCCTAGAATGGTAAACCCACATTTTACCCTTAACCTTTAAATCACCCTTGTGTGGAAAAGCACACAAACTGAACCATGTTTATACGATAAACCACAAAAAAAATTGGGGTATACTAAAGAAATTTCCTGACTTTGTTAACAATATCAATTAAGCACAGAAAACACCTTTTTTTATTAAAAAATATTTTTTAGTAACGAAATATTTACAAACTTACGTAAGTTTTCCTCGTGGTTTTCCACACATATGTAGTTTCAATGTAATTTGCAGTAATAATTATAATATATTAGATCAAAGAATGAAACAATGTTGGATTTGTTCGATAGTGAATATGGACGCCCCATATTTAGAGCGATAATGTCAAAAAACAAATTTCAATACATGAATCGTGTTATTCGTTGTGATGACGTCAAACCAGGCTCTACAGATAAATTTTCTCCAATTCGTCAAATATTCGACAAATGGGCCGAGTTATTGACTCATTTTTTCAATCCATCTGAGTGTGTTACAGTTGATGAGCAACTGCTTGGATTTCGTGGACGATGCAAGTTTAGGCAATATATGCCTTCAAAGCTTGAAAGATATAGAATTACGTTTGGAAATCCAATCATATTTGGGTAAGCCTGTTGGTAGCATAGCTGAAAAAAATCAGGGGGAACGTGTTGTTTTTGGAGTTACACAATATAACAATAGATAACTTTTTCTCATCCTACCAACTTAGGCAAAAGTTGTTGTCACAAGGACTAACAATGGTAGGTACTATGCGCAAAAATAGAAGAAGCATACAACCCAGATTATTAGAGTGCAAAAAGGTTCCCCTGTACCATTCAACTTTTGCATTCACCGTAAGTACAACTCTTGTGTCATATGTGGGGGGAAAGGATAATTGTGTAGTACTGCAAAGAACAATGCATCATTCGAATGAAGCAGAATGTGATGCGAAAAAATTGCCAAAAATCATTTAATTCTACAACAAAACTAAAGGTTCGTTTTATATTAGCTTTATTGATCTTCAGCTTTACAACTATATTCTATATGTGGCGTGGATACCGTGGACAAAATGTTATCGGGCTATAGTTCGAAAAGAAAAACAAATAGATGGCCAGTTGCTGTTTTCTCAAACATGGTTGATATTTCAGCTTTAAATGCGTACATTATATTTAAAGATATAAATCCAAATTGGAAAATAAACAAACCAATTGTACGTCGAGTTTTTTTACGCGAGCTTGGAATATCTCTCGCAAAGCCTTACACGGCAGTACAAAAGGGCGTACCAAGAACTCAATCAGCAGTATCTGTGCTTTCTGCTATCAACCAAAGCGATTTAGTGGATGAACCTCAATAACACAGTCCCGTGAACCATCTAGAGCTGAAAAGAGCTTATCGCAATCGTTCGAAATTCCTTTAAAAAAGCAATAAAGTATTCCTCCTGTAATCGAAGAAAAATCTCGATGTCATATTTGTTATAGCGAAAAGTCAAAATATATTCACCAAACGATGTGCTGTTTTTGCAAAAAGCGCGTTTGTAAGCGTGCCCATAACTGCAATGTTTATGAAAAATGTATTGAACATAAATTAATGAAAAATAAAACGATGTATAAAACAAATATGCCATTAATACTCATAAAAAATCATGCTTTTGACTGAAAAATAACTATGTTCCTTCAGCAAAATACATAGACAATGCATATGTGTGTAAAACCCACAAAAGGGTAATAAACGTAACTTTTTTTGAGGGTGATTTGAGGGTTAAAAAAACAAAAAGAAAAACGTATTTATTATATGCTTGATAATAAAAATAAACAAAAAACAATTCATTTTTTAAATATCTTAAATATATTATTGGCAACGTTTATAGATCACATATTTTATCACTAGTATGAATAGATGTTCTACAAAAAAATATCAAAAAAACTCCGTTTGAGATCAAAAAATAAACTTCAGTATCTTGCAGACCTTATATCTAATTAGCATATTAAAAAATAATATAACTTTTTAAAGTTAAAAAAAATTGTGCAAGAGAATATAAAGTTTGTGGTTTTTCCACCTACTTTTTTACATCACATTGCCAACAATTTGGTGATCTGTGTTCTAAGCAATAAGTTTTCTTGCATTTTGCGCAGAAATATACGCTCATATTTGGTTCGTCTATATCATCATCAGTATTATCACCAATCGCGTCATTTATTGCTGCAAACCCCTTTTCTGCATACGTGGCCTTACTCCTAAACTTCTTGAGGAATTCTCTTCTTGACATTAGCTTTATTTTGAAAACTTCACAATTGGATATATAAATTACATAGCTGTTAAATAAAGCCATATTCAACATAACATAGAACATACAGAGTGGCCAACGCTTGGTTGTACGGCTACAGCTTGAGTCACCACACATTTGATCAAAAGTATCAACAGCACCTTTTCTTTTATTATTAGATTGAATTATAACTGGCTTACCTGAAGCGGAGTCAACGGAAGGCTTGTCGTGCATCGTAGACAGCAAAAGAACAATTTTTTTAGGCTTTGGCTTTTAGCTGACAAAAAGAGATGTCCCAACTTTACGTGATGAATTATATTTGAACTCAGCAGGAATTTCTTGCTTATTATTCCGAATTGTACCAATAAAAGTAAGGTTGTATGGTGGTTGAGGGAACTGCTCAGCTAGCGGAATCGAAGTAAACCAGTTATCGGCAGTTAAATTGCGATTAGTTCCTTGTATAGACTTTGCCAGCAACTTACAATAGTAAGAGCCCAATGGTTCATTTATAGTTGTGCCTGCGTTTTTTCCCAAATACGGTGACGCATCAATCATATATTTTGATCTTACATCACATACTAAAACAATCTTTATTCCGTATTTTGCCGTCTTATTAGGAATATACATACGAAATGGACAACGTCCCCTGAACGCCAAAAGATGTTCATCTATTGTCGCGTATGATCCTAGTTTATATAGATCTCTACACTGCTTGATAAAAATTTCCCAAATACGTCGGATAAGCGCAAACTTATCTGTTTTTTTCTGTCGTCTCGAGTGCTACGATCATCAAAATGTAGACACTTGACAAGGAACTCAAATCGTTTACAGCTCATTGCAGCTAAATTTTGGAATTCACAAATCGTAGAATCAAACAGTTCATCAGTTGACAAGTGATTATTTTTTAACGCACCACTCATGATAAATACACCGAGAAGAACACAAAGCTCTTCTATTGTTGCCTGTGATGTAGTGGTATTCTAAATTTTATACTTGGTAGCTGTATGGTCAATATATTCATTAGTGCGTAAGAGTACTTTATCCCTCAATTCCGTAGTAAAAAACAGTTCAAAACAATTCAAGGGATCTATAATACCCTTGGCTCCTTCTTTTGGCCCTGGCATAATGTGAACTATGTTTCTCGAAGGAGTTTTGTCCAAAATTTTTTTTTCGAAGACGGTTCGGAAGATCATATATATTTGTTCTTACCCCTTATAATCGATGTCGATGGCGTAATTATCCAGTTCTCACAAGCCGATTGATCACCATTTTGTGAGGTGCCTACAGCTTCCTGAACATCAGTCGATGTAGATTGTATATTGACATCATTTTCATTAGATACATCAATATTCTGCATGTCATCGTCCAAATTATCGACGTAAGTGGAATCAGCCAAACTATCATCAAACTCAAAATTTTAGTAAAAACACAAAAAAATGCTTAAACGAATATGTACAAAAAAATTACCTTTATTGGTAAACTTCGCCTCAGAGGCGACACACGTATCTATATATAAGCAACGCAACGCAACGCAGTAAAACAAAACACGTCTGAGCCCAAGCTTGTAAAACAGTCAACTGAGTTCGCACGAGTGCACGCTTTAATACGAGTGAACGATCAGGAAATATTGCAAAAAAAAAAAAATTCTTCGCCTCACAGGCGGTGCTTAGCATTCTAGGGTTAAGATATATTCTATTTTTAAAAATTCTTAGACGCTTTGTGTATTTTGCAGCTCAAAGAAATTCTACTGTTAGTTATTTAAGCATTATAGTAATAAAAGCTCTATATTCTTAATATTTTTTTATTGTTTTTTGTGTATGTATATTAAGTAAATAGCAAAAAGTTTGTTAGAAAGAAAAGTTTTCTTTCACATTAATTTTTAAAAACATAATTTTCCCGTGTTCAGATAAAACCACAAAGTCATGAGTTTAAATTCCATCAGCGGCATAGCTAAATTATTAAAACTACGAATAAACATTCGTTCCAGAGTTTTTGCCAAGTTATGTTTGCATTTGTAAAATAACTGGATTGACAAAAAAAAATCTAACAACGATACTCGATTAAGTCTCACCAGTGCTTTATAAACAAATCGTTCCGTATGGCGGCTGTAATTATTCATTTTCGTTTCAGTGCTGTTGGACAAAATGGTTAATGTGATCGATATGTGCTGCTTGCTGGAGGTACGGAATGTGTTTCAGGTTAAGTTGTTCCACGTTTTAACGGTTCCACCTTTATGAATGTTGGATTATCATATACCAGGAGGATCAGTGTCTACGAGGTAGTGATCAGTCGTAGAATTATATATTTTTGCCTTTGAATTTCTTCTAAACTTGAAGCATATCCAGTGCCCGATAATTAAAATCCATAGCATCGTATACTGAAATCAGGATAGAAATTCACAATAGAAGTTTCTAGTATAAGCTTTTCGTAGAGTTTCTGATAACAAACCGGTTAAGATTTACTGCTTTAATTCTCATTTGCAATAACTTTGGTTTAACCCACTATAAATGTGATATAATTTAGCTTTCATTTTTTCAATAATTTTTCTAAATTCAATGAAATTTTTCTATTCCTTTCTTCTCTCTTCTTTTCGACTTTTATTTATTATTATTAATTTAATTTCTTTTTATCCAGGCTCTAGGTCCCACTAATAAGGACTCTATGGTTCTTTTCTTTTTTCCATTTATTTAATTATTTAAAATTCAATATTTCGAATACCTTCGGTATCCTTCTTCAGGAACTACACTATCGAATAACAAAAGAAAACATAAAAAATAGCAAACAAATTAAAATATTCATAACACAAAACAAAAAAAAATATAAAATGGACTTTGCCCTTTTCGTTGTTCTTACATTTTAATTATCACCTTAACACTACCCTCAGGTTAGATTGCTGACTAATGTTGTTCCTTTCTTTTTCGTCCCATTTGTCCATATTTTCTTATCATGTGTCTGTAAGCATTCGCACAATTCTCAGTGTCGACTTTAAATTTAATTCTACGTTCTGCGGGAGTATTTATTATGTGGAGCACTTAAATTGTATATCTTTTTCTTTTGTTTCTCTCTTGTTGTAATATTATTGTGCTCTCCAAGTTCGGCGAATGACCAGTTGCTGCACAGTGGGCTGTGAGTGCTGTTCTGTTTTCCGTTGTCCCATTTCTATTTTTGTAGTCCGATTTGTGTGCTGTTAATCTAGTCCTTAATTTTAATTCAGTAGTTCCAACATATGTCTTATTACATACGTTAGATCCGTCACCATTGCACGGTATTCCATATACCACCTCCGATTTGTCCAATTTGTCCAATTTGTTCATCTTCGTCTTTGTATTTGAATATAGCATGTTGAGGGTATTATTCGTTCCCAGTGCAATTTTAATATTCTGTTCCCCAACTATGTTAGAGTGTATTATTCTCTCAGAGAAGCCAGCGACATGCGTCAACAATTTAAAAACTCTATCATTCGTTTTTTCGTTTTGTGTTTTGTCAAAATTGTTTATTGCGTTTGTTATAATATTTTCTGAGATGTAGTTCGGAAAACTATTTTTGTGCAATATTTCTCTTATTTTATTAATATTGTCACTATGAAAAATCGTGTCGCTAATTTTAAGCAGACGTTTCGCAAAGTTCGTAGCAGTATTCATTTTAATATGTCTAGGGCTTCCAATAGCGGAGATGATCTTAAAAATCTATTTTCTTTCAGTAAGAACTTTCTACAAGTTAAATAACTTTCTACCTTCTTTAAGAAGTTTTTGGCTAAGTGTGGCTTTGACTTATGTATTAAACCTTGTTAACGTATTTTGTATAACATTTAACACACGCATTTGAAAAGCATAGGATAATACTTTCTTTCCTTATTTACTAATCTGTATATTAACCCAATTGTGGTATGTTTTCTTCTGAATACGAATTGATGACTTGGATTATAAAATTTGATGAAGATGCTTGTATGTATGTGTATTAGAATGGTAAAAAGAATGGTCAAGCGCCTGTACAGTGCAACAGAAATATTGTGGTCTAAACCTAAATCGGTACATGGTTGAGCTGGTAAGAAAAATAGTAGATCGTAAGTTCGAGTTCTCTTAATGAGCTTCAATATATTGCTGTCCGAATGGCTGAGTGAATTAAAGGCAAATATTTACTATGCATCATGATTAGGGATGCAACATCGTTCTTTAAAATATCGATGTTTTAAAATATCGATGTTTTAAAATATCGATGTTTCTATTGAAAACATCGATGTTTAAAAACATCGGTAATAGCAACGATACATCGATGTTTTTCCGATGTTTTAATTTTCTTATCATTCAATAATTAAATATAAAGTCAGAAGTATTTTAACTCACAAATTCACCACATTTAAGCTAAAATAGAAAATATATTCATCAAAACTTTATGTATTTTAAAGTGTCTAACAAAGTATATTTATATCAAGTATTATAATTATTCTACAAAAACTAAAATTTGTTTTAAATTAATTTCTCTTCTCTTATTGAACTAAATTATGCAGTTTGTAGTTCTCTGTATATGTATGTATGAAAATCGTTGATTTGATAAAAATAATTTTATAATATATTGATTTCGTACCAACGATTTTTATTCCCTGTCAGTGGAGAGTAGACATCTATGTGTTTATCTATGCCTTGGTATCTAATAACTTTGATATAGACTTAAGGAAAAGAAGTTTTGACAATCTAGCACCCAGAAGTCTGTTTCTGTCCTGAGTAATGGTTGTTCCAGCTTCCGAAAACAAACGCTCCCTTGGCACAGACGTGGCAACTATGGGGAGATATTCTATTGCAATCTTTGAAAGTTTGGAAAACAGAGATTTCATATCTTCCCAAATCTCAATAGCGTCACTTTTTAATGGTGTAACAGGAGATGACAGGTACATCTGTACTTCCATTTCATTAATAGTGTTTGTAACAGCTTTCGATGATTTATTAGATGTTGCAGATGAGCGTGAAGTATGCTCGCGAATACATTTGTTTAAATAAGTGATTACTTTTCCTTTGGCAACAGAATTTTTTAAGTGCATATACTTAAATCTGGGGTCAGGAGTAGTAGAGATTGCAAGAATTGGCGAATGTTCTATATTATTGAACCGCTTTGCTAATTGTATTTTTATTTCTTCTTTTAATTTCAAAACCATTTTATTTTTAGGTTGCGTATTTTCTACTACTGCCCGGACGCAGCTAATTAGTGGGATGACTTTGCTTGCCGTTACGTAACTATCTCCAGAAATTTCTTTTGTTAATTTTTCAAACGGACACAACAATTCTACCATTTCTTTTATGCAGTCTATTTCAGTGATTAAAATTATTGGGGGAGCTTCCGGTCGAGTCAGCAATATTGTTCCTACAATGGGCAGCAATTCTATGAACCGTTGAAGCATATAAAAGCACGAATTCCACTTAGTGCGAACATTAAGAATTTTTTTTAAAGTTGGCCTTCTTTCAAGCATAACTCAATTTGCCTTTTTCTTAACTCATCACTTGCATTGACACTTCTTTTAATAAATTTACTAATATTTCCAACTTTGCTTATTAATTCATTGCAATCTTTTGCATTATCAATGGCTTTAGTTACAATTAAATTGACTGTATAAGCAAAGCAAGGAATAATCTTTTTTTCCCCCAAAAAAATTCACGGTTTACTTTCATTACTGTGCTATCATTATTCTGTGATAACAGCTGAAACCTTAGAAACAGAAACATTCCACTCGGTGAAAATATCTTTAGGCTTTTCAGTTATATACGCTGATGTATGACTTTCTGTTAATTCCAAAACACCTAATGCTCCGCTGAGAAGTTTAAGCTTATCCAAAAAGGGTATTGTAACACCTATAAAAGCTTTATTTTGCATTTTTTCCGTCCAAATATCCTAAGTGATGCAATAACTTTCAACATTATTTACATATGTTTTGAAAAGGTTACTCATAACCTCATATTTGGCATCAATCCTCGACTTGATTGTTTCTCGACTAGGCATTTTATATAATGGGCAAACTTCTTTCATTAGCTGTAAAAAACCTTTACCCTCTACTGTAGCAAATGGTTTATTGTCCATGATAATAAAATTGACAAGAGCATTAGTCACTTTCTTTGATTGTGCTCCATCCTGCGTTGCAATACTTTTCATATTTTTGACAAAGTCGTCCACATTTGGTTGCGTTGGTTTTTTGGGACTGACAGCAGTCATAATTTTTTCCACACTGCCTGAGCTGGTGGAAGGTCTTAGGTCATTCGTTTCAACTTCCATAAAATCAGTAATGGTTCTACCATTTTTAGCCTTCTTGCTTTGTACTTCTGCATCTTCAAAATGCTGCGAATGTAATTTTTCCAAATGACCACGAAGATTACTTGTATTTCCAGACGTTTGAAGTGTTTTGTTACATATTTTGCAGATAGCATCTTTATCGCCAGTTTTATTAAAATAGTTCCAAATTTTACTTTTCAATTTATTTGTTGCCATTTAGTAGCAATGCACACACACTAAAGCGCGTTTAAGTCAGCTGAGCATAAACAGATTAAATGTCGATGTCGATGTGTTTTTTAGTTTGGACGGCGATGTATCGCCGATGTATCGGCCACCAAAACATCGATGTTGACATCGATATTTATGAACGATAAATCGATGTTTTTATAAAATCGATGTATCGTTTGCATCCCTAATCATGATGGATGGCTGCGTTAGGGTGTGAAAAATCCTAGGAACAAATGTAACTAGAGAATTGGTAAAGTTAAGTCCCCCACCTCCAACTCTTTATTAATGAATTTTTTAAACATAATATAATCTTCACAAGGCTTAAGCCTCCTGCAACAAAGTTCTTTATTTATGCTTATGAGCCAGCACCATTAAGTGCGAAACATTAAAAGAAATAGAAAATAAAATAAAATATCGAAGAGGAGTGAAATGAAAAACTAAAAATTTTGGTATTTTCAATCAAAAGAATCTCTTTAGTTTTAAAAGGGATAAACAAAACTAATGTAAAAATCAGAGTAGCGAAGTATTCACTCACTGTTCATACATGTATGAATATGTACATGTCATTTTTTAGCCGCTTCTTCTCATACATGTGTGAGAGACTACAAATTATTTTGTGTTTTCTCATTTGTGAATGCGACGATTTATTTTTTTTCTTTCTATCCATAAGTGAAAAAATGAGAAACACACAAGTGTTCATTTTTGAATATTTACAATTTTGATAATTTTTCATAAATGAAAAGGTCATAAAAATATGTGCGTTAAGCATTCGCGTACCTAAACGCACATATTTGATAATGGGCAATTGTCGGCGTATGCAGGAAAAAAAAATGTTTTTTTTTATTTCTTTAAGAATATATTGGAATATTGTATTTTGAGTTAATATGTACCCATGTGTTTTTACTACATTTTACGGTAAACTGCGATCGTAGGTAGAAAATTTTTTCACGTTCATTTATGAGAAATTTTATAAAATTTCAACGTTCATAAATGAACATGTACATTTATGAAAAATAACATTCATGAGAAGTAGATAATTTGTCATTTATCACATATGAATAAGACTAATAATTCTTGTTGTTCGCATTCATGTATGAAAATAACCAGAACATTTTTTGTTGTTCGTTTATGAGTGTGAAAAATAAATATAAAATTTTAGATTTCTCATTTATGAAAAATATCATGAATGTTGATTTTTGAATGTTCATAAATGAAAAATTCTGAACCCTGGTAAAAATTACTTGACTTGACCTCAAATCCATATTCTAAATTGACTAACTAAATCATTTGTAAAGTGAATTGTGCCTCCACCTTTTCATTACTCAAGCGATAAATTGAATAATGCTATGAACTGTAGATCACTTTATTTATGGTAGAGATATAAAATACTTATGGCAAAGCAATTTGAACTGTGTAGGGCCATCGTTAATCGCCTGCCAACATAAACAGCAAGAAAGTCAATGATATATATGAATGATTTTTCAAGGGAATGTTCATATTTAAAGCATAATCCCTTAGTGGCTATCAATGCTTTCAAAATAAGAACACAAAGGGAAAATAAGGAACATTAATATTCGTATCCTTGAAACATGTTTTAAATGATTTTATTTGTGGGTTTTATAATGGCAAACAGTTGCTGTCGTCATAACTAAAAGTATTGACTTATCGTTGTTGTTCTTATTGTTGTTGGTCTAGCCAACTAGTGCTATCAAAACAGAGCCAAGAAATTAATTTATCCCTGAAAGGCAATCATACATACTCGTATTCTTACACATCTTTGTCAGGCTTTGTGTGCATACATTTGCTGAAACATAAAAGTGTGTGTAACAATAAAGTTTTTTTGTATACAGAAAACAGATGTGAAAAACGTTGACAGTGTAGCCACAACAAATATAAATAAACAAACAAAAATCACATAACATGCTCATGCATGTTATTACATCAAATACAAATACATGCAAAGATTTTATATACACACACATGTAAATATTTATATTTAGTCTTACACAATGTATTTCTATTTTGAAAAGAGTTTTCCAAAGAAACTTTTGTAAATACGTAAAAAGTCCTTTCTCAAATGTAAAAGAGAATTTTTGTTTTTGATTTTAAGATTTTTATGGAAATTGCAAACGAAGAAATGAAATCATTTATAAGCATTCAAGTATGAATTGTCAGTAGAAACCTTCAACTTTGTAAGTTTTTCTATAAAAGAAGCAACAAAGGATTCTACAAGGCTTTATAAATGGTCCAGTAGAGAAATCATAATGAAGATAATCTCTATTGAATGCTTTTGACTTTTAAAGGCTTTTCATAAAAGGAAAATATAAAATCTAAGTTTTACGACGAGACAAAGTAACATAAATTTAACATGCAGTATATTTAGTTGCAAGTTAAAATGTATTTTTGTTTGTTTGCTTATTTGTTTGTTTAAAGTGCACAATATGAAACATTATGAAACAAATAAATGTAAAAACTGCAGCCAAATGGTGTTTTATTTTGAATAAAAATTTCTAGAGGGATTTGCAGATTAGTTTTTGTGAAAGTTCATAACGTGAAAACAATCAACCCACCATGACCTGACCCCACCAAACATTAACAGAGCTATTACTAGGATTAACCAAGGTATTTATCCAGGAGAAAGATCTGTCAATTACAAGGATGAGAAATTAATAATTGGATTATTTTAAGTTCGTTAAATCTCAAAACTGCTAAAAATTACATAAAACATAAAATTTTATTTAAACTTTTAAACAACAATTTAAAATGTAAAGTACTTTTGTGAACTAAATCATATCAATTTACGTTATTTTAAGTAGGCAAAATATTTTTGTGACCAATTGGTCATGACTTTGAAATTGACAAAAAATTTTTATTTTCTTTTTAAAAATACGTATATTCATCTAAACAACGTCTCTCATAAAGGTGATTTGTAAAATAAATAAAATGCTTACAAAATAGCAAAACAGACAAAATTTTTTTTAATTCCATTTTGAAAAAAATTTTCGACTTTGCGTAAGAAAAATTGTTCTGGTGCTCACGGTCGCATCGTGCTGGGTATACAATGGGGTATAGGCATGTAGGGGACATTTAGGGCTATGACACAGTGCTAATGCTCTATTAAGTTAAATTAATTTATAAAAATCAATAATCAATTAAAAACATTTCAGTTTTCTTATGCTAATAGCTAACAAATTATTGTACAAAGTTTGCTTCGTTTAAAAACCTTGTACAACAAAAGAGTTATAGACGTTTAAAAATCAAAAATTTAATAAGAAATTTCTCATTTTAGCTAAATACTGAAAATGCTCATTTTAAATCACCCTGTTCAGTGTGATATAGTTAAAATAATGAGTTTTTAAATTTTACAATTGGGGACCATGAAAAAAAGGACTTTTGGCCGCCTTCTTGTAAAATGGTCCACTGTGCGACGGGAATTTTGAAATATGCAGTCAGTTGTAAAACCTTATCCCAACATCCCAACACTATTTAGTCTCGGTAATATTTTGCATAAGAATTTAATGATTTTAATTGATTTAAGTGCAGATGATTAAAGTGTATTTAAGTTTGGCTGCTATGTAATTCTAAGGAAGTCCTCGTATGTACATAATGTAAAAAATGTTTTATAATACATAGTTATTTCTAATACATACATAATAATGTAGTACATAGTTATGCAATAATAAGTTATTTCTGTACAAGTGCATGTTTTGGTTTCACCTTCGCATATTTACTAACCCACGGTCTTGGTATTTTTTAATATTGCTGTTTGTTCATGTGTTTCGTTCCGTGTAGTAATTTTAAAATTTTTTTATTTATACGTGTATAAATAAAGAATATGTACAATACATTCTTTTTGAAAATAAAATAAAATTCATTATACAATTTATGAATAAAACTCTAGGGGTGTATGAAATTTATCCTTAAAAACACAAAAAAACTTCCCCACATAAAAGACCTTCCAGCTTTTTAAAAATACAAAGCAAAAAACAAAAGCTGAAAATGCTTATAAAAGGTAAGAATCATTTAAATTGTTTATCTTATTTTAAGTTAAATCTTATGTAAATTTATTTTTAAATCCAACAATAAATCAGCATTAATCATTCTGTTTGTTTGGTGCTGTTGATTTTTTGATTTTATGACTGTTTATTTTGGTGCTTTAGTTTGTAGTAAAATATTTCATAACATAATTTCTGTCTATAATTTCTATTTGACTTATAAAAATTGATTGATTATTGATAACTAAAGAGGTTAGAAATTTCACGCTTGAAAATTTCTTGTTTTATTTACTTATTCCATTGGCTGCGACTCAAAATGGTAAGAGAAATAATTGATAATTTTTTTTTAATTTAAAATTATATAAAGTTTGGGATAACAAGTTTTGTTGCAAAGCTTTGAAACTCTTTTCCGTTAAAGGAATAATAATAAAAAGTATCCTGATAACTTTTTTTCCTTGCATGGCTTAAAAATCCGTGGACTGTTATGCCTTCTTTCTTCTCAAAAAACTTAAAGGGGCCCAGTATACTTAGGCGTCTAATACTGCGTTTGTTTTATATGTTGTTTTGCTTTTGGCCCTACAAACTAAATGGGAGACTCTGTATTATGTATCCTAAGCTAGCCCACAACTAGACCATGATTATAAAATCTGAAAGTATCTCTTATATTATTTCTATCTAAAATTATTTGGTTGCATAGATGATGTTTACAGTAAGCACTACCTAACGGTGGTACATATGAAAAGTGCTGATGACGAATATAATGATAGCGAAATATTTAAATTATAGTTTTTTTTAATTAACACTTGATTTGTAAATAATTTTTTGGCCATAATAAATTTTAAAATAAAAATATTGTGGACCCACTAAAGATTTAACTTTATTTTATATTGAAATTTAATTAAATTTTTAATTGATTCACTTATTCTTTAATGAAAATATTTATTATTTCTTTTTAATTAAACACTTACTTCAATCAATTGGTAGTGTAATTAAACATCAGTACGAAATCAACGAAGAATATCTTTAAAAGGTGTCTCCTATTTCCAGCTGAACTTAGATCTTAATCTAAATGAATTATCAACGAGACATTTTCATATTATTACAAAGATGATTTATTAAGCTTTAAATGAAAAGATTTACCAATAAAAAATTAAACGAAACACACAGTGTCATTTTACAAATTGCTCAGTTTTCTAAGAAATTTTATACACACAAGACATCAACAACATACTTATAAGAAATTCCAGCAAATAAGACAAAGAATAGAAAACAAAAACATCAAACACAGAGCAAAACAAAACAAAACTAAAAGCCAAGCTGATGCCTCAATTGAAAGATAATAACAATAACAATATGGTGTGATGTTAAAGTAGAATATTGTGGTATATGCAAGAAGTGCCTAAAACAACTATATAAGCACCACTTGCTGGACAAATTAATTTATTCAAATCACCAGAGAGTAAAGACAACAAAGTCACCATCGTGTTTATTTTGTGTGCGTTGAAAGTAAAAAATCGTTTAACTTAATTTAAAACTTTAAAGTAACGTGTTATTATTTTGCAATGAAAGAACTCAAAATAAAAATACATTTTTGTATTATGTACAAAGTATGGTAAACTTATCAGCCAAGCTGCAAGCTCATTACCCATGGCAATGGTAGTGTTCCATTTTCTAATTACAAGGCGTTGAAAACACATTGATTTTTACATTGTGTGTGAGCGGGTTAATTATTGACACTTCCATCATGCCTTACACGCTACTGGAGTTTGGCTGTTAGGAAAATATCATTTAATTTAGGTTATTTTGTTAAGGCCATATAAAGTATTATTTAATCCATATAAAATTAGATAAATATTGATAATCTGCTGTTAATAACGACGTTCCAAATATTATGAACGACTACGAAGTACAGTTAAAATGTAGCGATTGGTGTTTCGATGAAATCTTCCAATTTTAATTATTTATTTTATTTATTTATATCACTTTTTTAATAATGAAAGCCTTTATCTGGCTTTTTCTGATATTACAATGAGAGCTGAATTTGTTTCTTAGTAAATAATCCTAAACGTTTGAACATAGTATTGAAAGTACTTTCCGTCTTTGCTGGCTGTTTGTTAGATATGAGCGGCAAGCGATTTCGATGTGAAGACATCATTCTCTGGTCTAAACTGTACTCCTGTAAAAATAAAACAATAATAATTGGCTCATCCCGCGTCAAATTGGATTGTAAACAGACCGGTTTCTGCTATGTGTCATCTTCAGTGTTTATTTTTTCTCAATCACCAGCAAATGCATAGATTTTGTATGAATTCGTATCAATTTCATTAAAAAGGACATTAATATATATTGTTACGTTTATACCTTTCATAAACATTTTGTTGGTACTCAGTTCTTTATTGCAAAATAAATAACACCAGATTTTAGAGTTTTCAAATTAATTAAAAGTTTATTTACATAAAGTAAGATTTGTACGTTGGCACTACAGAGAAATTTACTCAAGATGAAGTCTTTAATTCACGATGTTTATGTTTTAACTAAGTAACTTACCTCTCAGATGCTGTCTTTTATATTCGTCCGCTAGAGGTCTAGAAAAATAAAAAATTTTCTACTTCGTTTACATCACATTTGTTGCTGTTCATTCAATGTGTAGGCGCCTGTTGGTTTATGTTTATTTTGTTTCTGTTGTTAAAGTTTCTTCATGGAATTTATTTTAAGATAGTTGTTGTTGTCTTGCGTGTATAAGTTTTCATAGAAAACTACTACCCAGTTATTTCTTTTACTTTATTATTTAATTATTATTTTTTAAACTTAAGCAAAACACATCCGTACCAATATTGTAAAAAGAAATGTCTGCATGAGATTACAGACACAACAACATGGAAGCCTTTTGATTTGGCGAGGACGACGAATGAAACTAGATAAAAACAATCTGATTAATTCGGCAACCTATTATTATGAATTAAGTATACAACAGTAGGCCAACAAGCCATTTGTTTGACCCTACTATAAAAATTCTGGAATCTGTAACAGCTAAAATAGCATAGTAAAATCTTTATTTGTCTCGCACAAATCACTACACAAAGTAACTTTTGTTTTTTTATAATAGAAACTAAAATCATATAAAATAAATTAGCTTCCTTATAATTAAAATTCTACTTTGATGATTTGTATCTTTTCAAAAGGAAACAGGTTGCCTTTTTACATAAATTTACTTTAGTAATTTAATTCAAGGGCTTGTGATTACTTTTCTTTAATACTTAACAACTGCTCAACTGCTGCTTAAAAACTGCTGCAGAACTGCTTACAAAACTGGTCTTTATTTATTATTTTCTTGTCTTTTATTCAAAAGTAAATAATGTCTTACTAAATGAATTATATTAAAATATGAACATAAAAAAATTCGACATAAATTAAAGTTATAATTAAGCAATAACAAGATTTCAGTTAAAATTCATAAATATTTTAAATAATTAAATTTCGTACAAATAAAAAGTTCAAGGTACAATAAGACGGCAAGGAAAGTCAAACTTAAATAAAGATAATAATAAATAAAATAATAATAAATAAAGAGTTCAGAAAATGTTAACAGTAAACAATTGAATAGTTAACAAAAAACGGCAATAAAAAAATGTACAATAAACTAAAATAATAAAAACAATTAAAAATGCGTTTTTTTTATAAAATATTGATGAGTTTTGTTTGTTTTGGTTATGTTAGTTGAGTATAATTCTTAATTAATCAATTCAGCTTGAAATATAAATTTGTTTAAAATTTATTGATGAGCTACATAAGAATTAGCGAAATTACCATAAATGCTTTTCACACAATAACATTATGTTACGTTAAAAAAAATTAGTAAAGAAGTAAATGAAATAACCTATTGTGTCTTTTTACAAGTTGCGTAGCTTCTAATAAATCTTACGAACACAATATAACAGCAACACCATTAAAAAATAAAAAACAGAAAACAAAAACAACAAACACAGAACAAAAAAATACAGCACACACACACTGGATAATGATAACAACAACTATAGGCGATGATTTTGAACCAACACCAACTGTTGGACAGTAAAATTAGTTGAAATGAAAACATCGTCGAGCAAAGACCTAAAGATAATAAATCAGCTTTTAGGTGTTAAAATGCCAAAATTACCATCGTATATTTTATTCGTAAGGGCTACGGAGCCCGTACATCCGATAGTCTGATGAGTTTATGCGCCTGATTTCAAACTCTATCTGACTTCAGTATAGAAATATTTTTACATTTATTCCTTTTAATAAACGTGTTGTTATATAGAGTTCTTTTGCAAGATAATAATACAGCACTTTAGACGATTTATTTACTTTCAATACTCATAAAGCAAACATGTTGCTGTTGTTATCATCATTTAATTAATTTCCACAATTAATTTCTACTATGGGCTACAAAATATCAAAATATTCTCGATACTTGCAATCAAAATACAAAAACAAAAAAACACAATCTCCAATATATATAAAATAAATCTAGATATTAAAGCAGCGTACAAAATATTATTAGGAAATTGATTTGCTAAGTTTTCAAAAAAAAAAAAAACAAAACATTACCAGTAAACAAGACGACCCACTGCGCATTTTACAAAATGCTTAGTTTTCTAAGAAATTTTATAACACAACAACAAAATTCTTGTAAGAAATTCTTCGAAATAAGATAAACAGCAGAAAACAAATAAACTAAACAAGTAAAACACATAGCGTGCTTGACTTATTTCGTAAAATTTCTTACAAGAATGCTGTTCAATCGCCTATTTAAATACATATAACAGTAACACCAAGACTTGGAGGAAATGTGTGTACAAAAAGAGAAAGTGTTCCCTGTAAACGAAAGTGTCGAGGAATGTCTAAATTCATCGACTAGTTATTTGATACAGGAGTTAAAACCTTAAATCCTTCGCTGATTCGGTTCTAGAACAGTTTGAAACCGATCCGATGTTTATGGTAAAATTATACAGAGCCACCGAGCTTATGTTAATAATAAACAATATTATCTTATGTGGGCATAAGACCATGCAGCCTGCATAGATCCAGAAAAATACACTGTGTTGGGCGATTTAAATATTTTTTGGCATCACTGGAACAATTTTTTATTTAAATTAGGTTAGAGTTCGTGCTTATTGTCTTTATTGCGTCTTGATTATTCTTTTTTGTTAAAATATACGATGAAATTGATCGGGACCAGATGTGATACGGCAATGGCAATCATTAATTTACTTAAATTACAATTTGGCGATAAGTTAATATCATGAAATGGATATGTTGGATGTAATCCAATTTGTGCGATTTAATGGCCGTAGATTATTGCCAGTGGGGCCACATTGAGTCAGTGCTTATTGCCCATTATATTGTCTATGTTTTTAGAACATAAAACAGCCGCAATTGCCAAATGCCCGAAATCGTATTCAAATGTAATTATATTGCTGTTGTCATTATTTTCCATCTTTGATGGCTGTTTGTTCGCTATGAATGGCAAGCGCTCTCGATGTGATGACATTCTAAATTGTACTGGTGAGTCAGTGTTCGGGCTTAGGTAGTTCTTTCATTAAAGTCGTATCAACTCTTTTAGGTAGAATTATGAGGTTGTTTTTTGTGTGTTTGAGTGTATGAAAAGTTTTGTTGCATGAAAATTGTGTCTGGGGTCGTGTTTAGGTTTTCCTTTATAATGTCACTGTCACAGGGTGCCCCTGTAGGCTAGTAGGTGGTGTACTAGCTTGTCAGTATGGGGGTTGTGGGTTCGATTCCCAACGAAGACCTTGGTTTTTTTCACTACAAAACTAAAAATTGACTGTCGGTGGGGCTACTTAGCAATGAAGGCGTAGTCACTGGTCGCTGTTCTGTCTTTATACAGCAGTTAATTTCCGACTATCTATCTACTTTCACTACCTGTTTCATCTCTTCCCTATCCCTTTCCTAAAGAATGTAGCACGGTACTTGACTAAATAGGCTTGTTGCCTGAAGTGCTACTTTTCTTTATAAAAAACAAAAAAAAAAAGATTTCCATGTTTTCAAGAATGTCTAGTCTTCGTTTTTGTTTGCTAGGATGTAGTAATAGCATACACTAATATATTTTCCTTGGTGTGTTCCCTTCCGTATAAATTTTCCACGTAGTGGACGGACAGAGCCCCAATTCCTGCGACCGACGACGAATTAATAAATTTAGATCTTATTCCACACTTTCGTTTACAGCGGCGATATTCTCTTCAGTACGCACATTCCTTCGACGTGTTGGTGTTATTGCATCCTCTAGAGAGTATGTGGTACGAAATCTATCGACAGTTCGACGAATGGCTTGTTCAGATGCACAATTATGTACGCCATAAAAATGACAAAGTCGTCTATAAGTTGCGCGAATCAACGACTGATTTTCAAAGTAAATTTGGATAATTTCGTAGTGTTGTTCAAGCGAGAGTCTATTCATGATGATTTGTCAGAGTATACTGAAGCAAATAAAAAAAAATGTTTCATCAAAATTTCATTTTTTGTGTTACTTTTTACAATTTAAAGTTCTATCTAGCTTAAAAAAACACCTTTTATTTCTGGTCCTGTGTAAGTAAAATTGTGTCGTCGTGTTGTATCGGTTGTCTCTTTCTCTTCTCTATTGCTGTTTTCAATGTTGTATTATCTAAGAAGTTTGTCGATAGTAATGGGTTTGTAGCTGTTATTTTTGGCTATGCTGTAAATTGCGTCGAGTTCTTTGTTGCACTTATCTGGAGTAAGTCGGATTATCTTAAGTGTGTTTCTGATGTGCCTAAATGCTGTTAGTTAGAGTAGGGTGGGTCGAGGTGACGTGAATGGTAGCGTCCCACGTAGTTGGTTTTCTATAGAATATCAAATGTTAAATGTCAAACAGTCAGTTCTTCGATATATTGTGATGTCAAGATAATGCAAATATATGTTTTATTCTTTTCCTATTGTTATTATGGATTATGTTTAAGTCTGCTAGCATTTTTTCGGCATTGTGTTTTTTAAGGATGTATGTCTATGTCTATTGTAATTAGTTATTCTATATTTTTTGATTAGACGGACAGACGTACCTGGATAATAATAAAAGACGGAAATATTAAAAATTAACCCCCCATAAAATGGCAGATGGTGGACGTTCTACCCACATGAATAGACATGACCTGCATAAACCCGAACACTGACTCATCAGTACAGTTTAGAACACGGCTTGAGAATAATGCCAGCACATCGAAAGCGCCCGCCGTTCTGACGTACCGGCAAGTGTTCTTACATGCCAGAATTGTTTAAAAATCATAATGCATATTGCCAATGTTTTGAAAAGTGTTAAAACCATGAAAAGAAGTATTAAAACAATGTTAAAAAATATTACTAGCTTTATTAACCAAAACCATGTCATTAAACAATAAAAATATTATAGTGTTAATTTAAAATTTTAGAGCGTTACATTCGGCCTTAACTAATTTTAAATAAGATTTAGGAACTAAAAATTTGTTACCATATTTTCAAGAAATCTCCATTGTGCGTTGCTAAAAACTTTCAAATAAAAAAAAGGCTTATGTTGATTCTTTATTTAAATGTGGCTTTTTATTTTTATTTAATTCAATTACTTAACAACATTTTAATTATTTTTTTTGCTTTTGCTTAAAAAAAGCTTAATGCAGCTTCTTTGACATTCTAAGCATAATAAAATTTAAAATTTGTTTTTTACTCTGCTTTTGCTTCAGTTTGCTTATATTTGGTATTAAATTTAAATTAACAGCCATTTTGACGAATTTTCAAATGGTTTAACACAAAATTATTAATACAATATTAATAATGATAATAACATTTAAAATAATATTTATTGTTTTCTTAAGGTTTTATTACCAATATCAATAATAATAATAATAATGAACGACATTTATTTGATTAAAGCCTTAAAAATAATTTTTTTTTAAATATTTTTAAGCTTTTTTTGTAACAAATTTAACAGGGCAAAATATACAACTTTAATGCAAAAAAGTCACAAATGTTTATTTATTTTTTTATTAAATTTAAATTTCATATTTTACTTAAATCTATTAAATTATTTACCAAGTTTGAATAGGGAAGCATTTTTTGTTACATTTCAATTTCTTGTCTTTTAAATAAATTAACTTAAAGCAAAGCCTCAAAGCTTTTTTTAAATAAAAATCTTGCAAATGATTTCAGCATCTTTTTTCTAAGTTTTTTTTTAATTCTTAATAAATTATATTTAGTTTTATATTTTCTTGATTTTTTTTTAACTATAAGTAAGTAAATTTTATAAAATGTATTAAATTTACTAACTTTTGTCCATTTCTCTTTGGAAAACCTTTTTGTTTGCCTGCTTAACTTAAATATTTTTTTATTATTTTCAGTTAAAATTGTTGTTGTTCTTATTTTAAAATTTTATTCAATTTATTGAATTATTTTTTTTTTAATTGAGGATTCATTTCTTATACATTTCTCCTCTTTTAAGTTCCTTTAGAAAGTTTTTTATTTATTTATTGGTTTATTTATCTTAAAGTAGATTTTTTACATACAAAGTCAGCCTTATTTTATTTTTATATAAATTTTTTTTTATAATATTTCATAAAAACAACTAATTTATCTTTATATCATTAAGGTATTAAGAAAATTAATTATTTATTAATAATTTATTTAATAATTTCTTAATTGTTTATAAAATTCCCTCCCAAACCTTAGAATCCATTCAGACTTTAGGTAGTGACGTTGAAAAAAATTTAGTTTACTTTAAATTAAAACATTTTAAACATACTGAGTCGTCGATTTCTCTATAAGAATATTTGTGTTGCAAATGTGTTTGCATGTGTGTGTAATTTAATCACGCCTTAAGGGCAAAATCAATTGTGATGAAATATGAATCATTAAATTAGTAAATTGTTTGAAAATTTGCTATTTGGGCTATATATTTAATATATTGTTGGGATGATGATTTGTTTGTCTTTAGAAGAAAATAATTATCAGTAAAAAAGCAAACGAAATGACCTATTGTGTGCTTTACAAACTCCATAGTTTTCTAAGAACAATAATATACTTTTAAGAAATTCTACAAAATAAGTTAAGCAACAGAAAACAAAAACAAATAACACCTACACTGAATGATAATAACAAAACCATTTGACGTAATGTTAATGAAGCATATTCTTGTAATATGTGCTTAGATTTTCCGACGGGGCTAGATTCACTCTTATTTGGGTACGGTTTTCCGTCGACCCTCGTCAAATTTGGATTGTGAGCAAACTGGTTTCGGCTGTTTGCCATTTTCAGTTGTTCTTTTCATACACTGAAGATGGCAAACGGCCGAAACCGGTTTGTTCACAAACCAAATTTGACGAGGGTCGACGGAAAACCGTACCCAAATAAAAATACTCTTGTACATGCGAGAACCTCTTAAAGTACCCATATGCACTACTTGATGGGAAAATGAGACATCGTTAAGAAAATACAACAAAATAATAAAACATTTTTTATACGTAACAATTGTGACGTTTTTGTCATGTTTAGTTTGTGTGTATTGAAAATGAATAAATCGTTTAATTTCATTCATGTCTTTTGCTGTCTTTTATTTTTTATTTTTTTTATAAAAGAACTCAATATAACAAAACATTTATTAAGAGGAATAAACGTAACAATATTCTCAAGAAAATACTTCATTAGAATTAATACTCTCTGTAGCTTTAAGTATATGACTGCCTAGCTTGAAGACTGTAGTTCTAAAAATTGCTAAAATCAGGAAGTAATACTGTACTTTAATAGTTTTTATGAAGTTAAAAATGGGACTGAAACAGTTGAGTAAACTACTCAACGATTTGCGCCGTGGTTTCTGTCCTTCTCATGAGGTCTTTATTATTCATCAGGGAAAGCATTTTATAGTGTGAAATTATGTTTCTCAAAGGGGGTTAGCGAAATCTTTTACTATACGAATGTAAAAGGCATTGACAATAATTTTGTTACGGCAGCCGGCACTTTGTTAATTAGACTGATAAGTCAAAGAACATTTCCCTAAGCTTAATAACTGCACATAGTGACTTCGACTCTGTGCTCTGTCTCTTGATGATATTAAAAATGGTATCTGCAGGAAGCAGAGTTTAGATGGCGTAGTTTGCACACGTGTAAGGTTCTGCCGAAAAAAATTGTGAACGTGTACAGAGGTAAGCGTTCTCATTAACTTATAATTAGGAATATGAGGGTCATCTCTAAGCTGGTTGCAGTATTAACCTATAACTGGACGATAGAAGTTTTCACTAGGAGATTAGGGCTTCCCTATATTGAAAATTACCACAGCTATCGTCTCCTCAGGAAAACGGAACAAATGGAATGTCCATCATTAAATACTTCAAAATAGAAATTTCTTGAAGCGAACTTAGTATACAACGTATATCATAGCGCGATACAGCCAAGGAGATTTCGTTAGAAAACTCAATTAGACAGGGTGGGTGTAAAATTTTTTCCCTTCATCCGTAACTAGAATAAATACAATATACAGACAAGTGATGTAGTTTTAGAACTATTAGGTCCTATTTCACAACTTGCTATCATGTAACTAAACAGAGCAGCTTCCAATGAATATAACGATTTTATTTTGTTCACTTATTTATAACGCTGATAGTGTAACGATGCTTTGAAAGAAAACAACTTAACATCTGCAAAAACGCTTGAGAGTTAGTTAGTCTATTAGATCAGATTTGGAATTTATGCTTTATAATTCAAATTTTAATGTAACATGATATTGTGACATCCACTAATGGGGCACTACCTCTGTTTCCATTCAGAGAAAAAATTTAAAGATACCAAGATAACCTTAACGAAGCAATGTGGATTTGAGATTAAAATGTGTCATTCATTAAAGCATAAATATTTTAAATGGAAAATATTTTGTGTGATATAAAATTGGCCGATGTTAATTTAATTTAAAATTTGTTTGGCCTTAGGCCCTCACAAATGTAAATTTATTGTTGTTATTTATTATTTCTTCATAGTATTCTTATTATCCTTAGATATAAAATAGATTGCTTGCAGTCACAGATACCCGGTGTCTATTGGAAACAGATCACAGAAAAAATACTGGAATACGTTGTATTTGGAGACTGTTTGCAGATGGCTAATTTAATGCATTGGCTTCAACTAGAAGAATTTAATTATATTATCCCGTTAAGAATTGTCGTCTCGGAGGTTCTAAGCTTCTGCACCGATTTGGCTTTGTATTTTCTAGACTTTCGACCCCATTAGTTTAAAAGTCGCATATCAGCCTAAGTGCTTTATAATGATCCATGAAAAGAAAATCAATTTGTAAATTAAATGTTATTGAACATACGAATACGACTACATATTTCATTTAAACAACAGGTTGTTGCTGACAGCACAGCTTAAAAAAGTTAAAATTAATTAAATGTTTTAAATTATTGTTTAAATTTAAAATAATTTAATATAAATGTTGTGTTAAACGAAAAAAAAACCCCAAGAAATTTTGTTTAATTTATTTATATTATCGTGTGTCTAATTCGTTAATGTTAATATTTTTATAAGTACATTTTACATTTAATTCTATCAACCATTTTTTTAATTAGGAGTGATCAATTTATTCCACCTTTTTATTCTTTCTAAAATTTTATAAATTCATTTCATATTGTTTTGTTTGCGTTTTTAATACAATAATTTTATTTTAAATTGCTGTTTCTTAATATTTATTTAATAATAATTTTTAATTTTTATTACTTTGTTGTGTTTAAATAACACGTTACTTTGTGCGTTAATTAAGACTTCTTATAACTTATTATATATTTTGTGTGATTATTCTAGTCTAATTATACTACGTTTTGTGTTTTTCACTTTATAAATATTATTGTGTTAAAAATTGCTATTAACTGTTATTAATGTCTTTCAAAAGAAATAAATAAAGGAAGAAAGGTAGAAGGAAACCTGATCGCCTGTAAATAATTTTATTATACTTAATGTTCTCTTTATTATAATTTTATTTCATTAATATCTATAATGCATTGCATATAACGCAATTTCATTATGATGCGATAAGCCTTAAGGCGTATCATTCATTGCTCGTATCTATTCATTAGAAAACCTTAGTCACAGTTGCAAGGAAAAGAAAATCGGTGTAATATATCTAAATCTTCAAGCTAAAAATCTGTCTTCTAAGGCGTAATATATTTTTTATAATGATTTCAACATTAAAACACAGATCTTGTTATGCTGTTAAAACTGTCTAGTAACAAGTTAGAAATGAAAGAATTTTGCATAACGACAATAATCGAAGTTTGAGTACAGTGTAAGCGAAAAGTGGAGCTAAAGAAGTTTTCTTATTTTCTCGAAATGCACGTTTCAAGACATGTGTTTTTATTATTGATGTTATTAGAACCAGTTGTTTTGCGAACCACCTTTAAGATGGTACAGTTTGCACACGTCTAAAACTGCCAGAAAAATGCGAACGTGTTATAATGGTAAGCGTTCTATTTAACATAAATGAGAATAAGAGGAACATCTCTAAGCTGCTGGCCATTACTAGATGATCAGAATTTACATTAGTACACGAGCGAAACAAGGAAACGGCTTTCCTCCTAAAATGAAATGTCAAGCCCTTTATACACGGAAGGAGGCATTTGCCCCTCAACGAAGAGGAAAATTAAAAATTCAACAAGAAAACAATTCTGACGAGATCATAATTTCCTTTAGAAGGCCTATTTCCTTCAGCAGGCCTGCTTTAGCCAATGTTAATAGGGCACATTTTCCATCGATTCATATTTCAACAAATTAATTTAAACATCTAATGTACTGCAGAAGGTATTATTGGTTAAATAGTTATCATTTGAATTTGGATCCCAGCCTCTATCGATTAAACATCAATTTTCACTTTTGCCGCTAATAATCTACCCAAGTAAATGTTTGTTGAACTAAAAAAAATATGCATAATGGTACTGATCTATTATTATCCGCTGGTTGGTTAATAGGGGCTATTCTGCGTTTCGATTCGAAGTTTTCTCCGTCTAGCAGCTTTAGTATTCTGCGTTTCGATTCCGCTCAGTTTCTTACAATTATATGTATTCTGCATTACTATCGGAGCTCCGTTTTTCTCAGTTGTTTTTTTGTTAACGGAGGGGTCTTCTTTATCTGTGTTTTTCAGTTAAAAAGTTTAAAATTGAAAAAATGTAAGTAGAAAATGAGATAAAATGTTGAAATTATTTTTTAATTAATTTATTGAATTAAATTAATTTTTTTTTTGTTTGTTTTAAATTGTTAATTTTTGTACCCGAATATGGTGTGTTTTTTATGTGTTATAGGTCAAAAACAACAACACCGCACCAGTATGAAAAATTGGCAAATTTAATGGCATCTAAAGCAGACATTGCAGGTGGATAGCACCAGCGATCAAAGGAAGAAGTGGCACTGTTCTGGGAGGAAGTTGCAGGAGTCCTCAATGCACTAGGTCCTCTAACAAAAAATGCTTATTTTTAATTATGTATACATATAAATTTTTGTATTAAGTTTTGCATTTGTTTATGAAAATGAAAACAAACTTGCTTATTTTGCTATTTCAATTCCACATTCCACAGTGATGCTATTAATTTTGTAAACATTGTTCTTTTTCTTTCGATTCCGTTTTTCTTCAGAATACCAATTTCCGATCGCAAAGGAACTGAATGCGGAGACTTAATCGAAACGCAAAATAGGGCTAAATAATTTTATAGACCAATAAAAAAAAAACAAGATGGCGGTAATTAGGCCTGCAATGTAGTCAATGGTTTGCTCCTTTAACCACAATAACGAGATTAAGTCTTTAAATACCCATTTTGAAAAATGTCTGTTTGGAGCAAACATCAAACGATCTGAACAAATCTGTTTTTATTAGCTTAGAAAACTTCATGTACCTTTTGTACCAAAAATTTACCCATATTTTCCTTTTTAATTTATTTGTTGTATGTCAAGTTTTATAAATACTCAAAAGTTTTGCAAAAAATTTGTATATTTGGTTACTTTGGTACTTTTTATGTCCCCATTGAAGAAGCAAAAGGTTTGAAAAGTACTTGGAGCTAAAAATAAAACATTCCCTTACTATTTTGCTCACTATATATGAAAGAGTATTTGTAAAAGAGATATATCAAAATATCGTGGAATTTTAAACTTCTGTTTTTGAATTTTAAAAAAGTACCAAATTTTATTAGACTAGTTCTAAAGGGAAATATGAAAAATGGAAAATTTAAATTTTATTTCTGTTTAGTTTTTGAAAAATTAAGTTTTATTCGAAAAAAAAAACGAATTAAAAAACCCAGATTAACCTTTTTACCCGTTTTAACTTTTTGAGTGCAAAAACAATAAAAAAAACTGCCCAAGGAACTGTAACATTGTCTTTGCCATATTGAAGGTAGTAGCTCCTATATAATTCTTTGAATTCCGTAGTACTCCTAGCTAGTGGATCAATAATGAAGAGAAACTGTGTATAGAGCTTAAATTTTTAAGTCTTTGGGCTAGGCAATTATGAATCAGCCTTACTGGCAGAGCTTTAAAAGAGGAAACATTTCACATCATGCCGATTCTTATTTGTCCAATATCCATTTAGAAATATAAAATATTTTCGATTTTCTTGCAACTATGAAGGAAGGTTATTTGTTAACTTGACTTGAGCCATTAGTGAAATGAGTATTTGAGCAAACTTTTCAATAGAAAATTTCTTTTCAAATTATTTAACAAAACAAAATTTTGGCTTAAACTTATAAAAAGAAAAACATTTTAACTCTTAAACAAATAATATTTAACCGCAATTTTCTTTCTACTTGGCTATTGACAGGGGGAAAGCGAGATCGAATTGGGATATCAAGGTAACACTCTTAATAATATGAATGTAAGAGTTTTTTATTTTTTTTTTGGCAGTTTGCCTGCACAAACAAAGTAGAGCAGAAAATAATCACTTGCAAGAACTAAACAACTTTTAGAACAAAATTCAATTTCCAGATGATGAAAAACAAAAAATAGAGGAGCAAACAAATGAAAGCAGTTAAAATAATATTTTAAATATAAAATATTTTATTTGTTTTCTTTTGTGCTAGTATATAAATCAAAACAATATATTTGGTTTTTATTATTTTTTATTCCAAAAAATAATTTTCTGAAATTAGATTTTTTCTTTGGCAAACGAAAGTATGGAAAAATAAAGATATTGGACTTATTTATCACTTTTATACTTTTTTTTATAAAAAATACCAATTTTTAGCGAGTGTTAACAAACACAGAAAATAAACTTGGATTTTATCAAGTTTTAAAATGCAAATTAAATTAATAAATAATTGTTGTAGTGTATTGGCCTTAATAATATTATAAAAATAATTAATAATAATAAATAATAATTATATAAAAAATAATTTAGACTATATTTCTTGAATTTAGTAAAAAAGTGGTTAAAATATTTTTTAAACATTTGGGTACTGAGTTCACAAAAAGACAGGGAAAAATCTTCAAAGCTATATATCACAAATATTTAAACAAAAACATGGTTGGCCTAACCATAATCTATTAGCATATATTATATTTCAAAAATATTATTACATAAATTACTATATAAAATTTTAAATGATCAGAATATGATAAAAGTGTTAAAACTAGTTTTGAAAGATTTCAGTCTATTTTAGTTTTTGTTGTTTTTCATTTGACAAGAAATTGCTAAAGAATAATTTTATACTAAAAGTTTTCAAATGAAACACTAACCTACAAAAGAACTTACTAAGTTAATTTAACATTTTTCATCTAAGGGCAAAAAATAATATTTTAACATCCATTTAACCATACAATGATTACATAAGTACAAAGTAAACATATGTTGATTTAATGCTGAAAGAACTTTTTGTATGCAGTGACCGCTTAATAATTTAATGTTACCCGCTACTAAAGTATTTTGGGAAATTACTTTAGGTTATTATCTTTCGATAAAGCACAAAATATGTTTGTTTGTTTCTTTTCTTTGCTTGGTTATTTGTCGGAAAGTTATAGCTGGAACACGGAAATTATTTTACTGAATTTTTATACATTTGGCTATAAGCGATCTGGCATGTAAAATATTGTGTATATTTATTCCAACAACTACTATTTTTGAATATTTTACATCTTGCGTTATGCGTACAGTAGTTAGTATTTTAGAGCTATATGGAAGTTATACCTCTTAACGCTGCACACAGATTGGCAAATAGCTGGTTGATTTCTAACAAGGACATGATATATACCAAACAAAGCGAATAGTTATTATGCTTTAACTAGGAAACTGTAATAGGCAGAATCTTAAAATTTTGTCCATGTAACTCTCATATTAAAGCTTATAATTAGGTGAAAAATTGATGGATCGAAGCAGTGGGCGTAGTACGAAAAATGTGCAACATTCACCTTATTCTGTTTGGCAACGGCTACATCGTCGTCAATTTTAAGGCAACATCATTTTAACACAGCATCAATACTAATATTGTATTCCTTAACAGTATTATGACGACATTGCCAGTTTATCGATCGTTTTAATAATAATATAACACACATATCTAATTTTTGAGTCAGCTGATTCATTTGATGTTAAAAAAATATAAACTTTGTGAAAAAAATCTGTGTTATATTGAACATAAAATAAATTATATAATGATTATAGTTATTTGACCTTTTTTAATATTTTTTTAGTAGTTTATTATTAAGCACTAGGTGATAATAATAAACTACTAAACAATAAAATAAATAAAGAATCAAAATGAATTAAAATCAAAATGTTCAGCACATTGTTTTTTACCATACTTTTTTTACTTTAAATTGAGTCGCGCCAAATCTGTAAAAAGAATTTTGTCAAACATGTATTTGTAAAGAAATACACGCTATACCTTTTGGCATCAATCACTCTTTCTATTTGGTGGGCTAAAGTCGTTTAGAGCAGTCGCAACACTTTCTCATTATTCCTTAAACTTAGTAGGAACACTGCCTTTTCGAAATCCCCTGGCAAGTAATGGATGGTTTTTTTTCCAATTCTTCCACTCAATTTTCAATTTGGTTGGCCTTGGTAATTTTAATTTTTTCCATTTTCTATTTTATTTGTACTTTTTAATATTTTATTTTGTATTGTTAGTTTTTTTTGATATTTTTAAATTTTTGTTTATAACAGCACGACACCAAAATCACAGACGACAATTGCAACGGCAATTTATTGTAACATCAACGTCAAATTGTCTTACAGAATACCAAACATGTATTGCCAGTCATCGATAAATGGCAATATTGCCAACGAGAATACGGATTTCCAACAAACGACGCCGTCTTGCATTGCCGTCGCCAAACAGAATAAGGGTGATTATTTTCATTTAGCTAGAGAACAATAACATTGGATCTTGAAATTGTTGCAAATGCCACTCATATGAACATACCTAGTCAAGTAAACTACTAGCCGACTCGGAGCAGTGGCTGTGGTGCTCCGTAATGTAGAGATATGAATTATTATCGTGTATACTTTGTGAACTTTTTTGTTTTGAGAAGAGAAGTAGCACTTCAGGATACAATGCCTATTTAGTCAAGTACCGTGCTACATTCTTTAGGAAAGGGATAGAGAAGAGATGAAACAGGTGGTGAAAGTAGAAGAATAGTCGGAAATTAACTGCCGTATAAAACAGCACAGCGACCAGTGACTATGCCTTCATTGCTGAGCAGCCCCACCAACAGCCAATTTTTATTTTTGTAGTGAAAAAACCAAGGTCTTCGTTGGGAATCGAACCCACAATTCCCATGCTGACAAGCTAGTACACTACCTACTAGCCTACAGGGGCACTTTGTAAACTTTGGCACGTAGAGCCTTAAAATGTTTTCTTATTAATGTTCATAGTCTAGAGGAAAATTGGCTGGACTGGGAAATTAGGCGTGGTATCTCCAATGCAAAATTAAAATTTATTAAGTTCTTCTTGGGAAAGTGTAAAGTGAAATTTTTGCAAAAGTAATCTTCTTAATCTGCATAATCAAACAAAAGCCAAAGAACTGGTTGGAAGAGTGGAATATTATTTATATTTACATAATTGGAGCCTTCAAATTTTTCCTTTGTGGGTTGTTAGCACAGTACATCATTTAAAAACTTATTGATTTGGGATTCAATTCTAAGAATTTTACATCAAAGTAGCCGCCCTAAAAAAATAAGAACGTTTGCATCATTCATTTTCTCGAATTTTCCTCATTAATAATTTAATGGCCAAGGTGTATTTTTATCACCTTTGCTATATTTTAACACGGTTATATCTCTGCATACCATACGGAATATCTATTTTATATCTAAAACAAAGTTGTAGATATTGAATAGGAGCAAAAAAAGTGTAAGAAATCTACCCGAAAAAATGCATCTAGTGCCTAAAAAACGTAACCCCCCCCCCGCTTTCGCAAAAAAAACTGCATTACAAAAATTCTGCTTTTGTGCTTTACCAACTTTATTTTTTATATTTTCTGTGAAAGAATAGCTGTAATATAAAAAAAAATATATTATTTTTATACAAAATAAACCAGTTATTGAGAAAAAAACAATGTGAAAAATAGGGAAAAATTATCATGTTGGCGATTTTAAAGCACGGAACCCTTAAAAATCCGTTTTTTCAATATCTACAGCGATATTATGTACGGTATACCGATATATAACATTGTTTTTGTAATTTTATAATTTATAGAATTGCAACCGAAACAATTAAGACGAAAGCAATTTATTCTTATATTGATAGTCTGCTTCGATGCTGCTTTCTCCCTGCTTGCCATTTTAATTCTACTCGGACTATTTTTTCACACCAACATTTAATCTAGTAGTGTGATGTAACAAAATTAAAATATATATTTTTTTCAAATTTATTTATTTTATAATTTTAAATGATCACAACGTTAAATTTATTATTTATTTTTGTTTTATTTATACATATTTTTGCATTTCTTTGAATCCATGTTATTTTTATAAACAGCAATTTTATATTGTTATATAATAATTTTATACTAATTTTTATTCTAAATTTTTTAAATTCTATTTTAGTTTTAGTTTCTTTGTTATTTAAAAAGAACCACAAAATGTTATTTCATTTAATATTGTAAATAATGGTGGGATTATTATTTTTTATTTATTTTTTAGTTTTTTTTTTTTAATTTATGTTTAACAGTAAGAAAATGTTTAGTTAAGAGGATATTAAATTACTTTTAAAAGTATAGGATTTTATGTCAAGATTAAAAGGATTAAAATTTAATAGCTTACGCTTTACTAAAAAATTGCTTTAAAAAATTGCGAAACAGTTTGCAGCGGTGAGTTCATTTAACCTGAAAATTTTCCTTTATTGATAGTAATGTCATAGCGAGTATATACTGAGAGGGTGTATATGGCGAATATAAAAACGAGTATATTGATTCAGTGTAAAAAAGGAGATATAAGAGTTAGCGTAGATACCTACTAAAATAATCATTATGCGGGCTGTAGATTATCTCCAAATTTCTTACCAAACATGTAGAAACTTGCACTTACTCTACGATAGAGTAAAGCACTCTGCAATTCCGACAATTTTTAAAAGTATGAAAAATTTACTAACATTTACTTACAAATAATTTTATGTTACTTTAATAATCCTTGCAGTTAAAATGCCTTTACATTAGTAAACCTTTCGAGCTTGGTGCCATATTTGTATTGATCTTGAAGTAGTGCTATTCGTTTACATTTTCTTCATGTTTTACTGTTTTGCATTTATTATCTTTTGGGTTTCCAAGAAATACTTGCCATTTTAAGTTCACCCTGCATTTCAGTCGCTTCAAAGAAGATGCTCCACTAAAGATGCCTTAATGCCATACAACATATCGGCAAAAGTAATTTGGTGCCTCTTGACAGAGTATGCTTTTACCAAAATTATATCGCTATTGATGCCTTTGCTGATGGGGACTCACACAATTGGTACAAGATTAAAAAGATACCCCAAAGCTTTGCCGCTACTTAACGTAACTATTAAAACGTATTATATTCTATTAACTGGACAAGTTCTAAAAACATTCAAGTCATTTATTTTTATAATAAAATAATGACTCATCTCTTATGGAGACATCCTTCATGTGACTTTTAGTGTCTTGCTTACATAACAAAATTTCTGTCCTTCTTTTCATAACTAAATTTCTTACTTCCAACGAAATGCCTTGTTTATATTAACATCATGCCATGAGTTCCATTTTAAATCAAAGCAAAAAAATTTGCTTAGAAAATTTTCTTACAACTGTTTCCAATTTCTCTATCTTGTTGGTGAGAAATATTCGATATTTTTATTAAAATATATTTTAATAAAAAAAAAATAATTTTCAGTTTTATTCGACCTTTTTTTATTTCTATAAAAATTATAATTTTTGTTTTTGAAAAATATAAGAAATAATTTCCTGAAGAAGCTTTCCACCGGAAAGCGAAAAATCGAGAAAAAAATAAATCGTTATACGACTTTAAATGTCCGCTCAGTTATATTGAAAATGATAACAATATCGGAAAAATTCAAATTTGCAAATATAAAAGTGGCTATTTAAGTTATACTTATATCAAGTAAAAGTCTAAAAACAGTTCATTCATTAAAAATTGTTATTGCAGTTCAAATCAATTGTTTTATTCACGAGCATAAGCAAATTTTTCTTTAATATTATTGAGCTCAAGGTTTCGCTTGCCTTTTCCAACATCTTTTTGCTTTTTATATCATACGATTGTGTTTTATATGTCTCTTATAAATAAGCTTTTTTTAAGCGCTATATCATGTTCTAATTAACTAGAAAATCAATTAGCACACCGCACACTGGGGATTTCGCGGAAAAAAAGTCAAATTGTCAACATACTCTTCGTGCATTATGCAATGATATTTTGATATTTTTGACTAAATGGTACAATTAAATCAAAAAGAATTACTCCGATCTGACTGCTAGTTTTTTTTTATAGCCATCTCAAGCTCAGTACTTGTATGTTTTACCCAACTAACTTAATTTAAACCTAAGAATTTCAAAACGAATATTATTTTATTTTGTGAGCTAACGTTTTTATTTTTATTTTTTATTTAAAGTAGGATATTTTAGTATACTAAAATTGAAAAAAAAAAATTGAAAACTCTGCAGAGACTTAAGATTTTTTTTTGTTTGTTTATTTTTATGAACATATAAAAAAAATCACTTTTTTTTCTACAAACATTTGGACCTGCAATTTTAGCCATACTTTCCCACAGTTAGAAATCACTACTAATACCTTGTCTCATATCTGTTTTTACATTTTTTATCAATTTCAATTACCACCAGGTGCCATCGCTCAATTTGTTGCATTACACAGTACAACATTTTTCACTTGATTGATTCGCGACTCAATTCTGATAAGGCCCTTTTGTTTAACATAACTCAAGAACCACTAGTCGGATTTTACTTAAACAAATTTAGAAAAATCAACAATTACAAGTACTTTCATCTGTTTATATAACGTTTTGCTACATAAGCAACAGTATCGAAGTTATAAATAAATGTATGAAGAAAAAAATATTTTTTGCCTAAAAAGTTAATTTTTTTTTAATTCATAAAACATCCGAAACGGTATAAAAAGTGTCAGGTCCTATTACTTTCACGTAAAGTCGTATAACCTATTAACAAAATGAGACATAACTCATAAAAATCGATGAACGCGTAAGAACAATTCAGTAAAGGTATGAATTTAAAAAATTTGCTCGAGAGAAGCACAACAAAAACATTGATTATTTTTTTTATTACAAAATACTCTTACCATACAAAGAACTCACGAAAGAAAAAACTAACAGTTATCCGCAAGGAATTTCTATTACTGAAAGTTCAGGCAGTGTACCTCTGCAAAATCTGTTGGATCATACTGCTTAAAGAATCCTAGAGACCAAGTCAGCAAAGGAAATAAATAAAATTGAAAGCGGAAACCTGATAATCTTCTATAAATGGGGATGTGATGCGATATCTAGTCAAAGCGAATACCAACCGAGGTTTTCAGATGATCAAATTTCTGAATGTTATTTATATATGACATCAGTTGTACCACTTAAATTATCATTAAGTAATGACATAAATAAATTAATATGGAACAACAATAAACTTTCTTCCACAAAGTATTGTAGAACACTACAGTTTGCATATGTTAAAGAGACACCTCAAGTTATACGAGGAGAAAAGAGAAGAGTCGATGAGATATCTCAACTAAAAGAATTTGATTTAACAGTGAATAATTGTCACTTTAGAGTAAAGCATGAATTATATTTTACAATGATTGACGACAAGACAGCACAATCAGTAACAGAAACATCAGCTGTATTTTCTTGTCTTATTTGTGGAGCCACAACAGCCAAGATGAATAAAATCAAAGAAGTTCAAGCTCTGCCCGTAAATGGACAATCACTGCAATTTGATATGTCTCTACTTCATGCGCGTATTAAGCTGATGGAGTGTCTTTTGCATGTAGCTTATAATATTGAATTTTAACGTGGGAGAGTCAACTCCAATACTCGTCCGATAAAAGAAGCCCGAAAATGTTTGATAAAGCTTGAACTTAAAGAGAAAATTGGAATGCACGTTGATACTGTCAAGCAAGGTTCTGGTACGACATATTCAGGAAACATGTCACGAAGATTCTTTGCTAATCCTGTTTTGATTTCCGAAGTAACGGGTCTAGATGAAAACATAATAAAGAGGTTTTCAATAATTCTCGAAGCTATAACAATCACCGAGGTAGCAGATCCAAAAAAATTTGGTGATTTTTGTTTGGAGACGGCAAAAGAGTTTGTTACACTGTACGAGTGGTGATTTCTTTTACATCCGCGCCTGGCCATGCAGCCTTAATCAGATGGTGGACAAACCACTATACATAATGTGGAACGTCATGCTCGTCCTAGATAGCCGAAGGCATAATTCTAAGCAACAGAACCACCTAGTTGCAACTTTAATGATTCCAGGACAGGTCTGCAAACCATCACACCTTGCTAAACAGTTGGAGACTTTCTCACTCCTGTCCAGAACACATGTCAAGCATGCTCACTGGACTGGATCATTCACTTAGGGTGTCATTAACAGTGAGATGATCCTGGCCACCATAGAACCATAGACTGATATGGGGCCGTGAAACCACAACCACCACGATGCTCCCATATAGGGGCTAACCTCAATGATCAGCCAGAGAACTATTAAATGTCTAAAGAGACAAATAAAAAACTCTGGGGCTCACTGATCCCCGTGGAAATAAAGTGGAGTTTCCAGTTGTCTCCCTGTCTGACTTCAGGGGACTGGGCTCCCTTTTTCCCCAGTTGCACTGAGTCTAGATAGTGGAATATTCTATAAAGACCATATTTATATGCCCCTGGGGGGAATGTACGAGTGGTACAATATCCCCCACCTACACTTCACATAATTCTGATTCATGAAAAATATATAATTAAAAAGTGTATTTTTCCTGTAGGCCTACTATCCACAGAGACTCAGGAAAGTCGTAACAAAGACTATAAAAAATATCGCCTTAGACACTCCAGGAAATGCAGTCGAATTGTCACGAACGAAGATATTATGCACCGAATAATGGTAACATCAGATCCCAAGATTTCACATTTGATGCCTTCATTTGGCCAGAAAAAGCATAGTGTTATAAGCGCCAAGTTAAGGCTCTTTTAGAATAATAAATTAAAAATTAAAAAAAATCATTTAAAATCATTAAAATTTTTTTGTTAGTTATGGCTTTTTACCTTGCAGGTAACGATCGACATTTCTTTAACTTTCTTTGTTGTGATTACTTTTGTGTATTACTATATAAATAAAACTAAATTTGTGATGAAATCACAACATTTTTGACAAATATATTTTTTTTCCTCACTTCCATACAAAAATCCCCAGTGTGCACCGTAGCGAAGAGTTCTTTCCCAAAGCGTATTAACTTTAATCACATTGTTTTCTTTTCCATCTGTATACTTTCAAATTGGTACACATTTTGCGCTCACAGGCAAAAATGTAATGAGTAAATACAATACTTTTCATTCCTTTTATTTTTTTTCAGCTTTAGTCACTGCAATGAACAAGTCAAAGTCAAAAGAAACGTTTCGTTTCTTTTGTTTTCGTACTCTGGTGTAATATTTTAATTTTGTGATATTCTTTTTTGTGAAATAAAATTAAGTAAAATATTGAAAAACTCTTTTTCTTTTTATCTTTCTTATTATATTGGCCGCACTAAATCTGCTTATTGTCGTTTCCGAAAATAGAAACTGTTCTAAATTAGTAACAGCTGCAATAGTTGTATATGCGCCTTATTATAGACGTAAATTTTTAAAATAATTTCTTTTATGTAAACGCGTGTAGTTTTGGTTTCGGTTTCATAAACTGCGATTTGTAGTTTGTTATCGTCTTTATGTTAAGTGTCTTATTAGAAAAATATTCAAATTCATTTACAAAATGTTAATGGAAAAGCGGGTAGGAAGCAACTCGATAGATTTTCTTCCATGGATTATTCCAAATAGAACAACACATTTTTGTTTGTTTAATCCCATGCTATTGTCTTTTAGTTCTTTAAAAAATAAAATCGGCAGCTACAGAAAATTAAGAAATATGTGTTTTTTGCAGGGTTCAGAATTTTTCATTTATGAACATTTAAAAATCAACATTCGTGATATTTTTCATAAATGAGAAATCTAAAATTTTATATTTATTTTTCACACTCATAAACGAACAACAAAAAATGTTCTGGTTGTTTTCATACTGAATGCGAACAACAAGAATTATTAGTCTTATTAATATGTGATAAATGATAAATTAGCTACTTCTCATTAATGTTATTTTTTATAAATGTACATGTTCATTTATGAACGTTGAAATTTTTTAAAATTTCTCATAAATGAACGTAAAAAAATGTTCTACCTACGATCGCAGTTTACCGTAAAATGTACTAAAAACACATGGGTACATATTAACACAAAATACAATATTGCAATATATTCTAAAAGAAATAAAAAAAACATTTTTTTTGTACGTTGTGTTTATGTACGCGAATGCTTAACGCACATATTTTTACGACCTTTTCATTTATGAAAAATTATCAAAATTGTAAATATTTAAAAATGATCACTTGTGTGTTTCTCATTTTTTCACTTATGGATAGAAAGAAAAAAAATAAATCGTCGCATTCACAAATGAGAAAACACAAAATAATTTGTAGTCTCTCACACATGTATGAGAAGAAGCGGCTCGCTACTCTGGTTTTTTGTGTAAACAAAACTTTTGGGCGTCGAAGAGTCTTTAGAAAAATGCATTTAAAAATTAAATGTTTTGACGTTAAGATGAATGATAGTTTAATTGGTTTCGACCACTCGTTTTTAATTATTGCTAGTGTTTGTTATAAATTGTTATTTAAAAGCCATTTCAAGGTTCAATAACTTTTTTACGCCAATTACTAGCCGGATTTGTGGTTTGTACAATAGCAAACATTTTGGCTATTTTAATTGTCTAACGAGTACATATGTAATATATTTTTACAATTTTTCTGTTTCATAGAGTTTTTAACACATCATACGAGTATGTTGGTTAAATTATTTTAAATAATAAAATATTTACAAAAATATATTAAACCGCTAATTTTGTGGTGTTTAAATTTTTAAGTTTATTTTATTATTCAATAAACTTTAAATATTTATAATTATTATTAATATTTTTAGCTATAGAAGTAATTATTGTTTAAGTTATTATTATTATTATTATTTATAATAAATAACTACTTGCGACTATTATATTTTGCTTTTATTATTGATTTCTCTTAAAATACTTTCGGGTGTTTATCTATTTTTAATTTTAAAAATTTGTTGTAATTTTTTGCAATCTTTGCTGTTCTCTCTTAGAATTTTCTCGAAACAATTGCAATTGAAAAGTTTTCGATATTAAATTTTTTTATAATTTTTTTTTTGTATTGATTTTCATTATCTATTATAATTTGTTTTTATTTTTTCTAATTTTAATATTTATTATTTTGCTTTCATAATTATTTTGGTTGTTTTTTTTATTTAAAAATTGTTTGATACACTTAAAAAAACTTATGCAGAAATTGCTAAAGTATTGTACAACGTCCTTTATTTCTAGTTGATTGTAAAAATTCAGTGCCAATGACACCGCCACTACTGGTACAACCCATTAATTCACGAAAAACATCACCAATTTTATAATTGTATCTAAATGTGTGTGAATAAGGAGAAGTAAGAAAAAGAACAAAAAAATACAATGCTATTGCTTGTAACTTGTATAACCAAACAGTAAATTAAATCACTACCTTTACCAATAAATGGATAATAATTAAAAAATCAATAAAATACTTACTGCGCTGAACACTCCACGTAGCCGCAACGCCAATGTTTTCTTACTAAAGTTGAAATGTCTTTTAATTCCTAAAACAAAGAGAAGAAAAAATTTTAAAAATTTTATTAAATTTTATACAGTCTTGGTCACAATACTAGAAACTGAGGTGCTTGTTAAACAAAAAATCGTAAATAAGAAAATAGATCCTTGTTATTGAAAAATAAAATGACTCCAGTTAAGCAAAATAAAAGTTGGTCCAAGTAAAATTACTATTCTTAGAGGTGTATAATTTTGTTTCTTTAAGTACTATTGGAAATAAGAACTACTGGCTGGTTATTTATAGACTATGCTGAATCAGTTTTTGTCAAAATGGCGTTCCTATTTCGTTAATCACATCACAAATTTTAAGTTAAACTTAAAACTAAAATCGATTCGATTGGCTTTACGGAGCCAATCGAATCGATTCTTAACATAGCCCCACAAAAAATAATCCAGTGGTGTTAAATCACACGATCTGCCTGGCCGCTTTAATGTTATTTTGTTATTTTTTTTCTTTATAAAGAGAAGTAGCACTTTAGGCAGCAATGCCTATTTAGTCAAGTACCGTGCTACATTCTTTAGGAAAGGCATAGAGAATAGATGATATAGGTGGTGAAAGTAGAAGGATAGTCGGAAATGAACTGCCGTATATAAGGCAGCACAGCAATCAGTGATTATGCCTTCATCGCTGAGCAGCCCCACCGACAGTAAATTTTTATTTCTGTAGTGAAAAAACAAACCAAGGTCTGCGTTGGGAATCGAACCCACAACCCTCATACTTACAAGCTAGTACAAGAGTACTAGTACAAGTGTACTAGCTTGTAAGTATGAGGGTAGCCTAGAGGGGCACCTGTCGTGAAATTATGCGATCGGAAAATTTGGTTTGCAATAAATTGATCGATACATTGGCTGTGTGAGATGTGGCACCGTCCTGTAGAAACAACATGTTAGTGATATCCAGGTGGTCAATAATAGCCCAAAATTGAGTTGTTAGCATCTCGTGAACGGTCCATTGACCGTTATCGCATTTTTAACCTCATCTTTAAAAAAAAAACTGCCCAATCATGCGTCCAAACACCACATAGCGCATCATACAGTGACACGTTGAGCATGCAAAGGCTTCTCAATAATCGCTCTAGGATTTTTAGAATGCGGGAGTTTTGCTGGTTAACATACCCGAAAAAGTGTAAATGGACTTCGTCTGAAAAAACTGACTTCTTCAGAAAGACCAGCAGGTTGTTACTGAATGAATTGAACGAATCTACGGCGATAAAGGTGGTCTGTCGGCTTCAATTTTTGTTCCAGTTTAACCTTGTAAGGCTTCAAAGTCAAATCCTTGCGCAAAATACGCCATGTGGTGGTTTTGGATAAACTCGATTGTTGAAAATGTCGATGAATTGACAAATTTTGATCTGCTTCCATACTCTGGCTCAAGGCTGCCATGTTTTTATTAAAACGAACAGTCGATAGCTCGTTGGTATTCGCACATTTTGTATCGAGCCTGTCCACTTACATTTAACGATCAAATTCTTAATATCGGTCTCAGAACGACGTTATGTTGTTCGAAAATATCACGAATTTTACTAAATGTAACTTTTTTTATCGTTGGCACCAGCACTCAGGGTATGACTCCGAACTGAAAAATTAGGTAATGGGAAGGAGGAAAGAGGGAGTAACGTTTGTAGACATTCGATTGGAATTTTCCTACATTGAAAGTGACAGGAAAGCCCTCTGTAGGGAGTTTATTCCACATATGAACTATTCTGCTAAAAAATGAATTTTCGAGTCAAACGCAAACATGTACGTTTTTCGGGAACAAGTTTCCTAATTTCGTTAGAGCACTTACCATTTTAGTAACGATAAAACAGTAAAATACAACCTACATGGCGTCGATGCATTAGGGAATCAATAGAGTTGGATACCCTGCCGTCCCTAATGAGCCTTTTGGCCCTCTCCTGTAAGCGGTGGAGCAACTCCAAAATAGATTTTGGAGCGCCGGCCCATACATAAGTGTTGTAATTTTAAGAGAACCACCATTTTCATAATGGATTTTAAATGAATTAATTGTAACAACTGCCAATGCATCTAGTACGAATACGTCCAAAAATTAAATGTCAAAACTATTATGTTTTTGGTGTTGCTACAATTGAAAAACAAACTTCCTCTTGAATAACCCGACAGAATATGGTTTTGGGGAAGCTTATTGTGTAAGACCAATTTTTGTTTGTTGTATTATTTACATAGAATAGGCATTTCATAGTTCTCCTCAATTAAGAGGGTAAATTCGCAGTTTTGCGATGGGCGATTGACATCTTCAAGACGACAGATAACACGGTTACCCAAATTAGAGCTTAAAGTAAAAAAAGTACATAACGATGTTTTTATTATAAAATTCAGACTAAATTGCTTGTCTCTGCAAGTGTTTCTTCATGACGATGTGTGAGTTGTGTGATTTCCATATAGATCAGCAATTTCACTGAGGTGTCTTTAACGCAGCATGGCTAAGATCGATGGTGAGTTGACGTTCCTTACACCGGTACTCATCGTACGATGATGGGGGCTATGTGCATTATTTATTGTCAAAAAAAACGTCCTTTTTGAATTTTATTAAACACTTTTCTTTTAAATATAATAAAAGCAAATATTTGCAAACTTTTCTTCTTTTGATCTTTTTTTGTTATATTGGCCGTGATAGATCTATTTAGTATCGCGTCCGAAAATAGAAATTGTCTTAAATTAGTGACAGCTGCAACAGTTGTTTTTGCGTATTATTATTAAAGGAGTAAATTGTTAAAATAATTGTTTTCATGTAAACCTGTGTATTTTTGGTTCATAAACTGTGATTCGTAGTCTGTTAAAATGCCTGTGTTAAGGATCTTATTAGAAAAATTTTCAGATTCATTTATAAAATATTTATGGAAATGTGAGTAGAAAGCAAATCTATAGATGTTATTGGGAAAATATTTCATGGATCATTCCAGACCCTTTTCTTAATCTCACGTTAATATATGAAAAGTGTGTTTTCGAGAGAGGTCAACATTTTCATTGAGTTGTGTTAAATGAAGCAATGCTGAAATCGATGGAGAGTCACTATAAAGACTTTTCCACAAATGCACAGTTTGAACGTTATGGCAATATTTGCCAATGCTAATAAGGGTAAAATCTATCAGTGTCAAAGTACCAGGGGTTTTAATTAAATAACACCCATAACGCAATAAACATGAAATTTGTTTTTTGACAACAAAAATTATATCGCATTGAAGAGAAGAAAAAGAAAAATTATTAGCATATTTTGTTAAGCGAAATCGGTTACGGAAGAACTCTTAAATTTATTTAAAAATATATTGGAATTTAGTTTATTTTTTAGCTGGATTTATATTATTTTCATTACACTGATCACATTTATCAGGTCATCAGAAAATTTTGCATAACTAAGAAGCCAAGACCAACCAGTTTTTTAATTATGAAAACTTTAGAGACACCCTGAGAATTATTTTGGAATCTTCATGCATATTAAAACTTTATGAAAACTTTTTGACATATAAACTGTTAAGAATGTGTCTTGCTTGAGATTTAAAATAATTAAGCAATAAAGCAAACTACTGGTTACAAGGTGCGTAGCAGTTTATACACACACAACAACAATTTGATATGCTGTTTACTAACTGCCTGCCATGCAAGGCAAAAAAATACATCTATGCTGTTTACCATCTAAACGCGCCAGACAAAAACAAATTTTAAAACAACAAACATGCATGTTGTTTACCAACTGCGTAGTTTACTAAGAAACCTTTTGCTACAAAAGACAACAACAACTATTTTGAAATAAATCCCAAGCAGAAACCTTATCAGCATAAAAACAAAAACATAAATACACACAGACATACAGGCGCCTATACATCGAATAAACAACATACAACAACAAAGGGAGTAGAAAATTCTTAAATCTTCTAGACTTTAAATGGACAAATATAAATAGGGAAGCGTCTGAGTGGATAGTCAGTCAAAGTAAAATTAAACCTCATCAAGTAAAGACGTGCGATAAAGAACTCACAACAAAACGTTTATAAAAGTTATAAACGTAACAAAAATATGTTCTATCTTAGTTTTTTTGCGTTCCTTTCTGCAGTTGGTTATTTAATTTATTTTTTTATATTTATATTATTGTGAGCGTTAGTGTTAACAATGTTGTTACAAATATGGAAAAATCATGAATGTAATGTTCATGACTGTTGTTAAGAGCACACTTCAGAAAAATTATAAAAATCTTCTTCTCTTTTGGAGTCAGTTAAAAAAACGCATCAATGTGTAGTAAAATCTGGGGAATTTTTTATAAATTTTAACGTTTTAGCTAAAAATTCGATTTTTCCTTTTAATTTTTATTATCGTTATTGTGAAACGCTATAGTCAGGGGCAAAAGATTTTAAATACCTGTTTCTAATAAATAAAATAAAATAAATAAATAAGTTTTTAATAAATTACAAATGTTTATAGCCTGCCCCACAGCATCGAACGCAAACTAAAGCGAAAGAAAACTAGTCACTCATTTTCGCTATAAAAAGCGTCCACTTGTCGTTTGCTTGACTTTACATTTGGAACGAAAGCCATTGTCAAATTAATTGCAAAATTCTACAAAAAATGCAACTCTGTGCTAGTTAAAATTATACAATAATAATTAATAAATTAAACCCTTTTCAATTTTACGTTAAATTACCTTAAGTAAATTAAAAAAATTACAAAAATTAAAAAAATATATATAAAAGAGTACAATCGTGGCTTTTGCCCATATCGCAATCAGTACCATTCAAATGGAACTTCAAAAGTCGCACATCATTAAATTATCAAAATAAAAATTTAAAATAAATACAAAAACAATTACAACTACTTCCTTTGAATTTTTGTAATGTATAATTAAAAAAATATAGTTACCTGTGAATTGGCTTGCGCTTCATTGATTGTATCAAATTTATTGCCAACTACAATTATACTAAAATCCCGATGACTAAAACTATCCAAAATTTGATCTCTCATAGATCTGCAATACTGTTGGGAAAATAAATAAAGGAAAAATGTTTCATTGAATTAAATATTAAACAATAATTAAATATTTAAAAAATGTTTTAGTAAAAATACGGTGGGTTAAATGAAATTTATTTTGTGTTATTTGTCACCTCTAGAAGGTGTATCGTACTGTGGTTTGAAAACCGTTTTAATTTAGAGATAATTTATATTGCAAATAATAAATAACTAGTAAAGATATCCTAAGGTCAAGCACAGGTATTTCTGAGTGAAGTGATGTATGAGCGGGGAGGGGGTGGGGGGGGGCTTCTGGGTATGTCTCCAAAGTTGGGTACCTCGGGTATAATTTTTTTTGAAATAACATAAAAAGTTTTTTATTACTCAACTGTTAAGAGTTTTTTAAATTAAGCAAGTGTGCTTATATATCTAAGTTATTACTTTTAGTTTGGGTGAAAATCGGGCTAGAAAAAAATTTTGGTTAATATTTGGCCGGCTCTAACAGCATTTCTGACATCGTGAGCTTATCTATATTCGGATTATCATTATATTCTCATGTTGACTGTATTCTTGATAAAATTTATAAGGTTCTGATATTTCGTTGAAATGCTACAAGCCTCTGAATTGAAAAAAAAAATGTAAAAATTGCAGTTTTTTTAATATTTCCCCCAAAAAGGTGGTGTAGTTTTTTTGCTTATTTAATTGAAGCTTACTTCGGTACTAGTAAATTTTTTTGAACCACTTCAAAGACAACCTGTAGCAAATGCGAATAAAAGAATAATTTGTGTAAATTTTAATGATTTTAACGATTCACTCTCCAGCCCTATCTAAACATAGTCAATTTTATAACGAAGTTTTTGAATTACATCAAAATTCCACGGAGTGCAAAGCACGGATTGAAGAAAAGTAAACAGATTATTAAAGCTCCAAGCGGTGTAATAGATATTTCACTTTATCCGATCTCCGTACTATCTATATCACCTATATTCGTCCAAAAATGCAATGCAACTCTCATGTATGGGTCGGGGCTTAAAGTCTTTTTTGGGGTTACTCGACCTCGTACAGCAGAGGGCCAAGAGGCTCATTGGAGACAGTAGGGTATCCAACTCTATTGGTTCTCTAGAGCATCGACGCTATGTGGGATGCATTGTGCACTGTTCTGTCGCTACTGCAATGGTAAGTGCTCTAATGAAATTAGGGAACTTGTACCCGATATTCAAACGTTTTCGCGTTTAACTCTATTTTCGATGAGAGCGCATCCATTTGTGGTTGATTGGCCATTGAATCGCACTACGCACTACAGGGAAAATTTGTTTTTCCGCAGAACAGTCGGTATGTGGTCTTTAAATATAGGAAAGTTCAAATCGAATGTCCACAGACACTTTGCTCCTCCTTCCCGTAGCCTAATTTTCTAGTTCTGGCACAATGCATTACATGTGTAGGGGTCATCCCCTGAGTGTTGGTCCGAAAAAAAAATATTTTGGCTGCATACTCCAAAAATGATTTGACAGCCCGGTAGTTAACAATTTTTGGAATATTTTTCCCCGTTTAAGGAATTTATGAGTTAAAATAAAAAAAAATTAAAATTTGTATCCTTTGGTTTAAGACTCTTTTATTTAATATTAATTCAAAATATTGTAAGAATATCTAGATCCGTTTAGATTTTGTGGCAATTAAAATTCTATATACAATTTTTAAACAATCACTTTAACGTGAAATTTAGAGTTTTAAAGTAAATGACATCTAAAAAAATGTGATGCGTAAGAAAACGTTAGTAGATTATGAATCTAGAAGTCATAAGCTTTCTAATTGAATAAAGAACGGATAGTTAAGTTGTAGGACTTTCGTAACCCTTCCCTTCTAATGAAGTTTTTCTCTTCTTTGCATGTAAAACTAAAAAATGTATATAAAACTGAACATTGTATGAAAATGTGTTTTCGTCAGGATATATTAAGTGGTGCATGAGCTATTATTAAAAAAAAACAAAAAAAAAAAAACGTTTTCAAACCACTGTGACAATAATATATAAATTTAATAAAATAATTTTATAAATAATTTTTTTATTTCTATTAAATCTTAATTTTTTAAACGGTCCTTTAAATTATAACGATTTATTTATTTTTTTTTCTAGATATTTCGCTTTCCTGTGGAAAGCTTCTTCAGGAAAAAAAATAAATAAATATAAAAAATAATTTTCTGAAGAAGCTTTCCACAGGAAAGCGAAATATCGAGAAAAAAAATAAATAAATCGTTATAATTTAAAGGACCGTTTAAAAGATTAAGATTAAGATTTAATAGAAATAAAAAAGGTCGAATAAAATTTTTTTATTTTAATTTTCTTTTATGTATTTTTTTATATATTTTATTATTTATTTTTAAATTATACTACAATAACAATAAAAGCAACAAATGAAGTTAATGAATATTTATTTATTTAATAAAACTTACGCGAAATGTTTCCAAATTTCCCATATCAAAGACTAAAACATATGCATGAACTGTTCTCAACCCCAGCGGATGGCCATTGTTCCATTCATCAAAATTATCAGCTGGAAATCGTTTCTGTTTTTGACATTCGGCACAATTGAAAGAAATCAAATAAAATTAAAAAATTTCCAACTGATCAAACAATAAAAACTTGTATTAACAGGAGTATAATTTTAGCTTCATTCTACTCTACTATGGAGTTTGAGAAATTTAATAAACTGAAATTATTGATTGGCTATTTTTCACTAAGGATGTCCATGAACGTTTTAACGGCACTTACAATTTATCCTTGTTTATTTTATTATTTTTTATAATTTTTGTGTCAGAATAGAAGGCGACTTGAGTGGTTTATTGCTTGTAATAATTAAAACACTTTAAGATTCAATTAGGCGTACCATGTTTACTGCAACGCTTACTTATGTTGCCACTTTCGCAACGAATATGGACATACTCGTATAAACTACCAATACAATGCAACGAATGTGAAAGAACAAGAACACGCATGAAAAATATACGGTTAATACTTCAATTCATTATTCAACTGAAAAGGTGTGTGGTAGAAAATCACAGCGTTATGGTCTATCACCAGTAATCGGATATAGTGTTTTCCATGTGGCTGGTTTGATTAACCATTTTATAGGGTTATGGTTACTGCATTTCTAATTGAATCTTCTTTTCCAGATAAGTTAGGGTATGCAGAACATGAAAAATATACAAAATTTTATTTTCACTTCGGCCATTGATCGAGATACAGCGACAATGTCATGGTCCTTTAAAGAAAAACATGCAAGCAGAGTTGGACCTTTCGGAGACCTTGGAAAAAGGGAAAGATAGTGGCTATGCGATTATTTCGGGGTTACATATCGCAAGTACAATATTTAGGAGTTAATTTAGTAACAGTAATTCGTACTATTGTGGTACGATTAAAAAATGAGTCGTTAACCAGCCAATCAAGTACTTTTTGTAATTTTATGATAGTGAAACTAAATTGAAATGGCTATTATTTTAATGCGAGCCTTAAGGTATACTGCCGTTAACACTATTACTAAAAAATAAAGTGGCAGCTCTCAGAAAAATTAAATAGAAATTTACTTTAAATAAATATTGTATAACATACACTTTGTATTATTATTATTATTCGAAAAATTAATTATATTCGTAACAAGTTTTAAAAAAGCGAGTATCTTACGCTTATCAGATTTAATAAATAATTTTAAAAGGATTTTAAGTGCATTAAACTTTTTGTTTGTTGTCAGTTGATTACTACTTTGGTAGCTACAGGAAACAAACATTTAGCAGGGTGCTGACAAATTTAAATAGATAGATGAGCATTGCTCACTATGGAAGCAATTAGAATTACCAAATCTTTCTTCTTTGTGCTGTGTAAAATCTTACAATCATTTCAAATTTTGACAGGAAAATATGTGACGCCAGTTGTTAAAACGAATGATCTGCAAGCTGAAGATAGAATTGGAAAATATGATGATCGCAAGATAATCGACATTTAGGGAAATAGTTTGTGACATGACAATGAGTTCAATAATAATATTATTTATTACTTCCATGTGTGTGATATAATTGTGCTGCTTTGTGGTCAGTTTTCTATATGCGGGATGACATTCTTTAGAAAATGTTCGCCAGGAAATCCTTTCGAGGGCTCACCGATTTCTGTGGCCGTTACACAAATGAAAATAACTATGAGAAAAATGGAATTAGAATAGGCTTCCAGTGAAGAGCCCATTCGGGAATTGTGAAAGTTAAAGTTGCTTGAAATTAGTAGGTCGTAATTAAGATCTACGCCATCTAATATTGTAAGAGAGAAGGTCAATTAATTCATAAAGCTCATGCAACTCTCATGTGATGAGTAAAAGGTTGTTAATTAATAAATTTAGGAAATGAAATCCCGTTTTGTGATCTACCATTCAGTGAAACATGTAACAAAATTAAAAATGCATCGTTTAAATTTTTGTAATTTTATTTTGTTACAAGTAAAATTGCTAAATTCAACAATCCCCAATTTTATATACTCTTCAACCTTCAAAATAGCGGTCTTAAGTATTTCCGTACGCCTTAGTAAATTTATTATTTATTATAAAAGCTTAGGAGTATGTGATAAGGGTAATATCATCACCTGTTTTTTTTTTAAAGAGAAGTAGCACTTCAGGCAACAATGCCTATTTATTTAAGTAGCGTGCTGCATTCTTAAGGAAAGGGATAGAGAATAGATGAAACAGGTGGTGAAAGTAGAAGGATAGTCGGAAATTAACTGCCGTATACAAGACAGCACAGCGACTAGTGACTATAACTTCATCGCTGAGCAGCCCCACCGACAGTCAATTTTTATTTTTGTAGTGAAAAAAAACCAAGGTCTTCGTTGGGAATCGTACCCACAACCCCCATATTTACAAGCTAGTACACTACCTACTAGCCTACAGGGGCACCTAATAATAATAATATCAGCACCTAGTTGCGAGCTCTTAATCTCACAGTGGTCTTAATACTGAGTTTAGGAAAAAGTGTCCACCTGCATTCTAATACGCATACACGCCTTAGTCGTAGTTTTCAAGTGCACGAAAGCAGGACAGTGCCTCCACTTCTTGCTTAAGAGCTGGAGACTATTTAACTTCTTATCCTATTGCATGTGAAAGCTAGGACATTGGATGTTAAACCTAAGTTAACATTTCTTTGGAACTTTCCTCAAAGCCCGAATAAACCAACTACGGGGTTCTTCAACCAATAACCAGAATAGGACCGTATCCTAGTAGGCAACTCGCTCCCGTGGTATCAAAATATATTTACTAAGTTCACTGGTCGACCTTCCAGAGTTCTGTGTCTGTTCCAGTTTGGGGCCTAGACGGCTGGTAACGCATTTTACCTCCGAAAGCACATGTCAAGGTGGGAAAGAGATCCATCAATATTCCGTGCCCGGGGGGGAGGGGGTTAACATCATCAAAAGTATAGAAAATTTTGTTAAATCTCAGATTCAATAAGGTTGATGATGCCAGCAACAATGAAAATTTAAATTTTTAAAGCGCTGCTTACACTGGCTGACATTGTTTAATATTTTTTTATTTACAATCAAAGAGTTGCAAATTACTTTCATTGTCATCCCCACAGTTAAATTTATAAAGGAACAACTTCCCTTAAGTGCCATAATTCTGTATGGTAAATTAAGAAGGCTCGCTTCCAAAGACCTTGTTATACTACACTGAAAATATTTCTAGGCTCAGTTAAAATTTTTATAAATTTAATTAAATTTAATTGCAAAATAAATACAAAATTTGGCAGTTAAAAAATTTTTTAAATCAATTATATATTTAATTAAAAAATAAAAAACAAAAACAAATTACTAGTTAAGTAAATAATGGCATCAATTAAAAGTTTATTTTAATTTTATTTTAATATTTATTTTAATATTTTATTTTAATATTTTAATTCAACCTGTTAGCAAATAAAGTCCTTAATATTGACAAAAATATATTCGGTGCAAATATTTTTTAAATATGTTCTCTACAACCTAAATGTTGCCTACTATTATTATTCTAATTAATGAGTTTATCATAAAATAGGAGGACGTTATTCAACATTTTCTTTTGATAATAAAAATAGTGGAAGTTATGCAGGGTCTGTATTTGCAACAAATATTTTATCATTAATAAAAAATTATTGTTAAAATTATAAAGTAAATTAATTTTATATTATTTATAATCAATTTAAATATTGATTAATCGAAAGAAATTTATGCTATAAATTGAAGCAACAAAACAAATGATTATTAATCATTTTTCACGATATGCTGCTATCGCTACTGTTCCCTTATTGAACTAATTTTTAGTTTAAATAAAGACTTGCCAAAAAAAATCTTTGATTTCTATAAAAAGAACACTTTAAAAATATTTACTACATTTCACTTTATCGTGAATAATGGCCTAAAGTTTCTTTATATATAACTTTAATTTAAGTTAAATATTTAGCAAAATTTAATTCTCTTTTTTATAAGAAATTTCTTTGGGTGTAAAAAAATAAATATAATTTCTGCTATTTACTTTGTAGGTTTTTCTGGTGACATTGGCGCAGTAATTTATTTACCTGGGGAGGAACATCGATTACCATCAGCTCTCGTATGCATGTATCACATACCAGGCAGCTTTTGTATACTTTTCGTCTGGTTGTTGTTTGATGTGTCTTGGGAAAATCATGGTAGAAAAATTGCTGTAAATAAAAATAAAAATGGAAAATAAAAAAACAAAATGTACAAACTTAATATCTATATTTTTATAAAGTCAATATAATGCAAGATTTTTCTATTACTTTATTGTTTGTTATATAGGGTATTCTATAAATATGTCAAACATGTTGTAGTAAAATAAAAACCCTTGCACCGCTTTTTAGAAAAGCTAAAGTGAAAATATTTTATATTTAAAGGATTAAGAAATTTTTAAAATATAGAAGAGCTAAAGCTTAAATTGATATTTAAAGTGTTTGTGACCACAAGGATTGGAATCTTGGAAAAATAGAAAGCCTAAATGTTGTCACATAAGTTCTGAAAATATTCCTGAAAAGTAAAATCTGTGGCTTATGTGATGTACTTAAGTCATGAAAGCTATTAAATTTTATTCATTTAATTCATTCAAAAATAAAATTTTGTTTCCTTGGTGCAAAAATAAAAATGTAAAAAACTACTTAACTTTTGCCTTAAAATCCTGTGCCGTTGTATGTCTTATATGAGATGTTTTAATTTTGCCAGCATGTATCGGCTGAGCTTAAAATCTCTTAATTTTTAGTACCCTCTGAATGAAATAAAATGTCCTTAATATGTTTGGGGTTTTTGTATATTTGCAAGATTTGCTCCATTCAATAGGCATATAAATGTCACATATGATGCCATGGAAATGTCCATATGTATACTTGTGTATTGAAAATACAACAATATTATAATATTACGATAAAGAATGTAAAATTTAAGTTATACATTTTAAAATATAATAGCGAAAGACGTTTACACAACAACACTCGTTGTTGAAATGACATGAAAATATGAATAATTGAATTGCCAAAAATATCGGTGGGTGGTCTTATTAAAATATTTTTGAATTATTTTTCCATTGCCATGAACTTTAAAAAGTGTTTAAAAATTGAGAGTTTATGCTGGCATAAGAGGAGCTTGTAGTTCAACCTTTAAAATTATAAATTGTTATTTGTTAATTGTAATTTTTTTCTACCAAAGAAAGCAGTGACTTTTAAAATACTAAAAATAAATTATTTTAAAATATAAAATAAAGTTATTTGACTATCTTCAATTGCCTTAAAACTTACCTGTAATATACTTGTTTTACCGACGCCAGTGGCCCCCAAAAATGCCGCTTTAAGGGGGCCCTGTAGCCATGGGGGCTCTGCACCGCCCTCCAGAGTGATACGCTATGCTGAAATGCACTTATTTTGTATATGAATTTCCATTGCGATTGAAATCTTTGTAGATTTTGTTGTAGAATTATCACCGACATAGTCAACGCTGCGTGTGCTGCCAATTAAAAGTTTTTTCGAATTTGTCGGTGAAATAGTGCTCCACATTATATTTTGAAAGAACGCCAGTTTGTAATTATTTTTCTTTTATTCTTCTTCTTCTTTTTTATTTCAGCTAAATATCTGTTGATGTAAAGTTTGGTTGTTTTCTGGAATTGTGCGTTTGTCTGCTTCTTGTTATTTATATATTAATTGGGAACAATATTTGTTTTGTGCGTGCAAATGTTTGTTTCTTTATATACATATACAACGAAAATTGTTTTTAATTTTTTTTTGTTCTACTGTTTTCCTTTTATACTTTAGTTATTGATAGACAAATGGAATTCAGGTTTAATTAAAAAAAAAATTATTGCTTTTAGGGTTCCAAGAAATTCTGGCGACATTTCTGCACAGTTGATGAAAATGAAATGTTGATCCAATTTTTTCTTTTTAAACTTTAAATAAATGATGATTCTTCTTTTGCTTGAGGTGAGTTGCTGAATATTGCTGGAAAGATAAATAAGGAAAAATAATAATTTCTTTTTTTCTATAACTCTGTAAATTAAAATAATTTTTTTATTTAGGCATGAGGTTTTAAAAATTTTTTAGTTTTAAAGGCAATAACATGAGCTTTTTATGTCATATTCCCTCATCTTTTTAATTCAATGTATTTTCAACAATATTTAAGTCATAAATGATAATGACAAACTACTACCGCCGTCGTTTTTCTAACTAATTTTTGATTGATACTGTTATTTGTTCTGCACTTTCTAAAGTGATGGAAAGTATAATTTTCATTTAGTGAGGCACCTGGAGATCAATAGCTTACTTAGAGACCGACAGTATGGTTTCCGTAGAGCGCACTCTATTGGTGAGTTACTAGCTTTCCTCCTACAACAATAGTGCAACTCCGTGTATTATTTCGAAGAGAGTTCCCCCTGGGGGCACATTGATCTCTCCGGGAGCTCATTGATATGTCTTAATTAAATCTCACCATGTCATCTGGGGGTAAAAGGGAGTCCAGTCCTCTAAAGACTAGCAGAAGCCAACTGGGCAACTTCCACTTTACTTCCACGGGAATCAGTAAACCTCAGAGTTCAGCTTTTGCTGTTCTCTGGCCGATTATTGAGGTTGGCCCTTATGAAATGATTGGGAGGCCGGGGTCATCTCACTTTTGACCATGAACACATGGCGCATGATCCGGATTCAGTGAGCATGCTTTGTCATGTGTTTTGGATCAGGAATTGGATAGTCTCTAATTCTTCAACAAGGAACTAGGAATGACCTGTTGGAAAGAGATATCCATCAGCTTCCTAGGACGTGGGCGCATGCTACCTGTTACCTAAAGTGGTTTGATCCACCATCTTGTTGTGGCCACATGGCTAGGTAACGATGTAAATCTAATCACGTAATTTCGGAGAGAGTAAGGTGGTGGCTCTAGATATTTCCAAGGTGTTTGATAGAGTGTGGCATGACGTAATTTTATCAAAGTTTGTTGCATTAGCTGACGGTGACAATTTCTCTACGAGTTGTTACAGATGAGATTTCATCAGACGAGTTCAAGATTAATTCAGAGGTAACGCCAGACTCTGTTCTTTCTCCTACCCTACTTCTTAGTTTTCTAAATGACCTTCTTTGTCAAAAATTCAACGCTATATTCCTTTTCGCAGATAACAGCGCCATTTGTCATTCGTATTATTTAGTAATAGGCCGGACCAGTTTGAGATGAGTTGCAAAATGCAGAACATGAATGAAACGCTCAATCACGATCTCGCAACAATCTCGGATTAGGGTCGTGTGAATAGAGTCGATTATAATCCCTTGGCATGAAAGTTCAGTATGATGTTCGATGGACTAAACACATTTTTCAGGTTCCTAAAGAAGCTTTCAAGTATCTCGGTTTTCTAAAATGGTGTAAGAGATTTTTCATTCTATCCGATCTCGGTACTATTTATACCACCTATATCCGTCCAAAGATGGAATGCAAATCTCATGTATGGGCCGGCGGCCCAAAGTCTGTTTTGGAGTGTCCTACTGCGTACAGGAAAGGGACAAGAGGCTCATTGGGGACAGTATTCTAACCAACTCTATTGATTCCCTGAAGGATCGACGCAATATGTGATGTATTTCACTGTTTCATCGGTGCTACAATGGTAATTGCTGTAACGAAATTAGGGAACTTGTTCCCGTTACTCGCACATTTTTGCGTTTATCTCAATTTTCGTTGAAAACACATCCATTTGTGGTTGATTGGCCAGTGAATCGCACTACGTATTACAGGTGAAATTCATTTTTACTGCCGTATGTGGAAGTAAATCTCTCCAGGGGTCTTTCCTATCGCTTTGATGTCGGACGAACGCCCACCTCTAGCAAATCGGCAGACATTCTCTGCAAAGTCGAATTTTATCTTCCAGGGCGTCAGTGGCTTGTAGGTTGTTTACATAATCCAGCGGCGTTAAATCACAAGTACAGGACAGCCAATTAACATCGCCGAATCGAGATATTACACGACGCTGAAATTTCTCACGCAGTAACTCAATTGTTTGGTTTTTCGACGTAACGAAAGGACGGTTGGCTGTAATTTTGGAAGAAGATGAACTTTAAAAGAAGAAGATCTTTATGCAAAATGCACAATTTGCCACTAGTAATGTCCATGTAAAATATGTTATTTATTTATTTTATTATTTTTTTAACGAAACCATTTTGCATATTTTAAGGCAATATGGATTCATTTCTTTGGGTGACATTAGGATCAAATGAAAGTATTATGTTTAACTACATCTCAGCTACAGTCATGTGCAATGTATTGAGTCCTCAAGTTGATTTTCGTAATTTTTTTGGAAAAATTTTCTTATTAAATAAATATGTATTAATCTTTTAAATGGTCTTTTTAAATTAAATTTTAACGATTTATTTTTTCGATATTTCGCTTTCCTTTGGAAAGAACTGAGCTGTACCATTAAACACAATTCTTTAATACAAAAAAAAAATGCTCTTCACGAACTGATTTATTTATTTTAACTATATTTCATGGTGACTTTCCAAACCTTTAAAAGATTTCAAATATACTCGATTATTATTTTCAGTTTTTACTCGACGTTTTTTATTTTTATTAAATATGTATTAATCTTTTAAAAACCATTTTATCTTTTAAAGACCATTTAAAAGATTAATACATATTTAATAAAAATAAAAAAGGTCGAATAAAAACTGAAAATAATAATCTTATTAAATAAATATCGAGTATATATGAAATCTTTTAAAGGTTTGGGAATTCACCATGAAATATAGTTAAAATAAATAAATCAGTTCGTGAAGAGCATTTTTTTTTATCAAATAATTGTGTTTAATGGTAAAGCTCAGTTCTGATTAAATTGATGTGTAACGTCTATAAGCAAAATGTCCATATTTGATGCAAACTCAGGCCTCAAGGGCTTAAGAAAACACATCCATTTAAATTGATTTATATATAGGCGACATCAACGGTCTTTGCTTATTATGAAAAGAGTAAATGAAACTTACCAAAACATTAACGATAATTCGTTCAAACAAGGTTTGCCATATAGTGCGCTAACAATCGATTTAATCGCGAAAACGATCTGTTGAATAAGTAGCAGAAGGAGAAGAGGACAGAAGAGATAAAGTGTATGTTTGGGACATCCAACAATTTATTATTTCTTTTATGACGTGAAGTCCAACATCTTTTTGCGGGAGGGAAGTTATCTGGCACAACATCAGCTTCGGGTTCGTACTTCTACTTTTTCTTTAATGTACAGAATGGTATGATTTTTTTTGTGTGTGCCAAAGTAATAAGAAAGTTGACAAAAACCAGACCTAAACAGTGAGGTTCAGCCAGAGTAATGGCCAGCATGCTAGCGACGCCAACAATCTGACTACTATTAATTACCTACTTTTTTTCCAATATATGCCACTATTCTATTTTATATACTACACAATATACAATACTATATACGATCTACGTACGCTAGTATTCTATATATTATACAATATACGAACAATATGCGATTTTATATACAATACTATACTATATACGATACTATATAAAGTACTATATGCGATACTATTATATATCCTATACAATATACAATACTATATACGATACAATATACGATGCTATACTATACTATACTACACTATACTATACTATACTATACTATACTGTCTGATTCGATTTACATCCGCGCCTGGCCATGAAGCGTTAATCAGATGGTGGACCAAACCACTGCATAATTTGGAACGTCATGCTCGTCCTAGGAAGCCGAAGCTATAATTCTATGCAACAGAACTTTCTAGTTGCAACTTCGATGAATCCAGAGCAGGGCTGGAAATCATCACTCCTTGCTAAAGAGTTGGAGACTTTCCAACTCCTGTCCAGAACACATGTCTAGCATGCTCACTGGACTGGATCATTCACCTAGCGTGTCAATAATAGCGAAATGATCCTGGCCACCATATTAAACAAACGACCTATATCGGGCCGCGAAACCACAACCACCACGATACTCCCATAAAGGGCCAACCTCAATAATCAGTCAGAGAACTATTAAATGCCTAAAGAGACAAATAACGAACTGTGCAGCTTACTGATTCCCGTGGAAATAAAGTGGAGTTTCTAGTTGTACCCCTGCTGACTTCAGGGGACTGGGCTCCCTTTTTCCCAAGTTGCACTGTGTCTAGATAGTCGAAGTTCTATAAAGATCATATTTATGTGCCCCCGGGGGGAACTATACTATACTAAACACACTATACTATACTTTAGTATTAATATTAAATTAAATATTAAAGCATGACACAAAAAAAATGGAAAGTGGTTTACAAGACAGCATACCTTAAATATTCAAGCTATTATTGAGGCCTTAAGTCCAGATTTATTTAAATAAATAATCACAAGTTTATGTACATAAATAATTCCCAAATTATTAAGTCCCTTAAAAGTTAAGACTATTTCTTAAGTATCCTCATCAGAAATGGAAAACAACACTTTTAATGTTTCAAAATTTTTTTTTTATTGGTTTCGCTATTTTCAATTTCAATTGTTAATTTAAAATGAAAGCGGTTTTGTTATAGATTTTTTATTTGTATTTTTTATCAAAAAGCGAAATAAAGATGCAGTGTTTCATTTTTCGGAGAATGATGCTTGCAGACGTTTTGAATGTAAAGGCGTGTAACATGAATTGCTATCAGCATGAAAGCTTAGTAATTTAACTTTAGTGGAGGCGATGATTAATTAATAATTTAAGTTTTGTATTTTAATTATAAATTAAGAAAAAATCGAGATGAAATCTGCCTTAAAAATATTAGCTGCATATTAGTTTTATAAAATAATACGAATAAAGTTTTACATTGTGAGCAGTCTTGTTGATGAAAAAAAAAACGGATTAATTAAGCAATTAATCGCTCAACTAATTGTAATTTGATAAGCCTTCAATAGTCAGTCTATTATTGCTTTATTTTTAACTTAATTCTCGTAGCTATTGCTTATTAGAGAATAGACTTTCTACGATAAAGCGAATGCAATATGGAAACGTTAAGAAAGTATTCAGTTTATGAATCGACAACAATAATTTATAGCATGACCATGCTATATAGCGCCTTATTCCTAAGGTGCTATATAAACAGCTTAAAGTTTATGTTTTAAATAATTTGTCATGCAAAATTTACAATTGACAAGTAAAATATCTTGACTTAATGTGTTACATATTTCTACGCTACTTTTAGATTTCTAGCACTTCTGCAACAGTCTTTTGTTTTTAATTTTATTTCATGTCCCACAATGAAAACATCTTTGATTTTAATACAAACAAACAGCCATTCAGCCATCCAATAAAATAAAGGAAAGACATGCTAAAGCCATTGCCGCAATTCATTTATTGAAATAAAAAAAAAAAAAAACTAAATATAATTTTAAAAGCAAACAATAATAAAAGACAAAGGAAATCAACTTAAATGGAGCAAATTTAACTGTCGCACAGTTAATGGACTTAGCTAAAGGGAAGAACAAACTGTTACAATTAAAATTTGTTATAAAATCATTTAGCTTTGATAAAGTTTTATTTCTTTAAATTAAATGAATAAAATCAAAACGAGAGGGATGTCATCAATTTTAAAAGTTGTTAGTGTATTAATAAAGCGGCAAGTGGCGGCAAGTTATAAGTTTCTTTAATTTTCTTTTACAAATTATTAACTCATTTTTCTGCACGAAGTTAAAGTCTCTTTGCAGCAGTTTTTTTATTTATGTCTTCTATCTTGAAAATAATCAAAATATACTTATAAAAACGTATACAAGTATAACTTTGGGCCACAGTGTGTTTACTTTTCCTTATGAAGGTTGTTGAAATTGTAAAAATTTTTTATCCTAAATATTTTATTCATTTTATTTTATTTACGATTCTTATTTAATAACACAGTATTTTTTATTATTGAATTTCCTTTTTCCCTCTTACTTGACATTAAAACCATTTTTGTTTATTTATTTCTTATTTAAGTTTCTTGAACTGATTTTTTCCACGATTTATTACATTTCAAGTAGAGTTGCTTATAAATTATGGCGGTGATATGAAAATAAGAATATTTGTAAAAATAGCTTACATATACTCAACGGCAAATACTATTGCTTATAGTGGATGAAAAATTATTAAAGTGAAATAAAAGCAAAAATTCAAATTTTCTTTATAAGTGGCAATTTAATATATGATGATTCTTAAATGGCCTAGTTTTCGTGGAGAAAATAAAAGTTTACAACAGGCAGAATTAATATTGAAATTTTATTTTCCATTGATGTAAATAGTTATAGGAGCAACTATACTATTTCGTTAAGATTTTCTTTATTTAAAATTGTTATAGTTTTGTTTCTGTAGTCCTTTTAAAATATCTTAATTGAAATGCAGTCCTAGAACCGGCTGCGTGATTACAATGAATAATATCCACTACTGAAAATAAAATAAAGTATCGAAGTAGGTTTTTACCTTAAAATGATTAGTTTTCCTATTAATAATCCGATATTATATTATTTGAAGCCTGACTAAAAATTAAAAATTTTTAATATTTTTTAGTAATTAAAAATCTTTTCAATTTGTTTGTTCATTATTTTTGTTTTTTCCTGATGATGCCAACCAACGGTGTGGCGAAATATCGAAAATATAATAAAAATTAAAGTTTTTAAAAAATTGTTTATTAAATAAGACCTAGTGCTTAAAATTAATTACTAAAAAATATTAAAAAAGGTCAAAAAATTATAACTATTAATTTTTAATATTTTTATATATATTTGGTAAAACGATTAATTTTATAATATTTAGTGTTTTCTATTATTTAATATTAAAAATTTATTTAATTAAATTTAGGTTGATACACTTAAATTAGACAAATTGGTGTGAGTTATTTTGAAAGCACGCGTGTTCACAGACGAAAAGCAAAATTGAGAAGAGATAATGGTGGTGGTCTTTTGTTTGTGTTGTTGAAAACATCAACTTCATTAGCAGCAACTGAATATTTGGTACTTAGGAGTAGTTGGTGTTAAAACAGTGATGCCACATATATATACATTTTTTAAAACTAAAAAAATTTTTTTGTATTTTCGCTTATTTATTTGGCGCAAGTTTTTAAAAACATTTTACTTTCAGGTAAACTTGTGAATTTTTAGTGATATTTTTTATAAATGATTTGATTACAGTGATCTCGCAGAAACGTGAACTAATTTTTACCGAGGGTGTTCACGTTTTCGATTTTGTTTACGTTTTAGATTGCATTTTTTCTATAGCATATTTTAGTCTCTTTTTATCTTTTATTTAATTTAAAATAATGTGCGTTATTTTTCCGTTTTCCACGATCCGAAAATGTATTATTAACACATTTCGAAATTGTATGTTTTTTGTTTCTTATTGAACAAATCGTCGATTTGACGACATTATACTTTTTCGAAAAACCAGTTACAGGTGAACCTTTCCATAAAAGCTCTAAAATATCTGACTTTTCTTGAAGAGTTAACACTTTTGGTTTTTTATTAGACATATTTTCAATAAAAATATTTTTAGAGATCACTTGTTTATATTCTTTATATGCATAGTCAGCACAGAGAGATGCTTCCAGTAGAACTGCCGCGGTAATACCAAAACTACTTATCCTGCAACAGAAGTTGTTTACAACAAACAAACTATGAGATTCTTCTGCGGGGAATCCCAAAATGTTTAAATAAGCTTACAGAATTGAATTTTAACGTTCGATAAAAAGTTCACGTTTTAGAGCCTTCAGCCTTTGTTCACGTTTTAGAGTAATAAATGTAAGAAAAAAATTTTCATGTTTTTGGATGTTCATGTTATTGGGTGTTTCTGCAAATTCACTGTATTTTAAACAGTTTCTAAATTAATTTTGAAATTTTGTTCCCTTATACATTATTAAGTTATTAGGTATAAACATTATTAACTTCATATTTAGAGGCTAAGCTATTTTTATTTATCTTTTTCTAAGTTTTTACTTTTATAAATTTCTGTTTTATGATATAATTAGAGTAAGCATTGTCTCTATAATATCATTACCATTAGTAAATATAGTTAAATAAAAAATCTCGCCCTCTGGGTATTCCAGGATGATATCCTCGATCAAGATTTTTTCACAATCTACAAGTGGGATCTTGCGAAGAGAATTAATTTTAATGGCTGAAGAACCTAGTATTGTGGTATTTCTCAGCGAAGTACCGCCGAATGCACTCCTTTATTTGTTATAATAAGTGAAATAGATATTAAGGAATTGGAATCTCTCTATGGTGGAACAAACTTATTTTTATATTGCAGAAAAAGCATTCACAAAAGAATACGTTTACGTCATTATTATAAATACACCTTCACTCGACCGAAAATCATACACAACTAGCGTGTAGAGTAATTTTTCCGCGTATATGAGATAGGACAGGGGCTAATTGGAGATAGTAGGAAAACCAGTGGGATGAATTTCACTCTTTTATTGTAACTTTAATGGAATGTGGTGTCATGAAATCAGAGAACTTGTTACTAAAAATAGTAATAGCAAAATGCATTGCACAAGTAAGGGCTATTTCTTGACTAATGGCTTTATTAAAGAAAACTTGTTGAGTTAAATTCAGGGAACTTGTTGCTGAAAACCGTAAGTCAGTGCACACAACATATTCGTTATTAAGAGTGAATCCTTTTGTGTTCAATTCCCCAGTGAAACACTTAACGTATTACAGGTTTTAGTCAAGATTTGTTATGGCTTTTCTGTAATTTTTAATATGCAAAGATTCACTTCAAATATCACACACAAACAATACCCTCTTTAACTTTCCTACAATCCAGTTTCCTAGTTGTAGCAAAATGCATTACACGAATAAGGGTCTTGCCTTGGTGCTGGTCCCATTAAAAAAAATCTGTTAAGCTAAAATTTACCATCACCGCTAAACACAATTTTTCGTCTATAAGTTACACGAGTTAACGACTAATTTTCAAAGTAAATGTGAATAATTGAAAAATGTTCCTCCAGGGCTTGTGGTTATTGGAGACAGAGCATACTGATCATAAATGTCGAAAAGATAGCACAGAATTCGTATGGAAATTAATGTTTTCTACCTGGCTTTAGAAAAGATCCATTACCATTTCAGTTCTCTTATATATCTCGATTAAAATTTTTTTTTATATTTTTATTTTTCATTTAGCTAATTTCTCAATATTATTTTAATAAATTAAGAAATAATATTATTTTTAAATGTTTTGCTTATTTAACCGTTTATATCTACACTGTAAGAGATTTAAAAATATGAAGAAAAATTAAAATAACCAAATGAACATAATTATACGGATTTTTGTAAGGTCATGCTTCTTCAACTAACAACCTTTCTAAGAACTGACATAGCACATCCAAACACTCGTGCTATAAGTTAAATTCTAAAGTAAATTACATGGATACATGCTAAATAACGATACTTTTGCTATAAGAAGCATAACAAAAAGTTAAAAAAAAAAAAAAATACAAATTTGTTTTCTGTTGCTAAAAACAACCGACTTATGCTTTCTGTCTATTTTACCTTAATTACATTATCGAGTACCTTTAACCAGCAGCATTGGCTTGGTTTTGTTGACTTTACGAAAATAAGATAAAACTGTTCTCAAAAATAATTAAAATGTTGGTGTGAGAAAAAGTTGTGAGTGAAAAAACGATTAGTTTGTTATCGGTTATCAATTTAATTTGACAATCGATAGTGACAAGGACTTTTAATATTTTGGAAAATGCAAAAAAGTGCTACATATGACACAATATGAATACTTGAAAGGCAGTTCACCTTAAATGAAAAAAATGTAGCCCTAAAAATTATTATTAAAATTATCACAGTGACACATTTAGTTAAAGCTTTTGCTAATAACTATTATTCGGAACTCAAACTCATAGTTTTTAGTTTTAAGAAAAACCTTTTACGTTGATTCATAACAATTATTATTAAGAAGAAATTTTTTCACGTTGCAAACAAATTTTATTTATCAAAACATATTTTTTACGTTAATAGAAAATAACTAGTTTTTTTTTCTTGGAATTTTTAACGACGCACTATGGGAAAAGTTACCCATTAAGGGGGAAAAAATAAAAAAATAAATTTTCGAAAATTAAAATTTTTATTCTTTTGGACATTACAGAAAATAACACAATAAGCGTCACCGCTTAAATTTTTTAGTGCCGTTTGCTTTCTTGCTACTTTATAAGTGTTAGGATATGTTATAAAAAGCCATTGGGTACAATAAATTAAATGTAAGCTGGAGAAATAGTTAAAAGTTAACACAAATTTTAAGTTGGAATAAAAAAAAAGTTATTGTCGGAACTGAGTACTGTTGTGATATACAATATCTTGTATGTGGTATTTGCCGATTACGCAAGCGTACTTCCAATAAATCGTAAATACTTAAGTGTTGAAATTGTTAAATATTAAACTTTTGTAGTTCGCCAATGAAACCAAAAAGGCCGAATTCTTATAGATTACACTAAGTCATGTCGACTATTTCATGATGAAATCTGTTGTCTAGTACGTTGTGCATGCAATCTTGCAATACTAGGTTAAAACACATAATGTCCTCAATAGTTCTCTGCGTCCTCGCATATTCTATATAAATTCTGTATATCGTTGACCCATCTACTGGTTTTTCCATTAATAATAAAATGGCCAGTGAATGCACCTAAAACTATCCTCAGATGTCCAAACTTGCCATTTCTAGTCATTTTAAACATAGTGGAGAAATGAGATGTCATGACATTTTAAAACTATAGTTTTAAAATTTAATTTAGAATTAAGGTCCCTGACCTAGCAAATCCTTTTAAAAACAAAACTTTGTTTCTTATGTAGCAAAAAAATAAAATTTAAGAAGTAGATGTTGTTATTGGGTATTAAAGTTTTTGACAAAATAATTTTCTTTTAGTGAAAAAGCATGAGCCTATATGTGAGTCTATTACCAAGTTCTATTTTCGGTATAGTATGTTATAAAAAATTAACACATCCTATTAGCGAGTCAATAAAACTTATTATTTTTGAACTAATGACATAAATATGTTTGTTATTGTCTGATTTATGAAAGGCTACAGACGTTGCAGAATTTTCTAACGAGTTAACAATGTTATGATTGTAATAGGTATGACGTGATAAGATTTACATCTGCACCTGGCCGTGGGCCTTAATTAGCTGGTGGATCATTACCACTGTGGATGAAATGTAGTGTCATCCTCGCCCTAGAAGGCCTTCGGATACGTATATCCGCCGGTCACTCCTAGTTGCAACTTCAAAAGCCCGGAGTAGGCCGCAGCCTTTACTTCTTGTTGAAGAGGTGGAGACTATCGAACTCCTGGTCCAGAACATGAAGCTTAATATAATTAAGAACACGACGGCATTTATACTCATTGGACCTGGACCATTCATTGTGTTAATTTGAATAATCCGACCCACAAACTCTCACGAGGGTCCGAAACCACAACCACCACAATGCTCCCATATAGGGGCCAACCTCAATAACCAGTCAGCGAAAAGCTAATTGTCTCAAGAGACAAATAGTGAACTCTGGGGCAACTGATTCCCGTGGAAATATGTGGATTGTCCAGGTGACTCCTACTAGCCTTTAAGGGGCCTGGGCTCCCTTTTACCCCGCAAGACACCAGTCTGAATGGAATAGTAGGTTCCAAAAAGACTATCATGTGCCCCCGGGGGGAGATAAAATGTAGTGTCATCCTCGCCCTAAAAGCCCTTCGGATACGTATATCCTCCGGTCACTCCTAGTTGCAACTTCAAAAACCCGGAGTAGGCCGCAGCCTTCACTCCTTGCTGAAGAAGTGAAGACTATCCAACACGACGGCATTCATACTCATTGGACCTGGACCAATCATTGTGTTCATTGTGAATGATCCGTCCCACAAATTCAAACGAAGGCCTCGAAACACACAGCCACTACGATACTCCCGACGGGGTTAAATGCTTAAAGAGACAAATAGCGGAACTCTGGGGCTTTACTGATTCCCGTGGAAATATAGTGGATTGTGCAGTTGGCTCCTGTTAGCCTTAAAGGGGACTGGGATCCCTTTTACCCCAGCAAGACATAAGTCCAGATGGTTGTGTGATTCATAGAGACCTTTCATGTGCCCCCGGGGGGAATTGTAGCAGGTATATTCAAATACAATCAATTATGCAAAAATATGAATAAATGTTATTCACTTCTAAAGTAATTTTTTTCTAAAATAAATTGTGAAACTGCTGTAAAATATAAATATAATAGTAAAAAAAAACTTGATAAAATATTGACTTTAAGTTGAATTAATTTTTTGTGATGTTGTTTTATGAATTGTTACCATTGTTTTAATTTCTTAGTTATTTTTTTCATCAAATAAGCTTAACTAATTTTGTAAGATTTCGCTTTTAAATGTGTTAACAAAATAAATGTTTTTTTTTAAATAAAATCACTTTGGCCATTTCACTGATTGCTAAGCTCAACTTGTCATAAAACCTTTAAACACACTTAAGATGATCTAATCTATGCTGCCTGCTATTAAAATAATAAACCCAAGAATCGAAGCTTAACAAAATACCAACAAATCAATAATTTTGATTTAAAAATATCGAGCTGGTCAGCCCTAACCGAGTATATGTCAATAAAAAACTTTATTACATATTTACCCAAAGTTTTGTTAATTTTTATTGACTTTTTCATGGGCTTTTATATCTATTCAAAATAAAACCAAATTTAAAGATCCGAATTGGAACTATTTTATTGCAACGCTGGAATTTGTGTTTATCTTGCCTGTGTCTTCTTTCAAGTTCATGGTTTTGTTTCTATTTTTTTTGAATATGAATACTTTTTATTGTCTACCATCTGCTTTCTTTACATTCTGTATCTAAGATGTACCCCTTTTGGAAATCAAGTATATGTCCAATCATTGATATGTGTTATGATAATGCTGTTGTTCCTTTCCTTTTTGCAATATCGTTTTTATGTTCACTCATTCTTGTCTCCAATATTCGTTTTGTTGTTTCAATGTAAAGGGTGTTTTTTTAAGCCCGATAGAACTTGAAATTGTCAAAAATAACACAAAAAATTAAATTGTAATCAAAATTTCTTTTTTATTCGAAGGATCAATACGTGACATTAACATTTGAATACGATTTCGGGCATATGGGCACCGCGGCTGTTCTTGCCGAAGCGCATTCTGGACGTCCAATTTTGGGCCACTTTTTCGAGCACTGCTGGGCGTATGTCACGAATAACACGAACAATACTGTCCTCCAAGGCGTCAATTGTTGCTGGTTTATCAACATAAACCAGTGACTTCACGTAGCCCCACAGGAAATAGTCGAGTGGTGCCAAATCGCACGACCTTGGAGGCCAATTGACAGGTCCATTTCTCGAAATCAACTTATCGCCAAATTTTGATTTCAATAAGTCGATGGTTGCGTTCGCTGTATGGCACGTAGCGCCATCCTGTTGAAACCACATCTCGTCCGGATCAATGTCATCCATATTTTCAAACAAAAAATCATTGATCATGGTGCGGTAACGATCTCCATTGACCGTAACGCGAGCTCCGGCCTCATTTTTGAAGAAATAAGGTCCGATGATGCCACCAGCGTGAAAACCGCACCAAACGGTGCATTTTTCTGGATGTAATGGAGTCTGTATGGTCTGTTGTGGATTGGTCTCACTCCATATGCGGCAATTTTGCTTATTAACAAACCCGTTAAGCCAAAAATGCGCCTCATCGCTGAGCACAATTTTACGATAAAACAACGGGTCAGTTGCCAACTGCTCTAGAGCCCAATCGGCGAAAGAACGACGCATATAATGGTCTCGTGGCTTCAATTTCTGCACCAGCTGGATCTTATACGGGTGTAGGCCGAAATCTTTGCGCAAAATTTTCCACGTAGTGGACGGACAGAGCCCCAATTCCTGCGACCGACGACGAATTGATAAATTTGGATCTTCTTCCACACTTTCGTTTACAGCGGCGATATTCTCTTCAGTACGCACATTCCTTTGACGTGTTGGTGTTATTGCATCCTCTAGAGAGTATGGGGTATGAAATCTATCGACAGTTCGACGAATGGCTTGTTCAGATGCACGATTATGTACGCCATAAAAATGACGAAGTCGTCTATAAGTTGCGCGAATCGACGACTGATTTTCAAAGTAAATTTGGATAATTTCGTAGCGTTGTTCAAGCGAGAGTCTATTCACGATGATTTGTCAGAGTATACTGAAACAAATAAAAAAAATGTTTCATCAAAATTTCATTTTTTGTGTTACTTTTTACAATTTAAAGTTCTATCTAGCTTAAACACCTTTTATAATAAATTACAGCTTTTTTGTTACTGCCTTAAAACCTGATTTCGTTTACCACATTGCTTTGTCTCTGCTCCTCAATTTTATCTTTCATGTTTTCTGTGTTAGGCCTGATGAGCTTGAGATTATTAAATTAAACAACATATAGTTTTATCTTGGATAATGAATAAAGAAATAAATAAATTTAACACTTTATTTTTTTTATATATTGTGTTGAATTTATTTAAAAAAGACCGCTACTAAGATTAATAATAATTATTTAATTAAAAAAAAAAATATAGTGTTAAATTTAGTTAAAGAAGGCCGCTACTAAGATGAAAAATAGTATTTTTATTTTTTCTTTTAGGTTTTATTAAACAATATATTTTACAAGAAAGAAGAAATGTCCGTTAATTTCAAGATACTATGTAGAGATCTGAATAAAAAGTTACTAGATTCAACTACCTTTATCTCTAGAGTCTTACTATATCTCCAACAGCATTAGAGATATTTTAAAGTTGATTTTGTCAAATACTTCAATTTATATTTTTTAATATTTTGTATTTATTTGCTGTTTATTTTGGCTATCATTGTGTTATGTTTATCCGTTACTTAAGTTGTTTTTATGTTTGTTATCTTATTATATTTTTATTTTTCCAAGTTAATATCATTTGATTTTTCACTGTTTTCCATTTCTCACAATTTATTTCCTTCAACCAGTGCTACTGTATAAACCATAAATTGTTGTTCACTGCTCGAAATGTGCATAACACTTTTAAATAGCATGGACTAAACTCACAGAGAAATAATAAATAAATAAATTATTTGTAAGGTAAAACAGAAATAATATAAAAAAAGAGTGTTTCACTGGCACAGTGCTTTTATTTTTATTTTGTTTTTGTTTTTGGCGTTTTATTGTGATTTCGTTTTTGATTTTTCTTTAAGGAGGTTTTTGCTGTTATTGCAAGTGGCAGAAGATTTGCGCGAAGGTGTGTGTTTTATAGGACATAGAATTATAATTTGCTGCTATAAATGCTGCTGCCAGCGTCACTGCTACTGCCACTGCCGCTGTTATTGCTTTCTTTTGCTTTTATTATAAAAGGTGGGCAAACAAATATTTTAGAAATTTTGGCTCGTATACTTTTAACATTTGTTTGCTTCATATTTATGGCACAAATATTTTGCTTTCTCAAATTAAATTTATTACATTGTCTGTGCTTTTAATTTTCTTTTTTTTCACAATTTATTAGTAAACAATTGTTGAGTTAATTTATAAGGTTTTTCTTATGAACACAAAGCTTGCAAATTTCCTAATGAAATCTTATTTTTTTATTTATTTTTAAATAACGCCAAATAAAAGAGATTTATATCAAACTCAAAAGAAAATTATTTTGATTGTTCTCTTAATTTATTTATACAGATATTAAATCATATTTATTACAAGACCATAAAAAAACCCATGTTTGAAAAAAATAACCATATTAAAATCAAATAAAAGTTGGCTGTGTAAATTTAATATTAAAGCGTATGATTATTATATTGGAAATATAAGAAATATCAAGCATACGCCATAATTATTTTAATAAACCTTGCGGAAATAGCAGTCTCTATTTGTATGAACGGGGATAGTCAAAGGAAAAGGTATTATGTGTGGCACATTTTGATCTAAAGGGCATTCATTAAAATAAATAAGCCTGCACTGTACAAATTCCTTTGGCATTGCCAAACCATATTTCCTAGAAAGTTTAATAAACCCCCAGCTAATAAAAGCCCTCTCAGCGAGATACTCGAAAGCAAATGCAGATATATATTTTCTTATTAATGAATGGTATTGGTAGATACTTTTAAAACAATCGAATTATTAAGTAAGAATTATAAGCAAGAGTATTGTGTCAATTCACTAGACCTACACGAGCATACAGATAAGTAAATTTAATTCTAGGCAAAAATTCTTTTTTGTCGGATTTTGTACAATAATTTATTTAATTTTCTTTAACGAAAATTGTTGTAGAATTTTTGTGTTTTTAATTATAATGTCTAACATTTGTATAGAAAATACCTCCAATGATATTTGCGGTTTCAGAACAAAACCAATTGCTTGCTGTGTATTTCAGTTATAACTCTAGAACTCTCGCAGATTTTTAATTTTATTTTTCAAAATGATTATAGCTAACGTTTTTTATTAATCCATATATTTGAAAATTAATTTAATCTACGTTAATTTATTTTAGATTTCTTTAAAAAAGGCTGAAAATAAAAATTATTTTTGTTTTCGAAATTTTCTTTATTTATTTATTAACAGTAAATAAATTTACAAATCAATAACTATAATTATAGGAACTGGCTACAGTGGCCTTCGTCCTTACATATTTAATTATATATTTTAGTGTTTTTTACGAATGGAAAAAATTACAATATATATGTGTATATTTATGTATACGTATGCATTTGTTTACAGACTTTTAAGAATTTCAGAAGGTATATGTTTGTTAATATGCTTAAAGTCCAATGTTTGAATCGCTTCTAACGTTTTATTATTAAAACAAGATATTAGATGAGTCATCGTGAGTTGCTTATTGCATCTCGTGCACAAAGGTTGATTTTCTTTTTTCAAAATATGTTGGTGCGTAAGTCTACTATGGCCAAGTCTTAAACGTGTTAATATTTTTTGTTAATATTTTGTCATTCCTGTTGCATATTTTATATTTTGGGTTTATTGTTTTGTAATATCCGTTTGGGGAAAGTAGTACTGATTGTTGGTTTTGATCTTTTACCTGTTTGTGTATGTCCTTTTTAATATCTTTTTTGGTATAAATATTAAGCAATATTGCTTCTTTAGCACTTTTGTCAGCTAATTCGTTACCTGTAATTTATATATGGCCTGGTGTGTAGAGAAGTTAGTGTTTCTTTGTTTTAATAGGAATTCACGGACTTTAGTCACTAGTGTTTCATTGTAAGTTGTATTTTTAAGGGATTTTATGGTTGATAAGCTGTCCTAACATACAAACATTTTTTTTCCTAATTGGTTTGATTTTCAATGCTTCTTGGATAGCCGTGATTTCAGATGTAAAGTTTGAGGTATAGTATAGTAATAAATCCTTTTTGATTATAAGACTGCTCTCTTCAACTATCGCCAATCCGTTCCCTGCTTCCGACTTCGAGCCATCGCAGAACCAGAAACTCCATTTATTTTCTTTCCATTTGTGTTTTCTAAATGTTTAGCTGTCTTTTTATATAAAAGTGTTTTTGAATTTTGTTATCTGTTTGCTTTGTTGGTTCAATAAAAACTTGCATTTAATAAATTTTACTTGAGATAAAGGACTTAAATTTTCTATAAAAAAATTAAGGGTAAAATCCACTGATAAATTATATCATCAGTAATAGACATGCGGGGGTAAGCATGAATTTAAAATATTTTTTTCAATAATAAATATTTTATGAGAATATCAAAAAGTGAATCTGAAATTATTATTACTATTATTCTTAAATATTATTCTTCTTAAATATTATTATATTTATTATTCTTTTTAGACAACTAGCACAACAAGATAATAACATCTTATAAGTGACGGTGCTATTGATCCTTAACATATACAAATTGAGTTATTATAAAACTTAAATCTAGAAACAAAGCATTAACAATACACAGGTATATAATGAAATAAATATCAAGAAACAATAAAGTTATAACTAATAAAGCTATAACTAATCAAAAGAAATGTAAAAAGTGTTAACATAAATATTAAGTCAATGTTGGGTAGAACTCAATGATTTATAAAGATCCTTTTTAAATAATTTTGCCTGGCCTATTTTCTATAGAATTAGGCAAAGAGTTCCTAAGACTGGTTGCATTTACGAAAACCTGGCGTTGATATAATAGACTATTGTATTACTGCTGAATAATACTCCTACCACGATGAGATCTTGCAAAAACTATCCTATCAAATAGATATGACGGTCGTTTCGAGATGATAATCCAGTGCAAAAACGTGGATTAAATTGAGAATGATTTCAAAAAAATAAAATTGCTTATTAAGGAATAAAGCCTTTACTCGTTATAAAAATTTTTATTAGTAGAATATAATTAACAAAAATTAAGAAAGTATACATTGCTCTAGATTTCCTTGTTAGTGGTTGTGATGGTGGTTTCATAGATACTGCAATCATCGCTATACAGTGAAGGATTTGAAAAAATATTTGTAGATCGTAAATTGCTGGTATGCAGATATGTCGATGAGTTTTTCGTGTTTAAATTTAGACACTACACTGCTTATAGAGACGGCGCTGCAAGGTTTATAAGTAGCATATTTCGGGTATACGAAAAATTAAAGACGCCGTCAAGTGCTTGTTCTTCAACAGATGTAGGAAAGATATTAAAACTCTGGTGAACGTATTAAAGCAATAAACTGTGTATTTAATACTATATCTTAGTAGCCAAATGGTCGCTTAAATATTGGGAAGATGTATAAGTGGGTTAATATTGTTTTTGTTTTTGATCTTGTTATTAAATTTTTATACTTTACTAGCTGGCTTGTAACATTTCGTTTGGGGATTAAAAGATAAAGAAAAATAACTTTTTTTTTTTGTTTTATATTTGAAAAGGAAAAATTTTATTTCATTGCACAACAGTAATGAATTCATTTTGATTACAAAAATGAAGTGGAATTCAGTTAAACTTCTCTAAGTGAAAAATGAAAGTGAATCCAAAGTAAATACTGAATTGAAGCGTTATACGTGTCCGCAAATTATCCGTTTTATTGAAGTGCTCTTTGGTAAACCACATTTTTCGTTTTTTGGTTAACACAAATAAAGCGGATGGTTTTCCAACTCGTGAACACGCAACGTATAGCTGCCCATGTGAAAAACAATGATTTTCCAAATTTATCCCGCAAACACTAAGCGATTGGCCTTGCGACTTGTTAATTGTCATTGCGAACGCAAGGCGAACCGGAAATTGCAATCGTTCACCTGCGTACTTTCCGTTAATAATGGTTTGCCCCAATCAAATTCGGGATAAGTCTTTTCACCGCAATTCGAGTACCGTTGCAAAGTCGCGGTGGATTCTAATTACGCAATGTCATAATAACTGAACCAACTTTCAGTTGCAAGTTATGTGGTGGAAATCCTGGTAACTCTAGAAAGTTCAAAAACTCCGTTGGATAATTTACTGTATCATTGGGATTTTTTATGGAATCAATGGATTTGTATGTCACCAAATCGCCATCGATTTTTGATTGAATGGTAAAATTCAGTGCGTGTACATCAGTATTCTTTGGAGCGAGAATCGCTCATTTATTTAACCACGCAATTGTGATATTTCTCACTAATGTTTGGGAAAACATTTTCAATAAGAGCTAATTGAGAGTCTACAAATCGGCAAAATTCGTTGGTAAGAGTAATTCAGCTGTCGTATCAACTGGGACTTTTCCATTTTCAACAGCTAACAATTGTTTGGAAACTTGCGCAGCCCTTCATCACTTTGAAGTTGAACTCTCATATTAGTGGTTGGCGATAATGTTTATACGTTATTCCACAAAGGTGATGCCTTCAGACAAGCATTCAATTCATCTGCAGACGTTGCATGGGGAATTACTGGCAACGTCTGCCTGAAAACGCCTGCCAACAATATCATGAAGACGTTAAAGATGTTGTTATTTCGCCGAAGATCCTTCGGTGTGAAGTTAAGTGCTTTAAGTGATTTATTATGTGCCATTGTGCACTCATCCCAAACAATGAGCTTGCATTGCATCAACAATTTTCCCATTGCACTGGATCGGGAAATATTGCATGTTGGAGTATCAATTGTGTTAAGTTGTGTGGCAACTTAAGCGCAGAATGTACATCTAGAAGAGTCGCCGCAATTCCAGATGATGCTAAGGCCAAAGCTATGTCACATCTTGATCGAATAGTGGCTAAAATCAATGAAATAACAAATGTTTTCCCTGTTCCTCCAGGTGCGTCCAGGAAGAATAGACCACCAGTATTATTATCCACCGCTTGCATAAATGTTTCGTATGTTTGTTTTTGCTGTTCATTGAGCAACGGCACATTATTTCAAACGAATTCCTGCAATGTATCAACATTGTTTTGCAGCTCTCGATTTAATTCTTGGTTGAGTGCATGGTTTATCGATCGACTTGGCGCAATCATTATTCCTACTTCAATCAGTAGCTTGTTTGCAATAGTTCATTATATATTTCATCGGTTATTTGCATGTCGGGATTATTCGTTCGAATGTGCAAGCGGTGCAAGATATCTTCACATATGTCGTCTTTGTATTTGTTCCATAACTGAATTGGTTGTGAAGGGAAACAGTTGGTGATGACAATTGCGAACAGCGTTCGTATTTGGTATGTATTTAATGAAAAATGATTTTCCCTGTTTTCCTGCTTTTCTGTTAAAATTTTTCCTGAATTTTCTTTGCTATAAACCTCACGGAGCCCGAGACCTTTCCAACGAATGAAAATTGGTTCGTGCATTCTGAAGTTATAGCGTCAGGAAGGAAAACCCGACTTATTTTTATATTATAGATTAGAAAAATTAATATAAAACTGTATCCTTCCCATTCATAGTCAGCGAAGACGTTTGAGTAGCCTTTAGGTTGATAAACAAGAATCGTAAAATTTTTTCTAGTTTGGAATTCTAACTGATCTAAAATAAAATAGCCACTAGATAACAGACTGATTTATATTCAGCAAAAATTTTATTTAAACATAAAGTTATGCGAACGTTTAAAATAAATATCGTAATTAAAATTTTATTGTATTTTTTATGATTTTCCATTTTTTAGTATGATCTTTTTAAATTATATGTATGTATAAATATAAGTGTATGTATTCTAAAGAAAATATAATGGAATTTTTTTTAATTAATGTCCAATTTTGGAATATACTATTGAAAAATGTCCTATTCATTAATTAAATTTTTTATGTTAAAGGGAGGAGTATTTTTTATGTTTTTAAGTAGGTAACCAAAAAATAACGAAAGGTAAAGTTGTTTAGACTAATTCCTTGCTTTAATCTTATGACTTTAGGTATACAAAGCAAAATAATGTACAAATTTCGTAGAATAAAATACATATTTTAATGTTTAGCTTAAAGGAACTTTTTGTGTTATGCTTTTTTTGTGGTTTCATAACAAATTTTTGATTAAAGAAAGCTGTTCTGCTAGAATTATTTTATCGTCTAGACAAAACAAAAAGCGAGGAAAACACATAAATCACAAGAATTTTATTAAAAACCTGCTGAAATGGCAAAAGCTAAATAAATCCCTATATTGCATTGTTTGATTATTATTTTAATATTTCTGATTTGAATAAAGAATTAAATTTGTAATAACTAAAGCAAAATTATTTTCGAGCTTTAACAACTCAAATTTTAAGTATAATCAATATTATAATTACGATATAGATTTCAGAACATCAACAACATAAAGTGGTTGAAAATGTAGTAGATTTTGGCTTAGAGTATATTTTTAGCTTAATATCACGATATGATAAAATAATATATAATTTGATAAATTAAGCTAAAAGTTGTTTCTAAAGAAAACAATTTATATTTGTATAATATTTTTCTTTAAGAGAATTAAAAAATTACAAATTATCAAGAAAATTGTTAAGCAAACTTTTTAACAAAATGTCAGTATAAATAATAATGTTTATGCAGACAAACTAAAAATTTTTGGTTTAAACTTTTCTAATTTTGATCTTTCTCTTCAGTGGTCAGGTCATTAGTTAAATAGTAATCATTAATTAAAGTCTGATGGTGATGTGATGGTGTGTGTGCGTGTATGTGTTTGGCTTTAGTTTATTAATTTATTTTAAAAGTTTTATTCTGAGTTGAATCGATTTATTTTTAACTTGGATTATTTTAACTTTATTTAAAAAAAACCAGGCTGGTAGAGAAAAACAGCCATCAATCGATTAAAAGAATTTTTATTAAATCTTTATTACAAAATATTTTATTTAAATTTATTTTAGTGTTTAAATTAAAGTAAATGGTTCACATCGAATATACTTTTATTTAATTATTTTTTATTTTAAAATAATTAAAATATTCATGATTCACTGCAATTCAATTTAAAATCAATTTTAATTAAATTTATTTCATTTTACAATCGCCTTTATTTTTAAATTAATTTTATATGTGTTTGACTGACTACAGCTTGTGGAAGACCGTGCGAAAAATGAAATGCCCTACTACTTATGAAGCTCCTATTCGCCTGCAAATGGAAAGTGGACCAAAAATTCCAACGATAAAGTGGAAGAGTTCGCCAACCACCTGCAGAAGGTTTTTTATTCCAAATGAAACAGACTCTAATATAATAACACCAGTTGCTATTCAAGAATCTGTGTTAAATCCAAAAAAATTTTGCTTACCTGCGCTGAAAGCAGTTATCGATACCTCCGTCTTTTACTATTATGTAGGTACGTGTGTCCGTCTGAGGATGTTTTTCGTTTGCCCGTTTGCATGAGTAGTTTCAATGGTGTGAAAAAATCAATGAACTGAATCCGAACAAAGCTCCTGGTAGTGACAAAATCACCAATACTATGGTCATGAATCTGCCAAATTCAGCGCTAAGAACTGCTGTGTTTATTTTCAATTCAATGTTAAGAACTGGTTACTTCCCATCATCTTGGAAACAATTTGAAATAGTTGTGATTCCCAAGCCCGTCCAATCAGCTTATTACCTGTTCTCTCTAAAATATTCGAAAGGTTGATTTTGAAATCATTACCGGCGCATGTTATTTCAAGAAATATAATCCCAGACCATCAATTTGGGTTTAGGAAAAAGCACAGCACTATCGAACAAGTACATAGAATCACAAATTTAATTCGAGAAATTTTTAAAAGTAAACATTACTGTTCTGCACTATTTATAGACATATCACAAGCATTCGAGAAGGTCTGGCATGAAGGGCTTCTATATAAAATTTCAACATACTTAAAATCCTCGCGAGCTATTTAACAAATAGGTCGAAAAATACTTATTCATCGAGCAAACAAATTTTAGCTGGAGTCTCGCAGGGAAGCATACTCGGGCCATTGCTATATTTTTTGTACACCGCAGATATGCCCGGATGTTCAAACACACACACATCGACATTCGCAGATGATACAGCATTTCTAAGTATTCATAAACAACCAGAATTGGCATCGCAACAACTTCAAACCCACATAAATGAGTTGAAGAAATGGTTACATAAGTGGAAAATAAATGTTAATGCAACAAAATGCGTACACTTAACTTTCACGTTAAGAAAGAATAACTGTCCAGTTATAATAATAAATGGAGCTAGCATCCCAAAACAGACCCATGTAAGGTACTTGAGAATACATCTCGATCGGCGTCTCACTTGGGTACATCACATTGCAGCTAAAATCACACAGCTTAAAGTTAAAAACACCCAACTTCTTTGGCTAATTAGGCCACAATCTTCACTTGTCTTGGACCTCAAAGTGCTCCTTTAAAGCGGTTTTAAAACCAATATGGTTCTATGGAATCCAGCTTTGGGGGTCCGCCTCTGCATCAAATATTGAAAAAAATACAAAAAAGTCAATCAAAGATCTTGAGAATGATTACGCGTGCTCCCTGGTACATGTGGAATAATAGCATCCATAAGGACCTAAATATTCCTACCATCCGAGAAGAGATTAAAAAGTCATGCACAAATTACATTGCAAAAATCACCAATCATCCCAATCCGCTTGCGAGGAACTTGTTATTATTTGAGGGCCACAGGCGTCTAAAAAGGGTGCATCTTGCTTTGGCAGGATAACTTTCTTATTGAAACTATATATGCGTTGAGTACTACAGTGGCAGTACCAACCTAAATCATACATAGATTAAGATTTTAATACTTATTGTAAATGTCTTACAGACGGACTCAATATTAAAGAAAAAAAATATGTGTTTGATTTGAAGGCGATTTCTTATTTAATCTTAAAACAAGAATTATAATTCGTTTTTGTTATAATAACAGAACAAATTCAGGATTAATAATATATTTAACATTGAGTTTACTCATAGTAATTAATATGTTATGCCAGCATTCTGTACTAACTAATTGCAGGAGCAATTGCAATAATATAATTACAAAAATAATTTATATAAAGTGCAATCAAAATTACACTCTAGTCAAATCATGATTTATAATTTTATATAAAATAAATCTTTGAATGCTTTTCTATATATTCATGCAAAATGTTTTGCAAAGTTATAAAAATATTTCTATTTAATTGTTTTATAGCAAAGACATATTGTAAATTCAAGTAATTCTTGAGCATAGTTTTTAAAGATAATATTCTTGCATTACAATTTAAATATGACTACTAGCATTTGATCGCCATGGCACTGTACGAGTGGTACAATATGCCACCTACACTTCACAAAATTCTGACTCATGGCAAGGATATAATTGAAAAGTGTATTTTTCCTGTAGGCCTACTATCCAAGGAGGCTCATGAAAGTCGTAACAAAGACTATAAAAAACATCGCCTTAGACACTCAAGAAATGCAGTCGAATCGCTACGAACGAAGATATTATGCACCGAATGTTGGTAACATCAGATCCCATGATTTCACATTTGTCGTCTTCGTTTAGCCAGAAAAAGCATAGTGTTATAAGCGAAGTTATGGCTCTTTTAATTAATTTTAAAAATTAAAAAAAAAATCATTTAAAATCATTTAAATTTTTTTTAGATATGGTTTTTTACATTGCAGGTAACGATCGACATTTCTCTAACTTTCTTTATTTTGATTACTTTTGTGTATTACTATATAAATAAAACTAAATTTGTGATGAAATCACTACATTTTTTGACAAATATTTTTTTTCCTAACCTCCATACAAAAATTCCCAGTGTGCGTTATGACTGGGTCTTACGTAGCTTAATGGGAAGTCTAATATTCGATAATTTTTTTCCAATATTTGTAGCCGTATATAAGGAACAATGCGCCGAATGTTGTCCTCCAAATGGTTTCACATATCCCCACAGAAAATTGAGCGATCTTTAAGGCCAATTGACGGGTCCGAAACTATGTGATTACCAAAAGTTTACTTCAATAAATTAATTGTGGAATAAGCAGCTGCTGCTCATCATGGTTGAACAATTGATGAACGAAAAAGTCAGCAATCGTGGTCGCCATTTAACTGACCAACATGCTTTTTTAAAGAAATATAGACCAATAATTCCACCAACCCATAAAGCATACCTAATATTTAATTTTTCTAGATAGAACGGCATCTCAGCATACTCTTGAGAATTATCGTCACTCCAAATGTGGCAGTTTTCTTTATTTACATTCAAATAAAAGTTAGCTTTATCGGTAAATCAAATTTGCTTATGAAATCGGGTATAGATATTTCGAATGGAGCAAAGATTTTCAAAATATATTTGGACAATTTGAAAGCGTTGTTTAGTCATTTCATATTAAAATGCAAAATCAAACTGAACATAAGCTACTTGATAGTTGATGAAATGGCTGTCAGTTAAAAAGTGCCTCGGTTTTCTAAAATGGTGTAAGAGATACTTCACTCCATCCGATCTTGGTACTATTTGCACCACCTATATCCGTCCAAAGATGGAATACAACTTTGATCTATGAGTCGGCGAACCATAGTCTATTTTGGAGTTGCTCGACTGCAAAGAAAAGAGGGCCAGTAGGCTTATTGGGGACAGTAGGGTATCGAATTCTATTGATTCCCTAGAGCATCGATTGAATGTTGGTTGAATTTCGCTGATTAATCGTAACTGCATGTAACTGCACTCTAGGGAAATTAGTGAACTTTTTCCCTTTACTAGCACGTTTTTGCGTTTGAATCGATTTTTGTTAAAAGCGCATCCATTTGCGGTTAATTCGTCAGTGAATGGCACTACGCATTACAGGGAATTATTAATTTTTTAGCGGTTCGTATATGGAATGAACTCCCCCCACAGGTCTTTTTGCCACTTTCAATGCAGTAAAAATAAAATCGAATGTTCACAAACACCACTTCCTCTTTCCTCCTCCACATAATCTAATTTCTTAGTTCTGGTGCAATGCATTGCATGAGTAGGGGTCATGGTGGTCCGAGAGATTTAAATGAAGTGTTACCAACATAAAGTTATATACCTCTAAAAAACCAGCCGTTATTTTATTGCTGATAACATTAACCTTTATTTATTATTTGTTATTTTCTTAAAATTGTGTTTATTTTTATTTGAAACTGCGCACCGCTGTTTCCTCAAAATCTTTTTTGTTTTGTGAATATAAAGAGAAATGAAGCAAAATAAAAATTAATATGCTTCACATTTTATCGATAAATACAAAGCATTTTTGGCCACAGTTGCACGGCTAGTGACTTTAATAAAATAAGTATTTAATACAATTTAAATATATATTAGTCCATTTTATTTAAATGTCATTTATTTTATTGCTTAAGCATTTGAAAAGCTTAGCGAGAAATTCATGTAAAATAAAATCCGGATTACGAAAATGTGTCATTGTTCTTTATCGTTTTTTTTCTTCTTTATTACGGAATAATACTGAAGACTAAATGGAAACATTGTAAAACAATTTGATATTTAAATAGATAAACTCTATAATATTCACTCGCAACATGAAATGTGAAATAAATGAAATTTTTATTGAGGTTGGATAAAGAAAATAAATGAAAAGAGATTTTATTAAATAAATAAATTCTTTTCAATGATTTTTATTGGTTTATTTTAACTTTTCTTCTACAAACGAGTTCATGAGGTTCCACTACAAGTCATGTCTCATTAAGATGGCAATTTATTTTTTAACTTCGATTTTTATTGTAGAATCATGGAATATGGATTCTTTGTCAAGCCCGCTTTTTACTGAAACAGTTGTTACAATATTAATAAAAAAAATAATATTATTAATTGTTGAAATTAAGAAATATTGCAGGACTTTAGAATGTGTAAATTTAGCACTTGGCCTAGACTGCAATTTTCTTTCTTAAAAAGCGATTTTATGGCGTTATGGAATTTTGCTAGGGGACAGTCTCTGCATCAGACATAGAAAAATTATAAAGGACCTGTACGAAATATTGGTAATTCTCTAACGGATAACATAACAAATAATCGTAGCTACATTGGGTTATAAGGAATATCATTGTAATTTTGGTCTTATGTGAAATAGTTTTTCTTCTTACATAAGTATCACTGTTAGATTTAAATTTTGAAAACTATCTGTTAGTTCAATTACTTTTAAAATTAATGAACAAATTTTGAAAAATAAAATTGCGCTGGTGTTTCTCAGTCCACATGTACGTTTTTATATAGGGTTGAGAAAGGATAGGCTAATAGTTGGATAATCACTCAGAATCCCGATCAACTCAAGGATTTTATAATTCTATTGATTTCGCTAGTTCCCTTAAGAGCTCGTAGACATTACTACCAAATTATACAAATTCAGTGTATTAATTTATCGCCAAATCGTGTTCAGCCGTGATATTCATGTTTGTATGTTTGTTTGTTAACAAAATAAATGACCGAATATGGAGTAAAATCAATCCACCATAGATCCTAGAAACTGCATTAAATCAAGAATTATTTGAGTTAATGGAGACCATTATCGCAGCATAATCAATACTTTTTTTTCTTGAAAATATAAATGATAATGATCCGGACATGGTGCTAATTCAGGTATTGCTATATGTTATATGGCAACTGCAATCATGGATTTATTAAGAAAAAAACGATATATATTAACGTAAACGATATATATTAATGTAATAACTCTCCACAGGGTGCCAAGGTCGAAGGATTTGCCGATAAGGCATTAGCTATTAATACCTTGAAGGCTCACATAATTCATGTTATTTGTGACATGAAACCTGCAATCATCGAAGAGGCAGCCCGAAGTTAATGCCTAGCTTTGGAAGGAACAGCCACGGTGACTTTAAGACAGGAATCATTTTCAGATGTTGTTGTCATTTATTAATATTTCCAGAAAAAAATTAATTTGATTAAAATTTTAAATGTCATATTTGTTTTAGGAACATAATAATAATAACGTTCATTTTCAACAATATTTTGACTACCAACTGCTACACAAAAATATGTAAGCTTGCAACAATCATCCCTATGAGAAATTCTAACTCTGATTACAGGCCGATAGAAATCCTGCCGTTCCTTTTGAAAGTTTTTGAAAGGTTAGTTCATTATCAGGTGACTCAATACCTTGAAAAGAATAACATTCTTACAAATTGCCAATCTGGTTTTCGTAAGGATCACAGCTGTATAACGGCGCTAGTGGATGTTTTGGAGGATATAAGGCAACAAGTTGATTGCGGCAATGTTACTTTTTTGGTACTTTTGGATCATTCGAAAGCTTTCGACACTGTTGATCATTACATTTTAAGAGACCAATTAAAATCTTTTCATAGGTTTTCATCAACTTCTTCTGATCTGATTTTCTCTTACCTATCTGACAGACATCAATTTGTTGAAACAGGTGCCTCAAAATCAACTACTTTGCCTCTGAGTCGAGGTGTTCCACAGGGCTCAATCTTGGGTCCCCTACTGTTTGCGCTATATGGCAATGATCTACCAACAGCACTTAAACATTGTAAAGTTAAATTATATGCTGATGACGTGCAGCTTTATATAAGTTGTAACATTAAATCAGTTGAGTTCTTACACAAGGAATTTTAAATGATGAACTTCATCGCATCTTTGAATGGGCTACTGCTTATGGCCTAGAGATAAATCCAACTAAATCCAAATGTTTGATCATCAAGAAGAATTTATTGAAACTTGATTATATTCCTGTTTTAATCTTAAATAGCCAACCCATCGGGATTGTAAACGTTGCTAAAAATCTGGGAATTTACTTTAACAGCACCCTCACTTGGCCTAGCCATATTAATTTTGCTTGTGGTCATGTATCTGCTATGTTAAGAAATCTTTGGCAAAGTCATCGTTGCACTTCCTTAAATATTTGCATACTTCTCGCTAAGACATACTTGATGCCACTTTCACTATATGGGTGTGAACTTTTTTCGAGTTGCGATAGTATTAGCAAAATCAGACTGAATGTGCCTTTCAATAATATTTTTCGTTATGTATATGGTTTAAGAAGATTTGATCATGTTTCTTCTTATGTTAATAAACTTTATGGCATGTGACTTGACGACTACTTGAAGATAAGAGTCTTAATCCTAATGCAGAAGATTATATACACGCGAAAACCCGAGCAATTATATGAGCGATTGAATTTTTCAACCCTTAATAGAGGCAAAAGACTACTCTGTTTTAGATACAGCTCTCTTGTATCGTAATTCCAATTCTTTATTTATGCAATACGACTCTGGAACGAAATTCCTCATAGCTCTCAAATCATTAATAACGCACATCATTTCAGAAGAAATATAGTCTGTCACTTTTTAAGCTAGTGGTAACTAATTTTTTTTAAATATTTGTATTTTGACAATTATGTTTTTATTCGTTTTGTTATTTTTCCCTTTATGTTAAACTTTTGATTATATTTTTGTTTGTACTTACTTGTACTAAGTTCCACACTGCAATATGAGACGACTTATAGTCTTGTGTGTGGGACATCGAAAATAAATAAATAAATAAACATAATGCTTTATCGGGCACCCATTACATTTTTTTAAACATGCATTTTAGTTTTAAAAAAATGGAAATAAAGGTTGTTCCAGCGGAGTATACAAACCTTCTTGTACCTGTAAACATACTCGACAAACTGGACAAACACTAAAAACAAGATTTATAGAACACATACGCTCATAAAAACGAAAGATATGAGACTTCAACTGTGCCTTACACTTCGACACTCATGGACACGCACCAAGGGAAATAAATGAGTATATGAAATTACTATATCCTAGCAAAAAAGCATATAGACTAGACATTATTGAAAACATGCAAATCTACAAAACAAAAACATTAACATTATAAACGAATAGCTAAGCACCGCCTTAGAAAAAATGTTCACACCACTAGAACTAGTCATGCACTCGGACAAACGAAAAACACCCTCAGATGGGCACACTTACCTGAATAATTATAAAAGATGGAAATATAAGATTAGCGCCGCATGAAATGCCAGGTGGTGGGCAATCTACCTAAATGAGTAGGCACGACCTACCTAAACCTGATCACTGATTCGCTAACGAACAAACAGCCAGCAATTATGGTTTACAACGAAAGAAATAACAACAGTATTTTATTTACTGGCGGAAGAAATCCAAACAAACTTAATATCATAAATATAAAGAGATCATACGTTTACTAAAGTCATTTCTGGATATGAATAAGATTGATTTTGGGTATAAATGGTAAGATAATTTTTAAAGGAAGAATTAAAAATAATAAAGTTAGTCCTTAACATAGCCCCAGAAAAAATGATCCAGTGGTGTTAAATTACACGATCTGGGTGGCCACTTAATTGCTGAAATTATGCGATCGGGAAATTTGGTTTGCAATAAATTCATTGGCTGTGTGACATGAGTGATAAGATTTACTTCAGTACCATTTTGTGTAAGCCATAGCCTGACGGTGGATAAAACCCCTGTGCATAATTTTAGCGTTACCCACGCCATAGGAAGCCTTCGGATATCTCTATACTCCAGTCACTCCTGGTCGCAACACCGAGGGCTTGGAGTTGGTCAAAGCCCTCACTCCTTGCTCAAGAGTTGGAGACTATCCAACTCCCGGTCCAGAACACATGCAAGCTTAATAAAATTTCAGAACACAACCGCAAACATGCTCACTGAACCAGAACCATTCATTGTGTTCATTGTGAATGATCCGACCCACACAACTCAAACGAGGGCCGCGAAACCACAACCACCATGATGCTCTCGAATGGCCAGTATCAATAATCAGTCAAAAAACAGCTAAAAGGCTAAAAAGTCAAAAAACTGAACTCTGGGGCTTACTGATTCCGATGGAAATAAGATAATGTTGTCTAGATGGCTCCTGCTAGTCTTTTAGGGGACTGGGCTTCCTTTTACCCTGGTGACACATGTCATGACAATGAGATTCAAACACATCAATGTGTGAGGGGGGGAGGGGGGGGGTGGTTGTGTGACATATGGCAACGTCCTGTTGAAAACTTATCTTCGAGAAAAACAGTGACACGCTGAGCATGCTAAGAATTCTAAATTATCACTCCAGGATTTTCAGAAGAATTGTTGTTGTGTGTTGTTATACCCTGGCTATAATGGGCTTCGCCTGAAAAAGTGATTTATTTTAGAAAAACCAGCCGGTTGTTCCAGAATAAATTTGAGTGAATCAAATGGTCGGTCGGCTTCAATTCCTGCACCAGTTGAACCTTGTAAGGCTTCAAAATAAAATCCGGTTGCGTTAGTGTTCGCACATTTTGCATCGAGTCTGTCGGAAAAATTTAACGACCAAATTTTTAATAGCGATCTCAGAAGGACGAAAATCTTGCCTCAAAATATAACGAATTTTACAAAATCTAACTTTAATAGAACCACCATTTTCATAGCGGATTTTAATTATTTTAATGCGATTTTCGTGTGAAATTAACTTTATTGTAAAAATTACCAACGCATCTACTACGAATACGTCACAGTCCATAGATTTGTTGTTTTGGGCAACTATCTTATGCTTAAATATTAAAGTCTAGAAGAAAAAAGAAAAGAAAATTTTCTTTTTCGTGGTTGTGCTATCTTAAAAGAAATAAATTATAATTTTCAAAGTCCTGTTTACAGCTTCCTGTGAATTTTTAAATTGTCTTTTTTTTATCAATAGGCAAAAAGCGTTATCAGCAATTGCCGGTCCTTGTATAAATTAATTAAACCAAATGGGTGCATGCTGTACAAAATATATAATTACAGAAATAATCAAATTATTTTGATGAAAATATTCTAAATTTATAGCTATCGTTCGTATTATTTAATATAAATATTTTTAGTGCTTAAAAAATTTTACTCAGTTTGAAATGAGAAAGACAAAAAATTCTTTACTATAAGTGCAATTTTGCAATTTGCCTCATATATGTACATCACCTAAGGCACCGCCCCCTACTGCTATTTTTAGTTTTCATCACAACTTGATTCTTCATCAAAGTATTTCAGTTTATTTCATAGTGTCCATGAAGTTTTACGATAGAAAAAAAGCGAAAATATTTCAAGACTTTTATTTCCTTTTAACAGTTTCGGTTTGTCATCACTGAAACTATTTTTAAAAAGGATAAAATGTTAATTCCTTGTAACAAACTGTATTAAAAACATTTGTTGACAATACTGATGCATAAACTACGTGCTGGTGATGAAAAGAAAAGTTGCAAAAACATCACTCATTTAGTTTCGAATTCTCTTTCTAGTTCTTTTTAAAACTATCTGCTATCATGCCTTGCTATGCATTAAGATAGTAAAGGAAATGAGAAAGTTTTTCCTATACATTTTAAAGAGTTCCAAATATTTATTTTATTTTTTCTTTTGATGTAGAAAATGTAAGTTTTACAGCAATGTCACTGCCAAACAAGCTCATCCTTAAAAATGTCATTTTTAGTGTTTTCAACAACAAAAAGAAAAAAATGGAAACGAAACGAAAAAATAAACTGGATGTAACAAATGCAGGACAAGCATGACCGTATAACAAACAACTATTTATTTGTGCATCATCATTTGTCATGTTGTGAGCATACGATAAATGAATCTGTGTGATAAGTTAGCCATAGATGACTTAAAATACCTTAAGAAGGCAGCTGGAAAAGTTTATGGCTGCTTGAACAGCCCACGTAGCTATTGTAAAATATTTGGCAAGCTGTTTGATATGGTCTGCGGTTGGCAGTGGCTCATTACTGCCGACAAAAACCTAAAGAACCAAACTTTGTGTGTAAAGTTAATTTAACAAGCTTTTTCATCATAAAGAAGGTTTAGGCTCTGCATAATTAATTTAAAGATCACAAACAATTGACAGAATTTCCTAGTGGTCACAAGTGATGTCCACTAAAAATCCATAGAATGGCACCATAACAAATTCAGCTGGAGGGTAAATTAAATTATAAAATTAATTGAAAAAATAATTTTAAGTTCGTTGGAGACCTTCAATATTTACCGTAGATTTTAAGCGCAATAGTGTGTGTGAGAAATGCAAAAAAGGATTCTAAAAAACAAAATTAAATTTACTGCTGTTTTATATACCCGTACGTCACAGTAAGAAGCGATGGACATTTTTGAAATAACCATTACTAAAGAAGACTAAAGTTGGACCTTCGATTAACAGAATTATACATGGGGTCATTTAAATCGATTGCCTGAAAAACGTATCTGGCGCACAACGGCGGATTTAGTGAAAAAAAAATTGGAAATAATTCTTGATCTTCTAAACTACTACCCGCATCATATTAAAATTAAACACGACTATCGTAAATCGGTAGTCAAATTTTGACTTCAAATTTGGGTAGTTTATACAGCCAGTAAGACGCTCTCAAGTGCAATAGCTCGGATGCATAAAAAATTAAAACCATTAAAACCGTTGCCAAATTCTTATTTTTCAACGGATTTTTAAAATTTTAAATTTTGGCAATAGCTCGCGTTACCATATGTGTTATCTTTTACAGTTCAATAGATATTATACTTTTAAGCTCAAAATTCAATTATTCGTCCTACTTTTATCTAAACTCTGGTACAGCCAAAACCCTATTGGTTTTTCTCAAAACTATTTTTTTTGGAGCTTAACGAGGGCTAATTCCACAATTTAAAATTTACAAAATAAATTGAAAAGTTTTTATTTTTCACACACCCGAGATTGGCTACTTAAAACCATTATGTCACCGACTCTATGAACCCTATAATATCAAAATTTAAAATTAAACTTCTATTATGGCGGTGTGAAATTGCAATATAAATGTTCAAGCCCTTTAAAAACAACAGAATTATTTACACTATTTGAACAAGCCTCTCAACGTATGGCGCCAAGAGTTATTGCCTATTTAGAGCTGTTGTTCAAATATTTTTGTAGGATATTGTCTCTTTCACTGGAATACTTTTGTCTTCAATGTTCAGGCCACTTCCCCCCAGGGGCATAAAAATATGGTCTTTATAGAATATTCCACTATCTAGACTCAGTGCAACTGGGGTATAAAGGGAGCCCAGTCCCCTGAAGATAGGCAGGTGGTCAACTGGAAACTCCACTTTATTTCCACGGGGATCAGTGAGCTCGCAGAGTTCATTATTTGTCTCTTTAGACTTATAATAGTTCTCTGGCTGATCATTGGTGTTGGCCCCTATATGGGAGCATCGTGGTGGTTGTGGTTTTGCGGCCTCATAAGGGATTATATGAAATTATGGTGGCCAGGATCATCTCGCTGATAATGACACGCTAAGTGAATGATCAAGTCCAGTGAGCATGCTTGACATGTGTTCTGGACAAGAGTTAGAAAGTCTCCAACTCTTTAGCAAGGTGTGATAGTTTGCACACCTGCCCTGGAATTATTCAAGTTGCAACTAGGTGGTATCTGTTGCTTAGAATTATGTCTTCGGCTATCTAGGACGTATGTATAACGTTCCAAATTATACAAGTGGCTTGTCCACCATCTGATTAAGACTACATAGTCAGGCGCGGATGTAAAACAAATCACACTCTGTTCAGGCCACTTACCGATATTTAAGAAACCTATGCAATATTCCTTTATGGGAAGTGAATACGACTAGGTTCTTCTCTCATAGTTGTGGTTAGTTTGCTAGCCCATACCCCGTATCATGATTTGCTAGACGAAATACCCAGCCGATATGTCTCTTTTAAGCAATTTCTTTCTACACCCATTTTTCCTCTTTTTATTTCTCCATACATTTCTTATTAATTTTTTAATCGTTTTATTTTTTCCCACTTAAGAGTATAAACACAATACTGCGATATTTTATTGCGGTGCGTTTTTTCATACGATTTTGTAGTAAAAAACCGCAGTGCGGTGCGGCATAAAATTAAAATCTATTTTATTTCATTGCGGTTTTTTTTATTCTCTCAATTTTTTACACTCTTTCTCTTTCTGATGTTGCCATAGTTTTTCATTAATTGGCGGTGTTCACAACATTATTGTAAACAAAACACATGTGATTTAGAAGTTTATATTAATTGTTGTGGGATCAATAAAAAAGGTGCAAAAAGCATAAAAGTAAAAATGTTACTATGTCTCGTGGTTTCTAATTCCACACATAAATCAAACGTGGCCTCTACCAAATTTACAATGTTTTTAATAGCTTGAATTTTTTTATTTACTGCCATCATAAAATATTTAACACAAACACCAAATTGTATTAAAATTTAGGCACAAATAAATTCATAAAAAATGTAAACAAACAATGACAAGTTTTGCCGCCGCCGTCTTCCGGTGTATTGTGTTTATTTCTCTCTCCCGCAACGAGAAATCGCACCGCACCGCATTGATTGTGTTTAGACTCTAATACCATGTTCACACCTAGCGTGTTTAACATCTTAATCGTGTTTAAGCATTAAACACGTCGATTTTGAGATGTTTTACCATACATTGACGTGTTGTGTTAAACATCTCAAATGAGTTGTTTTTGATTTAAACACGTCATTAAACGCTTAAATTCCAAATACAGTGAACTCGCAGAAACGTGAACACCCAGTAACATGAACATCCAAAAACATGAACATTTTTTTTCTTACATTGATTACTCTAAAACGTGAACAAAAGCTGAAGGCTCTAAAACGTGAACTTTTTATCGAACGTTAAAATTCAATTTTGTAAGCTTATTTAAACATTTTGGGATTCCCCGCAGAAGAATCTCGTAGTTTGTTTGTTGTAAACAATTTCTGTTGCAGTTTTGGTATTACCGCGGCAGTTGTACTGGAAGCATCTCTCTGTGCTGACTATGCATATAAAGAATATAAACAAGTAATCTTTAAAAATATTTTTATTGAAAATATGTCTAATAAAAAACCAAAAGTATTAACTCTTCAAGAAAAGTCAGATATTTTAGAGCTTTTATGGAAAGGTTCACCTGTAACTGGTTTTTCGAAAAAGTATAATGTCGTCAAATCGACAATTTGTTCAATAAAAAACAAAAAAGATGCAATTTCGAAATGTGTTAATAATACATTTTCGGGTCCTGGAAAACGGAAAACATTGCATTCTTCGTAGCTTCCAAAAATGGAAAGATCTCCGTATTAATTTAGAAATTAGTATCTTAGAAATCCTTTTGCAACCCAAAGTAGGATAGTACATGTATTAAAATATGGCAGGAACTTACAAAAAGTAGAATCAAAACATGTCTCATAGGTGAAAAATAACGTACTTTATTTCAAATTAAATAAAAGATAAAAAGAGATTAAATATGTTATAGAAAAAATGCAATCTAAAACGTGAACAAAATCGAAAACGTGAACACCTTCGATAAAAATTAGTTCACGTTTCTGCGAGATCACTGTACAACAATGAATTTCATATAATATTGTGATGAGCTAAGTGCGTTTTTGCCCCTGTATGCTAGTAGGTAGTGTAATTAGCTAATTTGTCTGGGGTTTGATTCCCAACTAAAAAGGTTGTTTTCACTACAAAATATCATTTTTAAGGTAAAAAAAAGTAGATAAAACGTCAGCCTTAAACATCTCAATTATAATGTGAACGGCTGTGTTTAAATTTCAAAACATTTTGCTTAAACGCGTTAAAAAACACAAGTGTGAACTTAGTATAAGCAAAAACACAAAGATATCAACATATTGGACCCAAATAGACTACTTATTAAATTAATCAAACCTAACTTAACTTCTTATGACAATAGATATTAATGGTTGTGAATGAAATCTTAAAAGTCCTGAGATGTAACTCTGAGCTTTTTTTGTTTGCTGCCTTAACATAAGATAATCGTTTCTCATAGAATTTTTGGGATTTAGAACGAGTTTCGTATGCTGTTAATTTTTATATTATCAGAATTTATATTAGCAGTAAATAAATAAAAAAAAAATATTTGCAAATATTTATTAATATAATATCTCTTTAATAACTTGTTATAGTTGTTAACTTACAGCTAAAAGTAATTAATAAGCATATTTAAAACTTATCGATAAATTCAATTATTTTCAGAATTTTTAAGCGGAACAAATATTGGCGGTAATAGAGCCCTTTCAAATTATTATATTCAATTATCAAAGATCGATGGACTGTTTAATTGAAAGACATAATACTAAGTCACTAAGGTTTATCGTTAATATTAACTCCATAATTAGTTATGCCAAATGCCTTACCGTTGCATTCAATATGTATATGCCGTTGCGGCTCTTCATGATTTTCTTCTTTCTTTGCGATCTACACGAGATGTTATGAAGGCATTTATCATTCACATGGATTTATCAAAAGTAGATGGAGAACCAAAAAAGGTGTATAATGAAATGCAAGATTTCAGTTCTCTGCTGCCCTTCATGGGAACATTGTGACTGAATTTTAGCTCGTCGTCAGTATCAGTATCTAGACAGCCGTAATGCAAATTAGACAAAATTTACTCTCATGGAACTAAATCTAAACGTCCTAGATGGATTATTGTTCATGGTTTCAAGTATATTTTGTGAATATTGCAATAGCAAACAAGAAACTTGTGTAGAAACTTGTTCAAGCTGCTTGTCGATTTGGTTTCATTAATAGCTTAACGGCTTCAAGCTTTGCATCAAGGATATGGAGTACCTGATTGCCCTTCTAAATCTCGCTGTCGCATTTATCGTATTTTTTTTTGGGTCTAAGATGGGAAAATACATTACGTATCTGGCGAGAATCGCCATTCAGCCTTATCGTATTAAACATCTCTTAACCTAAGTTATCAAACAACAATTGAATTAAAAACTGATAAATTCTTATAATTTCTAATTTCATTTCAAGCATGAGATTTATCTTTCTTTAAGTCAGCATTTTCGTGGTCGCAATAATCGGTGTTACCAAAGTCAACAAATTCAACTTCAATTCACGTTGCCGCCGTACACTGGGCGGAGGTGAGGAAAAAAATATATTTGTCAAAAAATGTAGTGATTTCATCACAAATTTAGTTTTATTTATATAGTCACACACAAAAGTAATCAAAATAAAGAAAGTGAAAGAAAATGTCGATCGTTACCTGCAATGTAAAAAGCCATAACTAACAAAAAAATGTAAATGATTTTTTTTTTAATTTTTAATTTATTATTTATTTTAAATCCATTTTTAATTTATTATTCTAAAAGAGCCTTAACTTCGTCGCTTATAACACTATGCTCTTTCCATGATCCATAGATCTTTCTGTATAAGACTTTTTGTTTAAGTTAAAAAAAAATTAATTATCAGTAAAAAAGTAAACGAAATGACCTTTTGTGTCTTTTACCAATGGCGTAGTTTTAAAAAAATCTCATGCACACAAGCCAACGACATACTTATAAAATTCCACGACATAGCTTAACAACAGAAAACAAAAATAACTAACACAACAAGAAACACGCAGCCAGACAGGCGATGATAACAACAACAATGATGATGTTAAAGTAGAATTTTCTTGTATATGGAAGAACCGCTTAAACCAAATATATAAGCACATAAAAGACATAACTAACAAAAAAATTGAAATAATTTTTTTTCAATTTTTAATTTATTATTTATTTTAAATCTATTTTTAATTTATTATTCTAAATGAGCCTTAACTTTGTCGCTTATAACACTATGCTCTATCTGCCCAAAAATGAAAGCGTCAAATGTGAAATCATGGGATCTGATGTTACATTCGTGGCAATGAGACGGCATTTTCTGGAGTCTATAAGGCGATATTTTTTATAGTCTTTGTTACGACATTTCCAAACCTCTTTGGATAGTAGGCCTACAGGAAAAATACACTTTTCAATTATATCCTTGCCATGAGTCAAAATTTTTTGAAGTGTAGGTGAGGGATATTGTAAGACTCGTACAGTGCAACAAACTCTTTTGCCATCTCCAAACAAAAATCACCAAATTTTGTTGGATCTACTACCTCGGTGATTGTTATAGCTTCGAGAATTATTGAAAACCTCTGGATTATGTTTTCATCCAGACCCGTTATTTCGGAAATGAAAACAGGATTAGCAAAGAATCTTCGTGACGTATTTCCTGAATTTGTCGTACCAGAGCCTTGCTTAACAGTATCAACATGTATTCCAATTTTCTCTTTACGTTCACGCTTTATCAAATATTTTCGGGCTTCTTTTATCTGACGAGTAATTGAGTTGACTCTCCCACGTTTAAATGTAATATTATAAGCTACATGTTTTACTTTAAAGTTACGATTATTTAAAGTTAACTCAAATTCTTTTAGTTGAGATATCTCCTCATCGACTCCTCTTTTCCTCCTGTATAACTTGAGGTGTCTCTTTAACGTATGCAAACTGTAGTGTTCTACAATACTGTATGGAAGAAGGTTAATTCTTGTTCCATACTAATTTGTTTATGTCATCACTTAATGATAATTTAAGTGGTACAACTGGTGTCATATATAAAAGTGAGTCAGAAATTTGATCATCCGAAAACCTCTGTTGGTATTCGCTTTGACTAAATGCCCATCACATTCCCATTTATAGTACATTGTTAGATACCTTTAGTTAATTGTGCATAAAATTGAAACGCGTTCATCGATTTCCATGAGTTATGTCTCAATTTGTTCATAGGTTATACGGCTTTACGTGAAAGTAATAGGACTTGCATTTATAACTTCGAAACTGTTGCTTATGTAGCGAAAGGTTATATAAACAGATGAAAGTATTTGTAATTCTTGATTTTTCTAAGTTTGTTTAAGTAAAATACGACTAGTGGGTCTTGAGTTATGTTAAACAAAAGGGCCTTATCAGAATTGAGTCGCGAATCAATCAAGTGAAAAATGTTGTACTGTGTAATGCAACAAATTGAGAGGTGGCACCTGGTGGTACCTGGTGGGACTTGAAATTTATAAAAAATGTAAAAACAGATATGGGACAATGTATTAGTAGTGATTTCCAACTGTGGGAAAGTATGGCTAAAATTGAAGGTCCAAATGTTTGGAGAAAAAAGGGATTTTTTTTATATGTTCATAAAAATAAGCAAACAAAAAAACTCTGTAGTCTCTGTAGAGTTTATTTTTTCAATTTTAGTATACTGAAATATCCTACTTTAAATAGAAATATCCTACTTAAAAAGAAAAACGTTAGCTCACATAATAAAATAATATTTGTTTTGAAATTCTTAGGTTTAAATTAAGTTGGTTCAGTAAAACATACAAGTACTGAGCTTGAGACGGTTATAAAAAAAAACTAACAGTCAGATCGGAGTAATTCTTTTTGGGTTGATTGTACCATTTAGTCTAAAATTTTAAAATATCATTGAATATTGCATGAAGAGTATGTTGACAATTTTACTTTTTTCCGTGAAATCCCCAGTGTGCGCCGTTAGCTTTGCTTTCAAATGCTATTGTCTTTATAAGAAACATTTTCGGTACAAGTTCGAGTCTTACTGGATTCTTACTCAGTAGTAAATCCTTAACACCAGAAAATGTTAATCGTCTTCCATTTAAACAGATTAAAACCGTTTTAAAAAAAACTGATATTTCAGATATTTCAATATAAATAAAATATAATCTAACAGCTACTGAGTTAACAGTAGCTGTTATACGTTAAATGTATCAAAAAGCGCTGAGCTATATTTTGCAGTTAATTGTCACCGATGTCATTATATCGAAAACAATTTTTGTATTTTCTATATATAGTTCAACATTAACGCCCGATTAAGTTTTTAATAAAAACCATTATTTATTTAATTAAAGACCAGCTTTTTAAATTTTTTTAATCAAAATATATTCGAATTATCTAAGATCTTAATAAGTATAATTATTAATAGACTCCTAAGTGTTATGCTGTGCTGGAGTTAAATTTTTAGACTTCTTTATGCTTGTTTTTAGCACGTCAGGTTAAAGTTTCGGATTAAACAAAAATGTAATCATCGGAATCTCAGCTCTCAATTATAAATATTAAAATTTACAAATTATAAAAAATCTGCCAAAATAAAACCCTGTTCCGATTATTTGAAGTAGTGAAACTTATATTGTGCCAGAAAAATAAGCTAAAAATTCAATTATTTTAACTTTTCTTTTTCTAAAATTTCATTTAGTCTATCTAGTGTAAAATATTTAGTGGGAGTGTTAAAGCATAAACCGCAAAATTTTGTTTTTTCGACATATTCTTTTATTTACTTTCGCATAAAGCCTTTTAAATTTGGCAGCGAAAATTGTGTTTAAATGTTGTTTTCGTAAATATTATTGTAAACAAAAAAAAAAAAAAAAAAACAAAAAAAACTCCTTTGTCTTTAAGAAAAATGAATGTCCTCAACAAAAAAAAAAAAAAAAAATCGAAAAAAAAGGAAAAATAGAGAAACAAAAGTTTGTAAATATTTAAAAAGTACTTTAAAATCAGAAATTAAAAATTGTTTAACGTCAATTGTTAAACGCCAACAAATGCGTCTTCTAGCTGACACTAAGACTTAAAACAATAACAACGACCCTTATTACGCCCGCCCAAAAAATTTTGTGATAAATGTGTACAGATGTTGATGCCGAGATATACGAGCAATAAATAATGTCAATCACACAAGTTGACATGGTTTGTTTGTTTGTTTGTTTGGTTTGAGTAATAAATCGATTTTTGTCAAGATATTAATCTTTATATTAATTGAATGTTTGCGTTTGTGGTTATTTCGACTGTAGCCAAAAATTAAATGGAAATAAATCTGTATTAAGTGGCTTTTAAAATTATATTACGTTGTATAATAAGCAGAGAGTTAAATTAAATTCTATTTAATATATAAATAATTAACATCTATTACAAGAAGAACTAAGGAAATAAATAAAAAACTATTTATATTATTTATGTTATATTAGTATTTTAAACAATAATAAAAATTTTAAACTTATGATGAATTAATTATAATAATCAGGCTTATAAGTCTTTTAATACCCTTCTCCAGGGGTACAAGCTTATCATTCAGTTTTTTTAATCTGTTCATTATCGACTGTCTGTCCGTTATTTTACGAAATCATTAGGACACGTAAAAAATTTTGGTTCAACACCGAAAATCGGTGCGGTTAAGATATGCCTATTTTTCTTCACTTTTTACAATGATTTTTGCTTTTTTATATCGAAAACCGAAATTGAGAACAAAAATTTATTTTCACAAAATTAAAAATTCATCATATTCAATAAATTCAATAAAATTTTACACAAAGTTTAAAATTTCACTAAAAATTTAAATCACTAAATATATTATATTTTACCAAAATTTTTAAAATTTCACTAAAAATTTCACTAAAAATTTTCAAGTATCACTAAAAAAAAGTTAAATTTCACTCAAAATTTAAACTTCACTAAAAATTTTATTAAAAATGTTAAAACACACTAAAAATTTTAAATTTCACTAAAAATGTTAAATTTAACTTAAAATTTCACTAAAAACTTTAAATTTCATTAAAAATGAAAATGTTAAATTTTACTAATAATTTTTTATTTCCCTAAAAATTTCACTCAAAATGTTAAATTTAACTAAAAATTTAAAATTTCACTAAAAATTTTAATTTCACCAAAAAGTTCACTAAAAATTTTAAGATCACTAAAAATTTTAAAATTTCACTAAAAATGAAAATGTTAAATTTTACTAATAATTTTTAATTTCTCTAAAAATATCACACAAAATGTTAAATTTCACTATAAATTTTAAACTTCACTAAACATTTTATATTTAATAAAAATTTTAAATTCCATCAAAAATTTTAAATTTTAGTAAAAATGTTAAATTTCACTAAACATGTTAAATATTACTAAAAATTTAATTAAATAAATTTGAATTCCACTAAAAAGTTAAATTTCACTAAAAATATTATATTTCATAAAAAATTTCTAATTTCACTAAAAGCGTTAAAATGTTCTAATATACAAATGTAAATAAGGGCAGTTATGCGTGATAAGATTTACATCTGCACCTAGCCTAACCTAGCCTGGGCCAATATCAGATGGTGGATCATTACCAATGTGGATGCATTTTAGCGTCATCCTCGCCCTAGAAGGCCTTCGGGTACGTATATCCTCCGGTCACTCCTAGTTGCAACTTCAAAGGCACGGAGCAGGCCGCAACCTTCACTCCTGGTTGAAGAGTTGGAGACTGTCGAACTCCTGATCCAGAACGCACGAAGCTTAATATAGTTAAGAACATGACAGCATTCATACTCACTGGACCTGGATAATTCATTGTGTTCATTGTGAATGATCTAACCCATAAACTCAAACACAGCCACCACTATAATCCCTGAATAATCAGTCAGAGAACAGTTAAATGCCTAAAAAGACAAAATGCGGAACTCTGGGTCTTTACTGATTCCCGTGGAAATATAGTGGATTGTGCAGTTGGTTCCTGCTAGCCTATTAGGGGACTGGGTTCTCTTTTACCCCCACAAGACACAAGTGTATATGGTTGTGTGATCCATAAATACTTATAAATATGCCCCCGTGGGGGGGCAGATTGTTTAATATAAATAATTTTTTTCTAACAAAACATGTGCTTTTCTAATGAAGTCTCGCGTAATCGGTTTTCTGAATTTTAAAAAAATTCAGAATATATGAACTATTCGAGACCCGAAGATACGTTCCGATCTTCAAGTTTTGTAGTAATAAGAAATTTGTTTAATTAACCCTTCTTCACAACCTTTGTAAAGAGGTTTCTAAAGCGGATAAAACAAAAATTTTCTTAAAACACCAAAGGTTTTTTCTACCCTTTTTTAACTTTTATTGTTTAATTTTATTTAGTTGATATTTTCTTTTTTTAATCTTCCTTGATTTTATTTGTTGTAATACATTATGTAAAATCTCAAATTTATGTGTACTACAATTAAGAATAATTTTAAACTGATTTGTTGATAGTCAATAAATAAATAAATAATAATAAAACATTATTTGAATTGTTTCCCTCAATTTGTGTTCTTATTTACTGAATTCTGTGCAGGGTGAGCTTGCACAAAAACCAATATCGTCATTTAGTATGTACAATAAAATAATTGTCTGTTCTGCAAATTTGTTGCAAATAAAATCAATTATTAAAATATAAAATGGGATATTAGTAGGTTTAATGTACATAAGTATTTCTATTAAAGCAATATTTACTTTTTGATATCAAAATTGACATTTCTTATTAAATGACATTTTACCCAAAAAATAAAATTTTAATAAAAAATTTAAAATTTCAATAAAAACCAAAAATGCGTAAAAATACTATTGAAAATTTAATATTTCACTAAGTTCTATAAAAAAACATATTGTCAGCCCAAAATTGAAGATTTAAATTATTATAACGAAACAATTTCAACCTTGAATTCTAATATACAGTGACGGAAAAAACTCCACATATAACCTTAAATTTCGGGTTTTTTGGGTATTTGTAATCAAATAAATGCTGTTTTGTAAAGAATCAATAAAGAATTATATTTATTAAAAACAAGACCAATTTAAAGCCATATAAATAATAAAAATAACAAGAACCAATAATATTCGCGAGAAAAAAGTCAACATACAGTTATAAAAGCTATAAGTTATTAAAGCTTTTGAACTAAAACAAAGGTCAAAATAATTTTTTTAATATTTAGTAGGACCACCTTGAGTATCTTTTACTGCCTGAAGCCAGACGGCCATTTACATCACAAAGATTTCAGTGATGTCTAAAGTAATGTACGAATTAATGCGGTTTTGAGAGTCTCTCGACTTGTAATGTCACATTTTCGCACTAAGATCTAATGACTGAGGTGGGAAATTCAGCTGTCGTGGAGCATAATAAAGCAGCCAGTCTCGAACTATGTGAGCGGTGTGCTTGGGGCCGTTGTCTTGTTGAAAAATCCAACGATTTCCAAGACCCAAGCTTTCGACGGATGGTTTCAGATTTTGTTCCAGTATACTTTTACATCAATATAAAAGTACCATCGACGAAAATCAAACAACCTACCCCAGATCATGCTATAGCTCCCCAAATCACAACACTGCCACCACCATGTTTCACCGTAAGTATTATAATCTTCGGTTCAAGTGCAGTATTGTGTTTTCTCCACACATTTGCTCGGCCGTCGCTACGAAAACTCTTGAACTTGCTCTCATCGGTAAATAAGACAGTTTTCCAGAAATGCTTTTGCAAATGCGAGCCGTGTGTGCCGACTCTTACAGGAATTAGTGGGTTTTTCGCGGCGTTCTACTTCTAAAGCTGTTTTAATTCAAAATATTTATAATTGTACGTGACGTCACAGAAACAGTAGAACAATTTTTCATGTGTTTCGCCAATTTTGAAGCACTTATTTGTGGATTTCGGTGCACTTCTTTAAGAACACTTCGCACATTCCGACTTGAAAGCTTACTTGGCCTACCAGATCGTGGCTCATTTTCGGTGCTATTTATACTTTCGTAGTTTTTTATAATAGTTTGCATTTAAGCACGACTTAAGCTCATTATTTTTGAAATTTCACCGTATGATTTGTTTTCATTAGTGAAAGGAAATTTGTATTTCTTTTCTTTTTTCCATTTTTTTTTTTATTTTAAAATATTTTAGTTTTGACTTTCTGTACTTGAGTGATAATATTGTTTGTCAAAGAATTCAAATATGCAATTATAACGGCATTTTTTATGTTTAATCTCTATATTTTCACAAAAACTATGGGAGATGCCACACTGTGTGTAGACTTTTTTCCCCCTGATTTGTGTTATATTCGTCAATATTTTTGTTGACATGAAAATATTTGTAAATTTGTATCTTTAAACAACGCAAGAATTAAGCTCATACTAAGTTGTTTTCAAATATCACTATAAAATTTTAAATCTAAAAATATTGGGCTGTATGTAGAGTTTTTTTCCAAGACTGTAATTGGTACAATTTTTATTTTCTTCTTAGTTTTTCTCTTTAACACACAAATTTGAAGGTGAAAATAATGAGTTTGCTATTGAACAATTTGTATGCCCTCCACTAACATTGGAATGAGTGTGTATAAATTTTACACTCATTCCGTTTTGTAACTTCTCAAATATGTATTTCCGATTTAAAAAAAGTAAACTTTTGCTATTCTGCAACATTAGTCAGTACATGTTGAACACTACGTTAATTTGCTTTCTTATACATTGACCAACACCATCAACGAATACAAATAACGATTGGTTATATGGGAAGCTAACATTCACAAAGTGGCTATATGGGTATACTAAGTTAAAAATTACATATTTTTTTTGATATTAATGCTTCTTCTTGTTTCGAAATATATCATAAACAAATATCCTTTCTATTTTGTGCAGTTTGTTTTGTGCTTGATATTTTTATATATAGTAAGAACTATTTCAGGAATCACGAGAGATCAGGCTGCTTCTGGTATGCAATATTCAGTACCACTGAATGTAATACTCTTACTTCTTTTCTTCTTTTTTTGAATTATTTTCATGTAGTAACTATCCTCAAAACTCGGATATAGTGTTCCAAATAGACGATGACATGTATATTTTTATTACAAATAACCATGATGTAATTAATCATTTTCGGAATATTGTAGCAATCTAATATTTTCAGCAATCTTTCTACTTATTCGTTTGATAGCTCTAGGCCAAAATACCAATAGCATATAAAAAATCAGCAGATAATCTGGCTGGCTTGTTTCGCCTGTATGCGAACGTAAATGGCGAAAGCGATAATTTTGAAATGTGTAAATAACTAATAATACAATATGTACAGTATGTATTACAAAAACAATATTCTCTAAAATTATTTTCAATTACTGTAAGTGTAAAATGAAACCTAGTAAATAGAAACCTTGAGGTAATGATAGTATATACAACAACAAAAAGTTATTATGGACGTTTAATAAATCCTTAAAATAATTAATGTGAGAAATTATTGTTCCACAAAAGACTGACATTTTTCTTTACTATAACGAATTATTAATTGTGTTGTGCAAACATGTGCTCAATTCACAAGCCCCTGTTGACGTTTATAGTTGGGAAATCCCATTTAGGTAGGTGACACCTTACATTGTAACCTGTCTTGTATTCAAATTAAACTAATTATATTCAATTAATTAAAATATCTGCAAGTCAAGTACAAACCTTTTTATTTTTGTTATTGTCATTGAAGAACTTGTTCAGTTAATAGATGTAATTAAAAAATTAATACATTTTCCAGATATTGTAGCATTAAGTTACGTTAAAAAATAACGAAAGCTAATAAAATATGGGAACGAATGGGACACCAGTCAGTTTGCGACTGATAGAACTAGAAATTATTGAGGGCTTGAAATTAATGAGTGTTTGTTAATCCCGTAAAACCATGAAAATAATTATTATTTTACTGGGACGAGTGGGACATAAGCAAACCACGAGCAAATATCGAAGGCAAATAGCACAGCCAATCAAGTTGAAAAAAATTTTAGTATAACAGTCAAATGATTATTGATAAACTTTCAACAATGCAAATGCTGGGTAAAAGACAAAAATATTTTATAAAATTTTCGTAAATTATTTTTACCAAAATCATTTATAAATTTATAACTACAAAATCGTTTTGGTTGAAATTGTCATGGTTAAAAAAAAATATTTTAATACCGGATTTTTCAACAAGAAGTTTGTTGTTCAACTGTTTAACACCAACAACATGCTTTATATATATTCGTAGTAGATGCTTTGCCAATTGTTACAATGAATTCAATATTTCCTGCAAATCGCACTTAAATAATTAAAATCCATTGTGAAAATGGTGGTTCTGTTAAAGTTACATTTTGCAAAATACAGAATATTTTCTGCGACCGCTATTAAGAAATTAGTCATTAAGTTTGAGTCGATAGGCTCGCTACAAAATGTACGAACACCAATGCATGCTCGACCGGGTAGTTTAACTGAAATCTTTGCAGCCGTGAGCCACAGTGTTGAAGTAGAACCAAATTTGTTAATTTCGTCGGGTTATCTAAAACTACCACATGGAAAATCTTGCGTAAGGATTTGAATTTGAAGCCTTACAAATTTGAATTGGTGCATGAATTGAAATCGACCGACCATTCAAATCGCCGTAGATTCAACTGAATTCATTTAGGAATAACCGGCTGCTTTTTCCAAAAAAATAATAATTTTCAGAAGAAGCACTTCTCAGGGTATGTCAACAAGCAAAATTACTAGAGCGATTATTAAGAAGCCTCAGAATGTTCAACGTGTCACTATATCGTGCGCTATGTGGTCTAGAGGTGTGATTGAGTTGTTTTTTCCAATGAGGCTAGAAATACGGTAACGGGCAAGTGATCGCGATATCGCAAGCTGCTAACAATTCAATTAAATTTGGCCTATTATTGACGACGTGGATATCACTGACATTTCGCGATTGCATACTTTCACGACAATCAGCTGTTTGCCAACCAGATCGTGTGATTAACACCACTGGATTATTTTTTGTGGAGCTATGTTAGGGAGTCTACACGGAGCCAATCAAATCAATTTGAGCATGAAAACTCCAAATTTGTGAAAAAAATTATTAAAAACTTTTGTTAAAGAATCTACATCTGTCAGCCTGGTCGTGGTGGTGGACATTTGCCAGTTGTTCTCTTCGTAATGCAATACAAATTTTAATCATCTTAATCTAAATTTTTTGTTTTATTTTGTTTTAGAAAGCAACTTTGTTGCTAAAAACAACCGCTTATATATAAGTATGTGTGTGAGTATTTTATGTGATAAAACTGTTGCATCAAAATCATACCAAGGATCTAGTAATTATTCTGACTTGCTTAAAAGTTTAATACATAAAACCAGCTGAGTGCAGGATAAGAACTTTTATTTGTAATAATGTTTTTTAGTAATTAATTTTAAGCACTAGGTCATTATTTAATAAAAAATTTTTAAAAAACTTTATTTTTTATTATTTTTTCGATATTTCGCCACACCGTTGGTTGGCATTATCAGGAAAAACAAAAATAATGAACAAACAAATTGAAAAAATTTTTTTAATAACAAATTCAAAATAATCAAAAAATTTTTCAAAAAACAAAACAAACAAAAACAATAAAAAACGACAAATTGAAAAATTTTTTGGTTTTACATATATACAAACAAATTTTCAACATTAAAAAATTTTTAAATGAAAAACAATTTTTAAAATACAAGTTAAATAAAACGATGTTTAATTTTTGAGTACTTTACTGCAACTGATTTTTATTTATTAAAAGTTATAATTTCATTTCTTAAAATTATTGCTTACTCTAAATTATTGATTTTGAAATTGATAAAATCGCCCACGAAGCATTGGTAATATGAGAACGCTTAAATGTAAAGCATTTAAGCGTTTTACTTTGAGTTCAACAAACCAGCAATCAAAACAATAATAAGCACTTTGGAGTTGAGCAATCTAAAGAAAAGCAATGGTAATCATTTTAGAGTTCTACAACCTCATATTTCGTTGTATTCATAAATGAAGCAACAAAGAGAAAAAGCAAAAGTGACAAAAATTTAAAAAGAAATGTTTTTGCAGTTAACTCTTCCCCCCTAAGATTTTGATTGTCCTCAATCAAAAGTATGGTATTTGAGAAATTCTTGCTATTGATGGATCTTTTGTATCAGAAGTGTTTACAATAATTCTTTGTATTGGTGATGGAGCAATTCCATCAAAATGTTGCTCGTTGCGACTGTAGCACTTCCTTTTTACGCAAATGATAAACATTATTATGATTATGGAAATTACTAAGAAGATATTTATAGCATCTCCAATTTTGCTCTTGATATGGAGCAATTCGATAGCTTCTGTATTGTTAGCATTCATTTCTTCAATTAGTTCTAGTGTGAGAGTTTTTTCCATATGTGGATTACTGCTTATTGGCTGCACCACAGCTGGTAAAGGACTATAAACAGATATTTCTGAAAATGTGAAGGTTTTACCATTCACTTTGAGTGTCTCGTTATGAAATTTAATGAGATAGGTGCCATTGAGGTTGTAAGGTTCTTGACTTATGAGAATTTTACCATTAAATTTGTTCAAAAGAATTGTGCCAGGAAGTAATTCCTGTACCATGGGGATATGGAGGTTGTTAACCATAGTACAATTAGAGGGTTTACTACGTATTAAATTGGGGAGACATTCTGTTTTACTAATGTCTTCAATATTTTCATCTTTACATATTGTTAGTTTACTAAAACTTTTGCATTTGCTTTTAACTCCAAAAACTTTTTCTTTACAAACTAAGATTTCATCATATTCAATTTTAGTGGCAATTTTATCAATTTTTACAGGATTCACTCTTATTTTATTACACGATTCTGTGTAAGTTGTAGGGATGTCTATAATATAAATTAAAGAGTTGTTACCAGAAGCTATTCTTATTTCACCAAAATCAAGAGATTCTTCGACGTTCAAATAATTTATATTTCCTTTGTCGGCCAAAGTTTTAATCATACTCATTTCATATTCAGACAATATGAATGAGTTTACGACTCCTACTTTAGCCCAATCAATGGCGTATTTGAGATTTAGAATTTCAGCTTTAATAATTTGTAATTTGTATTTTAATTCTTCAACTAAAACATTTCTCATTTCTTCATTTTTAAAAGATTTCAAAATATAATTTGTTTTCGTCGTTATTTCGTTTAATTTTTCTAACGACATTTTATTAATTATAATTTGTCTATTATTATTCTGTAAAACGTTATTCATTTTCTGTTCAATTATTTGGAAATCCGCGTGATCTGGATTACCCGCGATCCATTTCCATGCGGAACCGATGAAATCCAAGGATCTCTTGTTTCTGGGTTTCAAGTTGTTAATATGAATTTGTAATTGTTTTATTTCATATGAAAGGAAGGGGTACAAAGGATGGGAAGCGCTCACATTTGAATAGATTATAGATTGTAGACGGCTAATTGTCAACTCGTAGTTTCCTATATCGACTACATGCACCAGTTTGACTGTGCCGGATTGGACTTTGGCGAATCCAGTGTCGATGGCCACTATCCGTGAATTGGTGTAGTCCAATATTTTCACCTCGCACATTACGGCAGTCATCATCATCCTAAAGAAAAAGAAGAAGAAAACTTTTAACTTCTAATATTATTCTTGTGGACTACTCTTCCACTTGTGGTCACTATTGTAGTATGTCTGTTTTCCTTTACGGTTTCCCTCTTATAATTTTTAGACAATTTGGTCCCTAATCGCTTGTTGACCCTGACATAAATTTCCTGACCTACTTCGTAATCCTTATGAGGAGATTTCTTCCTATTATGAAATTCGATATCTCTAGCTTGTTTTTTCTTTAGTCTTTCAATTATTTCTTGTCTGTCTTTTTCATATTTGTCGGATTCAGTAGGCATACGTTTACCAAGGAATATTTCTGACGGTTTCTTGAGTGTGGTAGAGTGAACGCAGTTATTGTATTCGTGGAGGGATTTATAAAGAAGCTCTGAAAAAGTCTGATGAGCGTTTTCCGCTCTAAGGCATCTCATTATTTCTGTCAAAGTCGAGTGAAACCTTTCTATCTGACCGTTAGTCGAGCTGGCGTAGGGAGGAGTTTTGAACACTTTAATATTGAATTGATTTTCCAACATGAATCTTATAGCCACAGAGTTGAATGATTTTTCGTTATCCATCACGACGATTTCTGGCATTCCAAATGTCATAAGGATTTCCTTCAATGATTCCTTTATATCCTCGGATGCTCTAGACTTCAATAACCTAGCCTGGGCGTATTTAGAGAACTTATCGATTGCTGTTAAAACGATTTGCTTTTCCGTAATGAAAATATCGACATGAACAATTTGTCCAGGGTATTGTGGAATAGGTGTTTCAAAAATTCCAATTTTATTAGGGTGGCGGTCGTACTTATTTTCTTTACAGATTTTACAAGCTTTTGTTATTCTCTTAATTTTCGCCATCATTTGAGGAAAATAATATCTTTCTAAAAGCTGTGTTTTATTTTCCTCAGCACTTCTATGAGCTCTGTTGTGTTCATTAATTATTTCAATTTCTTGTTCTGATTCGTCCAGGACATCACTCACCATTTTTCTTGTGTAGAGAACTTTATAGTTATGAAAGCGCTTAGAAAATATTTGTTGTGCCTTGCCAAGAATTGCATCTGTGGTCTTCACGCAGTTTGTTACTGAAGGGTTAAGGTATTTTTCGAAAATCCGCTCTAATCTCTTTTGTGTAAGATCTCGTTCATAAACAATGTGCCTATGATAAGTCGGAAAAACGATTTGGAATTCATATTCAGAAGTACTGTGTGGTTCTATGATAATTTGGTTTTTAAAAGCGTTAATCGGTGTTTCTGTATGTTTTAAAGAATTTTCAGGGGAACTTTGGTTGCTATGTTGAGTGGCCGCTGTCGAGTACATTTTGCATATCTCTTGTGGAGGTCTGGATAATGCGTCTGCTACAGCATTGGCTCTTCCAGGTTTATATTGTAGCACATAATTATACTCTTCTAGCGTTGCCTTCCACCTTCTAAGCTTGCTGTTAGTATTGCCATTTGACAGAGCATGCGTTAATGGTTGATGATCCGAGAATATTTTTATTCGCGCTGCTCCATAAAGGTAGTTTCTCAAACTCTTGAGGGCCCACACTATTGCTAACATTTCTTTTTCGTTGGTAGCATAGTGTTCTTCGGTTCTACTCAAAGTTCTCGAAATGAATGTTATTGGCCTACCTTCTTGTTCCAGCACTGCGCCAATTGCGTATTTGGAGGCGTCCGTTGTAAGCTGATACTCTTTGTCAAAATTGGGGTATGAAAGCATCACATCGTCAGAAATTAGTGTTTCCTTTATCTTATTGAATGCATCCATTGCCTCATCATTAAAGTTCAAAATTATTTTACTAGATCGAGATTTGGACATTTGTCCTCCCTCCCCTCTTAAAAGGGCCGTCAAAGGTTTTGCCAGTTTGGCATAGTTATTTATGAAACGTCGGTAAAATCCCGACATCCCAAGGAACGATCTCAGATCCTTTACAGTTTTAGGAGTAGGAAAATTTTTAATTACTTCCACTTTCTTCGGGTTTGCGCGTATTCCTGCTGTAGATATCAGAAATCCAAGAAATTCTACTTCTGGCTTCATAAACTCGCATTTATCAAGCTGAACTTTCATATTTGCTGATTCCAAGGTCTTAAAGATTTCTTCGATATTACGTAGATGGGTTTCTTCATCCTTTCCAAATATAATGATATCATCAATATAAATATAACATATCTTCCCAATATATTTCCTGAGTATATCGTCTAATGTTCTTTGGAATATCGCAGGCGCGTTTTTTAGGCCAAATGGTAGTCGAGTGAACTCGTACTTCCCATTATTCACCGAAAAGGCAGTTTTTTCAATGTCCTTCTCCCTTAGTGGTATTTGGTGGAATCCACTTTTGAGGTCCAAAACTGAGAAATACTTATTTTCTCCCAACTGTGCAATCACCTCGTTTATCTCGGGAATGGGATAACGATCAGCCACTGTAACCATATTTAATTTTCTATAGTCAATGACCATTCTGAACTTCTTCTTCCCCGATGCGTCCATCTTTTTTGGGACTACCCATACTGGTGAGTTGTATGGCGATTTAGAGGGTCTTATAATATTTTGATCTAATAGTTCTTTGATTTGACGTTCTACTTCGTCTTTTAGATGCATGGGATATGGATAGCATCTAGAATAGACAGGTGTTTCTGTGGTTGTTCTTATTTCACCTTTTATGACTGTGGTATACGTTAGAGATTCATTTGGTTCAGAAAATAGATTTGGATACCTATTGACTATGTTTTTCAATTTATGTATTTGTTCATCTGACATGTGATCTGATCTAATCTGAATATTGTTAACGGATTGTGAGATATTGTTGACGTTCTCAGAAACGTACTGTTTAAGCTTAATTTTAATATTGTCTTTAATGGTCATCAAACTTTTCCCTGTATAGATAACGGCAGATAATTCTTTAAGGCTGTCATTGCCCAGTATTGCATGAAATGATTTGAGATTTGGTAAACCGAAGAATTTTAGATTGGTAGATGTCTGTCCGAATAGATTTATGAAAGTATGGTGAGATATACGTATTTTCCCTCCGGCGGAATTTGCAAAAAAGTCTTTTTCGTTAGGAATAGCTAGCTTCATCAATGATGTCTGGATGTAGTTCTTGTTAGATCCAGTGTCAACTAAAATTTTAAGAATTTGTCCGTCTTTTGTCCTTGCTTCGAAATACGGCAAAGACGAATTTATTCTAAAAAATGAATATCGGTAAAATCTTGTTCGTTAACGTATTCTGATTCATAGTCTGCATCATCGTTGTGGTTATCATACTCTTCAAATGGTTGTAAATTATTTTCACATTCATATGATTGCAGTTGTTGATTGTAATGAATTTCTTCATCTGCATTATTATTATATGTTTCGATGTTGTAATTCCTTTGTATTTTTTGTTTTTGGACTACAGATGGTTGCAGAGGTCTTTTCCCTATGAATCTGTCATTGGGCTTTGGTCGGTTTATGTAGTTTACATTCCTAGTTTGGATGGACTGATCGATTTCCATAGGGATTGGTTTGGGTAAGGGTTTAGGTGCGTTTGGTCTGGGTGGGGGTATTTGAAAAGTATTGTGGTTTTGTCTTTGGAAATTTTGGTATCGGGCTGTATTTTGGAAATGTTTATTATCAGGATAGGTGTGTTGTGAATAATAAGGATTAGGATAATGGTTTGGATATTGGTTTGGATGCTGCACTGTGTGTTGATTATTTCTATGGATTATGGGGGTTGGTTGAGGGAAAGGTGGAGTTATTGTTTGAGGTCTATAATTATGATTCCTAGTGTTCGGTTTAGGATTTTTGTTCAATGCATGGTCTGTCCTGAAATTTTGGTTTTGAAGCTTAAGGCAGAGGTGTAATGCCTGGGGTAAACTATTTGGTTCCCGTATGCATAGGAGTTTCGCAAGATCGCCCCTTAGTCCTCTAACAAATGTGTCCAATGCTTTGTCCCGATAAGTTTGGATCAAAACATCCATAGCTTCTCTTCCTATAGTCATGCAGTTAATGTTGTTAATTATTAATGATAGGTGCGAGTAAACTTCTTGATAGAAGTCATGCACTGATGAGTTACCCTGTACGAGTGTTGTCAGTTGGTATTCCAAGGTAGTTATATCCCGTTTGTCCGCGTAGTGAATTGTTAAGCAACGTAAAATTGCCTTCCAACACAAGGGAGTGTTATAAGACTCGAGTGCCGAGTCAGCGGCTCCAGTTATCTTATTCCTGACCACATTCAAGATAGCGAAATACCTTGGTGTCCCTTTCTGTGCTTCATAAATCTTCAAAACCCGTTCGACGCTCTTTCTCCAAGAGCTGAATTCGGAAGGGTTGCCAGAAAATTCCCGTAGGCAACGCACAATATCAGGCACTTTGTCCATGTCATTAATATTTTCTCTATACCGTTCTTCTATGATTTGGTCTTCTACTATAATATCGGCATTTGGGTGCAGAATATTTTCTACCATATTTCTGCACTGTTCCCTACATATTTGTGTAACAAGATTTGCTATTGCTGCTTCCATTTGAGGATTATTCAAAGGATTTTGGGGATCTGGTGGGTTATTGAGAGGTAGGGGATTATTTAGGACCGGTGGTCTTATTAAGTTACTTGGGTTAGCCATTATAAAAATAACTTCTTTTTTAAACTATTTTGGTATGTTTTTATTATTTTAATATTTTTATTGTTATTGAAACTGGAGGGTCCCGTAGGAATCGCAGTTTTTGTTATTTCGTTATAAAAAAATGTCACTTAATATCTATATTTAAAAATTATAACATCTGAATTGTTTAATATTTGTGAAGTTTTTATTTAAACTTAATTTCTCAATATATTTTAACAACAATTTTTAATTTTCCAATTTTTATTTTAATAAAATAATATTAAATAATAACTTACAAAAAATATAGTGCTGCTAATATCATAGTCATGTTGGCCATTTCCGTATTCCGAGCTTTATAGTTGTAAAATGTGGTTGATTTTCTTCGTTTGGCAAAGTTCGTCAAAAATCAGGATTGTTCAATATTCACCAGAATGATCCAAGTATTAATTCATTTAGTAAATGTTTGTTTGTTTGAATATTAATATCTTTTATGTCAGTTGAATTTTATTTTAATTTCTTGATCCTACTTAAGGATTTAATTGTCCCGCTTTAGGATTTTATTTTTAACTGAATTAATCTGCCTTAGAACTTATTTTAATTTAATTATATTGTTTGAGGATTTATTTTAATTTAACTATATTGTTCAAGGATTTATTTTAATTTAATTATCCTGCTTGAGGATTTATTTTAATTTAATTATATTGTTTGAGGATTTATTTTAATTTAACTATATTGTTCAAGGATTTATTTTAATTTAATTATATTGTTTGAGGATTTATTTTAATTTAACTATATTGTTCAAGGATTTATTTTAATTTAATTATCCTGCTTGAGGATTTATTTTAATTTAATTATCCTGCTTAAGGATTTATTTCAATTCACTTATCCTGCTTTAGGATTTTCACGTTGGGCGCCAGTTAAATAAAACGATGTTTAATTTTTGAGTACTTTACTGCAACTGATTTTTATTTATTAAAAGTTATAATTTCATTTCTTAAAATTATTGCTTACTCTAAATTATTGATTTTGAAATTGATAAAATCGCCCACGAAGCATTGGTAATATGAGAACGCTTAAATGTAAAGCATTTAAGCGTTTTACTTTGAGTTCAACAAACCAGCAATCAAAACAATAATAAGCACTTTGGAGTTGAGCAATCTAAAGAAAAGCAATGGTAATCATTTTAGAGTTCTACAACCTCATATTTCGTTGTATTCATAAATGAAGCAACAAAGAGAAAAAGCAAAAGTGACAAAAATTTAAAAAGAAATGTTTTTGCAGTTAACTTACATAACAAATTTACAAAACAATAGTATTTTATACATATATTCTATAACATAAATTTAATGACCAAACGTTACAAAAAAATAAAGTTTATTAATATTATGCAGATACAGAGTTTTGTTTTATAATTTTATGCACTAAATGTCTATAATTTTGAGCTACTTTCTCGGTATCTACTTTAAAATTTTTCTTTTGGTTAATGGTACTTTAATTATTTGTAACATTTCTAACATATAACGACGTTTATAATGATTTTCTAAATTTAATATTGAAAGATTTTCAAAATTAGGATTGTGATTAACTTTAGAGCAATGCGAAGATAATGCTGTTTTTTGTAAACTAATATTATTCCTGTATTTCTGGTCTGACCTATGTCCTGCGATTCTAGTTTTCAATTTATTTCTTGTTGTGCCTACATAAACCTTATTACAATCCTCCTTATCATTACCGTTACAAGGAATTTTGTACACTACATTGGACATATTTAATTTTTGAATTTTATCCTTAGTTTGTACTAAACAACCTATTTAATGTGTTTGTATTCTTATATGCCATTTTGTATTTATTTGTTTCATAAATTTTTGAATTCTCTGTTCTTTCAGACAAGACTGGTATATAAGTTATTGATTTATATATTTTCGGTTCCGTTCACTACTTATAACTCTTTACCTCCTATTATTAAATTGATTAATTAACATATTAGTTAATCGTAATGGAAAATTGTTCTCAGTTAAAATATTTCTAATCTTTTCTTTGTTCTTTCTATGGAATTCTTTGTCACTAATTGTTAAAATTCTCTCTATTAAATTATTGGCCGTGTTAATAATAATTCTTTTATTTAGTTTAGAATAATAATTAATAATTCTACCTGAAGCAGTTGGTTTTTGGTACCAATATAACTATAACTAATTCTTTATTTCTTCTTATTATTAAATTGTCTAAATATGGAAGTTTAGCATCAAATTCCCTTTCAGTTGTAAATTTTATTGAAGGGTCAAATTCATTTAATGTTTCTAACGTTTCATTAATGGCAGATTCAGATATAATACAAAACAAATTATCTACATATTTTGTCATAATTTTTGGTTTAACATTAAATTTTTCAATAACATTATCTAACAATTTTTCCATAACAATATCTGCCACAATTGGAGAAGCTGGAGAGCCCATCGGAAGTCCTTTTTGCTGGATATATATCTTTTCATTATACTGAAAATATCTATTATCTTCTATACAAAACTTGAGAATACGAGAAAATAAACCTTTCTCTATCTTTGTAAAATTTTCCAAAACATTCCATTTCTCTTCTATTGTGTTGATCGCAAAATCAACAGGAATACTTGGAAATAACGATACTACATCAAAAGAAATTAATTTTTCATAATCCTGCTCATGAATGTTTTTAATTTTTTCTTTTATATTATACGTAGAACCCTCGGTGATCTTTTTCAATATGTTAGTAACATATTTACATAATTCATAAGATGGTGAATTAACAAATGAACAAATTGGCCTTAAAGGATATTCCTCTGTGAATTTTTTGCAGTCCATATAACCTAGGTGCAATAGCAATACTAGTTCTAAGCTTATTTCTTTCTGCAAAGTTGATAATTTTAAGTTTGAAAAGTTCTTCTACTATATCATTATTAATCTTCTGCAGTCTGGTAGTAGGGTCCTTATTCACTTGGGTGTACTTAGTTATATCTCCTACAATATTGTCAATCCGCACGTTATAGTCAGTTTTATTTAAAGCTACAGTAGTGTTACCTTTATCTGCTTTTAAAATTAATAAATCTTAATTATTTTTCAAAAACCTTTCAGTTTCTTTAACTTTATCTAAAATGAATCTATCTCTGTTTGTCAATATCATTTTGTTCAAATGATTATCTACAATTATAGTTAATTTTGTTCTTGCTATTTCTTGATCTTCTTTTCCCTGAAATGTCTGTACAAAATCTTCTCCATCTGCAATAATCTTTAAAATTGGGATATCCTCCTTCTTAGTTAGTAAGGCGTGTTTGTAATAATGTTAAATTACTAAAATGTTATTTGTGCATAATTATCCATTTAAAACACCGATGCCTAATACAATTTAATGAAAATTAATAAAACACAATTGAATATTGACTGGCTTTTAGATAATATACGGTGCGAATGAAGCTTGTGAATTGAGCACTCTTATATATTGTTACGTTTATTCCTTTTAAATAACGTTTTGCTATTTTGAGTTCTTTTATTGCACAATAATAATGCACTACTTTAGAGTTTTAAATTAAAGTCAAACGATTTATTTACTTTCAATACACACAAAATTAACACTGTGGTAACTTTGTTGTCTTTAATCACTGATGACTCCACTTGAATTGATTCATTTGCCCAGCAAGTAGTGCTTATATACATAGTGGTTTTAAGCGCTTCTTGCATATACCAAAATATCCTACTTTAACGTCACGACTTATTGTTTTTGTTATTATCATTTAGTTGAGACGCCTATTTGGCTGTGTTTTGTTTTATTCTATGTTACTTGTTTTCTGTTATGTATCTTATTTGGTAGAATTTCTTATAAGTTGTTGCTGGCTTGTTTGTATAAGATTTCTTAGAAAACTATGCAGTTTGTAAAATCACAGTGGGTCATTTCGTTAAATTTGTTTTTAAAAATTAATAAATCGTCTTTGTAACAATATGTTTTATATTATTTAACAAGTTTATTTATTTAAGAGAAAATGATTTATAGTCATCTATATATTTTATAAACATTTGAAAATTTTAAGAACTTTACAATGTTTCTTAGCAAAATGTAAGATTTTTGATATCATACTTGGGATCTGTTCGTTATCATTTGAAACAATTTATTTTAAATAAATACTATTTAATACTTTCAAATGTATGTTTCTTTCACTTATAAATTTTTTAACCAATAGAAATAAATTTATAATTAAATTTTTAAATTACTTATTAGAATTGGAAAAATTAATTAATTTTATGAAACACAAATTTATGTTCGCAGTAGCTTCTATGTATTATAATTAAGAGCTCTTAATTAATGACCTTTTTTAAAGGTAGTGAATTGCAACTACTTTGTCATTGATTGATGATAACGGTTTTTTTTAATTAGTTAAAAATTACTGCGTAATTATAATAATGTTTCAAATAATGGGCATTATTTATCATTAAATGATAATGATATTCACAATTAATTAATTAATCTATTTAGCTACTGCCGTATAAAAATGTTTTAAAAATATTTCCAAATTATAATTAAATATTAAGCAACTACACATACCTTTTTTTTGGAATGTTGATTATCTATTTTTTAGTTTTAATGCTTTAGCGTTGCTGTATTCATAAAATTGCTGCTACAATTGTTGATGATAATTTTTAAATGCTTTTAAGTATTTAGTTGTTTCCATTTGAAATAACTTTAGTTCAGAATTTATGATTATTTATAACACACCACACCCATATAATCATTTTTAAATAATGTTTCTTTTATTCTCAATTTTATATAGAGATGCGGGTGAATAGAATAATAAATTCACTAACAATTTTTCCTATTTGAGCAGAGATGTCACAGAGCAAGCGGAATAAAATCTGTTGGTATCCGGCAATAGAAATGTTAAAATCAATGTTAATTTTTCTTGCTCTTGCTGCAATGCTAAAATGATGATAATGGCGATGATTTTATGTATTTCTTTAAACGAAATTTAATAATATTTGCTGCTAATTGCTGTTAGCTTACTTGCCCAATGAAAAAAAAATTATTTTTAAAACACCCAGTTTCCCTTCAATTTGAAAATAATTTAATTTGTGTTTTTTGTTAAATGTTTCATTTTAATTTTTATAATAATAAATTATATTTTGTACCAATTACGCCGGCTTTTGTTTGTTGCTTATTTTTATTGCAGTATAATTAAGGGCAATTAATCGTGAGCTGTTTTGTTTATTATTGCATTTTATGTCAATTTTTGTTATAATAAAACATCTGTTGTATATTTTCAGGTGTTGTTATTTTGATATTTGTTTTTTTAATGTTCGTCCATTAAAATTTGTGCTGATAATGATATTATTTTAAATGAGTTAATTTTAAGTTTATATGATTACTGATTATAATGGCCATACAAGTTTTCTCCTGACTTTCGAGAAATATTTTATAACACAATTTAACCACAATCGTAATTAAAAAAATAAATTTAAAAAAATCCTGATTTGCAATGACAAAGTCACCACTCATTAACACTCACACCAGCGGTTTGAGATCATTATTTTCCTATTTTTTTTATTAACATAAATTACTGGTCGCCATCATTAAAATAAATTTAAATTTATTCTATAGTTACAGTTGACCTGGTGTCGAGCGAAGATTAAAGACTAAGAATAACAGCACAGCTGCTGAAAATACACAAATAAACATTAAAAAATTTTAAAATGGTTATTTCCATCCGACGGCATAACAGTAGAACTCAAACTTAAATTAAGTCTGTAATTTTTTTTTTCATCTTATTTTCGCATGTTATTTGTAAAACTTTATGCTAATATTAAAGTCATTTAATTCGGAACAATTTTCTTAATACACAGAATAAGAAACGCACGCGTTGAAATCATAAATTCATGAGCCATAATTAACTAAACAGAAAAAATCTTAAGGAAGTTACGTTACTATTAGCAACAATTCATAAATTCGGATTATACCTTTAATGGCGATAACCGGAAAGTCTCTAGGAATGCCAAACTGCCAACCTATTTATAAATAGCAAATTAAATTCGATTAATTACACAGCACTAATCTGATTGCTCTCAGCTGTGCTTTCTGGAAATGTTGAAGTAAAAGGTTATAAGAAAATAGATAGGCGAGAAAGCGAAACAATTTACCCATGCTAAATCCGTGTAATTTTTTGGACTTGAATCAAACTGAAATCCATAAGAAATTAACTTTTTTAACAAAAATAACAGACTACAGTTTCCAAATGGGCGATTTGTTGATATGGTCTAAGCCAGTTTAAATCTCTAATGTCTCTTACTGGATATGCATTAAAAGTGCTAACTTTGCTTTGTAAGCAAAAGTTGGAGCAGATTATATTTCCTATGACATAAAAGTGCAAACTTTATTCTCGTCGGTTATAGCAAACACTATAACCGACGATAAAACAGTAAGTCGTCACTTGGCATTCTAGCTTCTAGAGACGAATGCAATAGATACCCTTATCAGACATTGCACTTTGTTGTACTCTTATTATATTATATTATATTATATTATATTATATTATATTATATTATATTATATTCTATTATATTATATTATATTATATTACATTATATTATATATTTTTTAATAACATTTATTTGGCAATATTTCTTATAATTAAACTATAAATAAACAAACAGTAGTATTTTTTTTTTCTTTCTATACACAGTCCCTTATTTGAGCTCTATAGTATATTTTACATTAAAAATATAAATTCTTTTTAAGAAAATTATATAACATACTAGCAAACCCGACGCCATGTTTGCCAACAGATGGCTTCGATTTTTGTAACAATTCGTTTGGGGATTAAAAGATAAAGAATAAATAATTTTTTTGTTTTATATTTGAAAAGGAAAATTTTAATTCATTGCACAACAGTAATGAATTCATTTCGATTACAAAAATGAAGTGGAATTTAGTTGAACATCTCTAACTAAAAAACGAAAGTGAATCCAAAATAAATACTGAATCGAAGCGATATACGTGTCCGCAAATTAATCGTTTCATTGAAGTGCTCTTTGGTAAACCACATATTTTGTTTTTTGGTCTGACGTGTACACAAATAAAGCGGATGGTTTCCTAAATCTTAAACACGCAACGTATAGCTGCCCATTGGAAAAACAATGATTTTCTAATATATATCCCGCAAACACTAAGCGATTGGCCTTGCGACTTGTTAATTGTCATCGCGAACGCAAGGTGAACCGGAAATTGCAATCGTTCACATGCGTACTTTTCGTTAATAATGGTTGCCCCATTCAAATTCGGAATAAGTCTCTTCAAAGTCGCGGTGGATTCAAATTACGCAATATCATAATAACTGAACCAACTTTGAGTTGCAAGTTATATGGTGGAAATCCTGGTAACTCCAAAGAGTTCAAAAACTCCGTTGGATAATTTACTGTATCATCGGTTTTTGATTGAATGGTGAAATTCAGTGCGTGTACATCAGTATTCTTTGGAGCAAGAATTGCTCGTTGACTTAACGAAGCATAAGTCTGATAATTCTCACTAATGTTCGGGAAAATATTTTCAATAAAAGCTAATTGATAGTCTACAAATCGGCAAAAGTCGTTGGTAAGAGTAATTAATCCAGCTGTCGCATCAACTGGGATTTTTCCATTTCCAACAACTAACAATTGTTTGGAAAATTGAGAAACACTTTGATCATTTTGCAGGTGAACTCTCACATTAGTGGTTACCGATAATGTTTTTACGTTATTCCACAAAGCTGATGCCTTCAGGCAAGCATTCAATTCATCTGCAGGCGTTGCATGGGGACAACAACAACAATATCATCAAGCCGCCAAAGATGTTGTTATTTCGCCGAAGATCCTTCAGTGTGAAGTTAAGTGCTTCAAGTAATTTCTTATGGGTCAGGAAATATTGCATGTTGGAGTATCAATTGTGTTTAAATTGAGTGCCAACTTAAGCGCAGAAGGTGCAGTACGACCGCCATCTAGAAGAGCCGCCGCAATTCCAGATGATGCTAACGCCAAAGCTATGTCACATCTTGATCAATGAAATGACAAATGTTTTCCCTGTTCCTCCAGGTGCGTCCAGGAAGAATAGACCACCAGTATTATTATCCACCGCTTGCATAAATGTTTCGTATGTTTGTTTTTGCTGTTCATTGAGCAACGGCACATTATTTCAAACGAATTGCTGCAATATATCAACATTGTATTGCAGCTCTCTATTTAATTCTTGGTTGAGTGCATCGTGCATCGATCGATTTGGCACAATTATTGCTACTTCAATCAGTAGCTTGTTTGCAATAGTCAAGCATTGATCCTCAATCAAAATCAATCCTTCATTGTATATTTCATCGGTTATTTGCATGTCGGGATTATTCGTTCGAATGCGCAAGCAATGCAACATATCTTCACATATGTCATCTTTGTATTTTTTCCATAACTGAATTGGTTGTGAAGGGAAACATGTGGTGATGATAATAGCGAACAGCGTTCGTATTTGGTACGAATTTGATGAAACAACTGAACCCGCAAGTGTTAAATCCCAATGAGAATCGTTCTCCAGCAAACCCAATAGTTGACATGCCTCTCGATATGTGTGACATTGGTGGCCATTCACAGTTTTCAAATGCGCAAATATCTTTGGTCCACGTACATTTACCAACAGCAGACGCAAAAAAAAAAAACATTCATCATTTCTAGGATGAACAGTATACATGCGACCTAGCGCACGGCGTCATCTACTTAAAATGAAACGTACTGGTGCCGTTGTAGTACATGCTATGTATCAGAGATGGCGCTGTATGTGAAAAATGAGTTTTCCTGTTTTCCTGCTTTTCTCTTGAAATTTTTCCTGTATTTTCTTTGCTATAAACCTCACGGAGCCCGAGACCTTTCCAACGAATGTAAAACCGTGGAAATCGGTTGGTGCGTTCTGAAGTTTTAGCGTATAGAAACCAGAATGGTGCCATTATAAATATATTATGTAACAAAAAAGTAGAAAAAAAAATACTTACATATTTAGTTAAGAATAAAATGATAATACTTATATGATAAAGGGGGGAATTTGTAGATAAACTTTCATGTTAACCACCAGTATATATTTACATCCATATTTGGAAGCATATTTTTATCTCTGAAATACAGGCTTGTATTCAATCTTTTATTTTCTATAGTTAATTGCTTGCAAATTATTGCTTTTTAAGTGACTCGTCTATATATAAGTTAGAATATGGGAATACCTATTTAATTTTGCATAAAACCTTGACTATCTAGCTAAAAGAAGGCCTCAAGTTGATCATATCCGTTTTGGAGTGTTTTGTCTATATATTCCCCATTCAAGTAGTGTGGAGCCATTATCAAGTTATTTCTGTGCAATTAGAACTTTTCAAAATGTGGTTTCTAATTAAAAAAATGATGAAATTGTCTACTCACACGTCTTTGCAGCGTTACATAATTTTCCGTTCGATATATATTTTTTAAAATTGCTATTTTTTGATCTAAAAAGAGACGTACATGCTCTTAAACATTTTCTTTCAAAGACTCGAATTTTTTCCATGTAAGCGTGTAACCAAATTTGGCAACCATATGTCAACATTGGTCTTATTAAAGATTGATAAAAAATAATCTTAATCCTAAGATTAATTTATTGGAAAAAAAAACGTTTTTTATAGATGAAAAAGGTATTTCTTGCCTTTGTAATTTGAACGTTGATGTGATTGTGGAAGTATAAAAATTTAGTATATTTTAGTGTATTTTAGTATACTTTAGTGTATTTTAGTATATTTTAGTGTATTTTAGTATACTTTAATGTATTTTAGTATATTTTAGTGTATTTTAGTATACTTTAGTGTATTTTAGTATATTTTAGTGTACTTTACTATATTTTAGTGTATTTTAGTGTATTCTAGTATATTTTGGTGTATTCTAGTATGTTTTAGTGTATTTTAGTATATTTTAGTGTTTTTTAGTATATTTTAGTGTATTTTAGTATACTTTAGTGTATTTTAGTATATTTTAGTGTATTTTAGTATAATTTAATGTATTCTAGTACATTTTGGTGTATTTTAGTACATTTTAGTGTATTCTAGTATATTTTAGTTAATTCTAGAATATTTTGGTGTATTTTAGTATATTTTAGTATATTTTAGTGTATTTTAGTATATTTTAGTGTATTTTAATATATTCAGTATATTTAGTGTATTTTAGATACTTAAGCATCTGTTTATTTGGAATATTATTATTAGAATAGTATTCTATTATATTATACTCTATTTTATTAAATTATATTATATTATATTCTAGCCTATTCTACCATATTCTAATATATTTTATTCTTGTTTGTTCTGGCATATTCGAGTCTATTTTGCTCTATTCTATTCTATTCTATTTTGTTCTGTTCTATTTTGCTCTGTTCTATTCTAGTATATTGGATTATATTCTACTATAACAGGATAATATTGTTTTGTATTCTTTGCTATTGTGATATTCAGTCAATTAGTTTTTCTTTTCCAAATAAAGTGTCTGCTTTATATTGAAAGTTTAAGTATTCTAAATTATCGTAGCACATTTTTTTTATTTTTATACTTTTCATTTATATATTTATATTATAATGTTTTTTTTTTGTATTTATTTATTTATTATATTTTCGTGTTTTATTTCAAAAGTTTAAAAGTTTTTCATACATTTTTAAATTTCATTTAACAAAGAAATGGGTATAAAATAAAATGAGAGTAAACAAGTCAGAATGTGTTTTAAATTTCATTATCCTGGAAGCTAAAAATAACAAGGACATAGCAAAAATGTAGATAAGTTCAAAATGGTAACAAACAGAACACCATGACCGAAAAGTGGGGCTGAAAAGTAATTTGTTTCTAGAAAAGGACTATTTTAGGGGAGAATAAAATGATTGTGCTTTTTTTTCATCTGAAATAACATTTTTTTAATATTCCTACAATTAGGATTTTTACTACATTCTAACACAGTTTGATATTTTTTTTGCTGTTCATTCAAGTTTATTATTATTTCTTCTTCTTCTCTATAGCCTTAGTTGCTTTTAACATTAAAACGACTGATTTAATGCTTTATATTCGTCGCTTCTAATAACTTTGGTGTTGTTTTTCTTTTCATAAAATAAAGGAGACAACATTCAACATTGTAAATTATAAGACAAATTTTCCTTACAAATATTTTCTTATAATATTTTAACGTTCTTTGCACTTTTACGCTGACACAAACACACACGCATTCATTTTTTATTAATACTACACCTCATACTAACTGTTAATCTTTTGCAAGAATAATATTTTTCTTGAGTCATTAAATTTTTTGAATTTATAATACAAGCTAAAGACCTTTTATGGAGCCTAAAAACGCACCACTTTTGTTATTTAAAAAAAAGGAATAATATTCTTAAAACCATTAAAAAATGTAAATCGTTTTCAAAAAGAAAAAAAAGGATGCAAGCATTAATTACTTTAATATCAGCAGCTATATTAACTGTACTAAGACTGCGAATATATTTAATGGCTTCTTGAGGCCACAACGTTAAATGTCAACGCAAAAATACTGTCTTAAGACGTAAAGGTTCCTTTTGGCTACGAATATCAGAACATCAGTACTTTTCTTAATTAATTTATTTCTATCCAGTTGTTATCTTATTAATGATCTCCTATTTCGTTTTATAAAACAATCTGTTAATGTAACGCGATTTGAGCTTCTGACATCTAAGATTTTTCAACTAGACCCCTTAATTCACTTAGTCACAACTGTCACAAACTGTTGTCACTTCCCTCTGTATTTGTTTTCCAAGGTTACACTCAATTCCTTAAATCGAGACTCCGTTGAGGTCTACTGTTTATAATTTATTTTCTTCGTTAATAATAAATATATTATTTGAAAAATCTTTTAAGTAAATCTACGTTGATTCTGCTAGATTTCTTTAAACATAAATGTTTTATGATATTTCACAGAATATTTATTATTCAAAAATTAAAATATATATTACTAAGAGAAAGAATATTCATATTCACTACTGCTCATATAGCTAATCAGTGAGGAAAGCATATCCATATTTACTACTACTCATATAGCTCATCATTATATTTTAAACAAATTTTGTACAGAAAATTTATATTTTAATACAAATTGATTAAATGAGAATTATATTCTATCAATAAAGTAAAAAGTTAACGAAACTAAAAAAAAACCGCATACAAAAACACAGTAACCATTAAGAAGCTATTTTTCATTTGCATAAAATAATTGTTTAAAATAATTTAGCACAATTAACGTAGAATAACACAATTAACAATTAACTTATTTTATTTGGCCCCACAGCTGTAAATTCTCTACCGGGATCACTTTCAGGCTCCATTTTGTCGTTGATGCTACTTTTAATCTTTATTTATAGTTACGGTGAAACCTTAAAACCATATCCACTGTTTTTCAAATGACGAAAGTAAAGATTTGTTTCATTCATTTAATTGTATACCAATTAGACCTACAGAAAGTAGAGGCGAAATTCGTGGATTTTAATTTATTCAACAATATTGTCTTCTAATACAGCCGATTTTATTATCGAACGTCAGTATGGTATTCAACTTTATTGATATTTATCGTATTAGCTGTTGAGTACACATTAAGTCTCTATTATTTTTCCCAAACTCCAATATACTAGTTCAGGTATGAAGTACGTAGATAGCTTTATAATGCCATTTGTAATTATACAAGTGTGTATATGAATGTATCCCCATACAATTATACTTTTTTATATTTTTTAATATTTATAAACAGACTCCACATAATCGTATTTCAATACATCTCTCCAAAACCAAAATGCAGCATACGAAAGTCTGCAAACATGGCAATAATAATGAAACTAGCAGTTTTGTTGCTATGCGTTTTTTTTTTGCCCAGCAATCATATCAACTAAGCCTTGGGATTGGGAATTATTTTTCTTTGCTATGGCATTCAGTTTTATTATTTGTATCCAGTTTTGTATCTTGAATTAAGTGCTGTTTTATCTTTATATTGATTTATAAATTTAAAATTGTTACAAACATTTTATGAAATATATATTTTTGTAATATATTTTTATTTTCGTTTTTACTTATAGTTTAATCCCAGAAACTAATGAAATTTAATTTAATAATAATTCTAAAAACTAAAACTTAAATTTTTAATTTATTTTTTTAATATCGCTTCAATTTTTATACTAATAATGACGACCATAGAAAATCAATAATAATTTCATCAATTTTTTAATTTTGTAGTTAAGAATATTGATATATTTCAACAGTGTTGTCAAAGTACTGCATTGTTGTATGGATTTGTTCCGCAAGTAAATGAAATATTGTTGTCATTTCTTTCCGTCTTTGCTAGTTGTTTGTTCGCTATGAGCGGTAAGCGCTTTGGATATAAAGACATCATTCTAAGTTTATATGATAACCAATACAATACAATACATACAATGCAATTTAATAACCACTTTTACAAATTAACTGACGGACACGGCATGGGAAAGCTAACTTTAGCTATCTACATGGAAACTTTCATGCAACATCTCGAATTATTATGCATAAAGACACTAATAAAAAACACAGAATAACTCATTACGATACAAACGTAGATGTGATCATATGTATCGAACAAGAAAAGATTCTAATCGTCTTTTTATTTATTTATCATTTATTGTCTACGGAAATTAACATCCTTGCAGACATTTTAGTTAAAATACAATATAAATTATCTTAAATTAACACACATACAATAATAAATATTGGCTTTACATACAATATAAAAATTTGCTTAAATTTAACATACATACAATAAAAAATTTTTTGTAAAAAAATATACATAAATGCAAACACCTAGTTGTTCAGGTAAACTAGTTAGTTATTCCTTATTGCGCTTACTGACAAATTGAAATCTACGAAATTATAATATTTATTAAAATCTGCACAAATTCTCCTTTAAGGGTCCGTGTTAGCATAATTGGCTCGAAAGAATTCCACTGCTAAAGGTATAAAATGTCGTGTAGGGCGTTGCGGTATATTTAGAGTAATCCTGTTAATAAGTGAATGAGTAGAAACGTCGCCAGTTATCACACCAAAAATGAACGAAATATTAAGTGCTGTTCTACGACTCCTTAGAGTTGGTAGCTTAATAAGAGAAAGTCTAGCTGAATAGGCAGGTAAGTCCAATGGGTTAAAGTTCAAACCACGGAGGCAAAAAAGCAGGAACTGTTTTTGAACAGATTCGAGAACATCTGAGTATTTTCTATATATAGGGTCCCAAATGATGGATCCATACTCTAGAATAGGCCTGAAAAGGGACATATAAAGGCGTTTGGTAACGTATGGATCATCAAACTCTTTAGCCCAACGCTTTACAAATCCAAGTACACCTCTAGCTTTGTTTGCTGTCAAATTGATATGTGCAATAAAATTGAGTTTGGAGTCAAGTAGCAATCCAAGATCTAGTATTTTGTCAACTTCCTCCAAATGATGGTCATCGATATAGTAGCATCCAGTTATTGGTTTCTTTCTAGCAAAGCACATATATTTACATTTCCTGAGATTTAGCTCCATACGATTTATTTTACACCAGTTGTGAAGCGAGTTAAGGTCACCTTGGAGGTGTTGCTGGTCAGTTACTTGAATATAACTAAGAAAAACTTTTACATCGTCAGCATACATCAAAATATTGGATGATTGAATGACATCAGGCAAGTCATTAATAAATAACAAAAAAAGAAGCGGCCCAAGGTAGCTTCCCTGTGGTACTCCAGATAGAACCTTTATGAATCTAGAGGAAGCGTTATTAAAACAGACAATTTGTTTCCTATTTGTTCGGTAAGAGTAAATCCATTTGACAGTTAAATCGGCAAAACCTATTAATTCCAATTTTTTCTTTAGGAGGATATGATTGATTTTATCAAATGCCTTGCCAAAATCAGTATATATAACGTCAGTTGTTGAAAAGTGTCAAAGATTTGTTATGCTAGAGCATCCCTTCCGAAATCCATGTTGATTATTGGTTATCAAACTTGATGAATGAAAGCATAAATGTTTAGTGATAAATTTTTCAAATAATTTGGGTATAGAACCTTATTTTGCAATACCACGTTAATTTGAAATATCAGGCCTGTTACCTGATTTAAAACAAGGAATAATATAAGAATCCTTCTAGATTTCAGGAAAAGTACCATATTTTATTGACATGTTAAATAAAATTTCCAAAGGGAGGGAAATACTTTCAGCACAATTTATCAAAATATTACCGGGGATGCTGTCAGGTCCACAGTTATATTAGAACTAAATCCTTTTCAATTCCTCAGAGATTGTCAAAATATCGATTAATGGTATATTAATCGTCTGAGATTTTGCAATATTAAATGGGTACTTAAAACATTCATCATAATCTGCAACTGAGTAATTTGCCGAGAAAAAATTGGGCAATAAATTGCTTATAACAGTTTCATCACTAGATTCGGTTTGTTGGAACTTTAAGGTAGAAGGGAATCCATCTGTTTTCCTTTTTTGATTAACAAATCTGTGGAATGCTTTTGGTTTGCGTTTTAAATTGACTTTCAATTTGTGTATATAAATATTATAAAATAGTTTGTTAAGCGAACAGTATGCAGCGCGGCTAATAGAATATCTTAAATAATCAGTAGAATCACCAGACTGTTTGAATTTTTTATATAGTCTGTTCTTCCTATTTTTACTGTACGATAATTGTTTATTGTTCCAAGGAGGTCTAACCTTTTGCTTAAATACAATCGATAATACTATTAAATACACAATGGAAAAAGAACAAGACAGAAATTTGCGTCATTTTGACATCACAACTATCTGTTTAATATTTGATAATGTAGAGAAATCCAACGGACGGACATCCACATCACTTCGAACCCTCCCCAACATAAAGTAGCAGCATTTAGATATATGATACATAGATACGATAATCCCACTTACTCCAGATAATTACAACAAAGAACTCGACACAATTTACACCATAGCTAGAAACAACGGCTAAAAACCAACTACTATCGTCAAACTTCTTAGACAATTTAACACTAAAAATAGAAATGAAGAGAACAAAAGAGACAACCAAAACAACACGATGACACACTATTAATTACGCAGGACCTGAAATATATAGATTTAGTTAATCTTTTTCATAAAGAAGGTTTACTCACAGGATTAAAAACCGGCAACATTCTGAAGCTGAAAAATTTAATTCCAACGGAGTATACAGACTTACTTGTGCCCGCAAACATACTTATATAGGACAAACTGGACGAACACTAAAAATACGATTCATAGAACACATATGCTCATACCAGGGTTCAGAATTTTTCATTTATGAACATTCAAAAATCAACATTCATGATATTTTTCATAAATGAGAAATTTAAAATTTTATATTTATTTTTCACGCTCATAAACGAACAACAAAAAATATTCTGCTTATGTTCATACATGAAGGCGAACAACAAAAATTATTAGTCTTATTCATATGTGATGAATGATAAATTAGCTTCTTCTCATTAATGTTCTTTTTCATAAATGTATATGTTCATTAATGAACGTCGAAATTTTATAAAATTTCTCATAAATGAACGTGAAAAAATTTTCTACCTACGATCGCAGTTTACCATAAAATGTAGTAAAAACACATGGGTACATATTAACTCAAAATACAATTTTGCAATATATTCCAAAAGAAATAAAAAAAAACATTTTTTTCCTACATACGCCGACAATTGCGCATTACCTAATATATGCGTTTATGTACGCGAATGCTTAACGCACATATTTTTACAATCTTTTCATTTATGAAAAATTATCAATATTGTAAATATTCAAAAATGAACACTTGTGTTTTTCTCATTTTTTCACTTATGAATAGAAAGAAAAAATAAATCGTCGCATTCACAATTGAGAAAACACAAAATATTTTGTAGTCTCTAACACATGTATGAGAAGCAACGACTAAAAAATGAAATGTGCATATTCACACATACATGAACAGTGAGTGAACACTTCGCTACTCTGGCTCATACAAACGAAAAAGAGAAGGCTTCAACTTTGCATTACAGCTTGACACTCACGGACACATACCCAGGGAAATAGATGAATGTGTGACATTATAACTACCATTCATAACTACCAAACAGCCAGCAAAGTCGGAGAGAAATGACAATCAAATTATTGTTTATATTTCGTTAAAACTTTAACCGGGGTAGAGTCGATTATTTTTCAAACCAAATTTAATTAATTTCCATTTATCAAATATATCCATTGGTAATTGAAGATTCAGATAAAATTCTGCAACTCTGAGCCATTTTTAAGAATTTGTACTGAGTTTAATAAATTTTATAAGCATATAGATTTTTTCTTTAAATGTTAATGCTGTTAAATGTTATCTACTTTTATACTATTGAATAACTAAGTAATACATTTTATGTATTACTATTATTACCTTTTCTAATGTCTATAGGGATCTTGCATCCATAGAGCAAGCAGCTATACGTATTACCTTCTGTTTTTGACCTTAAAGTTTTAGATTTGCACACTTTCTTGTTGATAGTTCATGCTATCTTCCTAAGCCTAAGCTTAACTGTAAGGGTTGTTAAGAAATAGAGAAAACAATTAAAAAACTTCTGAAAAATCAAATTGTTGACAATTATTGATAAAAAAAAATTATAAATCATTTTTCTAAAATATTTAATAAAACATTAAGGCATATAACGGTGTTATTTAAATATTCTATTAAATTTTTTGCTTCTTAACTTTTAGAAAGTTTAATTTTTTGTTGCTATCAGCATTTTATTCAACTGTCAAACAATGAATTATGTTTTATATTTTCAATATATTTTATTAAAAAAAAAAAACAGCCGCTGGTTGAAAAGCAAATAAGTTCTCAAAATCCTTGCAAAAAATCCTTGACGTCTCTACCCCTTTTTGGTGTTTTAAGGATATGTCTGCTTCAATATACAACAAATATTACATTTGTGTAGATTTTTACAAAAAAATAAATAGAGCAGAATTTAGCTAAAGTAACTAAACTAACAATCTTTTGGTGGCATGTGTAAACATATGTTTTATTGAATAAAAAATTTTTATTAAAATAAAAAGTTGTAAAGGGTGTTTTTGTAGCGGTATAGAAATTTGAAATGGATAAATCAAAGACGAATTCATGAAATTTACTTTCTCCGAAAGTAACATTCTAGTATTCAAATTTAAATTTGACTTTTGATATGCTTGGCTCGTAGTGAGCTTGCTTTTATCTATGTCAAAACTATATCTGCCGACTTCTAGTTTAACTTTTACATTATTTGGATACCTGATGTAATGGCTACAATATCTATCGAAAATTTAATTTCTAAAGAAAGCAAACTGGCAAAGCAGTCAATGAAAAAGTCATAGTCATATGAAACGGCTGGCTCAGACGTAGTATTATCTGCTTTGCCAGTTTGCTTTCTTTAGAAATTCTAAAGAAAGCAAACTGGCAAAGCAGTCAATGAGAAAGTCATAGTCATATGAAACGGCTGGCTCAGACGTAGTATGATCTGGAGAGCCATTTCCGATGATTTTTTTCTAATCTTTGTGGCCGTATATCAGAAATAACGTGGCGAATGTTTTCCTCCAAGTAATTAATCGTTCCGGGCTTAGCGGCACAGTAGTCTTCGCATATCCCTAGAGAAATCCCCCCGGGGGCACTTGATAGTCTTTTTGAAACCTACTATTCCACCTAGACTGGTGTCTTGCGGGGTAAAAGGAAGCCCAGGCCCGTTAAAAGCTAGTAGGAGTCACCTGGACAATCCACTATATTTCCACTGTTCTCTGGCTGATTAATTGAGGTTGGCTCTTTTGGGAGTATCGTGGTGGCTGTGTGTTTCGAGACCCTCGTGAGAGTTTGTAGGTCGGATCATTCATAATGAACACAATGAATGGGTCAGGTCCAGTGAGAATGAATGCCGTCGTCTTCTTAATTATAATAAGCTTCAATCGTTCTGGACCAGGAGTTGAATAGTATCCAACTCTTTAGCAAGGAGAGAAGGCTGCCACCTACTTCGAGCTTTTGAAATTACTACTAGGAGTGACCGGAGGATATACGTATTCGAAGGCTTTCATCTGATTATGGCTTACTGCCAGTGCAGATGTAAATCTTACCACGTCATCCCTAGAGAAAATAGCACGATATGAGAGACCAATTAACAAAATAAAAAGTTCCTTCAGTAAATCAAATATGGTGGGGAGCAGCAAGCCTTTACATCATAGTTGTTCAATTAGCAAATGAGAAACTCGGTAATCATGACTCTATAGCAGCCACCATAAACTGTAAAATTCTGATCATCATCGTTTTTAAAGAAGTAGAGATCAATGATTCCATCAATTCATAAAGCAGTTTTTCTAGATTTAATGGTGTCTCAGCACACTCTTGAAGATTATCGTCATAGCAAATACAGCGGTTTTCTGTATTGACATATCCATTCAAATAAAAGTGACCTTAATCGCTTAAAAAAATCGCTTATGAAAATTGGAATCAGCGGCAATCTTCTTTTGGGTACAATTTGCACAATTTCAAAGCATTGGCAACACAGAACTTCAAAATCACGATTTTTCTTGATTTTATTCGGCACAAACATTTTTGTTCATTTTAAAGAATAAAAAAAAATTCAATGATGATTAAAAATCACATCATTCTGCTGTACACATCAAACTGTGATCATGAATAGAATTAGCAAAAGCGTTTTATGAACAAAATCGCACAGGCAAGAGAAAAGCTTGCAGTAAATTCATTGCATCCAAACGTTCTTATTCTCATTAATTCATACAACATGTTTGAACCGACCGTCTGTGAACAAATGAATGAACAAATTCATTCACAATGATTTCTTGCTTTTTGTACTTCAATCTCATTCAAAATTGTGTGTGTTGAGTGGAAAAGTCAAGTACACGAGTTGACAAGTTTGATTCTAGCTATGATAAAAATAAGACAGTGTTCAAACTGCAAGTTGTTTGGTTGCCTTAAAATGAACAACAAAAGAAAGTGTGTGGGCAAGTTTGATCATTTGCAAATAAGAGATAAGATTTTTGTGCCTTTGCTATTGTTTTTTTTTTTTTTTTTTTTTTTTTTTTTTTTTTTTTTTTTTTTTTTTTAATTCTCTTATTTTGCAATCTATTTACAATAAAAATATTAAGCAAAATTTATAATAATTTAAAAATAACTTAATTATTAAGTTCCAATGAACTTAACAAAAGTAACAAAATAGTAAGTGTGTAAACTTAACTATATTCTGAAGGGTAAGTCCAGAACATGCAATCTTTTCAGTCTTCGTATCTCCTCACTATCATCCAGAAGTGAAACAGTTAATAAGTTAGAGTGGTTGCTTAATCTATTCAAATATTTTTCACTGATTTGCTATTGTTGAGCGGTTTTTTAATCAACAAGTGAAGTTCTCTGATTGGCAAACTAAGCTAAATGTAAATTGTAGCCAATTTAGAATTCTATACCTCTATATAAATACCCTATATAAAATCTAAACGTCTACATTGTAACAAGCATTAATATGAGCACAACTAATGCAATATATCAACTTGGCAAATACTCGTATTTAAGTATATACAATAAACTTTCATACGATACAATTATACCTTAAGACACAAACACTTACGCCAACATATTTCTACATACACGTACACAACTTATACAAATACGCGTCCTTATATTGTACTGCTATTTGCCATAATGATGGGGATTTAAAGTTGTCATGTTGCAATTTTTACTTCCTTTTTATTTCAACACTTTAATAGCGACAGATAAATTTTTGTTTTTGTATTGTATGAATACGTACAAGAGCAAAACGTATAATTGTATGTAATTAAATGACGCAAGTTTCAATAAAACTATGTGATATTCTAACGAGAAGAATATGAAAGAAAGTTAAGAAAATTGAAGAATATATTTAGACATTTTCTTTTATTTTATTGCTAACAATTTAAGGAAGTGTATTATTTTAATGACAATTTAATTGCAGTATTGGTCGCAGCTGGTTTGAAGTAGTTGTTTAGAAGATTACAAATTCTTAATAAGTTGAGAGAGGAATTATGGCCAGAAATGCTTGTCTCGAAGTGAACTTGCTTTTGTTTATGCATATACTATACCTTCCGAAATCTAGTTAAATGTACCTGATTAATGACTACAATATCTATCGAGAAGGTATCCGTTCGGGTCGAACGAAAGTTTTATTTCTTAAGTAAACAAACTGACAAAAAATCCATGAGAAAGGCATAGTCGTTTTAGTACGATGTAGTCTGGTAGACACTCTGAATATTAGCTCAACTAAGAAGAAATATTTACTAGTGTAAAAATTGCCAGAGACTTTATAAAAATCAAAGGAAATAAAATTATTGAATGCCATGATTGCACAATGTAAAGTTGAATATATCCAAAAGGATTACGGATGCAATGATTTTGGTCAAAAACAACAGCTGCCTATTATAATAGTCTGTGGAGCAAACTCTCTTCATTTGGTAAAAAAAAATTACAAATCTAGATTTAATGACTTTTCTTTAGTGAAAGACTTGATGATGTCAAAGATTTTTTGTCATCACTGAAGACGAAAGGGGTTTTAAATGAGGTCTTAAATATTAGCGCAGCTTCGTTATTCATAATTAGCTGTGAATGCCACTTGCAATTTTTATACAAATATTCTCATGTTACATGCTGGCTATGAGCCGTACAATAAGAGTCTGGGAACTGCCCCTGCAGAATTAGTGTATTTTAAAAAAAATAGTCGGCCTAGACTGACTCTACTTTAAAAACATATTCAGACCCGTGTCTGTACTCCAAACACTACAAAAACAATTTTTGTAAACAAAAAAGGGTTACGGCCCTGTTCGGGTTATTGGTGAGGCCTCTCGGGGAGCAATGTGGTGGCTGTTATGTAATAGAGCTTTTAAGAAATTTTTATTTGGGTACAGTTTTCCGTCGATCCTCGTCCAATTAGCCGGTTTCGGCTATTTGCCATCTTCAGTGTTCTCTTTGTACTCTTTTAAGAAAGTTCTGAAGAGATGTTAACAAAAAAAGTTAACATCCAATGTCCTAGTTTGTGCGCGCAACAGATCTATAGGGTGGGTAGTCTCGAACTCTGTATCAAAGAGTGGGGCACGGCTCTGCTACTGTGCTCTCGGCAATTGTTTCCAAGGCGTGTATGCACCTATGCGTTCACGCTTTTTCCTACACCCAGTGGTAAGACCATCGTCAGATTAAGGCCTCGCGACCTCGCTGATGTTAATCCTGTCACATATCTGTACATAAAATGCGTTATTTATTAGATAGTAGTATACTGGTTTGGGATTTAATTAAACTCAAAAGCATATCAATAATATTTAGAGAGTAAACTTTAAGGGGTTTTTTAGCATAAATTTTCTTATAAAACTTACAAAAACAGTTTTTTGTATTCATTTCATTAAAATGATAATTTGCAAAAAAAAAAAAACGAGTTGATCGTAAACTACACACTGATGAAAATTATTACTTTTAAAACTCGGCCCTTTTTATATCAAAAATTAGATTGAGTGCTGACATCCAAACAAGTACAAACCTCAACAGTAAATTGAGCCAGCATAAGCTCTATCTGTAAAAATCATCCATGCGAATGAGACACAAAACAAAATTAATTGTAATTTGTAAGGCATTTTAATGATCGAAAATTTTTAGTTTTATTTCAACCTGCTCAGACGAAATGAGTATAATAACTATTTTTACATTTTAAGAAAAAAAGAGTGGTTTCTCAACGGCCATGCCGGAAAGAAGGGCGTATGTTGTCATGAACAATTGAACTACAATTTTCAAGAAATCTAAAAATGAAGTTAAATGAAGTTTTTGGACTGATTGTGGCGTCATCACTCACTAAAAGATCGCACGCTTGAAGATGTTGTAGGCCGAAGAGGACACACCCACTATTAAGATGTCAATTACTAAAATTATTAAACACGTTTTTATTAAATTTTGGGGGTTGTTTTGTAAATTAAAATTTTAAATTTAAATTAAAAATTCACACTTGTTTATTAAAACGTTGAGGACTACTTTTATACAATTTTTGAAAGTGTTACAATTACAGAAACGTTTAGATTGTTTATATTAAAAAGGAATAAGAGAATTTATGATGCGTGTATGGCGGCGAACAAAAACCAAGAGGCCGGAAACCAGAAGGCACAGTTGCTATATTGTCTGGTTGCTTTTTGCGTATGCAACCAGGGGTGTTCAAAAGAGTGTGGCTTGTGGGTTGCCACAGGGCTCCCCCCTTAGAGCAATCATAGATAGCGAGCTGGGAAACGCACCTGTCTTCCTGATCTTGTTGTTTTCCTGTTGTCCATCTGACTATCGGAATCCGGTCTAAAAAAGGTAGATTCTGCCTCTGCTTCCTTTGTTGAAGGCACTGGTTGAAGTTCGTTAGCCGATTCATCGGGTGGAGCTGCGCCGTTTGCTTGATTGATGCCGTCGTGTGTTGAGATATAGGCTGCTTTTAGTCTGTCGACAGAGATGTTGACTGTTCTTTGTCGTAACTGCACTTTGAAATATTTGTCGCCTTTCTCGATCACTTCGAATGGGCCCGAATATGGTGGTTCCAATGGAGCTCGCACGTGATCGCTTCGCACAAAGACGTATTTACAGTCTTTTAGGCGAGGTTGAAGAAAAATATCGCCTGTGTGATGGCGGGACGCAGATGTCGGTTTTAATGACTGCATCTTACGGCGTAACTGCTTGACAAATTCGGTTGTGTCAGCGTTTGTTTCTGACTGCTGAAAAAATTCGCCAGGTATACGTAGGGGACTTCCGAAAACCATTTCAGCTGGACTGGCTTGTATGTCTTCTTTTAGTGTCGCCCGAAGACCAAGTAGCACTATAGGCAGCGTGAAACACCAGTCTTCTGTTGCGTGGCATTTTATTGCCGTCTTCACTGTGCGGTGCCACCTCTCTACCATACCGTTGGCCTGGGGGTGGTAAGCTGTTGTTCTTAGATGGTGAATGCCTAGGATTTGCATTAATTCTGCGAAAAGTTGGGATTCAAACTGGCGCCCTAAATCACTCGTGATGCGAATCGGAATCCCAAACGTTGAGATCCATCCGTTAATTAAGGCAAAAGCGACTGTTTCGGTTGTTATGTCTGGTATAGGGATGGCCACTGGCCATCGGGAAAAACGGTCAATGCAGGTTAGGCAGTATCGGAACCCTCTTGCTGGTGGGAGCGGGCCAATGATGTCAATGTGAATGTGGTCGAAACGTTGGTCGGTTTGTGCGAAATCGCCTATAGGGGCCTTATTGTGACGATTTATCTTGTTTCTTTGGCAGCTTGAACAAGAACGAACGAAATCTGCTACATCCCTGGACATCGATGGCCACACGAAACGCTGCGAGAGTAGTTTAAACGTTGCCTTCCTTCCAGGGTGTGATAAACTATGTACGGATTGTAGGACCTGCTGCCTTAATGCTTTCGGGACAAACGGTCTGACTAAGTTTCGATTTGTGTCACAGTAAAGTGATTGGTTGGAATCAGGGATTGAAATTTTTTTTAGAAGTAACGAATGTTTGCTGCCAACTTCTAAGAACGCCTTTAGTTCTTGGTCTCGAGTTTGCTCGTTTGCCATCATTTCAAAATCTATGCTGCTTTCAATGTTGCAAATTCTGGACAGAAAATCAGCCGTATTATTGCATCTGCCTTCGATGTGGCGTATATCGGTGGAAAATTGACTGATGTAATCCAATTGGCGAATTCTTCTGGGTGATACTTTGTCTCGTTTTTTCGTAAACGCGTAAATGAGTGGCTTATGATCAGTGAATATAGTAAATACTCTTCCCTCTAGCAGGTGTTGGAAATGTTGGATTCCCTGATAAATGGCGAGCAGCTCACGGTCGTAGGTGCTGTACGCCTGTTGCGTTGGTGTGAGTTTTTTGGAATAAAAGCCCAATGGCTGACTCTTACCCTGGACAATTTGGTGGACAACAGAGCCTACAGCCTCAGTGGATGCGTCAACGGTTAGTGTTAGCGGTGCGTCGTGCGAGAAATGGTGCAGCATCGTCGCGTTGGCTAGGGCGTTCTTGCATGCTTGAAAAGCATCTAGTGCTCGGTCGGTCCACTTGATCGGTGTAGTGTCGTTCTTTTTGTTTCCAGTTAGTAGATCTTGCAAAAATTTTTGGGTGGCCGCAGCATTAGGTATGAACGAGCGATAAAAGTTGATCATGCCCAAAAACCTCTTCAATTCGTTGGCCACTTTAGGTGTCGGGAAGTCGTTTATTGCCTGAACTCTGTCAGACTTCGGCTGGATTCCTTCGGGTGATATCGTGTGACCCAAAAAATCTACGCTGGTTTTTCTAAACGACGATTTGTCAAAATTAACCGTTAATGCGTGTTGACGGAGTCGATCGAAAACAGTGCGAAGGTGCTCTAAATGCTGCTCTTCGGTTTGTGACGCAATTAGAATGTCGTCAATGTATATGAAAACGAAATTTATATCGCGAAATATATCGTCCATGCGGCGCTGGAATGTTTGTGAAGCGTTTCGTAAACCAAATGTCATTCGTTTGAATTCGAACAATCCAAAAGGTGTTATGATTGCGGTTTTCGGGACATCGGCCGGTTCGATTGGGATCTGGTGGTAGGCTCGTTGCAGGTCGATTACTGAAAATACCATTTTATTTTGTGAGATCGATCGGGCATCTTGGATGAATGGTATGGGGTACCGGTCCGGGATAGTGATGGCATTAAGCGCCCGATAATCGCCACACGGCCTCCAGTCTCCGTTAGCTTTTTTTACCATATGCAGTGGACTGGCCCAACAACTGTTGGAGGGCTGACATATGTTGTTGTCTATCATGTATTGAAACTCCTTTTTTGCCGCCAGCAGTTTAAGGCCACTTAATTTTCGGGCACGTGCGAAAACTGGATTACCGTTGGTCACAATGTGGTGCGAGACACTGCCCAACGTCGTGTCTTGTTTACGGTCGAATGTGGTCAGATCTTTGTATTCATTTAAAAGAGTTGCCAGTTTGTTACTGTTGCAGGACAGGATCGAGAAAATATTTTCGTGAATCGCATCTCCCTTTACCACCAAAAGCCTTTTTCTGTCCACTAATAATTTTCTTTTCACGTCGACCAGTAAGTCGAACTTTCTTAAAAAATCGTTGCCAATAATTGGGCCAGTTACATCGGCAATGACGAAATTCCAGTCAAACGCTTTCTGAAGGCCTAAAGATATTTTAATGCGTCGTTCGCCGTATGTTTTTATTTTGGATCCGTTTGCTGCGTATAACTGGGTGCGATGTGGTTGATTTCCTTTGTCAGATGGTCGTGGGGGTATAACGGAAATGTCGGCTCCGGTGTCTACTAAAAACTTCATATTCGTGTTGGTGTCGAAGACGATGAGACGGGCGATACAGCTGGGTAATACGTCTGAACTACTAGTGGGCAGATCAGACGTGTAAGCTAGTTTTTTTGCTTGTGAAACTTACATGGTGCGCGGCATTTTTGAGCTTTTTTGCCATATTTTTGGTGATACCAGCAAACTTCTGAAGCTGGTGCCACCGGGCTCACCTGACTGTTGGAAGGAACTCGGCTTGATGATGATCGCGTGCGCTTAGTATTAAACAGCTTCTCAAAGTTTTTTTCGAGACGAGAAATACGGTGGTTGATTTCAGAGACTATGGCTTCGCTTGGGGCTTTTTCAACGGTGCAGACCTGTCGATAGTCGCTAACCTCCATGACCTTGTCGGCAAGTTTGGACAACTCCATGAGCTTAGCTTCTGAAGCCTGTAGTATGGCTCTTACGTTCGGCGGCAGGCGTTGAAGCCACAACGATTTTAAAAAATCTTCACTTACCTTGTCTTTCGCCAAACCGCGCAATTCGTTGAGCAATTGGCTTGGTCGTCTATCGCCTAATTGCATGTCCGAGAGAAGTTTCTGTGTCTTCTTCTGTTCGCTGTCGCTAAAACGATCGATGATGCATTTCTTTAGGTTGTCGTATTTCCCACTCGTGGGGGGCTGCAACACCGCATCCGAAATTTGAGCCAGCACATTAGACTCCACTGCGGCAACGATGGTGTTAAATTTGGAGATGTCCCGCACGATGTTCCCCATTTCGAATTGCGCCTCCACCTGTGCGAACCATATTTCTGGTCGCTCGGGCCAGAACGGTGGGACTTTGACCGACACTCGTTGTATTGAGTTTTCGCTCGCGCTGGGTGCAGTAGTTTGCGAATTGTCTGCCGCCTCTTCGTCTGCCATTTCTCCTCTTTACCAGTCAGGATGTCTTTTTTTGACGTCGGGGTCACCAATTTGGGGGTTGTTTTGTAAATTAAAATTTTAAATTTAAATTAAAAAATTCACACTTGTTTATTAAAACGTTGAGGACTACTTTTATACAATTTTTGAAAGTGTTACAATTACAGAAACGTTTAGATTGTTTATATTAAAAAGGAATAAGAGAATTTATGATGCGTGTATGGCGGCGAACAAAAACCAAGAGGCCGGAAACCAGAAGGCACAGTTGCTATATTGTCTGGTTGCTTTTTGCGTATGCAACCAGGGGTGTTCAAAAGAGTGTGGCTTGTGGGTTGCCACAAAATAATGAATAAATTTGGATTTAGGTTGAATGTGTGCAGGGAAATGAAAAATTTTAAAATTTATTTTCTTACTTTAAATTTTGAGAAAATGAAGCTTTAGATACCGTTACATTTTACTTCAAAAATATAAATTTGATATTTATATGATATTTATATGTGGATTTAATAAACTTATCAGGAGTGTAGATTTTACAAACAGAGGCCTCTATCAGATCCAATCTCTTAATATGTGACACAGATTATGTCGATCGGAACTTTTGGAGAATAGCACCCCCATTTTATCCCGAATTTCGATATCTCATCGTAGTTTACTTAATTTTCCAGATAAGAATTTATCTATGCCGAACTACCAAAATCTTTAAGTCCTGGGGCACCGGTTCGTGTTATCAACGAAATGTATCTATCAATTTCATTGGTTTACTTAGTGCTATTAAGACTTTTCCTAAGAATTGCACCAATCTTTCCATGTATCTTCACTTTAAAAGGTAAACAAAAATTGATTCACTGTTCGCATGCTTTTTCTTTGATGGTTGTTTATTTGGTATGAACAGCGAGCTCTTTCGATGTGAAGACATCATTCTCAAGCCGTGTGCTTATCTGCAATTGAGTCTTCTATTAACTAAATTTAAAAAAAGTAAATGTTAAAGGCGACTGAGAGTTTATTCCAAAAGTAGGAGGCTTTTTAAGCTCACCATAGATGATATACTAAGATTACGGATATTACAACTTACAACCGAGTTAGAAAAATTATTGAAGATAAAGTGAATGAACATAAATTTTCTCTCATAAAGTCTTTACTATGCAGAGTTGCTATACAGCTTGGCTTTTTAGCAACCTTATAGAATCAGAATTAACCTAAATGTGTTTAGAAAGCGATAAAATTAAAGCGACTTATTGGCAAAAAATATAGCCTAAACTGAAACTGTAAATTTATGTTATAAATCATCATCCTCAAATCAACATGGCGCTTTGGAATTCCATTAAATGAGATTAAGTCAAGAAATTCAAAGGCGCCAAAAAGGATTTAGAGAATCATAAAACCTAAAATCATTTAGATGCTCCTTGATTGTATGGTGCCTCTATAGGCTATTAGGTAGTGTACTAGCTTGTCAGTATGGAAGTTGTGGGTTCGATTCCCAACGAAGACCTTGGTTTTTTTCACTACAAAAATAAAAATTGACTGTCGGTGGGGCTGCTCAGCGATGAAGGCATAGTCACTGGTCGCTGTACTGTCTTTATACGGCGGTTAATTTCTGACTATCCTTCTACTTTCACCACCTGTTTCATCTCTGCTCTATCCCTTTCCTAAAGAATGTAGCACGGTACTTGACTAAATAGGCATTGTTGCCTGAAGTGCCGCTTCTTTAAAAAAATGATCCTTGGTTAAAGCAGAAATAACGAAACATGCATGTTTTAAGAAGGTTGGTGAACATCCAAACCTGCTAGCGTATAACTACCACAAAATAAAAAGGAAAATTACAGAGATCGAGAGGTAAAGAAATTGTCTAGACTTAATTAAGTGTTATTGGTAGATTTGTGATTTCAAAACTTATTAATTTAGTAATTAAAAAAAAAACGGCAATTAACATTTTAAAGATGAGTAAACATAATTCAGAACCTAAGTCTCTCTAACGAATGTAAAAAATGCAAGCAAAAATAAAGTCACTATTTGATTGTTGGTGTTTTGTTTAAGCTTTGCTGCTTGTGTTTATTGATTTTTTTTGTCCACTTCCCAGTTGGTCAAGCAAATTTTTAATTATAATAAGCAGCTTTAGCTTTTCTAAAATGTGGCTAAAGGTTATCTGACAATTTCAGTTGACCAATCAATGAAATGGCCAAAGGAAATAAATATACCACCAATAAACAGTTAAAATAAATTTGGGCAATTAGCACGCTGGAAAGTTAACTAATATAAGACATAGTACATTGTTGGTTCTAAAATTGAGTGAAGACCAACTGTGGTTATCATAGTCGGCTCTAGCAGTACATCAGTGTAAATGAATTCATGCAGCGCAAACGGAATGACAATATCATTATGGTGACTAATGGAAAACAGTATGTGTACTTCTAAGTAAAACACTTTAATAACAAATAAGAAGAACAAATTGCAATCCTTAAAGACACACAATAGAATTATAAATGCGTGAGTCTCATTAGAGATTACGATACCCCATGTAAATGTTCAAAATTTTCCTTTTAAAATACTTTTTTGTAGAATAAGTAAAAACGTATTAATTTTAAATTGTTTTCCTTTCTAGCAACTAGAGTACTTTTTGATAGAGATGTACTATGAAAATACACATTTAATTCATTTTAAAATAGAAATTAGTGGCTTTACAAACGTGAGCTGAATAAAAATTCATTTCAAGGATTCCAAAAAAAAAAAGAAAACAACAAAAAAAAAAAGAATAAGGAGGAACAGCACCAAAATAATAAAACAACAATGAATCTATAATTTACCGCATCACAACCACATTTTATTGCAAAGTTGTTGTTCTGTTGCTGCAACTAAAGTATAATGATGCTACGATAGCTGAAGAAAGAGAGCAATAGGAAATAATAAAGATACCAACTATGTACGAGAATTTGTACGTTTTATTTTTTAATTTTTTTTTTTTTTATAATTAAATTCCTGTTAGAATTATTTAACAGACAAGATACAGCATGCACATGGCCATTAAAATAATGGTTAATGTTGGCAGTAAAACTTAGTTTTTATTACTTTTGCGTATGAAAAATAACTCTTACACCTGAATCCTTTTTTAATAGAAATACGAAACTGGATATTAAAGAGAGGCACGCGTTATTGCATATTATACATACATACAGACATACATATATTTCACATCGTATACCATAAAATAAATTACTTTTATAATATGTGGCCATTAAAAAGTGAATATTGGAATGAATAAAATGTTCGCAATAAAAAGTGCTTTTATGTAAATAAAATTTATAAAGTGTTATTTTGAGAATCAAAACAACATTGCCTTAAAGCAAATCAAAACTATGCCATATAGAAATGAATGAAAACAAAAAACTGTATTAAAGAAGGAGCCATGAAGGATCTTTTCTTAAATCTTTTTCACTACACTGATTGAGTTTAGAAATAACAATGACAAAATAGAATGATGAAAAGTTTGTGGTGCTTCAGAAAACTGCTTGTTCAACATAATTTATTTTTATCTTATCTTTAAGCAGGAAGGACTAAGAAAAAAATTAAGAAAATTCTTATTCTCTGACTCATAATCTCCTATTTGTGCGTATTAAATACGGTCAATTGAAATAGCTACCAAATAAAATAATTAACTATAACAAAATTGACCTTAAAAATATGGCTTTATTTAAATATTAAATCATTTTCAAATGCATTGAAAGCGATTAGATTTTCTTCATTCTTAGATACTCTATAAATAAATAACTTGGAAACGATTTTTATTTTAAAACATTTACTCCTTTTGCTGTATTATTTTCGTTGTTTTTGGAGTTTTTGGAATTATGAAAATTTGCTTTATTTGGAAATAATTCCGTTTTAATTTCAAATTATTTCATTTCACCTTAAACCCTTTTTTAATCCACCTTAAGTCTTTTACTTACACTCTCCCGTTTATTTGACCTTCAACCGAAGGAAAAACTTGCTACTGTACGATAAGTTCAAAGCTGACCTTATGTTCTCGTATTATTTGTATTTACATCGATCTTATTGTCAGTTTGTTCAAATCCAGCTTGTTTTCATTTAATATATCTGTCAGGCGGCCTTAGGCATTATTTCCTTATTTTTGTGTTATGGAGCCTTGAGTTGGTTTGGAGTTGGAGTTAGGCAATTTTTATAAGGATTTTTCCCCCATCGCTTTTTTTTCAAATAACATGGTAGTAATAAAGAGTTTTATGTAACCAAAATGGGTTCCTGGAAATGTCAGTAATTACACTAGCAAATATTTCGTGTAGTGCTTGTTCCCATTAAATTTGGTTTTTTCACCCAAAAAAATCTATAATATACACGATAATTTAATGATTGACAGGACCAAAATAAACACAAGCTTTGCTGCCTTTTTATTAAATCATAAAATAAAAGAGCTATACTCACACACTCACACACACTGTTATTTAAATTTCTTTAAATTTTTTGACGCAAGACTTAATTTTTATCCTTTAAAGTGCAGATGACCCTGGATTGTCTTTGCATAGAAGCGATAAGGAAGAACAGTTTTGATTACACTATCAGGCATTGTGTTACACAGCAACTGCATGCTTTTTTGAGAGTAGTTAAAATCATGGGCTATGCACCTCACTAACACCCAATTAAAAATTTAAAAATTCTGTTATAGGTTTGTAATATCATGCACCAACTAAGCGTTGGAAATACTATTACGCCAAAAATGTGAAGTGAAACATAAAATTGTTTTCTTTTATAAAGGGAAGTAAGGTGCCCTAGTAGGCTAGTAGCTAGTGTACTAGCTTGTCAGCTTGTGGGTTCGATTCCCAGCGAAGACCTTGGTTTTTTTTTTCACTACAAAAATAAAAATTGACTGTCGACGCATATCCCTCGGCATTCCCATTAAATCGAATACTACTCCCGTACTGCATATTTGGGTAGAATAGAGAAGTTTTGATAATATAACATTATTCTTCTTCTTGCACAAAATAGCCCAAACTATTTCTAAATGCAAAAAAGTTGTTATTTAAAATATTTTTCCCAACAACATTATTAAAATAAACTCTTTTTAGAATATTCTAGAAATGTGAAAATATTCAAATTACTTCGGTTCTTATTTTTAACATTTTGTTCTGTAGTCCAAACTTGGTTTTGAGTATTTTTATACTTTGAAGCTTTTTTGTCTGTTATTGAGAATAAACGTTTTTTGTTCTCATTTCTCCTAACTTTCATCTAAGACCACAGGATCGCATTTAATTGCTCTTTTTCAGGAAGATATAGTAGTAGTGGATATAGATTTTTATTTCCATGCTCTACTGATTTTTAGAACAGTGTTGCAGCGCGCCTATTGTTTTAAAAATATGCTTTACAGGTTTTGAAGAGCCGTAGGAAGACTTGCTGATATATTTTGGTATGAAAAATCTTAACAGACATTGCTGTTTTAGCAGTGATATGAAAAATCAACAAAAAAATCAATGGCATGCTAAGTAGTCAACATGTTTACTAAGACATGCTGTTCCAGAAAAGAATACATTTTTTTATTCCCTTGCCATGGCTGGTGAAAAGTGGACCCTTCATATTGTCAGCTGCACAGTGTACTGTGATTTAGTGTATCAAAATGAGATGATCACAGCTGGATATTATGAAATATTATTAAAAGAAAAAACTACACAAGATCTGTTTAATAAAGTTTTTGTATGAAGCGAGACAAGATCCGGCCATATAATGCAAACCGGGCGTTTTATACCATTCGCCCTATTCTTAACACAGTGATTCTCCTCATACCACAGATTAGCCGTTTAGCGCTTTCTATCTTCAAAAGATAATGGCTAAAAGTTAGTGTAACCACTAGATCTCAGTTACTCTCCGTAATTGCGTGATATGATTTACATCTGCGCCTGGCTATGTAGCCTTAATCAGATGGCAGTCAACCACTGTGCATAAATAGGAACGTCATGCTCGTCCTAGGAAGCCGAAGACTAATTCTAGCAACAGGTCTCTCCTAGTTGCAACTTTAATGATTCCAGAGCAGGGCTGCAAATCATCACTTCTTGCTGAAGAGTTGGAGACTATCCAACTTCTGTTCAGAACACATGTCTAGCATGCTCATTGGACTAGATCATTCACCTAGGGTGTCATTAACGGTGAAATGATCCTGGCTACCATATTAAACAACAAACCTGATATGTGGCCGTTAAACCACAACCACCGCGATACTCCCATATAGGGGCCAACCTCAATAATCAGCCAGAGAACAGTTAAATGTCTAAAGAGACAAACAACGGAACTCTGGGGCTTACTGATTCCCGTGGAAATTAAGTGGAGTTCCCAGTTGACCCCTGCTGACTTTAGGGGACTGGACTCCCTTTTTTCCCCAGTTGCACAGGTCTAGATAGTCAAGTATTCTATAAATGTACCCCCGGGGGGTAAAACTCTCCGTAATAAAAAACTATTATTCTTTTATTTGGCTTTGCCTTAAAAATTCAAACCCTATTTTTTACAGGATTCCTAATTTCAAGCGTAAAGCCGGTTTATAAAAGCACTACAAAAACGCCTGTATTCAAGCGAGTTTGTTGTTGTGGTGAAAAATAAAAAAATTGTATCATTTTGTATTTTTGTTTTAGTTCTGTTCATCATTTAAATATTTGTTGCTTTTGTTGTCGCCTCTAGGAGGAACAAATGATGGCGTTGTTATTGTCTATGAGTACGTGCTACATTAGAATTTTTTATGTCAAAATAAAACAATGATAACAATTGTTCTTATTCTTGTCACAGTTCTCGATTTAATATCACATATTAAAATAAAAAAATCTGTTCTGGTTTTGTAACACAAAAATTGTTGATTTTAAAATCTATTGTGACAAGTTACTTTAAGATATATTTTACGTTTCAGCAATTTAGATTTGTGTCTCTTTTAATATATTCTATACTTTATGTTGTTAAATTGCTATTTGAAAGTTTCTTTAAGGAACATATCTTTTATTATTTAGAACACGGATAATAAAGCTTATTTTTTCAATTTAAAATATTAAAAATTATGTTTTTACTGGGTTCATATTTGCTTATGTAACCTACAGATAAATTTAAATCTATTTTGCCTTTTATTATTTTTTTTTTCATTTACATTTATTTTATTATTATTGCTGTTGTTGTTGTTTTATTATTTAATATCGAAAACACAAAAGGTGTGTTAGCCGCTTTGTTAATCGAATTATGTTACAAAATAAATTCCAAGAGAAAACTAATTTACTTTATTGTTGTTTTTCGTTGGGTGTTTGTTATAATTTCACTTGACCAACTTCTTCATTTCGTTTAACTCAACACTGTGCACTTCTTCAGCAAAAAGTAAAAAAAAAACCTTTGAACACAAAAAGTAAGAAGAATTTTTATTTAAAAGCGAATCGGTCCCAACAATTTTTACGTAATTTCCAAATTTCCCGGGATGCTGTCGCGAAGGTGGACCATTTTTAACTGGGTTCTTTTCTTATTTAACATTTTTAATATCCATTTGGTTGCCAACCAAATAGGAGCGGAAGTTGTTTAATTTATGGGAGAGAGTGTTGCCACTTGTGATGCCAGAGTGTTTGGCACCAATATTTTATTTAAGCAACAAAAGTGGTAGTGTAAAGTTAAAGACTCAATTCCTGCCCATTTTAATGCAACTGTTTTTATTCTCACTTTGGGAGGTCTGTTCAATGTTTACTAAATGCCGCTCAATAAAAGAGCATAACTGAGTTCCGCTTAAGGTTGGCTGTTCCTAAAGGATTATCGGTTATCGGTTATTTTTCCAACAACTTTGTATTGGTTGGGTACCCCTTCTACTATTTAGTATTTACTTGTCCTGCTACGACTCCTCCCCAGGGACACACAGTCTTGATGCATCTCTTCCCCATCTTGACACGTGCCTTTGAGAGTGAAAGGCGGCACCAGTCGCATGGGCTAGCAGGAGTGCAATACTGGCAGAGATATAGGAATTTTGAAGTCCAACCAGTGACTAATTACACGTACGCTAGTACCAAGGGAACCTGTTGTCCGCAGGGCTACCATCCTGTTCTGGATATTGGTAAGGCCTCTTGTGAGCCAACGTAGTGGCTGTGGTTTAATGGATTCGAAGAAAGTTTCGAAGAGGTGGTAATGAAAGAAAAGTTTAACATCTAAATAAATGTCCTAGCTTATGCTTGCAACAGGACTAGGAGTTGGATAGCCTCCAACTCTTTAGCAAGGCGTTGGGGCATGGCCCAGCTAACGTGCACTCGAGAATTGCTACCTAATGTGCACTTTGTACATAATGTGTATACGCTGATAGCAGTTTCCCTGTACCCAGTGGTAAGACCACTATCAGATAGTGGCCTCTTGACCGCTGCTCATGTAAATTCTATTACAACTATCCCACTACGTCCTCCCAGGGGCACATTGATATGTTTTGACGGAATCTCACCGTCATTACATGTGTCAACGGGGGTAAAATGGAGCCCAGTCCCTTACAAGGCTAGCAGTAGCCCACTGGACAATTCCACTATATTTCCACGGGAATCAGTAAAGCCCTAGAGCTAAGCTCTTTGTTTTTTTAGGCATTTAGCTGTTCTCTGACTGATTATTGAGGTTGGCCCTTCGGGAGTATCTTGGTGGTTGTGGTTTCGAGGCCCTCGTTTATGTTGTGTGGGTCGGAGCATTCACAATGAACACAATGAATGGTCCAGGTCCAGTGAGCATGATTGCGGTTGTGTTTTTAAATGTTATTACGCTTCAAGCGTTCTGGACCAGGAGTTGGATAGCCTCTAATTCATCAACAAAGAGTGAGTGGCTGTGGCCTACTCCGAGGTCTTGAAGTTGCAACTAGTGGTGATTGGAGGATATACGTATCTGAAAGTTTCCTAGGGCGAGGATGACGCTACATTTCATCCACAGTAGTATGATCCACCGTCAGGTTATTTCTTACACAGCTAAGTACAGACGTAAATCTTATCACGCATGTCCTACTACGTCTATATGACCCGGCAGTTCATTGCCATCATAAGGGTTATTAAGGCATAATACAGTACCTGCCTTCTGTTGTCAACAATACGCCCACATGTTGAAACCATAAAAACTTGCAAAAATGTAACTAAACACCTCATGACTACAGTGGTTTAATTAATGCGGACTGATTTCCCTTAACTTCTCTAGTGGTCTCTTATAGGTGTCAAGTGACCAGAATAGCACAAATGCAACATTATCCGCTGCTAGGTTTTATTGCACCTTCTATAAATCTATTGAAGCCTGCGAAGATCAATTGATCTTTTTGTGTCTACTGTCCGTTGGCCTCTCTTTAGACTATTAACTGTTTTATGTGTCTATTTATCTATTGGTGGATGAGTGAGTGGCTATGTTGATACTTCTGTAGATTTACTGTTCACACTGTGGGTTTATTGGTGGGGCTAATGGGAAATTGTGGAGTCTTTGGAAAGTAACCAAATAACTGTCATGCTAATCACTAGTAGTCAGTGCTACTAATTGAATTTTACTAAAAAAACGGGCCTTTAAAGTTTCCTTCAATTAAACGCATTCTGGATAATATGTATTTTATGTCAAGCACAAGTCAGTATTATTTATTCCTAAACTTAATGTAATTAATTTCCTTCGCAACAATCTGGCATTTCTACCTTTAAAAACTTCTCTCCATCTTTAAACATGCGCACACTAACTTTTGCTCCCTTCGAACATAAAATCATAATTTCGAATCTAGTGTCAAAAATACATCTACAAATTTTTTTACAGTTAAATTTTTAGTTGAACAAGAACATTGTTGCATGACATTTTTGTTAATAGGACAACGATGATTGCGAATTTGTTTTTTTTTTTTCAACAGGCTAAGAAATAATTTGTGCACATTAAGGAAAAATATATAAGAGAAGAATCCATTGACCTGCATATTTAGTAACACAGCTAACAACAATATATCTCCTATCACAATAGTTTTGCGCTTTTCTTTTTTTCGCCTTCTTTCGTTACGGAAATGAAAATAGGTTTTCTAACGACAGTTTATGATTATTATATTTTTTTCTTCTATTGCAGATTATTTAATCTATGCATACATACATACACACATACATTCATACATACATAAATTTATGAATTTTTTTTATTTATTGCCATAATTTTTAATAGTCATTTGTAAGACCAAGGAGTTGTGAAAAAATTCCTTAACAGGGTTAGTACGACAACAACAGCAACAATAGCTAAAGTATGCATTTAACAAAAAATGTAGACGAGTCGAATATAGAAAGCAAAAGGAAAAACAAAAATACTAACGAACTGTCTTTTAGTGAATGACAAACACATCTTTTAGATGACTTCCGGTCTGGGAGTTGTCAGACACAAATAACAATAAGTAAAATGACAAAAACAACTATAACAATGTCATTAACTGTAATAAGGACAAATAACATACACAGGCGTAACAACATACCAGCACGCATTATTTCTATACACAGACAGCTTATACATTTTTGTCGCATACACTCACAAAAATTCACACAGTCTTTTAAGTTATCATCACACAAAAATAGAAAATTAAATGAATATTTTTTTTATTTTTTTTATTTCAGGCAACAATGCCTACATAGTCAAGTACCGTGCTACAAGAAAGAGATAGAAAAGAGATGAGACAGGTGGTGAAATTAGAAGGATAGTTACGAAAATTAACTGTCGTATAATACAGTACAGTGATCAGTGACCATGCCGCCTTCATCACTGAGCAGCCCCACTGACAGTCAATTTTTACTTTTGCGGTGAAAAAAAAACCAAGAACTTTGTTGGGAACCGAACTCACAACCCCCAGTCTTATAAGCTAGTACACTACCTACTAGCCTACAGGGTGTTTTTTTATAGAGGCGTGGAACTTTAAGTTGGCAACAATTTTTTAACTGGCAGCCATTTTTTTTTGGTTTAGCATTTCAACATGAACCGACTGACGCCTGAAAAACGCTCCTAAAGTATCCAAATTAAGCTCAAAACAAGATTGCCGCTGATCCTGATTTTTAAGCGAATATTGTTTAGCGATTAACGTTACTTTGTTTGAATGTCCACAAACAAAACTGCCGTATTTGGAGAGATAAAAATCATCAAGTGTATGTTGAGACAAGGATTGGTTGAATAATTGGAAATAAAGATATTTATAAATATAATATAGAACTGAAACCTGATTAAAATTTTGAACCAATTCATTTATAATAAAATAGCACAAACTTTGTTACTCTAAAAAATTTAAAAGAAGTTTGTTTTCTAAAACAAAATAAAAGAAACAATCAACATTAAGATAATTAAAAATTGTATTGTATTACGAAAAATACAATTCGGCAATTATGAATCAAAATTGATATCAGGCAAATGTCCATCATGACCACACTGACAGATGTCAATTCTTTCATCAAAGTTTTTAATCACTTTTTGGCAAAATAGCGGTTCTATTTAACGAAATCACACCACGGATTTTGAGTTTTAAGGCTGAAATCTGTCCTTAACATAGATCCACAAAAAATAGTCCAGTGATTTTATCAGAAAAAACAGCCGGTTGTTCTTGAAAGAATTGAGCGAATCTACGGCCATGTAAATGATCGCTTGGCTTCAATTCCTGCACCGGTTGAACTTTCTAAGGCTTCAAAGTCAAAACCTTACGCTAAATTGGCCACGTTTTAGACAACCCCAATTATTTACAACGTTGAGGAACTGACAAATTTAGATGTTCTTTAATATTGCGCTACACGAATGCGATGTTTTCAGTTAAACGACACAGTTGGCAATGCGTTGGTTTTCTCAAATTTTGTATCGAGCCTGTCGACTTAAATTTAGCCACCAAATTCTTAATAGCGGTCTCAGAAGGACCGAAAAAATCACGAATTTTACAAAATGTAACTTTAACAGAGCCACCATTTTCATAGTGGATGTTAATTATTTTAATGCAATTTTCTTGCGAAATTGAATTCATTGTAACAATTGCCAAAAAAATAAATTTCAAACTATCATGTTGTTGGTGTTGCCACAATTGAAAAATAAACTTCTTGTTAAAAAAACCCGATATTTCAAAATGGCTTAGAAAAAAATTTAGGCATTCTTGTTTGTAAGCCTTTCTGATTGTGTGTTTGCCTTCCATCATTCCAAAAGGGAAATTGGTATCCGGCTCAAGAGGGTACTTTTTGTCAGACAAAGAATCCGGATTAAGGAAAACTATATACGTTTTTTGATTTCGATTTAGTGTGATTTCGAAAACAGCACGATTTATGTTTACGTTTTTTTTTTCTGTGTCAAAAAACGAAACGTTACCTATTGTTAGAAGAGATACAATATTGTTACGAATATGTCTTGCTTAAGTTTTAAAATAAAATAATTAAGCAATAAAGCAAACTAATGGTTACAAACTGCGTAAAAGTTTTACACACACAACTACAATGAGATATGCTGTTTACTAACTGCCTGGCATGCAAGACAAAGTAAAATACATGTATGCTGTTTATCATCTAAACGCGCAAGACAAAAACTAATTTTACAACAACAAACATACATGTTGTTTACCATCTGCGTGGTTATCTAAGAAACACCTTTTTACAAAAGCAACAACAAATGTATTGAAATAAATCCCAAGCAGAAACCTTATCAGCAAAAAACAACTATACACAAAGACATACAAGCGCCTATACATCGAATAAACAACATACAACAACAAAATGTGATACAAAGGGAGTAGAAGATTCTTAAATCTTCTAGATTCTAATTGGACAAGCATAAATAGGGAAGCATTTGAGTGGATATTCATTCAGTGTAAAAGTAAACCTCATCGAGTAAAGACGTGCATTTTAAGTTAATTGTTCTCTAGTGTCAACTTTGTGTAGTTAAAGTAAAAAAAATTGTTATAAATTTAAAAATTCTATAAACTGGTGTTATTTATTTTGCAATAAAGAACTCACAACAAAACATTTATAAAAGGTATAAACGTAACAATATGTATCAGCTATTTTTTCAAAACTCGGGCCCAAAAAAGGAGCGAATGGGAAAATGGGTTAACCCAATATAAATAAATTTTATTTGTTGATTATTATTTGTATTTAGGGTTAACCTTCATTTAAACCATAAACCTAGAGCCGAAAAAGCTGATTTGATAAAATTAAAAACTACATAAATTCTTATGTAGAAGTTGTCACCAGGATTTTTGTCTTTTTTGTTTTTCTTTTTAATTATTTAACATTTGTTTCAATAGTTGAATTCAATTAAACTTTCTTAGCCTATCCTGATACATGGCATTTAGAAAATGATTCAATAAGATTAAATTGAAAATTTCGTAAAAATTTATATTTAAAAGAAATTTCATTTCATAATGGTTGAGTTTATATCCCAGCCACCATCAATTTGACAACAATAATTCTTCTTCTTCTTGTTCTATTTATACTCTCTTCTTTAGTATAAATAGAACACTAAAGATGACAAATAACCGAAACCGATTTGTTCGCAAACCAAATTTGACGAGGGTCGACATAAAACCGTACCCAAATTAAAATAAATTAAATCCCGTCGGAAAATATACGCACATATCAACAATAATTCTCTTCATATACTTTAAGGTCTTCTTACTAGATTGATTACCTTCTACATTTCTCCAGTCGATTCCATAAAAATCTCGTGTTATCACTGAATTAACTTAAAAATAGACTTAGTAGATTGCGATTGTTTCTTTTAATTTTATAAAATGTTTGTTCTATATTCAAAATAATATCACATGCTGGGGTTAGTGCACAAAGATAAAGAGAAAATAGATGCGGATAATTAAGCTGCTAAAAATTATTACTAGATTGAGCTCTTACGTATTATTTTTATCACAAACTAATAAATAAGTTTCTGAGAAGTTGTAAATATATACGACAAATTACAAAGAGAATAAGGGTGCGGTTGGAAATCCTGTCTATAACAAAATCCTGTTTTCAAAATCCTGTTTTTCATAATACTGTTTTATAAAATACTGCATAACATAATATTGTTTTGCAAAATCCTGTTTGTAAAAATAATGCTAAAAATCGCGCCCTTTTAGCTTGATTTTTACCAAAATTTCGCCTCTCGGTCAAATAGGATTTTGCAAAACCGTACTTAAGTTTATAAATTTTTACAAAAATTTTCACTGTAATAATTAAGTAAAATTTATGTCAATTTATTATTATCTAATGTTTGCCAGGTATGACAATTAGCTGGAAAATTAGATAAAAAACTATTATAAAAACGTAAAAAATCAATAAAAAGAAAATACATACATAAGGAAATACATATCGTCTAAACATTCCTTAACAAAACCAAAAGACAATTTTAATATGTAATTAGCATATGTTAATAATAGCTGATCTTATTGTTATCATTAATTTTTTGTTAAATGTTTTTGTTAATTTTTGAAAATTATATATTTTTGTTGAAGTTATATTTAAGAAAATTAATTTTTTAAACCAACATTTTTGGTTCACAATATTTTGCAAAACAGTATTACGCAATGTAGAATTTTGCAAAACAGTGTTATTAAGTTTTTAATTTTTTTTTTTTGACTTTGCTTAACAGGATTACATACGTATACCAGAGAATATGTATGATCAGACAGTTAGATCTCTCTTTAATACGGCTTGAATTTATTACTGAAAAGACAATTTCCTTAACAGGAACACTGTAACAACCATATCTTCAAATTTAACTTATTACTCGTGTTCAAGTTCATTTATTGTGAACATTTTTATATGCAGAGACATAGTAGAGTTTGATGTGAAATGATCTTGTAGGAATTAAGTTGCTGTATAATAATTTTGCTTGATTTCTTTACATAAAAGTTTCAGTGTATTTCTATGAAATATTAATTATTTAAAAACTAAAATGTATTACATTGCAAATCATATCCATACGGACATTTTACTATTTATTATACTTATACAGTGATAGACATTCGTTTGACCGCACCATGTTTTTTTCTATTTTGAAAGAAACTAAAAGGACCCTAATTATTTTTTTTAGCAAAACGATTAAGAGATTTATTGGCTTAAAAGTGGTAAACAAAAATTAAACATATTTCATACTCGTAATACTTAATCAATAAAAAACTAAAAAATGTAGAGACATTCGTTTGAACACAGTTTCCTTTAAATCAAAAAAAAAAATTAAAATTATTTACAAAAAGTTAAAAGTTATTATGTACTAATATTTAGGAGGACCACCTTTACTTCGAATGACCGAAAACATTCTATTCGGCATTGAGTTTACAAGGGTTCGAAGAGTCTCAGTTCCAATACCCAACCATTATTTTTTGATTTTTTCTTTCAGCTCATCAACAGTCGAAAACTGCATTTTCTTTTCGTATACCTTAGCTGCAATGATTCCCTATAAGTTTTCCATTGGGTTACAATCGGGACTGCATGCCGGCCATGGAAGTAAATCAATATTATTGGTTGAAAATCATTCCTTTAATTTCTTCGATACATGTATTGCCGCGTTGTGCTGTTGGAAAATATGCTCATTGTCAAAATTTTCTTCAAGTTTTGCAATAAGGACATCTTCCAGAAGTCCCAGGTACATTTCTGAATTCATTCTGATGGTTATAAAACAAATACGAAGCTTGAAGTTATAAGAGAATGCTCCTCACACCATAATGCTTCCACCACCAAAATTTCGCTTTGATCGCACTACGTTCGATTGGATCAAATCATGCCAATAACAACTGTAGCAATTTGGACCATCCAAGTTAAATTTTGTTTCATCTGAAAAAATAACTTCTTTCCATTCATCAGTCCATGATATGTGTGCTTGGGCAAAGCTAAGACGTCTCTCCTTGTGTACTTTAGTTAGTCGTGGTTTAGACTTAATTTTTTTCCAGTTTATTCATGGGGTCGCATTCAAAACACGGGATATGGTTCGCGTAGTAACTGGAAGATCAAGTTTGTTCTTTATTTCCCGACAGGATAAGCGATTTCAAGTTGCTTCATGGCGAATCTGTCCATTTCGAATGGTCGTAATTTTGGATGATCCCTTCGTTGGAGCCTTAATGCCAGACATTTTGCCAAGTTTTCTTATTACTCTTTCAGAACGCATTATTATTCCAGCAATTTTTCGATTTAATAACCCTTTTTTCTTAAAGTTATCGATTAAATCTTTTTCGGCATCATTTAACCGCTTTCCTAAGCCCATATCTAATCGGCTTATTAAAATTTTGCAATTTGTTTTTTTAATTTTTATATTTGAATTAAATTAGTTATTAAAGTAGTATGAAAACACGTGTTTACAAGTCAAAATTCACAAGTTAAATAACATTTTCTCTTAATGCGTTTAAACGATTGTCTCATGAAAAACAGTAACAATTTTGCAAAAGAACGCGTATTTTCTATAAAATAACCGTTATACTAATAATTGTTATTGTTTTGTAAACTGCGCTTAATAATGTAAATAAAAACACAGAAAAAGATATAGCAGTTCTCACAAAAAGTTGAAAAAACCAACTTAAAAATAAAAAAGTAAGTGCGGCCAAAGGAATGTCTATCACTGTATAGTTAAGCAATAAATTATAATACAATTTTATTTAGATCTTATAATTTATTTTTTTATTTATTTATTTATTCAATCTTGTAATATGAAGCCATAGATGGCCAAATTAACAATACTACAAAGCAATTTGCCTAAGACTGTAATGCGATGTATATGCATATATTTACAATAAATAATTCATTCATTGATCAAAATATTATCATTAATAATTTTGTGTATAATTTGTTTAAAAGAAAAATAAATAAGAAAAAAATAAACAATGAAAAAAATATTTCCCCATCCGAAAATAAATGAAAAAGTACGAAAAATTTGATACAATAAGACAATGGTCCCATTTGGTAGCAAGTCGAGATATAAAAACTATTCAGAATTACAATAATGCTTCATAAGTTTCAGACGAAATGCATTATTTGAGTGAGAAAATAAATGCAATGACAAAGGTAAAAAATTCCGCGAACGATCTAATGTAATGTATTTCATCACTAATACAAAACGACAACAAAATCTAAAAATATAAACACACAGTAATCATTGAGAAGCAACAAACCACTTTTACTTCGTCTTTAATGTTTCCACCAAAGAATTGTTTTTGAGAATCCCCCATGAGTATATGAAAGATGTGCTTGATTCCTTAAAATAATATTTGTGTATCTTATGTTATTTTTAATTTTCTGACTTTTCTACACAAAATTTGGGTAGAATCCACTGATGCGCTATACAAGCAGTAGCAAAATGGTCTTATCAATATGATTTCTCCGCAATGATACATTTGTTATTTTAGCTCTATGTACATTTAATCAAAAAGCACAATAGGCGTAGTTTGACTTGAAATATGTTACCCACTAATAAAATTACTTTTCAATTCCTTGTAACATTTTAAACTATTATGTCTTCGATTTCAAAATTATTTGTCCCCTTTTTAAATTTAAAACACATGATCGCGTGTTATTAATTTATTACAAACGAGTTAAGAAGTCAAACTACTATTTTTACTTTTAAAATTAGTCTTAGATATTCTTAGTCCTAGATATTTATACCAAAGTATAATGATGATGTTGATAATATATCACATGCTGTTATTTCTTTGTATGTTCTTGAATCTTTACTATATTTACAAGTTGTCTGAATCTAACAGAATTTAGTAGTTTATGGGTTAGTAAAATAAAAAGATTTAAATAAAACCCCAACACTAATTTTTAAAATTTTTTTCAAAAAACATTTATTTATAAAAAAAATGTTACACCATCCACTCAAAAAATTTTACACGAATAAAATAAAATATTTATTAAAGAAATAAAATTAAACCTAAATTTCAAAGCTATGCCTAAGTAGCTGTGTAAGCCATAACCTGACGATGGATCATGCCACTGTGGATGAATTTTAGCGTCAACTACAACCCAGGAAGCCTGGTCGCAACTCTGAGAGCTCGGAGCAGGCTGCAACCCGGGCTGAAGAGTTGGAGACTACTCAATTCCCGGACCAGAACACATGTAAGCTTAATAAAATTTCAAAACACAACCACAAGCATTCTCACTGAACCAGGACCATTCATTGTGTTCATTGTGAATGATCCAAACCCACAACTCAAACGAGCGCCGCGAAACCACAACCACCACGATGCTCCCGAAGGGCCAATCTCAATAATCAGTCAGAGAACAGCTAAAAGGCTAAAAAGCTAAACTCTGAGGCTTAGTGATTCGCGTGGAAATAAAGTGGTGTTGTCTAGTTGGCTCCTGCTAGTCTTTTAGGGGACTGAACTCTCTTTTACACCCGTGACTCATGTAATGACGGTGAGATTCCTTTAAAACATGTCAATGTGCCCCCTGGGGGACTTCAAAGCTATTAAGATTAAAAATATTTTTTTGATCAAAATAGTTTTACTGAAAAGCAATAAAAATTTATTTGCTAAAATAACACAAGACAAGCAGAACATAGCAACCCTGCCCTAGTAACAAAGATAATTCAAGGTAGAGCAAAGGTAACATGACGACCTGAATGAAGTTTAATTCCATCACTTTTTCGTTCGGTTCCTTTAAGAACTGTTTTGTGATTACTGCTTAAGTTTTCTTCTCGATCTTCTTTAAAAATAAACTCTGGCTTGAACTCTGAGGCGTTCAATAGACATAGCTTCTTTTTTTCCAAACATAAGGTATTTTAAAATTCTGTCATTACGGCTTATCACCTTGTAGGAACCACCGGAGGGACGTAGTAAAGATTTTCTCACAGCATCATTTCTTCTAACAAAAACATGAATTCAAGTTTTCAACGTATTTGGTACAAAATGATTATTTATACAATAGTGGAAAGCATTTGCATTTTTTCATAGAGTTGTTTTATCCATACATTATTGCTAGTTGATCCACCATGAAGGTGTGGATGTATCCTATATGTCATTGCTGCAGGGGAATAGCCAATGTCTTGAATGACTGTTGTACGTAAACTCATTAAAACTAGTAGCAAATTATTAATCCAGTTTTGTTAACGTAGCATTTTTAAGCTGCTTTCAAAGAACGATGCCATGTCTCAATCAGCCCATTTGCCTGAGGATGGTAGGGTGTTGTATGGAAAAGTTTCACTCCAAGAACTTTGGAAAACTCTTGAAATAATGAGCTTTCAAAGTACCTTTCCTGGTCAGTAGTAATTAGGGCAGGAACACCGCAACGTGAAATCCATCTTAGTAGTAAAGCAAATGCAACAGATTTTGCGGTTATGTCTTCGATTGATATTGCTCCTGCCCACCTAGTAAATCTATCGATACAAGTGAGAACATACCGTTAATTTTTGTGCATTGTGGTAGAGGTCCACGCTATCAATACTCGTATTTTAGACAATGACTAGACAGGTCAAAATTACCAATTGGGCTCTTTACATGCCGCCGAACTTTTGGTGATTGACTGGTCGGGCATCTAAAATCAAGCATTCATTCGGAAATATAATCAAACTAATGGTGTAGAAAACAAACCAAGAAGTGGTCGCCCACCTAAACTGACTCCTCGTGCTAAGCGAAACATTTTGTTAGACGTGTAAGAAAATCCAAGAATAAAAGCAATAGAAATTGCAAAAACCCTGAAAAATCAGGATATTGCTTCAGTGCATCCAGAAATGGTGAGACATTTATTGAGAAGCAACGGAATCCACAATCGTTTGCCTACAAAGAAGCCATTCATCAGCAAAATAAATATGGAGAAACGAGTTGAATTTGTTAAGAAATATAATGATGAAGACAAAGATTTCTGGGCTAATGTTTTATTTAGTGATGAAAGCAAGTTTAGCTTGTTTGGCTGTGATGGCAAGCGAAAAGTATGGCTTCGAAATAATGAAGAATTATTGCCCAAAAACTTGCTTTCTACGATGAAGCACGGTGGTGGCTCTATTATGGTTTGGGGCTGCATGTCAGCGGCTTTGGTGGGTAATTAAACATTTACTGTTTAATTAATTTCCCTGATCAGTAGTATTTAGTCAGGAACATCCATCCCTGTAGTAAAGCAAAGGCAGCAGATTCTGCGGTTATGTCTTCGAGTGGTATTGCTTCTGCTCACCTAGTCAATCTATCGATACAAGTGAAAACAAACCTGTAATTTCTGCATAGTGGCAGAGGCCCAACGATATCTGTACTGAGGTATTTTAGACGTTGACTAGGAGGGTCAAAATTACCAATTGGGCTCTTTTACAGGAAATTGTATATTTAGTCCAATCAACAACATCCTTAGAAATTGAGGGCCATAAAAATCGACTTTTTACTAGTTCCAATATTTTATTTACTCTTGGATGTGAGAGACCATGTAAATATTCAAAAAGTGTTTTTCGCAAAGTATGGAGTCTAATATTTGTTGAAAATACATCACATTTGATGTGCAATTCAGCTTCAGGTAATTTTATTTGTTTTAATAATAAACCTTGCAGAGATTTTAATATCATTCGCAATTCGTCATCTACTTGTTGTTCCTTTGCAAGTAACTCATAGATGGCAGATAACATTAAGGCGCGTTAATGCATTAGCAACTACATTTGATTTGCTAGTAACGTACCGAACATCGACAGTATGTTGACCGAAAGTATTACATTGTGTTAGATACAGTTTCTATAATGTCTTTACCTTTTCCTGTAGATATGACCAGCGATATGATTTCAATGATTTCTTTCGAGTTTTCGCTTTGCTACTGTAAACGCTGTTTTACTTAATTTATTTTGCAGTCTCTCTCCCTCTCTCTCTCTCTCTCTCCATTTCCGGCTCAAGGAATTTCAAAGTTCACGTATTTTAACGAAATTTTCAGTATGTGATAATTAGAGCTTAAAAATCATAAAAATGTATTTTTTTGGATCTGCAGTCAGCACGGTACTCCATCCAAGAATTTACAACAGCCAAATTCAGAAAGTGGAGTGCTACTTTTAAAGTCCACTTTTATGATTTTAGCCATGTTCTATTGTACTCTATCATTTGGTCGCAAATATCCACTCCACCCATGTTTCTGTTGTATTGCATGACGATGTCAGGGCAACTAACTTTGACTCGAGTTCTTTGCTCTTTATTCCATCTTTCCACGGTATCAACTGGATCCTGTCCATATATTGTGGAAGCAAGTATAACAGACTTGTTGTCCCTCCACTTGTCAGACTCTCCTCTTTTTTTGATTAGCCAGTCATCCATCCGACAAAGATTTTCAGCTAATCGCTCCAATGGTGGTAAGGTGGTGAAATACCTATCAAAGAATACTGAAGAGTTCTCTGGCAAACTCCTCACTAAACGCAAAATAACACTTGGTCCTAATCCAAGTGTCCGATCGCCTAATGGTGTTTTGGTACCTTGATAGATTTCAAAATCTAAAGCAGTGCCTGAAAACTTGAGTAATATATTAAATGTAACAATAATTAATCATAGGTAGTACCAGATGACGAAGTCATTACAAAATTTTTAAGTCCAACTAGCCGAGGCTTATTGCGAACATATTTGTGAAGCCCACCAGGCAATCTTCCAAGAAATGGTATCATCTGCTCATCAATGGAAAAGATACCGAAAATTCTGTGAATGGCAAGGCAACGAGCTCTGACAGCATCAGCTATGGGTTGAACTTTCCATAAATAATTTGAATGCACTTCTTCTGATGTTGCAGCGGTATCAACAAAATGCAGACATTTGCGCAATAGACATAATCTATTTCTTGCCATCTTTTCAGACACAATTTTTTTGCCAAACTTCTGTTCCCAGTACATTCATAAATGAGGAAGTTTAACGCAGCCAAAATATAAGTGAGCACCATATAATTGTTTAATTTCGGATTCATCAGCCTTTAGTTCAGTACCAAATGTTTTAGGATGAAACATATTTGTGTACTGTGCTGCTTGCACAGTACCCGCACTCCGAAACATGAACACCTCGTTCGAGCTCGTATACACAAATACTTAAACAAACCGCACAAAATCATACGTCAGAGCAAAAAAGAGATAACAAATAAAATTGAGGGACTTATTATTATACGAAAAAACTACTCAATTTTAAATAAACGTCTCTTCAATAAACGGTAAATTTACCTACACATTTGTGTAGGTGGGGCCGGGAAAGGGGTATTGATAAAATTTAAGCAATTTTTATTGTTTCTAAATAACGTGCAGTTTATATAATATTACTGTGTTTATTACTTCAAGTAAATGTTTTGTTGTAGTGAGTTATTTTAATGTAAAATAAAAACATAACCTAACACAACACATTTAAGGTACACGATTTATTCACTTACATGCACGCAAAAATACACGATGATGACATTACCACTGCAACGCCTAAAGGATGCTTTAATGTTTTTATATCTTTACTCAAAGATGTTTCCACTTGAATTAATTTACATATTACCCAGCAGGTGGTGTTTATATATCTGCTTTAAACAGTTCTCGCATATACAAGAAAATTCTACATTGCCAACATATTTGCTGTTATTGTCATCATTCAGTGTTTGGCTGTGGTTTTCGTTTTCTGTTGTTTAAGTTAATTCGTAGAATTTCTTACAACCACGTTGTTGTTGTCTTGCATACATAGGATTTCTATGCAGTTTATGAAAGACACAATATTATTGTTATTTCGTTAACTTTTTTACTAATAACTATTTTCCTTCAAAAGTTAAACAAAACATTTTCGTAAAAACATTAACTCTTGATGGATATTATTGTTATCTTTTATATAAATAAACCAATTTTTTTCGCAAGAATAACATGCAGCAACAACAAAAAGGCGGAAAATGCATACATCCATACACGTTTTCGGTCTGATTGATTAATTAATCAAATGTATGTGTATGTGCTTTAATGGGCATTTTAAAGTTCAATGTCATTCATCTGCTTCACGAAGAAACGAGAACCATACAAATCCAGTATTTAAAAGAACAAATATTTGTTAATTAGAACGCCAATTAAAACTAAATGACAAATTTGTCCAAAAACACTTTTTCCTTCACCTTTTACACCCCTAATGATGGGTATTAAAAATAATAAAAGAATAGCTGAATTCTTTTTATATTGTGAGTGTATTTTTTGCAGTCATTTTCCACATTTTTAGGTGTTGCACGGTTTTTTTATTCTTCTTTTAACTAGTGAGCCATTCTGTTGTGTTTTACGTTAATAAGAACAGATTAAAACGATAAAAACTTTAATTATATTTGATGGGAATTTTATTAAGGTTAACTCAGTGAAAAGAAGGTTATTTTTATTCATTAAATTTGTAACCTTTCAAAAGATCAAATTAAAAATTCCTTTGTTAGTTCGTTGTGTGTCAGTAACAGTTAAACGAGTAAGGCGATTAAAAGAAAATTTTAAAATTGATGTAGAGAGCAAAATAAGTCATATCATTTTCAAAGCAGTAACCCAGGAATGAGAAAAGGTGACAACGAAATGTTTTTATATAAAAATCACGTTTACCTGTTTACTCGTACGTATCATACAATAGAACCTTCGAGGAAGAAACAGACAATTAGCACGACACTGTTCCGACATTTCCGTTCTTGACAAAGAGTCGCAGAGTCAATATGATAACGCCGTATAACGTTATAGGTCATAACACTAGAAGTGTTACGACATAGTATTTACAAATAAAAACTGTAGCCACACTGCTTAAATGATAGCTGCAAATAAGCATAATCAACGTTATCACAATATCATTATTATACATTTATATCGCTTATTTAATGAGAACAATGTTAAAGAATAACCTAGATCTGGGTTTTGAAAACTTATTAATTTTACAATAACTCCAAATATTTCAAATCCATACTAACACAAAAAGTAATTGATGATATATTAATGAATTAAATTTACTTTTATTTGGGTACGGTTTTCCGTCGACCCTCGTCAAATTTAGTTTGTTAACAAACCGGTTTCGGCTGTTTGCCATCTTCAGTGTTCTTTTCGTACTAGTTGCGTTCTATTGTCAGTTGTGTTTATATAGTTCGTGTCTCCCTTCGTGTTATTGCCTTCGTCACTTTCTGTCTTTTTTGCCTGCATCGCTCTCACCTTTTTCGTTTGTCTCTTTTTACCTAATTTGCCGCTCCCTTTTTCATTCGTCTTTTTTTTCTAACTAAATCCTTTTACGATCATGCTCGTTGTCCTTTTTTGTTCATGTGTGAACCTATTGCGTTCTTTTTCCCTCCCCTTCCCCTCTTCCCCTCTTATGTGACATAAAAATCTGTAATTGTACGTCTATGATGTTTCTTATTGCCTTGGTCCTGTGCACCTGCGTAACGTTTTTGTGTTGGTGTAATGTTTGTTTTCCTGTAAAAATGTTTCAACGGTTCAAATATTGTGTCCAAAGCAGTGTCTATCCGTTCATTCATTATTCGTCCGTCAAATGTTCTCCGTTCGTATATTCCCATGTTCTCCAATACATTTAGTCTCCTTCCTTTGTGCTGTGTATGAAGCTGTTTAACCGTTGTTTTTATATGTCCTGGTGTACACTTGTTGTTGAATATATGGTTCGCAAAGTTTGATTCTGGAGTTGATTTTGGTTCTCGTAGTTTTTTGTTAAAGTCTCTAATGTGTTCCCTAAATCTGGTCTTAATTCTTCGTCCTGTTCGCCCGATGTAGCTATAATGGCATGTACAAGTTAATTGGTACACTCCTTGTCTGTCCAGTATACCCGCCCCGGCCTTTCCATCCCGTAGTATTCTGCCTAGGTTGTTTCCCGTTCTGAATGCCGTATTGATGTCGTGTTTTCCAAAGAATTTCGCCAGTTTGTACGCTGATTTTCCTATATATGTTAATGTAGCCCATTTTTTCCTTTCATTCTCCTATTCTTTGTTCGTTCTAATTTGTTTCTTGATGTTATCTACGAGGCGCTTTTCGTATCCGTTGCTTTCCGCTATGGTGTATATTGTTTCCATTTCCTTCATATACATTTGCCGTGTTAGTGGTGTTCTCTCGAGTCTTGTTATTAACTGCCTGATTGTCGCGTCCCTGTGTTGCTGGGGATGATCTGATGAGTCGTGCATTATCGTCCTTTGCTATTGGTTTCCCGTATATCCCATATTCGACCCTGATCGAGACCATGTCCCCCCTGATCGTCAGGTCTAGATAATTAATTCTCCCATCCTCTTCCCTTCCCATTGTAAATTCCATGTTCCCGTGTCCTCCATTCAAGTAATCCAGAATTTGCTTATCGTTATATTTATGAATTAAAGGTTATATGTAACTGCCAAACAAATTGCCATAAGAAAATGCTAAAAATCTCTGAAAGCACATTGAAAAATTTTAATATTTTAGAATCAAATTGGTTTTCGCTTTATACGTTCGCCAATATATATATAATAAGTTATATGTATATTATTCATGTTGATGAAAGGGATACTTAAAAAATTCTTATTTCTAAAAAAAGCAGGAATAATTTGATATAAAACGTAATACAGCATTTTATACATCGCCACATACATTATCAGCATTATCCGCATCTATCTGATCCAGGTTTTATAGGTTGCAATCATTACCTATTCAACTTACTATATTTGAAATTAAATTGTTACATTTATTCCTTTAATAAATCGTTTCTTGGATGGAGGGGTCTTTTATTGCAAAATAATTATGCACAACACTTAAGAGTTTTAAATTAGATAATACGATTTATTTAATTTAATTTGCGTTTAAACTCACAAAAATACACGAAGGTAATATTACCACTTTATTGCTTAAAAGCTGCTTTATACTATGTTCACACGAAGAGCAAATATCGAGTTGCCCTCTCCAATTTGCGGTTCGCGACGGAATCTTGATTTAAACAACATGGTTCGCTATATAAAAATATGAGAGCGAATGTTATAGGTTCATTTTGAATCTTGTTGTGAACTTATCGTACTATCTTCTCTAATTTTAAAAACAAGTTATCGTGTGTTTATCTGCACTATTTGTCAAAATTCGCGCGAAATATTTATGTGTGTGCATGTAATAGTTAAACGTCAAAACGAAACAAGAAACAAGTCGTATAAACACCATGGTTCGCTATTGTGGTCTTCACTCACCAATGTTTGTACTTGAACTAACTTTATTGCCCAGCAGATGGTACTTATATAGCCTGTTTTGAGCGGTTCTCGCTCTATTATATTTTAACACCATCACATATTGTTGTTGTCATTATTAATCAGTGTGCTTTTTTTATTCAATATTAATTGTTTTCTGTTGTTTAAGTTATTTCGTGGAATTTCTTGCTAGCATGTTGTTGCATAGAATTTCTTAGAAACTATGTAATTTGTAAAAAGACTTAATACATCATTTCGTTTACTTTTTTAATAATTATTTTCTTTTAAAACTTAAATAAAGCTTCGTCGTAACAATATTATTTTGGTTAGGCGAAGGCCAAACATTTTCTTTAATAGTCGACACACAGATTTGCTTTTGATTTCTACTTTTTTTTTCTTTTTCTTAAAGAAAGAGAAGTACCACTTTAGGCAACAATGCCTATTTAGTCAAGTACCGTTCTACTTTCTTTTAGGAAAGGGATAGAGAAGATATGAAACAGGTGGTGAAAGTAGAAGGATAGTCGGAAAATAACTGCCGTATAAGGACAGCACAGCGACCAGTGACTATGCCTTCATCGCTGAGCAGCCCCACCGACAGTCAATTTTTATTTTTGTAGTAAAAAATATCAGGTCTTCGCTGGGAATCGAACCCACAACCCCCATACTGACAAGCTAGTACACTACCTACTAGCCTTCAGGGGCACCTATTTCTACTTTTTATTTCTACTTTCTGATTTCTACTTTTTATAATTTATAAGATAATTTTTGTATTTTGTTTAATTTTAAATATTAAACTCTAGTTTTACTCATTATTCAGAAGAACTCTGCATTGTAACAAAACTTTTTCCATCATCACCATAAGTTTATAAAGTGTGACAAATAGCGGTTTAGTTCTTTCCTTTAATAAATAAATAGCGATTCTTTTGTTCTCGACAGTAAACTTTTAAACGTGAAACATTGATAAACGAACAGATAACATATGATGATCAAAACGGGTCATTACAGTTGAGAGCTGGAATAATTAAAATTGAAAAAGGAACCATTAGGAAAGGGGCAAATGTAGCAAAAAGATTATTGACATTGCACTCCAATATTTTAACGATTTTATTTGTTTGTTTAAATTTTTTAGTTTCTGTTGCAGCATGAAATTTTTTTGCACAACATTTCTGTGGAATACTTACAGCCATTGAGAGCATGAATACAAAAAAATAATTGAATTTGATAGATGTGACTTTCATTAATGTAATTGAGTGAATGAAGATTGAATTTTTGCACATTCAGCAAAAAATTGCTATGCAATAGCAGATACATTTTTAAAAATTATTATGGCATTGCGAAGATATTTTAATGGAATTTTCGGTCAAATGAAATTTATATATAAATTATTTTTCAATTAAGGAGCATTTAATAAAAACTTTTAAATAATATAAAAAAACTATTCATAATAACAATTAAATAAAATTGTCTGAGGTATTTGTACGTTTGAGCTAAGATATATAGAAAATTTAAACTCTAAATTTTAAAAGAAAAAATAGTTATCAGTAAAAAAGGAAGCGAAATAACCTATTGTATATTTTACAAACCACTTATATATTTAAGAAATCTTCTAGCCACAAGCCAACAACAACATGCCTTTAAGAAATTACAGGAAATAAGCTTAACAACAAAAAACAACTGGCTCAGGACGTAAACAAAACAGAGTTAACAGAGTTGCATTGATAATCGCAACAACAATTCTTATTATCGCAAGAACCGCTTAAAACAGATATACAGGGTTTTTCAATCAAAAGTTTATTTTTTAAAACAAAAGGAAACAAAAAATTTAGATTAAGATGATTTAAATTTTGATTGTTTTACGAAGAGAACAATTCGGCAATTATTGTATCTGGCAAATGTTCACCACGACCACGCTGACAGATGTCAATTCATTCACCAAAGTTTTTAATCACTTTTTTGGCAAAATGGCGGTCATACTTCGCTAATCATACCACAAATTACATTTTGAGTTTTAAGAATGAAATCGATTCGATTCGCTTTGTATAGACTCTGTCCTTAACATAGCCCCACAAAAAATAATCCAGTGATGTTAAATCACATGATCTGGCCCGCATCTTAGCTGTTGATTGTCGTGAAATAATGCGATCGGGAAAATTGATTTGCAATAAATTAATCGTTTCGTTGGCTATGTGACATATGGCACTGTTCTGTTAAAAACACATGTTAATGATATCCACGTAGCCAACAATAGAACAAAATTCAGGTATTAGTCTTTTAGTTTGCGGCACAGTCGCGAAAGTCATCTAATGAGTCTTCTTACAGATTTCAGTTTATTACGAAATTTTCATTAATTTTTACGGTTTTCATGATCATCTTCATAAAAAATATGTCAGCCGAAGATTCCTACGAACCTTAGCCGCTGTTATCTCTGAATCATTCATCCAATATTTGGTTCTAATCATTCTAGCTTGGGATGCCAAACGAAATCGCAGCTTAGACAATATATAATTCCTGATATCTCGAAAATTCCCAGATTTTCAAGATTTTGCTTTCTTTGTAATCTTTCACTGTTGGGAATTGAGCGAATCAGTTGATTTAATTTATTAGAAGTCGATTTCATAATCAAAAGTGAAAACTGTTTTTATATGCGTCATGGCTAAACATTATTGTTCTTATTCAATTTATGACCAAAGTTTCTTTAAAGTCACAGTATTTTTTTTTAATACTGTAATCACAGATCATAGTAACTTTTTCAATTAAAGTTATTAAAAAACAAAATAAAAAGCCAGGAAAGCCTCCTGCAGTATGTTGATGATATTTTGTAGAACAAGAAAGCTGTAATTTTCTGTGGGAAAAGTTAGCCAAACTTAACTGGATAATTTGTGTTAATTTTTCGTATTGTTGTCCTCATTTTAAAAGTAAAGGATAATTTATATAAACAAGCAAAACAAAACAAAAAATTTAATCCTGAAATAAACGGATTCCGGATTTTATAACTTCAAAAAATTCCGGAATTTTAGTAATTGCCCTATTGCAACTCTTTTTTCAGCCGATTAGAAATTACTGATTTACTTAAACACTATTTTCTATTTTGTTCTTGCTTCATTGTATTTTGTAATTCATTTCTGTGGCTAAATAAATAATTTTCTTACGTAAAAATATAGTAATCTCGATTCATATAAGCCGACCATAATTTAATAATGAACGTATTATTCTAGAGTGATGAAATATATTACTTTAGGGACGGAAGCTTACCACTTTTATTTTGTTCTGATGGCAAAATAACATTTTTATAACAACTCATCTTTCACTAAACTTTCGGAACGTAAATACTTATTAAAAAACTCACTAACTTCTTGCTTTCTAAACATTATTGATCATTTGCGAATGTAACTTTTAACCAGAGTAGCGAAGTATTCACTCACTGTTCATACATGTATGAATATGTACAGTTCATTTTTTAGCCGCTTCTTCTCACACATGTATGAGAGACTACAAATTATTTTGTGTTTTCTCATTTGTGAATGCGACGATTTATTTTTTTTCTTTCTATCCATAAGTGAAAAAATGAGAAACACACAAGTGTTCATTTTTGAATATTTACAATTTTGATAATTTTTCATAAATGAAAAGGTCATAAAAATATGTGCGTTAAGCATTCGCGTACATAAACGCACATATTTGATAATGCGCAATTGTCGGCGTATGCAAAAATTAAATTTTTTTTATTTCTTTTAGAATATATTGCAAAATTGTATTTTGAGTTAATATGTACCCATATGTTTTTACTACATTTTACGGTAAACTGCGATCGTAGGTAGAACATTTTTTCACGTTCATTTATGAAAAATTTTATAAAATTTTAACGTTCATAAATGAACATGAACACATTAATGAAAAATAACATTAATGAGAAGTAGCTAATTTATCATTTATCACATATGAATAAGACTAACAATTCTTGTTGTTCGCATTCATGTATGAAAATAACCAGAACATTTTTTGTTGTTCGTTTATGAGTGTGAAAAATAAATATAAAATTTTAGATTTCTCATTTATGAAAAATATCATGAATGTTGATTTTTGAATGTTCATAAAAGAAAAATTCTGAACCCTGCTTTTAACTGCTCTAAAACACAATAATGTGCACAACAGTGTGGAAAGTGAGATTAGAAAAAAAATATTAGAGCACTTTAAAAATAAAGGTTTTTTTAAAAATGAATATTCAGATAAGTATTACCAGTGTTGCCAGTTTCTATTTTAGTTTTCTCGCTAAATAACTTGTTCATACTGCCAATATTTAAAATTAACATAATATCAGTTATAAAAGCATTTTTGTGTTATCAATATAAATATTCTTACAATCAATTTAATTAATTTACTTCTGTTATTTTCAGACATAAAAATTGCGTTGCTGTTGGCAATCTTGAAAAAGCTATTTTAAACAGGTCGCAGGTTATCCAGATGCTCCTGCCATTTATAATGTATATTTTTAGTATGATTTCTATCAACAAACAAAAACAGAAATACGAGAATATCCAAGAAAATGCCACTTACTAACGGGGCTTAGAGTTTTATAACAATGCTAATTTACGTGGTGTAAGAAATCAAAAGAAATCAAAGTTAGCTGATAACATGGTATTTCTTTTAGTATTAATAGATCACGGTAAATTTTTTAAATCTTTTGTGCATTCCATTTTGCTAGCGAAACATCGAAAATTCTTTTGCTTTTACCTCAACTGCTAAAACTGTTGTTTTATTATAACTTTTTAGTCGTGAACAATATATATTTTCTTAGACGGTCTTCTGTCGAAGGTTCTATTCTTGGCCCCTTACTTTTTTCTTTGTACATCAATGATCTTCCGGAGATGTTGCCATATTGTCGTAAGCAGATTAATATTGAGATTGATCAGCAAGATTGAAAATATTAATTCCAGTATTGCTTAACTAAACAATGACCTGATTAGAGTATCACCCTTAAGTTGTTTGTACAGCTCCAGAAAAGATGTATACTTCCCAATAATACTTCTCTATCGACAAATAATACCAAATTGGAATATCTTTTGTTATCAGCTAATTATTGAAATTATTTTAAATACTGAAAGATTTTGGTGGAATCACATACGTGCTTGCGACAAAAAATTTACCCAGAAAGCTAAAGAACCTGTAGTCAAAATACAGTTTTAGCTTAATTTATATTCTATGTTGTTAGCTAAAACCTACTTAATGTCCATCGTTTTATATGGATGTAAAATATATGCAAATTGTGACAAACTTTCACACACTTAAGATAGCATACAATAACATTGCTAGAAATATTTTTAAACGACTTAGATTCGATACCTTTTCATGGTATTCATTTCAACTATTTAGTACGAGTTTAAAAGAGGTACTAAAAAATAGATGCACAAAATAAATTGCTTAAAAGAATCCGCATATTTATATATAAAAAACTAACTTTTGCTAATATTAACTAGGTAAAAATTTGTTTCTTCAAAATATAAACACTGTTACGAAGATGCTTTGTTTAGTTTTAAAAGAAAATAATTATCGGTAAAAAAAAAGTACACGAAATAACCTATTGTGTCTTCTTACAAATTGCATAGTTTTCAAGAAACTAAAGACAACAACAACAACATGCCGCCAAAATTATTATTAATGAAAACTACTAACATATGAAGAAGGGCCATCAAACTCGTGTATGATTTCACACAATTCAATATCAAAATTTTGATCCTAATATATGAAAGAAGGTGCTCTCCACGGTATTTAATAAACATCAAAATATGGCAATAATTTTTTGGATCTTTTTAAAACCTCTTGAACTGCACAAAAATTAATTTAACACAGATTTATGGCATTTTTAATTTGGCAACAAAATTGAAAAATAAACATGTTTTCTGGAAGCTGATGAAGGAATAACAATAGACATCTATTCCATTCATATCAAATATATTTCGTGCTTAAATTATATTATTGGCTGTTTTGCAAATATGAGACATGTGAGTCATATGTTTGTCAGGTTGACAATACAAATATAATTTGTTCATTTGATTTATAATTGGGGTTGTGGAAATTGTGAAAATTAGATAGAATATATTTTTTCATTATAATATACTTATGCCTAAGGCGGACTGATACGTTATGTAAAAATACAGTAGTCGTTTTTATTTCACCATATTTTTCGTAAAAAATTTAAAAAATAGCCTTAAATATCGCCAATCACCATTCTATAATTTTTGTAGCCAAAAAGCATGTTTTATCTACTTTTTAGTATTATTTATTAAAAATTCTGCTCTTAACTTTTTTTTTTATCTGATATTGTTCCTTTATCAACTCACTGAAACAGGAAACACTTTTCTAACTTTCATGCAACACCACCAATTATATGTCAAACTAAATTTGTTGCCCATAGATGATTACAAATTGTATTTTTTGCTTTGCTTCCACCAACTTTTATAAAATATTTGCTTGCAAATATACACACATGCACACACACACACACACTGGAAAAAAACCTAAATAAAATGGGGTAATTGTGAAATATAATTTAAAGTAAAAAATCATTATTTCACATTATTTCAATTTGTTAATAATTTTTTGTTTTCAAAAATATAAAATTTTTTCCTGAAAAAGCTTTCCAAAGGAACGCGAAATATCGAGAAGAAAAAATATATAAAAAAGATCGTTAAAAAGAAAAAAAGATATTTATTAAAGATAAATAAAAAAAGATCGTTTAAAAAACTATGAAAAACTTTTTTTTTATTATTACATATTTATTTGCAATCTATCTTACAATAATAAGCAAATGTGTTAAGTTAGCAAAAATAACATATTTAATTGCTTTCAATTGAAAACAAAAATTTAAATAAAATATGAAAATAATATTTACATATATAGAGTTAAATTAAATAATTAATATTAAAAACATTAAAAATTTTTTTCCTTATTATACTCTCATTTTTTTACGAACGTTAGTCAATCCCTAATGTTTGAGCCTTTTAACTTCGTCAGTCTCATTTAAAAGCATAATTGCTAGTACGTTTGTATGATTACTAAGCCTTTCTAAATAATTGGAGCTGAATCTTCTAATTTCGGATTTAACAAAAGGTATTTTCAGGTCGTTGTGAAGAGCTTTGTTTGTTACATAAAAACGAGCATTCGTTATAGACCGCAAAGTTTGGGATTGGAATCTTTACAATATTTCTATATTGAAATTACTAGCATAAGTAATCCATATAGGTTTTAAAATAGTTTTGTAAAGCAGCACCTTATTCTCCAAAGAAAGTTTGGATTTACGGCCCAGAAGCCAGTACATTTGCTTAAATTTGATGTCAAGTTGTTTTCTTTTCGCGCTAATATGTGCTTTCCATGCGAGTCTTCTGTCTAAATGTAACCCCAAGTATTTGACAGTGATCACACTAGGGATTAAAGTGCCATTGAGAAACACAGCTGGACAATTTTTCCTTCTTGTTGTAAATGTGATGTGACTTGACTTTTGGGTGTTAATAGCAATGTTCCATTTTGTAAGCCAATCATAAAGACTATTTAGCTGCAGCTGTAAAATTCTAGAAGCCTCTGTGGGGTTTTCACTACAACATAAGAGTGCTGTGTCGTCTGCATAAGTAGCCACTGTTACACATTCTTTTGTCGGCATGTCATAGGTGTATATGGTATATAAAATTGGTCCAAGGACGCTTTCTTGAGGGATCCCAGCTTCAATTTGACAAATATGAGAAAAATCTTTGTTGACTCTGACGAAGAAACATCTGTTTTTCAAATATGATATAAAGAATAAATAAAATAGAGCAGAAAGCAGGTTTTTTAATTAGTATAATAATCCCTCATGCCATACTTTATCAAAAGCCTGCTGAATATCCAAAAATACAGAAGAACAGAATTTTTTTACTTTCAAAAGAATCAGATATCACCTTAATAATTTGATGACACTCTTCTGGTGTACCATGTTGACTTCGAAAACCGAATTGATGATCGGGAATAATATTGTATTTCTGCAGAAATGCGTTTAAACGTATGAGAAACAATTTTTAAAAAAATTTTGATAGGTAATGAATAGGTAATAAGCTAATAGGTCTATACGACGTCAATATATTTTCTGGTTTGCCTGGTTTTAAAACCATTATAATATTAGCACACTTCCATTGTAAAGGAAAGTGTTGAAGACGTAATATGGAATAAAATATTAAAGTTAGGAATAAGATTCCTTTAAAAGGCAAAGACTTTATTGCAGCCGCATCAATTTTGCCATATGCCGTAGATTTCTTTTTATTAAGGCCATATATCTTCATTTTGATTTCATTAGGTGTAATATGCTTAATAGGCAACTCCATTTGACAAGCTATGTTCAAGAAGTGAGCTACATCGTAGCCATAAGTACTCGTTTGATGAGGCTTAAAAATTGATTCTAGATGTTCTGCAATTGCAATAGATTTTCTTTTGTCAGTTCTGAGCCAAGCATCATTAGCATTTTTGATAGGAACATTTTTTTTTGCAGGTCTCTTGAGAAATTTAGTAGCATTGTACAGTTCATGATCTTTATTTTTGTTTTGAGGTTTTAGGTTTTTCAGATAAAAGAAAAATTTAAATTTTATTTTATTTAATGTGAACTAATCTTTTAACGGTCTTTTAAATAATTTAACGATTTTATTTTTTCGATATTTCGCTTTCCTGTGGAAAGCTTTTTTAGGAAATTATTTTTTATATTTTACAAAAACAAAAAATTATAAAAAATATATTGTAGTGTGTATACACTATTAAACACAAATTTTATATTTGTACTATTATTTTTAAGATACACTGTTAAACACAAATTTTTATACTCTTAATTTTAAAACACACTGTAAATACATTTTTATTTCTTTACATCAGCATAATTTCATTTGACCATGAAAATTAAATTGAATACAATTATGCTAAATAGACATAATATTTATAATAACATTTGTATATAATTAACATTAATAAATTAAGTACTAGACTATTAAAATTCTTCTCACAGTCAGTATATAAACGACTGCAATTGGGAAGATAAAAAATAATCTTGGTTTGTACGTTCTAGCTCCTAGTTGAGCTTTTAATGTTCTACTGCTCCCCGCTGAGCAATTAAACAGAAACCTAAAAGGACTAAAAATAAAAAATCAGAATATACCAAATAAGGATACAGCATTTTTCATTACATGGCGATACTGCCAGATCTGAGAGTGCTCAAATTATAAGAGCACCCAGACAAAATTGGCTTAAGGGAGGAACATTTTTTTGCATGCTGCCAAGCTTGAGTGTGCTACTGAGCACCCAGGCAAAATTAACTTTGGTTCCTGATGGCAGCCGAGACCCGTCAGAGGAAGAAGTGTCTGGCCAAAAGACAAATAAGGCGAGGACAATAATCAACAACAACAACAATTGCAACACAAATAGAAGAGGCCATCCAGGCCCATAAATTGGCGAAGACAGCCTGAGCATCAGCAGCAGCAGCAACAACATAATGAACATTGTCATCAACAATGCTGCAACATCATAATCATCGACAACAACACATCATAATGCAACAGGAGGCTTGCAATATCAACAACTTCTACAACAACATGATCAGCAGCAACATTTACAACATATAAGTATACTTTTAATCTTAAATTTTAATAATTAGCTTGTAAAAGGAGTGCAATTTAATTACGCACCCTTAGGGAACGGAGGCGACTTCGCCCATGTTCAACAAATTTTTTTATAATTAATTTAATATACTTTAAATTTTTTTATAAACATTTCGAAATAGAAATGAAAAAATAATTTAATTTAATAATAACAAAAAAATGAACATTTAAAAATCATTTTAAAGAATATTACACTTTTTAAAAAAAAATAATAATAAATCCTTTTATCATTTTTAAATAATGAAAATTCTTTTAAATTTATAAATAAATTTAATAATGAACATTTCAAAATAGAAACGTAATTTAATTGGAAAATTCCTTTGTAAATGGACTCTTATAATGGAAAATTTTGAAATAGAATTGGAGAAACAACTCTAAAATTTGGAAAGATTATTTAATTCGGGAGAAGATTCCCAGGATATTACAGAAGATAAAATGAATCTTAGAATTAAACAGGAAAAGGAGAACAAGAAAACATTAACACTCATAAAGTATAGGAATTGAATAGGATTTTTAGGGAAAATTTCATAGATGAATACACCCTACTCGAAAATTAATGGATTGGAATACCATTATTCAGAAACTTACATTAATACGGGAGAATTTTGATAAATCTTATAAGTGTCTAAACACTGATAGACCAACCAGAGACGACACTATAGATAAACATATACAAAATCTGTTGTATTGTTTCGAGGAAATTAGAGTTATATTAAACGTCCAATATAACCGGCGAACAGTCGCTCACAAAAGCGCGGCTGAAGCATTTTTCTTAGACCTTAGAGAAAAATTACTGAGAGTCACAACAAGAAAGAATTTAGAAATAGACATACCCACTTCTCTGCATGAGAGAATATATTACAAAAAGAAATTACTATTACTACCGGAAGAATCAACCTCAACAGTAACGTCCAATACTATACAAGCCAAAATGAACGCCACAGAACTAGCTTCAATTTCAAAATTAGTCCCTATATACGCGGGCAGAAAAGAGGAACTCTATCAGTTCGTTGCAAACCTAGAACTGATACAGGAAACCCTAGAAGAATCAAAGAAAACAAGTTTCTTCCAATTCGTTCTAAAAACAAGGTTAGACCAGAAAGTACAGAACAGAATAAGACAAAACACAATACCAACAGACCTAGGTCAATTAATCGCAGAATTGAGAAAATGCTACAAATCAAGGGAAACACCAAACAATATATTGAATAAATTAAATTATATTAAGCAGCAAGGTGACATCAGAAAGTTTGCGGATAAAATTAGTAGTCTAATATCAGAACATAACGAACTTCAAATTTCTAGTATAGGTGAAGACAGCAGGGACACAATAATAAAATCAAACAATATCATAGCATTTAATGCATTCTAAAACGGCCTAACAGACAGAGACATCATTAAAACAATTGATTCCAGTAGGGTAAAATCCTTTTCAGAGGCAGTAGAAATTGCAGAAGAAGCCGACTGCACCCAAATTCAAACAAAAGTCATGTACCAAACAACCAGACAGAGAAACAACTACTACAGAAATAACAATAGGTCTTACAAAAATTACGACAATATCAACTTACGAACTAACCAGAATCAGAGATACCCAAATAACAACAACAATTGGAATAGGAAAACTTTCTACAGGAAAAACTCTGACAAAAACACACCCCCTCGCAACGGACATAATAGGTACCAAAACAATGACCGAAATTACAACAGGAATAACCGAAATTCTAATTTTAATTCAAACACTGTAAACAGACAGAACTATACAAATAGGAATATTAATCAAACAAACTCCTCACATCCGGAGAACATCCATCATGCTTCTCCGGAATACCGCAATATATACCAAATAAGGATACAGCATTTTTCATTACAATATATTATATAAAATAATAAAAATAATTTCCTGAAGAAAAAATCGTTAAATTATTTAAAAGACCGTTAAAAGATTAGTTCATATTTAATTAAATTAAAAAAGGTCGAATAAAAATAAAAGTAATAATTTTATTTCATAAAATAAAAAAAAATAAAGAAAATTTAAATTTTAATTTATTTATTTTACATTTTAACATAGAAAAAAGGGAAAAACTTTATTAGAAGACGAGGTTTGCGAAGCTTCTTCAATTTAAGCTCTTTATACAAGCAGGTGGTATCAGCGGAAAGCTTAGGACTTCTAGATTAATAATTTATTACAATTTTGCTTCCCATCGAATTTTTTAGATGTAATATACTCGAAGTGGCCAAATTTGGGGGCATACCTAGACACCCCTCTTTAACCTAGGGGGTCGATCGCCTATAGATTCACTTCGAAAGACCTCTGCTTGCCTTCTGTGAAATTTCATTACCTTTCATTTCATTTCATTATCTTAAGTCTTTCATGAGCTACCGAATTATTAAAAAACGAAAACATTTTCAAGCCACCATGTGCTGTTGCATTCAATTATTTTTAACTATTTAATTGTTTGTTTGTTTAAATTTTTATTTTTAATTTATTAGATTTTTCCAATTTTATTTTAAAATTGTTATATATTAAGTAATGCAACACCAACCTTATGCAGCATGATGTAGTATTTAAATCAGTTTTTATGCCACAGTTTATTTCAACATATTCGGTTGTCATTGAAAACTTTGTATAGCCAAAACTAAAAGTTAATGAAACTTATGAAATACAAATTACAACACATTTCTAACTTTCCACAAGCTCGGTGTCTACTGCACTTTTCATAAATAATTTTGTTTTTTAAATACAAATTCATCAAAATAACTTTATTCTTGAGTAACTATTGAGATGCAGAACTTTTAAATTTTTTTATTTAAATCATTTTCATTGAAAAATTTTTTGTGCACCAACAGAATTTCCTTATTTTATTCACTACTGAGTTCTCTATTAAACAAGTAGTTTTATAGTTATAAAACAAAATCTTTTATATACGACTTTGCTTTTTACTTACATAAAGATATTTCTGTACACCACAATATATTTTCAAATTATTATTAATTCTTTTTTTGGCACAAACTTTTTTCTTTAATTTTAATAAAAATAATTTTCAATCTTCAGTTATGTTACATTTTTCTTGGAATATATTTCATTTAAAATAGATAATCGTTGTTGTTGTTATTGCTAATTTTTGTTGTCATTATTTTATTTCATTGAAAGGTTGTTTATGCAAATTTTAACTAGTTGGACATATTTTTAAGTTTACATTTACACACAGAGAGGTATTGGTTTTAATGTCTAAAATGTGTCAGAGCATATGTTATCCTTTTGTTTGGGTACGGTTTTCCGTCGACCCTCGTCAAATTTGGTTTGTGAACAAACCGGTTTCGGCTGTTTGCCATCTTCAGTGTTCTTTTCGTATGTTATCCTCTCTGTATATTTTAGGCATAATTCATAATATAAATCGATAGTAAAATGATTTAATTGAATTATTGTTAAATTTCTCCAAGGTTTCAAAATGCAGTATTTTATTTTTTTTTTGTTTTTGTTTTATGGGAAAAATTTAAAAGAAATATTGAATATGTGTAATTATTAATAATAATATGTTGATAGTTTGTGTATGGCACTGCAGCCTGCTAATTACTTGCATACCTGTGGTTTGCTATCAAATGGGCAGCCTACTTAAAAATTCTAGAAAAATCGAATAGTTTTCATACATTTCCAAGGCATGTGAAATAAAATTTACTAGTTTATTGCAAAAAGTTTGCGGTGACATCAAAAACAGTCTGTCATGGTTGAGGTTAGAGCTGGTTTCTTATTCGTTTTTGTACTTAATCCTATATCCTTATTAGAATGCTTCACGCAAATCAATAATCAATAATGAACAAGAGTTTACATATATTTCTTTTGATTTTCCCATGCCAGCCATTATATTTGTAAAAATATTTCCATTTCATTAATAATGGGCATTTTTTAAGACCGATAGAATTTGTGTGAAATTAACTATAGAAAAAAAGATTGGCGCTTAAACAACACGCCAGATTTCCTTTGAAATTTTTCCATTAATAGCGTAACTTAAAGATGGAAAATTACATTTAGCCTTAATGATCAATATTGTTTATATTATTCGTGGCAAATACGTAAAAGGGCTAAAGTGAGCTTTCAGCATAATCGTTAATAACTGTTAATGGCTAAAATTTTTGTGTTTTCTTTTTATTACTTAAAGTTCGAAAGGGCTTAAAGAACCACCCGTCAATAACAAGAACTCATCTTAAGAAATGTTTGTGCTAAATTTAATAATTATTGTTGAAAGTACACTTATCGATTAAGCTAGACGAAATGATATAGTCTATAAAAGTTATTATAACTTTTTAAATTTTCTAATATATATTTTACAAATATACTTTAATGTTCATACACATATTGAAACTTAAATAAAACCTTTTTTAAATTTTCTTAAAGTAAAATATTTTGTTTTTTTCTGTAATTTAAAAATATTAATATACACATGCCGCAAATACTACATACACGGAGAGAATGTCGTGCTTATGACGAACACTGTCTAAAAGAAATATACATAAAGCGTGTAAACGAAGAAGTTTTTACAAATTTAATTATCAATATGTGCACCTGTAGGCTAGAAGGTAGTGTACTAGCTTGTCACTATAAGGGTAGTGGGTTCGATTTCCAACGAAGACCTTGGTTTTTTTCACTACAAAAATTAAAATTGACTGTCAATTGGGCTGCTCAGCGATGAAGGCATAGTCACTGGTCGCTGTGCTGTCTTATACGGCAGTTAATTTCCGACTATCCTTCTAACTTTCACCACCTGTTTCATCTCTTCTCTATCCCTTTCCTAAAAAATGTAGCATGGTACTTGGCTAAATAGGCATTGTTGCCTGAAGTGCTACTTCTCTTTATAAACAAAAATAAAAATAAAATAAAAAAATATTGTGATCAAAGGTAGTAATGCCATTAAAGCAGCCGTACTATTTTAAGTTCTTTTTTTGTAAAAAATAAAAAATAATGGTACGTTTTTAGTTTTGAGACATATTAAATGCAAAATTGGAGATAAAAAGAAAAGAAAATGTTTAAAACTTTTATAAGATTTTATTAAAATACTACTCAGCAATTGCAAGCTGATATAAAAAGGAAATAATTAAATAAAGCATGTTATACGCTTCAATTAATACACATATTTATATAAAAGACTTTTCCAAAATCCGTTTATTATTATTTGCACGAAAATCGCATTAAAATGTTGAAAATCCACGATAAAAATGGTGGTTTTGTTAAAGTTACATTTTGTAAAATTCGTGATATTTGCGAACAACATAACTGAGTCGACAGACTCGATAAATAATGTGCGAACATTAATGCATGTTCGAGTGGGTCGTTCAACCGTAAACATTCGCATCAATTCCTCGGGGTTGTCTAAAATCAAATAAAATTGACTTTGAAGCCTTACAAGGTTCAACTGGTGCAGGAATTGAAGCCGAACGACTTATTTCACCTGTTAGCGTATATCAATAAGCAAAATTCCCACATTTGGGCTTTTGAAAATCCTAGAGCGATTATTGTATGCTTTGCATGCTCAACGTGTCACTGTATGATGCGCTATAGGCATGACTGGCCGGTTTTCTTTTTCGAAGATGCGGCTGAAAATGCGGTGACGGCCAATGGGTTAAGCGAAATGCTTACAACTCAATTTTGGTCTATTATTGACGACATGGAAACCACTGACATGTGATTTCAACTCCCCCCGGGAGCACATGATAGTCTTTTTGGAATCTACTATTCCATTTAGACTGGTGTCTTGCGGGGTAAAAGGGAGCCCAGGCCCCTCAAAGGCTAGTATGAGTCACCTGGACAATCCACATATTTGCACGGGAATCAGTACGCCCCAGAGTTCACTATTTGTCTCTTGAGACAATTAGCTGTTCTCTGACTAGTTATTGAGGTTGGCCCCTATATGGGAGTATCGTGGTGGTTTTGGTTTCGAGACCCTCGTGAGAGTTTGTGGGTCGGATCATTCAAAATGAACACAATGAATGGTTCAGGTTCAGTGAGTATGAATGCCGTCGTGTTCTTAATTATATTAAGCTTCATGCGTTCTGGACCAGGAGTTGGAAAGTCTCCAACTCTTTAGCAAGGAGTGAAGGCTGCGGCCTACTTCGGGCTTTCAAAATTGCTACTAGTAGTGACCGGAGGATATACGTATTCGATGACCTCCTAGGGCGTGAATGATGTTTGCAAATCATTCAAGTGGTTTGACCACCATCTGATTATGACTACCTACTCGGTGCAGATGTAAATCAAATCACATCATGTGGTTTCAACAGAACGGTGCACGCCACCAATAAAACGGTCAATTCTATGCATAGCAAATTTCCCGATCGCATAATATTACGGCAATCAGGAGCTAAGTGACCAGCCAGATTGTATGATTTAACACCAGTCGATAATTTCTTGTGGGGCTATGTTAAGGACAAAACTCGAAGTCTGTGATGTGATTAACGAAATAGGACCGCCATTTTTTCAAAAAGGGATTACAGATTTTTCTGAAAGAATCGACATCTCTTAGGGAGCTCGTGATGGATATTTGCCACATATCATCTTTCATTCGTAATAACCGATCTTTTTTCTTCGTAATACAATAAAATATTGAATCATCTTAATGTAAATTTTGTTTTGTTGTATTTTCTTTTAGAAAACAACTTCTTGTTGAAAACCTCTTTATCGGTATTTACGTATAATGTCACATAATAAACCACTATGCGGCCTTGGACTTTGGCCAGTGTAAAAAATTTCATCATTTCGAAAAAAAACATTAAAAAAATTGCCTGAAATCTAAAAAAAAAACTGGTTAGGATTCTTAAAGGTGAATTATACGTCTTTCTGCTTCCTCTTCAAAAATTAAACAGTTTTTAAGGCATTTTTAAATATCGCATTGTTAAAATTTTTCGTTTACAAGCTTGATATTTTAAGATTTTTTTGTTTTGTTAAAAATATTCAAATAACTTTTTGCCGAAAATACTTGATAAATTTAACTATATAAATTAATTTTAATTTCTTCCACCAAAAATAATATTTTTACTCCATTAGATCTGGTGAAAGTACTCGTACTCAAAAACAACACAACTACAATCGATGAGTCGAAACTTTAGCACTTAAAAGCAGATGTTAAATAATTCAATATTTTGTCTGTTTGTGTGTCATCTGCATATTTGTAAATGCATATGCATTTGAAAATGGATGCCGAAGAATTTAATTGTTTATCGTACTTACAAAAACAAAAAAAAAATAGTAGAGTTTAACTTTGCACCAAATCTTGAAAAGATATTACGGTAAAATCCTATTATCTTGCATGTGCTTGATTTGGGAATGAATATGAATTATCTAATAACACTTTTGTTTCCGTTGCAAATATTTTAAAATAAAAAATATTAATTTCACCTAATAGTGATAATAACAAACGATAGCCACTTTAAATCATTTTTTGAAATACTTTTTAAGTTTCGTTTAAATTATCCGTATATTATTATGATTTAAGTCCTTCTTAAATAAGGCCATTTACCCATAGAGGATAACAGACCCGTATAACGTTAATAATTAGTAGATGACATTTTCAAAGAATCGTGTTGCTTGATAGTGCACTACTAAGTGGGTGATATAGTTCATCTAAAACTAAATATAACCATGAGACCGATAGTAAACAAGTACCTTGAGGAAAAGTTGAAAAGAAGAACTCTCTGAATAGAGAGTTAAATAGTACGTGAAACTGTTTAGAGATAAAGCCAGATGAACCAAAATATCTTTTATAGAAAATTCATCATTATGATTTTAATATATATAAAAATATTTTATAATAATTTTTATAAAGGACATTTTAATCTTTTAATATTAAATTAAATATTTATCATAAGATCAATATGCTTAAGTTTATTCAAATTATTTTGCTGGCAATATGTATATTGATAGTGCTTAAATAAATTTTTATTTTATAATAGCATAATAATCATTGATTTCTATGTTTATTATATGCACTTATATGGTTAACAATGCGAAAGGTTTAGAAATGGCCTATTGTGTCTGTTTTCAAATGAAAAAGTTTCAATGAAATCACAATGAAACAACATTAAAATACCACACACTAAACTTAAATCAGAGAATAAGAACCAGTAACACAGAACAAAAAGACACACAACCAAACACCTACACTAAATAACAATTAAATGAGATGACATTGAAGTAGACAGCTCAAGTGAATGCTCGAGCCGCTTGAAATAGAATACCTAAGCTAAGCTTTCTGTTTTGCTCTATAACGCAGTTGACCAGCAGTTTATAAACGTTAAAGCGGTAAAATTACCATCGTATAATTTTGTGTGTCAAAGTAAACAAGTCGTCTAAATAAGTCATGTAATTTTATTTAAAACTGTAAAGTGTTGTGTGCAATTATTTTGCAATAAAAGCACTCAATTCATAACATATGCTTCTGTCTCTCTATGCTGAAAGCAACAGATTGCTTAGTTTTTATGTATCCCAGCATATAAAATTTAAAAAATAAGAAGTTTGTGTTAAACTTTATAAACACTCAGGTACTGAAGAATGTAGCGATCCAGAAAATATGGCCATAAATTTCTTTAAAGTTAAAGCATGATACTGTGTTCATGATTTCGTGCAAAATGCTTTCAAAAGAATACCAGATAATACTTATTGCTAAATAAATAAGAAATAAAGTTGTTGTGGTAGTAACGCTTTTCATTTTCTTAAAAGTTACAAAATATTGCAGACAAAATATTTCAGACATCATTTGTTCAAAGGAAAAAAATTAAATCATTAATGTTTAATAAGCAGAGATGGAAACCGAACCTCAAAACATCCATCGAAACTTGAATCTTAACGGAAAATTTAAATTATCAACAGTATTATTTTACTTTTTCATTGAAATTAAAATTTGTTGATAAAATTTTAATTTTTAATGAAATTTTTGTGAATGTGAATTATATTGAATTTGCGATTGCTAAGTGAAATTTCAATAAAATTAAAAAAAAAGAATAATAGAGGCGTTCACCTTCTTTGCAACATGTGTAAATCGTTAATGGGCCGATTTAAATGACTTTCAATAGCAAAACTTTCAAAGCTTTTCCTGACAAATTCGTAGTCTTAAATTTTGTTCAGCCTTCCTAGTGCCTTTATTTATTTATTTTATTTTGAGTTTATGGCTTCAAGATCCTTACAGATATTAAAAGAGTAAATAATTTTAGTACATACAACTTATATTTAGTTATTTAAATATCAAATCAAATAACATATAACATTTAAGGAAATACAATAAATATGCTTATAAAATTTATTTAATTCAGTACAGCTCTGAATACTTTAATTACCAACAAATAGTGATAGTGCAATATAGAACATTAATAGAAATATTACTAACCAAAAACCTGAACAGAGATATTCTTTTATTTCCCCCCGGGGGCACATGATAGTCTTTATGGATCTTACAACAGTCATCCAGACTTCTATCTTGCGGGGTAAAAGATGCCCAGTCCCCTTCAAGTCTAGTAGGAGAAAATTGGACAATCCACTATATTTCCACGGGAATCAGTGAGCCCACAGAGTTCCGCTATTTGTCTCTTTAGGCATTTAGCTGTTCTCTGGCTGATTATTGAGGTGGGCCCTTCGGGAGTACCGTGGTGGCTGTGTGTTTCGAGGCCCTCGTTTGAGTTTGTGTGTCGGATCATTCACAATGAACACAATGAATGGTCCAAGTCCAGTGAGTGCCGTCGTGTTCTTAATTATATTAAGCTTCATGCGTTCTGGACCAGGAGTTGGATAGTCTCCAACTCTTTAGCAAGGAGTGAAGGCTGCAGCCTACTTCGGGCTTTCGAAATTGCAGCTAGGAGTGACCGGAGGATATACGTATCTGAAGGCCTTCTAGGACGAGGATGGCGCTACACACCATCCATAGTGGTAATGGCCACCATCTGATTAAGGTCCACGGCCAGGTGCAGATGTAAACCTTATCACGTCATATCCTTTTATTAAATTTTAAACAAAGCCGACATTTAGCATTATTCCTCAGTCTTTAAAGTTAGCAGCGTTATTAGAGTAAGTCTGCTAGTGTAGGATGGTATAATTGGTTTCATTTGGAAGCCTCGAAATCATGTTACCAAGAACTATTTTTACAACGATTCAATGTTATTACTAGAAACTTTATTAATTTGAGCCCAATTTGTTTAATCGTACTCTAGAAGAGATGTGAAAAGAGAAGTGTAAAGATGTTTTGTGATATTTGAGCCACTAAACTCCTTCAGTGAGCGTTTGATAAATGAAATATCTGTATAAAATTTACTTTATCTTACAGTAAAATACCAAGATCTAAAACTACTTTCAGTTTGTCAAGCTCGTGACTATTCAAAAATACAAAATATTAAACGTTTGTATAGCACCTTCGGAAGAAGCACATGTATTTGTACTTTTTAAGGTACAACCCCATAAGGTTAATGGAACAAAATGCATCTAAGTTCTCTTACAGGAGAATATGATCAGCGTGACGATTGTAAATGGGTTTTCAACAAGAAGTGTGGTTTCTAAAACAAAATAATACAAAAAGTTTGGCATTTATGAATAAAAAATAACAATTGGCAAATGTCCAGCACGACCACGCTGTCAGATATCGACTCTTTTATTAAAGTTTTTAATCACTCTTTGACAAAACGGCGGTCCTATTCTGTTAATCACATTATGGAATTTGAAGGTTGAAATCAATTCGTATAGAAAGTAATCCATTGATGTTAAATCATACGATCTGGCTGGCCACTTAACTGCTGGTTGTCGTGAAATTTGGTTTGCAGTAAATTGATCATTTCACATGTCAATTATATCCACGTCTTCAATAATATTATGAGTTATTAGCATCTCGCCATAGCCTGATCCATTGACCGTTACTGCATTTCCAACTTCATCTTCGAAAAAAACGGCCCAATCACGCCTTCAGACTAAATAGCGCACCATGCAGTGACACATTGAGCATGCAAAAGCTTCCCAATAATCGTTGTAGAACTTTCAGTAGCCCAAATGCGGCAATTTTTGTTGTTGACATGCCCCGACAAGTGACAATGGCCTTCCTCTGAAAAAATAATTTTTTAATTAAAACCAGCCGGTTGTTCCTGAATGAACTGAGCGAATCTATGGCGATGCTAATGGTCGTTCGGCTTTAATTCCTGCACGAGTTGGAGCTTGTAAAGCTTTAAAAGCAAATCTTTGTGGAAAATTCGCCATGTGGTGGTTTTGCTTAACCCTAATAGTTGAGAACGTGAAGGAAATGACTTTGGCTCACGGCTGCGATGTTTTCAGTTGAACGACGCGCTCGAGCACGCGTTAGTGTTTACATGTTTTGTATGGAGCCTATCAACTCAAAGTTTAACGACCAAATTCTTCAATAGCGGTCTTGAAGCACGATTATGTTGTTCGAAAATATCACGAATTTTACGAAATGTAACTTTAACAGAGCCTTCATTTTCATAGTGGATTTTAATTATTTTAATGGAATTTTCGTGGGAAATTGAATTCATTGTAACAGTTGCCAATGCATCTACTACAAATACGCCACAAAAATTATCATGTTTTTGGTGTTGCCACAATTGAAAAACAAACTTTTTGTTGAAAACCCGTAGATTTTTTCGTCATCTGCAAATTTATTTCATCTCTTTTATTTTTGGGGAAATTTATAATAACACTGAATACTTAAGTAACAAACAAATTAACAAATGTTTATCAGCTAACTCAACTGAATGAAATAGAAAACTAAATTTAAGAAAAAATTCAAACAAATAATTTTCAGCAAAATCAACAACAAAAAAAAATTGTTTTAAATCACAAAATATTCCAAACAACTAATTTATGAAATGAAAATATATTATATTTAATAAAAAATTTCCAAACTATTTAAATAAAATTAATAAAATAAAATTAATGAATATAATTAAAATAACTTTAAAAAATGTGGATGCTTTCGATTAATTTAAAAATATTTTTCTATTATTTCATTTATTACATGAACCATTTCTATTGCTATGTAAGAAGATGATAAAAAACTTTTTATCATGACCCCGGTTAATGTTTAATATGCATGTTATTTTATTATTTACAGCGATTGCTGTATGAAAGTCAAATGTTTTAACAGTTGTTGACACACCATATCGATGTATCCGTAATTCAATATTTTAATATATAGTTCAGCTTTACAGCTGCAATTTATGCAGAGTGAAGGGTGTTGTTATAAATATACATAAAAATACAAAAATATAAATAAAATAAACAAGGATACGTGGCATATTTAAAATTTTAAACGCCATTTACACTATTTGAAATTTAAAATTTTAACCATTTTCTTTATTTTTATTAAATAAAATGGGGGACTTATAAAAATCGCATATATTTTAAAATAATTGTATGAAAGTGTAATAATAAGTTTATGGGAGTTCAGAGCTAAAGTATACGTTCAAAAATTTTGTTTTTTTATTTCACTCCAGCAATTAAAATTTTATCACGTTCTTACGAAAATAAAATTAATTACGTCGAATAAAAATTATTGTAGCAAAAGCTATATTTTTCGCTCAACATTTTTTTATTTTTTATCATGACCCTAACAATTAATATTGAGAATGAAAGTATTGACTATACAAATTTAAACTTTATCAGCGCAAGTATCGCTTGGGTAAATTTGAGGTTAGGAAGTAAATTGTATGTCAAATGTTTAAATACCAAGAAAAAAGCTGTCATTCTTTGCATTTATTTAACAAAAAGTTGGGAAATTTTAAACATGGATAGTTGTGCTCTTTTGTGAAGATATTTAATTGTAAAAATTTACTCCTAATTTGGTGAAAATTTCGCTATATTATTTCCTAAAACGTTGATCCATTGTGCAGCAAAATGTTGAGAATGAGCTTTGAACATCAACTCGTCAATGATGTGATAAGATTTACATCTGTACCGGCAGTGAGTCATAATCAGATGATGGTCGAACCACTTTGGATGGTATGTAGCGCTATCCTCGCCCCAGAAGCCTTCAGATACGTATATCCTCCAGTCACAATTTCGAAAGCCCGGAGTAGGCCGCAGCCTTTTCCCCTTGCTAAAGAGTTGGAAACTATCCAACTCCTGGTCCAGAACGCATGAAGCTTAATATAAATAAGAACACAACGGCATTCATACTCACTGGATCTGGACCATTCACTGTGTTCATTGTAAATGATCCGACCCACATACTAAAACGAGGGTCTCGAAACACACAGCCACCACGATACTTCCAAAAGGGCCTACCTCAATAATCAGCCAGAGAACAGCTAAATGCCTAAAGAGACAAATAGCTGAACTCTGTGGGCCACTGATTCCCGTGGAAATATAGTGGATTGTCCAGGTGACTCCTACCAGCCTTGAATGGGCCTGGGCTCCGTTTTACCCCGCAAGACACCAGTCTAGATGGAAGTAGTAGGATCCATAAAGACTATCATGTGCTCCCGGGTGGATAAACTCGTCAATGTTCGCATTAAGTGGACTTTACGCAATATTTTGCATACAGATTTTTATCTTCTCGATTATAAATTCAATTAATTCAAGGATTAAAGCCGATCGATCTTTGTTTGCTTCAAACGTTTGTGAATTGGTGTGAATAAATATTTGTGAATTGAACGAACACAACATATTATTAAACAAAATCATCAACCTCATCACAAGACTCATTTTTAATTGTGTAAATAACAAATTTGTCAGATACGGGGCTTACAACTGTCCCCGAAAAACCATTACATACAAAGAAACTGACTCTATGGTACGGTTTGTAATCAAACATGAAAAAAAGAGCAAGAAACCGTCGTGACCGTGAAATTTTTGTGCTACCAAGCCATGATAACCAATTTTTTGTGTCGACAATTAGCTCATGTTGACATCGATGATCTTTGCTTTCAGTATGATGACGCCACAAGCTACCCAAACGATTAAATTATTAAACGAAATCCCGGTTGCCTAATTTCTCGATGTGGCAATGTCAATTGCCTGCTTATTTTTAGGATTTAATGTATTGGATTATTTTCTCTGGGGCCATTTGAAAGACCGGACTTATATGAACCACCTACAATTAACTGATGCTCTGAAAGATGAAATTTAGACTTAACGCTGCTGCTTCGTTTTCTCCAGGAACATTAACAAGACCGGGCTTACGTGAATAACTCACAAACAGCTCACAAATGGTGAAATTCTGCGCTGCATAGACGAGATAAGCAAAGCTTTATTGCAAAATGTTCAAATGCTTGAAAATTTTGTGAAAAAAAGGATGTCTGCCGACGTGCTAGAGGTGGATATTAAAATGACATCATATTTCATGATTCCCATTTTGGATATTAAAGCGTCGGCATATCAAATATAATTTGTTTCTACAACAGTTTGCATAAAACATTTGCGAATAAAATGTGTTAATAGCGTTCCAGATACTGAAGTGCATAATAAATATATAAATTTATAAGCTAAAATATTATAAATAAAAAGCCGAAAGAAATAAACGATATCTTATATATAACTAAGTGAACTTTGCTGGCTAAATATGTCACAAGCTTAAATAAAGTAAGAACCCAAAATCTTTGTATTGAAAAGCCCGCCTTACCCATTAATTAAGGATGCTTATAAAAACCAAATAAGGAAATAATGAACAAAATACAATCGCCCCATACAACTTTTAATCGACCCTAAGGAATTAGTCCAAAATATAGCTTAAAATTAAAATGCTAAAAAGCTTGTTTTTAAAAAGCGAATGCACTTTAAAATTAAAGTTTTTAATAAAGTGCTCTCTGATTTTTTCCGCGAAAAATAATGCAAGGTTAGAAAAAAATAATAACAAATTATTAAATTATTTTTACACATAAAGGTTGCCATCGTTTTTATTTTGTGTATATTGAAAGTAAATAAATCGTTTAACTTAATTTAAAACTCTAAAGTAGTGCATTATTATGTTGCAGTAAAAGAACTCAAAATTACAAAACGTTTATTAAAAGGAATAAAGTAAGAATTTATTTATTTATTTAATTTTTTCATCTATTATAATTAAAATAATAATAAATCTTTAGAACTAAAGCACTAGTAACTAAGAATATCGGCTTCAAAGTAAGAATATAATAATACGTTTTACATATAAATAAAAATAATATTTTTCCTGGATAAATATTCTTTATTTTTATTTTTTATATGTTCAGATAGAAAAAAAATTTTACTTATATTATTCTCGCCTTTTAATTACGATGATAATAATATTTCATTATGTTTCCCTCGAATTTCACAATAGAAGGATATCTTTCTCAAAGGAATTTTTTCTGCAGGAAAGAAACTCTGTGAGAATATTCATTAAATACGCTGTTTTTATTACTGCATTCCTTATTTTTGATTAAAAAGGATCACTTTCTTCATGACTCTGACTCAGACGCCGCCAATATGTCCTTTAATTGATTGCGTTTCCTGGCTAGAGAGCCTTTGTCAGTAGTCTCTGTTCTGTATCTATTGCTTCTATATTCTGTTGCTCTAATTTTCTGACCCTTATCTGTCGCTTTATTCTCTCTCTTTATTCCAACCTTCTTGTTTACATATAACTTTACTCTGTAGCTGTTCTTCTTTTATCCTGACTTTCTTCTGTAAATTTTTTACTTGGCAGATAGCATTTGTTGATCCCTACAAATGCATGCAAGTGGGCTGTGTAAAGCACATTAAAGAAACCATATTTTTTACAATCAAGGCAATTCTATGTAAAAATTGTAATTTTTGAAATTAAGGATTATAGTCGATATGTGAGATTTACCACAAAACTATATACATATGTAGAATAATTAGATTAACATTTAATAAATGTCGCTTTTGTATGATTATTTTTATTGCTAAAAGAAAAGTTTTTCAGTTAGGAATGTGTTTTTTTTAAGAGAAGTAGCACATAAGGCAACAATGCCTATTTAGTCAAGTACAGTGCTACATTCTTTAGGAAAGGGATAGAGAAGAGATAAAACAGGTGGTGGAAGTAGAAGGATAGTCGGAAATTAACTGCCGTATAATAAGACAGCACAATGACCAGTGACCATGCCTTCATCGCTGAGTAGCCAAACCGACAGTAAATTTTTATTTTTGTAGTGAAAAAAAACCAAGGTCTTCGTTGGGAATTGAACCCACAACCCCCATAGTCACAAGCTATACACTACCTACTTGCCTGCAGGGGCGGGCCTGTCCTTCTTGTGGCCTGGTTGTTCACAACCCATAATTGTGGAAGTCTCTTTCAAAACTATAAAGTTTGGAATGTGTGGTTGTTATGTCCATGCATCGAAAAAAACTCTTTATCATAGAACTTAAATGCAAAATTATAAAGACAGGTTTTTTTAATAATAAAATTGAATTTTTAAAATTCAGAAGTTATGCATGTCAATGTATCAATGTTTCTCATACTGCAAATATGCTTTAGCTTCAGCATCAGGGGCCACTATATATAATTTAATCTATATATTTATCCTCTTCTTTGGCCAATTAAGCTTGTATGTATATGGGGAGTCTGGTTGGTAAATAGGAAATGATTAAGTTAAATCCTAGCGGAGTATAAAAATATTTCCATTGATGACTTATTTAATGCAAAATTTCTTTTTCAGTTTTTTAAAAGTCTTCTTCTTCTGAAAAGGGTGTTAAACGAGTTTTTAAAAAAATATATGTATATTTGCCCTGACAAGTAATTCTAAGTCTGCCTGGTAGTAGATTTTTTAAAACAGCATTTTTTTGTTTAACAAATAAAATAATTGTGGGAATTTTAAAACTTTTAAACAGACTTTAATTTCATACACAAAGCTGATGTACGTGTTAAAAAAAACCAATACCAATAATCCAAACGCATACAAGTAGTCATATCTAGGAATTTATTAAAGGACACGTATATTTTTAAATGAATTTATGTCTGCCTGTATATACAATGTATGTAAATGTGCTTGTAATCACGTATGTTTAATCTCGCACACTTATTACTTTATTTAAAAGACAGCAATTTTCAATATCAATGCCTTTAATATTAAATAGTTTAAACGGTGTGTTTTGGAATATTCTATAGAAGACAGAAGTTAATAGAATAGAAAACATGACACCCCTTTTCCTTTTCGCCTCTTATTACACCAAAACTTAAAACTATATTTCCATAACTTAAAATTAAAAATGCCTAACAATATTTTCCTTTGAAATATAATTCGAATTTTTTATTCCTTATAATGTTGTTTTTAATGTGAGAATTTTGAAACACAATCAATTTATTAAAAAAAAAATGTGAAAACACATTGTTAAGCACCTGTCCTTTTGGACAGATTAAAATGATTTAGTCAACGATAGGACTTTAGCAAGTTAAGAACACAATAATAAGTGGGATAGAAACAAAGAAAAATTATTTATCATTTAGATAACTGAAGAAAAACTAAAGCTGTTAACAGTTTGTTTTCTGCTTAAATCTAGATAAAGTGCTTGTGATAAATTAATGCTATTTACAGATTAAATACTTACATGTTCCAAACATCTAACTCAACATTTCTTCTGAGTTAAAAAAAAATGGTGCTTAAGAAAAGATAAGCAGAAGAAAAATACCTTAACACAAAAAAAAAACAAAAAAAAAAAAAAAAACAAAAAAACAAAACAAGGAAAAGTGAAACAACATCTATACAATATTTAAAGTTTAGAGAAATATAAAACGAAAACGAGGTATGAAGTTTAAAGCAAACCACAACTAATTTGTTTGGCTTAATTAATTTACTTAATGATAAATCCCGACAGGATTTCTAGTCATACTTAAGTTAATGTTATTACGATTCATAAATTTACGGTTTTATAGCTTTACAGTTTTGTGAGAGACTTTCGCAATTATGGGTTGTGAACAACAAGGTCACAAGAGGGGCAGGACCGCCCTGTAGGCTAGTGGGTATTGTACTAGCTTGTCAGTATAAGGGTTGTGAGTTCGATTCCCAGCGAAGACCTTGGTTTTTTTTTCACTACCAAAATAAAAATTGACTGTCGGTGGGGCTGCTCAACAATAAAGGTCGCTGTGCTGTCTTTATACGGCAGTTAATTTCCGACTATCCTTCTACTTTTACCACCTGTTTCATCTCTTCTCTATCCCTTTCCTAAAGAATGTAGCACGGTACTTGACTAAATAGGCATTGTTGCCTAAAGTGCTACTTCTCTCTAAAAAAAAAACTTAAGTTAAATCATGTTTTTGATTTTCCATTAAACGGACTTTTAGGCCTTTGGGATCATCGGCCAAGATATCTTCGCCTAGGCAATTTTTTAAAGAAGCGTGGAAATCCTAAATAAGAAATCCTCTTTGAAAGTTTAGTTTTCCCTACAATTAATTTATAATTATTGAAGATAATATAAAAATAATTTTAAAAAAATTTATCATTAAATGCTCTATATTTCAAACTATTGAAACACGAGAAGCAAATTAACTCTTGCTATCATTTTTCCTGAATAGTTCAAAGATCAAATTAGTTATCCGTTCCTTCATTAGCATTATAAATATTTGTTAGAACAGTGAAATATGTTTGAATAAAAACAACCTTTAAATGATCCACTGGTTAATACTTTCTGGTTGTTGAATGTAGTCAAACCCTATTTGCCTGTATGCTCAGGCTGAATTTGGTTCACAGCAGCTGATAATACATCCCAAACAGGTACTTCATTATGGAAAAAAGATTTCTTAACAACATCTATGATGCATCCCCAACGCATATGGAGTCAATTTATTTCGCTTTAATAGAGCAATCACTGCGTATACGTTCAATATGCAATAATAGAGATTTTTTTTATTTTCTCAACCAGTTTTTCAGCATGAAGTTATTCCAATTAAAATTCAAATTTTTATATTTCTTTAACATAATCCTCCTTTGATACATTTCGTAAAGCCATTTTGGCCTTATTTGTGGAAGTGTTATTATCTTTGCATGCTGTATTGCCTTTTGCACCATGGGAAAGATTTTTTTCTTTATCTTCATCATAAGTTCTCAAACTAGATATTTCAAGCGCTTTTCTTTCCCTTCTACTTATTGTATGTCGCTATCAGCGGAAGAATCTAAGAATTGAAAAAATAAATAAAATAAAATAAAACTAACAATTAAATCAAATAACAGAATATAAAAAAATTTTAATTTGAATAACCTAAATAGATTAATAGAAAAAAACTTTTTTTAATAATCTACAAAATAAAATTATTTTAAATTTTTAAACTACTTAAATCTAAATAGATTAAAAAACTAATCTACAAAAATCAGTTCAAAATTTAAAAAATTAAAGGGTGTCTCCATGCAACAAACATGCTTTTGACATATTTAAAATTTGAATAACTGTATCACTGTAACACCTAATAAAAAAAAAAGCTTAGAAATTAATGGGTTGCCCCACAGGTAAATAGTTTGACTTATGTAACCTTGTCTTTTGTACCGCTATAGTCAACCACCATGGGGGATGTTCATTACAATTTGGATTTAATTACCCACGTAAATATGCAATCACATTTAATTGGTAAAAAATGTATTAAAAAAGTGTAAGCCCTTATATAGTAATTCATTAAATAGTTTATTATTAATTTTTTAAGTATTATTTATCAAACAAAATAAAAAAATTTAAATTATCTTCACATAAAAGCAAGTGAAAAATAAAGGAATTCCATCTGAATTAAAATTAAAAATAACAAATTCGAACTAATTATAAATAATATTATAAGCTAATAGCACATATGTTTACACAACAATATTTTAGCAAAAAAAATGCGATGTTTTCATATTATATTGTGTCCAAATTGCGTAGTTTTCTAGGAAATATTGTACACAAGAGAACATAAACTTTCTGATGCAATATTCCAAGAAGAAACATAAACATCATGAAACACTAACAAATAATATAGAAAACTGAACGTATAACATAACAACAACTATTATATGTGAGATCTAGAAGATTCTTGAATATTCGAGACAACATGCGCAACAAATATAAAAGGCCCAATTAGTAAAAGTGTAAATCTCGTGACGTAAAGAATAAATTGTGAAGTAAAATTATAAAGTTGCCAACGTACAGTTTTATTTGTGTAATTCAAATAATAAAGTCTATTGTAAATATAAGTGCAATAGTAAAAAAGTCTAAGTTTTTTACCCCTATAAATGTCAATCGAAAATAGAAAGAGAAAAATTGATTCGGAATGTGGAGTATTTCAAGAAGAGTGGACATGGAAGTACTTTTTTATGGAATATAACCAAAAACATCTTAAGTCGAAGTACTATAAAATGACAGATGAAGACAAGAAAATTCATTCAGAGGAATTGAAAAGAAAAATATCTAGTCAGCAAATGTTTTTTTAAAAATCAAAGAAGTGTCCAGCGATCCTCCACGTTAGCTGGTCACATTGTTGCCTATAAAATACCAAATTTAACAAACCGTTTTCTGAAGGAGAATTTATTAAAGAAGTGTTAATTAGCATTGGAAAATTATTATGCCCAGAAAAGCTTAAAGATTTCAAATCTATAGGGCTGTCACGTAGAACAATCACGAAAAGAATTGAAGCGATTTCTTCTAATTTAACCAATCAACTCGATGAACGTCTTAAAAAGTTTAAGTATTTTTCAGTCACTATGGACGAGAGTGTTGACAGGAGTGATACAGCCCAACTTCTTATTTTTATCAGAGGAGTCGATGAAAACTTTGTAATAACCGAAGAACTTGTTTGTTTGAGATCTTTGAAAGGAAAGACGACAGGAAAAATAATTTATGATGAATTTAGAGAGGGGATGGAATCTCTTAATGCCCCAATTTCCAAATTAATTAATTTAACAACTGATGGAGCACCTAACATGGTGGGAAAAAATACGGGGTTTGCAGGAGTTTATAAAAGTTAGAATCCTGAAAACGAAACAATTTTTTTACATTGTATAATCCACCAAGATGTTCTTTGCAAGGCTGCCTTGATTATTAACCACGTACTTTATATTATTTTAAAATTAATTAATACCATTCGAGCCCGTGGTTTGTTACATCGACAATTTCAAGAGTTTTTATCGGAAGTTGGTGCAGAATTTTCAGATGTACTTTATTACACAAAGATCAGGTGGCTGAGTTGTGGGCATGCCTTCTCGAGAGTTTGGAGTCTTCTCGAAGAAATTAAAGTTTTTCTAAAAACCAAAACTGAAATTTGGGATGAGTGTGAAATATTGAAGGATAAGAATTGGTGTATCGAATTTGCTTTTTTCACGGATTTACTCGAGCACTTTAATAAGCTGAACAAGAAGTTACAGGGAAGAAATCATATATGAAACTTGGGGCAGTTTGAGGTCTTTTAAAACTCAATTGTTTCTATTTTCTAAATGTTTGGGAAAACATGATTTGACTTATTTTCGAAGCATTAATTCTTTGAGGCCTGTGAGTGAAGAAAATTTAAAAGTCATTTCACAATCTTTATTAAAACTGTATTCAGAATTTGAGGCCAGATTTGCTGACTTTAAAAAAATCCAACCATGTTTAGATATTTTTTCAATGCCTTTTAATGTTAATCCTGAGAATGTTCCATCTGATCTACAATTGGAAATTATAGAATTGCAATGTAATAATAATTTAAAACAGCTATTTTTCAATACAGATAAATCCTTACCAAAAGATGAATTTCCAAAGCTAATTAATCATGCGCAGAAAATTATGGCAATGTTTGCTTCCTTATATTTATGTGAACAGGCCTTTTCAGTAATGAAATGCAGAAATTCAATAAGAAACCGATTGTCAGACGAGAATCTTTTTAATTTATTAAAAGTCGCATCCTTCCAGCCGGAACCAGATTTTGAGGATATTATGTCAAGTCAGAAACAGATCCATGTATCCCATACATCTGGAAAATCTTAAAATCATAATAAACCGGCTCTTATAAAATTTTTATGTTGTTTTAAAATATTACGTAATATAACTAATAAATATATAGCTTAAACCGAACTTTTAATTGAACAGCAACCCCATAATTTTTAATGAATGACCATCTATGTTTTTTAATTTATTGGCCCACCACCCAAAAAGTTCGCCCATCACTGATGTATACTAACCACGATTTGTAATGCACACAAGATAATCAAAAAATTTGACTAATAGTTTTTACTAACTACGTATTAATTTAGGTCAAGATCTGAAACAATCTATTTTATCATTATCAAAATGTACTTTTTTTAGGAGGTACAGTGGTTTCTTATTTAACAGCACAGCTCTAAGAGGAAAAATGTAAATGATTCTGTAATTTAAACTTTAAAAATATAATTTTAAACTTTAAATGATAGGTTGCCAGATGACGTAAATATATTAAACATAAAAATAATAATACATAAATGTTTATATCGAGAACGAATTTGGTCTTTCCACCTCGTTTCCAGAAATAACTTCATGCTTTATAAATCAAACATGTAGACATTATCAGGCCGCCGAACCCAAAACAAAAATTTTAAATTTCCAATCAATTTAGGTGATCACCAAAAAATGGCGAAAAAAATTCTTCTTAAACTTGCAGGTAGAACATTGACTTTTAGCTGGGTTTGCCGTGACGACTGAATAATTATTTTCAAAGAAATAGAAAATAAACAACAAAATGTCAGTAAAGAAATTGCTGCTTTAACAAGAAAGTTTTGAATTTACTCTTTTTCTATTAAAATTAATCAAGTCAATGATTTAAAGTTGAAGAATTAATTCCTAATCTAAATCACTGGCCATAGTTTCTTGCTTTCTTTCATGCCAAACATAATTACCTTTAAAAAAATTTTCTGTGCAGATATTTCCTTTTCTAAGATTTCGTTGATATCTCTTATTATATATAAATGTCGTTATCAATATGTTTTTTTTGTTTTTCATTATATTGCATTTGATTTATACTTTGAAAAAAATTGCTGGACGGTGGTAATCTTCTTGTCAATATTTTTTTTATATAACATCGCCAAACAGTTAACAAAATTAAGGACATAAATTATCTCTTGTAAAATTTTTGTAGATGCAGACAAACCTTCAGCCAACAAAATATGTCGGCCTTGTGGCCGACTTAATGCCCAACATCAGGCTGATGAAATATTCAGGCTTATTTATGCATGCGTTCACTGGCGGCTCAGACATAATGAAGAAGGTCTATTCATTTGGTCATTTGACGCTCATTTTAATGCAATTCGTTTTCATACTTATCAACTTGGCATTCAATGCCGAAGAGGTTAATGAATTGTCTGCTAACACAATAACAGCTCTGTTCTTTACGCACTGTTTAACGAAATTTATTTATATGGCTGCAAATCGAAAGAATTTTTACAGGTAAATTGTTAAGTTAAATGTCAATGTATGTGTGTGTGTATGTATGGGTTTAACATTTAAACTGTTTGCTGTTATGTGCAAACGAGTAAAAACGTAATTGTTTGTGTGTGTGTGTTAGTTAAGTTTGTGTTTAATGGGCGGTTGTAGGATTGAATACGAAACTATGATTACTGTGTGCTTTTAATTGTTACTTGTGTTATACAGTACAAGAGATAAATTAAATCTGCCCTCTGACATGACTGGCAATGTTTTAATGGTTTCAAGGTTTTGCGAAATAGTACAAGGATCAAAAATTACGCCAGTAATTTCAGTTTTATTTATTTATTTTTCATTTTTTGCTTTGTTGTCCTTATTTTTTGCTTCAATTCTACTTTGCGTTGGCAGAACACTTAACATTTGGAATCAGCCTAACTCGCATCCTTTGTTTGCTGAATCAGACGCTCGCTATCATTCAATTGCTTTGGCAAAAATGAGAAAATTATTTTTTTTGGTTACATTAACGACAGTAGCATCAGCTGTGGGTAAGTTTAATTCAAACAATAATAATTTATTGCTTTGCTCTTTGATGGAAATTAAGTTATTTTATATTTATTCCTTAGCCTGGATAACTATCACATTCTTTGGTGAAAGTGTTAAGTTTGCTGTCGACAAGGAGACCAACTCCACAATTACAGTTGAGATACCACGGTTGCCTATTAAATCGTATTTTCCGTTTGATGCTAGCCATGGTATATACCATACGATAGCATTTATATTTCAAGGCTACTACTTGCTCTTTTCAATGTTACAAGCAAACTTGTGTGATGTGATATTCTGCTCATGGATAATATTCGCTTGCGAACAGCTACAACATCTTAAGGGCATTATGAAGCCTTTAATGGAATTATCTGCCTCTTTAGATACTTACCGACCCAATTCGGCTGCACTCTTTCGTTCGCTTTCTGCCAACTCCAAGTCAGAATTAATTATTAATGAAGGTAAGTTAACTGACAGCTGTCGTATCTATTGACTGATGTAAAATATAATAAAGAGGATGTACATAAATCTTTTTCGTTTTATTTTCATTTCTATAGAAAAGGAACCCCTTGGTGACCTGGATATGTCTGGCATTTACAGTACCAAAGCTGATTGGGGTGCACAATTTCGCGCGCCAACAACACTACAAACATTTAATGGCATCAATGGTACTAATCCGAATGGCTTAACAAAAAAACAGGAGATGATGGTACGCAGCGCCATAAAATATTGGGTGGAAAGGCATAAACATGTTGTCAGGTAACTCACTGACCCACTCATAATCACATTATACAAACATAAATTCATTTAATGATCCCAAAGTGTTTTTCATTGGCTTGTGTTTACTCAATCGTTAAGAAATGGAAAACAAAACAAATTTGTTAAAGGAAGGGAAGGAAGGAAGGAAGGAAATAGTTGTTGCTTTAGGAAATTAAATATTTAATCATAAAACAATTTTGTGATATTGATTTTTTGCAATTGAAAATATAAGTGCAAAGACTGAAAGTATAAATCAAAGAAAACATTTTTATTTTCCTCTTTGATTTAGAGAATAAAAACAATACGAGTATAAAAGTTCGTTAATCATTATATTATTCTTAAGATTAAAAATACAAGTGTTACGTTTTAATCAACTCGCGATGATTAATATTCCAGATTCCGATTAATTTTCAGGACAATTAATTTTAATTAATATCGAGGAAAAATCGTCATCTATAAATAATAATAGGAAGTGGGGTGTGTCACCGATTGATGGGGAGTATTTCCATCTGATCTTTTTATTGCATCAGGGCATTAAAAATGTCTACGAAATCTTGTAAGAAAAATCTCCTAAGGAGTTTTAAAAGCATTTTTCGGAATATCAAAATCGTGGGTCAAAGGTTACGTAGACAGAAGATTCACTCAATTTAGCAAAATTATTTATATAACCTTGAACAGTGGGGGCTTTAGCAACGTTAATGGTAGAAAATCTCTGCGGCATTGTAGCGTGAGTATAAACAAGTAACAGTGGGCCAAAACTGACCATTTCGGATTCCAAAAAATTTTAAACGCTTTTAATTTTTATAATAATTCTTAGAACTATCCACGGTAAATGAAGCCATAGTGGAGTCTTGAAAATTCATAATCACAATTATTTGCAAACTATTAAATATAACAATTATTTCCAGACTTTGCGATTATCGACCACTTTAAATATTTTTAGAATTCTATCAAAACTCTAATGGAGCTTTAAAAATTAAAAAAAAAAAAACTGAGATAAAAAAAAATATTTTTTTAATTTAAAATCAAACACCTCTTCCACTATGATACAGAGATACAGTAAGAAATTCTGATTTGAAAATTTGAAATTTTATAACATTTAAGGCTCATAATTTACCTTGATCCCTAGAGAAGTTGTGCAGTTTGGGCTACTGTGGGCTACCTAAAATTTAAGCTATAGGGTCATCAAGATACCACTTACAATGCCTGACTGTTCCTCTGAAATCATATTAAATTATGCGTAAATCCAATCAGCAGTCTAGAAATTAAGAAAATTTTCCACTGTGCAGTAATAGCACAATTAACAATTTACTGACAAATTAATTATTTCTAATATTGCATATAGGAAATTAAATTATTAAAATTTCTTTCTAATAAAAATTTAAGCTGTCAAAAGTTTAGGCAATCGAAATTTAAGCTTAAGCAAATACGTTTTGATAAATATTAAATTACTTTAGGCAATAATAATATGCTTAAATTTAACAGTTGTATTAATTGGAAATTAAAAATTTAAATAAATTTCACAGAGTTTAATTCTCATAAAGCTTTAAACGCCAATAAACTAATAATTTAAACCCCTATAAAAAAAAAACTTTTGAAATTGGATATTTTTCATCAGGAGTTAACAAATACAATTCTCGAAGGAAGTGGGAGGTACAGCCTAAAAATTACTGAACTACAACAACTCACTTTTCACACTTTTTTGTGCGTGGTAAAGAAATATGTTTGGTAAAATCATATAAGCATGCTTCTAAAAAGATTACTAATACAAATATTCAAACACAATAGTGGAATAAGGACAACAAAACAGAGAATATCTTGACATCAGCAATGGTGTATTTAAAATCAGTTTTGCGTTAAAAGTAATAATTATTTTTTATTTTTGAGTGATAAGAAAAAGGGGTAAAACGGACATAGTTGAAATTACAGTTGAACCGTTTTAAATAAAATATTACTGATAGATGAATGCCTAAACATGAACCTAGAGAGGCAAAAAAGGTTTAAGAGGTTTTAATAAGGTTTGAAGCACAGGGAGATTCCTATGAAAGCAGACCAATAAAATAATTTTTGTTAAGTGCGTATATTTTCCAACGGGGTTTAATTTACTTTTATTTGGGTACGGTTTTACGGTTTTTTTGATAAAGACAACACTGAAGATGGCAAATAGCCGAAACCGGTTTGTTCACAAACCAAATTTGACGAGGGTGGACGTAAAACCCTCCCGAAATAACAATAATTTTTGTTGACTTGGAACCAGAAATATATTCTTCTGGAAAACTCTTAACTGTTATGTAGGCAAGTCAATTTAAATAAATTTTAACATGACTGGATAATTTCCTAGAAGGCACAGTGTATTATATTTTATTTTCAAAAATCGGCCCTAAAGAAAAACAAGCATAAGTTATATGGCGCGATGGATTAATTTAAAATTTAATAAAATTTACACCATAATCAAATCCATACGACAAGAAAGAATACACCACAACTGATTCGGTAAGTTAAATTTATGAAGCATAATGGGAGGAAAATGATACAAAAACTTATGTAATACTATGCAGGCTATGTTAGTTTCCTAAATGAAATTGTGCCCTTGACACCATATTATATTGGCCACCATACAGCGCATTATTTCTAACATATTAAACTGCTTATCGCCGATTATACTATTGTGGTTTGACAAACATCCTCTGCTTCGTTTGGAGCCTAAAGACAGATTCGCTATAAAGACTCATAGTTAGAGCAGGAAATATATTGTCTGCAATCCAAAACTGAGTTTTAATTATAGGCGTGTTAGTGTTTTTGAGTGATACTCATCATAGAATACTTAAATAAAAATAATATTTTTATATAATAATTATAGTTATTTTGATTAATTATTTGTATATTCTTCTTTTTGTTTATCCTGATGATGCCAACCAATGGTTTGGCGAAATAGTGAAAAATAATAAAAAATAAAGTTTTTTAAAAATTTGGACCTAGTGCTTATACTATAATAACTACTAAGAAATGATATTTTTAGTTACTTTGGCCTTGTTATTTACTATGGAAAATTTGCTAATTATGCTGTCTGTTTAATATTGATATTTACAGTCGATGCTTGATAAAACGTATTGATTGATGTTAGTCCCTCATATTGTATTAAAAATATTTTCCATATACTCTTATTTCATCCTTTAAAATACTTGGAAAATATTTTTTTACAAAAAACGTATATTTTTAAGGCTTCAATTATCGCCTTTATTATAAATTAAAAACTGATATCAGAATATTTTTAGCGCACGTTGTGTATTTTTTCAATTTTTGTAGAAACAAATGCAAATGGTTTCAAATCCTTAAAAAGAATTAAGATATTGCCACCATGGCACTTATCAGTAAGTAACTGCAGAATTGCATCTTACAGTAGATGCTTGCACAACTAGCTATATCTTCTCTAAAATTGAATGTCGCAGTTCTTTAGAATATATCCTAAAATCTTCTCATCTAATTCGCAACATCTTCAGGAGCTATTATTAATATTGCTTGGACTATTATTTTGATATTATTTAAGGACTCACAGCAGCAAATTCGCAGTTCTAGAGCTCAAGCGACACATTTTTTGGCGTTCAGTTTTTCAACAAGAAGTTTGCTTTTTTAAAACAAAATAGAAGAAAACAACAAAAACAAAACAGTAACGCGTTAAAATACAAAGGCTTCTCAATAATCGCTCTACGAATTTCAGAAGCCCAAGTGCGGCAATTTAGCTTGTTGACATACCCCAGCAAAAAAAACTGGGCTTCGTCTGAAAAAATCGTTTTTTCAGAAATACCAGCCGGTTTTTCCTGAAAGAATTGAGCGAAACTACGAGCGCTTTAATTCCTGCACCAGTTGAACATTGGCCATGTGGCGGTGGTTTTGGTTAACTTCAATTGTTGAGAACGTGGAGGAATTGAGGAATTTGGATCTGCTTCAATATTGTGGCTCAGTTGAACGACCCGGTCAACTGAGCCACTGCGTTGTTATTTGCACAATTTGTATCGAACTCCTGTCGATTCAAATTCGTGGACTAAATTTTTAGAAGGGTGATTATGTTGTCCGCAAATATAAATATTTTCCTGAATGAATTGAGCGAATCTATGTCAATGTGAATGGCTGGTCGGTTTCAATTCCTGGACCAGTTAAACGTTGGGAATTGAGAAATTTTGATCTGCTTCAATATTGTGGCTCACGGCTGCGATGTTTTCTGTTAAAGGACCCGGTCGAACACGCGAGTTACATAAACATACAATTAGAAATGACCAATGATAAGTTCATTGCAGGTATAGGGAAAATGTAACAATTTCATCGCTTTTCGGTCACAATTCTAAGAATTTAAATTTAAAAAGGAAGAATATTAAAGATAATAAAATTAATATTTGTGAAAATCCGCATTTCCAAATTACAATTAAATGAATTCCAGAAATGAATAAGAATAATATTAAAATCTAATAAAAATACATTAATTGCATTTCCGCTTTTAAGACCAAATACTCGGACAACGGATATGACAATTAGCTAGTATAATTTGAGTATATAAGGAAGTATAAAATTAGTTTTAAAAGTTAGTCGTACTTCCTCTACAAACGAATATAGAACTACAAATAAATATATAAAAAAAAGAATAAGAAAAAGAAGGAACTTGGTTGTTTTATTAAAATAGAAAAATAAGAAAATAAAATTCGCGTGGCTGTTCGCACATTTTGTATCGAACTCCTGTCGATTAAAATTTATGGATTAAATTTTATTATGTTGTCCGCAAATATAAAAATTTTACGAAATGTAACTTTAACAGAACCACCATTTTCATAGTGGATTTTAAATATTTTCATGCGATTGAATTCATTGTAACAATCGCCAATGCATCTACCAGGAATATGTCAATAAATAAATATTAAAACTATTATGTTGTTGGTGTTGTTTTAAAACAAAGTTCTTGTTAAAAACCCCGATATTTCTTCGAAAGTATATTATGGGGTACTTTTTTCCCAATCCCTTATATTACCTAGAACACTACAAAACTCTACCGAAATCATACTTCCTGACTTTCACATTACACGGTTACATAAGATGTAGTATATGGCGTTCTTAAAGTGACACATTTCGCTGGCCGATCCAACAGTACATGTCGGCTCTTTTCCTTTAATATAATAATGTCGAAACTGTTTAATATTGGCCTTTTCTGCGTCTCTATTTACTTCAATTTTAAACATTTTATTCTATTGAATATTCCTGCTTGCTCCTTTCTTGTTTCCCTAGCTGAGACAAAAAAAAAATAAACTAAGAGAATGACAGTTCACATAAAAATTCAGAAAAATTAGTCAATTAGTATCTTTGTAAGTGTTTGTCATGTCGCAACAGTTAGTCATTATTTATCATATTTTCATTAATAATTTCTATGCCATTTTCTAGAGTTTGTTTAATCGCCGCATAATCTCTGTGTTACCTTTCAATATTTTTTTTATGAATATTTTTTTGCCTTAATTCAATACAAAATTGATGTTTTATTTGTTTAATATACATATTTAGTTTGTATATATTGCTGATGGCATATTAACTTGTTTGATTGATTATTTTTCATTTTTGGCAAGGGTTGACATAAGTCTAGCATTTTATATTTAATTTCAAAGATATTTACTTTTTGCAAGTTATTGTTGATATTATCAAACATTTTATCGCATGTTTATAAGCGTGTAAACAAAATATACTATTGTATAAGAATTATAAGAAAATGCCCCTGGAATATTAAAATAGGGACACAAATTTTTCAATTATTTCAAATCAAAGCAATATTTGTTCATTTAATTTAGTTTGGTTTAATTATTTTATATTATTTCTTAAATTTAACAGAAACAAAACTACAAAGTTTAACCGCTTTGGTTTCTTTCCAGACAGATTATAAATACAAATGAGTCTTCAATAAGGTCATTTTATTTGAAGAAGTGTTTTACCAAAATAGCTTAAGGAATACAAATTAATCTAACTTAAATATGAATGAGGCAGAAGCAAATTTATTATGTTATTCTTAATAAAATGACCTGGAAAACGATATTAATTTTCTCATAAAATATTGCATTTCAGTTTGCAAGAAATAAATAATAATAAGAAAGTATTAACAGTTTTACAAAAACATTTATAAAAATTTTATATAAAATACATAAGAACGAAAACAGAAAAAATATTCCAAAAATACAAGTTTTAAACAACTTTCAACTCTTCATTTTTATCCCTGCGCTGCATCACATACAAAACTCGTTTCTTTGGAGACACTTTTAATTTTTAATTTTACAAACTTGTTATTGCTGCCGATATGCTAGCCATATGCTCTGTGTAAATTTTACCTGCCTGGTTATACGATGGTATAAAATTCAGATGTCTATAGGCACTTTTGTTTAATTGTTTTAATATGTTTCATTAGTTTTCATTATTCTATCGATCATAACAAAACATTAATGGAAACATTAAGTATTTAGTTTTGAAGATTTCAGATATTGATGATTTCGATTTCGGCACGATGTCCTTAAGTAATGTAACGCTAAAATATGCACTATTAGTTGCTTAAATAAGTACACATCAAACAACATAACGTTAACCCTACAGCATAAAATAAGTAAAAAATGCCAAATAGTAGCCGTCTGGGTCCTTTATTATTTTCCAGGGTTCAGAATTTTTCATTTATGAACATTCAAAAATCAACATTCTGTTCTGCTTATGTTTATACATGAATGCGAACAACAAGAATTATTAGTCTTATTCATGTATGATGAATGATAAATTAGCTTCTTCTCATTAATGTTCTTTTTCATAAATGTATATGTTCATTTATGAACGTTGAAGTTTTGTAAAATTTCTCATAAATGAACGTAAAAGAATTTTCTGCCTAGGATCGCGGATAACCGTAAAATGTAGTAAAAACACATGGGTTAATTAACTCAAAATACAATTTTACAATATATTCCAAAGGAAATAAAAAAGCATCATTATTTTTACTGCGTACGCCGGCAGTTGCAGATTACAAAATATGTGCTTACATTTACGTACGCAAATGCTTAACGCACATTTTTCTACGATCTTTTCATTTATGAAAAATTATGAAAATTGTAAATACTCAAATATGAACACTTGTTTGAACAACAAAATAGTTTTTAATTTTTTCACTTATGAACAGAAAGAAAAAAATAAATCGTCGCATTCACAAATGAACAAGCACAAAATATTTTGTAGTCTCTCACACATGTATAAGAAGAAGCGGCTAAAAAATGAAATGTACATATTGACACATACATGAACAGTGAGTGAACATTTCGCTACTCTGTTATTTTCATTGTTTATTAATGATCTACCCAAAGCCATTAAATATTCAAACTTTCTATTATATTCAGAGAACGTGATGATATTTTGTACATACAATCCTGAAAAAGGACCTGAATGCATTTAGCTCCTAGTGTATTATTAACCTTATGGAGTTAAACCTTTAAAAGTGCAAATACATATTTTTCTTCCGAAGATCTCAGATAAACATAGAATATATTTTAAATGGTCATAACTTGACAACCTGCATGTTGTTTCCGATCTGCGCATTTTACTGGATGCTAAATTAAATTTTATACAGCATATTTCGTTAACCACTAACGATGGAGTTTAGTGACAGGAACATCACAAAATATCTTTCCACTTCTCTTGTAAAATCTATCCTGGAATACGGTTAAATAATTTGAGATCCAATTTATAAATTCATCTAAATTGTAAAAACAATGTTTTTTTATTTTGTCTTCGAGGCTTACAATGCAGTCCCATAATTCTTACAACATACACTAGTAGACTTGCTCAAATAACGCTGCTAACTCAAAGGCCCAAGATTAATGTTAAATGTCACATTTGTTTTAAATTTAATAAAAGGAAATATCTTTTCAGATTTTTTGATTAGCAAAAGTTCTTTTAATGTATCATATGGTTCTATGCGCTATTTCAATCCGTTGGTAATTAAAGTTAATTATGATCTCTGACCCGTTTTTAAAAATTCGTACTGAATTTAATAAATTTTATAAGCATATTGATTTTTCTGTAAATGTTAATGCTGTTAAATGTTATCTAATTTTATATTTAAATAACTAAATTTAACTTTTATGTACTAATATTATTAACTGTTCTAATATCTGTAAGGATCTTGGATCCACAAAAAATTAAACTAAATCCTTAAACATAAAAGTTTATAGCATACGTTTATCGTGATCTACGTATGTGTACAAAAGCAAAATACTCTCAGGGTTCTTTTATTTCCCAACTAGCCGACCATGATGCATAAAATGCAAAGTGTATACTTTCCACTTCTATAAGCATCAAAAGCAGCATGCAGGCACCCAGGTGATTTTAGTAGGTGGACATGCAGACATTTAATCAAATTTCCCTTTGTTTCCAAAATTTTTTTAATTTGAATAAACAAATTTATTCAACAGATAATCATATAAAACTCTGTAGAATTAATTGCTTACAATGCGCTCAGGCGAAATATAGTCGCCTTCATAATAATGTAAAACCAACCGAAATAACACTAAAGTTGTAAAAAGAAATTAGCGGCATGGTTGGTAAGTCCCTTCTTTAAATAATGCATATTTAACAATTTTGGGTTTTAACTGTTGTAAATTTATCTGCTGTCTACCGCACTATAATTTTCTTCCTCTAAGTTGGCTGCGCTAGTTGCTGTAAATATCCAAGCTCAATTAAAACTTCAAATTTCAAACAAAATTCTCATATTATGGAAGAAATATTCTTAGTCATAGATATTTATATCAAAGTATATTTTTCATATTACATATCTATATTTATATATGTATGTATATATGTTTACACAGTTTGGAATAATTTGCTTTTTCAAAATGGGGTTCTTCTGTTTCTATAATATTTAAAATTCAGGTGCCCCTGTAGGCTAGTAAGTAGTGTACTAGCTTGGGGGTTGTGGGTTCGATTCCCAACGAAGACCTTGATATTTTTTCACTACAAAAATAAAAATTTACTGTCGGTGGGGCTGCTCAGCGATGAAGGCATAGTCACTGGTCGCTGTGCTGTCTTTATACGGCAGTTAATTTCCGTAACTAACCTTCTACTTTCAGTACCTGTTTTATCTATTCTCTATCCCTTTTCTAATAGAATGTAGCACGGTACTTGACTAAATAGGCATTGTTGCCGGAAATACTACTTTTCTTTACAAAAAAAATTAGATACGGTTCTGCGAAATTAACAATTCTGTCAAAAACTCATTTATTTCAGAATTTATTTAAATAACTAATAAATACGATGTTATAAACTTTCTATAAGAAAGTCATTGAAAACAGAATGTTTGGTTGTCTTAATTTTCCTATTATATAGCTTAAAACTGGCAACACTGGCTGTCAAGTAATTTGTTACTAGTTTGGTTTGACATTTTAACGATTTAAAATTATCGTGCCAGAAATAAGATTGCCGCTGATTTCATTTTTCATTTACTTTTATTTAAACGGAAACGTCAATAAACAAAAGTGACGTTTTGAGACATGGCAATCCTCAAGTATTTGTTAAGACAACGTTCATAAAAACTGACTGTTTGATGTGCTTTATGGGCTGGTGAAATGAAGTCATTAGCTTGTAGTTTTAAAAAAACGCAGCTGGACAGAACACCACAGTCAACAGTGGCTGCTATAGCGTTATGATAACTGACTTTTTCGTTCATCAATTGGTTAATCACAATGCGCAGAAGCTGTGGTTTCAACAACACGACGCAACTTATCACATAACTCGTGCCACAGTAAATTAATTGAAGAAAACGTTTCGTAAACTGGTAGTTTCACATTTTGGACCCGTGGCATAGCTAGACTAGCCCCAAACGATTCAGCACTTGGAGTTTAAAATTGACCACAAACCAAATTGACCACAGCCATACAACGCTGGTCAGAATGTTATAGTTAATGATGATCGCTATAAAGACATGTTTACTTTTTGGCTCATTAGTTGGGCATTCGTGATGTGCAGTGGCCGCAGTTTCAACAAGACGGCGCAGCATATCACACAGCGCGTGGAGAAATTTCGATTTTAAAAATATTTAATTTAAGGAAACGTTTGCAAGTCACATAGTTTCACATTTCGAATCCATGGGGATATAAGAAGTCGCTAGTCTACGCCGATAAGGACGAAATGATTGTCTGCTTAGAGTATAATATTCAATGCGTTATTGTCGTAAGGAAAAGTCATAAAAAATTGTACCTAAAGATTAGACTGCGTCCCAGCTAGCTGGTATCGTTTATATGCTAGAAGTCATATTTAACTTATAAAACCACAAGATTATTTAACGAATGAGGTAAATTTCATGTCAGTTTAAAAAATTTAAATCTACTGTAATCCGTTTCAAAGTTTTATGTCTCTATAAAAAACACCTTCTACTTACATTAACTCAAACATGTACGTCTATTTAATGTCTCACTCGTCTCCCTGTGGTAAAAATTATACTCAAATTATTGCTTCAATAGCAAATTCGATTGAACAATACGGGTAGCTTTAGGCATTTTCAGGATTGTATTGGACATTTGGCAGAAACTTTCTATAACTATTAATTTTTTATCGTTGGAAATACAAAGAGAAATTGGGCCATCCTTATAAATGTGGTACATTATAGCCATTTATTTCGCAAAATTTTGTAGTTTTAATTCCAGCTCTCTATAACATTTCTGTATCTTAATAAAGAATTAAGGCTACTTAAAACGTATAAGTATATGTGAAGAATACACAATACACAAGTATTTATGAATAATATAATTTTGACATTATTTGCTATGGATTTTGGAATTCATATGATATTGTGTCTATTTTTCTTTTATGACAATTGGAAAAGTTATTCTATTATTTCAAAGCACAACACATTTTATTAATATCCTTTTATTTGAAGTTGTCAAAAAGAAATGCAAAGTAAATGTGGAACTAAGGTATTCGAAAAATCATAAACTGGTTATGCCTTTGGCAGCCATACATAACAAGGGCTTTTACCCTAATGTCGTCATAATTGTTTATTTCGCTTTAAAGGTAAAAAAACAAACTTGAAAAATGTTATACAGAAATCAAATTGTAATTAACATAAAAGGAATCAACATGTAAAAAATTATAAATTTCAATATTTGTCAAGTTTTTTTATCGTTTACACATACACACACATATTGATCAAAACCTAAATAGGATTGTAGTATTAAATTTTCCCTACCAGCGTTTTGCTGACCATTATTCAGCAGAAGTCACTTCTTGGCTACATTTTTAACTCCATTTTACAAAAACAAAATACATTATTGTCGAATTGAGATCTTTTAACAAGACTGATTTAGTGTCTGCCAGAAGAAATCAGAAGAATTATGTAACAACAAAACGTGGGTTTTCTAAAAATCACTTTTCTTCAACTATAAGATTTTCGTACAAATATTTACAAAATCAAATTGAACATGCGTCGACTATTAGTCTTTTACTGGTCGCAAAATTGCCTTTACTACAAGGGAATTAGAATTAAAGATGTACATAAACATTAATGTCTTTCAGCTCTATCTACTGATTAAAAAATGCAATTACAACACGACAAACTTATAAAAATAATATGTAAATTTATATGTTTTTAATGACAGTAACTTATGTTAACAGGTTAGTAATTTACAGGGTTCAGAATTTTTCATTTATGAACATTCAAAAATCAACATTCATGATATTTTTCATAAATAAGAAATCTAAAATTTTATATTTATTTTTCACACCCATAAACGAACAACAAAAAATGTTCTGGTTATTTTCATACGTGAATGCGAACAACAAGAATTATTGGTCTTATTCCTATGTGATAAATGATAAATTAGCTAATTCTCATTAATGTTATTTTTCATAAATGTACATGTTCATTTATGAACGTTGAAATTTTATAAAATTTCTCATAAATGAACGTGAAAAAATGTTCTACCTACGATCGCAGTTTACCGTAAAATGTAGTAAAAACACATGGGTACATATTAACTCAAAATACAATATTGCAATATATTCTAAAAGAAATAAAAAAAACATTTTTTTTCTGCATACGCCGACAATTGCGCATTATCAAATATGTGCGTTTATGTACGCGAATGCTTAAGGCACATATTTTTACGACCTTTTCATTTATGAAAAATTATCAAAATTGTACTTATTCAAAAATGAACACTTGCATGTTTCTCTTTTTTTCACTTATGGATAGAAAGAAAAAAAATAAATCGTCGCATTCACAAATGAGAAAACAGAATATATTTTGTAGTCTCTCACAAATGTATGAGAAGAAGCGGCTAAAAAATGAAATGTACATATTCGTACATATATGAACAGTAAGTGAATACTTCGCTACTCTGGTTATTTATAAATTTGAACACGCATAGCATTTTGTAATGCACACACATATGCGGTACTAGCCAAATAACAAGTTTTTAATCCTCTTTGGGGTGGCCAAAAACAGTTTTCCATTGGATGTATTAATGAAGTTAAAGTTTCGTCTCGACTAGGGAAACTAAATTGATCAGCATTCGATCTCACTTGCAATAGATTTCAATATCACAAAATTTCTCGAAAATATTGGCAAGGTTAGATCATGTTTCCATTCACTCAGTGTTAAGTGTGTTTGTGGGTAAATTTCTGTATTGTTAACAGCAGCAAGTAGTCATTGAAAAAAATAAATATTTTAAGGGAAAATTTACTTAATTTTTATTTTTCCATTCCACTCTTTTTTTCCACAATATATAATTTATTATGGCAGTAGCTACGATTACTTTAATAAATACGAGTACCTTTTTTGTTGTTTATTGTTGTTGTAAATTATAGATTAGTGGCTGCTATTGGTGATACATATGGCGCCACTTTACTTTTACACATGTTAACATCCACCATTGAATTGACGCTGTTGGCATATCAGGCAACCAAAATAACGGGCGTTAATGTTTATGCTTTTACCGTTATTGGCTATTTGGTGTATGCATTTGCCCAAGTATTTCATTTCTGTATTTTTGGCAATCGACTTATTGAAGAGGTAAGTTGATTTACATATTTCGCTTATAAATGTTAAAACACTTTGTCATAATTTCATAGTAGTAGTAGCCGCAGTTGGTTATGCACATATTAATCTGCACACATTAGGCGCACATATTATGGTCAATTAAATGGTTTAAGACACTCATAAGCAACAAAAAAATTTGGAAAACAAAAAATAAACATAACAATTTAAATGAGTTTTTAATCACAACAAATAAAATCGCTGTCCATGTTTTTATTTATAATTAAATATTTTATAAATCTCTGTGATGTTTTTCGCTATTTCGTGCTATTTTATTTAAATTTAAAAAATGTAAATTCAAATTATTTGGCCAGGATTTTGGACAACCACGCTTTTATAATAAAAGCCCCACCAGCTTTTGCACAAGTGATTAAATTACTTAATCAACATTTTTCGTAATCAGTTGGTAAAAGAAACTTTAAGAAAAATCTAATCAGATAAATCGCAATATTCCATATTGTTACGTTTATACCTTTTATAAACGTTTTGTTGTGAGTTCTTTAATGCAAAATAAATAACGCCAGTTTTTAGAGTTTTAAAATTAATAACAAGTTTATTAATTTCAACTACACAAAGTTGACACTACTGTACAATTTACTTAAAATGCGCGTCTTTACTTGATGAGGTTTAATTTTACACTGACTGATTATCCACTCAGACGCTTCCCCTATTTATTCTTGTCCACTTAAAGTCTAGAAGATTTAAGAATCTTCTACTCCCTTTGTATCGCATTTTGTTGTTGTATGTTGTTTATTTGTTGTATAGGCGCCTGTATGTCTGTGTGTACAGCTGTTTTTGTTTTTATGCTGATAAGGTTTCTGCTTGGGATTTATTTCAATGCGTTTGTTGTTGCTTTTGTAAAAAAAAGGATTTCTTAGAAAACCACGCAGATGGTAAACAACATGTATGTTTGTTGTTGTAAAATTAGTTTTTGTCTTGCGCGTTTAGGTGATAAACAGTAAACAGCATTTCAAATTGTAGTTGTGAGTGTATAAACTTCTAAGCAGTTTGTAACCAGTAGTTTGCTTTATTATTTTATTTTAAAACTTAAACAAAACACATTCGTAACAATATTATAACTTTCTTAGATTTTGTAAGGTCATGCAGAAACTTGATCAACATATTTTGCCCTTTGGATTTAAGAAAGGCTTCTAAGAAGCGCATGCTTTGCTGTTATGGAAGTAATTGCTCTTACTCTTTCTCTTTCTCTCTCTCTCTCTCTCTCTCTCTCTACTACGAAGGTTCTAAAATTCGTGGCATATTAGCCATAGATGTTCAGCATGATAAAGTGCGTTCATCACTTCTCCAAAAATTCAATTCTCCTTTAGATAAGCTTTTATGGCGAGGCAAAATGGATGCTTATGCAGTTCAGCACTTATATAAAACAAGAGTATATTAACCGTAAATATAAATCATGTCTAGCATAAAGGAAGAAGCTTTCCATAGGAAAGCGAAATATTGAAAAAATATATCGTTAAAATCTAATTAAAAAGACCGTTTAAAAGATTAATACATATTTAGTTTCTTTTATAAAATAAAACTGTAAGCAATTTTTGTCTGAAACAAGCCCAATGCCTTTAAATCTAGAAATTATTTTTTAATTTTATAATTCACTTAAAGAAAACAGAAGGACTTTATAGCCGGGAAACACAAAGTTACTAATTAAAATCGGAGTATAGTTTGAAGATATATATTTAATTCAGAATTTTCAGCAAAATATAGTTTAAATATAAATATAGTTTAAATGAAAACAAAATTGAAAAATCCGCTAAACACGAGCTGCTTTCACACACGAAGGATTCCCTGTCATGTGGTCCATGTGACTGTAACAAGTTTAGTTTTAAAATTTATGAAAAATATTTGGCCTTAAGAAAATAGTGCTATTATTGGGATATCTTTTAATTTTAATTTCTTTAATTTTGCCGGTATAGTAAACTAAAAATCGTACTCTGCTTAAAACAACACTGTCTAAAAAATAGCATTATATATGTAAAAATCATGTTACAATAGCACACCCTGCATTCTATTTATTATTTTACTATTTTTTACTTATAGCAACCACAGCGGTACAAGTTTTAGTCATCTGCCTATAACGGTTTAAAAGATAAGACTATATGTGTCAATATTACGGAATCAATGGAAACACCTTTTAGTTTTCATATTTATTGTTTAATTATATATAAATTTTAAATGTCTGCCCACTGCGGCTGAAGAAAGAATTTGAAACATATAGATTAAAAGCACTTCACTATAGGAACACCCTTTCTATTTAAGTTTTAATTTTAATTTTTTTTATAACAGACGCATTAATAAATCCGAATTAAACTCTGCTTTTTAAGCAGAATGTAATTCACTATCTTTTAGATCGCTACATCTGTTATCAGTAATCTTCGTATAATCCTCTGAAACCTATAACCACCATCTCCGGAAGTGTAATAGACAGACATTTGAAGTTTTTACAGAACGTGCGGGCTACAGTAGCTGCTTTAACACTGAGTACTTCGAAATAAAGGGTGTTTTAAAAGTGGCGTAATATTAATATAAAAATTTGTAGGTTTTCAACTGTGTTAGACAGACACTTAAATATTTGCCCAGTCGACTATAGAACAAATACAAAACAGGCTTTATATTAATAGATATCTCAATTGCGATCTATAAATTTTAATTTTAAGAATATTTTTGTCCGCTCTAAAAGAAGTTAAAATATAACGGGTTTTCCTATACCAATTTATTTTCTTTTTTATATTTTGTTGTTGTGGAATTTGTTTTTTTTTTTTTAAGAAAAGTAGCACTTCAGGCAACAATACCTATTTAGTCAAGTACCGTGCTTCATTCTTCAGGAAAGGGATAGAGAAGAGATGAAACAGGTGGTGAAAGTAGAAGGATAGTCGGAAATTAACTGCCGTATTTAAGACAGCCCAGCGACCAGTGACTATGCCTTCATCGCTGAGCAGCCCCACCGACACTCAATTTTTATTTCTGTAGTAAAAAAACCAAGGTCTTCGTTGGGAATCGAACCCAGAACCCCATAGTTACAAGCTAGTACACTACCTACTAGCTTATTATTATTGCTGAATATAGCTTTTATGTTATATTTGCATTATCTGCAGGTTTTGCTACACTAGTTCGCTACAAAGCGTGAATATACAAATTCAAACTCGACATGTTTTTATTATTACTTATCGTACTCTATAATTCTGTCGGGTTTCGAATTTAGAATCTCTTGTTAGCTCAAACGGATTTGAGTTGTAATCAACTGAAATACTATTGACGCACGCTATTATTTTAATACTATCTGCTCGAAAGCTCTGTGGGACACTTGAATAAATAAAGCTCAGATAAGCTAGTTTACACACGCCTTCAACATTTCAACAGAAAGTTTTTTTTTGCTTAAGATTCCGTCAGGATTTGAACTCATGATCTTTTTTTCTCTTTACCAATCCTGTTGGGGCAACACTGCCGCTCAGACAGCATTTGCTGATCAAATATTTTCTACGAAAATCGATTTTTTTTTCATTTCTAGTTTTATATAATCATCTTTTCATAGAAAATCTTTCTACATTCCATTACTATTTCTATTTCCTATTATCACATTCAATAAGTGAAAAATATTGTTTTTGTTTGCAAAATATTATCGAACAAAGATTTTGATCTGTAAATAAAATAAAAAATAAAAAAATGAGTGAATTCAAAATGCACTTCGTTTAGATGTGCTTTTTTATTTGAAACTATAATAAAGAAAAAAAAAGATAAAAAAAAAAAGCCAGGCAGACAAAAAGCATTCTGAAGAACATCCGTTTAAAGCACAACTAAAATAGAATTTTTCCTTCTTTTTATTGACTTTTTGTTGCTGTCTCTACATGTTTCACAGCCCTTTGTTTGTGATCGACCACACACAACCTTGTACAAACACACACCCTCATATACAACAATGACCATAAAAAATTGTAAAAATAGAAAAATACAAGGACATATTCACTCATAGGAAATTCGGAAGCCGGAAAAGCTCTAAAGTGCTTTTGTTGTATGACGACGGGCTATGAAAGTGAGCTCGTTTATTCGTATGTGTGACTACTTTCATGAATGTTTATGGTTGTTTTAATTTATTTATGAATGTGTTTTTGTGTGGTCTGCCATTTTAGTGGTTTGTTTATAAAATTTTTATTTTTATTCTAAGAGTTTTAAAAACTTAAAATTTTTTATTTCTATTTAATAATTCACAATTTGCTATATTTCATTATTTTACTCTTTGTTATTCTTTACTAGAGTTCATCCGTTATGGAGGCAGCATACTCTTGCCAATGGTATGATGGATCTGAAGAAGCTAAAACTTTTGTACAAATCGTTTGTCAACAGTGTCAGAAATCTTTGTTCATTTCAGGTGCAAAATTCTTCATTGTTTCATTGGATTTATTTGCTTCGGTATGTTGTTGTGTGTGTTTATTTCCTTTTAAAATCCTTTTTATTTTCCTACAGAAGAATTGCAAGACAGTGAGTAAACATTAGTGCAAATAACCAAACGATACAATGCAAAAGTTGTCGTATGAAATTAAATATCGTATATGTTATTTTGTATGTATTGAATTATATCTCTGCGTGGGACTAATAGTAACCTTAACGATAATATAGGAATCACTATGAGAGTTATATTAATTATCATCGCAGGGCAAATTTAAAGTTATAAAAAGTAAATTGGATTAAAATATACAATATTTTTGGCAACTTCAGTTTTGTTGATGCCAATGTAAAGTCAAAATTTGGAAAATAATAACCAAATATGGTATTGGATAAATCAGACAGCCACTCTTTCTTTGCGGCAAAGTTTACCTCGCCAATATCACCCCGATATTCATCCTTCAAATGTTCAATTATTTGTGGATTGTTTACGTAAATCCAGTCTTATAAATGGCCGCAGATAAAATAATCCAGTGGCATTAAATTACAACAACATAACCTCCTAACGGAATATGAGCTTCCTTTTCATTCACTCTATCAAACAGGCAATTCACAAATATTCGTTGCATGCAATGGTCGGTCGGCTTTAATTTTTTAATGAAATGAACTTTCAGCGTGAACATGAAGAAATTTATGTACATCGACGAGTTGATGTTCCAGGCTCATTTTCAACATTTTGCTGTACAGCAGCTATGTTTGCAACATTGCGGCTACTACGAGCGTATTGCTTTGCTCTATTGTCAGTAAAATTAGCGTCAGCCTCGAATTCGCACAGTGCTCTAGGAAGGAGCCGATGGAAAGATGCTCAAATTTTACGAAATGATAAAAGAAAGTTTCACCAATTACCACAATTGAAATTCCTTGCTCAATAATTAACGTTCTATGCTTAAAATTTCCCAATATTTTACTTAATTAATGTCCACGGATGACAGGCCAATTCTTGACATTTATTCGTTTAGCCCATGCTTTATTTTTAATGCTTCGAAGAAGTGCAAGTGCCTTTGGGATCTTTTCTTAAAAGGGCGTTTTCGTTATGAAGTTTAAAAAAAAAATAAGATTTTTAGTTGCAAAACGGTTTTATCGTAAAATTATGCCAAATGGCAATGTGAGTAAAATTAAACGGGTTTCTTTTATAATCTTACGTATTCAATCGAAATTATTGGGATACAGCATTGTACCATTTAGAATAACATGAAATTATTACTCAAGCGACTAAAAACCTTTCAAAACTGCTCGCCATTTCTTAAATAATCATTAAATAATTGCAAAGGCAGCCAAGAGTGTTAATTCGAAACGTTAGACGTTGCTACAAAATATCATTGTAGCCAAACAAATATTAGCAAGGATGTACTAAAGTAGACAGAGCAACCAAGAGTTCAGTCTAGAACTCTTAGTTAATTCGAAACGTTAAACGAAAATTTCATTGAAGCCAAAAAAATATTAGCCAGGACGTACTAAAGTAGACAAAGAAACACACCTTTCAAGATTAAATCTCCAAACTCTTAGCAGCCAAGGAAATTATTGCGCTTGTCCAAGCATCTACCCAAAGAGTTTTGTTGGTATTGCTGGCCTGGCAGTTCTTGATCATTGTTACAAGTTACAACTTCAACATGTTTGCAGATGGTATCCAAAAAGCCGACAGAATTTGTAAAGAAGAAACAAGATCCCCAAGACACTTGCCTTTAGTACCTGAAGACTGCATAAGATCTACTATGCTATCTTTAGATATTACATCATCAGAGTCGTAACGCGCTATATTCACATGATATCTGAAGAGCAACTGTATAATAAAGCGTAGATAATGACAGTAAGTGAACCCAACGATATGCTTTTAAATCAGTTCTCTTGCTGGTTGTCATCAGAGTGGGCATTATCTCTTCTCGCGAGGAGAGCAGCGAGTACAGTATCAGGATATGACATAAGACAAATCTTTATGTAATGCAGTTCTGAAGGCCAGAATACGATGCCTTAATTACTCATCACTCATCATAAATAAGTAATTTTGGGAGGTAGTCTGCTAATATTAAACGGTCCGTCATCTAACGTTGTTTTTTTTTTCAACTAGTGCTTATTTCGTGAATGGTAACACTTAGGTCATGTTTTATTTGACATATAATTAGTTTTATCCTCTCGCTGAAGGAATATGGTTGTGTATACGCTTGAACACTGCTGGGAAATATTGCGACATTACTTTAAAAATCATGGTAATGTTGCAGAATGTGTGCAAAAACTGCGTTAGGATTTTGGAAGAAGAGAAGCACCGTCAGCTCCGTTAGTTCGTTATCTTGTAAAAAAAGTGAAACAAACTGGCATGCTCATCGACAAACCAAAGCGTGAAAAGTCAAAAACAGGGCATACACCCGAGTATATAGCTACTGTGGTAGAAAGTGTGCGTGAAGCGCCATCAACATCAATTTACCGTCGTTCTAAACAATTGAACATTTCAGACACATCATTGAGACGAATTTTGCATAAAGACCTTAGTGTGACGCCATGCAAAGTCCAATTGGTTCAGGAGTTGAAGCCAAGTGATCATCCAATGCGTTTTCGCCTCGCTAAGTGGGCCTGCGATCGACTTACAGAAGATGCCGATTTTGCAAAAAAAAAATCATCTTTTCAGATGAAGCTCATTTTGATCTTGGTGGGTATGTAAACAAGCAAAATTGTCGCATTTGGGGCACAGAAGACCCGCACGTATACACTGAAAAGCCGACGCACCCAAAACGAGTCACTGTTTGGTGCGGATTTTGGTCCAGAGGCATAATTGGGCCATTTTTCTTCAAAAATGAGCAAGGAGTGACCGTTACAGTCAATGGCGATTGTTATCGGGCCATGTTGAAAGAATTTTTGTTCACAAAAATTAAAAGGGAGGATATTGGCAACACTAAGTTTCAACAGGACGGCGCTACGTGCCACACAGCCGAAGCTACACTCGATGTTTTGCGCCCTATTTTTGAGGATCGCATTATCAGCCGCAGAGCTGATGTCGTTTGGCCACCTCGGAGCTGCGATTTGACACCGTTGGACTATTATTTGTGGGGTGCCGTCAAAGATAAGTGTTACGCCGACCAGCCAAAGACAATTGATGCTTTAAAGGACAATATTCGTGAAGCCATTTGTAAAGTACAGCTGCACACAATCGATAATGTGCTTAAAAATTGGACCGATCGTGTAGGCTATTGCATGACCAGCCAAGGCAGCCATTTGAATGAGATCGTTTTCCATTATTAACCGGAAGGATTGTACTTTCAAACAAAAAAAGAAATTTGAGAACATATTCAGTAGTTCTGTTTATAGCATTTAAAGCAAAAAAAGGAAGTTATTTGGCGGGCCCTTTACCATATGGGGAACTTTACTTATGGAACAGGAGTGGTATTTACACAACTTAGATCGAGATGTTGTACTCGCATAAACATAAACTGGTCTGTAATCTATGACCGCCTTGCCCTGCATGTTGCTTAGACCCTACGTAATATTCCCCACCTCTGGTATTGCGGCGCAAATCTAATTCAATTAGCAATCACATCCTTTTACACACACCCTGAGCCTAGAGAAAATGTGTAGTAATAAAATTTTCTAGTTATACGTGCTACAACAATAAAAACTTACGACTTGAACCCAAAACTCGTAACTACATGGAAATAATATCTCTTAGGGACCAGAAAGCTATTATTGAGGGCAATCGTAACAAACAACGGAAAGTGTAATTAGGTGGCAGAATTTTTTTTAAAACTAAAAGGTATTTTTTGAGACAAATACTGAATATTGCTGAATATTGTTTAAAATTGTTAAATTAGAAATTTATAGTTTTCAGTTGTGACTGTTTTGCAGTAAAATCTCAATATTTTAATTATTATTATTAGTTTATTGATTTTAAAAGAAATAAATTCTAAGATTAAATTAAGTTAAGAGCCATTAGCTCTGGTTGAAAATCTACAAATAGTATATTCAAAATGTATGTTATACAAAATATTTACTGTATGAAAATGCGAAACTGAATTTTTAATTTGACTGGTTTTACGTATTTATAAATTTCATATATGTTTTCGGAAGCCAGGTCCTTAGGAAAGTTCAGGGGTGAAATGTTCCCAAAAAGTTTGTGTTTATGTGCGCAAAGTGATAAGCACTTCGATAAGATTACCATTACTACGAATACAAGTTGGTTATTGAGATGGTTTTTAGAGAAGTCATTCATGGGAAAAAAACGGCGTAACCAAATCGTAAGCCTCTGTGGGGTAGATTGGGTGATGGTAATGAGGGTGCAGTTTCTGATTCAATTTATATCTGATTCTATTTTATTGATTGCAAAAATGGAGACGTATAATTATTTTCAAGTGTGGCATTTGTGATGAATGGAGCATTAGAGGCAATGTCTGCCTTTTCGTTGCCAGCAATGCCAGGGTGACTCGGTGCCCAGAATAGTTTAATGATATTATGATGGCATCCGTTATTTTTTCGATTATATTCCAGTTGCTGTCAAAAGGGTTAATTATGAATTTCATGAGCGAGGGACTGTTAGTCAAAGTAACAGTTTTTTTATGAGTCAAGGTAACGCACAAAGCCAGGTAGATGGCGCACGAATCTGCTGAAAAGACTGATGATATTTTACATATTCATTTTTAAGATTTATTATAATTTTAAGATCATTCATTTTTCCACACAGGCGTTTCTGCACGGTTTGAAAACACAACCAAAGGAATATGATGGGGGGTTGAGTAGCATCTTTGAAAAAAAAAATTAACGTCATATGATTGACTTGGTTTTGCTTAGTTTAATAGATAAAGTATTCAATAGATCACCATATTATAGTTATAAATATTAGAAAATAGTCCAGGATAGCGTACTATTTCATTTTTCCCGGTGATTTTACAATAAGGCACGCACAGAAACAAACGTAATACTGATAATTATTTAATTTTTAATTTTTTAATATTTTAACAAACTATATCAAATGCCAAAGCACTGTGTTATTGTTATATAAATAGAAATTTGTTTCTTTTTTTTGTGCTGAGAAATATTTTCAAAACAAAAACTTTTCAACAACATTTCATTCTTGTAACAACATTAACTTGGCAAATTCTATTTATTTTAAAACATACCGACAAACATATACACACACACACACACCCACATTATTACACGTATGCATATGTAGGAGTAAAATACTTCGATATTGTTGCTTACAAGTCTTTTTTGTATTTGTTATTCTATTTTTCAGGTTCTGGGTGCAGTTGTCACATACTTTATGGTGTTGGTGCAGCTCAAGTAAAATAATCAAATATTTTCAATGCAGAATCAGCAACAGCAAAAAGCAGCAAATAAACAATGTTTTGTATTTTTCATTGGTAATATTCTAAGAAATAACAATATCAGCAAAAATAATAACAACAACAAAAATAACGACAACATTATGTTTACAGTAGAGGAATAACAAGAGCATCATTAACAACAACTACAGCAACTTATAAGACAACAAATAATTCACCTACTTTTAAGCATAAACACACTTACAAATAAGAGCATGTTTAGGAATGATAAGGATGGATGGATAACCAAAAACATACTAATCCAACTATTTACTAACTATCCTACGAACACTTTATTATACACATTTCATACAGAGGCAAACCACATTTTTATCTAGCTGGCAGTTGAATGTCTGACTGGTTGGCTGCCTGACTGCTTGTTTGGCTGGTTATTTGTGTATTTAATTCAACAATTGATAAAATAAATCACAGAATTTGATAAATGACTCTCACTTAACAAATTTATGTTTACGAATGGCTGTGCAATTGCATTAAAAGATGAACATTTGTGTGTTTATATTTCGTATGGAACGGCATTGGTTGGGTTGGTTTAAAGCATCTTTAGCAGGAGTCATTAAGCTGTCAAGACTGTCTGTCTGTTTTTCATTTGGAAATGCCTTTATCCTTTATTTTGGTATTATTGTTTGCAAATAAGAAATAAATAAATAAAACTTTTACCTTTTTAAGAAATTGTTGGCAAGAAGAAATTTCATTAGTTTGCAAGTTTTTTATCTTTATGAAACCATTGAAAAAGTTTTCGTTCGCTAAAACAAATCGAACAAACTACAATTTTATACTTTTCAGCAAAGTTGAAGAAGGTTAGATATAACTTTGTTATTCAGTTTCTAATTTCTTCAGCACTCATTTTTGACCCCATATTTATTTTTTTTTGTTTTTTTGTTGTTTTCTTGTCTTTAACTTTCGTTTTATTAAAATCGTAAATACAGAAAAACCTTAAGATTATTAGGAAATTTTGAGTTTTATTTAACAATAGAACATTCATCAGAATTGCACATTTATACATAAATTTTATTAACAATTTTTTAGTAGTTAATTATAAAGCACTAGGTCACTATTTAATAAAAAATTTTTAAAAACTTTTATTTTTTATTATTTTTTCGATATTTCGCCACACCGTTGGTTGGCATCATCAGGAAAAACAAAAATAAGTAATTTATAATTATTCGGAATCTTTTTCAATACAAGCGCAATTTTATTTTGTGCTTGATTCTTGATGTAATAAATTTGAAACCACCATATATTCGTAAAATTTGAAGTTTAATAGTGTATAACTTTTGAAGGACAAAAAAGTACAAAAAATCGAAGTCACCCAAAGAAAGGCAAAGGTGTTTTCTTCAAGCCTATATATACTTTTGCACCCGCCCGGACCCGCCCGTAGAACATTTTTTTTATTTTAATGAAAGTGCTCAAAATTTTTACAAACAAAATTCTATTAAAATTGCTAGTAAATTTACTTTAGAAATTATTATTCACTGACATAAATACAAATTGCAGATAGCAAAACGTAGGGAGAAAGAGAGGAAAGTTATTAGTGGTATTAATATTTCTTCAAATGTTTGAAAAACTTCCTAGAATTTTTCATGCTATTTTGCACACATGTTTCAATTACCTGCTAAAAATTATAGGAAAAAATTTTTAAAATTTATTTCAGTAAAGTACAGATGTACAAAATACAATTTATACCCGTCATATAATCACATAACTGCAGCTAAAAAGAAAATTTATCCTCCAAAAGAATCTATCAAAATCACACCAATTTCGGCACAGTTACAACTGCAAGCTCTACTTGATCATACAGCCGAAAGGCTGCTACAATCACTTAAAGGAAGTGAGTTGAAAAAAAATCTAAACTGCAATTTGACCTTTTTTTTGCAAATGGGGATGCGGTGAATCTTCTGGCCAAAAACAATATAAAAAATTTTTATTTGAAGATATTTCTGACACAGATATGTTGATGCTGTCATTTGTGCCATTGCGATTAATAAAGAACTTAGAAGACTCGGAACCTTCGTCCTGCACAATGCAAACAAATTGTATTTGGAAAAACTATACTCCGCCGTCTACGAAACACTGCAGACCAAAAAATTTTAGTATAAAAAGGCAACTCGTGATACCATTAAGAATGAAGTAAGTGACATTAGAGCTCAAATTTCAACACTAAAGCCATTAGAGTTAGAGATAGATGAACAGACTAATAAATTAAATTACCAATTAATACTTTCAATGATAGATGGAAAAACTGCCCAGGTTTTGACTGATTCAAAAGCTTTATTCAGCTGTATTATATGTAAAGCAACATCAAGTCGGTTAAACCGAGAACCTACAAAGTCAGTAGATAGTATGATGCATTTGAAAATAGATTATCGACGCTTTATACGGGGATAAGGTTTATGGAACACGTACTGAAAATTAGCTGTGATTGGGACTTCGGATCTCTAGGATCAGTAAGTAATAATGACACCAACATAGAGAAAAGAAAATTGCAAAATAAACAAGTTCAAGGTGCATATCTCAAACATGGGTTAATTATAGATCAACCAAAACAAGAATCAGGCAATACAAACGATGGCAATACCGCAAAAAGATTTTCTTTTTTGGATCCCGAAACTACATCTGGTATAACAGGTGTTGATATAGATGTTATTTCAAGATTTAAAACAATTATTGAAGTGCTTGCGTGCAATGAACAAATTAAGGCTAGAAAATTTGGTGATTATGCCAAGGAAACCGTTGCTATAAATACATTCATATACAATTATAGAAATATGTCAGCAACATTGGAGAAGCTCATTTAGCTCCATTTATTACCAATTGGAAATTTATCAGAGGAAGCCAGGAAAAAAGAAATAAGGATTACAGACTTTACAGAGAACATAATACCAGAAAAATGTCACGAAGTTCTACAAATGAAAATTTATTTCACATATTATTGACAACGTCAGATCCCTTCATCGCTAGCATTCAAAGTCAATGGAAAGTGAATCATTCGGATTAACATGCCGAAGCTTAGGCATTGCTACAGGACACTAGTAATACAGAGCAGAATATAGAATATTTACAGGAAATATTCCAGCAAAATGAATAATAATTATAATTTGCATTTAATATTTGAATAAAATAAAGTATACAAATATTAATATTAAATATTTATTTATTTACAATCTATTTATGACTATAAATAAATATATAATTATAAATAAATATATAATTAAAGAAAAATTAAGTTACACTGTTTTATTTTACAGTTGAGCAAAAACTAGAAAATATGTAAGCATTGTTAAGCATAATTTTAAATGCAGCGCGCTGTACTGACCTTAATAAAACCTAAACTCGATGAAAGCTTAAGATGTTATCTATTGACTAAAAAAATAATTTCTAAAAAATCTTTGTTAATTAAAAAGTTACAGAGTTTTGGCCAATGAAATACGATTCTGAGCCACTGTGCGGCGTAGATCAAAAAATAGGACAAACATAGATATTAGTTTGAAGAGAATAAGTAAAGTTATAAAAGTAGCTGCAAAAGAATGTAGGAAAAATTATTATACTAAAAACTTACAGGAGGCCGGAAATAATATAAAGAAGTGCTGGAAATTTGCTAATACTACACTTGGACGTTCTAAAGCTAGTATTGTGAAACTTATAAATTCACAAGGAAAGGCCATATTTGATGATCAAACGAAAGCTAATTGTTTAAATAATTATTTTCTTACTGTGTTGAGGGAACTTAAGCAGGTAATTGAAATATTAGCAGGAGACTCATTTAATTCTTTAATGGCACGTAGAGGACACATTCTCACTTTAATTTGGATGCAATAGATGCGGACATTATTTCGGATATTGTTATGAGAATGGAAATTGATAAGGCGTCGGGATTTGATAATATATCTTGAAAGTTTGTAAAAGAGTGTTTTAATGAAATTTCTATTTTCAACAAACTGATAATAACTTCTGAGTATCCTGATATTTTAAAAACTCACAAAATTGTTCCAATTCCAAAAGCTGGACATGTCAGTACTGTAGATAAATATAGACCAATATCCGTGCTCTCTGCTATTGATATTGATTTTTGAGAGGATACTGTATGATAGGCTTTTATTGTATTTAGAACAAAACAATATGCTATATAGCTATCAACTTGGACTTAGGAAAGGCATTGGTACGCAGGATGCTGTTCTAAATGTAATAAGGTATATCTGCAAAGGCTTAGATGAAGGCTACAGTGGAGTTGCAGGAATGTTTTTTAAGGCCTTCGATCTTGTGGATCATGATATAATAATTGAAAAGTTAGGTTGTCATGGTATTCAAGGTAGAGAGCTTTTATTGTTTAAGAACTATTTTATAAGCAGGAAGCAGTGGGTTCAGATTGGACAGTGTAAAAGTTTTATTGGCACTGTTGAATATTGTGTACCACAAGGAAGTGGACTTGGTCCCTTATTGTATTCAATTCATATTAATGATATAAAAAATTTGGGTCTTGATGGCCAGCTATATATGTTTGCTGATGACATATGTTTGTTTTACCCCTATAAATTTGATTAAGTGCTAAAAACACATATTGAAAGAGGTGCATCATTAATTGTAGAGTTTGCTCGCTTAAATCGGTTATTAATAAATTCTGATAAAACCAAATTGGTTCGTTACAGACCTCATTCGGCGAGTGTGAGCCAACATTTTCTGTGTATGTTGATGGTACATGTATATGTGAGACTAATTCTATAAAGTATCTGGGGGTTAAACTACAAAGCAATCTTAAGTGGGATCTGCATATTAATGATATCAAGAGTAAAATATCTCCAGCCATTGCGATTTAATATAAGTTTAAAAATAAATTAAATGAGAAGGCAAAGGTAATGATATATAATGGATCAATACAGCCCATTTAAATTACATGGCATGTGCATAAGCATTCAACAAAAATAATACTTGTCAAAAATATCTACAACGTTTGCAGAATGAGCACTAAAAATAGTTTATAATTTACCAAGAACTTATCCTACATTATTGCTATATAAAGAAATTAGTAGATCGGTACTACCATTGTATGGGTTACATATGTATCAAGTTTTAATGTATGTTTTTAAAAGCATACATAACGTAACAATTTCATTTTTACAAAATCAATCAAATTTTAATACTCGCAACGTATCTAATCTTAGAATTCCAAGGTGTAGATTGGAAAGAACTAAACAACATATTGACGTTACGGTAATTTGTATAATACTGTTACGTTTATACCTTTTATAAACGTTTTGTTGTGAGTTCTTTATTGCAAAATGATTAACACCAGTTTTTAGAGTTTTTAAATAATAACAATTTTATTATTTACTTTTAACTACACAAAGTTGACACAGAACAATTTACTTAAAATGCACGTCTTCACTGTAGAGGTTTAATTTACTGATTCATTGTCCACTCAGACGCTTCCCCTATTTATACTTGTCCAATTAGATTCTAGAAGATGTAAGAATTTTCTACTCTCCTTGTGTGTATTTTGTTGTTGTAGGTTGTTTATTCATTTTATATGCGCCTGCTTGCCTGTGTGTATAGTTGTTTTTGTTTTTATGCTGATAAGGTTTCTGCTTGGGATTTATTTCAATACATTTGTTGTTGCTTTTGTAAAAAAGGGTTTCTTAGAAAACTACGCCGATGATAAACAACTGTATATTTATTGTTGTAAAATTAGTTTTTGTCTTGCGCGTTTAAATGATAAGCAGCATGCCAGGCAAGGGTAAGCGGTATATCAAATTGTACTTGTGTGTGTGTGTCTATAAACATCCACGCAGTTTGTAACCAGTAGTTTTCCATATTGCTTAATTGTTTTATCATTTAAACTTATACCATCAAGCTTAAGATCGATAGAACAATTATCAATGTTTAAACTATTGGGTAAGAATTATTTACATAATCTAGTTGAAACGCATCTTCTGTAATTAATTTTTTTCTTTCTATAATACCTATAATATTTTATTTTTTATGCAATTGTAAAATGATTTAAGTACATATTATACATTTAGTTGCCTCAAAAATGCCTTTATGGCGCTGAGGACAATATGCAAAATTTTTTTTTAAATAAAAAAAAAAACAAAAGAAAAAAACAAAAAACAAAAAAACTTCAAAAATATCTAAAAATACTTAAAAAAATAAAATATTTCCCACAACCAACCACACCACATTTCAATCACTACATAGCTCTGTACTTTGAAACTATGTCTAGCTGTTACGCAAGCCCAAAATCATGAAAGCCTGTAGTTACCTGCTAAATAGTTTTAAGAATTTTTGCCTGTTTGTTTTGCCTATAAAGCAAGTTGTGCGTCTTGCGGAAATTGAGTGCGCAATTTTGAGGTTAGAAAGCAAACTGTTCGTCAAATGAAAAATCATGAATTGAGCCATCATACTTAGACATTTATTCAGCAAGAAGTTGGGAAATTTGTAGTATGGAAAGTTATAATCTTGAGAGAAGAATTTTAATTGGCAAAATTTACTATCCAAATGGTGATAATTTTACTATATCATTTCGTAAATTTCGAGCAGCTTTTTCTCGTACTCAAGCTCTTGAGACCTCTGTGGGAAATTTAATTACTAAATTCGAGGCTTATGGCTCGTCGTAACCCTAGTGATGCCCCCTTATGTGACAAAAATTGTCACATAAGGGGCTCACAAAATGCACAAAGAGTCATGAAAAAAGTAATACAACCAAATAAAGTGATCTTACGGTGCGGTTTGTTGCCAGGAGACATCAACGACCCACATTTTTTCGAAAATAAGCAAGGAAACGCCATTACCTCAAATTCTCTGCGATACTAAACCTTGGTAATCAATTTTTTATGGTCACAATTGACTAATGTTAACGTCAGCGATCTTTACAGCTATTGCATGAGATTTTCCTGGTCTCATTATTTTTCGATTTGACAATATTACTTGGCCGCCTCGTCTCGTCACGAAAGACCGTGTTTACGTGAACAATCCACAAACATCTAATGCTCTGAAAGATGACATTCGGTACTGCAATCAGGAGATAAGAGAAGTTTTGTTGCAAAATGTGCTTCAAAATTTGTGATTCAAATGTTAAATACAAAACTCTATTCTAACGATTTATAAAAAAATTTTAACGATTTTATTTTTTCGATATTTCGCTTTTCTGTGGAAAGCTTCTTCAGGAAATTATTTTTTTATATTTTACAAAAAAAAAACGAAAAAAAGATTAGTGCATATTTAATAAAAAAATTAATTTTAAAGAGATTTTCAACTGAAGAAGAAAGGCCGAGTAAGGACCTAAATAATTTCTTTAAAGATCCATCAATTTATTCTCTCAAGACCGTACTCTAATAAACCTTTATACATTTTGCATTTTTAAAGGCTTATCGGGACCATACTGTAACGGAATAGAACTTATGCAATTAATCAGTCACTCTTGCTTTGTTTGTCATTGGAATGAAATACACTCTTTTTACCAAACTCTTTTTTAAAGGACTTCAAGAAAAGTAGAAGGTATTTTTTGTTATTTTTATTGGTATACTGGTATTCCCCATTAAGACTTAGAGGGTGTACCCATACAAAACACATATTTGAACGTATCTTGTAAAGAATAATTGGTAAACAGTTTGAATTTTTCCTTATAACGGAAGACTGTAAAAAATCAAACTTAGCATTTAAAAGGTGTGCCTGTAGAGAGATTAATTTGATAAATGTGGATCTATCTTCAGAACCGTAGTAGCTAGGCAATTGAATTTTGAATACAATTTGCTAAATCGATCACGTTGTACTGTCCATCGCCAATTGAAATAAATCTTTTCACATTTATGATTGCGAAGAGTTAATAATATTATTATAGTTATTCTTTAATAATAAACGTTTTGTTATCTTGAGATCTTTTATTGCAAAACAATAACACAGTACTTTGAAGTTTTAAATTAAGTTAAACGATTTATTTACTTTCAATACATACAAAATAAACATGATGGTAGCTTTGTTGTCTTTACTCACCGATGACTCAGCTTTAACTGAGTCATTTGCTCAGCAAATGGAGGTTATATAGTTGTTTTTAGCAGTTCTTACATATACAAAAATATTCTGCTTTAACATTACCCCATATTGTTGTTGTTGCTTGGCTGTATGTTTTGTTTTGTTGTGTGTTAGTTATTTTTAGTTTCTGCTGTTTATCTTATTTCGTTGAGTTTCTTATAAGCATGTTGATGTTGTCTTGTGTGTATAGGATTTCTTAAAAAAAATACGCAGTTTGTAAAATGAACAGTGGGTCGTTTTTTTTACTTTTTATACTGATAACTAATTTCTTTTAAAACTTAATAAATCATCTTCGTTACAACACTTTATAAATTGCCAAAAAATAATATGAAATTGAGTTTAAAAATTATAGCAAAATCAATTTTACTTAATATAAAATTTTGCTTCAATCTGGGTAAATTTTTTAAATAATCGCCTAGAAATTATATATGATTCCAATATAGTAAAATTCTTATGTTTCTAACAAAATATCTAACACTTAAGGTTAATCAGCTAAATTAGTTAATCCCATGTCACGATATAATAATAACGTATTTATAAAAATTTTTTTTAATTAAATTAGCCAAACACAAGTATAAACTATTGTAGCTTGTGACTTGAAGTAATGTGTACTATCGCAGCCAATACAACGATAAGAACAAAAAATAATAGTTTAAAAAGGTGCTCTTTACCAAACTAGATATTGGCGTATATCAACATGCATGGCACTTTAGCACCATGTGTTACTAAAAGACTATACATCTATCCACTCAAATACTGCAGTAGAAAAAAATTGAGATATTTGCTAACTTTTCATGCTCTTTGTTTTCGTTAAAATGTCCATCTGTCACCCGTCTGCCAGAGGGGACTATCTTGCGTCTATAAGAAAGGAAGCATGATGTTTCACAAAAAATCTAAAGTTAAGAATTAAAGAGTCGGTTTATATATAATGCATATGTCCATAAAAATTAAAGCGTTACAACAATACATTTCAGCATTACACTTATTTTATAGCACTATAATCGCTTTAAGAAAAAGGTGAACAGTCAAAATAAATTTTAAGGTCGCGCCATTAACATGTGATGTTTTACCACAATGTCCTTAGATTTTAGACTATTCGAGAAAGTGACTTAAAATTGTATAAGTTATGCCGTATAGTAAAATACACAATCGGATTTTAATTGTTAACCTACTGTTATAACAGGACGAGTCAAAATGGATTTCCGCAATAAAGAAGGGTTAAGAGTATATTTTTTCTCTGCTTATGCTCACATTTGTCTCCATCGGCTGGATATTTTCACCGTATGTGAGGCTTATGTATAGGCCGGCAGCCTAAATTCTAATGTGGAGTTACTTAAAAGAGGGACAAGAAGCTCATTGGGGAATTAGGGCATCCAATTCTGTAAGTTCAGTAAAGCATCAACGCAATGTGGGTAATATTTCACTGTTTTATCGTCACTACAATAATAAGTCCTCTAATGAAGTTAGAGAATTTTTTCCCGTAATGCGCAAGTTCTTGCATTTAATACGCTTTTCGTTGAGTTGATTGGCCGGTGAATCGCTCTACGCATTATAGGGCAAAATTTGTTTTTTGGCAGAACAGTTCGTAATCTCCTTCCAGAGGTATTTCCAGTTAATTTCAATGTAGGATAATTCGAATCAAATAACCACAAACTCTACTCCCTCTTTCCTCCTCCCCATAAACTGCTGTCACAATGCATTGCATGAGTAGTAGGAAAATATGTAGTACTTTGGTGTTGCCATAAGAACGTGTTATTAACGCAAGATAAAATCTGATGTTTTAAATAGTTGCAGTCAAATATTTAAAATTTATACGAAGTAGTTACTTTTGTTTAAACTATTACAAGAGAGAGTTATAGTTTTTACCGAGTTGAGCAAATACTTGTTATGAAATTACAGTTTTTCAATAAACATCAGTTAGAGTTTTAGTTTTAATTTTTTTATTTTATTTAAAACTTTTTTAAATTTCAAACTAATTCTGCATTTTTTTTTTTTTTTAGCCGATAGTCTTAGTCACTAGTGCTTTAGTTCTTAAGATTTATTATAATTTTAATTATAATAGATGGGAAAATAAATAAATAAATAAAAAAAATTCTGCATTTTCAAAGTTTGACAACATGTTTATTAAAAATATATTCAACCAAATAACAAGAGAAAGAAACACATGTTCTAACTCAAACAAAACAAGCCAACACAATCAACACTTTCACACCTGCTGTATTTCTGGTGAAATCCTCTGGCTGATGTGTAGACACGCACTTGTTATTGATTAAAATCTATAACAAGAACATTTTTTTTTGTTTGTAGATGCAAAACCATGCATGCTTCTCATTTGTTTATTTCATGGTTGGTAATCTTAATCATAAGATGTGTTAATTTAGAAAATTGTGGCATTGAAAACCTGAAGTTTTTTCAAAAAGAATTGAGCTGAAAAACCGCCTTGGTTTAAAGGTTGTCTAAAAAACTATTTTATTTAAAAATCAAAAATTATTTGATTGAGAAATAAAGTTGAATTCTTTTAACCAGAAAATATACTGACAGGTTATGTCATAAAGTTTACCGTTCATTATTAACTTCATCGAATATCATTAATTGAATATTTTAGGTTATCATTAGGAGTGACATCCAAAGGAAGTTAGTCAAGGAGAAGTTAGGTTAATTACAGTTTCATATTAGCGATGACACTGAAAACTCAACATCGACGAACAAACGCCAACACAAATCATTTTTGGTTGGATACATGGCAGGAAGGTCTTTTTCCTTCATCGAACTCGTTATTGACAGGTGAATGATGTTTTATAATGAGTGTGTGTGGGACAAAATTGAAACATTAAATTACTTTTGAGTACGAGAACTGAAAATGTACAACAGCTTTTGTGTTATTGAATAATAGAATTTACAGCAGCGAACATAATGTTATGTTATACAATATTAATGTTATGTCTTTTAATAAAATCAATGTATAACATAGAGTCAAATGCAAAAGTTAACTAATTTAAAATTACAAATTAGATTCTTGTGATAATTTCACTTTTAGTTAAGCTTCGTTTTTATTATGCAATTTTTTGGATTTCATTTTGTAGCAAAAAATATAAAAGAATTTAGAAACTAAAACGAAATAGAAACTTGTATGGTATGCAATCCAGCACACAAACAGGCAGTGGTACTCCTGATTCAATAAAAAAAATATCCAGAATTATAGCTTCCACTTAAGCAGCTGTTATGCCAATAAACTATCAAAAACGATTACCATCTTGCAACGTATAAGAGGTGTTATTTCCTCGATGATAATTGTGTAAATTTGGCTTAAGAAAAATTGATTGTTAAAATAGTAAGCTATTTTATGCTATACTAGCGAAGCCCCTGCACACTTCGTAGTGCAAAAAAGAAAATAAAAAAATCAATACAAATTCATTTAAATCAGTGATAAATTGCTTTTATTTTGTGTAAATATACAAAGCCGATGGTTTGCCTACGCGCGAACAGGCTACATACAACTGTTCATGTGAGAAAACTGGGTACTCTAAATTCACTTCACAAATTCCTAAGGTTTAACCTTGCTCCTTATTAATGGTTACCGCAAACGCAAGGCGCACAGGAAACTGAGGTCGTTTAAATTCAAATGGCATATCAGACGGAATCATTGGTATCCGTGGAATGAATACATCTTCGCCTTTGAATTTTCCAGTTAAAATAGTAACTTCAATTACATAAGCCATCAACCTTTTAATAGCAAGTCGTGTACCATTACACAAACGGGGTTGATTGATATTGCGAAGCATAATAATAGTGGCTACAACTTTCAATTGGAGATTTTGCGGAGGCAATCCTGGTAAGTCCAACGAATTCAAAAATTCTGTTCGATAATTCACAACATCTTCTTCATTGGTAACAATATCCACAGACTTGTACGACACCAAATCGCCAGGAATCTTTGATTGTATAGCCATATTTAATTCAGTAACATCCTTGTTTTTTGCTGCTAAAATTGCTCTGTCACTCAATCATGAATGGCAGGTATATTGCTGTGTTATGTTAGTAAAAACACATTCAATCAATTCCTCTTTTGACTATACGAAACGGCAAAAATCATTTGGCAATGTTATCAATCCAGTGTCGTCAAAAGGCATTGCACCATTCCCAATTTTCAGCAATTGCTTAGAGAACTTATCACCAGATGGATCATTCTCCAACTGAACACGAACGGTGGTAATGAGTTTCAAAGTTATAACAAATCTCCATAAAAATGAAGACTTTAAGCAAGCGTTAATTTCATCGGCAGCTGTCGATCTAGGAATGACGGGCAATGTTTGCCTAAAATCGCCTGACAATAAAATCAACGCACCAGCAAACAACTCCGAATTATCTCGAAGATCTTTCATTGTTCTTTCCAAATCTTCAACAGATTTCTTATTCGCCATAGTGCATTCATCCCAAATAATTATTGCGCAACGTTTCAATAATTTTCCCGTTCCAGATGTTTTTGTAACGTTACATGTGGGAGTTTCATTAACTTGGTAATTTAATGGCAATTTCAAAGCAGAATGTGCTGTCCGACCACTATCTAACAAAGTGGCTGCAATGCCAGAAGACGCCAAAGCCAATGCAATTTTATTCTGGGAACGTATCGTTGCCAACAACAATGAAATTAAAAATGTTTTTCCGGTGCTTCCTGGTGCATCTAGAAAATAGAATCCACCGGCTTCACTATTGACAGCTTGCATAATGGTATCGTACGCCTTTTTTTGCTTCGCATTCAATGTCGAAAGATTTGCGTAAACAAAAGCATTTAATTCGTTGTGATCAAGTTACAGTTCTAACTCAAAAATGTGACGCATTGCACGATTAGGTGATGGCATTCCCAATTGTGCTAATGCCTTATTAGCAATCGACAAACAGAAATCTTCAATACAAATCAATGTTTCATTGTAAATTTCCGGCGTGAAGTCCATTGCAGGAAACTCGGGTTTTTTTACCGGTAGATAACAACCGTACCGAAATAGTCGAATCACCGTTTTAACAACCTCAAGCCCTACAAAGTAAAACTAAGAAATTTTACCGATACCAATACCCCTAAAAATATGGGTACCCAACCCTGCTACAAATATAAATAGATCAGCTGTCCATGTAATGTCAGTTATAGCATGCACTCAAACTGTAGCGACTTTGGAGGAAAAAGTCCGTTACAGCATTACATGTAAATATTAGCTGTTTGATTTTATGTTTGAAAAATCCGTTAAGTTAACATAGCTGTGTATAATGTACATATTTAAATATTTAATTTTTTAATGATGTTTTTGTATGTAATTTATTTCATGGATCTCCGAAGATGTGATTTACAATACCTAAGTATATAAATTAAATTAATCATTTGACTAAAATCGAATTGTAATGAATATAAACTCAAGTATTTTCAAAATGCATGTCTTGAAATGAATGCAGTGTTCAGTGGCTATAACTCAATAACCAATACACATACAGAGACCGTTTATACATAAAAACCTTGGTATTGAAGTCACCTTCTATATGAACTTTGCAGAAAAAAATCGGTTCATAAGAGTAGATTTTCTTAAATCAAGCACAAACGCATTAATTCAAGAACAAACTCATGGAAACTAATATTCTGAATTTTAAGTTTAATAAAGTCTCTACCTTGTTTCTATAATGTTGTGAGTAATTCTCACAATATTGTATTTATAATATTGCCATTTTCCGTCCTAACTGGCTGGTTCGTATTCGATGGCGAGCGCTTTCGATGCGAATGCATCATTCTCAAGCCGCCTTTTAGTTTGTACTGGTGAGTTCCGGCAGTGTTGGCGTTCAGGCAGTTCTGTTGTTAGGTTCGTATATATTCAGGTAAGCAGAATGACAGCCACCTGGGATTTGTATGCAAAGTGAATTTATCGATACCTCTGTCTCTTACTATTATGTAGGTACGTGTGTCCGTCTGAGGGTGTTTTTCGTTTGCCCGTTTGCATGAATAGTTTCAATGGTGTGAAAAGTGTTCGTCCAGTAAGTCTCTATACCCCGCTGGAATTAAATTTGTCAGTTGTTTCTGTCGTTGCTCTGAGATTATGTCTGAGGGTGTTTCCACTTTTTAATGCTGTGAGTATTCCTTCTTTGTGAAAAAGGTTAGTTAGTCTGTATATTTCTGGTCCTGTGTAAGTAAAGGTATGCCGTCGTGTTGTATCGGCTGTCTCTTTGTCTTCTCTATTTTTGTTCTTAGTGTTGTATTGTCTAAGTAGTTTATCGATGGTAGTGGTTTTGTAGCCGTTATTTATAGCTATGGCGTAAATTGTGTCGAGTTCTTTGTTGTACTTATCTGGAGTAAGTGGCATTATCTTAAGCCTGTGTATCATATGTCTTAACGCTGCTAATTTGTGTTGGATAAGGTGGTTTGAGGTGTTGTGGATGGTAGTATCCGTCGTTGTTGGTTTTTTATAGATGTCAAATGTTAAATAGTCAGTTCCTCGTGTTATACTGATGTCAAGATAATGTAAATTTCTGTCTTATTCTTTTTCAATTGTGTATGTAATCTTATTATGAACTGTGTTTAAATTTTATAGAATTTGTTCGCCGTTGCCGAGGATGCATATAATGTCATCTACGTTTCTATAGTAATGAGTTATTTTGTGTTTTTCCATGAGTGTTTTTACTTGTAGTGATTCGAGATGTTGCATGAAAATTTCTATGAAGATTGCGAAAGTTCGGTGTCCCATACCGAGTCCGTTACGTAATTTGTAAAAGTGGTTATTGAATCTAAAGTAATTCTGTTTTATTATCGTTTTTGCCTTATCTATAATATCTGTGATGTATTGGCTTTCGTACAAATTGTATAGTGTGTTGCGTAGAATATCTAAAGTTTCATGTGTTGGTATTGAAGTATATAGATCCTTGATATCAAAGGAAACGAGTCGCGTGTTTTCGGTTATTTTGATGTCCTTAAGTTTATCAATGAGGTCTTGTGTATTACGTATAGTATATGTGTTTTGTAAATTTATCCTTTACTAAAGTACGCTGGTTTCAATAAGTCGATGGTTGCGTTCGCTGTATGGCACGTAGCGCCATCCTGTTGAAACCACATCTCGTCCGGATCAATGTCATCCATATTTTCAAACAAAAAATCATTGATCATGGTGCGGTAACGATCTCCATTGACCGTAACGCGAGCTCCGGCCTCATTTTTGAAGAAATAAGGTCCGATGATGCCACCAGCGTGAAAACCGCACCAAACGGTGCATTTTTCTGGATGCAATGGAGTCTGTAGGGTCTGTTGTGGATTGGTCTTACTCCATATGCAGCAATTTTGCTTATTAACAAACCCGTTAAGCCAAAAATGCGCCTCATCGCTGAACACAATTTTGCGATAAAACAACGGGTCAGTTGCCAACTGCTCTAGAGCCCAATCGGCGAAAGAACGACGCATATAATGGTCTCGTGGCTTGAATTCCTGCACCAGCTGGATCTTATACGGGTGTAGGCCGAGATCTTTGCACAAAATTTTCCACGTAGTGGTCGGACAGAGCCCCAATTCCTGCGACCGACGACGAATTGATAAATTTGGATCTTCTTCCACACTTTCGTTTACAGTGGCGATATTCTCTTCAGTACGCACATTCCTTCGACGTGTTGGTGTTATTGCATCCTCTAGAGAGTATGTGGTACGAAATCTATCGACAGTTCGACGAATGGCTTGTTCAGATGCACGATTATGTACGCCATAAAAATGACGAAGTCGTCTATAAGTTGCGCGAATCGACGACTGATTTTCAAAGTAAATTTGGATAATTTCGTAGCGTTGTTCAAGCGAGAGTCTATTCATAATGATTTGTCAGAGTATACTGAAACAAATAAAAAAATGTTTCATCAAAATTTCATTTTTTGTGTTACTTTTTACAATTTAAAGTTTTATCTAGCTTAAAAAAACACCTTTTATATGTATATATACTGCATGTATCGGGTTTTCCAACAAGAAGTTTGTTTTTCAATTGTGTCAATACAAACAACATGACAGTTTTTTTGACATTTAGTTTTTTTGACGTATTCGTAGTAGATGCATTTTCAATGTTACTATGAATTCAATTTCGCAATTTCGATAATCGCATTAAAATAATTAAAATCCACTATGAAAATGGTGGTTCTGTTAGAGTTATATTTCGTTAAATTCGTGATACTTTCGGACAACATAATCGTCCTTCTAAGATCGCTCTTAAGAATTTGATCGTTAAATTTGAGTTTATAGACTCGATAGAAAATGTACGAACACCAATACGTGTTCGACCGAGACGTTCAACTGAAAACATCGCAGCCGTAAGCCACAGCGTCAAAGCACATCCAAATTTGTTAATTCCTCGACGTTCTCTGTTTAGCTAGGTGGTATGCCGGTGCAGGTCTGTAGTTTACAATGGGTCTCATTGGTATGTTTTCCTTGTGTATTTTTGGTTGTGCTTTGAGTGTTGGTGGTCTTGAATTCATGTTCACGTACCTGTATACTTTTCCGTCAGTAAACGTTTTGCAGCGTTTTAATAGGTTGCGTATTTCCCCTTTGGAAGGATTCAGTTGGGTAATTTTTAATTTTAGTGCAGTTGGTCTGCTGTATAAATTGTTGTGTTTTGTCTATATAATCTTTTTTGTGCATTATAACAGTCGTATTTCCTTTGTCAGCCTTTGTAATTATTAGGTCATTGTCCCGTAATTTTGCCCTTATCTGTTTAGCAATTTTTTGCTTGTTTGGATTCGTTTTTTGCTTGTTTGGATTCGTTTTTATATTTATATGATTAACTAAAGTCTACAATATTCTTTATAATATAAAATAATAAACAACTTTCAGAAATTACTTTACTTTGGCGCGCTCTGTATAAAAATAACATGACTACTATATTTTCATATGAGAAATGAAATTTCATCTAAAAAACAAAGGTACTGTTCACTAATATTTAAAATTTAGTCTACTTTTTATAAATTCTTTGTTCTATGTTTAAATACAAGTTCATTACCTTTAGCTTTAAGAGCACTTAAGAGACAGAAAATCTTATTTGATATAAGATTTTTATTTCTGTATAGAAAAGCATCTATGCTAAACAGGTCTATGGGACACTAAATTAATTAAATTTTGTTTCACCATTTTCCAAGACTTTAGCCGATTTTGTTTACTTAACAAGTGATGAAACTATTTTACGAAAGTCAAATGCTGACTGCTTTTTTCTAATATCAGTGATTAGTTCCTTCGCAGGCTGTCTTAGAAGCAAATATTTTTCATCTGGTTTATTGCGCTTAATCTAGAATCCAATTAAAACGAAACTATCAACGAACGTTCTTAACCAGAGTGCGATAATTTAATTATACCACTTTGTCTGCTATTAAAATTCGATCTGGTAAATATATAGTAGCTCTTAAGCCACCTTGTATGTATTTGTATATCTCTACTCATATTATAAGCTCTCTAAGGCCTTGACTTCTTTTAATAATATAAATGCAAAAGATTGTACGTCCACTTCTAAGCGACTCGAACGATTATGATAAACTTGGGTTCCCAAATAACTTTTAATAGCAAAAAAAAGGTAAGAAGCACAGTAAAATATTTGACATCAAGCCACATCCACATGTAAAGTGGATACTATATATTAAAACTTGACAATTAGGTGTTAAAGAATATTTGAGAATTTGAGTTGCTTTCGTCACATTATTGAAAATTTATTTTAATAGTAAAATTCTGAAAATTTTAAATAAGGAATTTTTACAAAATAACTTTTTCCCTTTTTCTATTAATAAAACTTATTATATTTATATTGTTTATTTAATTATTAATATTTAGTCCACAAATAAATATGTTTAAAAAATATTTCGCATTAATGTTAAAAAAGAGAAAGTGGTTTTATATCGTTGGACTTAAAAATGTCAAAGCATGTTTTTAACATTACAATTACAAATATTATTAACAATTATAATAGTTTAAATTTAAACTTTGACGTCTTAACAAATAAAAACATTTCTTATTATATGCTGATGTCTAACTCATGTACGCTACTACGATGTATAGCAGATGGAAAAACGTTAGAAATTTTAAATATATATTTACGTGTACTAATACAGTTGGGAGCAAAAAAAACTGTCTTGTTTGAGAGTAATTATAGCCAGTAACATGCTAATGGTATTCAACTTATCAAGTTTTTAGTGCTTTTCCTCCTCTAGTAGATTTTTTTCCTACAAACGTTTTTCATTTAGTTCAAATATTCGAAATTTTTTAGAACCGGTTTTGGCTGCAAGAAAAACAGTTTTTAAGTTTTTAAGTAGTAAATAAAAACCAGGTCTCAGAAAAAAACGGTTTCTGAAAAAAACCCGGTTTCGGAAACAACAGGTTGCAGAAGAAAACATGTTTTAAGGGAAAATTTTATTTAAAATAAAATGGTTTGATAATTTGTGTAGTTTTTTTAATCGACCTATTTTTATCTTTAATAAATATCTCTTATTCTTTTTGACGGTCTTTATAAATTAAATTAACAATATATATATTTATTTTTTGTTTTTTTTCTTTACGATATTTCCCTTCAGGAAAAACTTTTTATTTTTGAAAACAAAAATTATTAACATATTGAAAAATTTTTCAAAATATTTGACAAAAACATATAAAATTTTTTTCATACATACAAACATACATACAAAAATTTAAATTTTCAAATATTTAAACATACAAAAACAAGGAAACGGAAATAACAAATTCTCTCTTATGATATAATTATAACAAATTATGTGTCTTTTGTATTAAGTACCTATAATTCTGAGCTAAATTGTCTGTGTCTGTCTTGAACGTTATTCTCCTTACATTTGGCACATTAACAATTTCTAACATTTCTAACACATAACGTCTCTTATAGAGTTTTTTCTATATCTAATATTGATGCTTCATCAAACTTTGGATAATGATTATATTTCTTACAATGTGAAGATAAGGATGTCTTCTGAGTTGAAATATTTCTATATTTTTGGTCACATCTATGACCAGCTAATCTTGTTTTAAGTTTGTTTTTTGTTGTCCCAATATAAACTTTGTCACAGTTCACCTGGTCATTTCCTCCACATGGTATCCTGTATACCACATCAGATATTTCCATTTTTCCTATTTTATTCTTCATACTGCTAAATAATTTATTTAATGTGTTTTGTGTGCAATTATATATTTATCTGTGTCATATATTTTACACTTTCTTAATCTTTCTGGTATTCCAGGAACATAAGTTAATGATTTATAATTTCTTGGTTCTGCCGTAGAATCTCCTAAATTATGCCTATAACTACCATATTGTCTAATTAATCTGTTAGTTAATTCTACTGGAAAATCATTGTCATTAAGTATATCTCTTATTGTATCCCTATTCTTTAAATGAAATTCTCTATCACTTATAGTCAATATTCTGTCTATCATACTTTTCGCTGAGTTTATTATCATTTTCCCTGGATGTTTTGAATAAAAATTAATGATTCTTCCAGAAGATGTTGGTTTCTTATACCAATCAAAGACTAACTTATTTCTCTTTCTTATTATCAATATATATAAATATGGAAGTCTAGATTCTAATTCTCTTTCAATCGTAAATTTAATATCCGGATGAAAACTATTCAATTCTGACAAAATATCATCCACTGCATCTTCTGAAGTTAAACAAAATAAATCATCCACTTATTTTGTGAAATAAAATAAAAATAAAATGTTTATTACTTGAAAATATTTTTGTCTTAATCTACGTTAATTGTGCTAAATTCCATTAAATACATTGAGAATATCATAAAATATTTATTATTCAAAAATTGGTAATTTGGTAATTTCAGTGCCCCTGTAGGCTAGTGGGTTGGATTCCTAACAAAGACCTTGGTTTTGTTCACTACAAAAATAAAAATTAACTGTCGGTGGGGCTGCTCAGTGATAAAGGCATGGTCACTGGTCATTGTGCTGTCTTATACGACAGTTAATTTCCGTAACTATCTTTCTACCTTTACCACCTGTCTCATCTCTTCTATATCCCTTTCCTAAAGAATGTAGCTCGGTACTTGACTAAATAGGCATTATTGCCTGCAGTGCTACTTCTATTACAAAAAAAAAATATAGATCATCAATTGATATTCTCCAAATTTGGTATAGAAATTTCGAGCATTATATCTCAAGCGAAATTGATTAAATTGGAGTTATATTCAACCCAAATAGCAAGAAGACAGCAAAACTCCAAAATACTTTATGCAGAAATTCAGTAACCATTAGGAAACATTTTTTTTTAATTTTTTTACTTTTCTACATAAATCATTCCGTTGGAAGCCATTCATCTGTAATTTAAAAAGTAAAAAGAAAGATATTTTTAAGAAAATATTAAAATATTTTTTTTGATTTTTTTTTATTTTACAAAAATTTTTAATGATTTTTAATAAACATAAAGTTCAATGCCATAAAAAAATCTAATTCCTTCAATATATCCAACCGCCAAATGTGAAAGAGAATTTTCAATTTGACATTTCATCAAAAGAATTCAGTTCTATTTTAGAAATTGTTTTAAGTAAGTATTTCTTAATATAATTATGTACTTATGCATATATGATATGATGTTATGTTCGATAGAATATTACTGAGTTGAAAGCACAAACCATATCGTTGTAGCCGTTTCACTACTGCTTTTATTTTTTTTAAGGCCCCTCCTACTTTTACTATATGCAAATGATATGAAAAAATAATTCTTAAAGTGCTAAATTAACTACGCAGACCATGTGCAACTTAAAAGAAAAGAAAATGTTAAACGAAACCTATCTGTAGGAAAGTGCACTCCAGCTCGTTTTAGGTATGGTTAAATCTATCATATAAAGATATGATCGCTGTGGTAACTTCGTTCCTTTAAGAGTTGGAGCTCTGTTTGCCAAGACATAGCAGTTCCCTAACTTAATGTATAACTGCGAATAGTTTCCAAACTGTGATACAAATAGCAAAAAGAGGCTTTAAATTGTAAATTATTTTTAAATATTGAAAAGGTTTAATTATATCTGGTCAGTTTCTAGTAACACCCTCCTTTCAAAAAATATTAATGTGAAGCTTTTACTGCAATTAAAAAATAACTACTTTTAATGTTTTTCTATCACGTTCTGGTTTTTAAAGGACTTATCAAGCGATCCTATACACTTAATTATAACTCGAGAATAAGTTATCTGATTTAGATATTGAGAGCAACAGAACATATGGGATGAAATTAGCAAATTAGCTCCAAAAAAATTTAAATAGCCAAAATTTATTCGATTTACAAATTACGAATAAAGTACGTTATTGTTTATTGGAAATGAAGCCTAAATCTTGAAGCGTTTGTATTTTTTTTTGTCACAATATCAATATCAAAATACCTTTCCGTTCAAAATGTAAGGTGTCAAAACACCTCTGCACGTAAAAACAGGGTTAAGAATTTTTTATTTATGAACATTCAAAAATCAGAATTCATGATATTTTTCATAAATGAGAAATCTAAAATTTTATACTTATTTTTCACGCTCATAAACGAACAACAAAAAATGTTCTGCTTATGGTTATACATGAATGCGAACAACAAGAATTATTAGTCTTATTCATATGTGATGAATGATAAATTAGCTTCTTCTCATTAATGTTCTTTTTCATAAATGTAATTTTTCATTTATGAACGTTGAAATTTTGTAAAATTTCTCATAAATGAACGTAAAAGAATTTTCTGCCTAGGATCGCGGATTACCGTAAAATGTAGTAAAAACACATGGGTACATATTAACTCAAAATACAATTTTACAATATATTCCAAAGGAAATAAAAAAGCATCCTTATTTTTACTGCATACGCTGGCAGCTGCAGATTACAAAATATGTGCGTACAATTATGTACGCGAATGCTTAACGCACATTTTTCTACAATCTTTTCATTTATGAAACATTATCAAAACTGTAATTACTCAAATATGAATACGTGTGTGGACAACAAAATAGTTTCTCATTTTTTCACTTATGAACAGAAAGAAAAAAATAAATCGTCGCATTCATAAATTGAAAATATTTTGTAGTCTCTCACACATGTATGAGAAGAAGCGGTTAAAAAATTAAATGTACATATCCACACATAAATGAACAGTGGGTGAACATTTCGTTACTCTGCGTAAAAATATAAACAAAACTGCATTCGCTGCTAAATCGACGGAAAGCAAGTCAAAATATATGCGAATTACTATTAATAAACAATACTGTTGCCACTACTTTCGGTGAAAACTTTCGTTAGTGGCTCTTTCTTTGGCACGATCAGCGAGCACTTTCGATGCAATAACATCATAATTAAGCCACATTTTAGTTAGTACTGGAGAGTTAGTATTAGGTCTGTTAATATAAATAATGTTGGGCTTAGAACGTTCTTCTATTAGGGTTATATCTATTAATACAGGTAAACTGTATCAAGCAAACAGCCAGTAACGATGGTTTTCAGCGAAAGGAATGACAACAGTATTTCATTTACTAGCGGACGAATTTTCATAACTTAATGAATAAACAATATTTAAAGAAAGATTTTGGTTGTATATGAGCTTCTCAAATACAAATTTAGGTGCCCCTGTAGACTAGTAGGTAGTGTACTAGCTTGTCAGTATGGGGGTTGTGGGTTCGATTCCCAACGAAGACCTTGGTTTTTTCACTACAAAAATAAAAATTTACTGTTGGTGGGGCTGCTCAGCGATGAAGGCATAGTCACTGGTCGCTGTGCTGTCTTTATACGGCAGTTAATTTTCGACTATCCTTCTACTTTCACCACCTGTTTCATCTCTTCTCTATCCCTTTCCTAAAGAATGTAGCACGGTACTTGACTAAATAGGCATTGTTGCCTGAAGTGCTACTTCTCTTTATACAAAAAAAAAATTATTGCTTGTGTTCCAAATTATTAAATAAATTTTATAAGGAGATACCGTTAACAACGTACGCACTCTAAAGAAGATAAATGTAGTGACACACTAAATTCTGCAATACACTCTACTAATGTTTTATTATTACTATTTATTAAAATTCTTTTTTTCTTTCTATTTTATTTACAATCTATTTTTACAATATTAAGTAAATGGCTTAAAAAATATATCAAATATAACATTAAACCTTAACATGTGTTATTAAGCTCCACACAGCTTAATAACTATGCAATAGTTTTAAGTGTACTATATACACACACAGACATATGTTAATAACTCATTAATACTTAATATTAACATGTTTTATATTTTGTTAAATTGATTTTGTAAAAGTGAGATCAAGAATATGCAATCTCTTGAAACGTATCACCTCCTGCGATTCATCTAATAAGGATATGGCTAGAATATTGAAGTACTAAATTTTTTTATTTCATCACTTATATAGGGAATTCGTAAATCTTCATGAATTCATTTGTTGGTTACAAACCACGGAGCAGTCAAAATTTTAGACTTGTATCGTTATAATATTTGAATTACTTGTTGTTCCCCTTAGTTATATACCGCATAATCACACTGGTTTTATAATAGCTTCATAGATTAGTATCTTGTTATTGAGGCTTAATGGCTCAGGTCCAATTAACCAATATAATTTCTTGGTTATCATGTTTAAGTGATCTCTTTTAGCTTTAACATGACTTTTCCAAGTAAAAGTCAGGATGTTATTAAGAGAGACAGTGAATAAAATAAAATTAGATTTATTTTCATTTATAGTAATTATCCACTTCATAAGCCAATCTTGTAATATGTTAAGTTCCCTTTGCATATATGATGAGACTATAATAGGGGATTCGTCGGAAGCTATTATGGCTGTATCATCCGCATAAGTTTCAATTGTTTCTTTTCATGAGCTGACATGTCGAATAAATAGATTATAATGTCGAATACATATATATATATATATATATATATATATATATATATATATATATATATATAATATTGTACCTAGTACACTGTGGTACTCCAGCGTAGATGAAAAATATTTCAGAACTTTCTTCATTCGTACTTACATAAGACGAATTTTTTTCCAAGCAAGCTTTAATTAGCAGATATCTTGGGGGCTGGTAAAATAGTTCTTAATTTAAATAGTAAACCTTGATTAAATCGAGTAATACATCACAGCAACATTATTTTCCCTCAAAAGCGTTCGTTATTTCATTCATTATATGGTGGCATTTTTCATGAGTACTATGTTTGTGCCGGAAGCCAAATTGATATTCCGGTATAATATTTTTCGATTCCAAAAAAGACTTTGAGACTATTAGCAAACAGTGGTGGTAGGCTTATTGGTCGATGCGATGAAAGAACATTTTCAAGTTTATTTGGGTATGGCCGCACACCTCCATTGTGTGGGATAATGGAATAGCCTTTGAATCGTGTTGTATATTTGTGTCAAATATAATAAAGTTTTGTTTGATATATTTTTCGCAACAATGAAATCAATTTTGTTGTAGCCAGGAGATTTTGTATTATTTAGTTTATGGATTTCGTTTTTAATTTATATAAGGGACCATGGTTTTATTGGGAAAGCCATTAGACATGGCGAATTTAAAAAGTCTTTTATTATGCTTTCATCACGAGAATTTATAGCTGAAAATGATCTGAAAGTTTGTTCTACATTTCTGCTTTGTCTTTAAATATTTTTAAAAAAATTTAACCTTGCATATACACTTTGAACTTAAGCCTGAATAATACTTATTCCTGTGATTATAAAATACCGCAAGTACATTTTAGTTTTCTTTTCAAATTTTTCTTTTTATATCTAATAAATTCAATTAATGAAAAACATAAATGAAAAACCAACTATTAATTGAAGCAAAACAAGCAAATTTAAAATTTATTACTTTGACTTTTGTTTTTCTTTGTTGCCTCATCCACAGACAAATTTCGTAAAATTTTTAATTTTTTATTTGTTTTGCGTAAATATTAATATTTACACAATTCCCTTTGCAACAAATCTAATTAAATGTTTCCAAATATTAACAAACAAAAAAAATAATAATAATAAATTATTTATTTGTATGTAATTTAAACAAAAAATAAATTTCCAACTACCTCAACGTCTGACTGCGAAAACATACAATAATTTATAAAAAAAAATATTAATTGCCAAAAATAATGTTTGTTAAATTATAGATTTTGTTAAAAAAAAGTATTTAATAATTAATACTTGTTTGTAACTACACTACACGGATACTTGCCTTTTTACTGCTTGCGTATTTAATGAGATAATTATTGGGCTTTTGTACTGAACCATAACAGCCAAAAAAAAATATATAAATTATATACATGTTAAAAATATTATTATAAATAAATGAAAATTGAATTTTCTGCGTAGAAAATTCAACGGCAAAACTTATTTCACGCCAAATAAATTTTTTATATAAAAACTAAAGTCTATTAAACCTTGAATGGCATAGATTAAAATTTTGACACATCCCTTTTCAATTCCTTTGGAGTAATTAATTTTTTTAATTATTTTTTAATTAATATATTTTTTGTTGTTGTTATTTTTAATTAATATTTAGTTGATTGCTTTCTTTCAATTTGTCCAACCGGAACATGTAAAAAAGAATTTTCAATTTGTCATTTCATCAAAGCAAAAGAAAAAATAAATATTTTCTTCAGAAACTCATTCAGCTTCTAATTTAGAGATTATTTGAAATAAAATAATCAGACATCATTTAAACTGAAATGTATACAAATATGCATTTCTTAATGAAGTTATGTACTTATGTATGCTATAATACCACAAAACTATAGCTATTTTGATTACGATTTTATGTTCGATTGGATACTTTATACATTCGAAATTAGTTAATATCATATAACTGTTAACTTTTTATTTAACCGAAGTTGTTTTTTTTTTTTTTTTGTAGAAACCAGTTTTTTTTTTTGAAAACCGCAAACGGTTTTTCGTTTACTTACAAGTTTTCCTCAACCGAAACCGTATCTTGAAAATTTTCAATAATTCCTCTATTAAAAAACCGGTTCTAAAAAAATATTCGATTATTAGATATAAGGGTTTTTCAACAAGAAGTTTATTTTCTAAAACAAAATAAAACAGAAAATTTCGTTAAAGAAAAGTTCGGCAATTATGAATAAAAAAAATGACATCTGCCGAATTTCCGCCACGACCACGCTAACAGACTGCGAATATCTTTGCAAAAACTAAATTCAAGATTTCAGACTCACAATAACAAAAGATGGCGCAATAACCACGAATATCTTAAATCTATAAAGTTGCAGTTAGAATTATTTTACAATTGATATCTTCATACTAAAGATTTTACTATTTAATAAATACATAAATATTTATTTTTAATATTTAATAAATTTTTTTTTAAGAGAAGTAGCACTTCAGGCATCATTCTTTAATAAAGGAATAGAGAAGAGATAAAACAGGTGGTGAAAGTAGAAGGACAGTTACATATCTATCCAAGCTCTTATTTTTGTAGTGAAAACAACCACTCCTAGATTGGTAGGCTAAGTACACTACCTACTAGCCTACCGGGGCAGTTCTCATTTCTAGAAGGACAATGTTAAGGGAAATTAACGTCTTATAAGACAGTACAGCTACCAGTGACTATGCATTCATCACTGAGCAGCCCCACAGACAGTCAATTTTTCTTTTTTGTAGTGAAAACAGATAAAGTCTTTGTTGGGAATTGTAGTGTGATTAACCAATTGGCATGATTGACACATAACTAGAGAGACAAAGAGACCTTAGTTGCCCATACATTTGTATTAATAAAAACTCAAAAGGAATAAAATTAGACACCGTAGTTTTATTGTCTTACAGAATCGAACCCACAACCCCCAGTCTGATAGTACACTACCAACTAGCCTATAGAAGCACCTAATATTTTGGCCTTCCTTTCTTTAGTGACACTAAAAAAAGTTAAACTTTATTGGTCGAAACTACAAAAGAGTATCGATCTTTCCAAGCAATTTACTTTAACACTCTAAATAATTCTTGAGCATTTATAAAGGATATTTTTATAGAGGCCTAGAACTTGAAAATGATATAAAACAAAGATGATTCTTTTTAAAATTTATATAAATGATGATAAGAAGGGAAAGCAAGTACTTTCCTAATTTTAGTTGAAGGACCACGTTATTAATAGATATGCTGATCTAGATCGCTGCTATCTAAAGCTTGGGAAAATAGCTGGTAACGATCGTCTGACATCCTTAATCCTATAAAAAATGATAGAGTAATTGATGGTACCCGGGAGATAATTTAGTAAGACAAGGGGCATAAAGTCCTAAGGGACCCCCATTTGGATATAGTGCTCAAACCGTGATAGCTGCCGACAGTAGATTGAACATTATGCAATTGTTCTGTGAATTCCACCCCCCCCCCCCCCCCACCGAAGGGGTGAGGGAGCCTCATTGATCTCCACTTATTTGCAGCATATGCCATTTTTCGTTTACTTTGAATAATTTTGAATAGGATTATTGGATTTGAATTAGGTTCCTTGAACTATTGTATTACTTTTTTCATTTGATTTCATTTGGATACCTTATTATTATATCCAGTTATATTCATTCACCTATTCATTCCAGTGGGTATTTTTATTTCATTTTGTGTGGCTAAGATTGTAAAAGAATGATCAACCAAAAGATGCTGATCATTCTTGAAAAGAAGGGAGGTATAGTGTGTTTGACAGTGTCGATATTGCCATGCCTGCTTCATGCAATAGGACACCCCACATTCTAATGTGAAATGTGATTGTCCACACTAAACCAAACACATATTCTTTGCTTATATTAATAAGTTAGTTTATAAGAAATATATAATTATAAACATTCATTAATAAAAGAACACTATTAGCGATCAGTCGCGTAAGCGGCTGGTCGTTAGGATATAATAAAGAAATATAAAAAGTGAAGTATAAATCATTTTTATTTATTACAATTTACTTAATTCAAAATATAATCTTCTGGCATTGTAATTTAAATATGATTTCTAGCATATGACGCTCATGGTTGGCATGCACGTAATCTAATATGTAGCTCCACTCTTTGATGACTTTTTCCAACATTTATGGCCATATATTAGTAATTACGAAAGGAAAACCTCTCTGCAGACCATACAGAAGAACTAAACAGCATGACAGACTTATTGAGCCAACCTCGTATATAATAGCTTATATAATCGAAAAGCTATTTATCACATCAGTCACTGTGCGGCACATAAATTATACACACCAGCATACACTTTATGCTGACCCAGATAAAATGTCATTGTAATAAAAATTGTTTTTAATTACAAGTGATTCCATAAAATTTTAATATTAAATAAAATAAAAGTTTGTCACATTATTTGGGTACATCTTCATAAGTGTATCGAAAGAAATATGAATCCATAAAAATTAAAGTAAAAAAAATGGTTATGTAAAACAATACGATTGCTATAATTACAATTTTTAACATCAAATTGCATAATCTGGCAGTTTTATCAAGTGTCACCACTTAAGCCGTACAGTGTTAAACCAATAGCGTCTTTTTGTTTAGCCATTTCATAATATTGTTTGAAAATACACATTCAACGTTATAGTTTTTAATCTATGACTATTAAGCAAATTATCTCTTATCGCATTTAAATTTGTAATATATTTTTATAATTCACTTTATTAATATATAAAATTTGAAAATGTAATTTTTGTTTCTTCACAAATTTAGAAATTACAATGTACGCGAACTTAAACAGAATTCAAATGACTCATTTAGTTAAGAATCTCTTTAGACAGAAGAAGGGATGTAAACAGTAACTGCTACCGCCCCTCCTGTAGGAACATTTCCTATTTTTTTGCCAAAACTAGAAAAGTACTGAAGTTGTTATTCTGTACATTAGATGAAATTTTCCAATAACGTTGCTCTATCGTTGTTTTATGTGCAAAAACACGTAGTTTCTTAATGAGTTTAAAAAGCGATTAAAAGCGAGTTGAAGAAAAAGTTAAAAGTTTGCAGGAATTTAAAGTTAAAAAAGATATACAAAAATGGAAGATGAAATCAAAAGTGAATACATTTTTATATTCAGTATTGAAAAATTCATCAATTACATACGAGGATTTATTTAGACCATAGTAAAAATGATAGCAGCATGGCCGTAAAACTATAACAGAACGCTAGGCCAAACACTTTTTAACTTCAAAGTGATGACTTTATATTTATTTATATGGGATGCTAAACAAAAGGGAAAAATTCGGGATACGTGGCATGTATTTTTAATTTAGTTCACTAATTTTCAAATTGGCTGGAACTGAAAAATTAAAATTTTTTAAATAAAATCTGTTTCAAACAAAACTTGTCCGAGTTAAAAAAATTACAAGATTTTTTTTTTATTAAAGTATTAAAGTTTATAACTGCTCATAACCAAAAAGTCTTTCCTAATGAGCCGGCGTAACCAAAAGAATTTTTAGATATTATATAATATTTTTCTCCTACAGCGTAAATTTTTATTTTCTCCTAAAAACCATTAACATACGACAATGTTATACTAGTGCTTGTTAAAATAATAATTTCTTATTATATTTGTGGACATTATGACATATAAAAAAGTGTATTCATTTTAATGGACAATACAATATTTTTAAAATTTGTGAGCCTCTATCTCCGGAACCGTAATAGTTAAGAGAAGAGCATTTCAGGTTTCTCTATAGAAGTCCAAACGCGGGAAAGTATAAAACCTTAGATGGCTTCGATTTTCTTTCCGACTCCATAACAAAAATTCACGGCAGTTGCCCGAACAGTGAAAATGATGATTTCAATTTTCACAACTGTTTTTGGCTTCCTTATTTGGGCCATACAACTACAGAGGGACAGTATGTTGAGTTATTTTCGTACGTAGCTCTTAACGCGATAAGTGAATGAGCCAACACATATTCCTTGCATTGAAGGCTACGAGTAATACACTCGACCTTTTTCTAACTTCCCATCTCCAAAAGTATGAAGTTAGTGTTTTTGCACCTCTACACAACTCCGATCACTCCACTTACTTTTCATATTCGGAACTTCGAAATCTGCTACCAAACGTTTAAAATATATTTATGTGAAGGCTCTTTGGTCTGAGCTCAAGGAATTTTTAAGGCAATTTAATTGGAAACTTTGTTTCTTGGACAATAATGTCGATGCCATGTCGGTAATTGTTCTACATTTAATTTTTTTGGAATGAAAACTCTTGTTCCTACCAAAACGATTAAAACCAGATCGAAATCTTGGTTTAACCAGACGTGCAAAAATGCAGTGAGATTAAAGAAGGAGGAAGCATTCAGTATCTGGCGTAGAAACAAACATGCAGATACTGATTCGCTACGCAAAAGGGCGACATCCTCGTGTACCAATATACTAAGGCGTGAAAAACATCTATACGAAAAGCGCCTTCGTGCTAAGGTTTTTGATACTCCTAGGGGTAGCAAGAACGTTTGGTCATTTGTTAGAAGGGTAAGGAATAATATTAACTCTTCTATTTCGACTCTTTGAAAGAACGATCAAATATTCACTGAACCGCTTGATCCAGCTAACCTTTTCCCTGGTATATTTGCAAATAATTCCTATTTGCCGGAAAGTAGTCAACCATCGCCCAAGCTCGAAGGAGCACGCGTTAATATCCCGAAGATATTCTTTCGAGTTCGAGCGGTTAAAAAGGTTTTAGAAGATTTCAACATCAACAAGTCTCCCGGGCCGGATGGGATACCAGCAGTGATCCTGAAACACTACTCTTCGATGCTAGCACATCCGTTAGCAAACCCTTTTCAACATGTTGTATCATGCCGGTGAATTTTCAAAGTGTTGGAAGGTTGCTAATGTAATAGGAAAAAGGGTGAGGCTAACAATCCTGATAATTACCGTCCAATTGCAATTTTCTCAAGTGATGAAAAATTTGATTAATTTTTATCTTGTGATGTAGCTGGAGTCCAACAGCTTACTTAACGACCGACAGTATAGTTTTCGTAGGGGGGTGCTCTACGGGCAACTTGCTGGTTTTCCTATCGGAACAATGGTGCATTTCGGAGAAACCTTACTCTCTAGATATTTCCAAGACGTTTGATAGAGTGTGGCATGATAGATTCTGTCAAAACTTGTTACTTTTGGTGTCGGTAATAATTTCTCTAGATTTATATAGAGTTTTCTCAGGTATCGCACCATATAGGTTGATACAGATGGGATTTCATCAGACGAGTTCCAGACTAATTCAGGCCTAATAGACTTAACCAGTTGGTGAGGTGAGTTTTAAAAGACGGAATATGAAAAATAAGCTCAATCACGATCTCCTGGTAATCTCCGAATGGGGTCGTGCGAATAAAATTAATTTTAATGCCCATAAGACGCAAAGTTGCATGCTTACGCATAGATCTGTGTTCTGAAATTGTGCTGCACCTGTTACTATGAGTAATATAGGTATTACGAAGTCGGAAGCTTTTGATGGTTTTGGGATGAAAATTCAGTGTGATGTTCGATGAACTAGACACATTTTCCAGGTTTCTAAAGAAGCTTTCAAATACCTCGGTTTTCTAAAACGGTGTAAGAGATACTTCACTTTATCCGATCTTTGTACTATTTTTACCACCAATTATATCCATCCAAAAATGGAATACAACTCTCAGCGCCTTAAAGACTATTTTGGAATTGCTTGCTCGACCGCGTACAGGTGAGGGCCAAGAGGCTAATTGGGGACGGTAGAGTATCCAACTCCATTGATTCCCTAGTGCATCGATGCAATGTAGGTTGCATTTAACTGTTTTATCGTTACTACTCTAACAAAATTAGGTAACTTGTTCTCGAAATTCGTTCATTTTTGCATTTCACTCGATTTTCGTTGAGAGTGCAGCCATTTGTGTTTGATTGGCCAGTGAATCGCGTTACACATTACATGGAAAATCCTTTTTTTAGCAGAATAGTTCGTATGTGGAGCAAACTCCCTCTAAAGGTCTTTCCTGTCACGAATGTCCACTGACACTACTTCTGGTACAATACATTGCATGATTAAGGGTCATCCCCTGAGTACTGGTCCGAACGGAAAAAAATATTTCTATTTTAGAGCGGTACAACCTAATAAAACCAGACTGTAACTAAACTGCAGAAAGAATACATTCTCGTAAGTAGATAATAAATAACAAAACTACACTATTATTGACTTTGACAACATAAACTTCTCAAAATAGTTTAAGCAATCTATGATGAGCTTAAGTCACCATAATGTTAGACTTTCTTTGGTCTATTTGTAAATTATGATTGCGACTATGAATAGACTGCAGTAAAATACAAAAACAGACTTTGATTTACATATTAACTGGATAGTGCTTCACTTTTTTTCCTTATTTCTTTAATTCAAGACAACGTGATATGCATTTCCTTACAGATGATACTTAAGAAAAATAAGATAACAAAATTAATTAAACATATTTATGCTAATGTAAATAATACTATTATAAGCTAATGTTAAAATTTTAAAAAAGTGCATTTTAAATTCTGTTTGCAAACCTCTATTCTTTGAGTAGGAATGGTTCCCTTCATTAAGTTATTAATGCAATTTGATGCGGCATATAACATTGAAACTCTGTTGAGGACGTAAAAAATTTTAGGTGGAACATTGAAACCAACCTGCAAGAGTAAATCAGGATGGTCAATATTATAAACAAAGCTAATTGAAACCGAAGCCCATACTCCAATGTTTGCAGGCCTAGCAATAATCCTCTTGATCTACATGATATTTTGGGGTCCACAAATTCTATAGAAGATAGAGCAAATTTTCTTGTGAGATAATTAATGAAAATATATGTAATCCAATGACTTCTAGTTTAGATTAACTGTATCTTAGGAAGTACCTTAGGATCGATAAATTTAAAAAATGTCTTCTTATAAATGCTAGTGCAGCGGAGTCTTTAGGATTAATGTTATTAAATGGCACGGTCGTGACGACCATAATGCGAAAATCTAAAATAATTTTTCTTGATTTTAAAATTGATTACTACGTTTTTAAACAAAAAGAGTAGGATTTTGCCATACAGAATGAGGCTAGAAAAATTTAAGCATAAATAACTTAGTAAGCAGTATTTAAGCCACTTTCAAGGGCTAGAGTGCTAGAATTGTTGAAAATGAATGAATGAAACACTTTCAAGTCATCAACATACAACTAAAAAAGGAAAATAAGTAAAATATGTCGATGTATTAGTTATAAACAAATCTAAGTTGCTGTCTTCCCATACTGATATTTTAAAAACTAATAACTTTCAATAACAACAACATTATTTCTTTTTTTTACAAAATACGAATTTATCCCTTTAAGAAACTTTAAATTAAATCCAATTGTGAAATTTTAAGCATGGAACGTTACACTCTTGAGAAAATAATTTTAATTGTGCAATTTAACTATCAAAATGGTAAAATCTCTGTGTCACTTTTAGCAGCTATTCCTTGTAATCAGGCTCCTTCTGAGATCGCGAAAAACCATTACATCCAAAGACACTGACCGTTATAATACAATATGCCCTCACGGTGGCCCCAGTTGTCTAATGTTGACATCATTTACCTTTGGTTTCAGCGAGGCGGCACCACAAGCCATTCACAGCCACCCAAATAATTCAGTTATTGCATGACCATTTTAACGGTCTTGTTATTTCTCTTTTTTTTGTTTTTTTTTTTAAGAGAAGTAGCCTATTTAGACAAGTACCGTGCTAAATTCTTTAGGAAAGGGATAGAGAAGAAATGAAACAGGTGGTGAAAGTAGAAGGATAGTCAGAAATTAACTGCCGTATAAAGATAGCACAGCGACCAGTGACTATGCCTTCATCACGGAGCAGCCCCACCGGTAGTCAATTTTTATTTTTGTAGTGAAAAAAAAACAAGGTCTTCGTTGGGAATCGAATCCACAGCCCCATACGACAAGCTAGTACACTACCTACTAGCCTACAGCGAATTTAATTTCGCTGGATTATTTTCTCTGCATCTATTTTAAATAGCAGGTTTACGTGAAGAACCCACAAATAACTGACGCTCTTAAAGATGAAATTCGGCGCTGCATTGTCAAGATAAGTGATGCTTTATATAGGTATAGGTTTGCCCGGCATTATAATCCACATTTCTTCACTACATTAGTATCAATAAAATTGAAGTGTGTGTTTTAAGCCAGTTTACTTTCTAGGCCCAAATATGGATGGCTCGAGACGTTTACGATTAGAAATTCTTTTTCCTTTTTACAATTGGATTCATAACAAAGAAAAACTAGTTAATAGCATATAGGTAAAAAGAATGTTATTACATTAATACACCAATTTTTGATTAAAAAACAAACTGCTATAAAAACTTAACGCCTTAAACTTTAATCAATAATAATAATCAATTCAAATTTTTCGTTAAAACAGTTTTCCGTGTTAGCAACAATTAATGTTCGAATTAAAGAGATGAATAAATATTTTCAATGAATTTTAAATAACAAGTTCAATGGCTTATAATTTTTAATGCAGACATAGACAAGTAAGCATGCACATGATGATTGAAGAGTAGTCTTGCCACGTTGGCACTGTGTGAATCATTTTACCACTGGCATATAATGGTTTTTGATATTTGTTTGTGGCTTTTTTTATTTTTTGTTTTAAAATTTTACTATTTACTTAATTTATTTTTTTTTATTTTGGTAATGAGTATGAACATGAAGATGTAGAAAAAATGTTAACCAAAGACACGATTATTGCATGTTTATTCAACGTATCAGTGAACTGTTAAATGTTTGCAGAACTTTAAACATGCATTTCGTTACGGTTTAATTTTTGTGTTTATTTTTTTTTTTTTTTTTTGGGTAATTTTGTTTCAATTGCTACTTTAATTATTTTATCACTTTTGCTTCTTCTCTTAGTATTGAGCATATTTCATGGAATTAAAAGCTAAAAAGTCAAAGTCACTAAAATGCAAAAAACAAAACTATAAACCAGATGTCAAAACATTAACCTAATAAAAAACTATAACTTGAAACAAGCGACTAAATAGTTAACTAGAACAACATAGATTTCACAGAAGTAATTAAAGGTTTAAAAATTGTATGTCACCATTGTGTTCCATTTATGAGCTAAATTTAACAAGAAATAAAAGCTTAAATGTACATTCAAAAATAAAATTCTATATATTCAAATTTTTCTATTCCACCTTTTTTCCATTTAAAATTCTTAAAACTTTTGAGTATTAAAAACAAAAGATTTAAGCAACGAACTTGACTCAAGAAGAAATGCAACATCCATGTTTTTTATGATAAAGACAAACAAAAAAACGAACAATTAGTTACCTAAATTAGTTCGTGTCGATTGAAAAGAAAAACCAGTCTTGTACACCATCGTGCTCATTGTTAATTTATTTTTTTATTAAATTACAAAGAAAAATAGCAAGAAAATATCCATTAATGTTTTTCTTCACTCGACCGTTACAATTTCATCAAAAATTTACTTGCAATGCAGTTTGTCTACCAACTGTTGGCTTCACTTTTCAATCTTCAATTTCAAAAAGTATTAGACGAAACTGCCTAGTCGATTAAGGTCGACCGAAAAGTTCACTTTAAAATTTTATTATTATTTTTTTTTTAAATAAATTTACAAATAAATTTTCAAATGTAGTACCAGTATTGCTGTCTTGAATTTGATTCCCAGTCTTAAACGTTTAACATGATAGCAACATTAAGTGTTGTAACTAGATTTTAATACACCATAATCTGGTTATGCCTAATGACTCATTTGTGATTCTACCACGATTGTGTTTGAATTCAAGCCGTGCTTGGATAATAAATATTTCTTATTTTGAGGATAAGTAACTTTGCTTTGACTATGGCAAATTAGGCATTCATTAGGCTATGACCTGAATATAACAAGACCAAAAGTAGCTTGAGCCTTCATCAAGACAATAACTACATTAAAGTTGAGCTATAGCTACATTATGTGAACACCATTACCAGATTTTTATGATATTCCCAAATTATGATTAGGTTATGACTAAATAATAAAAAACTATAAACTGTCAGACTAGACTTGGCTATGACTGCAGAATTATTAGATTTTTGTTAGCAGTATTACTAGCTACAGTAAATGAACTCCACCCTGAAGTAATGAGAAAACCTACTCGGTGTGGTTTTTCTTGTGTAGTACCACTACTGATAGTGCGCTCTTATTACGTCCAAAAAGTCTACGACTATCTAGGTATATTAAGACTAGACAGTTTCTTTAATTTGGCCATAGCTTAAATGTTAAAAGACTGTGATAACTTTATAATTAAACTATAAATGATACTTACGGATGTCAATGACCATCCATCGATCAACTGTAGCAGTACGGCAGCGAAACCAATAAAGAAGTACTGCTACAGTAGTAAAGTAAGTTAACGTATGTGATATCCGGGGAATGTCGATATATCAGGACATTCGATATATCGAATTAAATACAATACATTTTAACATCATAACACCAAACTATTTTTCGAATACAATATATCTTATATCAATATCGTGAGGCTTTGAATTTGAATAGGCGATCTTGTTTGGTGTGTTTTTTAATAGCGTTGTGCATGTATGAAATACTGCTTTCGAGGCAGAAGAGGATACATGCTTAATCGTTGATTGCTTCTTAGGTGAGCTCAAATGAGTTTTTGGAACTTGATTATTATTATTATTAGAGCATAAAGGATTTTTACTTTTTTCAGGAGTTATTTTGACAGGTGCCCCTGTAGGCTAGTAGGTAGTGTACTAGCTTGTAAATATGGGGGTTGTGGGTTCGATTCCCAACGAAGACCTTGATTTTTTCACTACAAAAATAAAAAATTGACTGTCGGTGGGGCTGCTCAGCGATGAAGGCATAGTCACTGGTCGCTGTGCTGTCTTATATACGGCAGTTAATTTCCGACTATCCTTCTACTTTCACCACCTGTTTCATCTATTCTCTATCCCTTTCCTAAAGAATGTAGCACGGTACTTGACTAAATAGGCATTGTTGCCTGAAGTGCTACTTCTCTTTTTAAAAAAAAAAAAAAAAAATACAATATTAAACGCTAAAATAGATAGAAAACTATATACAAGGATAGTTGGTTCTCGGACGGCTGCTATGAAATATAATTTACAATAGCGTATTTTTCGTACAAATTTGTGAGGAAGCATATGTTGTCGCTTTGTGAGAAGAGGTCTAAGTAAGTGTCAGCGCAATAGTGCTCGCTGGCATTAACAAATGTATATCTGGTAGAGCAGCTTGTTAGCTCAATGACAAGCTAGAGACTCTAACCATAAAGTTGAATGAAAATATCAAAAACATATGTTAAGAAAGTACAGTCTCAACATTAAAAGACAGACAAAAAATACTTGAAACGATGCTGCTAGTATGCAATCAGGCGCAGTATCGAAAATGATGCCAAAAACTAATGGTCCATAACGAAGCCAAAGAATTTGAAAATTACGAATAAAAAGTATAAAAATATAGAAAAAACAGGCAAACAAGCCATCCAACACAGATATCTTGTTAATATTTACAGGAAAATGTGTAGAACACTGTAGGGGAAGTAATGGGGCTGTAGTCCCCACAAAGATAGTGAAAGAGTTCGCACAAAGCTAGCACACAAATCCAAAGTTCAGGGAAGTGAATTATAAGCCAAATTGATTTTTTTAGCAAATGAGGGGTTTGAAGGAAGTATTAATTAACGCTTTTTTTATAAAAACAAATCGCTCCAAAATTAAAGGTATAGATAAGAGTCGTAATGGTTGTTTAAGGACTAAGTAAAGATGTAGAAAAACATTTACGTTGGAAACCCAGGAAACATATGATGTGGCAAACGAGAATGTTGTTTTTCAAAATATCGGATGCATTATCCAACAAGTGAGATTTAGAAACTACATGCGTAAGAGTCATGGAGTGTGTATCTTTGCAAGATTTCAACTATGCTATAGCAAGGTAATGGGCATAAATGTTTCTTTTTGAAAGGCCTTATAGCCCGTTGAAGAAGTTTTAATTGCATCAGGTGTTAGAAATTCGTTAGGAAGGCAAAATTCTGGCGATAACTACTATTTTCTAAGAGTGGCTTATCACTCTCCAAACAAGCTTAACTAAAAAATGACAATATACCGATATGACGGTAATTAAACAACACATATGCTTTTTGACCGCTATGATAAGACTTTGAGAAATATATCTATGACATCACTATCAGTGGGCTGCGATTAGTTTTAATGATATTTTACTTCTACACCTGGCAAATAATTGTTGAATAGTGTTAAATCGAAAATCATTTTACATTTGATAAGTTTTTATGGATTCAAGATTTGTTATAATTTGTAATATCAGGTTTTTCTAATGCTCTCTACTCCAATTCAATTAATGCCTTATAAAGACAACTTAAATTTATCTTTTCATTATTATCTTTTCATTATTTATAACATGATTATAATATGTTAATGTCCTTTTTCAGTTTCAGTTTAAGGCCATTTACAATTTGAATAATCGTTTTATCAGCTGATATCTAGAAAGAACCTTAAATTATTTGCTTAACTTTGTAAAGTGTAGATTATCACAATTTTTATACTGACGATCAATTCATGTTTGTATGATACTGATCACACTTACTTAAATTCTGTTTATTTATTGTAGCAATAAAATTAGTTTCATTTGCTATAATTCATTTTTATATATTTTCCAATATCAAATTTTACCAAATGCTAACCAACCGAATTAAAAGAAATGTGTAGAAACACACTCACTACCAATTTTTTCACTTTTAACACTTGTTGCCTTACACTCGTTCATCATGCAGCTAATGTTAATGGTCAAGAAAAAAACGAATTTTCTTTTAAATTTTCTTTGTCTCTTCTTTTTATTAAAAAATTTTTTTTTATTTTCTTTTTCGTAGATGAGCAAAATCAAAAACAAAATAGTAACGAATAAACTGTTGCCACTGTTTCAAAATTTGATTGCATTCCATTTGGATTAATCATCATACATATGTGTGTCTGTCTGTCTGTCTGTTAAACTTATATAAATGTAATATTAAAAAAAAATAATTATAACCGATATTATCATTTTCTTTTATTTTATATTTAATAATAATTAGCTTACTTTTCTTCGCGGTGATTAAAACACCACAAAACTGAAATAAAAGTACACAGATACGAGTACTCACTTGTAGGCATATACTCACACACTCAACATATTTTACAATTTCATTTTATATTTCAATTATAACTTTTTTATTGAAGTTTTAGATTTAAAGAAACTCTACTAACTTTTACTATTAAACAAAACACAGTGGATTCAAATGAATTTATTTTGCCATATTTCTATTTAAGTTTTACGCCAAAAATCTCTCTCCCTCTAAATGTCAAGACTATTATGTTTTTGGTGTTGGTACAACTAAAAAACAAATTTCTTGTTGAAAAACCCAATATTTCTGACACTCTGCTATTTACTTATGACAAACTCCACTTTTATTGATTCTCTTGCTGTAATTATTTTTTAGTCTTGGTCGTAATGATTTCAGACCGCCAATCATTATTATATCTGTCTATTTGTGTTCCAGCAGATTTATAAAAATATGATAAATCTTAAAATTAACTTTAAACAAATGTTTATTAATATTAAAATTATTCATAATATGTTTGGCGCAGTTTAAGTCAGCAAATATCCCATCTTTGATTTTCAACTTGCGCAGATTATGCTGGATATTTCAGTGACCTGTAACTTAGGCAGTTATTTGATTTCGTTTATATTCCAGCAACTATCAGGCTTTCACACCAAGTTGCTGAAAGACTGTTTCCTTAAGAGTGCCTGTAAGGATTGAGAATATGGCGGCATATTTTAAGGTTATCTTGTCTATTTTTTCACGTTATTCCAAATGGTAATAGAAACTTAAATTACTTAATTAGAAACCTGTTCTTATTCCTTGATGGTCATCTCTGAAGGATTCAAAAAATACAAAGCTGCATATGCCTAGCTAAGTCACTGTTAAAACAGTGACAACATAATTTAGACAATCTTCACGTGCAGACATTGCTCTCACTTAGATGAGCTTAACATGCTGGTGACTACCAACCGATGTCCTTAGATTTATACTCCTATCTACTTGATTTCTGTGGATCAACTTGCTTTACGTTTTTGATGTAAAAATAAAATTTTCAAAATTTATACGCATTAATAAATAAAACCACTGTGCAAATGTGTTAAATACAAACAAACATGTTTAAAGTTTGCGTTTTATTAAGCTGAATTAAAGCAAAACTTCACTTACCACCAGTTACCACAACAACTTCTTGTAACATTTACTAAATCTGTTTTTTTGTTTTTGTTGTTGACTAACACTCACACACAAATATGACTCGTATTCACATTTCTACTACAATTTGCGAGTAGTTATTTATCATATTGCCGTTGTTGTTAGTGTATATAGCTCGTCATGTTTCATGCTTTTTCTTTTAACTTTTATATCCAACTGCAATGAAACACGATCATACGATTTATATAGCAGTAAAACATGTTTCTTTTGTACTCAGTTGCAGATTTTACTTCACTCGAATCGGTTGTTCATTTCCTTCCTTTTGAAAGCGTAATATTAAAAAAAAAAAGAAATAGATTTATATTTTTTAATCAAGTGTTGCCTATACATTATCGTTTGTTATTTAAAGTAACAAAATTAAAGCTTTTCCTGCAATTACACTATTTGGATTATCCTTCCAAAGATCACTATTTGTGGAATAAAAAAAGAAAAGTTATTTCTAACTAAATTAACCAAATATATTTTTAGTTTTCAAGGTAAGAATGAACTAAAGTTTTAAACAAATTAAAAAGGAAAGTTATAAAATAATAAAAATTAACTGAGAAAAGCAAATCAAGTGTGTATAATAAAATATAAAATATAAAGAAGTATTTATCTTCCAAAGCAATTTCTGTTGGATTAACCCAAATTGAACTGGTCCGAGTTCATGCACATAAAAAGAAAAGCTGCAAAAACTGTGTTAGTAGATAGTAAAATATTATCACAACATGTTGCTCGTTTGCTGCAAGAGTGTAGTAATTCAAATAAGTCGTTTTAGAGGTGGCTCTAAAAATTAAATTTCTTATGTTGGCAAATCCTGCCCAACAACTTCTTTTGTAATGACTTTTTATTTAAAACGACATTGTTTAATCATGGAAGACTATGTCATTTTACTGCTCTCGCTTATTTAAATAAAAATTTCTAAAGCGCTATACAGAAACAATTTTGTCTAAACCACCGTTTTGTATTTGAAATTAGCAACTTTGCAAAATTATTCCCGTCAAAATTAAAAATGAATATTCGTAAAATAAAGAAAAAAATTCAAGGAAGAAAGACGAACTCAAAAAAATATTGTGATTGTTTGAAAAACACACATTCTATTTAAATAAAATGGCATGTAGGCATTTTACAGTGAACTATAATATTAGATACACACAATTCAATATGAAATAGAACATGTTTTTCAGCACAGACGGGGCAACCATACAAGAAACATTGAAAGAAACACTACCTTTATATGTATTTTTAGCATTTTACACACAAGCAGAAAAAATAAAATAAGTGGCGAACATTTAAATCTGCAAATATTCCACTTGATGCAACTAAATCAAAAAATAAACCAATAATCTTCAAATGCATTTGAAAAATTCTTAGTATTGCAAATTTTTTTGTTTTATTTTTATAACTTTCAGATTTTATATTCAAATTATTCTACGCCTTAACGAAAATTTGTCGATTATTATTAAATATTTTGAGCTCTGCGAATTTTTAAGCAAAACTTTTAGCATTACTACTTTTAAGCAAATAACACAAGAAAGCTTATCAACATAAATACATACGAGGGAACATGCTGTTACATATAAAAAAAATTGATATTTCAGCCATTAGTTAAGGAAATACAAAGCTTAACAAGACGCCTTCCAATACGCGGAGAAACTTTTAGTCAAATATACCGTGTTTTCTTCATTAGTAGAAGTCAAAATAATTTGTAGCGTTTGTATATAGATATACCAAATCTCTGCTTATTGAGGGTAGTTGAGTATTTCTATTATTCACCAGATCATATTTTATTCAAACCTGAAAATAAATATCCTGAAAATAAATGGCGAATCAAATCAAAACAACAAATAATTAAATATATTTTGAAGAACATATTAAGTAAAGACCATTTGAACACTTGACACTAAAGTATACCCACGTTAGTGCTCAATTATATTCAAAGTAGAGATGAAAAACTAGTTTTTGTAAAATTTTCGGTTTTAAAAACTTTTAATAAGCAGATTCGATTCGAAAAGAGTATAAAGCACTGCGGATGAGTTACTTGCAGATTGTTATCAATATTTAATTTTTCGGTTCAACTGAGCGATTAATAAGATTAGATATTTGCAAAAAAACCAACTATTATGCAAAATGTTCCTCAATTCTTTCCCTTAGTTAAAAAAACGCTAAAGTAATATGTTCTATTTATAGAAAAAAGGCTCTTCAATTACGGTAACCTTAGGGAACAGAGATTTTTAATTTCGGCTTAAAAATCACGCCCCGAAATTATTCTTTTATCGCATTCACCCTGTTAGTTTCCCTCTAAAGCATGATATCTTAAAAGTTTCCGTATATGTGAAGAATTAACATCGAGAAAATATAGGCTGTGTAGTTGGGTTGAAGAAGTGAATATATAGTATTAAAAGCGTAATCAAAAATATATATCGAAGCATGGATAGGAGCACTACTGCACATCACCTTTTGAGAGTCCGAAGAAGCTTAAAAGATTTTTATATCGCCAGTTGTGTAACCTTAAAAAAAGGTATAGAAAATAAAAGATCGTTTCCTCTTTTTCTATGTCATATCAACATCGAAGAGATATAAAGAAACGACTACAAAAGTTTGTATTTTAAAATGTAACCAGTAACTTTACTTACTCGTTCTTCGAAAACCAGTAACTGCATTTAAATGTTATCTATGGAGTAAAGTATCAATAAGAATTGAAACCCGAATGGCGAAAATGGTGGATTATAAATGCAAGATATTCGGTGGAGATCTGATGATCTTCAGTCTTTAAGTCTATTGGAAAATTTAGATAGATTAAATATTGTGCTATTAATCCTCAAAAGCAGTTTATTAAAATTTGCCAAATATTTTATAATTGACTCAGTCTAAATGTTTCATATATGAGTTCTGGATTTGCATATACTAAGCCATATTTAAGCTATAAATGATATAGCAGTGCCGTGTTTATACTAATTAAAGTAGTAGTAATTGTAAACTAAAAAAACGGCAGCTGCTTTTGTTCTTTTGTTCTTTTTTTCGGCAGCATCGCCTGTTAAAAATTATCGGCTGCTCAACTTAGTCACTTTTAGTCATCTCGACACAATAGTGTTGGCCATTAAATAAATAAAAGTAGAGTATCAAGGCATGATATGAAGTTGCAGTCGTGGCTAAACTGCCCAAAATGAGAACTATTTATGAAGGGAAGAGAAAAATTGTGGACTTCGTCTAACTAATATTGAATAATTTAAAATATTTCCTGTATTATTGGTTATAAAACTCGTAAGTTAAATAGATTATGTTTATAATGAACGCAGCTTGGGAAAGATAAATGGGTAAAACATTGATGATGGATTTAGTGTCCAAAAAAAAAAATTCAATCTGTTGGTTTTTATTTTTTTCTTTAACTCTTTCTTTATTGTTGTGTTCTTAATTAAAATTTAGAAACTAAAATCAAAATAAAATTATACTAGAAAATTATTTCTTTTATAAAAAACTAAAAGTTAAAGAGTGATACAATCCTCTCAGTTTTATTTCCTACAAGCAGTTGTTAAATATAAATTTTTACACAAAACTAATTTACTTTGTTTTTTAAATTTAAAGTTATTTTATATTTTATTTTATATTTTTATTTGGGTTTTACGTCGACCCTCGTCAAATTTGGTTTGTGAACAAACAGATTTCGGCTATTTGCCATCTTCAGTGTTCTCTTTATACTCTTATTTTATATAATTTATGTTAAAATTTTACTCCTTGTGTATGCATAGAGGCAAATATCACTAAAAACTCACTAATCTTTTTCTGTAGATAATATAAATCGTAGATGGCTTTATTACCAAACCTTTTTATAAAAGAATTTTATATACAACAATATTTATTATAGTTGTTAACAAATATCTTTTGGCTATATATATATATATATATATATATATATATATATATATGTGATCATAGTCTTGAGAGTATATTTTTGTTTTTGAATAGAATCCTGAGACCATTTTTTGTAATGCTCTCCTTTAAAAATTAACACAACGTTTGACTTTATATTCTTGTTACAGCCTAATTGCAGGCTTAAACGCAAATTTATTTGTATCCAAGTGAGAATTAAAGCAAGGTTTTAGAGTTTCTCTCACTAGGAAGTGATTTCATATGTGGTTTTTTTCGATGCATATTTTTATAAATTTTATAAATTTTTATAATTAACCCGGGATAAAAAAGTTACGTCAATCAGACGTATGCCTTTTTAATTATGTACTCCATCTCTGTGGTTTGTAGTGAGAGAAAATGTATATGCTCAGTATTCTCAGTTGATATCAGTAGCTTGCTAATGGTTATCAAGGAGAAAATTCAATAAATAAATGATCTCAATAACTTCTTTGTCAATTTTTATTTTTTTTAAGTCCTTTAAAGGATGTTAGAAACCACACGTCTTTCAGACGTAACGTTATCTTTAACGTACTAAAAAATAACGTTATTTTTCTAGGGTTAAAAATTAAGCCTTTACGCACAAAGCACTTCCTAATGAATAATAATATAAAAATTTATAAACTACTGTTTTGAAAAAAAATCATTTTCTAATAACTTAAGCAAATAATTTTTAACCGAAACTTGGCAATTTAACTTTTTTACAAAATTATTCATCAATTTGATTTTTTTGAATGAAATAGCAAAAACATAAATATGTTGCAATAATTCATACAGACTTGATATTAACAGTTCATATCACTTGAGTTCAAACTGCTTTCTGTGTATTAGCTTATAATTAGAAATGAAGTTAGGTTAATAATGATTTCTTATTGTTAATACAGAGTGTCCACCGGAAAGGTATACTACTTTGTTTTTTTTTTATAATTTTTGATTAAGTGAAAGAGAATGGATGCTATATTGATATATGTGTTATTTAAAGTCAGCAATTATATATTATGTATGGAATATATAATACATATATATAGTTCTGAAAGAAGCTCTTGTGTCAACTAAATCTTACATGGAAACAAATGCAATTCAATGTGCAAAATTGTGGCCGAAGTTTTTCTATGAAAACCAAGCTCATGAGCACCTCGTCGAATTGAGGTTAATGGATTTTGTTTTGAACACTTTCTTGAGCAGCAGTAATGTTTTCAGCCGATCTTGCAGTGCATTGTGGTCCATGCTTGGGCGTTTCACCTACAGAAGTCATTCATTACACTATAAATAGTGCGTTTTGTTGATATGTGTTCTTCCAAAAATTTCACACAACTTTTTCATCGCCACGGTAATTGATGATTAAATTGATAAAATGTTTTAACAATTAAAACACGTTGGTTTATCAAATATTTTTTCATAACAAATTTGCCACATGTCTACTCTACAACTGCCACATATTAACTGTCAAGACTAATGTCTAGTATACCTTCCCCGTGGACACCCTGTATTTTGTTATATATTTTACTTCCATGATTAAAAATTTGTAAATAATTACAATTACAATTAATCATTATAACAAAGCTATTGAACACAAAAAAAGTACACAAGAATCGTCGTTAATTGTTAATACAACAAAACCTAAAAGCAGTTAATAAAAAGAAAACAATAAATAGCTTAACAATACTTTAAGATCAGTAAACGTTTTCAAAGACTTTGCGCTAAAATAAATAATTATTTAAAAACAAAAACTACAATTTTAAAGCTGTAAATGTATTCAATGATTTTCAAAAGCAAAAACAAAAGAAGAAAAAACCTTTTAACACAACAAAGGGTGTACTTAAAATTTACGACATTCTGGCTTTAGGAAATAAAGACAATTTTTTAACATGTTGCAACAATAGTGTCAGGTAAACTGCAGTGCAATAACAAATTGCTTTTTGTATACAAATTGAACATTTTGTATTATAAAACAAAATTTGAAAGCTTCCTACAACAGTGTGTAATACGAAACATAAACATGCTCGTAAAAAAACTTAACAGATTTCAAAAACTACACTACACTACAGATTATAAAAGAAATCCGAGATAAAATAAACCTGTTTATTTGTAGATGTTGCTGCAAGTGTTACAACAACTGCAAATTCTACAACTTCAGTGCACAAAACCTCACAATTATACAGCTTAAAACACAAAAGACATTGTACAGCCGTCTTATGTTGCAATAGTTCTTTGCCGGTTTGTAAACTGCAAATAAAAAATTCAATTTTATTAGAGAATTTACTATTGAAAATATTGCCAATATTGTGTGGTTGTATGCACACTAAACGAAACAATGAACCATGTGCATTAATGTTTTGTGGAAATGGTTTCTCTCAAGAAAGTATCTTAAATCGATTTGGAAAATACTGTAATTCCTAATCCTACATAAACAATAAATATAGACTCTTTCTTTCATGCTGACAGATTTATGCGACAGAGGTTAAAGTCACAGTACGCATTTGAACGGTGTCTTAATGCGTATGTTTGTTTGAGGGGGCTTTTCAATCATAAAAAATCCTTAATAACTAGCTAATTCTTACAAATCTTAAATTATATACAATAAATTAGAAGTAAATCCATTGTATCCGGTCCATGATTTTTATATCTGTATTTGTATTTGCATATTATGATGACTTTCGCTGTGGTAGCAACAAAATCTAAATTTTTACTTCAAAATCAAATAGTTTATTTAAAAATATAAACAAAAGACTATAGCTGTTATACTTTTTATATATATATAAATAATTATTAATCTTAACAATTTGAAAAAACTTTTGAAATCGTTTCTTCAATTTGAAAAAACTTTTGAAATCGTTTTTTCAAATTGTTAATAATTTTTGTTATTACAAAAATTAATTTCCTGAAGAAGCCTTCCAGAGGAAAGCGAAATATTAAAAAAATATAGTGTTAAATTTATTTAAAAAAGACCACTACTAAGATTAATAATTATTTATTTAAAAAAAGAGGTCGAAAAATAATAATCTTTTTAAGTAATTTACAATTATTCGGAATCATTTTTAATATAAGCAATTTTATTTCGTGCTTGATTCCTTTAAATAAATATTTCATGATATTGTTTATTTTCATTTGTTGTTTTGAAATGTTTTGTAGTGTTTGTATGGAAGTGTCTTTGAGTCTTGCTGTCTATGCTATGTTGATGTTATGAAAAATTCTCATAGAATCAGTTTGGCTTTGGATATAAGACTCTTAGGTTTGTTTATACAATATTGGGGTAAAATTCACTGATGAGCTATTTGAGCAATAGTGAAATTGCAATATGGATATGCTCTCCCCCGCAGTAATACATTTCAAATATTTTTTATTTTTGTTGGAATAAATGTTTTATGAGAATATAATAAGATGTTTATTTTTTAATAAAAATTTTTGTAATAAATATTTTATGAGAATATCATGAAATATTTATTTAAAGGAATCAAGCACGAAATAAAATTGCTTATATTAATCTTTTTATATATAATAATTTCTGAAAATTATTATATATGATATTATACATAATAATTTTCAGAAATTGTCCCTATTTTTCCCACAAACACTTGGTTATAAATTTTTCTCTTTTTACAAAATTTACACAGTCATTCACGTCACAACACAATACTCCTCTGACAAGACTTAAAGTACTAGATCTCGCAGCTTTAACTTTCGCAGCCATTTAGTCTACAATATATTGCAACTCTGGTGAAACTTGAACTCATAATCATCTGTTTTAACACCTACTGTCACATCTGTTCTTACTTCCCGCTCTACCTCTCTTATCGTATTAATCATGCTATTTTGGCTGCTGTTTTAATATTTACAATTCTTCAAGAAATCCACTTAATCCATCTGTTCTTACTTCCCACTCTACCTCTCTTATCGTAATAATCATGCCATTTTGGCTGCTATTTTAATATACACAATTTTTCAACAAATCCATCCACCACGGTGTAAGCTACTCCTTGCTAATTATTGGTCTTTAAAATAATTTATTCCACTGTAGCTAATTAACAAATATTATTTTTCTTTTTATTAAAGTCGCTGTTGGTATAAGACCTCATGAGTTGTGATGTTCTTAACTGCTTTTATTTTCCTTAATTACTTCATAATACAGAGTGTTCGCTGTGAATGTATACTGCTTTGCTCGTTTATAGTTTTTGATTACATGAAAGAGAATGGACTTTATACTGATAAATGTTTTTTTAATGCCGGTAATTATGTATGCAATACAATATCAGATAAATGTCCGCTTCTGTTAGCCTCACTAATGTGAGCCTTTTTGAGCACATATTTCATTACATTCTCACACATTTCACGCGGTATTTCATTAATTTCATCATGAATAGCTTGTTTGTGTTACTCAATCGTATCTGGTTTGTTTTCATAAACCTTGCCTTTCAAATATCCCCACAAAAAGAAGTCCAGAGCAGTCAAATCAGGCACAGGAGACCAATCAACATCACTATTTCTTTAAATAACTTGTTGTGGGAAGAGGTCTCGTAGTAATTCCATTGTTTTCCTGGCTGTATGCGATGTGGCACCGTCGTGTTGATACCACATGTCAATCAAGCCCAAAGGATGCATGTTGTGGCGTTAAGAAGTTTTCAATCACGATATCGCTCCCCATTCACATTTCCTGTTACGCCGTGTTCATTTTCATTGAAGTAAGGTCCAATGATTCCTCCTAACCCATTTGCACACCAGAATGTCACTTTTAATGGATACAGTAGACTTTTTAGTAATTTGAGAGTTTCCCATTTCCCAGAACCGACTATTTCGTTTATTCACATATCCATTCAAATGAAAATGAGCCTCGTCATTCATTATGATTTATTTCATGAAAATCGGGGTTGTTATGGACGATCTGGCATATTGGCATATGTACGGCGGCATAAATTGTGGAAGAAGCTCTTGTGTCAACTGATTTTTTTTTTCAGGCAACAATGCCTATTTAGTCAAGTACCGTGCTACACTCTTTAGGAAAGGGATTAAGAATAGATGAAACAGGTGGTGAAAGTAGAAGAATAGTTAGAAATTAACTCCCGTACATAAGACAGCACAGCGACCAAGGTCTTCGTTGGTAATCGAACCCACAACCCCCATACTTACAAGCTAGTACACTACCTACTAGCCTACAGCGGCACCTAATTGAGATTGATGCAGCAGTAGTATTTTCATGCGATCTTGCAGTAGGCCCATGCTTGGGCCTATTACCTACAGACCCTCTTTCACCCTCATTCACTGTACGATAAATAGTACGTTTTGTTAGCACGTTATTTCTCCCAAAAATTTCACGTAACTTTATCATCGTCACAGTAATCAATGATTGATTTTGATAAAATGTTTCAACGATTAAAAAATGTTGCTTAATCGAAGTTTTTTTCCATAATAAATTTGCCACTTCACGATTGCCAAATATGAACTGCCAACAACAAAGAGTATACCTTCCCGACAGACACCCTATACTAAAGATGATTGGAAGAAATCTTCATTTAATAGTACAATTATATTTTCGTGCAATGAATGAAGAAAATCAAGTAACTTTAAGCATGACAGAGCAATATATAGGTATGTGCTTGTATATTACAGAGAAAGATCGCGTTGCACGAATCCAGTTAGGGACAAAAATGGGTCGCCTATTCAATAACTTCTGGTCACAACTCTTTTCGATATTCAATATTCCCAATTTAGGATTGCAAATACGAACGTCACACGATCTAGCCGATGTCATTTTATTAATATTGTGTCTTTCTGGAATATCTCTCAAAAAGACTTGTCTATGGTAAGATATTAAGCTATTTTCTGTCCTAGTGGTAATTTGACACCTAGTTTAATTTTAATTATTCTCCCCTTTAATAGCAGTTTTTCGATACCCATTTTACGATATTAAATATTTAATAAATAAATAATTTTTTTAGTAACAAAGACTGCGGTACTACTAAAACTCCAAATGTTGCTTTAATTTATTGCTGATCCTTCTACAGTACGAAAAGAACACTGAAGATGGGAAACGGCCGAAACCGCTTTGTTCACAAACCAAATTTGACGAGAGTCGACGGAAAACCGTACCCAAATAAGAGTGCTTCTACAAAATCATATTATTTATTTCGAGATTTTTTACATTTTTGCAATGCACAGAGTTGCCCGCAATCATTTAAAAGACAATAGAAATTTTCTTGGGCGAATATTTTAAAAAAATTTTCTAGAACGTGTTCCACACTCTTTGTGTGTGTGTGTTATTATTATTTATAACTTTAACGTTTGTGCATAGAGATATAAAGATGAATTTTTCGTTATAAGATTTACATCTGCACCTGACCGTTAGCCTTAATCAGATGGTGGGAATGAAAAGCAACGTCATTCACGCCTTAGGAAGCCGAGGACTAATTCTAGCAACAGGTCATTCCTAGTTTCAGCGGTTCCAAAGCAGGGTTGCAAACCACTACTCCTTGCTGAAGAGCTGGAGACTATTCAACTCCTGGTCCAGAACACATAACCTGTTGGTGTTATTAAAGGTGATATGATCCTGGCCCTCATAATCAAATTCATGCGAGGGCCACAAAACCATAACCACCACGATACTCCTAAAGGGCCAACCTCAATAATCAGCCAAAGAAACAGCTAAAAGTCTGAAGAGACAATTAGCGGAACTCTGGGGCTTACTGATTCCCGTGGAAATAACTTGGAGCTTTCAGTTGACCTCTGCCGCCTTCAGGGGACTGGACTCCCTTATACCCCCAGCAACACAGGTCTAGATGGTCAAGTAATCCATAAAGAGCGTTAAATGTGCACCCGGGGAGGGGGGGAGGGATATAAAGATAAATATAGAAATCAATTGACCTAGCATCAAGCTGTTGCCGGGCAGGGCCGCCCTGTTATCATTTACTCAAGCGGCCATTATTATGTAATCTCACTTTTCCACCTCAATTTTAAACTAACTAAAAAACACAGATAAAGAAAACCCCTCCGTTAACAAAAAGACAACTGATCGTAATGCAGAAAACATACAATCGAAAGAAACTGAAGGGAATCGAAACGCAGACTACCAAAGCTGCCAGACGGAAAAAATTTCGATTTGAATCGAAACGCAGAGTAGCCCCAATTATCACCATAAACCAATAAAAAAAGTTTTCCAAATGAAAACTACTTTTATTTTTTTTTATTACTTTTATTAATTTTTTTTTACTTTTATTAATTTTAAACTTAAGATGACAAGATAACTCGCTCTTCTTGAAATTATTTCTCTGAAAATATTTAAGACAAAACTTGTATGCAATTGACCTACATATTTATTCACAAAAACCGATAAAGACTTCAATAAAAATATATGTATCCCCAAGCACTCTCAGCTGTTGTGTAAAGATCCACGCAATTTTTTTAAATTTTCCTACCTTCTTGCTTTGATACTAAACTTGGTAAGCAAATTCAAGCATTTCTACAACTCCAATAACATAAACAATAATTAGCTGCCACCGTAGGCTAGTAGGTGGTGTACTAGCTTGTAAATATGGGGGTTATGGGTTCGATTCCCAACGAAGACCTTGGTTTTCTTCACTACAAAAATAAAAATTGACTAACGATGAAGGCATAGTCACTAGTCGCTGTGCTGTCTTATATACGGCAGTTAATTTCCGACTATCCTTCTACTTTCAGCACCTGTTTCATCTCATCTCTCTTCTTTCCTAAAGAATGTAGCACGGTACTTGACTAAATAGGCATTGTTGCCTGAAGTGCTACTTCTCTTAAAAAAAAAAAAAGAAAAAAAAACAATAACTCCAAAAACAAATCCTTATTCCTGAACACCAATTGCCTTTGAGTAGCTTGTATTAAATTATTAAGCAATAATTTATTGAAAGGAGGAGTAGTTTACATAGATTAAAAAATCGGATGGTTTTAAAAAGAAACAGTTTGTATTGTGAGAATGAAGAGTGACAAATTTTATAAACATTTTTAAGCGGTCACTTGAGGAAAAGAATAAACTTTTTGTAATTATTTTTTTTTTCAAAAATTATTTATTGTATCTTCAAGAAACTGAACTTACAATAAGTTTTAAAATCTTAAATTCTAAAAAAAAGTTACATTAGTCCCGACCACGTCAGAACTAACCTTTTGGGTAAAAAAAAAATTTGACATTAAAAAAAAAACAAAACAAATATTTCTAAGATGTGTCATCTGTAGCATTGAGGGTTTAAGCTGCGGTATCCCTCTTTTTTAATCGGCTATGTCCACTATAATCCAAGATATTGCGAACAAGGGGATTAAGATGGTCTTCAAGCATCATTAAGTATTTGCCTGCGTATTTGATGATTTCTGTAGTCACCAGCGGTATGTCTAAATCACAATGTATTTTTGAATTTCTGATGTACTTTGGAGCGGAAGTTATTAACCGTAAAATTTTATTCTGTCCACGTTGAATTCTATCCACATTTGAAGCTGAGGCAGTGCCCCAAAGTTGGATTCCGTAAGACCATATTGGTTTCAAAATACTCTTGTAAATTAGAAGTTTACAATCTAGGCTAAGTTTCGAGTTCCTGCCAATGAGCCAATGTAGTTGTGTTAGCTTAAGTTTCATTTTTTGTTTTTTTTTTTTTTTTTTTAAAGAGAAGTAGCACTTCAGGCAACAATGTCTATTTAGTCAAGTACCGCGCTACCTTCTTTAGGAAAGGGATAGAGAAGAGATGAAACAGGTGGTGAAAACAGAAGGATAGTCGGAAATTAACTGCCGTATAAAGACAGCAACAGCGACCAGTGACTATGCCTTCATCGCTGAGCAGCTCCACCGACAGTCAATTTTTATCTTTTGTAGTGGAAAAAACCAAGGTCTTCGTTGGGAATCGAACCCACAACCCCCATATTTACAAGCTAGTACACTACCTCCTAGCCTACAGGGGCACCTGTGTGTGTGTTTGTGTTAGCTTTGAGTCAATATGATGCTTCCATATAAGGCGACAATCAAGATGTATACCAAGATATCTCACATAACTATGGTGAGGAACAATGTGATTATTGATTCGAACGGGTGAACAATTATCTTTTCGCAGGGTGAAGGTCACATGAATGCACTTTTGAACGTTCACTTTAATTCTTCATAACTTTAACCACAACTTCAACTGAGTTATATGTTGCTGAAGATTTATGGAGGCTTGATAGGAGTTTTCGTACGAACTTAGACACGCTGTATCAGCAGCAAAAGTAGAAGTGTGGATAGTTTCATTTACAGGCATATCGCAGGTATATATCAAATTTTGTAATTATGAGTGTTATTTTCTGATACCATTATCTTATATCCATAACTAAAGTAAACAATTTCTTATACGAAAATATTCTTTTACACATGAAAAGGAAGAGATTTTATAATGTTCTTTATAATATAAATTAACCAAAAACCTTCGATTAATTTAGCTCACTCTGTGTAAAAGGAAATGACTGCAATATTTTCATGTGGGCAATTTCTCACTTTATTTACAAAAACAAGGCAATATATTTAGAGTCATGCTAGTAAATAAATTCTATGTAAAGACACATTACAGTTATTTAAGATATTTAAAACTGTACACCGTATATTAAATGTTTTTATTTTTATTTAAATTATTTCTTTCTCACGTCAACTATTGTCGAAAAAAATAGCTTTCAAAATTTTAATCTAAAACCTTAATCCCAAATAAACACAAATAAATCTAAACAGGAAAAAACAGCTCACATTTTTATATCAACTAATAAAATGATTCTAAATCAATTTGCTTTAAAAGAGATGATCACATAAAAAAAGCATGAATGCTTTCACCATTTACTAGTTAATTTGGTTATTCGGTCAAGAAAGCGTAAAAGTTATCGTACAAACAAAAAATTTTAAAAAACAAAAGCTACAGAATAAAAAAGCATTAAAATAAAATGTAACAAAAAAAGCGGCACCATCAAGGCCGATTTTCACCCAGTACAAGCTTAACTTCCTTTTTAAGCATCAGTTTCAATTTAATAACTTTTTCTATATAAATTATCTACAAAATAAGAGGCGACCCCTTTTAAAATATTTTATTTTTTTTAATTGCTTTTATTACAGCACTATCAATATTTCATAATCCATTTACTACAATTGCAATAAAAACAAAAATGATAATGTGTAAAGGAAATAAAGAGCGTCATGTGAAATCATAAAATTTTGGTTTAATGTGCAATCCAAGGTCTTTAAATATTTAACAACTAAAATAAGAAGAAAAAAGATTCATAAACAAATATCACAATATTACACATACTTTTAGTAAATAGCTGGCAGAAGGCAAAATGAAGATATGTATGTAACTTCAATTAGGGCCTTTATCTTATTTATTTCTTACTGCTCTTTATGTCTGTATTTCTTCCAACAAAATAAACAATAAAAAATGTTAATAATTTTTTTTTTTGGGAAAAAGACGCTTTTAAAACGATGTTTCTTTCTGTTGTTGTTGTTTTTTCTTTGCTTTTAAAACAGCTCTTTGAACTTGGCATCAAATAAAATTAAAAAGTATTGTAACAAAACAACGCAACTTGTGAATGAATATTTTAGTGAGTCAGTGTGTTGGCTATTTAGCATAATTTATTAAATATGGAAATATAAACACGAGTATATTTCTGAGTTTTTAAATGTTGTACAACAGTAAAAGCAGAAATAATTTTCATATATTTTTGACACCTCTATTTTGGGCAAAAGCCCGTTTTAAAATATGTCAACTTACGTTTTTTTAGATTTCACATACAAGCTAAGCTTAAAATTAAAAACATATTTAATTATTCTAAAACTTGTGCACAATGGCCTAAGACATACTTCTAAAATATTAAAAAAAATATTTGTTTTCGTAAGATCAACTTTTTGAAATATACCTGCAACGAAACAAGTTCTTTGCTAGTTTGCTCACTAGAGTGATCGATTGTTTGATATTTTCTATAAAAGCGGGTTTCGCAGCATGTTTAGTTTTTTTTAAGTTTCAGCAAACAAGTTTAATCACTTAAAACTTAAATATATCATGATATTCTCATAAAATATTTATTATTCAAAAAAAATATATATATTTGAAATTAATTACTATGGAGGAAAGTATATCCATTTAGCCATTTCAGTACCGCTCATATGGCTCATCATCGAAATGTTTGCTGTGTTTTTGAACAGAAGTGTTGTTGAGTTTTGTTGGCTTTTTGCTGTGTTGGCTTAATGAAAACTCTCATTTAATCAATTTGGCTAGAGACATAAGACTGTGAAATTTTCTATATAAAATTTTGGATGAAATCCATTAATGAGCTGCATGATCAGTAATAAAATGGCCTTATGCATATGATTTCCCCCGCTGTAATACATTTCAAATTTATATTTGGAATAATAAATATTTTATGAGAATATCATAAAAAATTTCTTAAGGGAATGTAGCACAAATTAGTGTAAATTATATATGTATATATTAAATTATTAAAATTACATACATTATATTTTTGGCATTTCAATTCTTCATACAAATTTTTGTTTTCATAGTTAATCCCTTCCGTAATGAACTAGCGATTATATAACTGCAATTTCTGTCTGACATTCAAAAAATTAACACTTTAAAAAGCAGCTGCTGTAAGAAAGAAAAACCCTACCTAAAACGCTATCACCCTATTATACCTGTATTTAAATTCTAAATTATCATTCAACCAAAATTTCGATTAAACATTGACTAAACATCCATTTTAATTTTTCATAGTTTTAATTTTTCCAAAGTGTTGACAATAAAAAATTAAGAAAGTGTGTCAACCTGACAGCAATTAGCTTAAAGTTTGCGAAAACAGTGAAAGTTTTTAATTAAAAATTAATGTAAAATTAATTAAAAATTACACAAATTGAAGTAATTGTAAGCAAGAACCTTTTAAACGACAAAAACTATTTCTCTTATCACGATCCATATAAATTTTCAATTATTGAAAATGCCATATTTGGCCTTCAGAGAACTTAATGTGACTGGTAAAAAATATATCCTTTAAAAATGTGTCAGAATTTATTTATAGTTTAAGTTTAAAATATCATAGATTAACTTAAATAACTTCTTAAATGGAAGGATCTTAGGGTTCAATTCCGATCATCATAAAAGAAAATTTCATAAACAGAAAACAAAGTTTTCAGTAATTAAATTCTATTATAGATCACACTATCGTGTTAAAGTCTGTTATATATCATAATATAAGGCTTCAGTAACAATTATTGCATAATTGCAATCATAGAAAAGAATATTTCATCACAATTGTGACGACTAACAAAGTCATGGTGAAACACAAAATTTTCTTTAATAACACTGCACAACAAAAAAATATTTTTTGAATGTTTCTTACACTAAATTAGTCAATTTCTACTAGTTTTGGGGTGATAAAAACGAAAATGACAATAAAAAATTTTTATTAGCTTTGGTTTTTGATGAAAGTGAAGAAAATGAATTATTAAGGACATGTTGCATCCAAGTTGATGGTAAGCTTAAATAAGCTCTTTAACCAATGCTGTGAAGTTATCATATCTTTTTTTACCTAAACAACCATTAAAGGCAAAAGTACAGCTTTTAAGCTTAGTTTTGAAGAGTCTATAAACAGTCTCCATTCAGATGGAGTGTTATCCAAATTCAAGCAGTTTACCAACCATTAACATCAGAACAAACTACGAAGTTTTCTTTCTTCTCAAAAAAAGGAAGCAAATCTTTTTGACGCTGTCTGTACTGAGATATTTTCACATCATGTTTTAGAAGATTCCACTGTTGTTGTTTTGACCCTAAAAGCTTAGCCTTTTCCTTAGACAAGCCAAGATCACTTATAAGGTGAGTCAACTCTCCTTGACTAATTCTGTGCAGATCACTAGACCTATCGCTTACCTTAAAAGTCAGGTCAGAAAATGTAGAAGGATGGGTTGCTCCTTCTACACAGTCTTTATCACCTTCGTCTAAAATTTCATAGTTTTAGGGTGGAGAAGGGACTGGTAAAGTATCTGAGTGTGGTACAGACCGAAGAGCAGATCGGAGATTAGGATATTTAACCGTTCCTCTTTTCTTCACAGATAAACAATCTTAATGGGAGGAGTTAAGCAGAAATAACAGTCGTCTGTATGATTGGTAGGCTCACGCCAAACCATAGGTACTGCGAAAGCCATTGCCCCGTTTTTATTTTTCAGCCACTCTCGCAATATGACGAAACAAGAACTTTAACACATATGAGGAGCCCATGATTTATCTTGGTCCCCAACTTTCACACCAAAATAATGTTCATAGACACTCTTAACGATAAGTGTCATTTTACGTTTCTGAGCCAAAAATGTTATTTCACCACACATATACATATAGCAAAAGCTATCGACGAAATTCACACACTTTCGAGGCAGCTAAATTAATTTTAAAATCAACTTCACACAATAATTTCAATAACAACCAGGCGCGTACAACTGACAAACTCACATAGGTTATGTTTACTACTTATGAACAGCTGAAGAGAGGGAAATTATGTAAACAAACATGTGTACCAACTGTTGGTGATGAAATATTTCATTTCTTGAAAACTCAATATATATATATACATATATATATATATATATATATATATATATATATATATATGTGTGTATATGTATATAATATAATGATGATATATTTTAAAAGCAATAGCTTACATATAATTTTTATGGTCATTTTCGGTTTTAACATGTGGAAATACATAAATTTTAACCCCGAAACAAAAAATTTGTTGTTCAGTGTTATTTTAACTCTTTTTGTTTACAACAGTCATATAAAAAATCATTAAGAGTTTCTATCTAAATATTTCCTACAACGCTTATTATATATATTTATGGTATTTTTATTAAATATCGTAGAATTAATTTGAAGGTAATAGAACAGAAATATTCCCATCCTTTTTTTACATATTTTGGTAATTAAAACTAGAATTTAATTTTTTTTAATACAGTTTAAATAGAATTAACAAACTCTCTTCTGTGTCATAATTGTTTGATTTTATAAACTTTTATGACTGTGTTAAAAATGTTGTTGGTATAAATCATATAAAACTATTTGATGGCAGCGCACCATTGTAGTTTTAACAACAATTTTATAACGACATTTTTAAGATACCAATTTAAACCCAAATAAAAAAAAAACTATTAAACACAACTTACAAAGGGTGTTTTTTTAAGCCCGATAGAACTTGAAATTGTAAAAAATAACGCAAAAAATTAAATTGTAATCAAAATTTCTTTTTTATTCGAAGGATCAATACGTGACATTAACATTTGAAAATGATTTCGGGCATATGGGCACCGCGGCTGTTCTTGACGAAGCGCATTTTGGACGTCCAATTTTGGGCCACTTTTTCGAGCACTGCTGGGCGTATGTCACGAATAACACGAACAATGCTGTCCTCCAAGGCGTCAATTGTTGCTGGTTTATCAGCATAAACCAGTGACTTCACGTAGCCCCACAGGAAATAGTCGAGTGGTGTCAAATCGCACGACCTTGGAGGCCAATTGACAGGTCCATTTCTCGAAATCAACTTATCGCCAAATTTTGATTTCAATAAGTCGATGGTTGCGTTCGCTGTATGGCACGTAGCGCCATCCTGTTGAAACCACATCTCGTCCGGATCAATGTCATCCATATTTTCAAACAAAAAATCATTGATCATGGTGCGGTAACGATCTCTATTGACCGTAACGCGAGCTCCGGCCTCCTTTTTAAAGAAATAAGGTCCGATGATGCCACCAGCGTGAAAACCGCACCAAACGGTGCATTTTTCTGAATGTAATGGAGTCTGTAGGGTCTGTTGTGGACTGGTGTCACTCCATATGCGGCAATTTTGCTTATTAACAAACCCGTTGAGCCAAAAATGCGCCTCATCGCTGAACACAATTTTGCGATAAAACAACGGGTCAGTTGCCAACTGCTCTAGAGCCCTGTCTTTCCTGCATTATCAAACCATGATAACTAATTTTTTGCGGCCACAATTGGCTAGTGTTGACGTTAGTGATCTTTGATTTTAACAAGATGGCGTCACAAGCCACCGCCATCCTGTCGCGTAATTTCTTCAATTGGTGTGATGTCAACTAGCCTGCTCGTTTTTTTAATTTAACGCCTTTGGATATTTTTAGGGATCATTTAAAATATTTAAGTGAGCAACTCACAAAGAACTAATGCTCTGAAAGTTAAAATTCATACGGCATTGCTGAGATAAGCAAAGCTTTGTTGCAAAATATGTTTCAAAATTTTGTGAAAAGAATGGACGGACGTGTTAATAAAGCTAAAGATGAGTATTTGCCCAATGTCATATTCCACTTTTAGTTTCCCATATTTTTATTTTATTTTGTTATCAATAAAACGGAAGTTGCCAAAAAAGAGTGTGAGAACATAAGCCAATTCACTTCCTAACCTCAAATATGCCCATAAATATATCTAAAAATTATTCATTATTATTCGACATATTTCAGTAATCGTATCAATTCTATCGTTATCTATTTATAATAAATTTGGTTATTCTAAACTATAGATAAAACAAAATTACATATATGAACTGACACAGTTACATTTTAAGCTACAAGCAGTCAAAGTTCTGCTTAGTAAAATAATAACTATAGTTAAGATCGTCGTCAGGTTTAATATCGAAAATTTAGCTAAGAAAAACGTGAATATTAATTTATATAATTTTAATTATGTTAAATTTTTAAAAGATTCTTAAATATGCGAGCTTTCAAAGTGCTGATTTTATGGAAAGCATAAGCTTTTTAAAATCACCAAAATTTTAATTGTTAATAAATTTTTGCATTAATATGAATTCTTAAATTTCATATTTTGCAAAATATATTTAATATATAAAATAATCATAACTAACAACAAGAATAAAAAACAGAAAGTCGAGTATAAAATAAAGTTATACGACTTAACTGCATGCATCAACAAAGCATATGAAAAGCATACAAAATTAACTTGTTAATAAGTTTTGTTAAATAATTTGGCTTCAGCCATTTCCAAACCAAATCTAAAGAAACAAAATAATAAAGATTAAAGTTTATTTTTTTTTTAAGATGCTGTTTTATTTTTTTATAACTCAATTTCCTTGTTTCTTTGAACCATTTAAATTATTTAAAAGGAGCAGCTAAACAAATTTGGTACTTGTACAATGAGTGAGTGAGTGGCTTTTTTTAAAAAATATAGAAAACTTCAAATGAAATTGAATCCGCTGTAGCATGAAATTTAAAAAAGAACAACAACAACGAGTAGTGGATTAGCAGTATAAGAGCTTTTGCTAAACGGTTGTCCTACTTTTATGTCGGTGTACTGTTTACGTACTGGGTAGTGGGTCAGTATGTTGAATGCTACATACAATTTCGTATATCGTTTATTTTTTAATTTATTTCTGGCTAATTCTCTAGTTTAAAATAATTTCTTTTTTGTTGTTATATGCGGAAGTGGAAGTTTTTATTTCTTTTTCCTTTTTTGCAATTCAGAATGCAAAGCTCTTTAAATGTCAGGTGGGCATTAGCATGATATTGTTAATGAAATAATTTATTCACATAACACGTTTTATGATACTAAGATGTGAATTATTTATTTTTTGTCTAAGAGAAGATAATAATCAAAAATTATTAACAATAAACAATATGCACTTTTACCGATTTTTATTGATTTTTTTCGATTTGGTTAACTAAATAAAATAGTATTATAATAATCTTCTTTTTACCACAAAACATAATCGTATTAATTTAATTGAATTAATTTGTTAACAATTTTAGATGATGCTCGTACAACCCACACCTCAACAACGTGTTACCATCCGTGAAGAGTTGCGTGAACCTGAAAATGCCGAAGAGATTGAACGCGATGTTAAGTTGATACGGGAATGGTTGGATACACAACCCCACTTACCCAAAGATATGGATGATGGTCGTTTGCGTACATTTTTGCGTGGCTGTAAATTCAGTTTGGAAAAAGTGAAAAAGAAGTTGGACATGTACTATACGATGCGTAATGCTATACCTGAATTCTTTTCAAATCGTGATATCAATCGTGAAGAATTGTCAATAGTTCTGGATTATGTGTAAGGAAAAGAATATAAAAACATGTTACAGAATCTATTTTAAATTTACTTGATCTACAAGGAATCCAACAGCTTGCTTAGTGACCGACAATATGGTTTTCGTAGGGGGCGCTCTACGGGTGACTTGTTAGCATTCTTGTCGGAACAATGGTGTAACTCTATACATCATTTTGGAGAAGGCATGGTGGTGGCTCTAGATATTTCCAAAGCATTTGATAGAGTGTGTCATGATGCACTTCTGTCAAAACTTGTTGCTTTTGGTGTCGGTGATAATTTTTCCAGATTTATATCGAGTTTTTCTCAGAAATCGCACTATACGAGTTGTTATAGATGGGATTTCATCAGACGAGTTTATGATGAATTCAGGGGTACCGCAAGGCTCCGTTCTTTTTCCTACCCTATTCCTTATCTTTCTAAATGACCTTCTTTGTCGAACTTTCAACCCTATATATTCTTTTGCAGATGACAGCGCCATTTGTCACTCATATTCATTTGGTAATAGACCAGGCCATTTGGAGGTTACTTCCAAAAGGCAAAACATGAATGATACGCTTAATCACGATCTTGCGACAATCTTGGAATGGGGTCGTGTGAATAGAGTAGAATTCAATGCTCGTAAGACACAATGTTGCATGCTTACGCATAGATCTTCGTTTGGTAGTGGTGCTGCATCTGTTACTATGGGTGATATAGATATTACGGAATCGGAAACTCTTGATGTTCTTGGTATGAAAATTCAGTGTGATGTTCGTTGGACTAAACTTATTTTTCAGGTTTCTAAAGAAGCTTTCAAGTGCCTTGGTTTTCTAAAGCGGTGTAGAAGATACTTCACTCCATCCGATCTCCGTACTATCTATACCACCTACATCCGTCCGAAAATGGAAAACAACTCTCATGTACGGGCCGGCGCTCCAAAGTCTATTTTGGGGTAACTCGACCGCGTACAGGAGAGGGCCAAGAGGCTCATTGCTGACAGTAGGATATCCAACTCTATTGATTCTCTAGAGCATCGACGCAATGTGGGGTGCATTTCACTGTTCTATCGTTACTACAATGGTAAGTGCTCTAATGAAATAAGGGAACTTGTTCCTGATACTCGCACGTTTTCACGTTTAACTCGATTTTCGATGAGAGCACATCCTTTTGTGGTTGATGGGCCAGTGAATCGCACTACGCATTACAGGGAAAAATCGTTTTTGAGCAGAACAGTCCGTATGTGGAATAAGATCCCTCCGGAGGTTTTTCCTGTCACTTTCAATCTGAGAAAGTTCAAATCGAATGTCTACAGACACTACTCCCTCTTTCCTCCTTCCCGTTACCTAATTTCCTAGTTCTGGCACAATGCATTGCATAGGTAGGGGTCATTCCCTGAGTGCTGGTCCTATAAAAAAAAGTCATATAATAAAACAACAAATTTTTAATAAATTGAATTTATTTTATTTTTCAGACACTGTCCCACTTTGCCCGGATTAACTCCTAATGGTCGCCGTATTACTTTTATTCGAGGTATCGATTGTGATTTTCAGCCCAGCCAAGTTAATGATGCCATGAAAGTTGCCCTTATGATCGGTGATATACGTTTGTTGGAAGAAAGTGTTGGCATTGCAGGTGATATCTTCATTTTGGATGCTGCTGTTGCGACACCAACACATTTTGCCAAATTCTCTCCTGCTGTTGTTAAGAAATTTTTAATTTGTGTTCAAGAAGCTTATCCCGTCAAAGTGAAAGAGGTGCATGTCATTAATATTTCTCCCTTAGTCGATACCATCTTTAAGTTTGTTAAGCCATTCGTTAAGGAGAAGATCATCAATCGTATCATCTTTCACAATGACATGGAAAGTTTGTATAAATCGGTACCCAAGGATTTGCTGCCCGAAGAGTATGGTGGCAAGGCTGGTTCCATTATCGAGTTGACTCAAATGTGGAAGAAAAAATTAGCTGAATATACTAATTGGTTCCGTGAGCAGGAGGAAAAGAAGGCCAATGAAGCCTTACGCCCTGGCTCACCAAAGACTAGTGATGATCTCTTTGGCATGGAGGGCACCTTCAGGCAATTGAATATCGATTAAGCTGTGCAATTTGGGTAGAAGCCATAACACTAAACCGGTTTAAACCTCATTTGAGATGAAATGATGTGTTCGGTGGTTATTATTCGGTTGTATGATTGTTCGATCATTTCTACTCATTTCGTATTATAGCTTAATGTGTTTTTTTTTTGTTTCATACATAATAATTCCTTTAAAATGTTTATTCAATTTTTCTTTTATTTAAAAAAAGTTTTCATAATTCATATTTTATTACAGTTTTTTTCCCATTGTTCTTCATATTTTAATAATTTTAAATAAAATTGATCAATAATAAAAATAAATGATTTTGTTTTAATTTTTAAATTTAAAAAATTCAAAAAAATTCTACGATATACGAGTAGAGCGCTAATTTTTTGAAAGATTTTTTTAAGTTTAATTGGCTAAACTATTTAAGCTAAGACTGTTCCGTGCAGAAAAGAGTGAAGAATCATCAAAGCAAATCAATGAAACTGATTTTTTATACTTTACTATTTGATTTACCTGAAGAAAAGAGAGATGAATTTAATTTTTTGACAGTGTAGATTTTAGTCCTGAATGTGGGGTTATCTATGCAGCAAAGAAACTAGTGGTGCTAAGTGTTTAATCTTTAAACGGTATTCAAATTCGGTGATATTCTTTTCTGTAAAATGTTTATTTATTCCCTATGTGGTGAAAGGTATAACAATAACGCATAAATGTGTTTTCTTTTAATACTCGTGAAAACCACATGCAAAAGGGTATTATTAAAACCAAAGGAAAGCTTAACTAGTAGGTAAGCCACAATTTGACAAGCTAACTGAAGAAATATATAAAGCTAAATATCGCTTAAGAAATATATATACAACAACAGTTTATAGAATCCTTTATTATTGAAGAAATATTATTAAATGTCATTCAGTTCAACTTGCCTCACTATACGAGTACAAATGTTTTAAATTAAAAAAAAAGAGAATTCAGTTTATTAGGTTCGACTAGTTTGTAATTTTGGCCTACCTCTACTTCAAATATCGAAAAAATTGCATATTTAAGTGTTATTGGTGTATTTTAAAGCAGAAATTGCAGTCTCGTCTACTAATCCTATAAATGCCGAACAGATAAGAGTTTACAAACAATTTTGCAAAAAAAATTGACGATAAGCAAATTTAATTTACAGACTACGCACGTAGGCTTATTTCCCTTCAATTTTTATGCGGTATGACAACGTGTTAAACAGCTCACGAACTGGAGCTATCATGTTGTAGTTATATTAGGACGTAGACGTAAGGCAGCTATATGTGTAGGAACCAGTATTATTATTAAGAATATTTGGCGTTAAGTCATCTATTGCATGTTACGTGTTATCTATTGCCAAGGCTCATACTTTAAATCTACTACGACTACTACTGAAATATTATAGGGACTCTTTCAATGTTTAGTACCACATTATGTGAGCTTTCGTATTAATTGTGTAACGAGACTTTTGTTGAAAAGCTTTATTCTTTCTTTTTAGAAATGAATAATTTGAAATAAAAATAAAAATTTTAAAAGAAGTGAATTAAAAATAAATACTTCAACAGAAATATATAAGAAGAATAAGCTCAAAATGACAAGAAATGAGAAAATTAATTAAATTGGAAATTTCAAAATATTTCAAGCTGTTGAAGTGAATGTCATTGCAACCTTAAATTTCACTTAAAAACTCGCGAAGCCTTTAAAGCTCGTTTATAAGTTTTCTTGTGTTTAATTTTATGTATTTAATAAATTTTATTGCACTAATCGACTAAATAAAGTCAGCAAAAGTATTTTTGATTTATCGTTGGTAGAAAATATTCAAATTTATGGCTCAATATTGCTCTCATCAGGTGGTGGCAAAAATTAAGTTAAATTTTATTAAAATATTTTGATTAATATTTTTATTTATTTATTAACAGTAAATAAATTTACAAATCAGTAACTATAATTATAGGAACTGGCTACAGTCCTTACATATTTACTTATACATATTTGAGTGTTTTTTAAGAATGGAAAAAATTAAAATATACATGTGTATATTTATGTATACGTATGCATTTGTTTACAGACTTTTAAGAATTTCAGAAGGTGTATGTTTGTTAATATGCTTAAAGTCTAATGTTTTTATAGCTTCTAACAAGCTCTTTGAGAGCGTTGTATTATTAAAACCAGATATTAGATGAGACATCGTTAGTTGGTTATTGCATCTCTGGCACAAAGATTGATTTTCTTTTTTCAAAATATGTTGGTGCGTAAGTCTACTACGGCCAAGTCTTAAACGTGCTAATATTTTTTGTTAATATTTTGGCATTCCTGTTGCATATTTTATGTTTTGGTATTTTGGGTTTAATGTTTTGTAATATCCGTTTGGGGAGAGTAGTACTAATTGTTGGTTTTGATCTTTTATCTGTTTGTGCATGTGCTTTTTAATATCTTTTTTGGTTTAGTTATTAAACAATATTGCTTCTTTAGCACTTTTGTCAGCTAATTCATTACCTATAATTCCTATATGGCCTGGTGTGTAGAGAAGTTTTTGTTGTTTCTATGTTTTAATAGGGATTCACGGACTTTCGTCACTAGTGTTTCATTGTTAGTTGTATTTTTAAGGGATTTTATGGATAATAAGCTGTCCGAACATATAACAATTTTTTCCTTAATTGGTTTGATTTTTAATGCTTCTTGGATAGCAGTGATTTCAGATGTAAACATTGAGGTATAGTATGGTAATAAACCCTTTTTGATTATGAGACCACTGTCTTCAACTATCGACTATTATTTTTATTCGACCTCTTTTTTTATATTAAATAAATAAGACTAATCTCAACAATAGTCTTTTTTAAATAAATTTAACACTGTATTTTCAATATTTCGTTTGGAAAGCTTTCTTAGGAAATTAATTTTTATAATAACAAAAATTATTAAATTGAAATTTTTAATAATTTTTGTTGTTATAAAAATTAATTTCCTGAGGAAATTGAAATTGTTAATAATTTTAATAGTAAAATGAGTAAACATTTTCTTTCATCGCTTCAGAAAGCCAAGGCAATTCAATTCTTTCAAACATTATATTGAATTTTCATGCAAAGAACATCAAAAGCTTCTGATTCTTTAATATCTAAAATCACCCATAATTTCAAAAGAACAACTTTTAGCTACAGGTCCTTGGTAGCATTAAATTGAGCCTTATTCACAGGGCTCCATTTGAAGATTGCTCAGAATTTATAAGAAAGAAAGACATGGTACTTAATATCGTGTCTTGGTGGTAACAATAGAAATAGCAAAGAGATGTCACAGTTTGCAATTTTAAACTATCAACTAAATATGGAAGATTGTCTCATTTAAACATATTAATTTATTATATCTCACTTGTAAACACATAATGATTTTTTTTAGCTCTCAATAATTATTTATTGTATCTTCACGAAAAGAACTAACAATAAGTATTAAAATCTTAAATTCTAAAAAAAGTTACATTAGTCCTGACCATGTCAGGCCTAACCTTTTGGGTAAAAAAGAAAATTGTCATAAAAAAAAACAAGGCAAATATTTCTAAGATGTATCGTCTGTAGCATTGAGGATTAAAGCTGCGGTATCCCTCTTTTTTAATCGGCTATGTCCACTATAATCCAAGATATTGCGAGCAAGGGAGTTAGGATGGTCTTCAAGCTTCATCAAGTATTTGCCTGCGTATTTAATGATTTCTGTAGTCACCAGCGGTATGTCTAAATCATGGGGCGGAAGTTACCAACCGTAAAATTTTATTCTGCATACGTTGGATTCTATCCACGTTTGAAGCTGAGGCAGTGCCCCAAACTTGGATTCCGTAAGACCATATCGGTTTTAAAATAGTCTTGTAAATTAGAAGCTTACAATCTAGGCTAAGTTTTGAGTTTCTGCCAATGAGCCAATGTAGTTGTGTTAGCTTAAGTTTCATTTGTGTTAACTTTGAGTCACTATGATGTTTCCATGTAAGGCGACGTTCAAGATGTATACCAAGATATCTCACATAAGTATGGTGAGAAACAATGTGATTATTCATTCGAACGGGTGAACAATTATCTCTTCGCAGGGTGAAGGTCACATGAATACACTTTTGAACGTTCACTTTAATTCTCCATAATTTTAACCACAACTCTAACTGAGTTATATGTTGCTGAAGATTTATGGATGCATTAAGATATTAAAAAAAAATGTTTAAAAAATTTTAAAATAGATTTTTTAATAAAAAGTAAATAAAAAATCAAAATGAATTTAAATACATGTTTGTAATCATGTTAATAAAGTCATACAAATCTAAGTACATGCAGGTTGAATGTTGTTAAAAGTCTGGCTGCATCGTTAACCACAATAAAATACTAGACATACAAAGGTCCTTTTAAACTGAAATGATAATTTCTTCTTTCATAATGAATGTAAAAGTTCAAACCATAAACATTTCATTTGGTAAAAGTTTCTAGAGTATGAAAATGTGTTGGTCAGATATAAACTCTAGACCATATCATTAATATTCAGTCGTAAAGTTTTATTTCATGTTGGTTTTATATTCATACCCTTCACTTGTGTGTCTACTATGTGAGTTGGTTTAATATTTTTTCATTTATTTATTTATAGAAATATCATACATTTGGTTTAATTACTTATATGTTATTTTATTCTTTATCAGATGTTAAAGGCAGAAAAGTTGTTCTACCATAATATTCAATTTATTTAGTACTACACTAAATATGAGCATGGAAGTATATTTGAATACAGGACGTTTCAGAATTTATTAAAGATTTTTGTATATCTCACTTTTAGTCACTGTCATTTTAAGTAAAAAAAAAATGCTGCATCTCGACCGTTCAGTAATTGTTTATTCTGCATTATCGTATAACTAAACTTCTTTAAAATATAGCAGACTTATCGACGCGTAACTCGGCGTAATTCGTAATGTTATTATTTCGTCGCTTAAAAATTTTTTCTAGGCATGACATTAATGCTATGTTCCATACTTAAACTCTATAGCACTATATTGACTACAAATGAAACATATGGGCCTGCAAACCAAATTTAACGCGGGATGACGTAAAATTATTCCCAATTAAATCAAACCCCATCGTAAAATATACTCAGATATCTGTTTAGGAGCTTGAGTAAGCGCTGTGTGGATTGCTAATGTCTAATAAATCACAACGCTGTTAGAAAATTGTCTAACGACTCAGCTGTCAAGTGACTTGTTCTCCATTAACAGAAACTAGCTTGAGTTCTAGCATTAGATATGAAAAGAGCCTTTGACTTTTACATAATCATGGCATGGGAGAGGATCAACTTCCACTTCTTGCACACCCTAGAAAATTTCACTGGCTTTATCAAAAAATACTAAAACAAATGTTATCCTATATTAAAGCTTTGTAGTCATCAATTGTTACTCGGACTAAAACTTTGATGCTGCAGTCACTGTTGGCGATATTCAAAATTTAATCATCAAAATATACAAAATACAAGCTTCAACGAAATACGCCTGGTATATATCTTGTGTTTCCAATATGTCACTCACTTAGATGTCGTCTTATACCTGAACTTAAGATCTCATCATTCATATTAATTCTTATACCTTTTATATCTTGCAGTATGTGAGTAAGAGAGATGCGTATAGTGAAAGTGTACTATTGCAATGCAATATAACACCTGTTATTTTCTAACCTAACGATATCTTTAGTCTACTTACTTATAAGGATCCAGAATAAATATGCTTTAAACGGGTGGAAGTAAATATTGCAGAAATTATAATTAAAATTTTACAAAAAATCCGAAAATTATCAAACAAAAAAAAAAACTCACAAACAAATATTGAAAGCTTCTACAAATCAAATATTCTAAAATATCGAAGAAGATTTCATAAAACGTCCTATCAAATTTAGTGTCAGTGGTAATTTTATTCAGCTATTTAACGGTTTTATGGGCTTCTTAACACCCTACAGATTAAATTATATCTAATAGAAAGAACGTTTGGTGCGGTTTATCTGCTAATGGCGTCATTGCAATTTATTTCTTAAAAAATTAAGCGGAAGCTTATATTACGGTCTATAGAGTTCGTTACCACTCCATGGTCAAATATTGATGCAGGTAATGCGGTAACGCTGTAACGACTGCAACTATCGATTAATTAAAGTCAAAACTTAATTTTGAGAAATGAACTTATCAATTGGTCTCCAAGGTCAAGCCATTTGACATGTGTAGTTTTTTTTCTGTCTGATAACGTTAAGTCACTGGTTTATACTGAAAGCCTATTAATTGACGTTATGCAGGCGTTATTCATTATTCGTGGTACACGGCTGAAAAATTCCTGAAAAAAAAATTTAAAACTGGAAGTCCAGAATAGGCCTGAGTGGTCTAAATAAACTATTTATTAAAATTTAATTGTTTGTGTTATTTTTAACAATACTCTCTCTTTCTCTCTCTTTCTCACCTTGAAAAAAACAGGTACATTAGGCGAATTCCCAAATCGATATGGTGGAGAGCATATAAGATTCGCCACTAACAAATTTAACATCTGCTTACATTTTATTATCATTTGTCCTTTGAAACAGGAAACACTCACTAAAAGTATTCTCCACCTTCTCTTTTTCAATTCAATTTTATTTATTATACGAGTATTTTTAAAGCTTAAGTTTGTATAAATTTAATTTAAGAAAACTTAAAACAAAAAAACAATTTTCACAGTTCGGTTTTCTTTTTCTATATAAATATTTTTATAAAATAAAATTTTAACCTTTTAATTAAATGATTTTAAAATTTCTAACTTTAGCTAAATTAAAATAGAAATGTTTTCAAACATAATTAATACTGCACATGGACATGCAATTATATTGTGGTAATTTCAGTAAAAATTGTTTTAATTACAAACGACCAGATGATGTACAGTGGCGTAAAAAATTAAATGTGTATATACTTCTACAGCGCTTTATTATGACAGCGTAAAGGGGGATCGAATGTATAAATAAAACGACTATAAGCAAATGATTTATAAACATCTGCTCGAATTTATTGGAAATTTGAAACGTCCGTAATGACGGAGTTGGGCCTTTAAAGATTTGGTTATTCAAAGGGTACTTTAATGCATGGAAATAAATTTTCTAGTATTTTGGAGTATCAGTAACAAAGAACAAAAACTTCCACGCCCAAACAACCTACAACAAAATATTACTGGGACGTTTACAGAAATGGCATTACCTTAAGTTAAAATATGATATTGCATTTGGGGCAGCTTTGACGGTACAATGAGATCGACAAGAAAACGATACAATTCAACATTTACCCTAACACAGAGTACTATAGCATAGCAATGTCTTTAGAAAAAAAAACACAGCGTTTTTTTTTCAACTAGTGCTTGTGGTAACAGAGTGTGATTTTTTTTACATCCGCGCCTGACCATGTAGTCTTAATCAGATGGTGGACAAACCACTTTGTATAATTTGGAACGTTATACATACGTCCTAGATAGCCGAAGACATAATTCTAAGCAACAGAACCACCTAGTTGCAACTTGAATAATTCCAGGGCAGGTCTGCAAACTATCACACCTTGCTAAAGAGTTGGAGACTTTCTATCTCCTGTCCAGAACACATGTCAAGCATGCTCACTGGACTGGATCATTCACTTGGCGTGTCATTATCAGCAAGATGATCCTGGCCATCATAATATTCATTCTTCCCTTATGGCGCCGCAAAACCACAACCACCACGATACTCCCATATAGGGGCCAACCTCAAAGATCAGTCAAAGAACTATTAAATGTCTAAAGAGACAAATAATGAACTCTGCGGCTCACTGATCCCCGTGGAAATAAAGTAGAGCTTCCAGTTGTCTCCCTGTCTGACTTTAGGGGACTGGGCTCCCTTTTCCCCAGTTGCACTCTGTCTAGATAGTGGAATATTCTATAAAGACCATATTTATATGCCCCTGGGGGGATGCTTATGGTAACAGAGTGTGATTTGTTTTACATCCGCGCCTGACTATGTGGTCTTAATCAGATGGTAGACAAACCACTTTGTATAATTTGGAACGTTATACATACGTCCTAGATAGCCAAAGACATATTTCAAAGCACCAGAGCCACCTAGTTGCAACTTGAATAATTCCAGGGCAGGCCTGCAAACTATCACACCTTGCTAAAGAGTTGGAGACTTTCTAACTCCTGTTCAGAACACATGTCAAGCATGCTCACTGGACTGGATCATTCACTTAGGGTGTCATTAATAGCGAGATGATCCTGGCCATCATAATAACCATTATACTGTTATGGGGCCGCAAAACCACAACCACCACGATGCTCCCATATAGGGGCCAACCTCAATGATCAGCCAGAGAACTATCATAAGTCTAAAGAGACAAATAATGAACTCTGCGAGCTCACTGATCCCCGTGGAAATAAAGTGGAGTTTCCAGTTGACTCCCTGCCTGTCTTCAGGGGACTGGGCTCCCTTTATATCCCAGTTGCACTGAGTCTAGATAGTGGAATATTCTATAAAGACCATATTTATATGCCCCTGGGGGGACGCTGCTTATGGTAACACTTAGCTTATGTTTGATTTGACAGATAATTAGTTTTATCCTTCCGCTGAACGAATATGATTGTGTATACGCTTAAACAACGCTTCGCTAAGTCGGCCTGCAATCGACTTGCAGAAGATGCCGATTTTGCAAAAAAAAATCATCTTTCAGATGAAGCTCATTGATCTCGACGGGTATGTAAACAAGCAAAATTGTCTCATTCGGAGCACAGAAAACCCGCACGCATACATTAAAAAGCCGACGCACCCAAAACGAGTCACTGTTTGGTGCGGATTTTGGTTTAGAGGCATAATTGGGCCATTCTTCAAGAGTGGCCCTTACAGTCAATGGCGATCGTTATCATTCATGTTGAACGAATTTTTGTTGATAAAAATTGATGAGGAGGATATTGGCAACAATTGGTTTCAACAGGACGGCGCTACGTGCCACACAGCCGAAGCTGTGTAGTTTTGTTTTAAAAAAAAGTTATTTGGCGGACCCTATATATTACATAAAGAAAATCAGAATGACATACTTAGAGAGTAATTAAAAGAAGTGATCATGTCACAACTCGAAATTGATAGAAGAATGTACTAAAACTTTATAGACACACTGCTTAGCTGCTTATGAATTTAACAGGTTAATCACTGCAAAAATAATGCTTGTTACTAAGCTGAGTTTATCTGCAGCTTAAGACAAATTTAAAATATGCTCTTCCTGTGCTAATTTTCCTTTTTCTCCTTTTCCTAACTTTCTGATTTTGTACACACTAGTTTTACTTTCTGCCCCATCGCATGAAAAGGATTATCCCCAAATTGCAAATTCAATGGTATGGGCCTCGCAAAACAGTACCTTGTGCTGTACCATAAGTACTCAAATTAACGATTGTACATTTAGAGCGTCCAGCTAAAAATAGGAAAGTTGTATCTGTTTATAACGTATAAACTGGAGAAAACCATAGTGTAACGAAAATAAATAGGGTTATACAACTGAAACAAGAGTACTCTATAACTTCTACTAAAATTGTCCATTTTATCATTCATGAATGCAATAACAACGCACTGAATATCCCATAGTTATTATTGTGCATTTTTTAATTGACTTAATCTTACATAGGTAAATATAAAATAAGTATCTAGCAAATGCTATACTTTTACATATCAGAACAATTTAGACGTTTTAAAACGCATAAAAATTGGAAAACACAAGCTGTATGGTAACATTAAGAAAAAAAATCTCAAAAAGAGAAACTGCTAAATGTGTCAAGAAGCTAAATTAATAAAGTAACATTAAAAAATATAATAATTGGCGTGTATTGTTTCATAAATAGAACAAGCCAACGGGTAGATAGAACGTTAGTAATAAAATGAAACTTTGGTAAATTTTTATTTTTCTGTTATTAAAATAAATTTGCTAAATTAAATATAAAATTTTTTATTGAAGGCTAAATAATTTGTTTTCTTGTAATCAAGAGCTGCGCTTATATACTCATACATGTAAAAGAAATTTGTTTTTTTTATTATAAAAGCAACTATAATAGCGGAAAAGAAGAAGAAGAAGAAGAACTATAGAAAAAGTCTTGACGATTGTAAGTTTTATATTTAAAATTTCGTTTCAAAAGACGTGGTGTCCAACGAAGTTGTCTGGTAATATTCAAAATTTATATGTAGCCAGCCTAACTTCTTCTGAAGCTGCGCGTCGTGAATAAGAATACTAAATTAAAATTCTTAAACTAAACTTAATTCGAAATAGCTATTTAAAAATTCAAATTTTTTCACAAATTTTTTTAGTCCCCCACTGTGCTTATACTCACTTCATATGTATATTTCCATTTATGACGTTTGCTTATGAATGCATCACAGCTACAAATGACTATTTTATGTTTGTAGATGTGTAAATATAGTCCCATATCCGATTAAATAAAGGACATCGAAATCCTTATGTAAATCCTTTTAACCGCTTGTAACATGTTTAAATAACATTTTCCAACGGAATATAAGAGAAAGATTTAATTTATTACAACTTTCTTTTATAGTCCATGGACTGCTTCATGTTTTTGCTTTACTTACACAATTTGTTTAATTTAACATGTGTTGCTTGAAAATATGTTTAAATAGCAAAGAGGAGTAATTTGCTTTATAGTATTTTTATCCAGTTAATGAGAAGCAAAGAAATGTTTGGCTACGTGGCTAATTTTTATATAAATATTTATTTGCTGAGTTTTCATATATTTAAAGATTTGTATTTACTTGCATGAAACTAATTTTTGCATTTAAAATTTTAATTTTTTCAATGTCTAATACAATTTGTATACACCCTTTAATAAATTAAAGCATTGAAAATATTCAACAATTTCAAATAAGATTTAATTAATAATTTCCTTTATAAATAAACTGATTTCAAAATTGTATTATCGTTTTAACAATTTATGAGTTATTGAGTAAAATAGGAATGGAATAAAACAAAGATATAGTTTTTAAAATACATATACTCGAAATTATTTACTTTATTTGAAAGATAATCTTCTATCACTGTAACTAAGGTATGACATTTGGCATATGACCGATACTACTGGCTCGGACATAGCCTAATCTGGAACTTCAATTCCGTTGACTTTTTCCAACATTTGTGGTCGTATATCCGCAACAATGCGGCAAATTTTGTTCTACAAGTCGTCAATTACTTCAGGCTTATTAGCAAAGTCTAACGACTTCACATACTCCGAAAGAATGTTTCCTTGCCTAAATCAATGGTAGCACGAACTGTGTGAAACCACAGTTTCTACACCTCGTGGCTGTTCCAGCCATTAAAGAAAAAGTCAGTAATCATGGCTCTATATCGATAAATAAATATGGACCAATACTTCCACCACCCCATAAAGCATGCCAAAGAATTATCATCCTTCCAAATATCGCATTTTGTTTAATGCATTTATTCAAATAAAAGTGAGCTTCATCGCCAAATAAAATTCGTTTATGAAAATCGGGATCAACGACAATCTTGTTTTGAAACAAATGGAAACCAGTTAATAAAGCGTTGCCAGCTTAGATTTATATACCTCAATTAAAAGCCAATATTTTTAATTTAAAACAATAGATTTTATAAAGCATATCAAGTATATAAATTTTATTATTATTAATTTAAATAAATCGCTTATTCTGTTTTAACAAATTAACGCTAAGAAATATTTTTTCGACTAAAATTTTCCAAACTGAAACCGAAAACTGATTTCACTGTTTTGTTGTTTTTTTTTTTATTTCGCTTAAAAATGTTTTAGGCTTTTTCACTTTTATTATTATTTTGTTAACACTCGGCTGCGTTTTTAACATTTACTTGAGGTAAGTAGTTGATCCCTTTATTTGTTTGGTATACAAAAGATATTCACACTATTTCAAAAGGGTGAATGTAAAAAGTTTATTTCTAAAAAAACCGCTAATAATTTTTTGCATCTATTCTTTATGTCCACATAGCGGTAACCGTTCAAACCTTAATATTAAATACATCTTGTAATAAAGTGTCTTTAAAACAAACAGGCGGATAAAGTGGCATCGATATCATCAAAGATATTGTTACTTTTAGTCCTTTTAACAAACGTTTTGTTATTTTGATTTCTTTTATTGCAAAATAATAACACAATACTTTACGGTTTTAAATTAAGAGTTAAACGATTTATTTATTTTCACTCCACTTAAAATAAACACTATGTTGTCTGTACGCACTGATGACTCAACTAGAATTCATTTATTTGCCCAGCAAGTGGCGCTTATATAGTTGTTATAAGAGGTGCTCGTACATACAAGAATATTCTTATGTAACATCACCCCATATTGTTTTGTTCTGTGTTAGTTGGTTTTGTTTTCTGTTATTTGCTTATTTGGTAGAATTTCTTACAAACGTGTTGTTGTTGTCTTGTGTGCGTAAGATTTCTTAGAAAACTACGCACTTGTAAAATTCACAGTGGGTCGTTTACTTTTTTTTACTGTTAATTATTTTCTTTTAAAACTTAATAAATCATTTTTGTAACAATATTCTATTAATGTAAACTCGCAAATAAATTTAAACCTAAAACTTTATGCTTAAACTCTCACCTTGTGCAGCTGATATAGCAGTCACCTCGCACGGCTCGCTGTTATCAATTTCACGATTTGGTCTAACAAACAAAGATATATACTAGTGGTTCTTTTTGGTAAATAAAGTAAAAAAAATATAATAGTCATCCTGCTATACATCGTGTGAGCCTGAATTAATAATTTTATTTACTTCTTATTAGAAAGTTTTTGACTATAATATCATGTGAGCAATTTGTCACATAAGTTTAAAGATTATATTTAATTGTTGTTGAAATGTTTAAGGTTCTACCTATTCTTATGTACGATACGACATTATAAATAAAACCCAGGTCCTTTTTAAGAATACGAATACATTGTTATTCCTTTTTTTAGTTAAGCTTTGCAAATAAGCATTAAAGATAAAGCCCCAAAAATTTTAATTTTTCAAGTCTCTGCCCACAACGATTTCATTTCTATATATCTATATCTCGGGTTTTTTCTGTAGCATTAAATTAGATATGGATACTTTATACTCTATAAAAAATGATAAGGTCATTTGCATAAATTAAACATTTCTACAGAAAACCCATTAATTTTTAATTACATTTTGATGTTTTTAGTTAAAGTAATAATATCAAGCTATTTTTTGAATTAGCACTTCAGCCAACAATGCCTATTTAGTCAAGGACCGCGCTGCATTTTTTTAGGAAAGAGATACAGAAGAGATGGGACAGGTGGTGAAAGTAGAAGGATAGTTACGGAAATTAAGTGTCGTATAAGACAGCTCACTGACCAGTGACCATGCCTTCATCATTGAGCAGCCCCACCGACAGTCAATTTTTATTTGTAGTGAAAAAAAAACCAAGGTCTTTGTTAGGAATCGAACCCACAACCCCCAGTCATGTAAGCTAGCACACTTCCTACTAGCCTACAGAGGCACCTATTACCTAAAAATGAGGCCTTTGGCAAACGGGCATATAAACAGCTCATTAAGCAACATTAATAGAGTAACGTTTTCTTCCGATGATTACGGCACCATAAAAACCATTGTCTTGCTTTAGAATCATATTCGATTCTGACAAACTCCTTTGTTAGTACATAACTTTGTAGATATATTCGTCAAGAACAACTTCATTCTGGTAAAAGGTAATTAAGAATAACAAAATGGCGGTCTATCTTCACTAAATGCTTAAACTTTTATATTAGAAAAATATATGAAAATTTATTTTAAAAATATTTTGGATTTTCCCCCACTGTAGACACTATCTCCCCCCGGAAGCACATTATAGTCTTTTTGGAACCTACTATTCATTTAGACTGGTGTCTTGCGGGGTAAAAGGAGGCCCAGGCCACTCAAAGGCTAGTAGGAGTCACCTGGACAATCCACATATTTCCACGGGAATCAGTTGCCCCAGAGTACACTATTTGTTCTCTTTAGACAATGATGTGCTCTGACTGGTTATTGAGGTTGGTCCCTATATGGGAGTATCGTGGTGGTTGTGGTTTCGGACCCTCGTGAGAGTTTGTGGGTCGAATCATTCAAATTAACACAATGAATGGTTCAGGTCCAGTGAGTATGAATGCTGTCGTGTTCTTGATAAATAAGAGCTTCATGCATTCTGGACCAGGAGTTGGAAAGTCTCCAACTCTTTAGCAAGGAGTGAAGGCTGCGGCCTACTTCGGGCTTTCGAAATTGCTACTAGAAGTGACCGGAGGATATACGTATTCGATGGCCTTCTAGGGCGTGGTTGGTGTCCAATCAACCAAGTGGTTTGACCACCATCTGATTATGACTATATAGTCGGTGCAGATGTAAATCAAATCACGCTTTGTAGACACTATCAGACAAGTTAAAGAATTAAACTGAAAACTCTTTGTACAATAACATGTTACAAATAAAAGGGATAAACATTTTTTAAAATTTTTATTTTAAATTCAAACTAAATTAAAACTTAAATCGTTTCAATAAATTTTTCTATTTTTCTTTTATATTAAATTTTAAACTAAATTTACTGGACAAATTTACTGAAATGTATGTAAAACTCTTAATGAATAATTAACAGAAATTAAATTCTGTTTTACAAATAAATTCAACTAAGATATAAATTTAATTCTAATAATTAAAAAACATGTATTTTGTATACGAGGGTAGGCTTTTTTGTAAAAACTTTTATCAGTAGGTTTCTTTTTTATAATAAACAAATGCATTGTTTTGTACTCTTTTAAAGTACCATTGAATTACTAATGCATTAATTCATTACCAAACAGTTGTTGCACAAAAATTCTCTCAAAGTCGCTGTCGGGTAAAAGTGAAGAATTTGAGTTTGGAAAAATTTGTGGCCGAGAATTTGCACAATTATAAAAATGAGAAGTATGTTTACCGAAGGTTTTACTTTTTGGTTTTATAAAATCGCATTTTTCCCCTAATTCCAAGTGTTCATTGTTGATAATTTAGAGGGTATTTCTAAAACGTTGTGCTATCTTCTAAAAAGATTTAAAAAATAAAATATTGATTGTTATTTTATTTCTACTTTCAAATATGGCCACATCTGCTCAACCAACGAAGATATTTACCAGGAAAACCACTAAGCACGCTATTGAAGGTTTCATTCATTTGAATTTGTCTTTGATTTTAAGTCTTTCTATTACCAGACACCTAGTGCGAGTTATAGGTTAACAGACAGTAATTAAGAACGCAAACCCCAGTCAGAGACATATCCCTGATGCCTCGAATATGAGGAGCCCATCCATTTTCAACTTCAAATTCAGTCTAGTACGTAGCTTCGCGAAACTTCGGGTTGAGTTGGGTTTAAGTCAAATTGCGAGAAGAGCTTGAGGCAAAGAGTTCTATTATGTATAGGAAAAAAAAGAACACTGAAGATGGCACAAAGCCGAAACCGGTATGTTTATAAACCAAATCTTACGCGGATTGACGTAAACTTATACCCAGTTATATTATAACCAGTTTAAGGGCATAACTGAAAGAATAATTCTAAAGTGTTATAACAACTTGTTCAGATAGTAGTCGGTTTTTACTTTTGACTTACTCTATACAAAGAATTCTGTAGAATATAATCGGCAAGGATGAATTTACATTAAAGTCTAGATGGTCCACTCATACTGATTTTTTTGAAAAATTAAATTATTTAACCGATATAGGATTATCCCGGTCATAACTTTCTTGAATACGATAAGTACTATTTAGTACTGACGTAGATAGTCTTGTTTTTGATATTTTGGCAGATTTAGTGCTGGCCCTCGTATTTTCAATATTTCATAAAAATAGGAAATAAAAGAAAAAATGCAAAATTTTAGTTTAAAATAGTAAAACTTTCAGAGAAGAAAACTTTACGGAAAATGTACCTGAAATTGTCTCATCGTCAAGATCTTCTTAAATTCATACGTTCCATTATGTACTTCGCTTACATGAATTCTTTTCATTTGGAACGGCATTTGCCCACATCTCTGCGTAGTGTGGCCATTTCCTTAGAATTATTCATCGAATTGTTTCTTTATTTTGTCGTCATTCACATTTTTCTTTTATATATCTGCACTATTTACATCAATTTTGACAAAATAGACTTGGATTTTTTTGTTAATTGTTTAATTCAAGCAATTATTTATTGGTGGGTTATTACTGTGAAATTGTATTTTCGTCGTTGGCAGCATAAGCGGCTGGAAAATTTAATTGAATTTCTGAACCTAAAATATAAAATGCAATCGGAAATTGGTAAGTACTAGAAATTATTAAACGTTTAAGTTGCGAAAGTAGCCGTTGGAGAGATAGCGCATTATCTTAATTATTTAAAAATATTAAAAACAAAACATTATCATTATCAGGCAAAGTTTAACAACATTTTTAGAAAAGCCAAAAATCCTTAATATATTATTATAGAATTTGAAAAAATTATTATAATTATGTTTTCTCTTTTGCTTCAAGGATTTTCATACGTGACTATGGACAATTGTTTAGCCATGTCGAATAAATGGGTAAAGTTATATGTCAATTGCTGCTTTCTGGGCACCCTATTTTGGCTCCTCTTACCCCTCGCTTATGGCGATCGTAGTCTACCTTTGAACTGCTGGTATCCATTTAACTATAAAGTGCTGAATTTTATAAATATTTTTCGATTAAATAAGAGTTTGAATTTTTATAAATTATTTATTATCAATTTAGCAACCAATTGTTTATGAAGCCATGTATTTCCTTCAATTTGTTGGACAAGTACAAGTAGCAGCTGCTTTTTCTGCTTCCAGTGGCTTTCATATGGTCTTGTGTATTCTAATATCTGGACAATATGATATTTTATATTGCAGTTTAAAAAATATTTTAGCAACTGTGGCCTTAAATAGCAATACAACACGACATGATCTTAGGTAAATTTACTAATATATTTATTGCCAATTTTGTTGCGAATCTTTTCTTAACTTCTTCTAATAAATAATAATAAAGAGTTGGCCACTCTTTAATTTTTTGATATTGTAATACCAATATTTTTTAGTAGTTTATTACTAAGCAATAAGTCATTATTTATTAAAAAAAACATGTTTAAAAAACTTTATTTTTTATTATTATTTAATATTTCGCCAAACCATTGATTGGTTGGCATCTTCAGGATAAACAAAAAGAATGCATAAATAATTAATCAAATTTAAAAAAATTTTTTGATTAATCAAAAAATTTGATTGGTATTGAAATATTGAATAATAATAAAAAATAGAGTTTTAAAAACAAAATATTAGATAATGACCTAGTAAAATACTAAAAAATATTAAAAAGGTCAAATAACTATAATTATTACATGCAACACCAATATTTTATATTTTTCCGAAAAAATATTTTTAAAGGTTTATAAGGGTTTTTATTTCGGCTGGGGTCTTTGAATTTTATAACATTTTATTTTTATTTAAAAGAATTGATAGTATGAAACTTAGTCATAGAAGCGGACAAGGGAAACACAACGGTGCTCATCGGCAACCATCGAAAAGACAGAACAGTTAATAAAAGGAGATGCAGAATTGGTAAAGATCCTACGGACGAATACCAAACGGAAATTAAGGGGATTACAGAAAAGGCAACAGGGATAATAAAACCAGACCAATCGCACACATTAACAATGATGAATCCATCCGCACCATCTATGATAGCACTACCAAAAACACACAAACCGAACACACCGATTAGACCCATAATTAATTACAAATCTGCACCAGGCTACAAACTTTCAAAATATATAAAAACAATACTAAAAGACACCTTAGACCTGGAATATAGGCATGCAATAGCCAGCTAGAGAATGTAAAAATAATGGAGAACACAAAACTGGTCTCTTTTGACGTAAAGGACTTGTATCCATCAATTCCAGTAATGGATACATTAAACATTGTTCATAAGACAGTAAAAAACAAAACGGAAAACAAGGAACTGGCAGTACAACTTACAGGCACACCGAAAGCGACACTAGAACAGAATTATTTTAAATTTAACAATAAAATTATAGACAGATAACACGACTAGGGATGGGAAATCCAACATCTGCCATCCTCATGGAAGTATTTATGCAGAACTTAGCAGAGGAATACATAAAGCAATTACAAACCAACTTCGGAGTAATATTCTATGCAAGATATGTCGACAACATCTTATGTACTAGAAGGAAATAACGATGAGCAAATTCTAGATTACTTGAATAGAAGACACAAGAACATAAAATTTACAATGGAAAAGGAAGAGGAGGGGAGAATTAATTATCTAGTTCTAACGATCAAGAGGAACATAATCTCGAACAGAATCGAATATGAAATATACAGGAAACCAATAGCAACGGACACAATAATACACAACTTATCAAATCATCCCCAGCAACACAAAAACACAGCAATCAGGCAGTTAATAACAAGACTTGAGAGAACACCACTAACACGGCAAATGTATATGAAAGAAATGGAAACAATTACACTATAGCGGAAAACAACGGATACAAAAAGCGCCTCGTAGATAACATCAAGAAACAAATTAGAACGAACAAAGAACAGGAGAATGAAAGGAAAAAATGGGCTACATTAACATATATGGGAAAATCAACGTACAAACTGGCAAAATTCTTTGGAAAATGCAACATCAATACCGCAAGATACAAGAAACAACCTAGGCAGAATACTACGGAATAAAACAACCGAGACAGATATACTAGACAAACAAGGAGTGTACAAATTAACTTGTACATGCCATTATAGCTATATCGGGCAAACAGGACGAAAAATTAAGACCAGATTTAGGGAACACATTAGAGACTATAACAAAAAAACTACGGGAACTAAAATCAACTCCAGAATCAAATTTTGCGAACCATTTAAAAATTTACACCAGGACATATAAAAACAACGGTTAAACTGCTTCATACACAGCACAAAGGAAGGAGACTAAATATATTAGAAAACATGGAAATATACAAACAAAAAACATTTGATGGACGAATAATAAATGAAGAAGTGTTTATACTGCTTCGGACACAATATTTGAACCATTGAAACATTTTTAGAAGAAAACAAACATTACACCAACACAAACACGTTACGCAGGTGCACAGGACCAAAGCCATAAAGAACATCATAAACGTACAATTACAGATTATTATGTCACATAAAAAAAAAACCCCAATAGGTTCACACATAAACACAAACGGACAACAAGCATGATCGTAAAAGAATTTAGTTAGGAAGACACACGGATGAAAAAGGAAGCGACAAAATAGGTAAAAAGAGACAAACGTAAAAAGAGAGATACAGGCAAAAAGGAGAGAAAATGACGAATGCAATAACAGGGAAACACTAAAAAGACGAACTATATAAACACAGCTTAAAATAGAACGCAACTAGTATGAAAAGAACACTGAAGATGGCAAACAGATGGATCTGGTTCACAAACCAAATTTGACGAGGGTCGACGGAAAACCATACTCAAATAAAAGAGTATAAAACTTCTTTAAAAAGCCTTGGTTAGGAACCCTTCAGATACTTTCCAGGAATATTAAATTTTGTTGGCTAAATTATTAAACTAATTTTCTTTAAGGCCCACCTTACTATGCGCTTACAAACTTGGCTCATGGAAAGGAAATACTAAAATCTACAAAGAATTATAATTTAAATTCGCTAATAAGTAATAAAATCGTAAAAACCAGAAAATGTTGGAAAATAAGGGAACTTCACAAAAATAGCACATTTGCTTACAAGAAACATTGAATAAACAAAAAAAAAGGGAAAATTCCTTGATTAGAAAAAAATTAGAATAGAACATAAAATCGCTTAAGTAGAAAAAACGAAAATTGCAAATTAAAAGTGGTGAAATAATAAAAAAGTAAACAACATTTAGTAACAACAATTTTCATTTTAATGATCAGGGTCAAGCTGCAGTTAGCAAAATAATTTAATAGACTGGGTTCATATCCCAGCCGCTTTAAATTTAACAAGCACATATACGTTTAAAATGTATAAATATAGATACATACAGCCTTTGTAGAAAGTACATATACATCGATAATTTTTACGTACTTCACATAAATAACTCTTAGTCGTTGTTGTTGTTTTTGAAGGTAAATTGGAGAAAAAGTGTGACTTTTTCTTGTTATGCGGCACGTAACAAAATATGATCAACGGTAAAATGGTTGAAATGGCTGAAAATTTACAATGTCTATCTTTTAATACATGAGATAACATAGACAATATTTGGCTTCCTATAGAAACACCTTTTTTTTGGCGTTATAATTTGCTATAACTTCAAAAGTCACCCTATAATACTTTAAAACTTAAGATAATAAACATTTATTTCATTTTGTTTTCATTTCTTTTCCTTGTAGCAGATCAAACAGTGCATACTTTGTGCAAATCGTATGTGTCTGTCTACGACGGCTTAATAGGGCATAAATGGCAACACCCTTTAATTAATATTGTTAACACTTTGCCTAAAAAGGATTTTGTTTTGAATACTCTGTGTAAATTCTAAATGTCAGCCTTCTACGGTTAAAAAACCAAAACCATATACTTAAAAGGCACATTATTATAGGAACACTCTTCATGTTTTACTTTTATTTTTAATCTTTTTTGCTTGTTGTTGTAGCAAACATTAAGAACTCAAAGTTCCCGACTATTGCAATGTAAAAACTAAACAAGGTACATGAAAACACTAACAATATTGAGACAATCTTTAATTGAAAATCCATCACTGAAACATTTAATTTTATATACTCTGGCTACCTATTGGTGCTCAGAAATAACAATTTTTTTAACAGGTAACTTTGGAAACACTCTCCAATTTTTATATATAACCAGCTATAGTAATGAATCTTCTGTGAAAACTTCAAGAGTCTATCAATTATACTGTTAGAGTTGGAAAGCTGAAAAACAGGCGATGAGTTAAATAGACATTGTGGCAAATTCTTAAGGTGCGAAAGCCATATCTACAATAAATTTCGATTAATAACGTATGCTGTCGGTTCATGCCTACCACCGCCAAATGTCATATAAAAATGAGAAAAATTCTGTATAGTTGATGTAGGGTATACCAAAGTAAACCGCAATGCTTGCTTAATTTTATTTACAGTTTATACCCAACAGCTTAATGTTTAAGAAAAATAAATAATTCCCTTTTCTGCTATAGAAAACTCTACATTCAGCAACATTTGGCAGCGCCCGAAATAAATGAATACTACTGTTCCAAGGAAATTAGTCACAAAATAGATACTCTACTTTATCGTAGGAGAAATCCGAAATGCAGAAATTTTCGTTTGCAATTTCGTAAAGCAATTAAAAAATGCGTCAATCATCATCGCTACATTTTGAGGTGTTTAAATAAAATGGAAGAGTTTTACAGTCCCATATGGTTTTTCAAAACTGCCGAGATAATATCTCTAATGTGTTTGGTGGCCTTTGTAGCGGTAAAAGTAAGTAGAAAATATTTCTTAAAAGCGAAAAAAAGTAATTTTTTTTTAAATTTACAGTCAACCAGTGCCAATTCCTCGATTATAGAGATTTTGTCACTGGCTCAATATATGTTTTTGATCGTCTGGGAACTGTTGGTTATTTGTTATTTTGGCGAAATAATTTACATTAATAGTCAACGCTGTGGAGAGGCAATTTTAAGAAGTCCTTGGTATTTAAATATGCGTGAAATGAAACATGACTTTCTTTTATTTCTACTAAATTCATTAAGACCCTTTAAATTGACAGCGGGCAAAATTTTCCCTTTAAATAATGAATTTTTTAAAAATGTAAATTGAATGAAATACCACACAAATGATATTACAAAATCCTTTTGTTGTTTATTTTATTATTTATAGATGCTTAGTACTGGCTTTTCCTTTTTGACTTTGTTGCAAACTATGGATCAACGTAATAAATAAAAATTACAAAAATTATGAAATTTTAATTGAATATAAAAATATTTATGGATTTCAAATAGTTTTGTGAATTGTAATTTAATATCTTTAATAAAAAAAATAAGTATAATTGAGTTAATTAAAAATATAATGAATTTATTTCATAGCAAAGCTGGCTCCTCACTATTACTTTGGGTAAGTCATTGCAGGCATTTTGAAATATCCAAGTGCTGTACAAATTAAAGGATTTTTTAACAAGAAGTTTGTTTTCTAACACATAAAATTTAGATTAAGATGATTCAAATTTTTATTTTATTACGAAGACAAATGTCAAGGCAGATGTCAAGTCTTTCATCAACATTTTTAATCATTTTTTGGCAAAATGGCGGTCCTATTTCGGAAATCACATCACGATTTTTAAATTTAAACGCTGAAATCGGTTCTATTGGCTCCATATAACTCTGTCCTTAACATAACCAGTAGTGTTAAGTGACACGATCTGGCTGGCCACTTAACTGCTGATTGACGTAAAATTATGCGATCGGCAAATTTGGTTTGCAATTAATTGATCGTATTATTGGCTGTGTGACATGTGGCATCGTCTTGTTGAAACCACTTGTCAGTGATATTCACGTCGTCAATAACAAACCAAAAAAGAGTTATTAGCATCTCGCGTTAACGTGATCCATTGACCGTTGGCGCATTTCCAGGCTGATCTTTGAAATAAAACAGTCACATTACATACGGTGACACTTTCAGCATGCAAAGGCTTCTCAAAAATGTGGCTCACAGCTGCGATGTTTTCAGTTGAACGAGCGGGTTGAACATGCGTTGGTGGTCGCATATATTATATCGGTCCTGTCGACTCGAATTTAATGACAAAATTCTTAATAGCGGTCTCAGCAGGATGATTATGTTTTCTAAAAATATCACGAATTTTACGAACTGTAACTTTAACAGAGCCAACATTTTTATAATCAAATTCACAAATATTTATAATCGAATTATAAAAAAAAACTCAATTCCATATTTAAATGTTGCATACAAAGCTTTAATTTATTATAAAAACTTTTGTTAGGTAGAATTAAAAAGGTTGGAAATTAATAAAACTAATTTTTATTTCTAATCAAATTAATTTTAATAAAGTCACTAATAAAATTAATTTTATTTTAATAAAATTAATTAATTAATTAAATTTAATTTTAATAAAATTAATTTTATTATTTTAATTTTAATAAAATTAATTTTATTAACTGTCGTCAATTGATAAAATTAGTTTTTATTTAAATATTTTAAAGATTCAATAAAAACACATATATTCAATATTCGATTAATGTAAAACGATTCTCAGATAATAATTTTTTAAAATGTTTAAACCGTTTTTATTATGTGTTTATGCTTTTGTATTTAGGGAATTATATCCTGGAGGGTCACGTAGGAATCAAAGGATTATTAAAATTATTTCAATTAGAAGTGTATTTTATCCTCTTGATTTAATGTTTTTAATTTAAATTATTTATTTTTTGTTTAGTTTTGTTTTTCGCACACACAAACATTTATAGTATTACTTAATATTATTTTTTTCTTTGTCGTCTTTACTTTGTTAACGGCAAAATCTTTTGATGTTCATTGTTTTTACTTAAATTTTTATTTCAGCTTGACTTTTTATTTTTATTTCATATAAAAAATTAATTTTAATTTTCAATCCTTTTTTTTAAATATAATTTTATTAATTCATTCACATAAATCCATTACCATTTCTCATCATTTTTACGAATATTCTTAAATTATCCTTTTATGATAAACTATTTTTTTAATAAACAAAAGTGTTTTTGTTTTTCTAACAATTGTTTTTACATTTGATTTGAGCTGGAATATTTGCATTTAATAACTTTAAAATAAAATTAATTTTATTAATTGGCGCAGTCAGTAGCACCCTTTTATTAAAAAGAATCAGAGATTCGATTGTTTCTACACAAAAAGAAATTTTGTAAATATTAAATTATTCCTGTGAACCCTGTGGGACTCTCTAGGACGTAACTGAAATTAATCTTTGTATAAAACAGTAAAAAGCTGTAATACAAAAAGATTACAGCGGCAGTAAATAACTGGGCTTGTGTCATTTTAAAGAAAATAAATAATAGAAAAAGCTATTCACCAAGTGAGTGTATGATAAAGGACAAAAAATGCAAAAACGAAACATTAAATTATTAAAAATAAATATATAAATAAAAAAATAATCTGAAAAAATTTAAAAAATTTAAACTTCATCACAAAGAAAAATTTAACGGTAAGGAAAACTGAATTTGGGGTAGATTTTACCCCAAATTTTGTATAGAAAACTCAAGAGTGTTATATCTCGAGCCAAATTGATTAAATGAGAGTTTTCATTAAACCAATGCAGCAACAAGACAACAAAACTTAAAAACACTTCTATACAACAACACAGCAACCATTTCGAGAACAAAAACACTTTTTATTAAATAAATTAATTTAACATAAAAGGAAAATTTAAAGATATTCTGAAAAGTGATGAGAAATGGTAATGGATTTATGAGAATGAATTAATAAAATTATATTAAAAAAAAAAGCGGATTGAAAATAAAAATTAACTTTTTATATGAAATAAAAATAAAAAGTTGTCCAAACTAGCTTTGGACACACACATTTGAAACCATCTGGCAGCACAAAAATTTAGTACTGGCAAGGAAAAGAAAAAGGGGAAATTTTATTCCGTAATAAAGAAAAATGGCAGAATAAATTTCCATTTTTTATTTCAATTGGTTGTCGAATCTTCTAGAGTAACGTGGTTTAAAAAATAAGAAATATACGTAATTTAAATTTACCAAAAAAAAATACTTACAAAAATTAACCCAAACTAAGGGCTTAAAATTAGTTACCTGAATTACTTAACTTAAAACTTTTAATTAATCAACCTGAACACTTTACGTAAAGGAATTAAATGAAAACGCATACTTACCCAACTGAATTATAAATACATTCAATCAATTATACCTATAACCCAAAAATAAAGAAAAAATTTATATCTTAATCTGCTGGTCATTTATTTAAAATCATCGAGGAAAAAGGTGAGAATTAAGGTTTCCACATATTCCACAACAAGGAAAAGAAATTAATTACAAATATTATTCCAACTTCCCCAATTATAATTGCTCTAACCGAGCAATTGTAAATACAGAAATCTCCCTTACAGATTGGCCCCAGCTGGAAGTGAAGTGCCCAACTCTGCCTACTCTAGAGCGTGGGAGTAATTATTAATACAAATAAAGTGACGTATTTAAAAGTCAAGCTGAAATAAATAATTTAAGTAAAAACAATGAATTTCAAAAGATTTTGCCGTTAACAAAGTGCAGAATGGTAGAATAAAGAGATTTCATTGGATCCCAAATTATTGAGCCGTATTCCAAAATAAGTCTGACAAGAAAAATGTAAAAACTCCTTTGCCCAGCGTTTTATGAATATAAAAACTGCACATGCTTTGTTAGTGGTTAACGAAATATGCTGTATAAAACTTAATTTAATATCCACTTTGTCAACATATCTTAGCACGTTTGTATAAGATCTTCAGAAGAAACTCATGTATTTGCACTTGTTAAGGTTCAACTCCCGAAGATTAATAATTACACCAGAAACTAAATGCATCTAAATCCTTTTGTAGGAAAATATGATCAAGGTGACGATTGTATATTCGAAATATCTTTTTGTCGTCTGCATATAATAGAACGTTTGAGTGCTTAACTTCTTTGGGTAGATCAATAATAAAGAAGGAACATAATAATATACCAAATGACTACTCTGAAATAAAAATTACTTTAGAAGTAAGCGTATTACATCAAACATTTTGAGTTCTGTTTGACAGATATGAATCAATCCACATAAGATAATTGTTCCTAAATCCCATAAAGCCAAATTTTCTTATTAGAAGTTTGTAATTGACCTTATTAAAGGCCTTACTAAAATCTATGTAAATTACATCAGTGTATTTTTATTGAATAAATCCCGGATTGAGTAGCATTGTTAATTCCAAAAGATTAGTAACAGTTGAACAACTCCTTCTAAAACCATGCTGAACAGGATCCAATATAGATGATAGTTGATGGGAAATGTGACAACAATAACAATTTTCTAAAGTGTGGCAATAAGCTTAGCAATACCTCTGTAGTTGGCAACATTATTATTACAACCAAATTTTAACAATGGAATAATAAAAGAAACCTTTCATCTTTTAGGAAATAACCAAACTTCAATGAGATGTTGAAGATTGTTGTAAGAGGTTTTGCCAGTGACAAACAACAATTGTTAGGAATGCAATTCGAGGTACCATTCGCACCATATTTATGTGAAAATTTAAGCTTTTTGAAAAATAAATCTTTTGCGAATGGCAGACGCCCAAATGTTGCACTCAAATTATATTAGTGAGTGCATATTTTTAGATATAAATAGTCACATGACGCATTTTATGGAAACATGCCTACACGCAGAATTTGACTTCATTTTAAAAGTATTTGACAAGATTTTAAAAGTATTTATTTATGTGCTTCAATTTAATAAAACCAAAAACTGTTTTCCTCAATCGCGAATTAAATAGAGTGGTGTGAGTTCAATAGATTAAAAAAAATTACAAAAACACGCGCAGTATTTTAAAACTTTATGGATTTTAAGCCACTCATGCGATAAACAGACACACTGCAAAAGGCTTACAAATTTGTATGTTCAAACTATAATTGGCCCCAAACTTTAATCACTGCAATAACTTTTAATGGATATTTAAACTCTTTCATATTTTATATGAAATTTTACTGCAACAATAAATACAACAACTTGAAATCCTTTATGCATAATTAATAAAATAAAAAGTTTTTTTACAAATAAATAAAATTAAAAGCTCAAACTTTTAAAGAGGAGTATAAAATTAAATAAATTATATATTTAACAATTCTTAATACTACAAAAAACAATAAAAAAATAATCGAATAAAAGCCAAAGAATTTCAAGACAAAACTTTAGTCTAAAATATGTTCACTTTTAAAAAAGTCAGTTAAAGATAAAATGTATCAGAGTGCGTCTCATCGTCGAGATCTTTTTAAATTTATTCGCCTGACCATGTACTTTGCTAACATGTATTCCTTTCATTTTGAGCGTCATTTATTGGCTTCTCTACGTAAAGTGGGCCTTTTATTGGAATTGTTGTTTGAATTATTTCTTTATTTTGTCACCATTCACATTTTTATTTTATACATCTGCACGATTTATATAAATTATAATATCGGAGATTTGGAATTATTTGTCAATTGTTTAATACAAACAATTATTTATTGCTGGGCGATCACTATGAAACTGTACTTTCGTCGTTTACGACAAACAAAGCTGGAGAGTATAATCGAATTCATGAACTTAAACTATAGAACACAATCGGAAATTGGTAAGTTAACTTTTTTCTTTCAACCCATAAAAAATAATAAATAATGTTACACATATTCAATAACGCAAGATAACACAGGTAGACATATCAGTTGTCATTTCTTTCTACCTTTGTTGGCTGTTTGTTCGCAACAACACGGTATTTCATATCCAAACAACTTAATACCAGACACAGCTAGTCGGGCTAGGGTAATGCTAAACCAAACAAACAGTCAGCAAAGACGGGAAGAAACGTAAAACAGTATTTTATTTACTGGTGAAAAAAATCTAAATCCAGCAACCAAAAAATTTTGTCTACTGAAAACTCTATAAAATATTTAGGAATTTAAAAATGTTGAAAAACTGTTATAAAGAACGGGGGATTATATTTTTAATTGAGTTTTTGTGGGAATTGAATATATTTCGTTTTTATTATTAATCTTGTGTAGTGAAATTTACAATTTGATAAAAATTTATTGCATAAATGGAAGATTGGAAGTTGTCAAATACAAATGTTGCAATTCCCAGAAAATATATAAAAATTCCCAAAATGTAATTTTTTCAATTTATTTGCTAGAAAAGATCTAAAAAAGAAATTTCAATTGCACGATAAGATAGAATATGTTGTTAAATTCAAATCAAGTATAAATCCTTTAATTTCATTTAACATATGGAAAAATCAGGCTTCAAAATGATTTTTCAGCAAAAGAAATTAGTCTGTTTCAAAAGTCTATGAATTAATATTTTGCTTGCAAAACAGTCTAAAAATTTTTTTATACTTTTGGTTATAACGTTAAAAAATTAACAAAAAATATATATGTTTTTCATTAAAAACTAATTAAAAAATATAGTTTTTTTAAAGTTTTGACTTAGAAATTTTTAACATTTTGCTTTTTCGAATATAAGAAAGTTTAGCTTCGAGCCCCCCAAAAATTTAAAAAAAATTGAAAAAGCCTTAACTAGAATCAAATAGTTACATAAAGTTAGAACAAAAAATGTTTTTTGTTATTAACTATAATGCATAAATGCACTTGTTTAGAGCTTGACAGAATTTTTATGTCTCTATCTACAAGGAAAAGTAAGAATTTGGCAACGATTTTAATATTCCTTACACCGCACTTGTTTTATTTTTAAGTATATAACGGATCACTTAACATTATAACTTTCTTATTCAAAAAAAAAAAAAACAAAAAGATTATAAAAATTAATTTCCTGAGGAAGCGAAATATTGGAAAAAAATATATTGTTAAATTTAATTAAAACGACCGTTTAAAACAATAACAATCATTTATTTAAAGTTTTATTTTTATTTTATTCCAAGTATTTAGATTATGTTTGGTACAAGTGTCTGAGTATTGCGGTTCAGAATCACTTATTTATGATAATATATTTTTGCTCTTTGGGCCTAACTTAACCTAATAACACTGCACAACAAAAAAATATTTTTTAAATGTTTCCTACACTAAGTTAGTCAATTTCTACTAATTTTGGGGTGATAAAAACGAAAATGGCAATGAGCTTTGGTTTGAGATACACAGTACCCAATCTTAAAGAGTAGTTATACTATACGTAAAAAGTGCAAGTACATAAAACAATATTGTTATGTTTCTGTAAGAATATTTTAAGTACAAAACTGATAAAAAAAACCCTAATTTTTAGTGTTTTTACAAATAAAAGGGGTTTTTACCACCAAATTTCAATTAAATCAATCTGATGCATTGCAAGATCGCTTTCGTTTAGCTTGTCTTTTATAAAACACTTCTGGAGCATCCCTACAAACAGACCAGCAGTAGTCTGCAAGCATTGCTTCATTCCAACGGCCCTGATATCTCTGTTCCATTAAGGCAATGTCTTGATGGAAACTTTCATCATGTTCGTCACTCACAGCTCCACAGTTTTGTGGAAAGTAATTAAGATGAGAGTGAAAAAAATTAATTTTTAAGGACATGTTACATCCAAGTTGGTGATAAGCTTGAAGAAGCTCTTTAACCAATGCGGTGAAGTTATTATCTCTTTTCTTACCTAAAAACCCATGTATAACTCCCTTAAAGGCTTCCCAGGCTCTTTTTTCATTTCCTGTTAAAATCATGTCAAAAGCAGGATCATTTACGGTTTCTCGGATTTGAGGCCGAATAAAGATGCCTTCCTTGACTTTTGCATCACTTAACCTGGGAAACTTTGCTCTCAAGTACTTAAAAGCTTGTCCTTCCTGGTCCGTGAACTTGAGAAAGTTATTCATTAGTCCCAACTTAATATGTAACGGGGGAAGGATCCTAAGGATCTTCAAGAGGCTCGTCAATTACATTTTTCTCATTAGGGTTTAGGTGTCGTGCAGGCCAGTTCACTTTTTTATAGTGAGATTTTCTACCCCGACTGTCCCACAGACACAAAAACCAACAGTACTTGGTGAACCCTAATTGCATTCCTAGGAGTATAGCAATGACTTTCAGATCACCACAGATTTGCCACTTGTGTGGTTCATATTTGATTGATTGGAGAAGTGTTTTCATATTTATATAAGTTTCCTTTATGTGAACTGCATGACCTATAGAAATTGAAGGTAGCTGATTTCCATTATGCAAAAGTACAGCTTTTAAGCTTAGTTTTGAAGAATCTATAAACAGTATCCATTCAGATGGAGTGTGATCCAGTTTATCAAACCATTAATATCAGAACAAACTACGTGGTTTGCTTTCTTCTCAAAGAAAGGAATTAAATCTTTTTGAAGCTGTCTGAGATATTTTCACATCATGTTTTAGAAGATTCCACTATTGTTGTTTTAACCCTAAAAGCTCAGCCTTTTCCTTAGGCAAGCCAAGATCTGTTATAAGGTCACTCAAATCTGCTTGACTAATTCTGTGCGGATCACTAGACCTATCGCTTACCTCAAAATCAGGGTCATAAGATGTAGAAGGATGGGTTGGTGCTAGTACACAGTCTTTATCACCTTCCTCTAAAATTTCATAGTTTTGTTGTGGAGAAGGGACTGGCAAAGTATCTGGGTGTGATACAGGCCGAAGAGCAGATGGGAGATTAGGATATTTAAGCGTTCCTCTTTTCTTCATTGATAAACCATGCTCAGTGGGAGGAAATAACAGTCGTCTGTATGATTGGTAGGCTCACGCTAAACCATAGGTACTGCAAAAGCCATTGCCCGGTTTTTATTTTTCAGCCACTCTCGCAAATATGACGGAACAAGAATTGCAACAGGAGCCCATGATTTATCTTGGTCCCCAACTTTCACACCAAAACAATGTTCACAGGCAGTCAACGATAAGTGTCATTTTACGTTTGTGGATCAAACATTTTATTTCACCACATATATAGCAAAAGCTATCGACGGAATTCACACACCTTTGAGGCATTTCAGATCAGCAGTTAAATTAATTTTAAAATCAACTTCACACAATAATTTTAATAACAACCAGGCGCGTACAAGTGGCAAACTCACATAGGTTATGTTTACTACTTATGAACAGCTGAAGAGAGGGGAATTATGTAAACAAACATGTGTACCAACTGTTGGTGATGAATTATTTCATTTGTAGAAAACTCAACATATACATATGCATATATATATATATATATATATATATATATAATAAAATGATACTATATTTTGAAAACAAGAGCAAATATATTATTTTTATGGTCATTTTCGGCTTTAACACGTGGAAATACATTAAAATCAGCTAATTTCAACCCCGAAACAAAAACTTTGTTGTTCAGTGTAATTAATTAATGTTTTTAAGTTAAAACCCTATCAAATTTGCATAAGTTGTTTAACAACTTTATCTCGCTAGAAAAGTTTTTAATAAGCAAGTGTTGCCACTACAATGATGTGGTAGAAAATTGATATTTGTTGCAGTTGGAGAAAAATTGTCTCCTCAAACATTTTGTTATTAGACATATGTAGTCAGAAAAATTTTATGATTTTTTAGAATAATTACTGATTTTTATTTGTGGGATTGTCACCATTTCATACGAGATACTGAAGAGATACTGTGATTTAAAAGAAAAACTAGAGCGGAGCTAATCAACAAAATCTTTAATAGTGGTTATTTTTTAAAAAGGCAAACTCTTATTTAGTATTCGCCCTGTAATTAAGTTTTTCACAAAAAGAAAAATTTGTAATCGTATTTAATCCAGAAATTAAAAAAGGGATTTGAATCATCAATATTGTTAATTGTTTACTTCAAGCAATTATTTATTGGTGGGTTATTACTGTGAAATTGTATTTTCGTCGTTGGCAGCATAAGCGGCTGGAAAATTTAATTGAGTTTCTGAACCTAAAATATAAAATGCAATCGGAAATTGGTAAGTGCCAGAAATTATTAAACGTTTAAGTTGCGAAAGTAGCCGGTGGAGAGATAACGCATTATCTAAATAATTTAAAAATATTAAAAACAAAAAATTATCATCACCAGGCAAAGTTTAACAACATTTTTAGAAAAGCCAAAAATCTTTAATAAATTATTATAGATTTTAAAAAAATTATTATAATTATGTTTTCTCTTTTGCTTCAAGGATTTACATACGTGACTATGGACAATTGTTTAGCCATGTCGAATAAATGGATAAAGTTATATGTCTACTGCTGCTTTCTTGGCACCCTATTTTGGCTCCTCTTACCCCTCGCTTATGGTGATCGTAGTCTACCTTTGAACTGCTGGTATCCATTTAACTATAAGGTGCCGGAATTATAAATATTTTTCGATTAAATAAGAGTTTGAATTATTATTTTTAGTCGATCTTTTTCTTTTTTCTTAAATAACTAAGTATTAATCTATATAATGGTCTTTTAACAAAAATTTTTGTTTTTTTAAAAATTAATTTCCTGAAGAAGCTTTTCAAGGGAAAGCGAAATATTGAGATTATACCTGTTAAATCTACTTAAAATACCACTATAAAGATTAATGCTTATTTATAGAAGATTTTGAATTTTTATAAATTATTTCTTATCAATTTAGCAACCAATTGTTTATGAAATCATGTATTTCCTTCAATTTGTTGGACAAATACAAGTAGCAGCTGCTTTTTCTGCTTCCAGCGGTTTTCATATGGTCTTGTGTATTTTAATATCTGGACAGTATGATATTTTATATTGCAGTTTAAAAAATATTTTAGCAACTGTTGCTATAAATAACACAGCAACGAAAAGTGATTTGAGGTAAGTTAATTGGCATTATTTTATTCAAGATAATTGTTATAAATCAACAAATTAATTGTCGATTTTTGTTAGTCAAATGGCTATAAAAATTTTTTAAGATCGATTTACAATTTACAAAACATTAAAATAAAATAATGCAAAATATTATAATTGAATCATAATTCCAACTAGCTTTTAGTCGATTTTTTCAATATGTTTGTACTTTTTAGAAATGTACTATTTTTATGATCTAAAATTTTAGACTAAGCTAAAATTTATTTGTAAGTTGGAAAAACTGATATTAACATGTTTTTCACTTTCTGCTCAGAATATTTTTACCCAAGAAAAGCCAAAAACATTTTTTTCTAAAATATAGAAATTTTATCAATAATATGAGAATTTTTTCAAAGTTCCAAAGAAAAATATAACTGTGGAATCGGTTTTTCTATAATATAAAAATAAGTTGGGTTTTCCTTCCTGACGCTATAACTTCAGAACGCACGAACCGGTTTTCATTTGTTGGAAAGGTCTCGGGCTCCGTGAGGTTTATAGCAAAGAAAATTCAGGAAAAAATTCAAGATAAAAGGAGGAATACAAGGAAAATCATTTTTCATATACAGCGCCATCTCTGATACATAGCATGTACTACAACGGCACCAGTACGTTGTGTGTGAATATCCCTCACGAAAATAAGTACGTTTCATTTTAAGTAGATGACGCCGTGCGCTAGGTCGCATGTATACTGTTCATCCTAGAAATGATGAATGTTTTTATTTGCGACTGCTGTTGATAAATGTACGTGGACCAAAATCCACGTACTGTAAATGACCACCAATGCCAAATATATGGAGAAGCATGTCAACTATTGGGTTTGCTGGAGAACGATTCTCACTTGCGGATTCAGCTGTTTCATCAAATGCGTACCAAATACGAACGCTGTTCGCTGTTATCATCACCACATTTTTCTCTTCACAATCAATTCAGTTATGGAACAAATACAAAGACGACACATGTGAAGATATCTTGCATCGCTTGCGCATTCGGATGAATAATCCCGACATGCAAAAAACCCATGAAATATATAATGAAGGATTTATTCTGATTGAGGATCAATGCTTGACTATTGCAAACAAGCTACTGATTGAAGGAATGATTGCACCAAATAGATCGATGCACCATGCACTAAAACAATAATTAAATCGAGGGCTGCAATACAATGTTGATACATTGCAGGAATTCGTTTAAATTAATGTGCCATTGACGCACCTGGAGGAACAGGGAAAGTATTTGTCATTTCATTGATTTTGGCGACTATTCGATCAAGATGTGACATAGCTTTGGCATTAGCATCATCTGGAATTGCGGCAACTTTTCTAGATGGTGGTCGTACTGTACATTCTGCCCTTAAGTTGCCACTCAATTTAACACAATTTAATATATATTTTCCGATCCAGTGCAATGGGAAAATTGTTGATGCAGTGCAAGCTCATTGTTTGGGATGGGTGCACAATGACACATAAGAAATCACTTGAAGCACTTCGGCGAAATAACAACATCTTTGGCGGCTTGATGATATTGTTCGCAGGAGATTTCAGGCATAAGTTCCCAGTAACCCCTGCAGATGAATTGAATGCTTGCCTGAAGGCATCACCTTTGTGGAATAACGTAAAAACATTATCGGTAACCACTAATATGAGAGTTCAACTTCAAAATGATCAAACTGCTGCACAATTTTCCAAACAATTGTTAGTTGTTGGAAATGGAAAAGTCCCAGTTGATGCGACAGCTGGATTAATTAGTCTTACCAAAGGCTTTTGCCGATTTGTAGACTCTCAAGTAGCTCTTATTGAAAATGTTTTCCCAAACATTAGTGAGAATTATCAGAATTATGCTTGGTTAAGTCAACGAGCAATTCTCGCCCCAAAGAATGATGATGTTGTACATGCACTGAATTTCACCATTCAATCAGAAATCGATGGCAATTTTGTGACAAATCCTGATGATGCAGTTAATTACGAAATGTTACAAAAAACGAAGCCATCTGGTGGCGAAACGGAGTTTGCCGGGTTTTCTAGTACAATTATAATTATTCCTTAAAAAAATGGAAATTTTTGGTACTTTTTTAATTTTTAATTTATATTTTCGATTTTGACAATTTTTCATTTAAGTATTTTTTTTTTTGTACAAAAAAAATCTTTTTAACTCACTAATTACTATTAGTATAGATAAGCCTGATTGGCAAGAGATAAGCTATCTCCAGAACAGATTTAGTGATCTTCTTCATCAGAATCATCTTCTCATTTCCACTTCTATGTAAAAGTGTACCTCTCCAGAAAATGAGTATTTATGGTCTTATTTGGCACTTTAGCTTTTTTAATTATTTTCATTTTTAACGAATTCAAATTTTCTTTTTTAACCGCAGAAAACTCTGTGAACAACAAGAATTTGTGGCAACCGAAATAAACGAATACTACTGTGCGAAGGAAATCAAATTTAAAATTGAAACTCTAGTCGACTATAGAAGATTTTCCAAGAGTAAAAACTTTCGTTTGCAATTTCGTGAAGCAATTAAAAACTGCGTCGATCATCATCGTGACATTTTAAAATGTTTAAATAAAATGGAAGACTTCTACAGTCCAATATGGTTTTTCAAAACAGGCGAGATAATATTTCTAATGTGTTTGGTGGCATTTGTATCGGTGAAAGTAAGTAGAAATTATTTTTTTAATTATAGAAACCTGTTCATCATTATTTAATATTTCTAGTCAACTTCAGCCAATTCATCAATTATAAAGATTTTATCATTGGGTCAATATTTGCTTTTGGTCACCTGGGAATTGTTAATTATTTGTTATTTTGGTGAAATAGTTTACATCAATAGTCAACGATGCGGTGAAGCAATTTCAAGAAGTCCTTGGTATATAAATATGCGTGAAATAAAATATGATTTTCTCTTCTTTCTGCTAAATTCGTTAAGACCTTTTAAATTAACAGCCGGCAAATTTTTCCCTTTAAATAATGAACTTTTTAAAAACGTAAGTTAAATGAAGTTATAAAGCGAATACAAATCGATAAGAAAAATTTTCTTTACTCACAGATAATTACTACAGCCTTTTCCTTTCTGACATTGCTGCAAAAAATGGATCAGCGTAATTAAACAGAATTTTAAAAAAGAAATTTTTATTAAAGAAAATATTGAATTTAAATTTCTTTAAATATTTTAAAAATATAATAACTTAACGACTCACTTTTTAATTATTAAATAACAAGCCGGTCATTGAATAAATATGTTCTTTAAACTGAAAATACTTTTAACAATAATAGCAAGATCTTCTCAGCAAGCATCGTCATTTTAGTGTAAAAAATTCTCTAGGTCTCTCACTAGGGATAGTAAAGATGTTGCAAGTGTACATTTATTTTGGTACAATTCGAACCTGAAAGTACACTACTTCAAAATAAAATTTAAAGCTATTTGTGTGTAATAGTATGCTCAGTAGTCGACTAGATCTTAATTCAAATGTTGGCTGGGTAGGTACGATTTATATATATGATATTTGTACATGTTTAATGAGGTTTTAAAACGCCTTTAGCTCCCAATATTCTAAACCGATTTTGATAATGTATGTGTTGTCGGGTGAAGCTGTCCAAGCCCTGCTGTGGTGATATTCCTCTAATTTTGAACACGAAATATAAAAAGACAAATTATTTGATCACTCTTTTGACTTGTTTTATTTATTATTTTCAGTTAAATGTTACATTGACAGTTCCTTTCACAAGATTTTATGTTTGTAATCGAATTAATATTTTTGCATAAAATGTGGTTCTTTTTTGTATCACCATCGGGCGCAAGCTTCTCGAACGTTCTTTTTTCAATGCAAAATGGCCACTTAATGCCGCAAGTATTTTTCTTTCTTTTCTTCTTAGAGATAACACAGAAGTAATAGACATATAATAAATCGATAAAAATGGTGTCCATCCAGCGTTTTTGCTGTGACGGCAACAGTATGCATTATACAATTCTGTGAGAACGTCTCTTTAAAACCATATAGTAATGAAAATTGGCCGCATACAGCGATCATAAAAAGGATAACAAAAAAGCGACTTGCCCATTAATTATATAGAAGAAAATAGATAGACAGAATAAATAGTTATCCTTAACTACTCATAATGGAGAGTTACATAATTATAATATATTCCCAGATACAAACTCAAAAAAAGTTAATTTGCGAAATTATTGAGTTTTAATCTTGATAAGTGATTTAAGTAATTTGTTTTGCTTAAAGTCATTTTTAGGGAGATTAGGACGTTAGTTCACACAGTCTTCTTGTACCACATATAAGACCGACTCATTTGAGACCTAAAATAGTCCCTTTTGTGATACCCGAAGGTGAAAGCGGCATCCCTAGAACACCTCAAAGCCAGGCTTGGCCCTATTCCAAACCATTATTAGGGTCCCATCTAGAATAGGGGATATAAAGAGTATAAACACTTTTTAAAGCTCACCGATATCTTTCTTTATTTAGAATTGACAAAATTCTCTGTGACAGCTGCCACATGTATACCACATTGACGGGTGCAGGTATTTCTTTTTATTCTATTCTATTTACGATGCATTAAGTTTTTAAAAGTTTTTGATAAAATAAGAAAGAAAACTAATAAAAGCAATGCAAAAATGTGTCGGATATACTACAATCGAAGGTTTCACTCACTCACCTTTGTATATGCTATAACTCCCAAGAGAAAATACAAAGAAACTTCTGTTATAAAAAAAGCTCCTGTTCAGTTATACATCTATCTCTTTTGCTCGCCCTTCCCAGTGGTAAAAGGGTGTTTATCAGTTTATTATTTCACTTATTAGTTTCTATAATATTCATTACCGACCCTAAAATATATATATTTAAATTTCCTCAATCTTGGAAGTTAATTTAAAGATATCCATCTGTCCCATTTAGTTTTCATATCAATTTTTCTAAGGACCCAGATGAGCTCTATGAAGTTTAAGCCTACCAAACATAATTTTAGGAAGTGTGTTATTCAAATCTGCCCTTTAATAAGCTCCAAAAAAGACGAGCGCCCTTTTTCCCACTAATTTATTGCTTTTTTATTATTGTTGGTTTTAATTTTAAAAAAATCTGTATACTGCCAAGAAATCGGAATTTTGATAAACAATCAAAAATTATCCGTAATATATTAAAAAATTTGTAGTGAATTCGAAAACTTAAAAAATGGCCTAGATATGTACAATCGGAGTTTCGCAAAAGAGTAAAAATGGAAGAAAATAAATTAATTTTTAAAAAATTTTAAAAATTTTTCAAAAGACGAAAACGCATAAAAAATAACTAAGAACTATCGGTTAATCAAAGTTTGCTGAAAACAACAATAAATTGGCTATCCTATCTTTCTTTATATTAAAATGCAAGAACCAGCAAGGATCTGGGCTTTGCTTATGTCAGTTTTTATTTTCAGAAAAATATTATAAAGGATTCAACAAATATCCGCAGGAATTTAGTAGATCACAGTTAGATGTTACTGGGTCTAAGGGTGGCAATCAATTGAAAAAAGGGAATGACCAAAGAAGGTTGGGCGAACTTTTGGTGACAACCAACTAGTGTTATTTCGTAATAAGATTTTCATCTGCACCTGGCCGTAAGCCTTAATCAGATGGTGGTCAAATCACTGTGGAATAAAAAGCAACGTCATTCTCGCCCTAGAAAGCCGAAGACTAATTCTAGCAACAGGTCTTTCCCAGTTGGAATTTCGGTTTCGAAGCAGGGTCGCAAATCACTACTCCTTACTGAAGAGTTGAAGACTATACAAGTCCTGTTCCAGAACACATGACTAGCATGCTCACTGGATTTGGATCATTCACCCGTTGTTCTCAGTAAAGGTAAGATCATCCTGGCCCTGAAATCCTGTGAGGGGCCGAGAAATACACAGCCACCACAATACTCCCGAAGGGTCAACCTCAATAAACAGCTAAAGTCTAAAGAGACAATTAGTGGAAACTCTGGAGCTTACTGACTCCCGTGGAAATAACGTGGAGCTTCCAGTTAACCCCTGCTGCCTTTAGGACACTGGGCTCCCTTATACCCCCAGCAGAACAGGTCTAGATAGTCAAGTATTCTATAAAGACCGAGAAATGTGCACCCGGGGGAAGCCAACTATTGCTATTACGTAATAAGATTTACATCTGCACCTGGCAGTGAGCCTTAATCAGATGGTGGTTATTACCACTGTGGATGGTATGTAGCGCCATCCTCGCCCTAGAAGGCCTTCGGATACGTATATCCTCCTGTCACTCCCAGTTGCAACTTCGAAACCCAAAGTAGGTCGCAGCCTTTACTCCCTGCTAAAGAGTCGGAGACTATTCAACCCCTTGGTCCAGAACGTATGAACGTGACACAATGCTTTGCATATGTAGGCACTCAGGGGATAGTACTGGTCCGAAAAAAAACAAAAAAAAAATATAATTAAGAACACGACGGCATTCATACTCAGTGAACCTGAACCATTCATTGTGTTCATTGTGAATGATCCGATCCACAAACTCAAACGAGGGCCTCGAAACACACAGCCACCACGATACTCCCGAAGAGCCTACTTCAATAAATGCCTAAAAAAACAAATAGCGGAAATCTGCGGGCTACTGATTCCCGTGGAAATATAGTGGATTGTCCAGATGACTCCTACTAGCCTTGAAGGGGACTGGGCTCCCTTTTACCCTGCAAGACACAAGTCTAGATGGAAGTAGTAGGATCCATAAAGGCTTTCATGTGCCCCCGGTGTGGCCATGTTATATTTGATACTTTTAGATGTTTAAGGAAACATTACACGAGGTCAATGCATTCATACTGCTTCTAGTGAGTTCCCCCCCGCCACACAGTTAAGATGCAACTCTTCACCATCTTGACAAGTACTTTCGAAGCTAAAAGATCTCGCCTGTTTCTTGGGCTGGCAGGAGGCCGAAACTGGAAGAGAAATATAAATATCCTGTTGAGATCCTATCAGTTAACTTGAACACATCGATATTACAGAAACCAGATGCCCCTCTGGCAGTTACGTGGTGGTGGTGGTTTAAAGTCGGTTGATTTCTAAAGCCTCCAAAGAAATTTTCCGTATGTTAACAGTGTCTGATGTTACGCATGTAGCAGGACAAGGAGTTGGATAATCTCTAGCTCTTGAGAAAGTGGTGGGCGCACAGCCCTGCTGGGTGTTCTCTTAAAAATTGCAACTAAGCCGTGTATGTACCTCTGTGTGAATACGCTTTAAGAACGTGGGTGAATATATTGTATTCAACCAGTGGCCGTATAATGTCAGCACGTTACTCTGCATCACATCTGCTTCTAATAGGTAAAGATCAGGCCTTGAAGTCGTCAAATATACAAACCATTAGCGTATACTTATTTATTATATTAAAGATTTATTTCGCCAAAAAACCTACATTTTAAGAAAATAATAACACAAGTCCTTTGTAGAGGGGTATATAAGATTCAGCACAGCCGTACATAGCACTCTTACTCATCGTATTATTTTTTTAACTAAAATGGCCTCTTAAAGATACAGGCGTAACTAGTAGTACGAAGTATGTAAGGCCGTAAAAATTGTTGTTCGTGTAGCCACTTCTCGATGCCATATACATTCTCCTAGTTCTCATGTACATAAAGGTAGTTGCATTTTCCGCATCTAACGTCTGGATCAATTATATACCGCTCTTTATTGTTTTGTTCACTAAGCCAGTCGACAGAAATCTTTGTATAAACATGCTCTTACACACTTTTATTTAATTTATTTATTTAAAAAATTTGCTTCCTTTAAAAGGGCGCACAATGAATTCGATATTAGTTTATTAGCCATAATTATAATAATAACTAACAATCATTATAATTTAAGTCATTTTCTTATTAAATATTTGCATTTTCGAATGCATTAATATCCAAGAAGTTCGTGCACAGTGTTAGGCTCTGCTACATATATTTCACTAAAGTTTAATACCAGGTCAAAGTGAGATAAAATAAAGACAACGATAATATTCATATTAAGAATTAAAATAGATTTTTTGAATTTTAATTAATTTGATTATTGTTTAAAATATTTCTACTTGTGTCAAATAAAGTGCTCCTTTTGTCGATTGAAGTAAATTGCCAAAATTATAGTTTTTGTGTCTTCATCTGGCAAACTTTATAAAAATTTCGAGAAAATTCAATATTGTTTCAATAAAAGCATTTCATTTCAATGAAAAATTGCAAGTTTCCTGTTTTAAGCAATTAGCGCAATTTTTAATTGCAAAAATAACGATTTTTCTTCTGTGTGAGAGAAATAAAATATAAATCAAATATATATAATTTAGATAAAGTTAATCAGCCCACAATAGATATATTTTGGATAATAAATTTAATTTTAAGTAATTGAACAAACGGTGCTGTTGAAGAGTAATACTAAAATCAGTGGTGCTAGTAAAATCGTCTTGTATAATACCTTTGACTAAGAGGTTTTGATACTGAAGTCAAAAGCAGCACTTCGAGTTAACAAAGAATGTATTAAATACGCTAAATTTTGAAACGCTTCCAATTTTTTTCTTATGTTTGTTTTCACCAATAATTTAAAATTAACAAGCACATAAAACCCTTTGTTTTTAAAATAACTTCAAACAAGGTAAAAACAATTTCTATATTTCTAATATTTAACTGCAACTTAAAAATAAAAAAACAAATAAAAAAATAAAGAAGCTGCCCACCTATCTCAAGTAGACAACCACCTAAGCCGAAATCACGGCTTCATGAGTACGAAAATATGTATCGTCATATAGATAATCGAAATTGTGTAACTGATCAATAAAATTTTAATATTAAAAATTTATGTTTTAAATACTATTGTCTTCCGTTATTCTTTTTATTTGTTTTTAAGACGTTGCACTTGAAATTCACAAAACTTGCTAAAAAGGAATAGATTTATAACATTAAAGTTTATTATGTTGACAGCGGATGGATTGTGCCTTAAATGTTTTTATTCACGCGCTAGATGATATCTATCGCCGTAATCTGTTATAATGACCACTCACCAATGCCCATCAGATAGTGATCAGCACCATTTTCGAAGTGATTTGATTTAAAGAATGCGTTATAAGAAAGAATTGTTGACTATCTCCAAAATTGTTTTTGATTAGTTAAAGGTGTCATTATCCAAAAAATTCCAAATCCCTTCTACTGTGATGTTTACTTATTCCAACTTACGATTCAGTATAATATGAGCGGATTTAGTACGTTAAAAGCATCTCGAATAATTAACTTGAGTTCCCCAGGAATTTTCTATACTAAATTTAGGGTAAAATCAACTAATTAAATGGCCACATGGATATGCTTTCTCCCTCAGTAATACATTTAAAAAAATTTTGAGTAATAAATGTTTTATATCAAGGAATTAAGCATAAATTAACGTAGATTAATAAAATAATAAAATATTTTTTATCCACTATAAGAACAAGTACAAAAAATTAAAAAAAAATCTTCAAAACTAAGGGTGTTCCCATACTAAAGTGATTTTATTTTTGAATTCTAAAAGGTAGAAGTTTAAAATTAACACAGAATATGCATACAAATGGAAGCTTTAAAAATATGTGTGAACAATAATTTTTAAATTTAAAGGGCGTTTCCTTATAGAACTTGGTTTTAAGGACTATTTTTTTCATTGTTAAACTTATAAATATACAATGCATAAGGCATAGGTTTGCAAAAATAACCCTAATATTTAAATCCTTACACGTAGGCATATACAGATGTATTACTTAGTCCATTATACTAACTCAGCTGTTGCTAAGTTCTTTATTGCAAATTAAATACCATCAGATTTTTGAGTTTTCAAATTAATTACAAGTTTATTTACTTTAACTACACACAAAGTAAAATTTGTACTTTGGCACTACAGAACAATTTACTAAAGATGTAAGTCTTTACTTCACGAGGTTTATGTTTTAACTAACTAACTATCCACTCAGACGCTGTCTTTTATATTTGTCCGCTAGAGGTTTAGAAATATTAAGAATCACATTTTGTATCACATTTTGTTGTTGTTATGTTATTCATTCAATGTATATTGGTCTGTGTGTATTTTTATTTTTTTTCTATGCCGTTAAAGTTTCTTCTTGGAGTTTATTTTAAGATAGTTTTTGTTGTTGTCTTGTGTGTATAAGTTTTCTTAGAAAACTACGCAGTTACTAAACAGCATACCCAGTTGCTGTTGTCTTGCGTATATAAGATTTCTACACAGTTTGTTACTAGAAAGTTGTTGTTGTCTTGCGTGTATAAGTTTTCTTAGAAAACTACGCAGTTACTAAACAGCATACTCTGTTGTTGTTGTCTTGCGTGTATAAGATTTCTACACAGTTTGTTACTAGAAAGTTGTTGTTGTCTTGTTTGTATAAGTTTTCTTAGAAAACTACGCAGTTAGTAAACAGCATACCCAGTTGTTTACTTTATTAATTAATTATTTTCTTTTAAAACTTAATCTAAGCGCATCCCTAAGAATATGTAGTAAAGACTCCAAAAATATCTATCCTCCGATTTTCTCCAAAAGATCGCACGGATAATTTTTTGTCTTTGAAACGTAATTTTTTAGCAACAAATAACTAAAACATAAAATTAAAGGATTTATTTAAGGTTTTAGTCATTAAAACAGTGTTCATTTCACCTAAAAATACACTTATAAAACGGCACTTTTTCAAGGAGCAGCAAATCGATTTTTACAAAAGAATTTATTATCTTCCGGTAATAGCCATCAGTGTATTTAATGGAATAGAGTCAACTCCATGCGTATGCAAGTGACTATTAATTTGACGATAACAAAATCTGTAGATAAAGTTAGTTTAGGAAATATGGTTACAGTTTATACTACCTCTTTTCCATAGACGTAAATCTAAGTCAAACTCACTCCTTGTTTTGCGCACATTAATCATGGGAAGGCTAACATGCAACACTGTCAAAAGGAAAAAAACGGTCATTAAGAATATATTGTTTCTCAACCCGCATGTGTTTCACAAAGAAAAAAAATAATACAGGGAACGCTCCGTCCTTTCTCCTGCTTTAGTTTTTGTTTTTTTAACGATCTTCTATGTCGAACTTGTAGCCTTATCTATTCTTTCGCAGATAATAGTAGCATATGCTATTCATGTTCATTTCTCTATTGGCCAAGCCTTTTCGAAATACCTTCAATTTTGATATTTTTGTAAACTGTGAATAGGGTCTTGCAATAGGGCTCGGTAAATCCGATGCTGGGTGCTTTCGTTTAAATATATCTCTGAAGGTGCTACTTCATTTGCTTTCTTTTGTTTTTTTTTTTAAAGAGAAGTAGCACTTCAGGCAGCATTGCCTATTTAGTCAAATATTGTGCTACATTCTTTAGGAAAAGAGATAGAGAAGAGATGAGACAGGTGGTGAAAGTAGAAGGATAGTTACGAGAATTAACTGTCGTATAAGACAGCACAGCGACCAGTGACCATGCCTTCATCATTGAGCGGCCTCACTGACAGTAAATTTTTATTTTGTAGTGAAAACAGCCAAGGTCTTTGTTGGGAATCGAACCCACAACCTCCGGACTGACAAGCTAGTACACTACCTACTAGCCTACAGGGGCACCTATGGTAATATGATAGATATTAGAAAACAAAAACTCTTAATGCTTTCGGCGATATTTGGTGCAACTAGCACATTTGTGAGGTAAGCAGAGAAGTATTCAAGTGCCTTGGCTTTTTGAGACGATACAAGATATATTTCATTCCATATTATCACTTTATTATCGTTACCACTTTTATTATACCCAAAACGGAATGCTTGTATAGAATGGTGCCTCAACGACTATTTGGAAGTTAGTCGACCCGAGAGTAGCTCGATAATGAAGAAGCTCATATCGATTACAGTATTCAGTTTTATTGACTTACTAAGGAATCGATACCAAATAGGCTATGTAGTAACTTTACTACTGATGATGTCAAGAAATTTGTTTCTATTAACTATAATTTCGTGCGCATAATGTACTTCATCAAGAGCGCATAGCTTTACTTTTGATTCTGGCAGTTACCCCATTACGCATTATAAAAATAGCTTATTTCAGTTTTATATTACAAGCACTATTTAATTTTTTAAAGCCATTAATTCCACTGTGCAGTATTGAATTTAAAAAATACAAAACACAAGTTCACATTTCGTAAATAGCAGAAAGGCCTCGCAATTATTAAATAGACATGAACATGGGTGAACGTCAAGATCTCTTTAAATTCATACGTTCCACTATGTACTTTGCTGACATGTACTCGCCTCATTTGGAGCATCAGTTACCTTATAAATTGGGTGTTTTGCTTGAATTAATATTTGAAATATTTTTATATTTTGTCACCATTCACATTGCAATAATGTATATGATTACAATGTATTTGAACCTCTACAGCGGCGACTTGGAGTTATTGGTCAATTGTTTAATGCAAGCAATTATTTATGTATGGACCACCCTCATGAAATTGTATTTTCGTCGTTTGCAACAAGAAAAGCTGGAGGATTTAATTGATTTTATAAATTCGAAGTACAAAACACGTTCGGCTGTTGGTAAGTGAACGAACACAATCACATATCAAGGAACATACATGAGTAATAAGTCGTGTCACCATGAGGCCATTATAAAATGTATTTTATTTATGTATTCACTTAATAATTTCCTTGTTTTTATCATAAAAGGATTTACGTACGTGACCATGAAGGAGAGCTTCGCCATGTCGAACAAATGGATTAAAAAGTATGTTTATTCTTGTTTCTTGTGTGCCATATGTTGGTTAATTGTTCCTATTGCCTATGGCGATCGCAGTCTGCCTTTAGCCTGTTGGTATCCATTCGATTACAAGGTATGAATTATCAATAATTTAAAAGAAAATTAAAATTTATTAAGCAACAAGAAAGTAAAAGAGTATAAACGCCAATATACTAAATTAACTCCAATAAAAATTTGTATTTGTAATAACTGGAGTCCTTTTAAAATTTTTTTAAATTGATGTTGTAATGCCAAAGAAATAATTAGATTTATTAATTTCAAAATTTTAAAACTTTAAAAAATTCGTTCAACATTAAAACAAATTATTTTAATTGCATTAAGTGTCGAAAAAACGTGCCACTGGTTTCTGTTGTTTTGTAACGCTAAAAGTCCCGATGCTCGCTTTTAGTGACACAGGCAAGGTCGAAAGGATTATCATTCTATTCTACATATACATAGACGAATGAATTGCTATTTCATTTTATAATTATTTTTATAATATAATTATATGTACAGTTGTAAGTCGAATGAATTGTAATTTATTTTATAATAATTTTTATTTTATATTTTATAATTAGATTTATAAATTTATGTTTTATATTTTAAATTTAACGGCGGCTCACTCAACAGTGCCATCTTTACATGATGGTACACCTGGTAGCAGATAATGATCGCAGCCTCCAGCTGTTTTATATATCAGCTGCGAAGATGGTGTATGTGTGTGTACTTATGTGTGGCGGCGACTGGGTATAAAAAAAAACTTTATGAACAAAAAGTCAGTTGGTGGGCAGCCAGCCTACAGATAACAGGCTAACACTAAAAAGTCACAAATTGGGCAGTAATGTTTACCCAGCCTGGTTTGTGCCCACAGTCGCTACTGGGACTGACAAGAGCAGCGTTAAATTAAGTTCTAGTGGTTATTACCCTGCGCAATTTTCTGTGTTTCTGGGCATTTCCCTCGTACACTAATTATTATCTCGTGGTACTGGCCATAGTAGCACCAGTGAGGCCAAAAACTGGGCAGTGGTGTTTCTACAGTCGCTACTGGAAGTGACCAGAGCAGCGTTAAATTAAGTTCTAGTGGTTATTACCCTGCGGAATTTTCGGTGTTTCTGGGCATTTCCCTCGCACACTAATTATTATCTCGTGGTACTGGCCATAGTAGCACCAGTGAGGTCACAAACTGGGCAGTGATGTTTGCCCAACCTGGTTTGTGCCTACACTCGCTACTGGGAGTGACCCGAGCAGTGGTTATTATCCGGTACAATTTTCGCTTATCTGGCTCTTTCCCTCGTCCACTAACTGTGGATACGTGGTACCTAGCCCATACACGACACGCAGAGCAAAAAGACTGAGCTGCCATTAAGATTAGTGGCAAAAGTGGCTGAAGATTTATACCGAATCAACCAGCCGCCTTTTAATTCTACGTTGGCACGACACGACCCTGGACGCCGTGGCGTACCCCAGCAACCAGGGAAACCGTGTCGTTACAATTTTATTTAAACTTTGATTTTTTGTCTTAACACTTTGACTTTTTATTTCAGTTTAAAAAATTTTGTTCGACAAAAACTTCTTAGTTTATTTAAAAATTTGTGAAAAGTTCTAAACAGCTAATTAAGTGTTAGCTTAATTAGGAAATGGCAACATTATTTTATTCGGAAATTAAGCAACTTCTTAATTTTAAACCCTTATGATATATAGATAGAACTCTAAATTGTAAAAATAATACAAAATATACAATTTTAAGAAAAAATTTTTTTTTACTAAAAACTTTCAGTCATAAGTACCTCAGCGATGTTCTGATGTTGCATGTTGGGGCACTTTTTCGAGCATTCCTGATGATAATGGCACAAATAACACGAAAACTTTTAGCCTTAAAGGCGTCAATTGTTGCTAATTTATAACCCAGTGCACGACCTTGGATGATAATTAAAAAGTCCATTTTTCAAAGTCAATTTTGTTTGAATAAAACAATGGCTGAGGTTGCTATAGCGGCATCCTGTTAAAAGCACATCTCATTCGGCTCAATTTTTGAAAAACCAAACTTCACTCACTTTAAAGGAATTGTCTGCAGATGATTTTACGAAGTCGAATTTTAAAGTCAAATAGCTAGTTTTAAGTCCAGCCAATGTTTGCCAAAATTATTTATTCATTTCTGCGTAAATTTTTCTAATGCTATCTTCCCTTTTAGTGTCTCTCCTTGTCAGCCGAGCAATTCACCAATTTAGTTTTTGTGTGTGCGTGTTGTGGTATGCTTACGATCTAAACTAAGAGTAAAATTATTTCCAATAAGCATATTTATTTAAGCTAATAATAAATTTCCCACTGTGCAGTTGATATTTAATAGTAGATTTGACGCTTTTATGCATAAGGAATCAATGTTATTCTGTTATTTTTATAATTTGCTTTATCCGTATGCTTTGATCTATCAATGCCATCGCTTTCTTCCTTTTACTTAAACATTTTTGCTGACAACAATAGGGGATCGTTACAATAATGAGTTGCTTATCACTAGCCAACGTTCTAACTACCAAGTCTTCAGGACAATTGTTTAATTTTATCCAGTTGAAAAATCGAAAGCGACATTAAAGTATAATAACATCGTTACTGGCGGTATGCAATTTCATGGCTGAACTAAACCGATTAAATTACCAGATGAAGAATCCGTACAATTTCGCCAATAACGTAAGGGAGCCCAGTCCCCTGAAGTCAGCAGGGGTACAACTGGAAACTCCACTTTATTTCCACGGGAATCAGTAAGCTCGCAGAGTTCCGTTATTTGTCTCTTTAGACACTTAACTGTTCTCTGACTGATTATTGAGGTTGGCCCCTATATGGGAGTATCGTGGTGGTTGTGGTTTCGCGGCCCCATATCAGGTCTGTTGTTTAATATGGTGGACCATTTCGCCGTTAATGACACGCTAGGTGAATGATCCAGTCCAGTGAACATGCTAGACATGTGTTCTGGACAGCAGTTGGAAAGCTTCCAACTCTTAAGCAAGGAGTGATGATTTGCAGCCCTGCTCTGGAATCATCGAAGTTGCAACTAGAAAGTTCTGTTGCATAGAATAATAGCTTTGGCTTCCTAGGACGAGCATGACGTTCCAAATTATGCAGTGCTTTGGTCCACCATCTGATTAAGGCTTCATGGCCAGGCGCGAATGTAAATCTAATCTCACAGTTGCACATAACCGGGTTATGAGACCCAACGAGACCCCCCAGGGACGCATTAGTATGGCTTAATGGAATTAAGACATGTGTCATCCGGGGGTAAAAGAAAGTGCAGTCACCTAAAGACTAGCAGGAGCCAACTGGACAACTTCCATTTTATTTCCACGGAAATCAGTAAGCCCCAGAGTTAAATTTTTGCTGTTCTCTGTCTGTTTATTGAGGTTGGCTCTTCGCGGAGTATCGTGGTGGTTGTCACAGGCCCTCATGGGATAGTCAAGGGACCAGGATTATCTCACTTTTAACCAAGAACACAGGGTGAATGATGCGGATCTAGTAAGCATGCTATGTCATGTGTTCTGGACTAGAAGTTCGATGGTCTTCAACTCTTTAGCAAGAAGTGGGGGTGTTGGCCCTGCTCCGCGCTCTCAAAGTTGCAACTATTTTTATGTAAAGTGAAAATATGGGAAATTTTAATGAAATGTGATTGGCAAATATCAACCTATATAATATGCTGGTAGATATCCCCTCTTTTCACAAAATGTTGAACCATATTTTCCAATAAAGCTACGCTTATCTCGTTAATGCAACGCTGAATTTCATCCTTTAGAGCGTCAGTGTAGGGTGTTCACGTAAACCTTGTCTTTCAAATGGCTGCAGAGAAAATAATCGTTACAAGAACGAGACGACCAATTAACATCGGCAAATGAAGAAATTATGCGACCAGGAAATTTCTCATGCAATAACTGACTTGTTTGGTTGGCAGTGTAGCTTGTGGCGCCATCTTGTTGGAACCAAATGCCACTGGTATCAACATTAGCCAATTATGGCCACAAAAAATTGGTTAACATGGTTTGGTAGCGCAAAGAATTCACGGTGACGGACTTTTTTTTTTGCTTATTTCCGAAAAGATACGAACCGATGATTTCGCCTGGCCGCAAAACGTGCCATACGGTTACTTTCTTTAGATGTAATAGTTTTTCAATTGAGATTTTGTTGGGTCCATATGCGACAATTTTGATTGTTTACACAACCGCCTAATTGGAAACAAGTCTGTCTCATCACTAAAGACGATTTTGTTGAGAGATACTTTGTTATAATTCAGTTTTTCAAACAAACGATCGACACAAACAATGCTCGCAATGAACTAGATGAACTTGACAAGCTTAAAAATAAATATCTTTCTGCAAAATGTTGCATAAAGTGCCTCTAGCGATGCCCAATTTTTGCGAACGTCAACAAGTTTCAGACTCATTTTCAACAGTTTGCTGTACAGAACTTATGAAAGCATGCCTACGGCCACTATTAGCGTATTAATTTTTGAACGAGTTGAACTTGACAAGCGTGAAGATGAAAATCTTTCTGCAAAATGCTGCATAAAGTTCCTCTAGCGATGCCCAATTTTTGCGAACGTCAACAAGTTTCAGGCTCATTTTCAAGAGTTTGCTGTACAGCACTTATAAAAGCATCCCTTCGGCCACTGCGAGCATATTGTTTTGATCTATTGTCAACAATAATACTGTGAGCCACGAATTTAGTGAGTAAGTAACCTCAATTAAATTCTTTTGTTAAGAGTGTAGCTTTCCACGCTTAAAATTTCTAAGGCTTTTAATAAATAAAAGTCAAATGATAGCAGTTTAATTCCAGACATTTAATCATTTGACAAACAATTTGCTTCCTAACTTCAAATTTGCCCACCCATATAAAAATCTGTATGATGTATATTGTTTCTTTTCATGGAGTTTGACATAAATGGCAACATTGACAATGAAAAAATTCATAACTGCTATTAAGTAATTATTCCAACACGATTTCTAAATTAAAATTTTTTGTCTAGCGCTATACTCAATGGTAAGGCCATGCAAAAGATAAGATGTTTGTGACATGTGTGTGTGTGCTTGCTAAAATTCTCAATTTCATGCTTATGTATTTGAGCTATACTTAAGTCGAGCTAGTGTTATACTTAGTAGTGCCAAACAAATTTCTTTAAGTTCTATCTTCGTTTGTTGAAAAACAATTTCAATAAAATTCCCATATTAAAGTATTATGGATTTTTAATGGTATTAGAATTACGATCCGTGCCATATTATTAACTCTTCCTCCCTTTGGGAATATTTTCAAGGACTTTTCTAAAATATCTATTTTATTTTTTTTTTTAATATTTTTTTTCAGCAACCCATTGTTTATGAAATCATATATTTTCTTCAGTTCGTTGCCCAAATACAAGTAGCTGCTTCCTTTTCTTCTTCGAGTGGTTTACATATGGTGCTAAGCATTTTAATATCAGGACAATATGATATTTTATGCTGTAGTCTCAAAAATATTTTGGCAACTGTAGCGATTAACAGAAATAAGCCAATTGCTGATTTAAGGTAAGTTTACTTAACTGTTTATAATACGAGATTGTGTTATACGGCTTTGTAGAGTGCTTATGTTCGTTATTCGGGACTAGTCCCGCCCACTAGCTTTGCAGAATTTTTCTTAGACATATTTATGTTTATGAAACTTTAAACTTTTTATTAAACTTTTTGTTTAATGTCGGTGCTAACAAGTCATGTTACAAAATCACAAACTTAACACATGCGTTGTATATCGCAAGTTTGACAGTTTTCCAAATATTTAGAGATTCATGAATTCAGCCCAATTTAAGTTACTTTTTCTACCGTTACCACTATTTCCTGGAGTGTCTCATCATTCAATCATCCCTGCTTAACTCCTGTGATGGTTCCACCTCGTGCTTTCATCTTTTCTTTAGTTTCCAGCATACAGATCTGATACAGATTCTCGTCAGCACATACCCGGTTTGTTCTAATCTAGCAGTGAAAACAATGCATCTGTCAACGCCCCTAAGGCCTATATATACTTTAGGTAGCAATTTTTAAGATCACAGCAAGCAGATTCGTGCCACCACTACTTGCTCGAGAAGTTGAGACTATCTAAACTCCTTATCGTCCCTGGTTAGTCACAGTATGTTGTAATGCAATAACACATTGGTAGGAAAAAGCCAACGTTTCCCAATTTGGGTTTAAATCACAGGTACTATGTTACTCCCTAAATACCCTCACCAATAACCAGTACAGGGCCGTAGCCCCACGGGCCACTGGATTCCAAGGTATCGGTGTGGACAGTCACAAGTTGAACCTCGGGAGCCTCTAGTTTCAGGCTCCTGCTTGAAGTCTCTTCTAGTTTCAGGCTCCTGCTAGTCTAGGCGACTGGTGCCGCCTTTTATCCCCGAAAGCCCATGTCAAGATAGGGATCTTGGTCGACCTTGACTGCGTGCCCCAGAAAGGAGTTGCCAACGTACAGTAGAGGTGTTTGGTAAAAAGATAAAAATAATTTTGTATCTTCTAGTTGTTTCTACACCCGTGGTGCACTATTTTAAAGCATCGCAGCATTGGCAACATAGCCACTATAATGTACACCTTAGCCACAGACGTGTGAAGTTTTATTTTATTAGGACTAGCCGTTTAGAAACTAAATCCTCCACTGTGCATCGCTTGCATTATAAAATTCTGCTTTTAAAAGTCATTACATTGTTCTGTTAAAAGATGCCGGCTGTCGCTGCTCTGTCTGTTGTGTCGAAACCCGCCTGCCTGCCTGCCTTTGTCTTACGCGGCAGAGTTTCTAAAATATAACTTGAAGTTACAGTTAATGCTAATCCAATATCTCTCCTATAGCTGCATTTCTATAAATCGCCTTCTAGGTTTTTTAATGACAACCTCTGTGTTATATACATCGAGGAATAGTGAGTGGAGTAAACTTTAAATATTATTATAGTTTCCATTTTTAAGCTTCGAGATTAAATCGGAAAAATTTTCAGGATAGTAGTGATAGCATCGCTACGAGTATTATACAGTAGTTGTATGTATCTCCTGTTTACTACCCTCCTTTCCTTGAAGTTTCTTAAAATGCTCACGTCATGGGGTTATTTGTTCGTCGATTATTGTAAGAGCTCTACAATTACTTGGTTGTAATTTATCCACAGACTTCAAAACACTTCTTTTACGAAAATTTAATGTAGCCACTGATGGAAATTTCCGGATATCGATTAATTTTTCAAAATGCCAGGAGTCTTTTTAAACACCCAAGAATATTCGATAAAAGTTTTTACAGAAATTGGTCTTTCATAAAATGTCAGTTGTAATCTGATGTATAGTAGGGGCGGAGTAGGACACGATTTTACGATTTCGGGATTAGCGGCAGGATAGGAGCAAATAAATCCTCACCAGGATCACGGATGACCTCTATAGGAAAGAAATATAAGTCATATTTCGACTTTCCACGTTCAGGGAATTTCCCTACAAGAATTAAATTTTTATAAAATTTGCACCCACTGGTATAAGTGACCCAACAGTAGTACCCCTAGAGAAGTGAAATGTTTGCCTGATTTCCAGATTTTTTCTGGAAGTTTTCTATTAGTTTGATATCTCTTTTTGTGATGTTGAACACTGGGGATTTCGCGAAAAAAAGTCAAATTGTCAACATACTCTTCATGCAATATGCAATGATATTTTGAAATTTTAGACTAAATGGTACAATCAAATCAAAAAGAATTGCTCCGATCTGACTGCGAGTTTTTTTTATAGCCGTCTCAAGCTCAGTACTTGTATGTTTTACTGAACCAACTTAATTTAAACCCAAGAATTTCAAAACGAATATTATTTTATAATGTGAGCTAACGTTTTTTCTTTTTATTTTCTATTTAAAGTAGGATATTTCAGTATACTAAACTTGAAAAAATAAACTCTGCAGAGATTTAAGTTTTTTTTGTTTGCTTATTTTTATGAACATATGAAAAAAATCCCTTTTTTCTCCAAACATTTGGACCTGCAATTTTAGCTTTACTTTCCTGCAATTGGAAATCACCACTAATATATTGCCTTATAGCTCTTTTTACATTTTTAATCAATTTCAAGTGCCACTAGGTGCCACCTATTAATTTGTTGCATTACACAGTACAACATTTTTCAGCTGATTGATGCGCAACTCAATTCTGATAAGGCCCTTTTGTTTAACATAACTCAAGAACCACCAGTCGGATTTTACTTAAACAAATTTCGAAAAATCAAGAATTAAAAGTGCTTTCATCTGTTTATATAATGTTTTGCTACATAAGCAACAGTTTGGAAGTTATAAATAAATTTATGAAAAAAAAATATTTTTTGCGTAGAGTTTAGTTTTTTTTTTTTAATTCATAAAAAAGTGTCAAGTCCTATTACTTTCACGTAAAGTCGTATAACCTATGAACAAAATGAGACATTTTTTCTTTAATCTTCCTTAATCATTGAATATTTCAAACTATTACGAAATTTACAATGAGTATTCAAATCTTAGCCTAAGAATAAAAAGTCTTCGTTGCCACTGCAACTACAACATTAAGTTCCCACGGGTGTTGTCTTCATCTGATGAGTTCAAAGGTTCCCCTCCTTTTTAGACGTTTATGGCCCTCAAATATGAGCAAGTCTCTTGCAAACTGATTTGGATGAGTTGTAACTTTTGATTTATAGTTTGTGATAACTTTCCTAGTTTCCTCACGAATAGTGGGAATGCTAAGATCTCTGTGAATATTATTATTCCTGATGTACCACGGGGCACACGTTATTATTCGCAGGAGTTTTGACTGCCGTCTTTGTAGTTTTTCGATGTTAGATGACGAAGCAGTTCCCCATAGTTGTATACCGTATAACCATATGGGCTTTAAAATGGCCTTATATAGAAGGACCTTGAGATCAAATTTTAACGAGGATCTTGGTGCGATAAGCCAGTAAAGTTGGGCAGATTTCAGCTTTATTTTGTTATTTTTGCAGCTATGCGGTAAGTCCATGTGAGACGTCTATTAAGATGAATTCCGAGATACCTCACATTATTTTGCTCAGGAATTCTTATGCCATCAATTGAAACCGGAGGACAATTTTCTCTTCTCAAGGTAAAAGTAATGTGAACGCACTTTGAGGCATTTACTTTTATCTTCCATTTTTTGAGCCATATCTCCAACACTTTTATGTGTGCTTGAAGTTGTTCAGATGCAACTTTTGGATCTTTGTGAATGCTTACAAAAGCAGTATCATCAGCAAATATAGATGTATGAGTTAGTGGACTAGTGGGCATATCAGCGGTAAACAAAATGTAAAGGAACGGCCCAACAATGCTACTTTGTGGTACACCAGCAGAAATTTGTTTCGTGGAGGATTAAATAGATTTTGATCTTATATAAAAAGATCTATTATTCAAGAATTACTTATTCTTGAATAATTTGTGCACATTTACCGGCAGCAACTCTACAATTTTCGATAAAAAAAAATGAGACATAACTTATGAAAATCGATGAACGCGTTTCGCTTTTAAGAACAATTCAGTAAAGGTATGAATTTAAAAAATTTGCTGGAGAAATGCACAACAAAAACATTGATTATTTTTTTTTATGATTCTCGTATCATACAAAGAACTCACGAAAGAAAAAACTAACAGTTATCAGTGTACCTCTGCAAAATCTGTTGGATCATACTGCTTAAAAAAGTCAGCAAAGGAAAATAAATAAAATTGAAAGCAGAAATCTAATAATGTTCTATAAATGGGGATATGATGGGGCATCTAGTCAAAGCGAATACCAACAGAGGTTTTCAGATGATCAAATTTTTGACTCTCATTTATATATGACAGCAGTTGTATCACTTAAATTATCATTAAGTGATGACATAAATAAATTAGTATGGAACAAGAATTAACCTTCTTCCATACAGTATTGTAGAACACTACAGTTTGCATACATTAAAGTGACACCTCAAGTTATACAAGAAGAAAAGAGAAGAGTCGATAAAGAGATATTTTAACTAATAGAATTTGAGTTAACAGTGAATAACCGTAACTTTAAAGTAAAACATAAATTATATTTTACAATGATTGACGGCAAGACAGCACAATCAGTAACAGAAACACCATCACCATCTTCTTGTTTTGTTTGTGTGAATAAAATCGAAGAAGTTCTAGCTCTGCCCGTAAATGACCTAGCACTGCAATTTGGTATGTCAACACTTCATGCGCTTATTAAGCTGATGGAGTGTCTTATGCATGTAGTTTATAATATTGAATTTCGACGTGGGAGAGTCGACTCAAATGCTCGTCCGATAAAAGAAGCCTAAAAATGTTTGATAAAGCGTAATGTAGTGTACCACAATATGTGTACTGCACTGTAACACACAAACACACCAAACAACCACTTACCAAAGTACAACATGTGTCGACTCAAATGCAATCGATCTATGACACAAATCAGTGACACACTTTTAGGTGTCATATTTATTTGAGTATTTTTATTTATCATGCATTTGATTCGTCACATGAATCAATAAATCAATATTGCATGTTATTGGAAAGAGACGAACATGTATTAACAATAAGTTATAATAAGTTAGAAGGGTTAAGTACAAAATGTAAATTAAATATAAAAAGGGCTGCATGCCACTAATAAAATAAGATTTGAATAAGAAAACTTAAAACGGCAACAACTGCCTTTGTCTTTGAATTCTTAATGTTCTTAATGTTAATGCTGTTTTCCAAAACGCCGGCGTTCTAGCTGAATCCCCTAACAGCTGCTTAAAATAAATATATGGGCTACAGGGCTTTTTGTCATCACTTTGCGGTAATTAAAACATTACAGTGAACTTAAAGAGAAAATTGGAATACACGTTGATACTGTTGTGATACTGATACTGGCTCTGGTACGACAAATTCAGGAAATACGTCATGAAGATTCTTTGCTAATCCTATTTTGATTTCCGAAATAACGGGTCTAGATGAAAACATAATCCAGAGGTTTTCAATAATTCTCGAAGCTATAACAATCACCGAGGTAGTAGATCCAAAAAAATTTGGTGATTTTTGTTTGCAGACGGCAAATGAGTTTGTTGCACTGTAGGAGTGTTACCATATCCCCCACCTACACTTCACAAAATTCTGACTCATGGCAAGGATATAATTAAAAAGTGTATTTTTCCTGTAGACCTACCAGCCGAAGAGGCTCAGGAATGTCGTAACAAAGACTATAAAAAATATATCCTTAGGCACTTTAGAAAATGCAGTCGAATTGCCACGAACGAAGAAGATATAACGCACCGAATGATGGTAACATCAGATCCCATGATTTCACATTTGACGCCTTCATTTAGCCAGAAAAGCATAGTGTTATAAGTGACGAAGTTAAGGCTCTTTTAGAATAATAAATTCAAAATAGATTTATAATAAATTCAAAATTAAAAAAAAAAATCATTTAAATTTTTTTTGTTAGTTACGGCTTTTTACATTGCAGGTAACGATCGACATTTCTCTAACTTTCTTTATTTTGATTACTTATGTGTGTGACTATATAAATAAAACTAAATTTGTGATGAAATCGCTACATTTATCGACAAATATATTTTTTTCCTCACCTCCATACAAAAATCCCCAGTGTGCGTCGTTAACAGCGCAACGTAATTAGTGGAAGTTGCCACGCTTTTATTAAGTTTCTAGGGCTTACCAATATTTCCGATACACTTTTATCAATTAACCTCTGAACTCAAGTTTCGATTTTTCGTTTTCTGGAAGCTAGTGTAGGTTCCCAAAATCTCTTTATAGCCAGTGTAATCCTAGATTATCAGACTCGCAATGGAAAAGGTCCGCTAGTAATATTTTTAACTAACGCTTATTTGCATTCTTTCCTTCTTTCTTTTTCTCTATTTAGAAAACTCCAAAATATGCACGAAAATGAAATACCTGAAGTAAATGAGTATTATTGCTCCAAGGAAATGTCTTGCAACTTATATGCCCTACCTAGCGCGGATACAAAAGTTCAACATGGAGATTTTCGTTATCATTTTCGTAATTCATTTAAGGAATGCATTGAACACCATTATTTCATTAAAGAGTGTTTGAACAAAATGGAAAAATTCTACAGTCCGGTATGGTTTTTTAAAACGGGAGAAGTGATATTTTTAATGTGTTTGGTGGCATTTGTGTCTGTGAAAGTGAGAAGCATTTTAGCAATTTATCATTAAGCTAACGACTTAATTTATTCTCTATATTTTTCAAATAACTTTTAGTCCAGTGCTAACTCTTCGTTAATAAAGATGATATCACTGGGTCAATACTTACTTATGGTGGCTTTAGAATTTCTAGTTGTTTGTTATTTTGGTGAGATAATTTACATCAATAGCCAACGCTGTGTTGAAGCTATTATGCGAAGTTCCTGGTTTATTTATTTGGCTGAAATTAGAAGTGATCTCCTTATATTTATGCTGATTGCAAAAAGGCCATTTTACTTAACTGCTGGCAAAATATATACTCTAAATATTGAACTCTTTAAAGTTGTAAGTATACTTTATTCAACTAAATATAATTAATAAAGTATCGACTTATAAGGATTTTTTTACTTGTAGATAATGACAACGGCATTCTCATTTTTGACCTTCTTGCAAAATATGGATGAACGCAATGAGTAATCCAGGCAGCGTAACGGATATAATAAGTTTTATTAGGCGAAATGGTTTCTAATAATTCCTTTTTGAGTTTTTGCTCGCTAAATATTTCTTTTTCTTTTTTTTTAATAATTAAAATTTATCGTTTCAGTTTATTGTTTTTTGGTTAGAAAATAAAAGTTATTTTTAAGAGTCATTTTCCTATTTAGAAAATAAAAATTAGTTTTTCGATTTTATTTATGAATAAGAATTATTCCAATTATTGAACACAATTCTCATACAATACTTCTAAGTCAACAGTGTCTGAAGAAAATTTAAATAAAAACCACTAACGAGGTATGTGGGCGGTAGTAAAATGGCACCTGGCCACATTTTCCATACAGTTGTGTGGAATTGCAACAGCGCGTCATCGACGTATTGATGTGATTTGATTTACATCCGCACCTGGCCATGAAGGCTTAATCAGATGGAGGACCAAAACACTGCATACTTTGGAACATCATGCTCGTCTTATGAAACCGACGCTATAATTCTATGCAACAGAACTTTCTAGTTGCAACTTCGATGATTCCAGAGCAGGGCTGCAAATCATCACTCCTTGCGTAGGAGTTGGAGACTTTCCAACTCCTGTCCAGAACACATGTCTGGCATGCTCACTCGATCTGGGAACATTTCACCAGGTAGGTGTTATTAAAGGTGAAATGAACCCGGCCACCATTAAAAACTGACCTGTCTGTTATGGGGCCGCGAAACCACAACCACCACGTTACTCCCATATAGGGGCCAACCTCAATAATCAGCCAGAGAACTATTAAATGTCTAAAGAGACAAATAATGAACTCTGCGAGCTCACTGATCCCCGTGGAAATAAAGTGGAGTTTCCAGTTGAACCCCTGCTGCCTTCAGGGGACTGGGCTCCCTTTTTCCCCAGTTGCACTGTGTCTAGATAGTCGAAGTTCTATAAAGACCATATTTATGTGCCCCCGGGGGAGGGGGGAAAACGTATATTTTGCAATAAGTATTTTTGTTTAAAAACAAGTATTTTAAAGGAATCCAGGACGGTTAATACTAAAATTGAACACAGGGTGTCCGCCGGGACTTTGTTTTGCCGCCATTTTAGTAAACATTAGGCTTGTTTAGGCTCGATAAACAAACGTGTTTTAATCGTTAAAACATTTTATCAAAATCAATCATCGATTACTGTGACGATGAGTAAGTTATGTAAAATTTTGGGGCGAAACAATGTGCCAACAAAGCGCACTATTTACTGTGTAGTGAATGATTTCGAAGAAAGGTGATAGGCCCAAGCATGGACCACAACGTACTGCAAGATCGGCTGAAAACATTACTGCTGCTAAAGAAAGCGTTCAAAGCAATCCATCAACCTCAGTACGAGCTTGGTCTTCGAAGAACAACTTCGGCCACAATTTTACACAATAATTTGCATTTGTTTTCATATAAGATTCAATTGACACAAGAGCCTCAACCACAACACCATTTACGCCGCCATACACATGCCAATAGCATGTTACAGCTCGCCCATGACAACTCCGGTGTTCATGAAAAAATCATAATGAGTGACGGGGTACATTTTCATTTTTGCAAACATGTGAATAAACAGAATAGTTGATTCTGGGGAATGAGCAACCCTCAAATTATTCAACAGTCTCCAGTAACAGTCTGGTGTGCAATTTAGTCAGGAGGAATCATTAGACCTTACTTCTTTGAAAATGAAAACGGCGTAACGGTAAATGGGAATGGATCGCCCCCCCCCCCCCCTTTTAACGCCACAACTGCATGCTTTGGACTTGATTAACATGTGGTATCAACAAGATGGTGCCACATCGCATACAGCCAGTATTACAATGGAATTACTACAAGACCTCTTTCCACAAGAAGTTACAGTTAAGGAAAAAACTCTACGTACACCCTACTTTTTTGAATTTCTAAAGAAGGGGTGATGATATTAGAAAAGATTTTGATGGTAATGTTTAAAACATTAACAGTTAGGAATATCTGCAGAATTTTTTTATTTTTATTAATAACCATATACAAGCTACTGGCGATAAACACAGAAACAACCAGGAAAAAAGTCTACATGCAGTAAAAGTAAAAAGTTGTAAACATGTTATTGCATGCTAACATACGTATAGCGACAGAATGTGTGCATTGCGTATTTTTTGTAGTTTTTGTATGTTTAAAGTACTTTTGCAAACTTTTGCTATATGTCCTTTACTTCAAATGAAAGCTAAGACTTTAATCTTTCATTTGATATAAATCTGCACCTAGGGCGAGGGGCTGCTCTATATTTCCTAGTCCATTGAAAATGCAAAATGTTTAATTTTTACACCAAAATTCTGTTGTTAAAAAAATTTTTTTTTGTTTTTCTTTTTTTTTTAATTTATGTTTTCATCTGCTCACTCTACAACAACTAAATTAATTTAAAAAAAACTTTAAAGTTATATTTATTATGTATTTTTTTATTAATAAGCTTTTGAATATTACATATGGAACTAACATATTTTAAGCACGTTGGCATACCTCAAATTTGAATTGCTCTAGACCAAAAAGTAATAGTGTGATTCGTTTTACATCCGCACCTGGCCATGTAGCCTAAATCAGATGGTGGACAAACCACATTTGTATAATTTGGAACGTCATACAGGCGTCCTAGGAAGCCGAAGACATAATTCTGGGCCACAGAACCACCTAGTTGCAACTTTAATGATTCCAGGGCAGAGCTGCAAACCATCACACCTTGCTAAAGAGTTGGAGACTTTCCAACACCTGTCCAGAACACATGTCTAGCATGCTCACTGGACTGGATCATTCACTTTGCGTGTCATTATCAGTGAGATGATCCTGGCCACCATAACAACCATTATACTGTTATGGGGCCGCGAAACCACAACCACCACGATACTTCCATATAGGGGCCAAACTCAATGATCAGACAGAGAGCTATTAAATATCTAAAGAGACAAATATTGAACTCTGCGGCTCACTGATCCCCGTAGAAATAAAGTAGAGCTTCCAGTCGACTCCCTGCCTGTCTTCAGGGGACTGGGCTCCCTTTTTTCCCCCAGTTGCACAGATCTAGATAGCTGTTACGTACTATAAAGACCATAAATTTGCCCCCGGGGGTACCAAAAAGTAATGAAGTTATGAGGCTGAATGTCAGGGAATTGTTACTCATGTATCTGTTAATATACTGTAAAACTTTCATCCAAATTGGACGACACGCCAAAAAAAATTTTTTTTCCGCAGTTACTATAGGGCTGTCTCAGTAAACATAACTGGTAATTTTTAAATTTTATAAATAATTTTTTCGCGGACAAAGTCTTTATATAAAAAATTAAATAAACTTTTTTTTTAATATTTCGCCACACCATTGGCTGGCATCTTTCGTAAAGGGAAAGTGTATTAACAATTTAATAAATCAATCAATAAATGAAAAATTGTTGAATTTAAATTATTATTTTTTGAAAGTAAAGATATTCGAAAGGAGTCGCAATAGTGACTCCAGTTTTTCCAGTTTCAAATGCTGTAATGCGATTAGCAGTGACTCGTCTTCTTTGCCGAACCGTCTCACTTTTTCATTTGGATTTACTTTTTCTTTGAATTGAATTACATTTAGTTTCCCCAGCGGTGACAAAGGAATCTGTTTTTGTGAGAACCACCTCCAGTTGCTCAGGCTTTTGCTTTGTTGTTCACAACCTTCTGTTTAATCTTGAATTTCAAGTCTTTTCATGCCTTAATTTGATATATTTTTTAAAATGTTAAATGTGTTTAACAATAATTTGACATCTCCATCACGCACTGATGGTACCAGCGGTTTAACCTTTTCTGTAATTTTGGTCCAAAAGCAGGTAAAAATTAAGTTTATTCCCTTCCGAAACTCTTAAGCCTGTGCGGAATTTTTTCCATGCATAAGGATTTGACTTTGAAGCCTGCGAAGGTTCAACCGGTGCAGGAATTGAAGCCGGCCGACCATTCACATCGCCGTAGATTCGCTCATTTCATTCAGGTACAACCGGCTGGTTTCTCTGAAAAAATTATTTTTTCAAACGAAGCCCGTTTTCACTTGCCACATGTGGGTTTCTGAAAATCCTAGAGCGATTATTGAGAAGCCTTTGTATGCTCAACATGTCACTCTATGGTGCACTAAGTGATCTGGAAGCGTGATTGCGACGTGTTTTTCGAAGATGAGGCAGGAAATGTGGTAACTGTCAATGGATCATGCTACCGCAAAATGCTAATAACTCAATTTTGACCTATTATTGACGTCGTGGAAATTACTGACATGTGGTTTAGACAGGACTGTGCCACATGTCACACAGCCAACGAAACGATCAATTTATCGCAAACCAAATTTCAGTCAGCAGTTAAGTGGCCAACCAGCTCGTGTCATTTAACTCCACTGGATTATTTTTTGTGGGACTACGTTAAGGACAGAGCCAACCGAATCAATTGCAGCCTTAAAAGTCGTGATGTGATTAACGAAATAGGACCGCAATTTTGTCAAAAAGTGATTAAAAGCTTTGATGAAAGAATCGAAAGCTGTCAGCGTGGTCGTGGTGGACATTTGCCAGATATACATAATTCTTCTTTCATAATAAAGGGTGTTTTTTTAAGCCCGATAGAACTTGAAATTGTAAAAAATAACACAACAAATTAAATTGTAATCAAAATTTCTTTTTTATTCGAAGGATCAATACGTGACATTAACATTTGAAAATGATTTCGGGCATATGGGCACCGCGGCTGTTCTTGACGAAGCGCATTCTGGACGTCCAATTTTGGGCCACGTAGTGGACGGACAGAGCCCCAATTCCTGCGACCGACGACGTATTGATAAATTTGGATCTTCTTCCACACTTTCGTTTACAGCGGCGATATTCTCTTCAGTACGCACATTCCTTCGACGTGTTGGTGTTATTGCATCCTCTAGAGAGTATGTGGTACGAAATCTATCGACAGTTCGACGAATGGCTTGTTCAGATGCACGATTATGTACGCCATAAAAAATGACGAAGTCGTCTATAAGTTGCGCGAATCGACGACTGATTTTCAAAGTAAATTTGAATAATTTCGTAGCGTTGTTCAAGCGAGAGTCTATTCATGATGATTTGTCAGAGTATACTGAAACAAATAAAAAAAAATGTTTCATCAAAATTTCATTTTTTGTGTTACTTTTTACAATTTAGAGTTCTATCTAGCTTAAAAAAACACCATCTAGCTAAAAAAAACACGGTCGTTTTCAGCTTATTTCCTTGCGACAACGCCAAACGGCATGTTTTTTTTTAAGAGAAGTAGCACTTCAGGCAACAATGCCTATTTAGTCAAGTACCGTGCTACATTCTTTAGGAAAGGGATAGAAAAGAGATGAAACAGGTGGCGACAGTAGAAGGATAGTCGGAAATTAACTGTCGTATAAAGACAGAACAGCGACCAGTGACTATGCCTTCATCGCTGAGCAGCCCCACTGACAGTCAATTTTTATTTTTGTTGTAAAAAATAACCAAGGGAAAAGGGATGGGGAAGAGATGAGACAGGTGGTGGAAGTAGAGGATAGTTACGGAAATTAACTGTCGTATAATACACCACAGCGGCCAGTGACCATCCCTTCATCACTGAGCGGCCTCACCGACAGCCAATTTTTATTTTGCCAACGTCTTTGTTGGGAATCGAACCCACAACTCCCATATTGACAAGCTAGTACACTACCTACTAGCCTACAGGAGCACCTGTATTTTGTCGTGCAAATGTAAAGTCACGGACACTACAAATGCCAACATGTTAGAATGGTTTCGTAACTTATTATAATAATGTCCTGAAGGTTTGAATGCAATCAATTTTAAAGAGACTTAAACGCCCTTTTGATCTGTATGAGTATGTATGTATGTATGCTAGTTACGAACTGGACGCTTAGTCGATTTGTATGTAAAACACCATCTGGGCCAAATTTTGTTATACGGCAACGGCCAAAATGAAAGAATTCAGCACTTCTATCGCCTGGAACATGATTTCGCCATAATATTCAGCATAAATATAAAATTATGAAAATGTGTTCAAGATGCCTTAGAGACCCGATGTATTGTTATAAGCTGAAAAAAATAATAATAAACATATTGTGAGAATAAAAACAAAAACAAAATTAAGGAAAGCCTTATAAAATTAAAGTAAGAGTACAAACCCAAAATTTTAAATAAAATTATTGCAAAAAATAGAGTTTTTAGAATTTTTTTAATGTATATTTTGTTTTATAATTTCATTTTTATATTAAATTATTTTTGATTTACACAAAAGCACTTTTTGCACATTTTTAAATACATTCAATACATTCGTTGCTGCAAACCGTTGAGAACAGTTGAGAAGAAATGAGTACGAGCGAGAAAGAGGGAAAAGCATGAGGAAAAGAGAGCACCAATGAATGTTTAAATGCATTTGAAATTGAGCTGCCAAGCACTCCTTTACAAACTAATTGTGTGTATAAATTTTATATTATTTTTATAATTTATTAATGCAAACGTTAAATCGGTTGTTGTGTTTCTTGTCATTGTTAAATATTTTAAATAATTAAATTTATATATTTGATTTGCTTTTTTGTTTTTTTTTTTTTAATTTATATGGCTGTGTACATGTTACGCACGCACAAAGTATTACAATGCTATTTTTTTATTTATTTATTTATGTTTTGTCAGCGAGTGATTCAAGGCGTTTTAATTTTTAGGTGAAAGCAATATTGAATTCATCAATTTTCGCCAGTGTCCAGAATGTCAAAACACGATTTTTTATATATGGAAATTTAAATAAAAATATATTCTCAGTGATTTTTAATGGTAAATAAAAAATTATATATTGTAAAAAGCTTTACTTCGATATTTGTAAGAAAATTAGTTTTTACATAAAATTTTAAAAGTCATTACAAATATTGAGATTTCAAGTATTAATGACCATCGTCTACTTATACACAGGTTGTATACTGACAAAAAATATTAACATCAAAAAATATTTGTTTTCTACTTCTAATTAAGATTAGTTAATGGTGCTTAGAATCTATCAATCTTATCCACCCCACAATTTTGAGCTTCACCTAAGCCTGGCCTTAAGTATATGAACTGTATTCTTTGGGGGTAGAACGTTTTTGCTCTAAATAATTGAGTGTTATAAAGCTAAAATATCATATGCAAGAATTCAGAAAAGCAAATATAGTTATAAAAAAGTATTAAGATAAAAAATTTATTATTTGCAATAGTTTTCAAGTTAATCTATATTAATTGTGCTAGATGCCTTCTATGATATTCTTATAAAGTATTTTTTATTCAAAGATTAAAGTGTATTATTGTGGAGAACGCATATCCATATGGCCATTTCACTACTGCTCATATAGCTTATCAGTGGATTTTACCCAAATTTAAAATAGAAAACTAAAATCTTATATCTCGAACCAAATTGATTGATTGATTGATTTATTGAATTAAATAAATACACCAAAAAACCACAAAACTTAAAAAACCTTTATACAAAATCCCATTAACCCTCATAAAACAATTTTTTTAATTTTCAAAAATATCCCTACGATAAAACTGGAAAAGTGTACAGCATTTCATTACCGTACGTTTTTTATATATGTTTGAAAAAAATCCATATTTTTTTATTTTTATCTTCAGCAATGAATTTTAAAAATTCAAATTAAATTTTTGAAAATTATTTTCTATGCATTTTATTAAAATTGGACGCAAAAACAAAAATATTTCTTTAAAAATTACTTTAAAGATTTTTGAAAATATTTTGTTAAAAAAGCAAATTAAAAATAATAATAAACCTATATAACATATTTATGAATCTGATATTTGGAGCAGCGACAAAACTGAATAAATTCGCCTTTGCTTTCACCTGTAAAAAATTCGCCTTGAAGCAATTGTTTTGTTAATTAACCTTGCCACTTTGTTAAATAAAAGTGATTTAATTAATTTAAATAAAAAATGTGTTGTTTTATTTGAAATTGAGCTAATTTCAAACTTAACTTGTATTTACTTAAAATTAGTTAATATTTAATATGTATTTTTTTTTTAATATATTATAAATTTTATTTGTTTTACTTCTCTTTTAATTTCTTATTAATCTAATTTCTATAAACAACAAACAAAATAATAATATTAGAAGAAAAAAAAAACAATAAAAAAAATAAAAAAGAAAATATATTTTAAAAAATTTACAAAGAATATTTCATAGTATTTCTTCATCAGAATTTTTGTTTCGCTGTTCAAGTTTAATTTCTACAAATAAAATTTATTTTGTTTTTTTAATTTTTTTATTTTTTTTTATATATAAAAGCATGACGGTTAAAAAATATCTAAACAATATGAAAAGTTAAAAAAAAAAATCACTTTTAAATTTCAATCATTTTTAATAGTTTTAGTTTTTTCACTTCGAAATTTTTTTTTTAACAACAATTTTGCAACGAATCCTTTTATAATTAAAAACAACAATATTATCCTTGATATTTCTACAATATTACAACAGTTTCTGAAATTATTCTTCTCACCGGCAGGACTTGTTTAATTAACTAACAAGAAATGCGTTGATTATTTTTCGAAATTTGTTCGGTAACAGCGTTAAACCAAAAGGTTAGCAAAATAATTATAATAAAGTAAATTTAAGTTAAGATAGTTGAATTTAAAATAAAATTTACAATTTGCAACATTTTTAGTACTTAAATTTGTAGAAATACTGCGCTTGCACTTGTTGTTGTTTTTGTTGTTGTAGCTACCGCTGTTTCTATTGTTGCAGCAGTAATTCTGCTTAATTTCGTTATAAGAATAGTAGTAGTAGTAGTTGTTGTTGTTGTTGTAGTTATTAAATATTGACATTGGCTAGCTTGCAATGGCTATACTTGTACTATTGTCATGGTTATAATGCTCCGTATTTACAATGACTTGGACTACATAACCATTCTGTATGTTACACTCTTCAATGGGTACTTTATCGCCCAGTAATTTTCCGCTATAAAACCAACGTTGACAGCAGGCATCAACACCCTCTACGGACTAAAAAAAAGTTGACACAACAAAAAAAAACATCACACAGGGAGAGAGAAAGAGAAATTCGTAAATTTACCTGTAACTTCTTTTTACACTGACCAACTGTATCTTTGGAATATACCGGTAGTTTGATATCTGACATAATGGAGGATATTCGTAGTTTTAGGAATATTTCTGCGCCCCCATCAACAGGTTCGGAAAATTCGGCAGGTGAATCACGACCATTTTCTTCTTTCACAATATTAATGGGATATGAAAGGCAATAAATGGGTACCTTATATTGTGTCCCCAATTCATCGTAACATTCTGTTAAGTAACTGCATAGAAGAAAATAATATAAAAATATTTAATTGCAAATTTTAATGTCATGCTCGTTATTATTAATAATTATTTATTTTAAATATTTCATTTAAATATTTTATCACTCAATATTTTAGTTTAATCCAACTTAAGTTGTTGGTATAAAGAACTAAAACTTTTGCCCAAAAAACGGTAGAAAAGAATATGCGATGAAATTCCATAGGTCGATCTCAACCAACAACTACTACTTTAGTTAGGCTCTTCTATATTGACGCTCACATATCAATATCCCAAAAATTGTCACCTCAGATAAAAACTCACGTCTGGAACAGACCTACTACAACAAACAACGACCACAATTTTAGTGATTCTGAACGATTGGCAGTTGTTCTATGCAACAAATCAGTTCTGAAATCTACCATGCTATGACTTTCACTCCACGTATTCCGCTAAGCCACACTTTTCTAATTTTGACCCATTTTTGGGAATTTTAAAAATGTCTATACAAAAAAAGAAAAAAATTCATAAATTATTTTATCCTTTTTTAATTTGTTTCGTTTTAAAAGTTTATCGGCTGTATACATCAAAAACGCTTACTTGAGCTTTAAAGTACACGTTAGTTAACAAACAGTTTAAGGCTAACAGACGTTTGTTAAAAAATGGTATTCAAAAACAGTACTTTAGCTAATGTATGCTTTAGTAAAATTAGTATTTTGATTCTGGCAATGCCACTATTTTCAGTTGTCACGTTGTAGTTAACGATGTATAAAAATGAATATTATTTATCCGGGTAGTTAGATCCATAAAAACTGTTTTTATTGTTTTCAGCAAAATCAACATATTTTTATTTTGTTTTTTATTAATCTTTTTAATAAAAAACAAAAAACCCCGAAAAAGGTAAATTTGCAAGGCTTACGAAGAACTTACAAAGAATTTGTTCATATTAAAAAAAATTATTCGGATAACGAGCTTTGTTTTGATTATATGTACATCAATAAAACATTTGTTTAAAATAATTAATTATAATTATATTTTTGTAAAATATAAAATAAAGATGTAAAAATGTTTTATATTGAATGGCATGTTATATTTTAGTTTTTATAATTATTTGTATACTACAATTTGTTTTTAATAAACATTTTTAAAAATTTTTAGAATAATAAAGTAAAACTGTCAATTGAGCCGTTTACATTGAAAGTGGCATAAGTCACAGCTGAACAGCTTTTTTCCATTTTTAATAAATTTGAAATTAATAAGTTAAGAAGTATTGAGATTTGTTTGACAGGAAAGTGTCAAATGTGAAAGAAATGGAAACATGTAATAAGTGTGTGTGAAGTATTGTTGTTATTATTGGACTTATTTTTATAAGTTCGAAAGCATAGTGCAGTTTACTGAACTATATTATAGTGATATCTAATATACTACACATAATTAGCATTATTTTGTTATTTTTTTTATTCTCAGGAGGTTGCTTCGTGTTGTATGAAATATCTAAGAATGTCACAACTCAAAAGCATATTATTGCACATAGTGACTTATGTAAAGGACAAAATAGTAATGGCAGTAATACTCACCTGTCTAAAAAAATCCTTCACAGTACACAACATGGCGAAAAAAGATTTCATTTCAACACAATCATTGGAAAAATCCGTTTCAGAAAGAAAACTAAATACAGACTAAGTGAATTGGCTAAAAATTAAAATGTTTTATAAACTAATTTAAAACAAAAAAGATGACAATAACAAAGTAACTTATGCCACTTTTAAAATAAACGGCTCAGTTTATTGTAAACACAATTTGTTTTGTTTTTGAACTTTCAATAATAAAATTAAACTGTTAATTTATTGCTGGTTTAAAGTAGGTTTTTCCTACTTTAAAGTTAACAAAGGTATTTTAAGGTAAAAGCGTTTTTTTAATACAACTTTAGGAAATTGTGCTTAACAACGACAGTTAAACCTACTTCAAGTTTTCGTGAATACGGCTGTATGTATTTTGCTATAAATTAATAAAATTAAATTTTTATAAATTTATATGCTTTTTCTTCATTTTCGAATCGAAATATTAACATAATTCAATTCTGTTAAGTTAACATTTTTTGAGTGAGAGGTATGTAAGTTGTATTAGAGTTGTATCAAAAACGAAACTGCCTGACGGAGTTATCTTCACATACTTATCCTTGGTTAGACACAGCATGATTTGCAATTACGAAATTATAATGGGAGGGAAAATATTAAATAACATTTTATGTGCGAAATTACTCTTTCGTTTTTAAAAATTATTCGCACTGTGTTTTAAGTGAAGCAACATGTAGACAGGGACTATAAAGAATTATCCTGTTTACCAGTGCTAACAAGGAACCTTAAACTTTCCCCAAGGGAAAACTGAGTAAAAAAGTAAAACAACAACACACATACAGAAATTTTGCTTAAACATTTTTACAAAATTTCTAAATAATTTACGTTTTTCAAGTGCAAGTTTTTCTATGGCAATAGAGCAAGAATAAAATAGGAATATTTGTAAAATACTTAATGCAGCAAAAGGTAACGACTTTGGTCAAGTTGCACGTGTACTATAAGGAAAAATAATTCATTATTAATAAATTTGTAATACAGCAAACTTTCAAGGCCAAAAAAGTATTGTAGAAATATTACAGAATAACGAGTGAGGAGTAAGACAAACCCAAGTTGCTAATATGAGACACATCATAACAGTGCAAATATTATTAAAATAAAGTGCATTACTATTTTTATTAACATTGTCGTTTTTTTTTTGGTATTAACATTAGGAAGAAAATAAAATTGATTAATTGAAATAAATAATTTACATGAGTCTACAGAGTGTGATTTGTTTTACATCCGCGCCTGACCATTAGTCTTAATCAGATGGTGGACAAACCACTATTGTATAATTTGGAACGTCATACATGCGTCCTAGATAGCCGAAGCCATAATTCTATGCAACAGAACCACCTAGTTGCAACTTTAATGATTCCAGGACAGGGCTGCAAACCATCACACCTTACTAAAGAGTTGGAGACTTTCTAACTCCTGTCCAGAACACATGTCAAGCATGCTCACTGGACTGGATCATTCACTTTGCGTGTCATTATCAGTGAGATGATCCTGGCCACCATAGAACCATAGACTGTTATGGGCCCTCGAAACCACAACCACCACGATGCTCCCATATAGGGGCCAACCTCAATGATCAGCCAGAGAACTATTAAATGTCTAAAGAGACAAATAATGAACTCTGCGGGTCACTGATCCCCGTGGAAATAAAGTGGAGTTTCCAGTTGACTCCCTGTCTGCCTTCAGGGGACTGGGCTCCCTTTTTCGCCCAGTTGCACAGGTCCAGATAGTCCAGATAGAATATTCTATAAGAACCGATAAATGTGCCTCCGGGGGGTAACATGAGTCTACAAAAGGACCAGATATGACGTGTGATTCAAGTAGAGATACTTTTTTCAATTGCCTTTTTTTGACAGATAATGTGTGAGTCGTGTCATGCTGTCATTTTAGTTTGGTTTAGTATTGTTTGACATTTCGTCATGCAAAGACTTATGCTTGAATAACGTTTACAAATCGTTCCACTTTATTACAAAAGTTCTTCGGAGAACGTGTTTCGTAAACTTCGCTCAACTTATGGTCAACACAATCAATCGACCTACTGAACGTACTATTCGCAACACCATCACCCATTTTAAAACCCAGCATCCATTATTGAATATTCGACCGAATAGACTACGCCCAGCACGGTGAAATCATCAGTCCATATTTTTTCAAAAATGATGCCGGTGGCCGTTATCGGGCGTTGATAACCAAATATTTGATGCCTGAAATTGAAGCTCGTGAACTCAGCGACATTTGCTTTCAACAAGACTGCGCCACTTTCCACACATCGCATCAGTCAATAGATTTATTGCAAAAACACTTCGGTGAGCAAATAATGTCACGTTTTGGGTCAATCGATTGTCCCCTACGATCGTGTAATATCACACCGATAACTTTTTTCTGTGAGAATATGTAAAGTCTAAAGTTTATACCGAAAATCCCAGTTCGTTTTAGGGCTTGGAGCACAACATCACGCGTGTCATTCGCCAGCTATCACTCGAAATGCTCGAGCGAGTCATCGAAAATTAGACTCAACGGATGGACCATCTGAGACGTAGCCGCGGCCAACATTTGAAAGACATAATTTTCAAAAAAACAAAACATGCCAAAGAATGTTCTTTCAAATGATAACAAACATTCCCCATTAAATTTTCTCTCGAATCTCCCAATACATGTCAAAAATTCCATAATTCTTACTGTTCTAGCAATTTGTGGCTGCCCATAGAACCGAAAGATAGACAACAAAATTCTGCATCATATGTTGAATTTTCAAAAACTTTGCTTGAGGTTTGTCATTTTAGGTGATTGTCAGCGTTAGGAAATTTAAGTAAATTATGATTACTGAAATTTACTTTTTGTGGCTGAATATACCCTCCTTGGGTATGTTAAGTTTTTTTTTAATTAATACACATGTACTTAAGAGAAATAAAGAAGAAAAAGAAAAGAAAAAATTTGGATTTGGCAGCATCATTTAAGTTTTTTGTAATTAGAGTTAACGGTTAAAAAAGCTTTGTAATTTTATTATATATACGCTTGCGTATAGAAAACACGCTATTATTTCTTATTCTTTTTATATTCATGGTGCAATAAAATTAAGTTTGGAATTTCATTAAACCGCATTGGTATTATTTTTTAATAAGAATTTTTTAAGTTTTGGTGCATAAATCAACAACAACACATTTCAAAATAATGACCAATTGATTCATTAGGTACTATAATCTTTTCACCGCGTATTTCCAAATTTGCTTAATCCTGTTTAGTTGTAAAATATTTATATTGTTTGAATATAACGGTTAAAACAATATATGTTTAATCAGGTGTTGGATATTACAACTACTAGTTTCAAAAATAAATGCCTGTACATTTTTGGATTACTAAATTAATTGATATTTTTGATATTGTTAGCGGGTACTAACACTCTGTCTGTCTCTTTATAGGAATTATGCAGATTTCATGAATTCGGTTCCGAAATATTACAAGGTTAAGCCTTGTAAATTTGCCGAGTAGTTTTCGAAATGCTGAATCGAATGTATCGTTAAACGTTATAACATCCCAGACCATAAATCCACCTTCTCTGTTGTGATGACGACTTTAAAAATAGGTCTTCTTATCTCGCATAGCAAAATATAGCATATATAAATTATATTTCTTTTCGTCACTAAAAGCCACAAAACGCAAATCAACAACAGCATGACCTCTTACTTGATTATCTAATATCATGTTGTTACGAATGTGATTTATTTTAAAAGTAAATAATTAACAGTAAAAGAAAAGTAAACGACCCACTGTGCATTTTACAAACTGCGTAGTTTTCCAGTAAATCTTGTACACACAAAACAATATGCTTATGAGAAATTCTACCAAAAAAGTAAATAATAGAAAACAAAAACAACTAACACAGAACAAAACAAAACACACAGCCATCCAGGAGCCTAACCGGAATGATAACAACAATGTGAGGTGATGTTAAAGTAGAATAAACTTGTATGTGCAAGAACTCAAAATAACAAAACGTTTATTATAAAGAAACTAGCGTGCCCGTGACTGCTTTACAAGTACTTTTTGATTTGTTTTCAAACTGCAGCGTTCTTTTTTGTGTGCGCCAAAAAATTCAATCATTCAAGAAAATAAATCAGAAAACACAATTTCCTTTTTTTCGTTTCTATGTTTTTTTTTAATAATTTTATCTTATTCTATTGCAATGCTTTTACATATGCGGCATTCTTTGATTGATTTTGGTGCGCGGTATAGACAAACAAAGCAGTTGGTTTAATTAACACGTGAACATGATACATATAATTGACCGTGAGAAAAACAGGGATCATTGCAAAAGCAACACGTATAGGGAACTGAAGCCGTTTAACATCAAACGGCAAAACTGGAGGAATCATAGGTATGCGTGGTATCAGCACATCCTCGCCCTTCTAAAATTATTGCTTAAATCATATTTTTCATGACTTTTTTGACTACTAAACGTGTCCCATTGCAAAGTCGTAGCTGGCAGATATTTCTAAGCATTGATACACCAAGTTTCACTTGCAGGCGGTGGGGCGGCAGTTCAGGTAACTCAAGCGAATTTTAAGATTCGACTGTATAATTTACAACATCGTCAACCGATTTGTAGGTAAAAACTTCCCCGGGAATGTCATTCAAAATTGTCACATTGATATCCGAAAAATCTGCATTCTTCGCAGGTAAGATAGCTCTTTCCCCCAACCAATCATGGTTTCTAAAATGTTGTGCAAGACTGGGAAATACGTTTCTGACCAATTTTTGTTTTGATTGTGCAAAATGTCAAAAATTATCTGGAATTTTGTGGTGGGATCAATTGGAATTGCGCCATTCCTAATCTGTAACAACTGCTTTGAAAGGCGTTTGGCTCATGGATCATTTTGCAATTGAACACGCAAATTACACACATATGGAAAACAAAATTCTCTATTTGTTTGCACATCCACTTGCTATGAACATGAGCATATTTCGATTTGTATTGCCGTCGCAAGCACACACACACACAGCAACGTACAAACGAAAACAGGCATTTCATTTGATACAAAACATTGAGTCGAAGTATTCAATGGTAAAAAAATTTTGATTTTTTTTTTAAATTTGTCTTGCTTCAAACACGCACTGTAGACGCACTATTGTGCGAAAACCCATACAAACCAGCGAACGACCATTACGAAGGTACTGGTGGAAATCCGACGGTGCATCTCGTCAAACACTGGCAACCATTTTGGGCTTAATTTTTATATATATAGAAGATATCCGTGACAGTGCGTGATTTGATTTACATCTGCACCGACTATATAGTCATAATCAGATGGTGGTCAAACCACTTGGTTGACTGGACATCACCCACGCCCTAGAAAGCCATCGAATACGTATATCCTCCGGTCACTTCTAGTAGCAATTTCGAAAGCCCGAAGTAGGCCGCAGCCTTCACTCCTTGCTAAAGAGTTGGAGACTTTCCAACTCCTGGTCCAGAACGCATGAAGCTTAATATAATTAAGAACACGACGGCATTCATACTCACTGGACCTGAACCATTCATTGTGTTCATTTTATATGATCCAACCCACAAACTCTCACGAGGGTCTCGAAACCACAACCACCACGATACTTCCATATAGGGGCCAACCTCAATAACCAGTCAGAGAACAGCTAATTGTCTCAAGAGACAAATAGTGAACCCTGGGGCAACTGATTCCCGTGGAAATATGTGGATTGTCCAGGTGACTCCTACTAGCCTTTGAGGGGCCTAGGCTCCCTTTTACCCCGCAAAACAGCAGTCTAAATGGAATAGTAGGTTCCAAATAGACTAGCATGTGCCCCCGGGGGGAAGATATCCGTGACAATTTGTTCTCCGGTAAATTGTAATCAATTTTATTCGTGGACTTGTGTAGCGGTTTTTTCTTTAGTTTTTTTTTTTTTTTTTTTAATACGCCATTTTGAAACGTAAGTGTTGGTTTGACATCATTTTTAACAGTTTTTCCCTTTCCAATTGGAGTTAAATACTTTAATTGTAATGCTTTTTATTATTCTTTAATATCAATATTTTTAAAGTATCCCGGCAACCTCGCCCAATTTCTTGTACAATGGACCGATAAGAATGTCCCTCAAAACGATAAACATGCCAGCATATTTTATACAAATTTTACAGTCAATTTTTCTAAAATTTTTATTATTATTTTTTTGCTTATCACACGAATGTTGTAAATTTTATGCTTTCGACAAAAACTTTTAAAAACAGAAATTAATTTATTTAAAGCATCTGATCAAATTTTTATATATAATACATATGTATATATAAAAAATAAATATAAAACCTTTTCCTTTTTGTACATTACACACATTTATGTACATACATATGTATGTATGTATGTGAATAACACATAATACAATTTTAATATGCACTTGTGCGTCGTATATAATAATGTTTAATTTATGAAAAAGCACACACCTGTTAATAATAGTTTCAAGTGATTCAGAAGTTTCTAGTGTATAACAAAAATAGTTTGGCTTTGAAATTTAACTACATCCATAAAAATTTAATTAAATGTGCCTCGTCAAACTATATTTTGTAAACTTTCTTTATGTTAAACAGGACTCAATTTAAAAGAATTGCCATGTACAAATACAGAAAATACATTATTAGTGAAAGAGCATTTCGTTTGAACAACATTAATTTCAAAACCTTCAGTATGAAAAAGTAAACCTATAATCAGACATTAATCTTAATTATATGCCTGTTATTATAAAGACTTGTTTGTTTCGGCAGTCAATAAACAATCAATTTTAGTAAATTGTATGTCATTACAACGTATCTGCTATTAATATAAAAAAGTATTATTTTATTTTATTTCGATACGGATCATTATGTTTCACCAAACTAAGTAAAAAGTACCATTCTGTTACACATTGTTTGTTTTAAGTTTTTTCTAGTTAAACAGTACTGAAAGTACAACGAAAATAAATCGAAAATTTAAAAAAAACTGAAAGTAACATTTTTCTGTTTTCATATTTTTCAGTTAAGTAGTTTTATGGCTTTTATGTAATTAATACTTTGTAAATTTAAAAGAAAATATATGGAAGTACCGTTTGTATAAAGGAAATGTACCACTTTGAAACTTTTTTTAGATCAAACTGAGCTTAGGATTATTCGCAATTCATGGTAAAGTAGAAACAAAGCAAAAATTACTATTCAAATTAAAGAAAGAAAACATATTACAGTTTTTGAGACCACAATTCGCTTAAAATCATTTGTCTCTGGTTCCTTATTTCTAGATAAAAGGGGAAGAAATACTACTAAAACAAATTCAAGTAATAATTTTTTCCTTCTTATAATTTAAGAGCTCACAGTCATTTATAATTCATAATTTTAAAAAATAAGAATAGTACCACTAAAAAAGAAAGAGTACCATTGTTTTCAATTTTATCCTTATTTAAAAATTCTTGTTTTCTAAATTAAAGGGAAAAATAAAAATAACCCTTTGACTCATTAATTAAAAAAATTACAAAATTTCAGGGAAGAAAAATAACAAGCAATTTCATAAATTTAATGATTTCTCTATTTTCGCATCATCATTTATGTCCAATCCAGAAATTTCGCTTTCTCAGTTAGAAGAAATCAAAAAATGCTACTTAGATCAACGTTATTTATTTCGAATTAATGAACAGAACCATTATTCCCTTTTAAATTCACTTCGATTCCTTAAAGTTGTTAATTACATTTCAAGTAAGCTTTTTTGCTTAATAGTGCCTGCTTTGTTAGACAAGAGAAAACAAAAAGGGTACGATTATTATTATGAAGCAAAAGTGCTATTTTTCAATTTTGTGCTTTCTCATTATATAAACTACCACCACTTTGTCTCTTTAGTGATTTTTCACAAACCGTAGTTAAGAAGGATTCGATTTTTTATTTCGTCCAGGTCAACGAAGTGTAGTTTCATAATTGTCGGCGTGTTATTTAGAAAATCACCAATTTGCGTTTTACTTTAACAACAAATTTTCGTCAATTGTTTATTGGAAACAGATTTTTAAACTGGGCAAATCTAAGTTATGACAGTAATTCTTCTAAAAAGAACTCAAATGCTCTCTTTAAATATCTCTCAATGGTTAGTGGCACTTATTCTGTCAAATTTAAAATTAGCCCAACTTATAGAATATTTTTGCCACAATTACTGGCCACAGTGAACGGATACACCTGCATAAGACTATTAAATTGGCTGTTTAAAAAGAAAGACGAGAAAACGATCTCCCACATACCTTCGATCAGTTTTGCAGGATCTGTGTTACAGGCAGACTCTTTGATACGTAGTTAGATGAAAGACATTTATTTATCAGAAAATGCAATTGCTTCTAGGTGATGACGTTCATTTAACACTGGGCGTACACTTTTTTCTTCTTCAAATCTAGAGCCATGTGAGTCTTTCTTAAGGATGCCTGCTACCTAACCTTTCCTATAGTTTTTAATTTGTCAACCAATATAATAACCAGCTTAAGCTTGTCTAAAATATTGTTAAAGGTTCACTGATTAGTTGAGCAATTAATGAAATGGCCTTAGGAACTAGCTTTACCACCAATAATCAATTTAATGATTTTTTTTTTTTTTATTTCAGTTATTAGCACTAAACTAACCTTATTTGCCCAAGCGGTTAAGTTGGGAAGATTGAAGTTTTATGAAAATGTTTTTTGTGGTATTGAGTGGCAAGGATTCACAATAAAATATTCAAATGATCTATAATATTAATAATCTTCTTCTGATATTTGGCAAACTATTTGCGAATTTCTCACTGTATAGTTTAAGACTTCTTGCCAAGATGATTCCAGATCTAACATTTCCCCAATTGCTAACAATTGCTTTCAATACAATATTTAACACCGATAAAAAGAATAGAATCATAGCAGTCATTTTACACAGCCATTCTTCTTTTTCAACAATAACAAATTAATCGTTTCTTTTTAGGGTTCTGTGCTCAAAGGGTGAAAACGTAAAATAGCTCATATAACTAAAAATAGAGAGTGTGCCGAAATTGGCAATCATATTCATAAAAATATTGTTTTTTGATCCGCGATACAAGTCACAATAAATTTGCAAAAAGTGTGTAAAACTATGTTTGCTACAGCAATAAATACAAAAAATAAAGTTTTAAATAAACGGGTATTCCAAAGTGGCTGATTTACGGGTACCTAGACGTGCTTATGATTCGCATTCACAGTAACTTTAAATTTAAATATTTTTGTGTCTTTTAAAAGAACCAAGTAAAAATGAAAATTGTCAAAAAAAATTTAAAGTAGAGGGTGTTGCTGTAGTGATATGTTTATATGGTTATAATTTTCCATACTAGCCGGCAGACATATAAAATTTACTTAGAGAGATTTCATACAAACCGTCGGTTATGGTTTTACCTTTGGAATTGTACAAGTAAATGTTTTAAATTTGCATAGAGTATGTATGACTGTTTTACAAATTCTTGTCTAACATATACGATTTTTTAGCGAAACTTTTCGTTACATATCAATATTTATTATGAATGCTAACAAAAGATACTAATTTGAACAACAGAACTGAAAAATTTCTTCAAGCGAAGCAGCCAAATAATTAAAAAATAAATATATAACAAATTGCACGTTGTAAACAACAAATTAGTGAAATAACTTACAGCACTACAGGGACAACAAACAAATCCTTAGGGCAATATTGCCTTAGCAAAGGAAAACAAAGAAACAAACAAATGAATACAACAAACAAACCAAACCGAAAAATAAACAAAAACGACCAAATAGCAAATAGCAAATCAAACACACTCGCCAAAAGCATATGAATATGACGACAGTAGAAATGCAACCACGACTAACCAATTAAGTTTGTTTAAAAATAAAAATTTCGAGCAATTAGCAACAGCTACAAGCTCATACAACACTTGACTCCACAACACTTGGAAATGAAGATGGGAACATGAAAGTGTATGTTTTTATTGATTTTTAAGTATTATTTTAATATGACAAAATGCCAATATAGAGTACCCTTAAATAATTAATCTATTAACAGTACATTCTTTTCAAATGCAGACAAATTAAATGACTCGCTTCATAATTAATTGTACTGAATAAAATTACAATGTATCAACAGTTAACGTAAAAAAAAACATATCAATTGAAAGGCTGCATGATTGCGATGTGAAAAACAATAATTAACACAATCAGTTGCTAAAGTGGAAAAACCGGGTTTAGAAAAAAAAAATAAAATAAAAATATATTTAAAAAGTTTAAACAAATAAAGAGATTCTTTGGAAAGTAGTTAGAACAGTTGTGAAGACTTACTTAAGCATACTTACCCATTTGGTACTGAAATATTTGCACCATCTAATATGGCTTGTGCCAATTGAAAATCTAAGGCCTCTGCCGCAGTTGTGGCAGCTCTTAAGGCATCCCAGATTTCTTTGCGACCATCAAAAGCAGGTGCAGTATCCCAAAACTCATCACGTTTTGAACGTAATTGACCCTCTGTCAAAGGAACATCTGACCGCCAGCGTATTGTTTCATGGCACAAAGGGCGATTTTTTCGTGCTGGTCCCACTTGGGGCCCTTAAATTGCAAAAAACAAAATACACATACACATATATATATTACAAACAGCCAATTAGCAATCACCCATTTATGTTAGAGAAACAATATTAAAAAACTAAATTACTTACCCGCTGTAGGCGGTCTGGACACGCTTGCCGATGATACACTTACAGTTTCATTATCACCACTATAACGTCCCATACAACCACCCATTTCACCAAAATAAAAACCAAAAAAAAAATTTATAAAATTACACAACAAAATCCTTATTTGAAATTAAAATTTCCTTTCTTTGTGCGTTTAGTATATTAATATTCACAAATTTATTATTATTTTTACTTCTCCAACGCTTCTCGTTGTTTTCAATTGAAGCACAAGTTGTATTTTTTATTTTTCTTTCTTCTCTCACTTAAGGTCACTTGTCGTTGTCACCTTTTTTATTTGGTACATATTTTAATAATTTTGTTTTTTGTTTGTGCTTTTTTAATTTCTTCGAATATATTGATATGTTTAGTTTCAAAATTTTGTGCACTTTCTCAGTTTTTCTTAAATTAATTGATAAAAATTACACTAAAATTTTTTTATTTTAAATTTAAGAAATTTTTCTACTTCCGCACATATTGGCTGTTCTTTTCTTCAACCATTTTTCTCCACTACCCATTTATAGAGTTGTATTTTCAAAGGGATGCCACTTTTCGAAATGTTTTCTCAGTTATTTTATAATGATGCCGTATATAAACTAACGAAATGTAGAATATCATAAAAATCAATCCCAATTAAACGAAAACTACTTGACTTATCCTTTCCGAATAATCCTTCGCCATTATTTTTGCGTGTACCAGTAGTAAAATGGGCAGCCGTCCTCCAATTTTCAGTAACAACAAATGGCATTTCGATAGGTGTAATTTATGAAATTCGGTAAAAACATCAAAGCAAATAATACTTGTACAGAGTAAGATTGCTCTTGTTTTTGAAAAAACTCCTGACATAAATATAATAATAATAAACAAATTGTGGAAAAATATAGTTTCTGTGTTTTGGATTATTAATAAAGCCTAAATTAATATTTCATTTTTTGAATTATGCAGTATAATTATAAAACTCTTCTAAAGTATTAATTTGTCAATTTTGTTTTTGGGAAATGCAAATCACATACTACACTTAATCTTAACACTAGTTTAACCTTTAAACTCTGTTAATGTTCTGTAAAGTTTCGTATTTTTGTTCAATTTGTTATGATAATTACTATGTATAAAATAATTATATTAATCCATGGAGACTAATTCTGCCCTTAGTAGTTCACTCTTATGAACTACTGTTATAAAAATAGCAAAACTTCAAGCCAGATAGATATATTTGGGCTTAAAGCAATTTAATTTCGCTTTTGGACAAGGTAGATGCCTTAAATATACCAAACAGAGCAGAACCAAATATATGTAATTATAGCAAACGGCTTGTAATTGTAGCATTGCCGGTCACATCGAGTATGACGGTTTACACTGAAAAAAAATGACAGCTGTATAGCAACATAGTTAATTTATACAAATTTCCCGTGGAATGTGTTGTAAAAAAATTAAGTAAATAAATACAAATAAATGTCACACTAGAGTGTCCAGATTGTTGGCGGCGCTGAAATGCTAATTCCGGTTATAGCCATCGACCTGGTTCATCATACAAAAATAAATATATCATCTCAAGCAAGTCTGAATCGTTTTTTTTAACACACACTGGCTGGAGTTATTGTTAAGAATTATCCCTCCCACTAGAGATAATTATACCTCACTATTGCATAATCGAGTGTAATTAGATCTCTCTAATTTAGTCATGAATTCTTCTTACCTTACTTACCACTTAAAAAAAATAATGCCTTGATTTTCGAATTAACAAAAAAAAAAACTCAAATTGATCTTAAAAATTTGTTCACATGTTTAATAATATTAAATTAAATTAAAATTACATTTTTTGGTCATGATAGTAACTAATCTTCTGCTCATATTCTTTCTATTTCAGGATACTGCTGTTCCTTCCTTGTTTACAATTTCGGCACTGAGATTTTAGCTTTACTGGCGTAACGGTTCTACAGTATTGCCGTTATGCCCGTTTCAAATTTGATTCGAGTTTTGAGATATGGTTGACGATAAGTTTAAAGAAAAACTAGATTTAAAGATATATTCACTTAGATAAAAATTTTAACACATTTTGGGCGGGACCAGAGCCCTAAGCTCAAATCACCCAGAAGAGTGATTATTAGACGCTAAATAAATGTGTTCCGTAAGATATACAAAGCCTTAATACATATACTTAAAACATAAAAACATTTGTAATTTTCGTGTTCAGGTTGCTTGTACAGTGTTCAAAGTCAGCGGCAAAATACCTGGTACCTCCAGATGGCGATACTAATAGTTGATGAAAGTCTTGCCTCTCGTTATATTGGTGTTAGAACTACTTTCGTTAATCGACTGTAAAATTGTTACAATTAAGTCCGGCAGGCACTTAAAAAAACTGTTTTTCAATAATTCACAATAACTTGCAAAAGAACAAGGTGACTCAAGAAATATAGAAATAAAACGTTATTTTAGGAAATTATCTAAACTATTTATATTTGTTCAGTCAATCGATTACAAAACTATATTATTTTATTTACAAAACCAGATAGCAAATGATGTGATATTTCTCCTTACATAAACTCACTTCTGGTAATAAAATATGTTTGTACATTTTTTGGACTGCGTAAGTGACTAATTTTTAAAGAGCGAATAATAATGAAAAACAAATTGTGAATTCAAAACGATTCAACAACATGAAACCGATACAATCCTTTTCTTGGGTTATTATTTTGAATCACAAAGATTCATAATGGTTTTCCCGGCAATCGCATTTTTTGTTTTACATTTTACTTACAACGAATCTAGTGATATAAATTACACACTATAGCAGGACAATTCCGTTCATCAAAATTAGAAAATAAATAGCCATAGTAATAATTTTTTGTGCAAAAATAACTCCAATATTTACTGGTTAAACAGTCTCATTTGAAAAGAAATATGGAGCAAATATACGCCATACTCAGGATTCATTTAGCAATTTAAAAGCCCACTTTGTTCTTCTTATTCTCAGGTTTTTTCTTGTTTTTAGTTTCTCCCCGACCACAATTTCTATACCATCATAATCTAGGCTCTAGTCCTTTCTAAATTATGCTTAACAACAGTACGTTTAATGAAGTCATATACATACATATTTTGCTACTTTGCAGAAGACTTTTAATACATGGATGTGCGTATGTATATTACTACTGAATTTAACTTTTCTTCAACTAACATTGTCTCTCCAGCCATGTTTTAGACTACTGTGCTTTTTTTGTATTTTGACTACAGCGACTAGAGCAGTAAAAATCCAGGCAATCATTATATACAGGAAGACAAAATACTTCTTCTTTTTTCCTATGGATAGTTTCCGAAATAAGCCATATCCTAAATTTTTATTACTATTTACCTTAATATTTGTTATAATTTTTATCTTGCTAGTTTTGCCGTAACTAGTTGTCACTAACGATCTTTTCAAACTTATATGCTCTCTTAAGCTTTCAGGTCTCTTAACAACATATCAATCTTTACAATAACTGCGGGTGCAGTTACCTTACTATGATCTGTAATAAAAGGTTTTATTTATTCAAATAAGGGTATGTAAAATAACATTGAATAATTTATGGTAAAATTTCTCTGAACCACTCTCTTGCTCTCTTTATTAAAATATGTATCTAACTCACATGCAAGGTTGCCACTTGAGACTTTTCAGCTGGATCTGGCGATATTTTATTTACCTTACAAGAAACAAGTGTTAAATGATAACTAACCGTAACAATTTTTTTCAAGAAATCGTAAAATATTTTTAAAATGTTTATATTTTTCGAAACTTAATAATTTTTCTGATAATATACGAGGTCTGTAAAATCTGTAATGAGACTGATAATTTAAATTCTTTTAATTCAAATAAAATTATGTCCTTCTGAAGCCACACAGCACTAGAAACGGTTCTTCCTCTCCTCATGCTGGAACTCCGATACCGATACTTTCAGCTGGTCGGTTACAGCCATTTGAGTGTTTTTGATTGTCCTAAAACGAGTTCCCTTGAGATGATTTTTCAACTTCGGGATTAGGAAAAAATCACATGGAATTAAGTCAGATGAATATGAAAGCTGAAAGGCCCCAACAATATGTTTACTGGTCAAAAACTCGATCTCACACGAATAACCTTTTTTCGTCTTTCAGAAACCTCCCGGTAAAAGTTTTAATTGACTGTTTGGCCTTGAGGTACATATGGGTGTTCTTTATGAACGTTTCCGTGAATATCGAAAAAACAAATCAGCATGCAGTTGATCTTAGACATTGCCATTCTTGCGTTTATGGGCCTTGGAGAGGTTGAATTATGCCACTCCATGCTTCTGCGCTTGGTTTTGTGGGTCGTATTTAAACACCCAGTAATAACACGTTCCAGAAAGTTTGGGGTAATTTTCAATCGAATATAAAAAATCAAGGCATCTTTCCTTCCTGACGTCCTTTTAGTCTTGCGAAAGGTTTTTGGAACCATTTTTGCGCAGAGTTTTCTCACCCTCAATTCATCGGCCAAAACCTGATGTGAGTCAAATTTAACTCTTCCACGATCATTCTGATTGTTAATCGACAATCTGAACGCATAAGATACTGGATTCCATCGACATTTTCATGGGTTCTTGAAGATGAAGACCTTTCGCTTCGTGGTTCATCTTCAACTAATTCTTTTCCTTCTTAAAATGCCCTAAACCATCGAAAAACCCGGGTTCATGACAAAACATTATCTCTGTAGGCCTGCTGAAGTTTAGCACTCTAGCCTGAAGCAAAACTTCAGAGCACAACTTTGTACGAAACTGATGTCATTCATTTTTAGAACACAACAAAAAAAAACCAGTCACAAAAAAAATCGCTACTGACGATCAAAAGACTCGAGCGATGTCAAACCTGCAAAAAGACAAATCACATGTTCATTTGCTGCCGCTCCAAGCCTTGCGCCTCCAGTGTTGCCACATCGCGCATAACGTTGCCAGTCTCATTACTTAATTTACAGGCCTAATTTAAAGCATTAAGAATATTAAAATTTATAAGCTTAGCGACTTAGTCGTTTTTAGCCAGTTTTAAAACCTTATCTATCATATCATTTTGACAGTTGGCAACCATGCTCATTTAAAGAGTTTAAAAATACCAGTTTTGCAAATTTAAGCCAGCATAGTTTTTCTTAACATTAAATCATTCGTAAAGCGTGTCGTCGTCGTCGTCGTATCTTAATAAATGCATTTTAACTTTAAAAGCAACAGCAGTTATGTGTTCGAAATGTTTCTTTTAAATAAAATCTAAAAGTATAAAGAAAAAAAATATAAAAGAACAGATAAACAAGAAACCAGACGACCTCGACGTTAAGTTGTTGTAAAGAATTTGTAAAATTAATTAAATTTTTAGAGATGTTGGATCATAACAGAGTAATCGATTCACATTTGTTAAATGAAGAATTATGAGCTTTTGATCTTCTTTGAAATATCACTTGGCAACAGCGATGCTTTTAGTTAAAAAAATTTTAATTTATTATAATGAATTATGAAATCTTATTTTGTCTATAAATAAAATTAATCTGTGTTTGAATGTGTGCATGTATGTATAACACTGTGTTTGAAATCTATGGACATCTAAGCGGCTGGACCTACTTTGTTGAAATTATCGCACTGTTTTCCTTCCGTATTTGCTGGAAAAAGCAACGGATTACTAATTGTTTTGAAATAGTCGAAAGATGCCACGCCTATACAAAGTAAATCGTTATTACTTTAATTTAACTTTAAATGTTTGGATTTGAAAAAATGGGCGGAAATAAATACCGAAGATGTGTATTGTTCTTTTGTGTTATGCTTAATTTTTCCTTATCCCAAACTGTTAGTTTGCAATTTTTTAATGCTTAAATGGAGTCAAATTCCAATCAAGTCCAAACTATAGCACTTAACCTAGTTTTGCTATTTCGCATTACTTAAAATTTTACATTTCTCATGGAAGCAACTAAATTCTTTAAAATGTAATATTTTCAAAGAATCTTGTTGAGAATCAAAATAAATTCTTTTAAAAGCATGCTTTATAAAAAGTACTTTTAAAATGAACTATATATTAAAAAGTACCATGCATAAAATATATTTATTTCCTTACAACATATTTTATGTTTTACATAATTTTTTGTAAAAAGTATCTTCGGTACAGACTGTTGAATAAAATTTACTTTATTTAGAAATTCCCTTTAATAATAAATTATAATAATTATATTTAAATAAAAATCATAATTATAATTTATAACTAATTTTTGAAGCACAAGGTCTTTTTAGAAAAATTCATTTACTGTTGCTAAAGATGCAACCCAAAAGTGTCGCGAAATATTGATAATAAAATTAAAATTTATTAAATTCTTATAAATTCTTAAGCTAATGTCAGAAAGTCAAATGCTAAAACGAATCATTGAAGACTTTTACGTGGCTATATTGTACTTAAATGAATATAGAAATTATTATAAACAGTTGCACATTTGTTTTATTCGTACTTTTGCAAATAAAATAATTTCGTTCCAAATAAATGAAATTTATTAGCAAAAAGGCGTTTAATAATCATATTTTGTATACTTAATACTATCCTTATATAAATTTATAATTTTTTGTTAATGGTTTTAAGAAAATTACGAAAGAAAAATTACACATATATCGCTGTATGTATTATTTGGGCCAAAAGTATTAAAAATTGCAACTGTGTGCATCATTGAATTAATAAACAATACAAAATTAAATTTTATTGCAAGTTGTGTGTTAAAAAAATGGAAAAGAACATAAAATGTTTAAAGGTCCTCGTTCCTTTGAATTGCCGTTATAATAAAACGCGTCCCTTTTGTCATATAACTTACTTTTTCTTTGTACATTTTCTATTAAATTCAAATAAAATGTTTTTTGCCCTCCATTGAAATTTGTTTACTAATGTGTCTATAACACAATGCAAAACAGCTGTTTTCGTACGGCATGTGCGATCAGTTTCGTACTTTGCTTAAGCATTTGACGAAAAGTTTTGTTAAGTACACTATAGATTGTCACATATGATTATAAGGTATTTGCAAAGTTGCTTAAGTTGTTTTAAATTAGTATATGCATAATATAGTTAGGCCTTAATGCTTAAGAATTAATTAATGAAAAATTATTTAGAAATGTATACTTTTCAAATAGACTACTTTCTAAAAAGTACACATATAAAATTATAAAATTTACTTTTTAAAGATCTATTCTTCTAAGGCAAATAACGTTTTATCTTTGGCATCTTTTAGGAAAATAAGAATTAAAAAAACACCTTTTATTGCAAATATCTTTCTAAATATAAGGTTCACTTAAAGTACCTTTTACAAAACGAGCATTTTGATAAACATATATTTATCGAAGCCAAGTGCAGTAATTTTTATTATAAAAAATACTTTCGAGTGCCCTAGAAAATATTCAATCACTATGTTAAAAAAAGTAATTTTTTTACAAAAAAAAAATATTTTTTTTTAATTATTAACATAATAATTTTTTGTTTTCAAAAATAAAAAATTTGTTCCTGAAGAAGCTTTCCAAAGGAAAGCGAAACATCGAAAAGAAAAAATATATAAAAAAAGATCGTTAAAAAGAAAAAAAGATATTTATTAAAGATAAATAAAAAAAAGATCGTTTAAAAAAAACTACAAATTTTTTTTTTTTAAATTTATAAAATTTAAATTCTCTAAACACAATTTTTTATAAAATATACTTATTCTAAAAAGTGACTTTTTCAAAAGTACTTGTAAAAAGTAAAAGTACTGTTATTAAAAGTTTTTTTTTTTAAATATCTCTTAAGAAGGCGTCTTTTGAAAACCGTTTTTTATACGAAAGTTTGTAATACAAAAAGGTAACAATTTTAAAAGTGAGTTATTGTTATTATGTTATTACCAAATTTATATTAATTAAAAAATGCACAAGAAGTAAAATTAAAAAAAGTATTCGGTTTCTTAAGATATGCAGCAAAGTTTTTAAAAAGTACTAACAATGTGTAAAGTTGAAACACACAAAGAAGACATGCAGACAGACAAATATCATACCGATACACGTCACACAGGCAGCACAAGATATCCAAAATCAAAATTCAATTTTAAAAGCTAGACTTGGTTTGCAGAGCTTACGGTAAGAAAAAACGAAAGACTTCAACTCAGTTTGCTTAAGACAACGAACTCGACAAGTAGTCGATTTTGAAAAGACGCGAGTAACGGATAATAACGGTGGGTAAAAAACAGAAAAGAAGTGGTTAAAATATTTAATTACAGTGAGTGAGAGTGCAAATTGAGTAGTTTTTGTAACAAAAATGTGTATATCTCTATTGAATGGTGATTTAATGAGAACGCGAGATGTGAGAGGTACTATTTAGTAACAAAAAAACGATGCTATAAAATGGAAAATAAATAATTTAAATTTGCTAAAAAAACTTTAAAAATAAAGTTTTAAGAAAAAAAAAATATAAATCTCCTGGCTGAATTTGTCATGAAAGATTTTCTAACCTAAAATGTTTTATATCATTTAACTAATTTTCCTATACAACTTATTAAAAACAAAGTGAAATTGAAAGCGTTACTAAATCAGTTATTTGTTTTTTTTTTTTTGTTTTTGTTATTTAAAATAAATTTATTAATTTGAGGTGTTTAGTGTTGCACTGCTGTCTGAGAGCGGGAGTGGGTGTTCTTAGTGTTAGAAACAAACGTAAAGAGTAAATATTTTTATTTGATTTCCCCTTCTTCTTTGTCTCAATTACCATGACTTACTTGTGTATTGCAATATTTTCTTCTTTTTTCTACTATCGCCTTCATTCTTTGATTTTTATTTCTTTTTTCCAAAACCGTTAATTATTCAACCATATTAAAAAATAATTGCAACAATAATAACAATTTTAATTTTTTTTAACATACATACACACATAAATATGTGTGTAGACAAAAGATGGTGACCAAAAACAAAAAAAAAACCAAACAAAATAATAAAACAAAAATAAAACCAAATATAAAACAAAAAAAAAGAAAATTACAAAGATTTTCAAATAATGTGAAAGTTAAACTTTCACACATTTCAAAATTGTTTTGTGTTTTTTTTTAATTACTTTTAATTTTTAGCTAAAGTTGTTAATAAGATTTCTTAATACGTTTTGTTCAAATAATCCCAAACAAAACAACAAAAACGAATTATAATAGAAATGAAGCTGAATAATTTCTTTTTCGATTATTTTATTTGAAGCTGAATCATTATAGCAGCTTTAGTTTCTAATAAACCCTATGAAAGCTCAGCTGCCCTCCTGCTCAGCTATGCTCCTACTAATGCTCAGCTGTCAGTTGTAAATCTTTTTAATAAGAGCAGAGTTGTGCTTGGAAATATACTGCCACTGGGTCTAGGTAGTTCTGTGTTCACTTAGTGGGCGAAATTTTTAAATATTTGCCTTAAGCTTAGGTACTTTATCCCATTTGTGCTCAGTTTGGGTCCAACTAAAATTGAGCATGATTGTTAATTCCATTAATTCCAGCCATGCTTTTAGATTTATTTATAATAATTATAGTTATTTGACCTTTTTTAATATTTTTTAATAGTTATTTATTAAGCACCAGGTTACCATTTAATAAAAAATTTAAAACTTTATTTTTTATTATTTTTCGATATTTCGCCAAACCATTGGTTGGCATCATCGGGATAGACAACCAATTATTTGGCGAAATAATGAAAAATAATAAAAAAAAGTTTTAAAATTTTTTATTATATAATCACCTAGTGCTTAATGAATAACTACTGAAAAATTTATTTATTTATTTATATTAAATCTTAATCTTTTAAACGGTCCTTAAAATTATAACGATTTATTTTTTTTCTCGATATTTCGCTTTCTTGTGGAAAGCTTCTTCAGGAAATTATTTTTTATATTTTCAAAAACAAAAATTATAACAATTTGAAAGGAAAAATCTGAAAAAAATTTTGAATTTTTTTTGCAAATTATAAGTATTTCTTATTTGAAATCACCCTTTTACCAAGGAAATCAAGTTTTTCTATCGTTTGGTTTTTGCTTTTAACTGGTTTTTTAACATGTATAAATTAATTTACCCTTGTTATTGTTGTAGGAACTATGTTTAAATGTCGTTTAGTTGCTACAAAAAGTAAAATCTTATTTTATAAATTTAATAGTAAAAATGGAATGACGTAAATATCGGGTGTTTTTTTATAGAGGCGGCTATTATTCAGCTGTGATTTATGTTTAGTTTGCTTTGGCATTTCAACATAAATAGGCTGTCGTCTAAACTACTCTTTCTAATGGTATAAATTAAGCCCAAAGCAAGATTTTCAGAAGCGAATTTTGCCTAGCGATAAATCTGACCTTTTTTGAACGGATACGTCGATAAATAAAACTGCCATATTTGGAGTGATGTATGTATGTTGAGACACTGTTACAACCACAAAAAAACTTTATGGGCTGGTTCTTTAAAGACAATGCTGCTCGAAATGTTATAGTCATGATTAGTGAATTTTTTGTTCACTAATTGGGCAATCATGATGTGCAGTGGCTGTGGTTTCACCAAGACTGTGGCATAGCTTGTGCCACAATTGTTAGTTAGTTTCAAGTTTCGGACTCGTAAATTGACCTATAAGATTGTGCGATTTAATGCCGCTGGACTATATTCCGTAAGAATATATGACATTAGAATACGCCGATAAGCCCGAAACGATTGACTGCTTAAGGTGCCTTTACATAACGTGTTTTTTACATATGACTTGTCAGACTTCCCATTGCAAAATGCATATGTATGTATCGTGTAAACGGTTTTAAACTTTTGTTTAATACATGTGTAAAGTCATATGACAAATTTTCATTTATAGTGTGTTCTAGTTTTATATGACAAAGCATGTGCCTTTAAGTGGTGCAATTTATTATTATTTATTTATTTTTAGCGTTATTGAATCTCCAAAAAATATGGAAAGCACTAAAATGGAGGAAAAAAAACAAAGTTGTCGTCTTTGTTAGCATCAGCTGTGATAAGTTGAATAAATAAAAAAGTCAAAATAAATATTTTTTTTTGCTTTCTTTTTTTCATTGCGGCTATTATTGACACAATGCTGCATAATACAGTTATAACCCTTTTTCTTTCCATTCTGTTTTTTTTTTATTCTTTTTTTACAAGCTTTAACACAATTTCTTTTATTTAACACGCACTATTAAATAACAGCTGTGAACAATGACTTCGTAGGTTTTGTCATATGTAATTTACATGTAAGTTTAAACGCAAAAATTATAATCCATATGTAAAATTGCTAACTTTGACATACATATGAAATTACATATGGATTTTCAAAGTGACAAGTCATATGTAAAAAAGACGTCATGTAAAGGCACCTTTAGAGAATTCGAGCGCGTTATTGTCGATATACGGCCACAAATGTCACAGACAATTGGTCCTCCAGATTAGACTACATCTGAGCTAGCTGGTAGCTAGAAGTCATATTATATTGTCAGAACATTATCTTTCGATTAAAGTAAATTTCATGTCAGTTTAAAAAAAACCATCTTTGTTTTATTCTATTTCAAAGTTTTACAGCTCTGTAAAAAAATACCCTTTATAAACATGTTTAAAATTTTTGCAGCCATAAAATATTTGAATATGAAAATATGTTTCTTTGTGTAACGAAATCAAAATATTAAAATATTTAAATAGTTCTAATAGTATTAATAGAGTGTTCTTTAAAAAACAAATGTTATATAAATGCTATACACCACAGACATTCCATTAACTAAAAAAATTAAGCTTAATTAAGTGAGTTTAACGTCAATAGAATCTATGCAAAAGAGTTCTTAAGAAATTGGGCATAAATTTATAATAAATTTGAACAGGTAGAAACGTACTAAAAATAATGAAAAAATTGTATGTAATATTTATGTGAAGAACGCTGTTCCAGTCAAAGGGTGTTATTTTATGTTGTTCCAGTGTATTAAATTAACGAACGATGTTTAAATAAATACTTGTGTATTTAAGGCAGCAAAAAAAGAAAGAAGAATAAATATCCTAAGGCTGCCATTAATTGTGCATTAAAATATAGACAATACACTTGCCACTGCAAAATTAAGTTATAACGAGAAAAATTCGTTTCAGAATGTGACATTCGTCACTGCAATTTTGGGCTAGAGGCATTATTGTTCCCTTCTTCTTTTAATATGTTATCAGTGCTTAATTGTCATTGGTAGTCGCTATAGGGACACTATATTTTTCTTGTTTTTGAACATCCGCATTTAAATTACAACTTACATTGTTTGATATTTTACCATTTAATAGCTTGTTATGTATTATAAATGCAAGTTCAAAACTGCTTCGATCAAAATACTGTTTTTTGACGTTTTTAGAAACGATTAACTAATCATTCCTGAAGAGGATCGTAGGATGTATTTATGCTTTCTATTTCATACAAAGACTCCGTAAATTTTCTTTGGATAATTCGATATTAATGATTATACTACGAAACGTGTATTCATTACGAAATATATATCAATGCGGCATTTTCAATAACCCGTCTATCCCACTAACTATTAAAAGCGCTTGATAGCTGGCATACGATTTTTTATTTTTTTAAATTTTTATTTGGCCTCAATTTCATTGCAAAATTACTTTCTCATGTGAGATCTATAGGGTGTTTTTATAGAGATAGATAACTATGAAATTGAAAAATAATAATATGAATTTTTTAAATTTATATACATTTTTCAACAACATTCTGACATTATAAGTTCAATGTGATTTCTGATATATGAGCGCCTCTTCTGGCTTGATCGTAGTGTAATCTAGAAGTTAAATTTCAATGACTTTTTCCCACAGTTGTTGTCTCTTATCGACAATAGGGTGGTGAATGTTACCTCCCAGTGGTCAATCGTATTGAAGTTTTCGACGAAGACTAGCGGCTTTACATATCCCTTCAGAAAATAGTCTAATTCAAACGATCTTGGAGGCCATTTCACGAAACCAAAACGAGCAATTATATGGTTCGCAAATGTTTCCTTCGATAAAGCAGTTTTGGCACAAGCTGCGCCAATTTACTGAGATCACAGCTACTGCACATCACGGCTGTATAGTGGTCACCATTAACCGCAGGGTTTTAACCCTGCATTGTTTTTAAAGAAATACGGACCAATGATTCCACCTGCCCATAAAGCAAACCAAACAATCAGTATTTCTAAATGTAATGGTGTCAACAAACACTTCAATATTATAAACCTTCCAAATATGGCAGTTTTTTTTAACGTATCCGTTCAAATAAACGTGGGCTTCATCGCTAAATAAATTATAAAAATCGGAATCAAAAGCAATCTTGTTTTGGTCCTAATTTGCACCTTTCAAATTGTGTTATTCAAGCGTCAGTCTATTTATTTTGAAATTCCAAAACAAACTTAAAATAAATCACTTACCAGCTGGAAAAATGGCCGGTAATTAGAAGAGTGTTGGCAATTTAAAGCTATATACCTCTATAAAAAACGCCCGTTACATCTTCTAATGAGTCAACAATTTTAAGTTGTATTGGTGGCCATAAATCATCTAGATAAAATCTGTAATTTAATTTTTTCGAAGACCACTTATGAATATATACTTATACATAACTTTTTGTATCTTTAAAATTATAGATTCCTTTTAGCAACAGCGGGAGTTGTTAAATATATTTGAATTAATTTATTTTACATACGTAAAAATTTAAATAGACATATTCAATTATAATGTGTTAAATATTTTTATTAAAAATATAAATATTATTCATGTAACGGTTTTCCTCTTAGCCAGATCAGTATAGGTGACGGCATCACGAATAACATTTTCCAAAAATACCTTTAAGACACCACGAGTTTCTTCGTAAATCAAGCCAGAAATACGTTTTACACCACCATGGCGAGCTAAACGTCTTATAGCAGGCTTTGTTATTCCTGTAGAACTTTGACAAAATTTATTACAACAAGTAAAAATGCTTTATTTGGCTGAGCCGAATATTATATACCCTTCAACTGAGAAATTGTTTTTTTAATATTCAATTTTTCTGAGTTTTTCGCTTATAATGAATTTTTTTTTTTTTAATTTAAAATTTTTTTAAATTGCAACTGGGAAAGACCTGTTGTTAGAATTTGTCTTCGGCTTCCGAGAGTGACGTTGCTTTTCATTCTGATTAAGGGTTACAGCCAGGTGCAGCTGTAAGTCTTATCACGCATCACTGCTAACTGAAATTCGTAGTTTCGCAGTTATAAACAATTCCAGCTAAACTTATATTTTGCTGAACAATAACGAATTAATTTATTTCTACATTTTGTAAAAGAGTTGTATTTATAGAACAAATCATTTGCAAATACTTTTATTAATTATCATTTAATTAAATTATAGTATTCTAAAGATTAAAAAAATAAACATTCTAAAATTAAATAAAATTTTTGTAAGGATATTAGAATTGAAGAAAGTGCTCACGTTTATATATCAACTTAAAATAAACACGAAAGTCTTCATGTTTTATTTTTTGCTAACGCCTTAATTTATGTTTTTTGCGGGTAATTGTATTAGCTTTAATAGGAGATATTCTTCAAAAATTTTATGTGTCTAGCTGTTGTGCTCTTATAGATCCGTCTAGGACAGACGGATGGAAAAAAATTTTGACGGCAATATATATAAGCATCGGATCACTATTATATAAATATGTATGTAAATAATATTCATGAATATTATTTTCATCTTTTTCTTCTTATGTTATAAACTTCAATCAAATTTTATTCAAAAACCGTTTAATTTCTAAAGCCTGTTTGTTGTTTCAAACTTCTCTTCTCTTTAAACAATTTTTAATTTCTCTCATTTTGCAACATTTAAACAACGCTTGTGTCTTTAGTCTTTTGAGTTGTGCTCATTTTGTTAAATGAATACGTGTGCTGTGCGTGTGGCTGTGGAGAACGAGTTGACACTACTCACACACACACATACATGCTTTTGCTAAGCGACTTAACCAAAATTAACACACTTTTTGGAATTTATTACAATATTTATTATTATTGTTGTTGTTGCAGTGTTGATTATTTTTTCATTTAATTGAATGAGCAAGGCAAACAGACTTACGAAGGCATTTTGAAAATGACCTAAAATTATTAAAAATATAGAAGTACTGTTTTTAAAAGGAAAATGATAAGAAGACCATAAAATGCTTTTCCTTGTAAGCTTAAGAATAGAGAAATTTTCGTGGTTTATTTATTTGGATTAAAAATTAAAGCTAGCTGCTCAATATGCTACGTTAACTCGAGAACCAACTAGGTACAACCATATTTATTCTACGGATGTTGAACGGCTGTTAAGTGAAAAAAGAAGAATTCGAAGAGAGTGGCAAGTACACCGATCTCCCCAACTTAAAAGCAGACTAAGAGAATGTACAAAACGCCTTAAAGAACTGCTGAAATCACAGAAAATAACATCCTTGAAACGTTACCTAGAGGATCTCGACACTACTCCACAATCAAACTATTCATTATGACGTGCATGCAGGAAGTAAAAAAGACCAGTCTCACGTATGCCTCCCTTGCGAACATCGTGCGGGGGTTGGGCACGAAATGATATTGAAAAAGGTAATCTATTTGTCGAACACTTAAAAAAGTCTTCACTTCAGTTCCCCCTAAGGTTTGACCTTCGGGATATTAAAAGGGCAATAATGGATTTGAACTCTACGAAAGCGCCTGGAGTTGATAAAACTAGTAACAGGATGTTGATTGAGATGCCCAGTAGAGCACTGAGGATTATTCTTTTTATATTCAATGCAATTTTACGTCTTGAACATTTTCCTTTGAATTGGAAGATTCTAGATTTCCTGATTCCTAAGCCAGGAAAGGATCATACAAAAGTAGAATCATATAGACCTATAAGCCTTTTATCAAACGTGTCAAAGCTATTCGAAAGGATTTTAATTTCTAAAATGAACCCAACTCTAGGGGAGATAGGATGCATTCCGAACCATCAATTTGGATTTAGAAAAAAGCACAGTACAGTTGAACAAACACACAGATTAGTGAATTTGGTCAAAAAGACGTTTGAAGAAAGAAAATGTTTTTCGGCACTTTTCATAGACGTGTCTCAAGCATTCGATAAAGTATGGCATAAAGGCATAAATAACCAAATAATACCACAAATTACAGAGGTCAAATACCTTGGTATGCATCTTGATCGGCGCCTCACATGGAAAGGCCACATAGAATCCAAGTTAGCACAAATGAAGTTGGCAGAAACTCTACGCTTAGCTTGGATTGCAAACTTCTACTTTACAAATCGGTCCTGAAGCCTATCTGGTTTTATGGAATCCAGTTATGGGGCACTGCCTCAGCTAGCAATATAGAAAAAATTCAAAGACGGCAAAATAACATACTACGAATGATCACAAATGCTCCCTGGTACATAAAAAACTCAAATATCCATAAGGATTTAAACGTGCCATCAGTTGGAGCAGAAATAGTGAAACATGCAATAACAAGAGAAAAAAAAATAATTAAATACTTCTTAAAGAAAACCAGAGAACTTCTAAATGTCGTTAAAGTATGGAAAAAAGTCTACAATGTTGTTAATTAGAATGAGTAAATATTTTTCTCGTCGGCAGCCCTTCGCTCTTTTCACAACATTTTGAAACAAATCTTTGCTCGTGGGTTATTCACATAAGCCCGGTCTTTCAAATGGGTGAAGAGAAAATAATCCAGCAGTGTTAAATCACAAGAACTAAGGGGCCAATTGTCATCGCCAAATCGAAAAATTACGCGACCGGAAAATTTCTCATGCAATAACTGAATTGCACGGATACTAACCTCAGCCAATTCTGGCCACATATATTTGGCAATCATTGCTTGGTAGCGCAGGAAATTCTAGTTGATGGTATTTACAGGTCGATGATGCACCATACAGTCACTTTTTTTGGATGTAATAGTTTTCGAAGACTTTCTGGCGGATTTTGTGAGACCCATAAGCGACAATTTTGTTTGTTTGCATAACTGCCTAATTGAAAATGATCCTCATTACTAAACATGAACATGAAACATGTGTCGCTTTTATTCAGTTTTTCAAACAGACAATTTACAAACATTCGATGCAAAAAATGATTTGCCGGCTTTAAGTCTTGAACTAGTTGAAACTTGTAAGTGTGATGATGGAGATCTGTATGCAAAGTAGTGCCTGTTGCATCGCAACCACTTGATATTGCAAGCTTATTCTCAATACTTTGCCATACAGTGGCTATGTTTGCATCACTGCGGATACCACGAGCTCATTCTCTTGGTTTATTGTCAGCAACAAAATCATGAGCATCGAATTTAGAATTCGCAGCGGTCTGAGAAATGATAGAATGAAATCTTCACCATTTTGATAGTAAACTTTCACAATTAAAATTCTTTGCTCAAGAGTGTAACGTTCCATGCTTAAAATTTCCCAACTTTTTACTAAACAAATGTCAAAGGATGACAGAATAATTCTTATAATTTAATCATTTAGCAGATAATTTACTTGCCCATCCATAGTTATAAATATTTTTCAGGTATGAAGTATTTCAACGAGAACTTTTTACTATTTAGCTTAAATAGAACGGAAACTCCGCCAGTAAATGAAATACTATTATTTCTGGCTTTTTTGGCTGTTGTTCGTTCAGTGTAAATGGCGAGCCCTTTCGATGTGAAAACATTATTTTCTTAGCCTTAGCCTTGCATAAAGTGCCACGTAGCTGCCATTCCACCTTTATGTGTAGATACCACCTTAACAACAAAACTACCTAAATGTGAACATTGGCTCACCAGTACGGATTGAAACACGGCTAAAAAATGATGTCTTCACATCGAAAGCGCTCATTTTTTACACTGAACAAATAGCCAGAGGAGACAGAAAAAAAAATAACAACGAATAAAGTTGTTTGCGATTGTTTGAATTCTCAAAGCACCTTCGTTAACACGTATACAATTCTCTGTCACTCACTTAACACATAAATAACATTTTTAATGAGATGAGTACACAGACGACTTAGGAAATGAGTATTCAAGCCATTTTAAAAGCTTAAATTCATGTTTATTATTGCCTTAACGGTATAAATTAAGAAACTTTAAAAATATTTTTTAACAAATTTACAAAAGAACAGATGACACACATTTATCAACTGCAAATTTTGGCAAACTTAACACAAAATATATTTACAATTTCAAGTAAAGTTTTAATAATTCTGTTTTAAAGTATTTATATTTTCATTTTTAAGATAAATACAGTTATGTTGATGTAAAAGAAAATAAAAATTTATTTTTAGTAAAAGTTAAATAATAAATTACATACTGATGTTGCTAACAAAAAACACTTTTAATAATTTTTTATTTAATGCAAATAAACCCTGAATAAAATCGAAAGCGTTAAGTCATCAAATTAAATGGCCAAAATAAATTAATTAAAAACTAAAGTATTTTTACAATTTAAAAATAATTTATTATTTTATTTTAAGTTAATTCATTTGTTTGGGAAGGTGGTATTTAAAACGAACAGAAATATTTTTAATCAAGACATTAGAGAAGACTAAAGAAAACCATAATTGTCATTCCTAAAGAGCTTCAAATAAATATTTTTTAGTATCTTTGAGGAAAATCCAAAACAGGACTGAATTACAAAAACAATTGGAATATACGACCTTCAGGCTTTGAAAAAAAATTGTTCATTTAATGAAAATGATTTTATTTAACAAATTATGAAAATAATGAAAATGAAAATATTAAAATGGTATTCCCCTTGACAGCTGAGTCATATATTAAAGATTTTTAAATTAATTTATAAAAAAAAAACATTTTAAACTAAAATCAAATTACTTCTTTTAAAAATTATGACACATACCATCGCCACTATCTTCGTTTAAAAAATCACAACTAAATAAAACAACAGAGATTAAAAAGTTTTACCATTTTATTGCTTATTTTTATTATCAAAAAAAACAAAAAAAATATTTATGTAATTTTGGTTTAAACGGTCATTATTGAAGCGTTTTTGCACAAAGGATTTTTTTTTCCGCTGAATTCAACAAAGAGAAACAAAAAGGTAGCGAAATCACCAACAACTTGATAAATTATTAGTCATTTCCTTTAAGGTAAGTAAGTAGTGTGCTATTTAAAACCCTTAAAAAAGATTATTTATTACACGTAATAAAATTTTTAATATATGAGTACAACAAACAGAAATTATTTGACATTTTGTAAACTTTATGTTATAAATTGATTCAGCGAAGACGAGTGTTTATTTAAAAATTTATCTTTATCAGTTGAGGCGTCTTAGGAATTGAATAAATAATAAAAGTAATTTTTGTAGCAATTACATTACTAATAATAATAAAAACAACACCAGTAAAAATAATAAAAATAACAACAAGCATAATAAAATAATAATAATAATACTAACAATAATAAAAAATAAATAATAATAATAAAATGTCTGTGGAAAGTTTACAAAAATTTAATTTTTCAAAATAATTTTTTGGTTGCTGGAGACACTGAGACTATGAAATATGTTCAACATTGAATTTTGTAGTAGAAATGGCGCCCTTATGCGCCTTAAATTGATAACGCATTCAAATTCAAATCTTACACCAGACAAAATTGCTGTCTTTTAATTATGCATTCTTCAAAAGAAAACATAGAGAAGACATATAAGTGACGAAACTAAAAGGATAGAGTAAAACCTTCAATGTTTTGTTCAATACTGCTAAGGATGCTAAAGTGCTGTGATGTGTTAAAAATTGAACATGATTACAGTGAACTCGCAGAAGCGTGAACACCCAGTTACATGAACAGCCAAAAACATGAAAATTTTTTTTCTTACATTTATTACTCTAAAACGTGAACTTTTTATCGAACGTTAAAATTCAATTTTGTAACTTATTTAAACATTTTGGCATTCCCCGCAGAAGAATCTAGTAGTTTGTTTGTTGTAAAAAACTTCTGTTGTAGGATAAGTAGTTTTGGTATTATTGCGGCAGTTCTACTGGAAGCATCGCTCTGTGCTGACTATGCATATACATAAATAATATAAACAAGTGATCTCTAAAAATATTTTTATTGAAAATATGTCTAATAAAAAACCAAAAGTATTAACTCTTCAAGAAAAGTCAGATATTTTAGAGCTTTTATGGAGAGCTTCACCTGTAACTGGTTTGTTGAAAAAGTATAATGTCGTCAAATCGACGATTTGTTCAATAAAAAACAAAAAAGATGCAATTTCGAAACGTGTTAATAATACATTTTCGGGTCCTGGAAAACGGAAAACATTGCATTCTTCGAAATTTTCCAAAAATGGAAAGATATCTGTACTAATTTAGAAATTCGTATCTTGGAAACCCTTTTGGAACTCATAGTAGCATAGTACATATATTAAAATATGGCAGGAACTTACAAAAAGTAGAATCAAAACATGTCTCATAGGTGAAAAATAACGTACTTTTTTTTAAATTAAATAAAAGATAAAAATACAAAAAAATGCAATATAAAAAGTGAACAAAATCGAAAACGTGAACACCCTCGGTAAAAATTAGTTCACGTTTCTGCGAGATCACTGTATATATCATTTTCTTTTTGGTTACAGCAAGAGCTGAAACCAGCTTAAACCGATCTGCAGCCAATGTATTTTTCTACCTGCTTAACAAGTAACTTCATTGTTAACAAATTGTATGTTAAATATTCTCCATTTGTTTTAATTTATTTTATAAAATGGTTACAGTGATGCGATCAAGCACACTATGGAATCGATTTGCCAGGCTATTTGAGATAATAAGACTAAGCGAGATTTCGGAAATAAAAATATGATTCAACTTGGTTAGCTTAGATAAGCGAAAACTTTAAAAATTCTAACTTCATCAATCGTAAATAATGCAGAGAACTCACTTCCACTTAAAAGCCATTGAAATGAGATATTGAGATATTACAACAGTGTGTGAGAGTGATGATGAAAGTCTAGATTCAGTTCTGCCTAGACTTAGGAATTTCAAGAAGCTTTCTAAAGCATTTATTTGCTATAGATAAGTCAACATCTGAAACTACAGATAATTGTTTTGACCGAAATTAATTTAGATAATGCACCTCATTTTAACTGTTTCTAATTCGTTAGAACTCAGAATACTTTAATTTTGGCTTCAGAGAACTGGCACATTCATGTTGTAGCTTCTAATAGTTTCTTTGTATAGATGATGTGATACTTAATACAGCTCTTTAAACCATCAGTGAACAATACGATTAATTAGAATTGGTCAAGTAGGCCATGTCATATTAATTACTACTTTTCAGTTTTATATAAAAACAAAAAAGACAACCAATTCTCTGAAAGAAATATTGAATATTAAAAAAAAATGTTGCCTTCTGAGGTAAAATGTATAATAACAGAGTTACAGTATAATTGTAGAAAGAAAGAATGTTAGTGTAACTCAAAGGTAATTTCTGCCATTTAATGTCAACTAGTAAGAAATATGCCAAGATGTAAAATTACATGTTAATTCTATTATAAATAACTTCCGCTTAAGCAGGAAAGCTGAAATAATTAGAAAGTTCTAAAAATACGAACGAAAATACTGTTTTAGAGAGCGCATACATGAATATTAAACACTTATGTAATTACACAAAACGACTTCGTGACGTTCGAGTGGTGTGATAATGGCAATAAATGTTTCCCTTAATTTTTTTATAGTATTTAATTAAAAAGCACTAGATCACTATTTAATAAAAAATTTTTAAAAACTTTTATTTTTTATTATTTTTTCAATATTTCGCCACACCGTTGGTTGGCATCATCAGGAAAACAAAACTAATGAAAAAACAAATTGAAAACATTTTTTTGATTAACAACTTAAAAAAAAAACGAAACTAAAAAAATATTAAAAAGGTCAAAAATCTATAATTATTATGTTTCCCTTAATGATATAAAATCAAATCATGAAAATATCAAGGAATTATTATTAGTGAAGCATGAAGTTTTCAAGCCTCAAGGATTTGATTTCTCAAAATAAGAAAATGAGGTAAATAATTGGGTTAAGAGTTGCAAGTTTTGCTGGTATTGCCATACTTTATTATTCAGCAAAGCATTGCAATTATAGTGAATCGCCAGAAAACATTTATATATTAAAACACGAGCAAAGCCTTTAACCGTAAAGAGAAAAATAACAAATACAAAAATATTAGTTATGTATAGGAAATTTTTTATTGTGATCTAGTTATAGCCAATATTACTGCAAGTTATTATACCACTAAAGAATTTGATCCTGTTTTTATATCAAACTATTAACAGCCCGTATTTTTCAAAACACATTTGCCAATAAATTTATATTTATATTTTTATGGAAATGCATATCAATTAAAAGGTCTCCTTGAAAAATAAAGTGTGACAAGAGTAGTAAAATTTAAAGCTCTTAATCCACTTAACTTCTTTTGTTCCTGCCTGTTGGCAGAAAAGCTAGTGGGGTGCGAGGATATAATAGAAAGACCATAAGTTGCTTAACTGCTAAAGTCTCAAGCCATGGAAACTTCAAGTATTTTCTAGCCAAGGTGAAAATCGAAGAAGACGATACTTAAAGACTGTGCCTGGAAGAGGCTACGATTGTGGCGTTCATTGTGTATGAAGGCTTATAACTACAGGCAGAAACTTATTAAATTTGAGTTCCATGGGGTATCTAAGCTTTAGACAAATGCTAGAATTACTAAAGACTGCATAATGAGAAAGAAGGTCGACAGATACATTCCACAGATGCCATTCGTCATTGCAAATATGTTTGCCTACAGTCATTTAGGACGTAAGGAGGCCAAAAAGAGATCAATTAAACAACGTTCTGCTTTAATTTTCCCCTTACATTATTAAAAAATAACAAACAGCATTTATGCTTTACTTAACATTTTATTAAACCAAAATTTATCAAAGGATTCATAAACTAGGTTGCAACAACTCATTGAATATTTTTCATTTTGTAAATAATTTACACAATTTTTGAAAGTTATTAATTTAATAATTCGATTTTATCTTTCTCTTTAAATTACCATTCGTTACAATTAAAGTTGTTTTATATTTTTGTAAAACTTAATTATTTGTTTACATAATATTTATGGTGTACATGGTAACCACACCATAAAAATAATATGAACACCCAACTTTAAATCAATAAACAGCAATTAATAAATTAAACTATTAAAAAAATTAATACCAAAATTACCTAAACAATAATTTTAACAGACATCATTTGCCTTAATCAAAATAAAATTTTTTTAAATTAGATATAGACGAAAAAATAACTGAAATAAATTGAAACTTTAAAGTGAAAGTAAAACTAAAACAATAACATAATAATTTATTTATACATATGCGAGTATAAAACAAAATGCAAAACAAGCTTTAATAAAATCGTTTTTGTATAAAAGCATTAAAGCGCAACAAAGAAATAAAGCGAAGAAGTAAAAAAGCGAATGTTGAACTATTATGTACTACTAACCACAGGTTTATTTGCAACAACAACACAACAACAACAATTGCAAATGATTCAGTAAACCGCACACGCTTAAACAAAAGTTTAGAAAAAAATAAAGAGAAAACAAAAAAAAAATACATTAACGCAGACGGACATGAATTGACCATGCAAGCATTAAGACCCAGTCAGATATTCTACTGTTTATGGTGTCTTAACAAAAAAATCAAATGAATATAAACTTTAAAAACGTATTTTGTTGCTGTTGTTGTTACTTTTGTTAAATTGTTGCGTTATTTTTTCTTAATTTCAAACATGAGAACCAGTAACTGCAAAAAATTAATATAAAAAAAATCTTTGTTTAAAAGTTAGACCAGTTTCATTTAGACTGGAATTAAAACTGGCTAGTGGACATATACAGAAACTGAAACCTTGCAAAATATTTGTTTATAGCCAGTGTTCCTCTAAAATTCGGATTCAGCGCATTTTGAGTTTCACATATGTTTCAAATAAATGCATGCGAGAAGAACAAAAATTTTTTTTATCTGATATGGGTGGCTGATCAATTTTGCTACATTGAGAAACTCAAATAACTTTTTGGAAAGTTTATGTAATTTATTTTTAGAAATTTATTTAAAAAAAAACATTTTTATTAAATTTTTATAGTTTTTTTAAAACGATCTTTTTTATCTTTAATAAATATCTTTTTTCTTTTTTAAGATCTTTTTTATATATTTTTTCTTCTCAATATTTCGCTTTTCTTTGGAAAGCTTCTTCAGGAAGAAATTTTTTATAAAAATGGACTCCACCCTCGGTGACACATGTGCGATATCTTATCAAAAAGTTATTCATTAATCCAGTTTTTTGGGTGTCTTTTGTAAACGTCTTCTTTGCAATAACCCAAAAAAAATCAGGGGCAGTGAGGTCAGGAGACCTGGGAGGCCAACGGAATGTGGAGTTTCTTGAAATTAGTTTATTAGGGAATTTTTGCGGCAATTCTGTCATAAGAGGCGTGGCTATGTGACAAGTTGCTTGTTGAAACCAAACAAAGTTAAAAGGGATTCTCTTTTTGCGTAATTCTGGAAAGAAAAATTCTTTCAACATATTTAAGTAACGTCAATGGAGACGACCGTTTTCTTCGAAAAAGTAAGGCCCCACAATTTTTTTTCTTAAAGAGAAGTAGCACTTCAGGCAACAATGCCTATTTAGTCAAGTACCATGCTACATTCTTTAGGATAGGGATAGAGAATAGATGAAACAGATGGTGAGAGTAGAAGGATAGTCGGAAATTAACTGCCGTATATAAGACAGCACAGCGATCAGTGACTATGTCTTCATCGCTGAGCAGCCCCACCGAGAGTCAATTTTTATTATTGTAGTGCAAAAACAGATGGAGTATCTGTGGGTTAGAATCACTCCATATTCGACAATTTTGTTTGTTAACATTGCCGTTTAAATCAAAATGTGCCTTATCAGACATAAAAATGCAGTTTAAGACGTTTTATGTCTCTGACGCCATTTGAATGATCTTCTCAAAAAATTCCAAGTGAATCGAGAGCTCTCTCTTGGGTTCAGTTTGTTTGTTAATTGAATTTTATATGGAAATAAGTTTAAATCTTGATACAAAATTGTCTGCGGTAACTGTCTGCTGAGACCCATTGGAGTAGATAAACTCGTTTTCGAAACTCGAGGATTGGATTATATGCAATTATGCCACGCTCGGCAATATTCTTCACGAGCCTCATTATAGTCCTCTAAAGGCCTCTAAAGCATGAAAGCGTTGCACTATCCAAATTCTTGTTTCATTGTCCCAATTCTCCATTTTAGTTAAATTTAAAGATCAATGGTAACAGCTTTCATCAGCCACCCTGTAAATAACTAAAAGCGTAATATTTTTTATATCTAACAAAAATAAGCACAAGATTAAAACTTGTCAAGAAAAGTGAAGTTAAAAATAATAAAATTTTTTCTGAATTTACTTGCTTAGACTAGAGTCAAAATTTCAAGAGCATCATAATATTTAGATAAAAAAAAAAGTTAAAATGTCCTAGAATTGAAATTTGACAAAACTTTAAAAACATAAACAATTTATTTTGTCACCTTTAAAACTTTTATATTTTGTAATAAAAACACAATTTGTTAAGGGCGTAGCCCGTCAAGTTAGCACGAAGGTAATAAGCAATAACATTGCAACAACGTTTTAAAAATAACAAAGGGGGCAAAAAATTATAAGTATGTTTACAACCCACTAGCTTACTATTACCACCCTTTGGTTCAATCTAGCCTCAATTAAAATGTCTAACTCTTTATAACTTTTGTTCATTCTATAGCTCCACTCCAAACATAAAAAAAAAACAATTTTGAAATCGAAAAAGTGATATCAAAGATAAACAAAATTAAAAGCCCCTTAAACTGAATTAAGCAATTAACTAAGAGAATAAAATACAATAGAATAGAATAGTAGAATATAACAGAATAGAAGCAACTATACATAAAATATATGCATTTAAGAAAATTTTAGTTCATCTCTCCAAATTATAACTGGCATCAAAATTAGCACGTTAAAAATCATCATCTTGCTATTCAAAATAACGGTTAACAATCAATTATTAAAAAACTTAGTAAGTTTAATGAATTTTGACAACGCCATATGAAATTTAAAACATTACATAAAAAAAAATTTTATGGATCCTGCCTACTGATAAAAATCGCAAAATTATTTAAATGTCACACTGTCAGACAAGAAAATGCAACGCTGATCGTGCAGAATGTATTAATGAATGACTTTTTCAAAAGATTAGCAAATCGTGCAGACTTGTTGTTTTACTTTTTGGGCACACATACCATTTTAAGGACTATAATAGCTTAAGCGAATATGGGATTATTGGTCTAAGGAAATGAAAACCGTTATTTTAGTTTTAGCAAACAATTAATAATTTTTATGATAACTTAACAAAAAAAAAAGGTAAATTCAGCACACTTTAAAAAACGCATGTTTGCTATAAGTTTACAAATAATTGTTCAATCTAATCCATTTAATAATATTGGCAAGATTGAAGTCACTCATATTCACATATTCTACAACAAGTAACATACCATATGTTATAACATTATTATTTTATCATTAATATAATTAACTCATTTACGCAGCTTAATTTGGCCTATGAATCTCATCTTTCTTTAAGTGACTCCTCATACAAAACGTCTAAAATAAACTTAAAACAATAACCAAATCTTTCATCATTAATCCCTCAGAGAGGTCCCCCCCCCCCGGGGGAACATTTATGGTCTTTATAGTACGTAACAGCTATCTAGATCTGTGCAACTGGGGGAAAAAGGGAGCCCAGTCTCCTAAAGCCAGGCAGGGAGTCAACGGGAAGCTCCACTTATTTCCACGGGGATCAGTGAGCTGCAGAGTTCATTATTTGTCTCTTTAGACACTTAATAATTCTCTGACTGATCATTGAGGTTGGCCGCTATATGAGAGTAACGTGGTGGCCCCTTAACAGTATAATGGTTATTATGGTGGCCATGATCATCTCACTGATAATGACACGCAAAGTGAATGATACAGTCCAGTGAGCATGCTAGAAATGTGTTCTGGACAGAAGTTGAAAGTCTCCAACTCTTTGGCAAGGTGTGATGGCTTGCAGCCCTGCCCTGGAATCATTAAAGTTGCAACTAGGTGGTTCTGTTGCTTAGAATAATGTCTTCGGCTTCCTAGGACGCATGTATGACGTTTCAAATTATACAATAGTTGTTTTGTCCACCATCTGATTAAGGCTACATAGCCAGGTGCGGATGTAAAACGAATCACACTATCCCTCAGAGAGGACATATACAATCTTCATCTGTGGTAGGATATATTTTAGGAGGCTTAAAGCCTGAACTTTTCTAAGCTTAAACGAATTTGGAACTAATACCCCTGTATGGGTTACCAACAATGAACAGGCTGCTCACTTCGGAGACCGATGAATGAATAGGATCATAATACTTCTTTAGGCTAAGCCACAAAGAAGGCTGGTTTTAATGTCTTGTTTTAGGTCTTATGTTATTATAAAACTCTTACATCGCCTAGATAGACAAAGACACTAAATAAAAGGGAGGTCAACTCAAAAGAAAGAAAAGAGAATAGAACCTCAGAATATGTGTCTTAAGGCTTCGTGGAGTTAAATTCTTTTGAAGTTCTTTGATGTCTTTAAATAACAAAAATAAACTATTGTTTATAGGATAATAGGATATTCTCAGCTGTGTTAACAAAGTATAATGATTGCAAAAAATATTTAACGGATCAAGGTTGGCTAAATTTATGATATAAGATTGAAAATGAAAAAATAAATATGATAACTTGAAGCTTTTTGTTATAAGTAGATAACAATAGATAAGTAAACATGAAATTTATACAAATTATATAGCATTCGAGTCCACACAAAATTTAGAAACGATTTTTCTTATGTGATTATTTTGAGAAAATAAGACATTCTTATCAAACAAGACTTATTTCGAGTGATTTTAATGCTCCATTTTAGAACTGCCTATTCGTAATTTAGCTTACAATTTTTATATTAATTTAATTTTTCTTAATTTTTCAAAAGTACAAAATTCCTTAAAATTTGGAACAGGCAGAGATTCAATAATGTAGTGTTAGAGATACAACGTTAAGCTGTACAGTCTTATGTTAACCAGCATAAGGAAGCAGGTCATTCATTACATATAAAGAAATTTGTTAATATTTTTCAAAATTTCCAAAAAAGTCTTTGTATTAATGCATTAACTCATTAGTAATAATCACAGGTTATTTTTTTTAAAAGACCAACTTTTTAATGGACAGTTCTTTAATATTTTTATTAAATCTATGGTTAGCAAACAATTGAATATTCGTTTCTTTCTTTAACTTAAAACTTGATTTTCGGTTTAATAATATTTATTTTTTTTGTTTTTTATTAATGCAAAATGTTATGATTACAAAACTTGTTTAACAATTTTGTTAAATTTTAATTATGTTTTTTTCTTTAAATTAATTAAAATAATTTGTTTCTTACACAAATAGAAATTTTTATATCCTTCTTCTAGAAAATGATATTTATTCTTTCTTTGTTTGAACTTGTTGTTTAATATAAAATATTTTTAAAAGCAAAAACAAAAAGTTGCAATAAATTCTATTGAATAATAAACGTTATTGTATGACCGTGAATTAAATGGCAATAAAAATATGACTCAACTTTTAATGTGTGAAAAAGTAAAAGAAGTGCAAATCTACACGTAACACCTTCAATATTCGAAAGCTTTATACACAAGCTGTGTTGCCGTCAGGGGAGGGTACAATGACGAAGACCACCAATATTAAGAAAGAGAATGCTTGCAATTGCATGTTATAATTGTGAGTTCCTTTTTAAATTCCTTAATTCTCGGTGGCTAACATTTTCTTAAAGTGGATATATGCGTACTTCTTATTCCTATACTAACTTGTTTTTCTAGTATATTTTGACTGTATACTGTTGAATTGACCACAGAAGAAATGAATTTCCAATTCAGTTAATAGATATGACTGGCGTTAAATGTTAAAAGAGTAACCATTTTGTAAGCAATACTCAGTCAGTAAAAAGATTTGTAACCAGATAAGTTAGCCAACAACTTTTGAATACCTACAATAATGACCTCTCCTAAAGTTACTCAATGAAAAATAACACAATGAAAAATATGTATTCCACATTTAAAAAAATTCTTTTTCTTATTAAAAATTCTATTGGCATATGCGATATGTACTCATACTACGCACATAGTTATGTACATGTATTCTTTCACACAGAATCTTGAACAAGTTTTATACACTATTTAGGGGTTACAGCAAATAGTTTATAATTCTGATTTCGTTTAATTTTATTTCACTTTTTGTTAGTTTTTATTATTCTCACAATTCTTTTATAGAAAGACAGTTGTTGAATTTCAATTTTGCCTTAAAATAATAAAACAGTTAACAGTAAAAGAGTCTGGATAAATAAAAAGAAAACGGAAAAAAAGCCCAACCGGTTTCATATACAAGTACAGGAAAAATTTTCAAAATACCACACATGTACACATGTAACTTATTATCTTACCCAACAACTACTTGTATGCAACAATTGGCATTTTTAAGCCTTTTTTTTCATATTAAGAAAACAAAGCCGAAAGCATTATTTAAGGCTGATTTAATATTTAAGTCTTAAACATTAAAACGAAACACGAACATGTGTCATGTAATAAACTATTGTTTTATTTGATAAATAAATTTATACCGCACTGAAAGCTACATAAATAAATAAATAAATAGTTGCCAGATCAAATCGATATCAAATCCATCAAACTTTTTGGAAAGAACACTTATTAAGTAATAACAAAACAATTAAAAAGAAAAATTCTTTTATATAAAATATATTTAAATTATTTCTTTTATTTACTTCTGTTTCAAAGAACATACTGTTACGTTTAAACGTTTTTTGAGTTCTTTATAGCCAAATAAATAACACCAGATTTTAGAGTTTTTAAATTAATTGCAAGTTTATTTACTTTATCTACACACAAAGTTGACACTACAGAACAATTTACTTAAGATGCACGTCTTTACTTCACAAGGTTTATTTTTCAACTAACTAACTATTCACTCAGACGCTGCCATTTTATATTTGTCCACTAGAGGTCTAGAAAAATTAAGAATCTTATACTCCCTTTGTCTCACATTTTGTTGTTGCTATGTTATTCATTCAATGTATAGGCGCCTAAATGTCTGTGTGTATTTTTGTTTTTATGCTGACAAAGTTTCTTCCTGGAATTTATTTTAAGATAGTTGTTGTTGTTGTCTTGTATACATAAGTTTTCTTAGAAATGATTATTTTTTATATACATAAGTATACAAGCAAGCTTATGTAAATTAAAATATGCAGTTAGTAAACAGCATATCTAATTTTGTGTGTAAAATTTCTAAGACAATTTGTTGTTGTCGTGCGTGCATAAGTTTTCTTAGCAAGCCACGCAGTCAGTAAACAGCATACCCAGTTGTTTACTTTATTAATTAATTATTTTCAATTTAAAATTTAAGAAAGACGCATCCGTAACAATATATTTATAAAATAAAATTAATAAAAAGCCTTTTTTGAAGCATATTATGATTTTAAATGTAGAGCCATATTATCAGGCTACATTATTTAGTTTAAGAAGTAGACATAGCACAATTCAACAAGCCCATTGATTGGTTCAGGTGATAAGAAGGACTTTTGAAGAGAAGAAGTATTGTTCAGCTATTTTTATTGATGTTTCTCAGGCTTTTGACAAAGTTTGACATGAAGGTCTATTTCTGAAACTGACCGCTCACTTGCCATGTAATATAAGCAACCTTTTAAAAAGCTACATAATTGGACGAAAGTTATATTCAAAAAACGCTTTTACCTTAATATACCTTTGTTAACGTTAAAGTAGGAAAAACCTACTTTAAACCTACAATAAATTGACAGTTAAATTTTATTATTGAAAGTTCAAAAACAAAACAAATTGTGTTTACAATAAACTGAGCCGTTTATTTTAAAAGTGGCATAAGTTACTTTGTTATTGTCATCTTTTTTATTTTAAATTAGTTTATAAAACATTTTATAGGGAATATCATGGTAAAATTGAATCCATTGAATTTTTAGTCATTTCAACTAGTCTGTATTTAGTTTTCTTTCTGAAATGAATTTTTCTAATGATTGTGTTGCAATAAAATTTTTCTCCATGTTGTGTGCTGTGTTTGGAATTTTTCGACAGGGGACTATTACTATTTTGTCCTTTACATAGGTCACTATGTGCAATAATATGCTTTTGAGTTGTGACATTCTTAGATATTTCATACAACACGAAGCAACCTCCTGAGAATAAAAAAATAACAAAATAATGCTAATTATGTGTAGTATATTAGATATCACTATAATATAGTTCAGTAAACTGCACTATTCTTTCATACTAATAAAACTAAGTCCAATAATCACAACAATACTTCAGACACACTTATTACATGTTTCCATTTCTTTCACACTAAAGCTCCGTAATTAATTTCCTGAGTAGAGCAACTAACGCTACCCTCAAAATAAACATTTTTATTATACCGTTAATTACCAACACTTCTCTCAAACAAATCTCAATACTTCTTAACTTATTAGTTTCATATTTATTAAAACTGAATAAAAAAGCTGTTGAGTTGTGACTTATGCCACTTTCAATGTAAACGGCTCAATTGACAGTTTTACTTTGTTATTCCAAAAATTTTTTAAAAATTTTTATTAAAAACAAATTGTAGTATACAAATAATAATAAAAACTAAAATACAACACGCCATTCAATATAAAACATTTTTACATCTTTATTTTATATTTTACAAAAATATAATTATAATTAATTATTTTAAACAAAAGTTTTATTGATGTACATATAATCAAAACAAAGCTCGTTATCCGAATAATTATTTTTTTAATATGAACAAATTCTTTGTAAGTTCTTCGTAAGCCTTGCAAATTGATCTTTTTTGGGTGCTTTGCTTTTTATTAAAAAGATTGATAAAAAAAAACAAAGGAAATATGTTGATTTTGCTGAAAACAATAAAAACAGTTTTTATGGATGTAACTACCCGGATAAATAATATTCATTTTTATACATCGTTAACTACAAAGTGACAATAGAAAACAGTGGCATTGCCAGAATCAAAATACTAATTTTACTAAAGTATACATTAGCTAAAGTACTGTTTATGAATACCATTTTTTAACAAACGTCTGTTAACCTTAAAGTGTTTGTTAACTGAAGTGTACTTTAAAGCTCAATGCATACGTAAATGTTTAGTTACTGCAGTGAAAAACCCAAGCCACGCACACGAAAATCAGGTCCCTTTTTGGTTCCCTTTAATTAAATGGTTTTTTTTCTACTTCTTGCAGCACTAAAATTTTTGGAAATTTGACATGTTTGCCCGGTGCAGTTTAAAATAACAATATTCTTTTATTTTCAGGCCACTTTTGGAACACCCATTAATTTTTAGCATACACTTTCTATGATTATTTTAATGGTCTATCTGTTACAGTTCCAAAGATAAGAGACTTATAAATTTAAGTTTATAAATCTGGCAACCATGCAAAAATACATTCAATGTAATATGTTTAAAAGTGTGCGTGTTTTAATGCATTCTTCAAATAACTGTCAGCCTGCATACATTTTACTCCGATGACGAATTTGGAAATGATTTATCTAACCACTACAATTTTTGCAATTTTTTTTTTGCATTTACCCATGTGGTGCAGTTGTCAAATAGCAAATTTTATTTCCTGATAGGCGTTTTACTTACTCTTAAGCCCATTGGAATAAATTTTATTATCATGCATAAAATTAAATTTATCTTAGTATCTTTGATCTTGACTTAAGTCATTTTTCTGAGTGGATGCAAATTCAAGAAAGTAAATGATTTGAGACGTTAGTTTCTTACTTTCCCATTCTCGTAATTTCTTTGCAAAACCAAATTTAGAAAGATCCTCAAAAGAAGACTTTTTATTTATTAGATTGCATCGAGTTATTTTTTTTCACTCCTGGGAGTAAAATGTGGAGAATTTAGATTTAGATAATCCAACAATTCAATATTAATATTTTGCTAACACAAATATTTCGGTGTACTTATGGCTCATGAGATAGACGACCACATCAAAAAAGTTATACATGAATTTTCTCGATGATTTCCATTCTCAGCTGAGCGTTCCAAGTAAGTTCTTTGTTGGTCAATGTATTGTCGCTTTTAAATTCTTTTACTCACTTATTGACTTCTTTCAATTTATATTCTTTGATTAATTTACTTTTCACGTTAAACGTTACTAACATAACACAAAAGGAAAAAATAAATAGCTGATTTTTATTACCAAAAATACATTTTCTAGTTCTTAACAGCTAATTGAAGTGTAAAAAGCATTAAGACGTAACAAATTTTTAAAATTGGCACTTAAAAATGTTTTTTTTTTTAAGAAAAATAAAGTTGTTAAAAAATATTTGTAATTTTTCTGTCGGCAGTTTTTTACAAACCAGACAGCTTATATCAAGACTGTTCTTTGGCATTTCGCTTAACAAGTGTGTTCTATATGGAGTTAAGGTTTTGTAATCACTCGCTCCTTTTAATGTTAAGAATCTATATTTGATTTCATCCTCCTATATTTAAAATTTAAATTATTTTAAATTTTAAGTTTAATTTCGAGAATTTAAACTAAACATTATTTAATGTGCTCGAAGATCTTCTTAAGTTTTGCCTAAGTTTTAAAAGAAAATAATTAAGTAATAAAGTAAACAACTGGATTTGCTGTTTACTAACTGCGTGACTTGTTAAGAAAACTATTGCACGCAAGACAACAACAACTTTCTAGTTACAAACTGCGTAGAAATTTTATACACGCAAAGCAACAACAATTAGGAATGCTGTTTACTAACTGCGTAGTTTTCTAAGAAGACTTTATCACATAAGACAACAACGAAATATGATACAAAGAAAGTAAAAAATTTTTAATTTTTCTAGATCTATAGCGGACAAATATAAAAGGCAGTGTCTCAGTGGATAGTCAGTTAGTTAAAACATAAACCTTATAAAGTAAAGACTTGCATCTTTAGTAAATTATTCTGTAGTGCCAACATACAAATTTTACTTTGTGTGTAGTTAAAGTAAATAAACTATTAATTAATTTGAAAACTTTAAAATTTGGTGTTATTTATTTTGCAATAAAGAACTCAGCAACAACAAAAGGTATAAACGTAACAATATATAACGGCGCTAAAAAAGTAATAACAAATACTTTAATTTCTACTTTTTATTAAGAAAGAGAAATCATTTTAAAATATTCGGCGAAGAATTCTCATGACGGATAAAGGCATCCAGAAAATGCTGTATTAAATTCTGTTTTTTGTCTAATATTTTTTGCTTTCCTTGAAAAACGTTCGCAAATATTTTTAAATAAGTTTTTTCTGAATAAAAATTTTAAAATAAAATTTAACTAAAGTTTTATTAATTAATTCATTAAACTATTTTTATTTTCTGCAAACAAGTTTTTATAACAATAACCAAATAATATGGTGTTTATAACAGTATTATATTGTTATTTTTAAATGCTAACTTTCTATTTAATCAAAAAATAAGCCTAAAGCGAGCAAATAGCGTTTAGTTTCGAAAATATTTTGATATTCCGCTTACTTAGTTTCTTCTCCATCAATTGTAATTGCTGTAATTTGTTTTGCTTTAAAAAATATTAGACAGTAATTTCATGTATAACATTAATTTCATATATAATAAACTTACTTATATTGCAAGCATATTTATGATTATATTTACCAATAATATTGTTACGAAGACGCTTTATTAAGTTTTAAAAGAAAATAAATGAAATGATTGAAAATAAACAATGTTTTTTGTTGTTTTGCAATGTTTTGTAGTGTTTGTATGGAAGTGTCTTTGAGTCTTGCTGTCTATGCTTTGTTGATTTTATGAAAAATTCTCATAGAATCAGTTTGGTTTTGGATATAAGACTCTTAGGTTTTTCTATACAATATTGGGGTAAAATTCACTGATGAGGTACTTGAGCAATATTGAAATTGCAATATGGATGTGCTCTCCCCCATTACAATACATTTCAAATATTTTTATTTTTATATGAATAAATGTTTTATGAGAATATCATAAGATGTTTATTTTTTAATAAAAATGTTTGTAATAAATATTTTGTGAGAATATCATGAAATATTTATTTAAAGGAATCAAGCACGAAATAAAATTGCTTATATTGAAAATAATTAACATTAAAAAAGTAAACGACCCTCGTGTATTTTACAAACTGTGTAGTTTTCTAACAAATCTTATACACACAAGACAATAACAAAATGCTTATAAGAAATTCTACCAAATAAGTTAACAACAGAAAACAAAAACAACTAACACAAAACAAAACACACAGTCAAGCAGGCACCTAAACTGAATGATAATCACAACAACAATAGGGGGGGTTATGTTAAAGTAGAATATTCTTTCTTTATTCCAGCAAAGTTACCATCGTGTTTATTTTGTGTGTTTTGAAACTAAATCAATCGTTTAACTTTATTTAAAACTCTTAAGTACTGTGTTATTTTTTTGCATTAAAAGAACTCAAAATAACCAAAAGTTTATTAACAGGAACCTAATGGTTCAAATAACAATAATTTTTTTGTGTGTAAAAATAATATGATTTGACTAGAACTATGGCTACCTCAACAGTGTTTATCTTACTTATAATATTTTTGTTATGTTTTAAAGTAAAAGTGTTCGCAATAATTACGTGATTTTCATGTTTTCTTGTTAATCGAAATCCATAGATACTTAATAGTTTCAACAGCCAAAAAAAACAAAATTTTGAAATAAAAGGTGACCCATAAATGGTATGAAACCCTTCATATGTGAGAGTTTCCATATCGCATTTGTGTGATTTATTTTCTTATTTGAACAGAAATTATTAGATTTAAAACCATATAGGGCCCGTCACAATAAACTACAAAAAATTTACCCTTATCATTGGCTTTATTTTAATCTTAACAACAAACGATAATACCGAACACCAATTTCTTAATATGTCGCTCAATTTCAATTGGAAATAGAGCAAAATAGCGGCTTATTTGCCAGAAAGTAACCAACTTTAATTAATTTTGGGCTATAATAATGGTGTTGGTCTTAAATAAGCTCTTAATTTCCACAAATAAAATACCGATTATAGATATTTGATAGTTGATCGCTTATTGAATAATCCGAAAGCAATTTTATTAATCTCTGACTTTGGTATTTTAGAGTTTGTAATTTTTTATTTAAATTTAATTTATTTTAAGGTTTTATATTTTATGTATTTTCTTCTTGTAATAATAAAATTATGCCATGTTTAAAAAATATTTAAATTATGATATCGTTCACTTAATTTGCCTTACTGTACTTAATACTCCCTCTAATAATAAAGGTTCGTTTAAGGAACTAAATGTCATTTTTTTTTGTATTGCTCGTGTTATGGGATTTAAGAGAATATTTAAGAAATTTATATGTGAGTTTTGGTGGTTGTATTGTGTTTTATTTTTATTTAACTAGTATTTCAGGTTATTTAGGTGCCCAAAAATCTACCCACCTGGATTATAATCAAACTCGTTCATTCATTTAAATACAATTTCAATTGTTATTCATTTGTCCGTTCAATGATTTCTTTTTTTTTTAGAAATTTTATAAAAACATTAACATTTGAGTGTTTATTACAAAAATGTTTTAAATTAGCAGATTATTAAAATGCTTTTGTAGCTATTAATTATTTAAGACTTCTTAAAAAAGTATAGATGTAAAATAAGATTGAATAAGAATAACACTACCACCACATCAGACTATTTGTTGCTTTTAATTATGCTGCTATCTTACAATAAGTTAAAATGAAATAAAATTTATACGCATTTAAAATAATTCTCAATTCAGAAAAATTATTAAGTTTCGTTCAGATAACAGAAGACTTAAAAATCAGCACGTTTTTGAATTTATAAATAAAATAAAATCTACAAATCCAAATCTTTAATTTTTGAAAAAGTAGTCGAACTCGAAAAGGACATGCGATTAGTTGGATATTTTGTCTGTTTTGGAATCATTTTCGTAAAGATACTTAATCGAAATTTTTATGTAAAATCTAGATTTCGGCCGAAAAATCGCAGACATTGAAATATAACCGAAAAGTTTTAATTTCAATAAAATTCAAATTTAAAAAAAAAAATAGTACCATACATTCCACATTTCATAGTAAAGGCCAGTTAACTTAATCTTGAAGAATATTAAAAATTTAAGTTTCGCCAAAAAATCGATGATTGGCCCAATTTCATTCGAAAGTTGACTAAAACTAGAAAGTAAAACAAAAACTAACTTATTATGTTAATCAACGTTAATTTATACTATGGCCATTCAACTACTGCTCATACAGCTGATCAGTGGATTTTACTGCAACTTTTGTATAGAAAACTCAAGAGTCTTATATGAGAATATCATAAAATATTTCTATAGTTCTTTAGAGATATTCTATTTTCATTAAAATAAATACCTGATGATATATATTTTCAACGTCCACCTTACAAAATCTGAAATTCCAATGGACAGAAAAAGTGTTAAATGATGTGGATGCCAAAATGAAATCTTTTAATATTCAGCAGAATAAAAAATCTAAAGTTTCAGTTGGATAGGGCATGTGGTTACACAAAACAAGAAGAAAAATAAATTTATTTATTTCTAAAACTTTTAATACCGTAAATGATAACACCACGGTATCCTAGTTTTGTAGATTATTTAATTTCTTCAATTCAGCCAAACTAGGTCATATCGGACATATACGTTTTTGTTAGTCTTTTTTCTTTTGTTTTTCAGCAGATTTTGTATCAGCTAAGGAAGCGCTAGCAGTTATTTGGATTTCAAAATTTTGAATTTTTCAACCTCTTTTATTGGAATTTGTCCATTTATTATGATTTATCTCTAAAAAGTTTCGTTTTTGGGCTACTGTATGAGATTCTACTCTAAATTGATCATTAGTTCTCTGGAAATTGAAAACTCTCAAACAAGTGTTTTATCCCTGAATAGTAATCTATTGTTACGTTTATACCTTTTATAAACGTTTTGTTGTGAGTTCTTTATTGTAAAATAGTTTATTTAGTTTATCTACGCACAAAGTTGACACTACATAACAATTTACTTAAGAAGCACGTCTTTACTTCACGAGGTTTATTTTTCAACTAACTAAATATCCACCCCGACGCTGACTTTTTATATTTGTCTACTAGAGGTCTAGAAAAATTAAGAATCTTTTACTCCCTTTATATCGGATTTTGATGAATGAATGAATTTCTGCGTGTATTCTTGTTTTTGTTTTCATGCTGATAAATTTTCTTCCTGGAATTTATTTTAAGATAGTTGTTGTCTTGTGTACATAAGTTTTCTTAGAAACCTACGCAGCATATCTAATTGTTGTTGTTTTACGTGTATAAAATTTATGCGCAGCTTGTAATTACAAGTTTGTTGTTGTCTTGCGTGCATAAGATTTCTTAGCAAGCCACGCAGTTAGTAAACAGCATACCCAGTATTTTACTTTATTACTTAATTATTTTCTTTTAAAACTTAAGCAAGACTCGTCCGTAACACTATTTAACATCTCAAGTTGAGTCTTTGTGATCGTGTTGTATCTAATTCTAGATAAATTAACTGAGTTACCATATGGAATAACTTCGAGATAGTTTTCAATTACAAGCCGAATTGGTCAGATAATAATAACTAGTCTTTCCATCTCTTTCGCTATACAAATGCTCTTATACTGATCCTGTTTTTGTTTTTAAAGAGAAGTAGCACTTCAGGCAATAATGCCTATTTGGTCAAGTACCGTGCTACATTCTTTAGGAAAGGGATAGAAAAGAGATGAAACAGGTGGTGAAAGTAGAAGGATAGTCCGAAATTAACTGCCGTAAATAAGACGGAAACGTTTGCTAGTCCCAATATCGTGCGATTTACTGCCGGTAGACTATCTAGTCTACACCGATAAGCCCGAAAGGATCGCCCACATTATTGCGGATATATGGCAAATCCTGGAAAACGCAAGTTGTATTCTTTTTGAAGAAAATATTAAGAATATCTGTATTTCATTGGGCTTTTCAACAAGAAGATTTTCAGTTGTGGCAACACTAACATTATAGTTTTGACATTAAGTTTTTTGACACTGAATTCAATTTCACCACTATGAAAATGGTGATTAAAATTACATTTCGTAAAATTCGTGATATTTTCGGACAACATAATCGCCCTTCTAAGATTGCTATTTAGAATTTGAGTCGACACAAAATGTGCGTAAAACTTTATATAAATTTTGAAGAATTTCTTGCACTTTTTAATAACCGCGTACCGGCGAGAAAAGCGAACTTGAAGTACATTTTTAGCACCATCAACTTTCATAAAAATATGGGCGCATGTTTGTGTCCTTATATATAAACAGGTGGTGAGAGTAGAAGGATAGTTACGGAAATTAACTGCCGTATAAGATAGCACAGTGACCAGTGAGTATGCCTTCATCACTGAGCAGCACCACCGACAGTAAATTTTTATTTTTGTAGTAAAAAAAACCAAGGTCTTCGTTGGGAAGCGAACCCGCAACCCCCATACTGACAAGCTAGTACACTACCTACTAGCCTACAGGGGCACCTGCCCCTCTTCTGTGGAAGTCTCTTACAAAACTATAAATCTCTAAAACCGCAAATTTATGATCCTGTTTTTCAATTGAAAGTGGTATACAAATTTTGATTATACCGACCTCTCGGTATTATATGCCACTTACAATAACACATGGCAATGTATTTTAAGAAATAAATTAATTAAGACACATACACCAGGTTTCAAGTCATATTTTTGGGCCACCTCTTAACATTTTTTTGTTTGTTTTATTTTCTTTTTACTTTTCGAAAAATCAGTTATAAAACTAATTTTTTATGTCAATTTCAACTGTCTGATTATAACGGTTTAAAAGGTTTTTCCGTTTTCATTTTTAACATAATTTTATTGTGTGTTTGAACCAGCTATAATTATAACTCCTCTGAGAGTTTTAAATAATACCTATGTTTTGTGATAAACTAACGCCGCCGCTACAAAACACAGAGTAATACTTCTTACACGTCAACGATAATAATTTTTCAATTTATATGGGCGGCACCACGCCTACAATCCAAATAAAGCCAGTATTCCTTTGAACTATAAACATTAATAATGGAGAATCTCTTATGGACGATAGAGCAGTGGCAGGTGTGTATTCAGCTGAACTGTACCTCTCCTGTTGTCGCGTTAGGTAAAGTACATTTTCATTTACCAGGCAAAATGATTCGGCTGATACATACGTTGCATCACCAGCTGGAAATGGGTGCTTACAAAAGAGGCTCTTATTTACTAGACAAATAGTCGATTATAAAATGCATGAGGCAAGTGAACATTTATTCTAAATTAATGCTGGAATGGGTTCTACAACTTAATACATTGGCATAGGTAAGGAGGTAACACTGATGTGGGTTGAAAATATAGCAGTAGACTAACTAGAAAAAGCGGATCCGCTGTGAATTTTGGTGGCCCACAACCCAGGGTAGCACTGAGAAATGGCTTAATGTAAGCGAAAGCTCTACAATGGATAAACTCATTAAACTTAAAAAAGGAAGAGGGAGACTACTCGATGAAGATGATACTTTTAGACTGTGCTTGGAAGAGGCTGAGACAGTGGCGCACATTGTATGTGAATTTCCAGCACTGGCTACCACAAAGCTTAGGACCACGTGCAGGAGATTATTAAATGTAAATGCCATGGGTGATCTAAGCTATTGACAAATGCAAGCAATTGCGAAAGATTGCGTGATGAGAAAGAAGGCCGATAGTTACAGCCGATAGTCGGAAATCCTTGTCAAGAAAAAAGGCCGTAAATTGCAAATCGGTTTAAGCAAAATTATTAACTCCAGAAGGAGGTCAAAAAGAAACCCATGAAAGAAGCGGTCTGTTTCGATGTTTCCCTTACATTAATAATAGAATTACTTGTATAAAATATTGGCTCTATGTTTTGCAAATTTCTATGTATATGGCAATTATTTCATAATTTGTATAGCCGGTACCACGCCCACAATTCCAATCTCGTTACTTTTTGTGTTTGATCATGCACATTGTATAAAACTTTAAAAATTTACTTATTATGTAAAGGTATAGCCTTTCAATTTGTATGGAGGTACCACTGACCACGGGATTGAGTCAACCAGGTAATTGCCAAACTACGTTCAGTAATAAGGAGAGCAATACTGCAAGGTTCTTAATATTATAGCTTATAGATTAAATGGTGCAAAAGATTTACTTTGTATGGAAAGCGCCACACCCACTTATCCAAACAAATATTTAGCCTATTTTAACCACTGGATCATGAAAATAGCAGTGCACTACTACTGTAGGCAGATTTAGCCTTCGGACAAACAATCAAACATATTTAGTGCTTTATATGCATATAAATTAAATAAAATCCTGCACTGATTTGATCTACTATTCACACATTTTGTTTAAATTTTGTTTAAATAATAAATATTAAATTAAACAAAATTTAAATAATAAAATTATGCAATGAATTACTAAATAAATTTGTAAAAAGGTTCATAATGATTGTTAAGTTATTCAATGCCAAATGGCCATTTGAAATTTCACAAAATTAAAACAAAATCAAATAATTTTATCTTGGTATTGGCACACATTTCAGCTAAAGAATAAATCTTCAAAAAAATTAACCGTCGACCGTGACAGGACTCGAACCTGCAATCTTCGGATTCGAAGTCCGACGCCTTATCCATTAGGCCACACGGTCCTTGTTAATACCGTTAAACGTTTATCGATATTAAGTAAAATTTTTTTTATTAATTATGTAACTACCTAAGGGATGCTGCTGTTATTTACAGATTACAGGGCACATTAACCTACAAACATCTCTTAATTGTATAATGTAAAGAAAACTACCCTTAAAATTGATTTTAACAGATGCGCAATAATCATTTGCAAACACAAAAAATAAATAATATTAATTTAAATTAAAATTTGTTCGTTCTCTATCACGTTTTATTTTATTTTAATCTGCAAATTTAGTTAAATAATGGCGTTAGCAAATTATATGATAGAAAAGCATAAAATTAAAAATGCTTTCAAGGTAGACTAGAAGTAGTTTTAATTGAAAACTATTAATTAATACCAACAACAGCAACAGCAGGCACCACCAACAGTTTATTCGCAAAAACATCTAAGTGTCTCACAAAGAGTTGAATTTTTCTTATTTCTTTTTTGCTCATTTATTAAAGGCTTCTCCAATAGATACAGGTAGATAATGCGGATATATTTTACTATTTTATATCCAATAATTTAGTATAATACACATTTTCCAAAAAAAAATTTTTCTAGAAAAAAAATTATCGACAGTAAAATTTTTCTGTAAAAAAATTATCGCTAGTAAAATTTTTCTAGAAAAAAGATTATCGCTAGTAAAATTTTTCTACGAAAAAAATTATCGGCAGTAAAATTATTCTAGAAAAAAAATTATCAAAAAATTTTTCTATAATAAAAAATTATCGATAGTAAAATTTTTCTAGAAAATATTATCGATAATAAAATTTTTCTATAAAAAAAAATATCGATAGTAAAACTTTTCTATTAAAAAAATTATCGATAGTAAAATTTGCTATAAAAAAAATATTATCGATAGTAAAATTTTTCAATAATAAAAAATTATCAATATTAAAATTTCTCTATAAAAAAGAATTACCGATAGTAAAATTTTTCTATAAAGAATTATATATAGTAAAATTTTTCTAGAAACAAATTATCGATTTATCTATAAAAAAAATATCGATAGTAAAATTTTTGTATAAAAAAAAATTATCAATAGTAAAATTTTTCTATAATAAAAAATTATCGATAGTAAAATTTTTCCAAAAAAAAGTTATTGATAATAAAATTTTTCTAGAAAATAAAAAAACTATCGATAGTAAAATTTTACTATAAAAAAAATTATCGATAGTAAAATTTTTCTATAATAAAAAATTATCAATAGTAATATTCTTCTAAAAAAAAAAAATTATCGATAGTAAAATTTTTCTATAAAGAATTATAGATAGTAAAATTTTTCTAGAAACAAATTATCGATTTATCTATAAAAAAAAATATCGATAATAAAATTTTTGTATAAAAAAAAATTATCAATAGTAAAATTTTTCTATAATAAAAAATTATCGATAGTAAAATTTTTCTAGGAAATATTATCGATAATAAAATTTTTCTATAAAAAAAATTATCGATAGTAATATTTTGCTATAAAAAAAATTATCGATAGTAAAATTTTTCTATAATAAAAAATTATCAATATTAATATTTTTCTATAAAAAAGAATTACCGATAGTAAAATTTTTCTATAAAAAATTATAGATAGTAAAATTTTTCTAGAAAAAAAAATTATCGATAGCAAATTTATCTAGAAAATATTTTCGATAATAAAATTTTTTTATCAAAAAATTATCGATAGGAAAATTTTTCTAGAAAAAAAAATTATCGATAGTAGAATTTTTCTAGAAAAAAAATTATCGAAAATGAAATACAAAAAAAATTATCGATAGTAAAATTTTTCTAGAAAAAAAATGTTTTTAGGGCTTTGTTTTGAAGTCTTTGCAGAGATTTCGGTTCTATAGTTTTTTTACTAAAAGTAAATCAGTGTAATCATTAGATTTTCATGTACAAACAGTTTTGTGATAACATTAAAATTAAACTTGTATAAAAGCCCAATAGCTGTTAAGATCTTTGACATAAGATAGTTTATGTGCTGATCTTATGACAAAATTGATTGCAGTTACGTCCCAAATATTTACCTGATAAATGAAAATAAATCGTATAAGTTTCGTTTTTTTTTCGAGCTAATTAACAACTTGTCTAACTACATAATCTCGAATATTATTAAGAAACATGTTCCATGTAGACTTTAATAGATTCTTCATACTTGTATGGATACAAAATTGATATGTCATCAATTGATATCCCCGAAAATGGTAAGTTTTGAAGATCATTTAAGTAAATATGAAATAAGAATGGGCCGAAAATAATACCTTGTAGTACTCCATACTTTACTTGGCAGCAGCTATTTTTGCTTTTTTGAATTTCCTATTTTGCAAGTATGAGCCAAAAATTTGAATTTCGCTGCCGCCAGCACCATAAAATTGAAGTTTTTAAATGAAAATTTCAAAATAAATCTTTTCAAAAGCTTTCGTCTAATATTTTGCAAATTATAATTATTTTGCAGATTTATAGCTGTTTCTACTGTGCTTCCTATTCGAAATCCATATTAGTTAGCATTTAGTAATTTGTTTTCTTCAAAAAACGTTGATAACTGACCATATACAATTTTTTCAAAAATTATGGTTATATTGGCTAGTATTGTTGTTCAGCTATCTTCCTAATTTTTTTTCTTTTGGTATTGTTACTACTGTTTGTATTTTTAAAACGTATGGAAATATTATTAAATTTATCGTATTATTAAATTAACATCGCTATATTCCTTGCAAACTCTCGAACGTATATTGGGCAGCAAGTTTATAATTATATAATTTTAACTTTATTTATATTGATAAGCATAAAATTTTTGCTGCTACGGTGTAGAATTCGAAAAAAATTTCAATTATCGCTAGGTTGTATGTGGTGTTTTCGGTGATTATGTGATTTTTTCTTCGATTTATTTATAAATATGTCACCATATAAACTAATAATAAAAAATAATAAATAATCAAAGACAAAGACAATTGTTTTAAAACGGAACCTTCATTTCCATGAAAAATTTAAATTCGAAAATTCGCTAAAAATATTGCAGAAATTATTAAGTTAATTAATTCATTAATTAATAAAAATAACCCTTTACTATAAGCTATTCCAATTCGTAAAAAAATAATTAAACGTTTGCCAAAGAATATATCACCAGTAAATCACATCACATTAACATCTCTTCAAAATTTCTAAACTTGAAATTTTTGTAAAAATAATTTAAAAAATTAATTAATTTTTCGCTTAAAAATATCTACGTTTTAGCAACGATCAGTGGAAAAATAATAATGAAAATATTTGTTATAAAGTTAAAATTCTGCAAAAAATTACAGTTTTATGAAAATTCACTCACGAAAAATTGAAAATCTTATTAAAAAGAAATTATAAATTTATCAACAACAAAAGAAGAAAAATTCTAAAAGGAAACAACAAACAAAAAATCATAAATTGAAATTTTACCAAAAAAAAAAAATAGCTTTTACAAAAATATAATTTTGATTAAAAAGTCTTTTTTCTAAAATCGAAAATTTGCCAGACATTTAAAAAAATTTAACTGATTTTTATACAAAACTATATTGATTTTTAAGGATCCGTAGTCAAAGGATAAAAAAAAACATGTCTATTGAAATAGCTTGTATTATCGTTTGTATATCTGCCTGCCGAAGTTAAAGATTTCTGTAACCGTAATAGCGGACTCAGAAATTATATTGTATTAGGGCAGCTATAACAAAAATTATTAGATCATTTAAAAATTTTTATATATAATGTATGACACCATAAAAAATACGAGGGCGGGTCAATAAGTCTGTGTATTTTTGAATTACTCGCTTCATAAATGAAACGTTAACATGGCTCCTGTTAACAGGCAACTATCAGTTTACTCCTGCCTACTTCGAAACAAACTGAATCGTTTAGTTTGTGTTTGACAGCCGTTGATAAAAAACTACCACATGTTTTAAGCATAATTTTTTGCGGAAAAGACTATCACTCTAACCAAGACTATGCTTGATAAATATCTATTTTCATAGTACAAAAAAAATCTTTATTCAACAACAACGTGCAAATGGATTAGTGACCATGCAACTACGCCCAGTTTACATTTGAAACACTTAAACAATTTAAAATATGACTTCAGCCGATCTGATTAAAAGCGAGAGAGATTGTGGAAGCCAGTGGCATCTTAAAAGATATCATGGGTATGAGAAAGCTTTATAATCTACCACAAACGCAACCGTGTGAAAATTTCGCAGGAAAGTTTAGCATTATTCAACCGCAATATTAACGAGTGTTTGTGCCATTGTGTAACTGTGAATGAAAAGTGGAACCAATAGAACACATTAAAGACCAAACAGCATTAAATTCACCCTCGTATTCATAGATTTATACAATGTATGTCAGTTCAGAATATTATAAAACCTCATATTTTCAGAAACGTTTTAAAACCTCACTAACATGAGCGCAGAAATCACGTATACATCGTACCTGCCCAGCCAACATTTGAGTTACTCGTGTGAAAAATTTTTAAAAATTATGTTTTAATATTTGCCGCAGAGTCCAAACAAATGACTCGAAATATTTCATAAAAATCACAGAAAAAATGAAAATTTATTAAACTTAAATTTTATATTAAAAAAATTTTCGAGAAATTTAATTTCTCCAGCAATAAAAAGTTTGAAAAAATATATATTTTGTTTTGCCATTTCTTATATCACAACTAAAGGATCCGCCATCTAACTTTTTTTTCAACTAGTGCTTATTTCGAGAATGTTCACACTTAGCTCATGTTTGATTTGACAGATAATTAGTTTTATCCTTCCGCTGAACGAATATGGTCGTGTATACGCTTGAACAAGGCTTCGGTAAGTGGGCCTGCGATCGACTCATCATCTTTTCAGATGAAGCTCATTGATTTTGGCGGGTATGTAAACAAGCAAAATTGTCGCATTTGGGGCACAGAAAACCCGCACGCATACATTGAAAAGCCGACGCACCCAAAACGAGTCACTGTTTGGTGCGGATTTTACATTAAATTGCGATCGTTATCGAGGCATGCGTGATAGGGTTTACATCTGCACCGGCAGTGAGCCATAATCAGGTGGTGGCCATTACCACTGTGAATGGTATGTAGCGCCATTCTTGCCCTAGAAGGCCTTCGAATCCGTGCATTCTCCGGTCACTCCTAGTTGCAATTTCAAAAGCTCGAAGTAGGTCGCAGCCTTTACTCATTGCTTAAGAGTTGGAGACTTTCCAACTCCTGGTCCAGAACGCATGAAGCTTAATATAATTAAGAACACGACGGCATTCATACTCACTGGATCTGAACCATTCATTGTGTTTATTATGAATGATCCGACCCACAAACTCTCACGAGGGCCTCGAAAGCACAACCACCACGATACTCCCATATAGGGGCCAACCTCAATAATCAGCCAGAGAACAGCTAAATGTGTAAAGAGACAAACAGTGAACTCTGCGAGCCTATTGATTCCCGTGGAAATATAGTGGATTGTCCAGGTGGCTCCTACTAGCCTTTAAGGGGCCTGGGCTACCGTTTACCCCGCAAGACACCAGTCTAGATGGAATAGTAGGCTCCAAAAAGACTATCATGTGCCCCCGGGGGGGACGTTATTGAGGCATGTTGAACGAATTTTTGTTTACAAAAATTGAAGAGGAGGATATTGGCAACATTTTGTTTCAACAGGATGGCGCTACGTGCCACACAGACGAAGCTGTGTAGTTTGCTTTATAGCATTTAAAACAAAAAAAAAGTTATTTGGCGGACCCTATATTTACATTACAAGTTAGAAATATAGAAATATAAAAGAGAAGAATATATAAACTATTGAACGACCCAAGTTCTTTAAGTTAAGTAACACAGCACCTGCCCACTGTAAAAGATAAACTCTGAGATAAATTTCGAAATTAAATATCAAATAATAAACTTCTTAATACCTGGCATTTAGTTTGATAAACAATTTTGTAATTAGAACACGTAATATAATATTATTTTTCTTAAAAAAAAATTAAAAAAAACATTTTTTTGTTACTTCTTCTACTTAATTAAAAAATTATTTAGGAAATTTAAAAAAATGATCCCAAACTTTGATAAAGACGTATAACTCTTTTTTCCATTAATTAATTCAGAGTACACATCTCTAACTACTGCAAATATTTCTATGTCTATTTTTGCTATTTTTGTGTTATGTGTATTGCTTCTGCATGATGGACTAAACAGTTTAGTTGTGACACTTTTGTTATTTAGGGTGCGATATGTTAACGGTTACATGGCGACAAATAACCTCAATTGAAAATAATCCCTTTTTACTTTTGCCCTACACCACTTCCATAATTGATATTCTTAGACAAGACAATACTTAAGGTTTTTCCAATCGTATATCTTCTTTTAGAATGACCCCTGCAAAAAGGGGTTAAATATATTCGAGTGCATTAAGCGAACATGCATTTTGTGCCATAATACTTAATCACTAGAACCAACCATTAAGTCCTTGAACAAAAAAAGGGAATGTATCGTGTTGCAAGGCACCAAACCACTGCAACGAAAACATTTTAAGTTTAAAAATAAAACACAACCAGACGTTTGCATGACACGACACTACAAACTTTTTCACTTTAAACCATTACAAAAGCTTAAAAAGATAAACTTGTGACTAGACAAGACACAAGAACTCGAAAGCTGTCAGTGCTATGAAATTGAATAAACCTGATTTCAATATTTAGCCACCATTACCACCACCAACAACAGCAACAATATTGTATGTTACATAAAAAAAAACTATGGCAATCGTAGTCATATAATAAATTTTAAAACTGTTTATCTATAGTTAACAAGAAGAAAAAGAATCTTGAAAGCATAAAAATTGCTGCAGGCATAAAAATTCAAAAATAGCAACATGACAGAAACTAGACTTGCAGCATTAACATTAAGATATTGATATGTACGTATCTTTGAAAATTTATTTTTATAAAAAATTTTTAAGGTTAATTTATGAATATACAATAAAAGCAACATTATTTTACACGATTCCAAATGTATTTTGTATAATTTTTTTTAAATTTATTTTGAAACCTAACCACCCACCACCCACCACTCTCTTGCTCATACTGCTTTTCTTTAAATCAGTTATTAATCAGTTATTTATGTTTTTCTTCTCTTCTTTTTTTTCGCCCTTTACAGTCAAATACATTAATTTGAATTTTTGTTTGGAATTTCAAATTTGCTTGTCTATTTCAACGTTTCAAAGAGCAGCTGAAATTCGCATATTTTTAACCAGTTGTGGTTGATTGCATTGGCCGTTTAAGTGTGTAGTTGTATTGTGTCTGTGTAGCCGTGGGATATAGAGAGAGATGTCTAACATAAGACATCGCCCTCTGGCCCCACCGGGTACAGGCGATAGTGATGACAACTTTACAGATGATGAGAGTACACCATTGACACAAGATATTTATGGCGGAAGGTGAGTACAAGATAAAGAATAATAAGCAAAAATGTTTTCATATGTAAACACTTGCGTGCATTAACATAAAGATCCTATAAGAATAATTTCTTAAAAAATATATATGTTGCATAAGAGAACCTACCGGCGGGTCTGGATATTTCTTTTCACTATAAATTTAATAATGTAAATTTTAAAAATTAATTAATATTTTATAATTTAAAAAAAAAGGTCGGTGTAAGGAATTGAAACCGGATTCTCGCTAAAATTATAAAAATTCCTCAGATGACAATCACAAACATAATTAAACTAAAGACTAATTAAAAACCTTGTGAAGGACCCTTCATAAAAAATGCGATTAAAATGTTAAAATATCTATCGACAGCAGGACTGCATTCTAGGTTTTGCCATAAGGTTGGTCAAGAATTTACACTGAAATTAAACTGATATGATTGGTTAACTACACGAAAAATTTTTATTGTTTATCATGTTAACGAAGTTAGAAATAGATCACACGAAAGCGAATTACAAAGACCTATTGTTAAAATAAACAGCAGTATAACTCGAAAGCTGTTAGTGTCGGGAAGTTAAAAGAATCTGATTTTTTGCCGAATCATCAACTTACATTTAAAAGAGCAACATAAGCACAATGACGCAATCGCACACGCTAAAAAAAGGTGATAAAAAAAGTCTATGAGAAAACCATATTGTTCTGAACTTTTCAAATGCTTAACAAACGTTAAGAGTGGTTTTTAAAATTTAAAGAATACTTTTTGAAGCTTTTCTGACTAAATGAAGGTGTCAAATCTGAAATCATGGGATCTAATGTTACCATCATTCGGTGCACAATATCTTCGTTCGTGGCAATTCAGCTGCATTTTTTGGAGTGTCTAAGGCGATATTTTTAATAGTCTTTGTTATGACTTTCCTGAGCCTCTTCGGATAGTAGGCCTACAGGAAAAATACACTTTTGTGAAGTATACTTGGGGGATATTGTACCACTCGTACAGTGCAACAAACTCTTTTGCCGTCTCCAAACAAAAATCACTAAATTGGTTTGGATCTACTACCTCGGCGATTATTATAGTTTCGAGAATTATTGAAAACCTCTTGATTATGTTTTCATCTAGACCCGTGATTTCGGAAATCAATGCAAGATTCGTAAAGAATCTTCATGACATATTTCCTGAATTTGTCGTACCAGACAGAGCTTGGGTCATTTTCAAGTTTCTGCATATAACGAATTAAGACCATATAAGTCAAAATCACACCTGTATGGGGCGCACTTAATTTTTTAACTTTCTGTTTTCGGTAATGTTTACTATATGGGGCCAAAATAACTCACCATTTGTATAAATATCAAGTGCCTGATTTTATTGTAAATATGTACTTGTTGTAGTGTGGCTGAATAGATAAAGTAAGCAAGTTTGTAAAATACACAATAGGTCAATTCGCTTACTCTTATTACTGATAATTTTTTCTCTTAAAACTTTTGCAAAGCATTTTTGTAATATGTGCTAAGATTCTCCGACGGGGTTGATTTTACTTTTATTTGGGTACGGTTTTTCATCCACCATCTTCAAATTTGGTTTGTGAACAAACGGTTTCGTTTGCCATCTTCAGTGTTCTCTTCGTACTAGTTGCGTTCTATTGTCAGCTGTGTTTATATAGTTCGTCTTGAAGGAAATAACGATGAGCAAATTCTAGATTACTTGAATGGAAGACACAAGAACATAAAATTCACAATGAAAACAGAAGAGGAGGGGAGAATTAATTATCTAGACCTAACGATCAAGAGGAACAATATTTGGACCATTGAAACATTTTTACAAGAAAACAAAAATTACAAAAACATTACAAAGCAGTAAAGAACATCATAAACGTACAATTACAGATTATTATGTCATAGAAAACACCCAATAGGTTCACACATAAACACAAACGGACAACAAGCATGATCGTAAAAGGATTTAGTTAGGAAGAGAGACGAATGAAAAGGGAGAGACAAATTAGGTAAAAACAGGCAAACGGAAAAGGAGAGAGAGAGAGATACAGACAAAAAGAGAGAAAGTGACGAATGCAATAACACGAAGGGAAACACGAACAAGACGAACCGGTTTAAAAATCACTGTAGATTTGTTCATGCACATCTTTTAACTCGCGAGCAAAACTTTTGTAGCCGATTGTATTGTCTTTGCATTGTTTAGTTCTTTTTTTTCATAATAAAATCCATTCTATCGCTTATTATTACTTCTATGATTGATCTTTATTCGCGAGTTAACAAAAGCGTTTCATAATTTACAAAAAAAAAATCAAATAAGAAACATTTTGAATCATGCAACTTGCAGAATAGGACTATACTTATGGCAAAGTGCAACGGGAAAATGAAATATGTGTTCGTGTTTTATAGAAATGTGTCAACATTTTGTTGATTCAGCTTATTTTCAGTGAAATGAAATTCTCAATATCTTTTGATAGTAAAAAAAATCCAAGAATAATAAAACGTAGAACTTGAGAGTAAGTATCCCAAAAGCAGAAAGAGTTCTATTAGTTGTACAACAGAAAGGGAATATCAACTACAAAATGTATCACTTGTTTGCACTTTCGGAAAAATATCGTAAAACGATTCTAGAAACTACAAAATCAGCATTAACCGGTAGCATTGGGGCTGTATTCAACAGCTGAAAATTAAATGCAACAAATTTTGATGTATTTTATATCAATTAAACACTAATCCTAAATTCTTTTCTGCCGACTTTAAGAATTAACTTTAGATTTAGAGAACATTTAAATTAATTTAAGTAACGAAGCACAGGATATTTATTTTGGAAAACGAAAACCAGAACTCTTCTTGAAATTACGTGATAAGATTTACATCTGCACCTGCCCATAAGCCTTAATCAGATGGAGGTCAAACCGCTGTGAATGAAAAGCAACGTCATTAACGTCCAAGTAAGCCGAAGACTAATTCTAGCAACAGGTCTTTCCTAATTGCAATTTCAGCGGTTCCAGAGCAGGGCTGCAAAACACTACTCCTTGCTGAAGAGTTGGAGACTATCCAACTCCTGTCCAGAACATATGACTAGCATGCTCACTGGATCTAGGATCATTCATTATTAAAGGTGAGATGATCCTGGCCACCATAAAAACAGACCTGTATGGGGCCGCGAAACCACAGCCACCACGATACTCCCGAAGGGCCAACCTCAATAATCAGTCAAAGAAACAGCTAAATACCTAAAGAGACAAATAGCGGAAACTCTGCGGGCTACTGATTTCCGTGGAAATAACGTGGAGCTTCCAGTTGACCCCTGCTGCCTTCAGGGGACTGGACTACCTTATACCCCCAGCAGCACAGGTCTAGATAGTAAAGTATTCTATAAAGACCGATAAATATGCTCCCGGTGGGGTGGGGGGGTGTGGCTGCATTCAATTGCTGAAAATTAAATGCCACAAATTATCATGTGTTTTATATCTACTGATAATTCAATTAAACGCTAATCCTAAATTCTTTGCTGCCGACTTTAGCAACTAACTTTAGATCTACAGACCATTTAAATTAATTTGAGTAACAAAGCACAGGATTTTTGTTTTGGAAAACGAAAGCCAGAACTCTTCTTGAAATCACAAATAAATTAGTATACCCTGGGTCTCAGCTGTATAAAAAGAAAAGTCTGATTTCAAATTAAACTAAATTCCTCTTACTTTTAGCCGGAATAGTTTAAAATTTAAGTGCAATTCTTAGAAAGGTAGTTGTTTTTAAAAATAAATTTAAGATAAAATAAAATTGTTGAATTTGTTAACAAGACTCAAATGAAGCTTAAATTCATAATTCAGGATATGGCGTGTTCTTTCTTGATATAGGGGATGACTACTTTTTAACTCTTTTTTTAGCGATGATTTCCAAAGTAAGTTGAACCAAGTCTATTGTGTGTTTCTCCAATTATAAATACTTCTCAAAGTTGGGTGTTATAAAAGTTACATTAAGTACCTTTACATTTTTAAAGGGATTTTGTCTTACATTTAGAAGTATTTGACGTAAACGTAAAACTTTTTCATTGCTTTCCAAATAACGAAAGAATGTAGACTTTTACTTCGCAAAATTAGAATACTCATTTACTTTCATCTATCAACAATTAAATAATTTTATACATTTTCATTTTTCTTCTTATTTATAGCCAACGTACTATACAGGAAACAAAAGGCTGGGATGTATTCCGAGATCCACCTATTAAAATAGAAACGGGCTCAACGGCAAATCAAGAATGTCTAGAATTTACAGTAAAAATTTTAAAAATATTTGCTTATATTTTTACATTTATTGTGGTGTTGGCGGGTGGTGTGGTGGCTAAAGGCTGTGTATTATTTATGACATCACAAATCCGTAAAGATAAAAGAATAGAATATTGCAATAAAGATTTAGTGAGTAAAATAAATTAGCAAAAATTAAGTGGAAGTCAAAAGTAATTTTCGTTTATTTCATTTACAGGGTCGTGATAAAACTTTTGTTGTTAGATTGCCCGAGGAAGAGCGTATTGCATGGATGTGGGCATTAATAATAGCCTTTGCGATACCAGAAGTGGGTTCTCTAATACGTTCGGCACGTATTTGTTTCTTTAAAACGTTTAAAGTTCCCCGAAAAAGTCACTTTTTGTTCATGTTTATAATGGAAAGTTTAAATACGTTTGGCACCGCACTGCTAATGTTTGTCGTTTTGCCGCAATTGGATGCCATCCAAGGCGCCATGTTAACAAATTGTTTATGTGTTGTGCCCGGTGTATTTGGGCTAATGTCGCGCACCAGTAAAGAGGGCAAACGATTTGCCAAAATGTTGGTAGATTTAATAGCAGTGGCAGCTCAGGTTACTGGTTTTGTTATTTGGCCTCTATTGGAGAATCGTAAAGAATTGTGGGTCATCCCGGTGGCCTGTGTGATGGTGTCCTGTGGCTGGTGGGAGAACTATGTTACCTCACAATCTTCATTCGGCTTAATAAGAGCCATGGGTAGAGTAAAGGATGACTTGAAATATACCAGATATTTCAGTCACATGTTTTTGTCCATATGGAAAATATCATTGTTTCTTTGCTCGGTCTTATTAATCTATTGGATACAGGGAGATGATCCTGGCAATATTTTTGGTTTGTTCAGCGATGGCTTTGGACCTCACAAAATTTCTGTAGATGAATTGGCCACCTCTCTAACAAACAGTTTGCCAGATACCATAGATGCAGCCAATATAGACAGCATCGATATTGATGCTTCATACAATACAGTGATCTATGTCTTGCTCATACAAATATTCGGCGCTTATCTTTGCTATATTTTTGGCAAATTTGCCTGCAAGATTTTAATACAGGGTTTCAGTTATGCCTTTCCCGTGAGTTTGACAGTGCCCATTACGGTGTCTTTGTTGATTGCAGCTTGCGGTATTCGTATTGATGATTCCTGCTTTTTTCATGACTCTATTCCTGACTATTTGTTCTTTACAAGTCCTTCGAACTTTAGATTTAATGATTTTGTTACAAATCAAATGGCTTGGGCTTGGATATTATGGTTATTGTCACAGACCTGGATTGGTCTACACATTTGGACGCCAAAATGTGAACGTCTGGCTACAACGGAGAAATTATTCGTTAAACCCATGTACTGTTCTCTTCTAATAGACCAGTCTATGGCCATGAATAGGAGAAGAGATGATCAAGCTGATGTTAAAACCGAAGTAAGTCAACTTAAGCTAAAAATATCATAAAAAGTAGTTTTTAATCCAAAAAAAAAAAACTTTAGGATCTATCGGAAATCGAAAAGGAGAAAGGTGATGAATACTATGAAACCATATCGGTACACACAGATGGTTCGGCCATACAAAGCAAACCCACTATTAAGAGTTCCGATCATATTACCAGAATTTATGCTTGTGCCACAATGTGGCATGAAACTAAAGATGAGATGATGGAATTTTTAAAGAGTATCATGCGTATGGATGAAGATCAATGTGCCCGTAGAGTGGCTCAAAAATATTTGAGAATTGTAGATCCCGATTATTATGAATTTGAAAGTGAGTATAAAATTATCTAAAAACTTAAACTTAAACGGTTACCCTGGTTTTTGATTCCTTTTTTAGCCCATACTTTCTTCGATGATGCTTTTGAAATTTCCGACCACAGCGATGATGATATTCAAGTTAATCGCTTCGTTAAACTTTTGGTAGCAACCATGGATGATGCTGCTTCTGAAATTCATCAGACTAGAATACGTTTGCGACCACCCAAAAAATATCCCACTCCGTATGGTGGACGTTTAGTATGGACTATGCCTGGGAAGACGAAATTCATAGCTCATTTAAAGGATAAAGATCGCATACGTCATCGTAAACGTTGGTCGCAAGTAATGTACATGTACTACCTTTTGGGTCATCGACTCATGGAATTGCCCATACCTGTTGATCGCAAGGACACTATAGCCGAAAATACTTATCTTCTGACTTTGGATGGTGACATTGATTTCAAGCCAAATGCCGTCACTTTGTTGGTGGATTTAATGAAAAAGAACAAAAACTTAGGTGCTGCTTGTGGACGTATTCATCCTGTTGGTTCCGGTCCAATGGTGTGGTATCAATTGTTCGAATATGCTATTGGACATTGGCTGCAAAAAGCTACCGAACATATGATTGGCTGTGTACTTTGTAGCCCTGGCTGCTTTTCGCTCTTTCGCGGCAAGGCTTTAATGGACGATAATGTTATGAAGAAATATACCACTCAGTCCGATGAGGCTCGCCATTATGTGCAATACGATCAGGGCGAAGATCGTTGGTTGTGCACGTTATTGTTACAGCGTGGCTATCGTGTTGAGTATTCAGCTGCTTCTGATGCTTACACTCACTGTCCTGAAGGCTTCAATGAATTCTACAATCAGCGCCGTCGTTGGGTACCCTCCACTCTTGCCAATATTATGGATCTATTAGGCGATTCCAAACGAACTATTAAGATAAATGACAATATTTCTTTGCTTTATATTTTCTATCAAATGATGTTAATGGGTGGCACTATTCTTGGTCCCGGTACGATTTTTCTTATGTTGGTGGGTGCTTTTGTGGCAGCCTTTCGCATTGACAATTGGACTTCATTTCATTACAACATCATACCTATACTGGGTTTCATGTTAGTCTGCTTCACCTGTAAGTCGAATATACAACTATTTGTGGCTCAGGTATTATCAACAGCCTATGCACTCATCATGATGGCTGTTATTGTGGGTACGGCGTTGCAGTTAGGTGAGGATGGTATAGGTTCACCTTCCGCAATTTTCTTGATTTGTATGGTGGGGTCGTTCTTCATAGCCGCCTGCCTTCATCCTCAAGAGTTTTGGTGTATCACAGCGGGCCTTATATATCTTCTTTCTATACCCTCTATGTACTTGTTGTTGATTTTGTATTCCATTATCAACCTAAACGTCGTAACATGGGGTACTCGGGAGGTTGTGGCAAAAAAAACTAAAAAAGAATTGGAGGCTGAAAAGAAGGCAGCTGAAGAAGCAGCTAAGCAAGCTAAGCAAAAGAGTATGTTAAGCTTTTTACAGGGAGGTGTGGGCAGCAATGCAGATGAAGAGGGTTCCATTGAATTCTCTTTAGCCGGTCTGTTTCGTTGCATGTTCTGCACGCACGGCAAAACTTCCGACGAAAAACAACAACTCATCACTATTGCTGAGTCTCTGGATACGATTAAAAATCGTATTGATAGCATTGAACAAACTGTTAATCCTCATGACCAACATACTCATCGCCATGGTCGCAGACGCACTACATCGAGTGGTTCAAAGGATCATCATTTGTTATCATCGGTAGCCGAGAAATCAGGTGATGAGTCAGAAGAATCCGATACTGATACTTCGGCAGAGCCCAGACAGGAAAGAGATTTTCTCACTAATCCCTATTGGATTGAAGATGCTGATTTGCGTAAAGGTGAGGTAGACTTCTTGTCTAGTTCAGAGTTGCAATTTTGGAAAGATTTAATCGATAAATATCTATACCCCATCGATAATGATCCCGCTGAACAGGTAAGATGTTTGTTCCTATTATAAAAGGAATTCTCATTTTGAGAGTTTCAATTTTAAAGCGCATAATGTGGATTTATACGTACAAACATATATGTACATCAATTAAAATAATATTTAAAATTACTTTTCAGCCAAATCGAAAGTTACTACAGAACGATAACTAATTGCAAACTAAGTTATTTCCATTTTTTCGTAAGTTTCATTAATAGTGGATTAACTTGAATTAACTTGAAAGCAATCTTTACTTGCGATGGCCATGGGTGTATTCTTGACTTCACGATACCTAATGCGTTAGGTCTCTGCGACAGGTCTCTGAACGTTATTCTTTGATTTGAACTACAAATTATTTTTAGGCAGTTTACAAAAGTTTTCGAGTCACGTTTGTGCAGATTCATTACTAACGCGCTACCTCTAAAAAGTGATAGTAACACAGACGGAAGTGGTAGTAAATAAAAACGATGCGTGATCATATATAGCTGCATATATTAGCCATACCATCTAGATTTATTTGCATATTTTAATGAATAATGTCAACTATCTGAAAAACCTGCATCGTGTACAGATAAAGTCACAGAAGATCGTTTTCTCCTCCTCTTCGTTATGACTACTAGTGAACTAATCAATTTTATGGTATACTTATCTTTTTGTGCTCACCAAACCTACTGAGACTAATTATTGCTGCAACAATAACCCTCAAGTATTTATATTAGACCCCATTAGATTTATATTGCGACCTTGATCTAGTCTGAGTTAAATCAGTCATATATACTCGTATATGAATTCGTTTAACCATCGGATCAAAACCAAATCATAGGTGACAACCTTTGTTAAGTTGGAAGCTCTATACCATGTAGAAGTATGCTTATCCTGACTAGGCAATCATCCTTGCAGTTAGCAGTATCCACTCAAGTAGTAATGAAGAATGTTTAAAGTATTAGATGTTGTATAGGCGCTCAATAGGGACTTGATTGCAGCCTAGCTTCAGTAATAAAAAGAACTTTTTTTTTTCTTTCGAAAAATCTACAATTCCAAAACCTATTTCCCACTGTTTTATCCTACTGATCATTTAGACTATTGCATACTTGGTCCTCATTTGGGAGTTTAAAATAAATTCTGACACCCATCTCTCGTCTGGCATCATCCGTAAATACATCAAGATGATGTTTTTCTTACGGGAACATTAGTGTTCTCTTTATAAAGATGGCAAATAGCCGAAACCGGTTTGTTCACAAACCAAATTTGACGAGGGTCGACGTAAAACCATACCCAAATAAAAATAAATTAAACCCCGTCGGAAAATATACGCACATATTAAAAGCATTTTCCCCTCGAGATCTTCTGTAAAGAATGTTTACTAACTTTTCCAATGTAAAAAATAAAAATAAGGAATATTGAGGTTTATGAGTTTAGAGGAATGCCACAAACAAGATGACTCTATTAGAAGCTATGACACAAAAAAAAAATAAAGATCAAATCCGTGCCCACATCTCTTGCTCGATTTAGAAATGTCAATTGAGTAAACTTGCCTTTTACTACGTGCAGAACTGTCTCTATAAATTATTTTTGAATGTAGGCATGAGATGGAGAAATAAAATGATAGGTTTCAACAGAATAAATTTTAGATTTTAGAACTATCAATTTTAAGTCGTTTGTAACCAGTCTAGTAATGAGCTATATGGCTCCGAAAATTTCATTATTTTATTTATACAGTGATCTCGCAGAAACGTGAACTAATTTTTATGGAGGGTGTTCACGTTTTCGATTTTGTTCACGTTTTATATTGCATTTTTTCTATAACATATTTTAGTCTCTTTTTATCTTTTATTTAATTTAAAATAAAGTACGTTATTTTTCACCTATGAGACAGGTTTTGATTCTACTTTTTGTAAGTTCATGCCACATTTTAATATATGTACTATGCTACTATGGGTTGCAAAAAGGTTTCTAAGATACTAATTTCGAGATACAGAGATCTTTCCATTTTTGGAAGGTTCGAAGAATGCAGTGTTTTCCGTTTTCCAGGACTGGAAAATGTATTATTAACACATTTCAAAATTGCATCTTTTTTGTTTCTTATTGAACAAATCGTCGATTTGACGACATTATACCTTTTCGGCAAACCAGTTACAGGTGAACCTTTTCATAAAAGCTCTAAAATATCTGACTTTTCTTGAAGAGTTAACACTTTTGGCTTTTTATTAGATATATTTTCAATAAAAATATTTTTAGAGATCACTTGTTTATATTACTTATGTATATGCATAGTCAGCACAGAGCGATGCTTCCAGTAGAACTGTCGCTGTAATACCATAACCACTTATCCTGCAACAGAAGTTGTTTACAACAAACAAACTACGAGATTCTTCTGCGGGGAATCCCAAAATGTTTAAATAGGCTTACAAAATTGAATTTTAACGTTCGATAAAAAGTTCACGTTTTATAGCCTTCAGCCTTTGTTCACGTTTTAGAGTAATAAATGTAAGAAAAAAAATGTTCATGTTTTTGGATGTTCATGTCAGTGGGTGTTCACTTTTCTGCGAGTTCACTGTATGTCTAAATCTTTTTTAATTTTGTGTTTTGTTACTAATTGAACGTCAGATTCTTATCACAAACTTAACATATTAAGACCCAATTATAATGTAAAGGGGTTTTCAACAAGGACTTTGTTTTCTAAAACAACAAATTTAATGATTTTAATTTTATTGATTTTAATTTTTATTAATGAAGTACACCACAACAGATATCATTGACATATGTTGATTCTTTCTTCATAGTTCTTAATCACTTTTTGGGAAAATGGCGGTCCTATTTTGTTAATCAGATCACGGGTTTTGAGTTGTAAAGCTTAAATCGATTGGATTGGCTCCGTTTAGACTCTATCCTTAGCGTAGCTCCGCTTAAAATAATCCAGTGATGTTAAATTACACGATCTGGATGGCCACTTAACTGCTGATTGTCGTGAAATTATGCGATCGGGAAATTTGGTTTGCAATTAATTGATCGTTTCATTGGCTGTGTGACATTAAACACCATCCTGTTGAAATCACGTCAGTGATATCCACTTCGTCAATAATAAACTAAAATTGAGTTGTTAGCATCTCGCAATAGCGTGATCCGTTCATCGTTACAGCATTTCCAGCCACATACCATACAGTGACATGTTGAGCATGCCATGGCTTCTCAATAATCACTCTAGGATTTTCAAAAGCCCAAATGCGACAATTTTGCTTGTTGACATACTTTGACATGTGAAAATGGGCTTCGCCTGAGAAAATTATTTTTTCAGAAAAATCAGCCGGTTGTTCTTGAATGAATTGAGCGAATCTACGGCGATGTGAATGATCGGTCGGCTTCAATTCATGCACCAGTTGAACTTTGTAAGGCTTCAAAGTCAAATCGCTACAAAAATTCGCCATATGTTAGTTTTGGATAACCCCAATTGTTGATAACGTCGAGGAAATAACAGATTTGGATCTGCTTCAACACTGTGGCTCACGGCTGCGATGTTTTTAGTTTAACGACCGGGTCGAACACTCATTGGTGTTTACACACTTGGTGTCGAGCCTATCGATTCAAATTTAACGACCAAAATCTTAATAGCAGAAGTACGATTATATTGTCTGAAAATATCACGAATCCTACGAAATGTCGCTTTAACGGAACCACTGTTGAATAAAAACGCGTGGAAGGTTTTTGATAATTCAATGTGTATTTATTAAAGGTTAATAACAGAAAAAAGAAAAAGCGATATAAGCATATATATATATACATATATATATATATATGTGTGTGTGTGAATATATATGTATATGTGAATAAAAAAATATGCATGTAAGCTAATTGCCGAATACACGCATTTGCGAATACAAATATGACACGTCTTCAGCAACGAATATGAAGATTGAAGTATAATGCAAATAATAAGTGATGACAATTGAACAATGTGAATTTTCAACAACCACAATTTAATTAGTGGATTTTAATTAATATAATGCGATTTTCGTGCGAAATCGAATTCACTGTAACAATTGCCAATGCAGCGACTACGAATACGCTAAAAAAACTAAATGTCAAAACTATCACGTTGTTGGTATTGCCACAATTGAATAACAAACTCCTTGATAAAAAACCTGATAAATATAATTTTAACCTGTTTTTCGCTGTAGCAGTGGCTACAGTTTGTTTATGAGCATTGTAGTTGGGCATTTAGATCAAACATTTGACATAACACTAGGGCGCCGCAAAATAGTCTTTTGCTGACAGTTTTTTAGATTGTCTTTAAGAACTTTTTTCTCAAAGTTATTTCTAAAGCGGCGATCTAAACTGGTGTTACTTTTTAATAACAAATATGAATCCTATTCCTTAATCAGAATTTATTTTAACCATGGTATTCAATCATATTATGATACTAAAGGAGGACTGATTTTTCGAAATCAAATATTGGTGACAATTTCCTTAAAAAAATTATTTATTATGAATGTAAAAATATTTCAAACAAAAATCATTGACCCCGATTTAAGGCTTAAAAAGCTTAATCACTTTCTAAAAATGTCCTGACCGTGGATGGCATGATAATAAAAAAAAAAATATAGTATATGAAATAACAAGGGCTTTATAACTTAAAGAGCTAAAGAAAACACAACTAACCATAAATTTTTCAAATTTTTTAGGCCAGAATTGCTAAAGATCTTAAAGAATTGCGTGACTCATCGGTGTTTGCCTTCTTTATGGTAAATGCACTTTTCGTATTAATTGTGTTTTTGTTGCAATTAAACAAGGATAATATACATGTTAAATGGCCATTTGGTGTACGCACAAATATAACGTACGATGAATCCACACAAGAGGTAAATTTATACAGGGGATTTCAACATGGAAAAGCATTACGACAAGGCTGAATTTGATGAATAGACCTCCTCTATAATTATAACAATACGAATTGAATGCGTTTTCTTGTAGAAATCCCTTTTGAACAATCTTACTAACCTATTATTTTTCTCTTTTTTTTTTTCTTTTTTTGTTTTTTTTTTTTCTTTTGGCAAATAACAAACAATACCAAAATTCTGTAACAAACAAAATAAAATCAATCAAAATTTTGTAAATCAAAATCATGAAAAATTGCTTTGTGCGTTAATGTGCTGCTGTCTGCAAAAATAATATAAAAAAAAAATAATAATAATAAAATCAGGCTCGTATTGCAGCTGATCTAATTGACTTGAGAAACAAATCGGTCTTCGCCTTTTTTATGGCCAATGCCTTGTTTGTATTGGTTGTATTTCTGTTGCAATTAAACAAGGATAAGTTACACATTGTTTGGCCACTGGGTGTCAAAACGAATATAACCTACATAGAAGAAACATCCGAGGTTTTTATAAAACAAAAAAAAAAATTATATAATTTATTGTTTTTGCGTTTTGTTGTGTTTTTTTCTCTTCTCCTATTTAATTTTTCCTTCCAAAAAAAACTTTAAAATCCTTGCCAGTCTTAACCTTTACCTACCTCTACCTACCCACCTACTTACATACTTGTTTTTAACTGTGTATTTTAACTACCACAAAATATTTATTATTTTTACCCCTTTTACCTGTAAGTTTTACTGGGTTTCCTTTGTATTTTAAGCCAACTACAACATAAACTTTTTAAGCAGTTGTTTTTTTTATGAATTCATATTAAAAATTCAGTTCATATAACTTGACATATTGTTACCATTTTTCCCTTACAATCTTTCAAAATTCATTTGTTGTACATTTCTGTGGTGTTTTAAACAGACTAACGGTGTTGTTGTGTTTTTATACTGCGTATAACTTATATAAGGAATCACAAGTTTTGCATTATTTAACTACAAAATCGGGTGTGTTAAAAAATTTTAAATATTAATTAAAAAGAGCATTTTTTCCTTAAAGTTATTAAAATATTACATTTAACTTTAAAACTAAAACCAATAAATAAAAAAGACAATTTTTATTAGAGTTTTAAGCGTTAAAAATTAAATTATTGTTTATAGGATATACTTACACATTTTGAATAACATATCGTTTAATTTAATCAATTTGCTATTATCTTGTTTGAAATCGAATATGATCATGCCAAAATAAGGCATTCGCCTTAAATGGTCATACTGTTGTCATTCTCTGCGATGTTTGTCTGATGTGACCAATAGTCCTTTTTTTTCATGGTCCCCAATTGTAAAATTTTAAAGTTCGTTCAAAAAATTAAAACTTTATTTTAACAGTTTTAAGTAATTAATTTTAAGCACTAGGTTTAAAAAACTTTATTTTTTATTATTTTTTCGATATTTCGTCACACCGTTGGTTGGCATCATCAGGAAAAACAAACCAACGGTGTGGCGAAATATCGAAAAAATAATAAAAAATAAAGTTTTTTAAAAATTTTTTATTAAATAAGACCTAGTGCTTAAAATTAATTACTAAAAAATATTAAAAAAGGTCAAAAAATTATAACTATTATATACTTAATTTTAACTATATCACACAGGGTGATTCCAAATGAGCATTATACTAAAATCAGAAATTTCTAAGTAAATTTTTGATTTTTAAACATCTATAACTTTTTTGTTGTACAAGCTTTTTAAACGAAACAAACTTTGTGTCATAGCGTAATTTGTTAGCTAATTATATAAGAAAACTGAAAAATTTTTATTGACTTTTGATTTTTAGAAATTATTTTTTTAAACTTCCAATTTTTTTCTAAATTCTCTTACTAAATAGAGTATAACTTCTAAAGTTCGTTAGGAAATTTAAAAGCATTAGCACTGTGTCATAGCCCTAAATGTCCCCTATACGCCTATACCCCATTGTATACTCGGTATGATGCGACCGTGAGCAACAGAACAATTTTCTGACACAAGGTCGAAAAGTTTTTGCAAAATGGAATTAAAAACGTTTTTTTTTTCTGTTTTGCTATTTTGTAAGAATTTTATTTATTTTTAAAATCGCCTTTATGAGAGACGTTGTTTAGATGAATATGCGTATTTTCAGAAAGAAAACAAAAATTTTTAATCAATTTCAAAGTCATGCACAGTTGGTCACAAAAATATTTTGCTATAACTGTCACTTTTACTTCAGCAGAAATAAAATTGCAAGACCTTCTTGAACACACTGCCGAACGGTTGTTACATACGTTTGATTCTAACCGCTTAAAAAAAACTTGGAAATAGTAGCATTACTTTAATTTCTAAATGGGGATATGATGGATCCTCTCGTCAGAGGCAATACAAGCATTTGATGTGATTTGATTTACATCCGCACCGACTAGGTACTCATAATCAGATGGTGATCAAACCACTTTGAATGATTTGCAAACGTCATTCACGCCCTAGGAGGCCAACGAATACGTATATCCTCCGGTCACTCCTAGTAGCAATTTCGAAAGCCCGAAGTAGGCCGCAGCCTTCACTCCTTGCTAAAGAGTTGGAGACTTTCTAACTCCTGATCCAGAACCATTGAAGTTTAATATAATTAAGAACACGACGGCATTCATACTCACTGGACCTGAACCATTCATTGTGTTCATTGTGAATGATCCGACCCACAAACTATCACGAGGGCCTCGAAAGCACAACCACTACGATACTCCCATATAGGGGCCAACATCAATAACCAGTCAGAGAACAGCTAATTGTCTAAAGAGACAAATAGTGAACTCTGTGAGCGTACTGATTCCCGTGGAAATATGTGGATTGTCCAGGTGACTCCTACTAGCCTTTGAGGGGCCTGGGCTCTCTTTCACCCAGCAAGACACCAATCTAAATGGAATAGTAGGTTCCAAAAAGACTATCATGTGCCCCCGGGGGGAGCAATACAAGCAATGTAATGCCAAAAATTCATCAGACACTGATTTATTTATGATATCATTCGTTCCATAGCGATTAATAAAAAGTTATACCGAGTTAGAGCCGTCAACTAGTACAGCAACAGAAATTGATATATGGATAAATGAACTACCCTCGTCAGCAAAATATTGCAGACCAATAAAATTTACTTTCAAAAAAGAAACAAAAATGTCATAACTGAAGAAGTCCGAAAAATAAAAAATGAAATTAAAGACCTTCAACATGTAATATTTACTGTTGATGAACAGGAAATCGAAGTAAATTTTAAAATGTATCTCACAATAATTGATGGAAAAGTTGCATAAGCTTTAACTGATACAAAAGCATCGTCAAGCTGCATTATATGCAAAAAAAAAACATCAAATCAATTAAGCCATGCAGTTCCAGAAGATGAGACTTTTAAGGCAGCAACGAATTTGAATTGTCCCCTCTTTATACTAGAATACTTTTTATGGAGCAAAATCCATGGATTTTGGTCCGTTAGGCGAAACAGTGCACTGTTTCTGACTGCAGTGAGAAAAAATAAGGAAAATGAAGAAAAAGGAAACCAAAAAAAAAACAAAATTCAAGAAAAATATTTAGAACAAGGCCTAATCATCGATCAGCCAAAGCAAGGGGAAGGGAACACATATGATAGAAACACATATGATAGAAACAGATCCAGAAACTGCAGTATCTATCACTGGAATAGATCTGGAACTAATAAGGAGATTCAGTATTATTTTACAAGTTCTAGCATGCAGCAGAAAGATAAATGCAAAAAAATTTGCAGAGTACGCCAAAAAAAACAGCTATACTTTACAAAAAAAAATAGTCTGGGAGATATATGCCATCCACAGTTCATAAAATTTTGTACCATGGGGAACAAATAATTCAACACAATATTCTACCAATAGGAGATCTATCTGAAGAGGCGCAAGAAAAACGAAACAAAGACTATAGATTCTATCGCGAGCACAGCACAAGACAAAATTCTAGATATTGTACTAAGAAACACAAAAATGGAGAACTACTTCTAGTGAACTAGACGTAGAAACTAAACTACTTCTAGAAGGTGAAAATCAAGGCTATTTAGAAGAAATATTTACTGAAATTGTTTAATTAATAATTATTTTTCCAAACACAAGAGTTATCTGAGTGTATTTCATCCTTTTGAAATTTTTTTTAAATTAATAAAATATTCATCAATTTACAATAAAAGTTCACATATGCGAGTAGTATTTATGTTTATTTTGGACTTAAATACCTCCTTATCTAAAGTAAATTTGAACCAATGAATATATTTTTTATGTTTTTGCTACTTAATCAGCTAATTTTAACCTCAAATTGTTTTAAAAAAACCAATCTTTGGCCTTCGTACAAAAAATTACACGGTGGCCAAAGCTTGGCCCTGCCTGACTAAATTTAAGTTTTTAATAAACGTTCTAAACCTGACTCAAAATATAAGACTTTATGTAAGACAAACTCTTTGAACAAGTTTTAATACTTTACGTTCGTACCAAAGATCAGCCAAAACTAAGAATGCATTTTTAAATCTATCACAACTATTTTTCTAACCGATCGATTTTAAATCTAACCTTTAACCTTAAACGAAAGCCTATGATCTCACCTAGTAGACAAAAGAAACCGCGAATCAAAATTACGATCCGTTCAAAAGTTATATATTTTTGACCGCCTTCTCGTAAAATGTTCCCACAGTGCGGCGAACGTTTTCCATGTGATGACATCATTGTCAGGCGGAACAAATAAACAGCAATGATGGTTTACACCGTAGAAAATGGCAACAGATTTTCATTTCCTAATAGCTTGTTTCCACAGCACCTGCTTCGATCTTTATTCTTGCTTCACACCCCAATCATAAGCGAATCAACCTGCTTAACCATACAAAATTTTGAGAACGAAGCTGGTAGATTCATATTGAATCTAGCTGCGAATCAAGGAAAAATCCTCTCTTCTCTAATTTTTAACGTAAGTTTATCTGCACTAGTTGTCAAAGTTAAACATTTTTGTAAACAATGAAAAATTACAAACAAAACAAAGTTAAAAGTGAAAACCTAAAAAATATATATTGTTTTGTGGGTGTGTTAATTTATTTTTATTTTATAAAATTAAAAAAAAATGGATAGGAAAAAAATTATACTTAATGCTATCGCGGCAAGAAGGATATCTTCTGTTGTTTTTCAACTGTTGTTCTTGTTTTTCAACTTATGTTTTTCTGTTTAATAACAACTGTCAAATCGAAGCAGATAAATGAGTCGTGTAAACAGCATGATTCATAAACTTGCTTCAGAGAGCGAAACACAAGAGTCAAATTGTCGTGGAAACGGGCTATAACGGAACAAATCCAAACTACTTAAGACAGTCATCTCTTATAAATTCATCTTAACCCTTAATCAAGTTCTGCCTAATGGATACTAATGATAACTACCCAAAAAAGTGAAGAAAGTAAAAAAATTTTAATAAGGATTTGATTATATAATACGACTGCGAGTTACTGTTTTTACTTAAAAATAGTGATAAGTTAGCCCAGAAAAAAAAAAGTAAAAATTTATATGTTTTGTCTGTGTTTTCCAAAAAGGTAAAATGGAGTTTTTATCCATGTCGGGAAATATTTAGAAAAGGTGTTGCCCCACAAAGGAAAATGGGAAATGCCAAAAATGCCCATTTTAGATTGTTTCGGATATTCTCTCTATAATATAAAAAAGTTAAAAGTGGTGTGCAAAAAAGCACGCTTGCTCAACAGACGGTGTATAATGTAAATGATTATTTAATTACCCAACAGTCTTTAAGGAGTTTCAAATGTAGAAATTTTTTTGAAGTAGATAAGAAGTTAATTTTTTTTTTATTTAGTTAATAAAAGTTATAAATTACTTAGTCTTAGCGATTTTTGATTTATCTGGAGCTGATCCATTGTGATAATCGAGGAACTTCAAACATATTCGGTTTTGCCGCCATTACTGGCTCACATACCTTTAGCCGGAAATAAAATTGCATTATTTGTTATTTTTTCTCAGATTTGCGACTAAGATAATATAGCTTCCATACAGCTTACCTGCATCGAAAGTATTTTTTAATAATGGCTAATACAATTTTTTACCCTGAACTCGAATGTGATAATTTTTCATGGCGTAGTCTTAATTGTTCGCACTTCCCATGTAATGATTATATTGATTGACTAAATAGCGCTGTTTATTTTTCGTTGCTTTCGATCATACCGTTTCACGCGAGTCATTGGTGTATGGCTCTGAAAATTCGATAACAATATAACAACCTAAAAATACAAAAAAAACAAATAAAAAAGAATAAATTAACCGACTGATTACTTAAAATATTTCAGTATATAACATACCGAATTATCGTTCCAACGAACAGCAGCAATAGAATATTTCAAATCAAAACAAAAGTCTGACGGCTCACGAAGCTGCTTACGCATTTTTTGATATCTATCAATTGAGCATCATTAGTGCGATTGCCCTGTACCCTCTAAGCGAAAAAACGCGTCCACCCTTTCTCCTAACTGTAACTGTGAGCCATCCTGGTTCGATGCATCAGCGTAAGAAATTAGCTGATACAAGTAGCCTTCGTCAGACGCCAAACACAAGTACATGTAACCAAACCGAATTGGTTTTCCTTTGATGAATTGGGAAAATACTTCAAATTAAAGAAATGTTTGTTTATCAAATTATTCAATGGTGAAACCAAAGATTAATATTGACAATGTAAACACACATATACACATAAACAATGTTCATCAATATGAATTGCTTTTGCTGAGAATTTATTTCCATTTTGGTAATTTGCTCTCCGCTAATGAGATTTCGCTCATTAGTCATACACAAGAGGATTTTCCCCAAATCCCTTCAATAATTTAGCAGTGGCAGAACAATGTATGGCAGTGCAACATCTTTATAGATCTATATTCTTTGGTGAAACATTAGATAATTTGTTTGAATAAAATTCTGAGTTATTACAAAAGTGTAAAAACTGTCTGATGAGTTTTAATCTGTGTCTTGAAGTACAGTGTTTAATCATCGCACATCCCAGCGATTATCGACTTGGCCTACAAAAGTGTACTTTTGGCAAGGTATGATAACCTATTATATACACCACGTCCAGAAACGTTTTAATTTTAATATTTGATGTCACAAATGATGGAGAATTGTTTGCTGCAGCATATTTGCTAGTGGAATTCTACGAAACATCGGGTACATGTTTAAGTCGAGCGGACTTAAGGTCTGACTTAATGGGTTAATGCAAAAATTAAATATTTTGTTTGGAATTTTAACAAAAAAATTTATACTGATGCAGAGTTTCTTAAGAACTCTTTTGCTAAAAATGATTTCTAGCTTTGCTTACTTTCTTAGCAGGCCGTTCTTAAACCTGTTAATTACTGCTATGCAGCTTACCGCAATTTGTATTTAAATACGAGTCTATTTAATCGCCTATATAATCTTCTAATGTGAAATGATCTGGCAGCTTGAAATAATTGTTTAATTTTTTATACTTTTAATGAATGCGTTCGTAATGCTTTTTTATCTGTGATAGTTTAAGTAGAATTTATTTGTTTTTTTAATATTAAATAAAGAAATAAAGAGTATTTTTGTTTCAGTTATAGAAAGACATTAAGTCAACTTTGATTAAAAAACAAACAAACAGACAGACATCTAACTATTCATTTATTAAAGCCAAGAAATATTGAAATTCTGTAAAATTCGATTCCTTATTTAAGTTATTCGCAGTGAAGGTTTTTATAATAAAATTGTTAAAATGTTTTTGGTTGTTTAATAATATTTTACTGACACGTTTGTTTATATTTTCGGGATGTTGTTCAATTATTAAGTTCCTTTAACTTAAATACTTACAAATAATAGGGACTGTATATAGACTGGAAACATGCTTGCATTTCCCTAACACAATTGTAAAATAATGAAAGAAATTCAACAGTAAAATAAGTAAATTAAGAAACTGAAAGTTAATTAAAAAGTATTCGATAATAATTAATTAAGAATCAATTCTTGTTCATTGGATAAGTCAAGCCAAGGATTTATAACGCAAGCCCCAAGAATAATTTATTTTTAATTTCGCCTTAGTGGGATTTTTGTGTTTTTAACTGAGGGGTAATATTGAAACACCTGCTTGGCCAGTGATAACACACTTCAGGCCTGTATTTTTTTATTATCGTAAACGTTAAAGTCTGTAGTTAAGTAAAGCACGGAATAATTCTCATTCGATGATATAAATTTACCAGGAATTCCCATATTGAGGTCAGTTATGCCGTGCCTAAATTTGCACTAATAAGCAAAGTTAAGAGCACATTGTTGGGAATAATTATACATCTTTATACAATATACGGTATATTGTTTAGATGACTCCAATTTTATTGTCTTTTTAGATTATAAAATTTATTTATGTGTAGTGCAAGTCCAAATTGGCTAAATATATACAATTTTATATACTACAGACAAAGCTATTCCTTATTCCTGATTCCATTAACTAAAAAATAAAAATGCAACTAGCTTCAAGTCTGTCATATAGACAGAAAGATAGCCAATTTAAAAACTGGCATTTAACTAAAAGTTGTTTTTTTTTAATTAAAAATTTTATACTTTAACTGGCGGGGCTAAGTCGTATTTGACAAGAATATAAAATGATGTTTCTGCAAGTAAGACAATATCTATATAAAAAATTAGCCCGTCGGCTAAATAATAATATTGGGAATAGCGAAATGTCATGCTATTCTATTGCTTTACCTTTAGGTAAATATTAATATTGGTGAGAAATATTGAAGCAAACTGCCAACTTTTCTGCTAAAGAACAAGAGAGTTTTATATAAAATATAGTTCTTTCTACTAAACACCATCTACCGAGCCATTCTTCAGGCACTAAACTAGTTATTTTTGGTATTATACTAATGACTGGCATCTTTCGTTTAATTACAGAATCATGCGTAATAGTAGCCGGTTTGGCATCCATAATCAATTAGCCCCTCCCCGAGACATTTATTCAAATTCCATTTACTTAGGGTCCCAATATCTTTATTAAGTATTCGTATATATACCACTACTACTCCCCACCCCCGCGGCGGCACATTTATCGGTGTTTATGGAATACTTGACTATCTAGACCTGTGCTGCTGGGAGCCCAGTCCAAAACTGAAAGCTCCACGTTATTTCCAGGGGAATCAGTAAGCCCCAGAGTTCCGCTAATTATCTCTTTAGACTTTTAGCTATTCTCTGACTGATTATTTAGGTTGGCCCTTCGGGAGTATCGTGGTGATTGTGGTTTTGCGGCCCCAGCATGAACTGATTAAGTAGGCCAGAATCATTGCGCCTTTAATAGCACCAACGGGTGAATGAATCGGATCCAGTGAGCATGATGTGATTTAATTTACATCTGCACCGACTAGGTAGTCACAATCAGATGGTGGTCAAACCACTTGAATGATTTGCAAACGTCATACACGCCCTAGGAGACCATCGAATACGTATATCCTCCGGTCACTCCTAGTAGCAATTTCGAAAGCCCGAAGTAGGCCGCAGCCTTCACTCCTTGCTAAAGAGTTGAAGACTTTCCAACTCCTGGTCCAGAACGCATGAAGCTTAATATAATTAAGAACACGACGGCATTCATACTCACTGGAACTGAACCATTCATTGTGTTCATTTTGAATGATCCGACCCACAAACTCTCACGAGGGTCTCGAAACCACAACCACCACGATACACCCATATAGGGGCCAACCTCAATAACCAGTCAGAGAACAGCTAATTGTCTCAAAAGACAAATAATGAACTCTGGGGCGTACTGATTCCCGTGGAAATATGTGGATTGTCTAGGTGACTCCTACTAGCCTTTGGGGGGCCTGGGCTCCCTTTTACCCCGCAAGACACCAGTCTAAATGAAATAGTAGGTTCCAAAAAGACTATCGTGTGACCCCGGGGGGAGATCCAGTGAGCATGCTAGTCATGTGTTCTGGACCAGGACTTGGATAGTCTCCAGCTTTTCAGCAAGGAGTAGTGGTTTGCAATCCTGCTTTGGAACCGCTGAAATTGCAACTAGGAAAGACCTGTTGCTAGAATTAGTCTTCGGCTTCCTAGGGCGTGAATGACGTTGCTTTTCATTCCCACTGGTTTGAGCACCATCTGGTTAAGGCTTACGGCGAGGTGCAAATGTAAATCTTATCACGAAATATACCACTACTACTACTGATATTAACCTAATCATTGCGGGATCGTCGCAAGAATCAACTTTGTTTTTCTTTGTTTAAGCACTAGAATAGAATATTTGCATAGCTGACCTCTTCTTCTGAATATCCGTTTGACAATACTTGCATATTCATAATTAAATCGATTTATAAATTCAGGGGCTTGCTTTCTGAACAATTTCCCAGGTTTGCTTACTTCTGGAATAGTGTCATCTCTCATTAAAACCTTTTTGCCGTTGAACAGACTTTTCAATATGCTGCTTTACTGATCCTCTTTCAATGCTTGCCTATTTCTTGTTATCGATCATTTCTTTGATCCGTTAAGATTTTATTATATTCGGTTCTCGTTATTTACTAGCTAAAGCAGAGTGTTGCATAGCTTATCTTATGCTCTCGCTGACTATGTTACAAAACGGCAAATATCCAACTCTTCATTAACTTATTTCTTAACTTGCTCACCGTTGAAGAAGCGTCTAATGACTTTAATTTCTTCTCATCCTGGTCGACCTTTGTAGTAAAGTTACTGACAGTTAATATAGTATCTCACTAGTTTACCTCATGTTTTGGGTGTCTGTTAAACGACACGATGATTATACAGCTACACTTTCCTTTTTCATAATTTAACTGACTTCGAACTTGTGGTACGAACTTGTAGAACGGAACGGTTGCTCGATAATAAAGTGATATAACAAGGCCCTTGTTCGATGGTTTCCTATAGAAAAAGACTTGAGAATAATATTATTAATATAATATTAACTTATGGTCACTCAACAAATACGTGATACTAAATTTGAACGATGATATTTTAAATAACAATAACATTATTAGGATTATGATTTGTCATAAAATGCTTAAGGTTTGAGATGACAACAAACATACACATTTGTTCTTTGCATTCACTTATACCAAAAGGAAAAACAGGTTTCAGTTAAGAACGAGGTTTTTATTAAAAATTCCAAGCTTGCTTTGGTGCCTAAACTCGGGCTATGCACCACAAATATGTGGTTAATCATTCTCATGTACAAAAAACATTTTCCTGTGGGCTTAAAGTGCTCCATCCCTTCAATTCCCTCTACAGAACTCTATTCTCAATCATTTTTTCACATAACAAAACTACTCTGTGTGGTGGTTTTTACAAAATCACATGAAATCTAAACACATTTCTGGAACCGGGGAGAGAGTTACAAAAAAAAAAAAAACAAACAAAAATAAAAAATCTGTCAGCACAAAAGAAAAGAAGGAAAAGACAAGCATTCCATATCACCAACACATGGCACATAAATTGTTTAAATTTTCTATAATTCAAGGTCTCATGAAACATTTAGTTGTTTGTATTATAATAAAGTTTATTGTCACTAACACAACTTTTCTTTACTGCTTAAAATATTTAAAATAATAACGAGATAACATTTTGGTTGTTTCTTTGAATTTTTATAAAAAAAAAAATAAAAAACAGGTCCACATATCAAAAGAATATCTGCAGTTGGAACCAATAGGTTTGGTGTTTGTGTTTTTCTTTGCATTGATTTTGGTTATACAATTTACGGCCATGTTGTTTCATCGTTTTGGTACTATTTCACATATTTTGGCATCAACTGAATTGAATTTCTTCAAAAAGAAATCCGAAGATCTTTCACAAGATGCACTCATAGACAAGGTGAATATTTAACAAACAAAAAAAATCTTAATTAATAAAAATAATAATTTCTTTTTGCATTTGCCCTTCAGCATGCTGTCGAAATAGTTAAAAATCTACAACGACTGCAGGGCATAGATGGAGATTATGATAATGATTCTGGCAGTGGACCTGATCGTATTGCCAGACGTAAAACTATACAGAATTTGGAGAAAGCTCGTCAACCTCGACGTCAAATCGGTACTTTGGATGTGGCATTTAAAAAGCGTTTTATGAAATTAACTGCAGAAGCTGAAAACAATCCCTGTAAGTAGCGTAAATACAATAAGAAATGACAAATTTTAAGTTCTATAACCATTATCTTAAACAGCCACGCCCATTTTAACGAGACGTTTAACCATGCGTGCTGAAACCATAAGAGCCTTAGAGGTTCGTAAAAATTCTGTTATGGCCGAGAGAAGAAAATCTGCCATGCAAACTTTGGGGGCCAAAAATGAATACGGAATTGCTGCAGTTCAAACGGTGAGTTTAATTCCGTTTTATAGTTTTAAATAAATAAATTTTTTGTTAATTTTTTCTTTTAGTTAAACAATAATGGTGGCATTCCAAATATTCGCAGCGCTCGTATTTCAAATGCTGGCATTAACATTAAAGATGTTTTTAATGTTAATGGCGGTCCTTCAGAGGTAAATTTGTTAAAGTATTTTATTATTTTATTATTTTTGTATAATTCAAGCTAAGCGAACGTTTTTCTAAGTTCAAAATATTTTGATGAAACAAAGAATGATTTAATGTAATTTGGACAGGTGACAATCACCGTTCCTGCACCATTCGCAGCAACTGTCGCAGTTCACCAATTCAGTAGCCTTTGGCAACTGCAAATGTTGGTTTAAGCGACCAATTTTTAGAATATTGTTTTTTTGTTAACTCTCAATAATTATTTATTATATCTTCACGAAAAGAACTAACAATAAGTATTAAAATCTTAAATTCTAAAAAAAGTTACATTAGTCCTGACCATGTCAGGCCTAACCTTTTGGGTAAAAAAGAAAATTGTCATTAAAAAAAAAAACAAAGCAAATATTTCTAAGATGTATCGTCAGCAGCATTGAGGAATAAAGCTGCGTTATCCCTCTTTTTTAATCGGCTATGTCCACTATAATCCAAGATATTGCGAGCAAGGGGGTTAGGATGGTCTTCAAGCTTCATCAAGTATTTGCCTGCGTATTTGATGATTTCCGTAGTCACCAGCGGTATGTCTAAATCACAATGTATGTTTGAATTTGTGATCTACCATGGAGCGGAAGTTATCAACCGTAAAATTTTATTCTGCATACGTTCAATTCTAACCACGTTTGAAGCTGAGGCAGTGCCCCAAAGTTGGATTCCGTAAGACCATATTGGTTTTTAAATAGTCTTGTAAATTAGAAGCTTACAATCTAGGCTAAGTTTTGAGTTCCTGCCAATGAGCCAATGTAGTTGTGTTAGCTTAAGTTTCATTTGTGTTAGCTTTGAGTCAATATGATGTTTCCATGTAAGGCGACGGTCAAGATGTATACCAAGATATCTCACATAAGTATGGTGAGGAACAATGTGATTATTGATTCGAACGGTTGAACAATTATCTCTTCGCAGGGTGAAGGTTACATGAATGCACTTTTGAACGTTCACTTTAATTCTCCATAAGTTTAACCACAACTCCAACTGAGTTATATGTTGCTGAAGATTTATGGATGCTTGATGTGGGAGATTTGATGCGAACTAAGTGCTTGATGAATAAATACGTAAAATAATTTATACCTTCAATTACGATACTCAATAACAGGAATATTCTGCATCTACTACTTTCATACAATAGAAAATTATTTTTGTGCAATTCTTTTTTTTCGTTTGGACCAGCACTCAGGGGATGACCCCTACTTAAGCAATGCATTGTACCAGAACTAGGAAATTGGGTTATGGCCTCTGGAGGGAGTTTATTCCACATACGAACTGTTCTGCAAAAAAACGAATTCTCCCTGCAATGCGTAGTGCTAATCGACCACAAATGGATGCGCTCTCGACGAAAATCGTGTCAAGCGCGAAAATGTATGAGTTCCGGGAATAAGTTTCCTAATTTCGCTAGAACACTTACCATTATAGTAACGATAAAACAGTGCAATACAACTTACATTGCGTCGATGCTCTAGGGAATCAAAAGAATTGGATACCCTACCGTCCCTAATGAGCCTCTTGACCCTCTCCTGTACGCGATCGAGAAACTCCAAAATAGACTTAAGGGCGCCGTACCCATACATGAGAGTTGCATTCCATCTTTGGAGGAATATAGCTGACATAAATAGTACGAAAATTGAATGAAGTGAAGTATCTCTTACACCGTTTTAGAAAACCAATACACTTGAAAGTTTCTTTAGAAAATATGGACTCAACCATCGAACATCACACTGAATACACAGATCTATGCGTAAGCATGCAACATTCTATTTTACGGGCATTAAAATCGACTCTATTCACACGACCCCATTCGGAGATTGTTGCGAGATGGTGATTGAGCGTATCATTCATGTTTCACCTTTTGGAACTCACCTTCAAATGGTTCGGAATACGAATGACAAATGGTGCTGTCATCTGCGAAAGAGTAAATAGAGTTGAAAGTTTGACAAAGAAGGTCATTTAGGTGAAATAAGAACTAGAGTAGGAGAAGAACGCAGTCTTGCGGTAACCCTGAATTAATCTTGCACTTATTGGATGCGATTTCTGAGAAAACTCGATATAAATCTAGAGAAATTATTACCGACACCAAACTGGTCTCTTGCTTTAGTCATATTTTTATCGTAACTGTCCATGATCGTAATTGAAAATTTATTTACGATTCCATCCTTAAAATAACTGATAGGAAAATGTAGCATACAAGTACTTATGTGAATAGTGACGGCCCTAAATAATTCATTCCTTGGGTTATTTCGCTTATTCTTTGGGCACTCCCACACTATTTTACGTATTTCACAAGACTATGCAAATGATATATAAATTAAAATTTAAAATGTTTTTTTCTATAGCCATCACTATTTAGATTCGCCAGACGGTAATTTGGAGGTGGCAAAACAATTCTGTATTAAAAAGTTAATGTCGATAAGAATATTAGTTAAGTTATTTTCGCGGTTAGAACTCAACATTGCTACCAAAAGAAATTCTTTTTTCTGTAACGAAACAGGTAAATAAAATGCCTTTAAAATATTGGCAGCTAAATTAGTTATTACTTTGCACCACTAACACGTGTAGTGTGTACAAGCAGAAAAAATAAGTAATAATATTTCAGTGTCCATCGCGGCTGCATTGACAGAAGTGCCTTCTTGTTCGTTTATTAAAAGACTTCGATTAGCGAAGGTGGCTGAAGTAGGGAGAGTTATTTAAAAGGCTACAAATTAAAGATGGCGGTTAAAATTTTTCGGACTCTCGATTAGAAAAAGGAAAACAATTGTCTACATATTATAGTATAACCGCAAAAAACAGTAAAAGGTAGTGCTGCTTGGCACCCTCTGGGGGCACATAAATATGGTCTTTATAGAACTTCGACTATCTAGACACAGTGTAACTGGGGCAAAAGGGAGCCCAGTCCCCTGAATTTAGCAGGGGTACAACTGGAAACTCCACTTTATTTCCACGGGAATCAGTGTGCCCCAGAGTTCATTATTTGTCTCTTTAGACATTTAATAGTTCTCTGGCTGATTATTGGGGTTGGCCTTTTATGGGAGTATCGTGGTGGTTGTAGTTTCGCGGCCCCATAACAGTATAATGGTTATTATGGTGAGTAGGATTATCTCACTGTTAATGACACCCTAAGTGAATGATCCAGTCCAGTGAGCATGCTAGACATGTGTTCTGGACAGGAGTTGGAAAGTCTCTTCAACTCTTAAGCAATGCGTGATGATTTGCAGCCCTGCTCTGGAATCATCGAAGTTGCAACTAAAAAGTTCTATTGCATAGAATTATGGCTTCGGCTTCCTCGGACGAGCGTGACGTTCCAAATTATGCAGTGGTTTGATCCACCATCTGATTAAGGCTTCATGGCCAGGCGCGGATGTAAATCGAATCACACAGTCCTGCTTGGCAAAACAGTAAAGTCGCCAGTTCAAGTCTGTAAAAAAGCTTGTAAAGGGTCCGCCATCTAACGTTTTTTTTCAACTGTTTCGTGAATGGTAACACTTAGCTCATGTTTGATTTGACAGATAATTAGTTTTATCCCTCCGCTGAACGAATATTGTTGTGTATACGCTGGAACAACGCTGGGAAATATTGCGACATTACATTGAAAATCATGGTAATTTTGCAGAATATGTGCGAAAATTGCGTACGGATTTTGGAAGAAGAAAAGCACCGTCATCTCCATATGTTCGTTATCTTATCAACAAAGTGAAAGAAACTGGCATCCTCATCGATAAACAAAAGCGTGAAAAGCCAAAAACAGTGCGTACACCCGAGAATATTGCTGCTGTGGCAGAAAGTGTGTGTGAAGCGCCATCAACATCAATTCACCGTCGTTTTCAACAATTGAAAATTTCAGAGACATCATACAAAGTCCCATTGGTTCAGGAGTTAAAGTTAAGTGACCATCCAATGCGTTTTCGCTTCGCTATGTGGGTTTTTTTTGCCCCCTTCATCTTTTCAGAAGAAGCTCATTTCAATCCTGGCGGATATGTAAACAAGCAAAATTGTCGCATTTGGGGCACAGAAATCCGGCACGCATACATTGAAAAGTCGACGCGCCCAAAACGAGTTACTGTTTGGTTCGGATTTTGGTCCAGAGGCATAATTGGGCCATTTTTCTTCAAAAATGAGCAAGGAGTGGCCGTTACAATCAATGGCGGACATTTTGTTGAAGGCATTTTTGTTCACAAAAATTGAAGAGGAGGATATTGGCAACATTTGGTTTCAACAGGACGGCGCTACGTGCCACATAGCCGAAGCTACACTCGATGTTTTGCGCGCTATTTTTGAGGATCGCATTATCAGCCGCAGAGCAGATGTCGTTGGCCACCTCGGAGCTGCGATTTGAAACCGTTGAACTATTATTTGTGGTGTGCCGTCAAAGATAAGTGTTACGCCGACAAGCCAGAGACAATTGACGCTTTAAAGGACAATATTCGTAAAGCCATTGGTAAATACAGCTGCACACAATCGATAATGTGCTTAAAAATTGGACCGATCGTGTAGGCTACTGCATGGCCAGCTGAGGCAGCCATTTGAATGAAATTATTAACCGGAAGGATTGTACTTTCAAATAAAAAAAGAAATTTGAAGCAAAAAAAAGTTATTTGGCGGACCCTTTAGTTGCGCTAAATAAGCTGCAAGTTTGCAAAATAACACAACGAGGAGTTCGCTTACTTGCTAAGCTCTGATATTTCTCAGTAAAAATCTTTACAAAATACTCAAATATCCTCACAGGTCCATTGTTTAGATGTTGTGTGCAGCAGCCTGTACAAATTTTGTCACACTAGAACCGTTGTAAGCCTGAGATTTCTCAGTAGTACAGACCTGGATGAGGCACTATAGCAGTTATTAGGATGTACAATAGATCTCTGATCACAGTTTTCTACCCCCAAACCCAAATAATTGTTTATTCATTATGAATTTCTACAACTTGGTGAATGGAATACAGAATACAGTTCATTTGTTTGATGAGAGCAATCAATGATAAATTTGCAGAATATGTCACCAGAAATTAAGCTAATGGTAAACAATCGGGTGAAAATGGCTACCGACAAGTCGAGATCGTTTACCTTTGCCTGTAATTTTCTTCGATTAATTGCTGATCGCAAAAAATGACCAATTCTTTTGAAGCTAAAAATGTAAAGGAATAGTATTGTCTACGATTTCCAATATTTGAAAGGACATATTAACACAAAACAACATTTGTAAAATATTAAATATATACTTATATTTCTTTTAAAACATTATTAAATAAATTGGTTCCTTTAGTGTGATAAATTGGTACTAATAGATTTATTAATTTTGTCCCATAATTTATCATATCTATATATATAAAAATTAATATCTGTCTGTCTGTTTGTTTGTTTGTTTGTGCTTTATAGAAGGACAAACCCTTGGGCCGAAGCTTTGATTGGGCAAAGGGGCGTGGAACCACCCATATAACCCAAAAATTTTAATCGCCATATTTTGGGCATTTTTTGACCTACGTCGATGATGTTTGGTACATATGGTATTGGCATAATAAGAATAATTGGCATAATAGGAGAAAAGTGGGTGGGACCACGCCCCTTTTTAGGACAATTACAAATCGTAATACAGTCTTAACTACTGGACCGATCTTCATTAAATTTTCACAATAGAATATTCTTACGAAATAATAAATTCTTTGACTCAGGAATACTTATTACATGATAATATTTTTCGACCATGCACACTTCTGCACCTACTGTTACTACGTTTATTAACGGCTTTACCTCAAATTTGAAATACATATTAATTTAAATAGTGGGGTAGCCCCATTCTCTTTCTCCCACAACTGTCTGCAAAACAGCTGATTTTGTAATATATGTTAATTAAACAGTCTCTTACAAGCGACTGCGAAAACAGCTGATTGTCGTCTAAAAATAAAAAAAAGGGAGCATGAAGCAAATTACATGCGGTTAAGTACTGAATTCTAATTGGTTTAAAACAAAAAACGGGAGCGGTAACCTTACTGCATATTTACTTTTGCCTTAACGCGTTTGCAATAGTGAATTAGACAGAAGTTGCAGTTTTCTTTTTAAATTATTTTTTAAACTAAATTTTTATTAAATTTATAACCAACAAATTTAAAAAAAACTTAATATAATCAAAGTTTAAATTAAGTGAGAAACGATTGTGTTAAAAACTTAGTTATAAATAAAAAATGCCTCCAAAAAAATCATCCCTTTTAGCACGTACTCCAAAATCAATGAAAATGAAATCCAATAGAGCAAACGAAACTCATGAAGAACGTGAAGCACGCCTTGAAATTGAACGGTCTCGAGCCTCAACCTCTAGAGCTGCAGAGAATTTACAGCAACGTGAAGCACGCCTAGAAATTCAGCGATCTCGAACCTCAACATCAAGGGCTTCCGAGACTGCTGTCCAGCGCGAAACACTGCCCATTATTTTACTGCGTAATATCGATCCACCACGGCTTTGCAATGGCACTCGACTTGCAGTAAAAAAACTGAGAAATAATTTAATTTAATATTAGATATATAGGATATTGTATATCCTAAAGCATTATAATAATTAAATTAAAATTACATAAATAAATTTTTGTTAATATATAATTAATTTTAATTTTATTTTATAACGTGGGGGGTACAATCTTAACAACAGAACTACCTAAACCCGAACACTGACTTCCCAGTACAGATTAGAACACGGCTTGAGAATAATGTCTTCACGTCGATAGCGCAGCACACCGTTCATACCAAACAGCCAGCAAAGACGGCAAAGAATGAGAACAGTTGAAAAAATACTTTTAGTTTAGATATAAAAACTATTGCAGAGTGTTTAAACAGTGTTAATTGTCTCTATCTATCTCTTCCTCTCTCTCTATCTCTCTCTCTCTCTTTGTAGACGTGAACGGTTCTTTTTACATATTTTATTAGATCTAGATATCACAAACTATTTACGGAATAGTTTTGGCGGTAACTTAATCCTTAATCAGGTCTTAGCAAGTTTAGGTGCTCCTGTAGGCTAGTAGGTAGTGTACTAGCTTATTAGTCTGGCGGTTGTGGGTTCAATTCCCAACAACGAACTTGACTATTTTCATTATAAAAAAGTAAAACTTGACTGTCGGTGGGACTGCTCAGTGATGAAGGCATAGTCAGTGGTCGCTGTGCTGTCTTTATGCGACTGTTAATTTCCAATAACATGGGCCTTCTAAAAATCAAAGCTGCCCCGGTAGGCTAGTAGATAGTGTAATTAGCCTACCAATCTAGGGAGGATTGTTTTCACTACAAAAATAAGAGCTTGAAGGCTACTTTCACCAATTGTGTCTTATCTCTTCTCTATTCCTTTACCCAAGAATGTAGCACGGTTCTGACTAAATAGGGATGGTTGCCTGAAGTGCTACTTCTCTTTAAAAAAAAATCAGTAATTTGGAACACTAACGATATGATTCCTTTCCCCTTTGTATTGGGATTATAAAAGAAAAACAACTTGTAAATTTATTTACTTAATATTTCTTCAATTTATATTTGTAGCAAATTTATGGTTCAAATGGTGGCGGAACAATAAATCAAGGTTACGAGCATGTCAATGAGGAAGATGATGGCAACTCATTAAGATTGACAACTAGAAATCCACCACAAGTTACATGGGGTACTAATAGCAACAATACAGGACGTTTGTAAAAGACAAAAAAACGCAACAACAACAACAATAATTAAAAATAAAAACTAAAACTATATAAGAAAATAGTAATAACTTCTTATAATTATTAAAGAGCATATAAATAAGCTTATTTCTTATTTCTTATTTTGTCACAACTATTTAAGTCTTCCAATTTTTAGTTTATTTTAATGATTTTGTTACTTACAACAACATCTTGCTGCCTGTTTTTCCTTTTTTAATAAACAATTTTAAATGCAATAAACTTATTTAAAGCTTAGGAATATGAAAATGCAGGAAGCGTCATTTAACACACTAACGAAGCATTGAAAAATAATAAAAAGTCGCTTCCGTTTCCTGCAAACAGGTTTGTAAGCAAAAGATTTCTATGCTTTGTTTGCTTACAAGCCTAATTGCCTGTAAGCATTTTTATTTATTATTTTGCTGGTTTAATATTATTATTTTAAGTATGAATTTATTTTATTTAATTATAAAATTGTAAATAATTTGTAAAATTTTATTTAAAAATACAACGAATATTTTTGTTTTTAATTGTTAAAATTTTTAAATCATAAATTTAATGAGTTAATAATTATACTCAAATATCATTAAGCTAATCACACTGCCCTTAAATAATATTTCCCTTGAAGGATTATCGGTGATTACTTGACTTAATCCTTATTGGAATATATATTTCTAATTATGTATAAATCTGTTTTATTTCTTTTTTTTTTACATATATAAACTAATTTTTTTTTTAAATATTATTTTTTGTATAGAATACAATTTTAAAATGCAACAAAGAAAAATTTGTTGCTGTAGTGTTGCCAACAATACCAGTATAATTTTCCTTAAATAAAATACTCATTAGCATGTCATTTGAAACAGTTATTAAATTATTTAGTTAAATAAATTGTAATTATTTGTAATTAAGGCATAAAAAGGAAATTAATAATGTGAAACACAAGTAGTTTATCACTTTTTTTTATTAAAAAAATATATTTAGAATTATGTAATAAAATTTAAAATTTTTTCAAAATTTATAAAAATGCTTGACTATAAATAATAAAAATTATTTATGCCACACGTTTTTGAGGTAAGAAGGATGATTGAATTACAAAATATGCTACATAGATGTACATTTAGTTCTACTTAGAATGCCACTGGTAGAGAAGGGAATTGCAATCAATACTTTTTGTTCTTAAATCAAAATATATTATTTTAAGTTTCATGAAGCCACAGTCTAATGTTTAAATTCAAAATTTATCCAGTCGTTGCTTAGAGAGAAGCCCAATGTTCCGAATTGTAAAAATTGAAGTGCATTCAATACAGCTAGATGAGATTTAAATGTGGCTAAAGTTTAGCGGCCGTATGAAAAACTAAGTCTTACTTGAGCTTTATAGTATACATTAGTTAATAAATGATATACAAAAACAATACTTTAACTAATGTATGCTTTAACAAAATTAATATTTTGATTATGGCAATACCACTATTTTCAGTTGTCACTTTGTAGTTAATTTTTTTTTCTTTCTCGGACCAGCACTCAAGGGATGACCGCTACACATGCAATGCACTGTGCCAGCACTAGGAATTTAGGTTATGGGGAGGAAGAAAGAGGGAGTAGTGTTTATGGACATTCAATTTGAACTTTTCTACATTGAAAGTGACAGGAAAGACCTCTGGAGGGAGTTTATTCCATATATGGACTGTTCTGCTAAAAAAGAATTTTCCTTGTAATGCATAGTGCGATTCACTGAAAAAATCAATCACAACGAGAACGTGCGAGTAACGGACACAAGTTCCCAAATTTCATTAGAGCTCTTACCATTGTAGTATCGATGAAACAGTGAAATTCATCTCACATTGTGTCGATACTCTAGAGCAGTGATTCTCAACCTTTTTTTGCTGCGGCACAAAATAAACTACTATAAACTAATATATACTACAATAATAACTAAACGTTTATTAAGGGATTAATTACAAGCTAATAAAAAAAATATTTTTAATGCGAAATTTGAGCTTGATGTTTTTTGATAATTTCATTTATATTTAGTCGTAAAAATTACAATGCTACCTACTCTCATATCGTCTTCTACATTTAACAATCTTGATCTTTTTTTAGTTTTAATGTTGGCTAATGCTGAAAATCCGAATTTACACAAATAAGATGTGGAAAATTGTAATAATATGTTTAAAGCTTTTTTGGCTATCATTGGGTAATCGCAAAATGAATTAATTGATTCTTCTGAATGTTTTAAAATTAAGTCTCGATTATTGGAAAGCAAAATGAGTTCTTCCTCATCATTCAAAGTTAAGTCAAATACAGAAGTATCTGTTATGAGAAATGGATTACGAACCCAATCAAATTTCTTAATATCTAATTTTGGGAAATAATAAATAATTCTCTCCTCTAATGTTGTCAAATTATCAACAACAATTAATTTAATAGTTTTATAACTGTCTTAAGGGACTGATTTAAACTTTTCTAAATTGCCTTCCTAAGCTTTATTTTTCCATAAAGTTATTTGTTTTTTGCATCCCACCAGTTTATCGGTTGAGTTTAAGATATCTTCATTAGGCCCTTGCATACTTAAATTGATGTTGTTACAAATAACAAAAATGTCTGATAAGTAAGCCAGTTTAGTAAACCATATTTTATCTTCCAACAAATGAACAAATTCATAATTTTTATTTTGTTAAAAAAATGTTTTCATTTCGTCTTTTAATTTTAGCACACGAGATATAACTTTTCCTCTTGACAACCATCTTACTTCTGTATGGAGTAACAAAGATTCGTACTTGGCTTCCAAAGCTTGGTATAATTTACTAAATAATCTACTTTTTAATGGTCTTGATTTGATATACTTAACCATTTTCACACATTGCTCGAGAACTATTTTGAAATCTGATAGCAAAAATTTTGTAACAAGTGCTTCTTTAACATGTGCTTCAAATCCTTTTAGATGTCCAGTCATAGCTGGAGCACCATCTGTGCAAATGCCTTCTAAGAAACTTTATATTCTTCTAAATATGAACTAATTACTTGAAAAATATGTTTACCAGTTGTAAAATCAGATAACTCCCGACAACATAAAAATTGATTAATTATATCATTTTCGTGAATAAATCTAACGAATGCAATTAATTGAGCATTTCCTGTAATATCTGTTATTTCGTCGACTTGTAGAGCAAAATACGAATATGCAAGAGTTTTTGCTCAATATTTTCTGGCATATCTTTAATTTTACGATGGATTGTATCATTTGAAAGTGGTATGTTTCAAATATCAATATCAGCTGATCCACCAATCAAACAGGTAATATAATTTCTTCAGCCAAATTGTGCGGTTTTAAGTTAACAGCAATCAATTCAGCTATTTCGTAAGAAGCTACTTGAGCCTTTTCAGACACACCTATGTACTAGTTTTTCAAAAACTTTTACTTGCTTAATTTTTGATGATAAAGACCTTTCAAAGTAGCTTCTATCTTTTGTTGAAAGCGAAGGAGGATGATTAGTCACCAAATGACGTTGGAGTTTGCTAGGAAGCATAGCACTATTTGATAACTTAAAACAGTGTGTGTGTGCAGCAAGTCAGCACATAATCTCGGGATTCCCTGTGAGATGTGTGCACAGCGCACGTGTTCAATCACAGTTGCATTTAGTAGAGTGCGATAGAAACGAAAAAAAAACTTATTGGGAAATTTGGCACTAAGAAAAAGCTCCTTGCAAAGCAAATAATAAAATAATTTATTTTTTTGTTGATTTAAATATATATTCATGTTAAAAATATTTTTCTTTTTTAAATGATATAATTTAATAATATTAACATTAATATATATTTGCAAAATTTGGCGGCACACTTTTGAAATTTGGCGGCACACAAAAGTGCCGCCTCACAGTGGTTGAGAATCACTGCTCTAGAGAATCAATTGAGTTGCATACTCTACTGTCCCTAATAAGGCTCTTGGCCCTCTCCTGTATGCGGTCGAGCCACTCCAAAATAGACTTTGGGACGGCGGCCCATACATAAGAGTTGTATTCCATATTTGGACGGATATCGGTAGTATAATTAGTACAAAGATCGGATGGAGTGAAGTATCTCTTACACCGTTTTAGAAAACCGAGGCACTTGAAAGCTTCTTTAGAAACTTGAAAAATGTGTTTCGTCCATCGAATATCGCACTAAATTTTCATGCCAAAAACATCAAGAGCGTCCGATTCCGTAATACCTATATCACCCATAGTAACAGATGCAGCACCAATTCCGAACACAGATCTATGCGTAAGCATGCATATTGCGTCTTACGGGCATTAAAATCGACTCTATTAACACGACTTCATTTCAAGATTGTCGCGAGATCGAGATTGAGCGTATCATTCATGTTCCGCCTTTTAGAACGCACCTTCAATTGGTTCGCTTCATTGCCAAATGAATACGAATGACAAATGGTGATGTCATCTGCGAAAGACAATACAGGGTTGAAAGTTTGTAGTTAATGATGTATTTATCCTAGTAGTTAAGTGTTTTTATTGTTTTCAGTCAAATTAACCAGCCCAATCATGAATAAAAATTCCGCGTGAGTTTTCTCCCTTTTCCCTTTTCTCCTATTATGAATAAATATTTTCCCTTTTTTTCAACTGTGAGAAGAGAAAAAAATTGGCAGGGAAAAAAAGTAGGTATCATAAATGAAAAAAAAGGGAGAAAACATTGCTATTTTTCAAGGTTTTTTCCACCTGCTATATAGAAGGGAGTTTGCACAAAAATGTAAGTAATGTTTGGTTTTTAAATTTTTTTTTAGTTTTATAATTTTTGTTTTTAGGTCAAAAAACACAAATAAACAGCAAATGCAGCATTTGCTTACCAGAATGGAAGCAAACACAGATATAGCGTGCGGGTTTTTTTAAAGGCAACAAAGAGGCACTGCAAAAATGTTTGGAAAAAAAAGCATTTTTTTATATTTTTCTTTTTATAGTTTAATTTATTTAATTAAATTAAAAACAAAATTCTTCGATGAACGTTTGTAAATAAATAAAAAATCTTAAGTTACAAACAAGAAAAGGAAAAATAAATGTAAATAAACAAAACAGTTGGTTATAAAACTCAATGATGCCACTTTTTAATGTTTTTTGTTCCCGCGGAATTTGTGATTGGAGGAATTTTTTCTCGAGAAAATTATTTTCCGTGAGAAAGAAATTCCTATGGAATATTCGTGATTGGGCTGAACATGTTTTTTGTACTACTCCTTTTGCTTAAAAAACAAAAAACACGAAAAAGTACACTTGCAATGTTTAGGAAGAACTTACATAGAATTTGTTGTTCCTAATAAACCAAATATTCGGATAACGAGCTTTGTTTCGATCAACAAAAATTTTGTTTTAAATAATTAATTAAAATATTGTTGTTAAATATAAAATAAAGATATACAAATTTTTTATATTATATTTTAGTATTCATTATTATTTGTATACTACAATTAGTTTTTGTTTAAAATTTTTGTAAAATTTATGGAATAACAAAATATAATTGTCAATTGGGGCGTTTATTATGAAAGTGGCATAAGTCACAATTGAACACTATCTTTTTATTTTTAAAAAACTTGAAATTAATAAGCTGAGAACTATTGAGATTTCTTAGAGAGAAGTGTTGATATCAGAGTTTGGATAACAAAAATGTTTATTCTGAAAGTGGCGGAGCTTAGTGTAAAAGAAATAGATGCATGTAATAAGTGTGTGTGAAGTATTGTTGCAATTGTTGGACTTATTTTTATAGGTGATAAAGAATAGTGCAGTTTTCTGAATAATATTGTTACGAATGTGTTTTGTTTAAGTTTTAAAAGACAATAATTAAGTAATAAAGTAAACAATTAGATATGCTGCGTAGTTTCCTAAGAAAACTTATGCTCGCAAGACAACAACAACTTGCTAGTTACAAACACTTCGTTCTTTTTTTATGCGGTAGATGCGCTCCAGGGAAAACCGCATATAAAACAATCGCACAAAAAAACATACATTTATGTGCAAAATGATGGATACGTTTTATATATTAAAATAATCGCATAAAACCTAAATAATGTTTTAAAATGCACCAGAAATCGCATAAAAAATTTTTTTTTCATCATATTTTAATAAATGGCACACATGTATGTTAACTGTGTGATTCGATTTACATCCGCACTTTGCCATGAAGCCTTAATCAGGTGCAACAGAAACCTTCTAGTTGCAACTTTAATGATTCCAGAGCAGGGCTGCAAATCATCACACCTTGCTAAAGAGTTGGAGACTTTCTAACTCCTGTCCAGAACACATGTCAAGCATGCTCACTGGACTGGATCATTCAGTTTGCATGTCATTATCAGTGAGATGATCCTGGCCACCATAAGAACCATTATAACTGTTATGGGGCCGCGAAACCACAACCACCACGATACTCCCATAAAGGGCCAACCTCAAGAATCAGTCAGAGAACTATTAAATGTCTAAAGAGACAAATAATGAACTCTGCGGCTTACTGATTCCCGTGGAAATAAAGTGGAGTTTCCAGTTGACTCCCTGCCTGTCTTCAGGGGACTGGGCTCCCTTTTTCCCCAGTTGCACTGTGTCTAGATAGTGGAATCCTATAAAGACCATATTTATGTGCCCCCGGGGGAACATTACGTCATCAGACCTACATGGTAATACTTCTTCAGGAACTTCAGTGATTTTTTTCTATGACAAGGTAGTAATCAAACGCTGTGATGGATTGACTAGTTCTTTGTAGGGTTCTCTCTAGCCAGAAATACAAAATTTCAGATCACGTTGGAATTTTAAGGCGCGTTCTACATCATTATCATTTTGAATAAAAAAAATTTTCCAATTTACCAAAAAGTTGAAGACCTTCCCAAAGTAATTTTTCGTCCAGTGGAGTAACAATTTTTTTTTATTTAATAAATTTTCTTTAATGTTTTTTATAATTTGGGCGACCCTTTCATGGAATATTTTTAACATTACTGCACTTTTTGACCGTTTAATGACATTATCTATTTTTTGCCACATCGGATAACAAACATCCTATAAATAAATTTTATTGATTTATTCTATTGGTAAAAAAAAGTATGAATATTTTAATTATTTTGTGTTAGGCATTTCTCTCGCAAAAACTTCGCACCTGCGCACCATACGGTCTATGATCTATTAAGTATGTAGCAAATGCTTTGCTAGCAAACAGTAAATAATGTCAACATTCTGAAAGTCAGTACTGGTAAACTTTTCTTTGTTTTCTTTAGTTTTTCATTAGTTTCTTCATCTGAACTCTCACTTAAATACAAATTCATACACATACATATTTATTAAAATAAACTAATACCATGTTTCCACGGCGAAATGAAACAGAATAAATTTACATTGTGCTGTATTTAGGAATGCAAAAAGGTTACGCTTTATCTCAATGGGGACGGCCACTAAAATAATTTTTTTGAGATGTTTTACTTCAGCAATCATTTCTTGAATAACATGGGTGTTTACCGGTAGCCACGCAACTGGGGCACCTTTTCAGTCCATCCCTCCAACAAACCGCGCTTGCCATTCTGCTCCCATTTACTTGTACGTTTTCTGATCTCTTAAAATAAAAAACATAAACAAATTATTATAAATAATAAACCTTTGAAATTCTATGAAATTTACCTGTTACGTATACCTGTTGCGTATACGTGTTATTATATTCATACGCGGAAGTGTTATTGTACTCACACACGCACACATGTATACTATATAATAAACTGTTATTAAATCGAATCTCGCGTAAACAGCATACATAGAGCGAAACAAGTATTTTATATCGGCGTGGAAACAATGTATTAGGAAAGATGATATTTATATCCTTTATTTTATCGATAACAAGGCAACGTCAAACGTCGTGGTTGGGTAAATTTAAGGTTAGGAAGTAAATTGGCTTTTTTAACAACTTCAGTTTCATTGATACCTATGTAAAGTAAAGATATATGAGAATAAATAATAGAAAAATTTTAAGTCGGCAGACTTCCACTCTATTAAAGCACATATTGCAATAAATCTTCGCTTAACTCGTAAATGCCGCGCCCAATTTATTTTCCAGAGCGTTAGTTGTTTGTGGGTGGTTCACGCAAAACTGATCTTTCAAAAGACCCTAGAGAAAATACTTCAGCGACGTTAAGTGATAAGAATGTGGCGATTTCTTATGCAATATTTGAATTGTTTGGGTGATTGTATGACTTGTGGTGCCGTCTTGCTGAAACCAAAGGTTACTGATGTCAACACAAAAAATTGGTTATCACTCTTAGGTAGCACAAAGAAGTCACGGTAACGGCGTTTCCTTCTCTTGCTTATTTTCGAAAGAATACGTCTGACACATACCGCACGCATACGGTCACTTTCTTTGGATGTAATGGGTTTTCGAGTACTTTTTGTGGATTTTATGAAATCCATATGCGACAATTTCGTTTGCTTGCATATTCGCCTAACTGAAAATTAACCTGATTGCGAGGAAAAGCCGCTCGAATTTAACAAACTGTTACAGTGAAATGATCACCATTCTGGCAGTAAATATTCATGTTTACACTAAATAAATGTCAAAGGATGACAACTCATTTGCATATAACCATTTGACAGACAAGTTACTTCATAACCTTAAATTAGACCACCATTTATATTAATGTGACAGCAACTAATGTGTTGCGTGACAGTCCTGGCAAGGGTTGTATAAATTCAACTAAAAGCGACACACACAATGGCATTGATTTTAAAAATCAAGTTTTATTATAAAATCAAAATGGAGATTAAAAATATATATGTATGTATGTATGTACATATAAGTATGTATGTATGTATGATTACTGAAGAAAAGCTTTTTAAATAAGAATGTAATTTTCAACGCTTACAAAAACCAATAATAATAATGTGATATTCAATGGAATTCAAATAAAACAATTCACTTTTTAACTTAAGCACATATTGGATAATAAAGTTGATGTATGATAAATATGTATGTATGTATATATGTATTTGTTTCAAACATTACTCAGCCATTAATTTCATAAAGTATATTTGATATAGTACCACTCGATTCCACATTACTAAGAGCAATATTTGCCAGATGTGGTTCATAACGACGTACACTACGTTTAGCTGTAGAAGTATACGTCACTAAATTACGCAAAATCAATGAGGCGGTTAAGCGTATACTTTTTGTTACCGGTCCTTCATATTCATCCATAAGTTCTTTTGAGTTTGTTAAGTCGGTATGACGTTTTATGGCTTGTAAAGCTGATAGGCAAGTTGCATTCTGAGAACTTGAAGTTGATGACGTCGAAGGAGACGGTGAGGCATTGTTGGCTCTTTGAGCAAGTTCTGTGTTTCGCACTATTGTAACGGGTGGTATAGCAGGTGCTATATTATACATGCCAGTAGCAATTCTCCGCTGAACAGCGGTTCTCAAACTATCCATTGTTAAATGATGATCAATTAAATGAGTCATTAGTGAAAAACGTTTTCTTGGTAGGCCATCGCATAGGCCAGGACCAACACCCCATTGACAAAATATATCTGCGGCTGGATCTAAGTGATCTGGAGCATGCGAAGTACAAACGTGATGTTGTAAGTCACCCATTGATTTGAATTTTTTACGTGGACAATTGCGCCAATCACATATGTACAACCACTGGGCATCGATAGGTGAGAGTTGTTGTGTTTGTTGATGTGTCTGTAAGGGTAGGAGGGCAGTAGGCGCAGACGCTTGTTGGGATTGCAATTGTTTTTGTAGTGGTTGTGTTGGTGCAGCAGTAATGCTGCTATTTGAAGAAGTAGTTGCTGCTGATGTCGTTGAGCATTGCGTTGAAAGAGTTTTAGATGTCGATGTTGCCAATGGGAGACTTTGTGTAGTTGGTGTTGGTTGAATTGGCGGAGCTTTAGTAATTTCTTCTTTTTTATTCGCTTCAGAAGTCGTTAAAGATTGTTGATTTGCCGAAAGATTTCCTAATGTTGTAGTTACACTGAGATTTGTATTGACTGCCGCCAGCGGTGGTGGTCCAGATGCACTAACTATCGGCGGCAATTTAACTACGGGCAAGGATGGTTTAACAATTGTAGAAGGTTTTTTAACATTACCTAAGCCGCCAGTAGTAGATTGAGTTGATACAGCAGGAATTGTTGGCAAAACATTTTGTATCGCATTTTGAGGCTGACTTATGTTTTTAGATGACATAAGAGGAGTGGAATCTGGCTGCTGAAAATTATATAACAACAATATAAAATGTATTACACAATATTAAATGAAATGTTTCTTGTAAAAAATGTTTCATAACTTAATTGATAATAAAGCAAAATAAATTCAAATTAAAGCAACCAAATTCAAGAAGCGCAAACACCAACAGCAGACATCGATTTATATGTAAGTATGTATATTATATTGTTATGAAGATACTTAGTTTAAGTTATAAAAATATAATTATCACCAAAAAAAAGTAAAGTGAAATGACTTTTTGTGTCTGTTTAAAAATAAAGAACTTTGTAAAAAAATCAACAACACGCTACATTCAAATTACATGAACATTAACAACCAGAAAAACAAAGAAGAAACACAAGCAAACAAACACCTACACTGAATAATAATAACGACGGCATATATTGTAAACGCGATTGTAGAACTTTTCGATGTGGTGAGCTTTTATTAGTATTGTAAATTCTACAATTCTGGCCACAAAAATTTTGTTATGATAGAGGATTCACGGAGACGCCATGTCTCTCCATATCTTCCAAAAAAAAAAATACGAGTCGACGAAGCTGTTTAACAACAAGCGGCACCACATACGGTTACTTTCTTCGGATTACTGGTTTTTCGGGAATTGTTTGTGATTTTGTGAGCCCCATATGCGACAATGTTAACTATGTTAAGGACAACCCTTGATATGATGTGATTAGCGAAATAGAACCCCGATTTGGCCAAAAAGTGATTAAATCCCTTGAAAAAAGAATCAACATCCGTCAGCGTGTTCGTGGTGGACATTCTTTCCATAATACATTAAAAATTTGAATCACCTTAATCTTAATTGTTTTATTTTGTTTTAGAGAACAAACATCTTGTTGAGAAACATATTATAAGAAGGTTACAGATCACACATCACATCAGTTTTCTTTGGAACCGCAAAAACTAAAAGTTAAAGCTGTGCCGGCAATGGTCCGCCTGCTATATTAAAAAGTATAAACAAATTTTAACCGGCACCACTTGGAAGACAAGGTTTTGACGTTTATTTCCTTATCGTTTAAACTTAAGTAGGCAAGAACTCCTCTTTCATCAACAAATAATAAAAGCATAAAATTAAATATTAAAGAGAGACCAATACATGGTACGGAACGCTTCGTGTGTGAGTTCAACTGTCACTTCGCAGCTTTTTCATTTTTTTAACTTTTTCGAAATTAAATTAAATTTAAAAAAATAGGAAATAATCGGCTTATTTTTTTTAATTAATAAATTAAATCTTCACATGCGAATCAGCACATGGAATAAACAGCCGTTACAACCCACTCTCTACCAACAAAATGTGATTTGAAGTTTGATCTATTGTCAAATTTAGTGCGAGTTTGACTTTTTTTTCGCCGCGCGCAATAAACTTTCAGCAAAGTGGTTGCAGAGGTGCTCAAGATTTCACAACTCATCTTCTTCCAACTTGAATCGAAGTACCGATCCCAAAACTCAGAAGAAAAAAACGCAGAACGCACTAGTATTCCACAAAAAACATAATATTCTAGATGTTATCGGCTGCATCGATGTAAGACATGCGCGAATTATAGCCCCTTTGGCCAATACAAACCTTTTTTCCAACAGAAAAGGGAAATTTAGCTGAAATGTTTTGTTGAAAGTTTCTCAATTTTATCAATTTTAATTTTTCAGCTTTGCGACCACCAGCTGAAAAAAGTAAAGTAAAATAATCTATTACGGCTGTTGACAAGTTAACAAGTTTCTAAGAAATATTATGAACACAAAATAACAGCAACATGCTACAGTAAAATACCATGATCTAAGATTAACAAACAGAAAAAAAACAAAACAGAACAAGAAGACACACAACCAAACAAACACATACGCTGAATAATGATAACGTCATCTATATTTGATAAAGTTGAATTAGAACTTTCGAGGAAATGTTAGTAAATGCTAGTCTAATGAAACTCGCACAAAATGCCGCAACAGTGTCGTACGTACTAATAGAGTATTGAAGAACCGTTGACGGCACAAAAGGGCATTGTATTATACCCCAGAAAATGCAGCTAAAATCATAAATGTATGATACGCTTTAGATAATATATTTCTACGTTTATTCCTTTAATAAACCGTTATTTTATTGAGTTCTTTTATTGCAACATACAAAAATACACGATGTTAACTTTACCACTTTAACGGATGTAAAACTCTAATTCATCGCGTTTACTACAGACGCCGGTGTTATCATTATTCAGTGTATGTGTTTGTTTGGTTGTACGAGTTCTTGTTCAGTGTTAGTTATTTTTTTCTATTTATTAATTTAAATATATCTTGTTGTTGCTGTCTTTAATTCATAACAGGAGGAATAGAAAAAGGGGAAAACTCCCACGGAAAACTCCAACGTAATTTATTTTTCAAATCGTTACATTAACAAATCTTTCTTCTGACAGTAAAATAGGAGAATAGAGGTATTTATGCCGTCGTAGTGTGTTTTATTTAATAATTCGTTCGAAACCTGTGCCTGCAAAAAGTGAACGTTTGATATAAATAATTTCTAATTTCTCGTTAACTATTTCCCCTAAATAGAAAGAATTAACAACTGATGTTAATTGTGCCCTTGTACATAGATACGGACAATGCTGCTGTTTTTCTGTTCTTCTAAATTCTGTTCTTTTCTAAGTTGTAAAGTTGGCAAAATAAATAAAACGATTTAAATAAATATTTAAAATAAACAGAACAGGGTGCAGAACAGAAAACATAAATGACACAAACCTTTTCCGCTTTAAGTGTTGGTGTTTGCTGTTGCTGTTGTAATGGTGTTTTGTGTTTAGATGTTACTATATTTGCTTGTACCATAACTTGATTTTGGCTTTTAGTTGTTTGTTGCTGTGTCACCAAAGACGTCTGTGGATGTGGTTGTGACTGTTGCTGCATAACAGGCACTGAAGTAATTTTTTGTTGTATAATAGATGGATGTTGCTGCTGTTCAATAACAGCTCTTATTTGTTGTTGTACCTGTTGTTGTAGAAGTGGTGGTGTTGTATTAGCAGATCCTGCAGTTCCCTGAGGTGTTTGTTGTTGTGTTGTTATAATTGTCTGCGAGTTTAATTGACATTGTTGGGGTGGTTGCTGGGCCTGGGTTATAACTGTTTCTTTTATTTCTATAGCACGTACGCCCACGTTACTTGTACCGCTGCCACCACTTAATAACACATGACGTTTCTCAGATGGTCCGGATATTATGTGTTGTTGTATTATGGATTGATGTTGCTGAAGTTGTGGTATTGCCACCGGTGCTGACGGTGTGTTGGAGGACTGCACTAAAGAAACGTTTTTAGCCATCCGAGTTATAGTGGCTGGTTGACTTTGTTGAGTTTGTGCTGTTTGTTGAGCTAAGGGCTGGTGCAATTTAATGGTAGCAGGTATTTGATTTAATTGACTGAGCAATGAAGGAGATATTTGTCCCGCTTGAATTTGTTGTGATTGCGGCTGTTGCTGTTGTTGTGGATGTGGATTTGAGGATTGTATAATTTGTCGAGTTTGAGTTTGGACTGGAACATGTTGTATGTGTGTTGCTGTGCCTGTTTGGGGATTTATAAATATTTGTTGTGGTGTTTGCGGTCTTTGTGTAACAAGCACTTGTTGACCCTGAGAAGTGGTCATTATCATTTTTTGTCCTTGGACACCCGGGCCTGTTGTAATTATTTGTTGTTGTTGGCCCGGCAATGCTTGTTGTTGCAATATAATAATGGTTTTCTGCCCAGTTGATTGTTGTTGGGGAGTTTGGGTTACTAAAACGGTTTGTGTTGCTTGTGGCGGTGGTGGAGGAGGTTGGGGCTGCGTTGGTTGGGCCACTAAATAAGTTTGCCCTTGCTGGTTTGTAGCCAAAACATAAGTTTGCTGTTGCTGCTGTGCTGGTTGCATCATTTGTTGTATAATTTGGGTTTGGGTCGGTTGTGAGACTTCCATGGGCTTCTGTTGCAAAATTACCGGTACGGTTTGTAGGCCCTGTTCCGTTTTAATTGTTGCTACAGCATTAGGTATCTGCTGATGAGATGTTACAACAGGCTGTGTTATTTTAAGTTGTTGCTGATTCGCCTGAAAGACTAATTGACGTTGCACACCTTGGTGCAGCGTTGGAACTGATGTCTGCTGCTGTACATTAGCTGGTATAATAAGAGATGTTTGCTGAATTTGTTGTTGTTCCAAAAGTGTTGCTTGCTGTTGTGGTTGTGTTGAAAATTCTTCAAGATCTTCATCTTCCAAAATTGAGGCAGCCATTTCAGCATATAAATTTGCTGCGTTTTTCGAAGGTGTTACTTGCGCCTCCTCTTTTTGCGGTGTTGGGGCTGTTGTGGATTCTAAGGCTAAACGTTTGTTGTTGCTCACTTGGTCTTCTATTTTACGTTTTTGAATATTATTCCCTGGTATGGGTGGTTCAACCATTTTTTTGTCCAAAATATCTACTAACAATTGGTTGGCTAAAATAATGGGTCTGTTAGAGGCATCCTTTGCCACGTTTGCACCACTTAGAGGGGCTAAAGGCGGAGGTGTAGAATCCGATATTTGAGGTTTTTTATCTAAACCCGTTGAATGCGGATTTAAAGGTTTTATGGTAGTCTGTCCCACTTTTACTGGCGTGTGCTGCATAAGGGGATTGTTAACTAACGCAGTAATGGCCGTACTACTCACTTTAACTGGTTGCGCTGTGGTAGTTACAGGTTCATTCGTTTGTGTTATTGAAGTATTAGAATTAAGTTTTTGCTGCCTTTGATTGACTTTATTTGCTAACAGACTTTTTATTAACGAAGTTGAAGGGTTTTGAGGTTGACCTGACATAACTGTTTGAACAGTTGAGCTTGCATCGACTTGCATTTGTTCGGGTTCCAAAACTGTTGTTGATGGTGTGTGGGTTTGATTTTCTTGTTTAAGGATATTATCTTTTTCATCGATATCAATTTTCTCATCTGTACTGGCTTCAAGTTCCTGGGAATCAGCAAAAGCCTTTTCAGACTTTTGAACAGATGATTGTGGGCTCTTTGGGTTGACAATCTTTACTTCTGGTTGCATTCCTTCAGCAACGCTCGGAGCGTTATTTAGCGAAATGTCTGTTACAGATGTATTGTTAGCAGCGGAATTTGTTGTTTGAGAAGATAAGGGAGTAGCAGCAACAGAAGTAGGTGGTGTAGTCAATGCCGCTTCCATTGACTGCTTTAACTTTTTTTTAGACTTTCTTGCCGTACCTGTACTTTCAGTTGATTTGGCTGAGGGTGAAATTTGGCCGCCACCTACTGAATAATTTGACTTTTGTAATGGCAACGGCTGAGCTCTTAACCTAATAGAGACATAGTGTAAGCCTGGCAAATCTGTGCCATCTGCTTTTCTTACGGTCGCTGGACCAACTGCAGCTGTAAAAATTAAGCGTACTATTTTCGGAAAATGCAAATGATTTACCACCGAGTGCTTGCCGGACTTTTGACAATGCGACAAATACATGCGATACAATTCCTGTGTTTCTATGTGACTTTCTACACTGGCAGTGCGTTCAAAAGTTGCTCCCAACCAAGCTAAAGCGTACTGTTCATCATCGTGGGTAAAATTTTGAGCCATTTGTAATTGTTGATGTGGCTGATGTTGTTGTTGCTGATGCTGCTGCTGCTGTTGTTGTTGTTGTCCCTGTTCAGTTGCTAAATTATCGGTTATATCAGAAGTCGGCATAGGGTTTGGTATTAAAATTTGCGGCTTTATTTGATTGTGGCTGGGTGGTACTGTTGCTGTTGATGTTTGTTTTTGAATATTTGCAACATTTTGCAAGTTGGCAATATTTTGGGCCACCATGGGCAGCATATTGCCGGGCACAGTTTCCACCACACGCATTAATATGAAACCATCAGGTCCATAAGATTGAGCCTCCACTGTAATCAGTGATACCAATTGATCTACAATTCCCTTTACTTGCATAATAGAATGACAACTTTTTGTACCCAAACAGGTCAAAGCGTAAATAGCTTCAAGAGTGAATAGCAGCAGCATTATGTCGTTAAGAGACAAAAACAAAGATATTGTATTATAAAAGGTTTCATTTAAACATTTTAGCACGTAGTCCTCATTTGTGTCCTTTTGACAGAGTTTATATAAAATCTCTAGGCAATTGATGATAACACCACGATCAGGACCTTCGATCCCATCACATAAGGTTGCCATTAGGCAACGTGATAAGTCATCGACTGTAGGATCTAATATTTCTAACTCTCCCGCTATATTTCCAGCTATTTCCAGAGCTTGTATATGAACATTGCTCCAGCGTATGTTCGAACACATTATCAAAAACCGAAGGAATGTTTTACTTTTAACTAAAACTGGCAAATTCTCTTCTTGAAAGCTCAGGTTACGAAGTATTGATACCACTTGTAATAGGCGCTGTCCAACATAGTCTTGGGTACCCAAACCAGTGCGCAAATTTAAAAAATACAACTCATTACACTCTTGCCATATACCTTCCATTTCAGGTTTGCCATCATCATAGTCATCTATTAAAGCAGCGTCGCGTAATGCTTGCTCATCTGTGTACAAATCCAATATCTGAGGTTTGTCATTTAACAAATCATACCAAAATCCAAACAAAGAATGGTGCCTTACACCACTATAAATATGCTGGAACAATTTTCGAATGGTATAATCGGAAAAAACGCCAGCATGGGCTAACAGTGCATCCAATAATTTTGGATATTCGTTTAATTTCAGGGTATGTTTACTTTCATTAGCCATTAGGGTGCAAGCATTTATGGCAAAGTCTTGTTCGTTTGGTAGTGGAGAGAGTAATGATAGCATCAACTTCTCATAAGGTGAGTGTTTATAGAGATCTGTTGACAATTTAAATTGTCTTCTTCTGTCCATATTGACATTATGCTGTCGATAGTTATAAGACATGGCAACATTGTGTATAATAGTTGGGTTAGAACTGGAATAGGAAGAGGGATACCGTGAACCTCTTCCTCGATTAAATTCATTAATATCGCCCGATTCTGAAGCATCTACTTTATCGGGATCTTCACCAAAATAAGTTAAACGCTCATATTTTTCCAATATACGTCGATAAATATATTTCAAAGCAGCGGAACCATTAACTATTTTTTCTTTTAAACCCAGTTCGGGTAAAATATCTTCCCACTCATCACGCATATTGACTTTTTGAAAGCCACCTCTTTCTGTAACCTCACAATATAATCGATAAAGATCAATCTCACGTCCTGTTATTTTCGGCATATGCATAATTGGTGTCCTGTAACAAATACAATATTTTTTTATTAAGAAAACGAGCGATTGGAAAGTCTTTACGAGTTTTATAATCTAATTAATTAAATAATACAGTGTGCTTTAGGTTGGGATGTGATAATAAACACACTCCAAGCATAATAGATAAACAGAGATAGTAGCATCAAGTGAGCATCAAGATGCATATTTACTTAGATTATATGGGAGGAACAAAAGATCATAATGCAGAATATAAAGCATTGCTATGGTGATTATAATTGGCCAATCTTCCTGGTTAAACCAAAATAATTTGAATATGGAGGATTTAACATTTTTAAGATCTGCTTTATTTTTATGGTGGGTGTGAACATGAACTGCTACTTTTCAATAAACTGTTAAAATGCTAAATTACATTGCAACAGATTGATTCCTTATTTAAAACATTTATAACACCAAAGAACGTGACGGAATCGCCATGTAACAACTTAAGAGAAAAAAAATATTATTTTTCCTTTTTCACTTACAGCTCCGCGATTAGGACCTCAAATCGCATATCTTTATTGCTCTGTATTTTCATTGACAAATGTTCTGCTTATATACTATTTGGATGAGTATTTACCATATCACACTTCTATGCTTAGCCTAATTTATTACTACATTAACTAAATAAAATGGAAATATCTATTCATATAGTTGTTATTTTAATAAATTTATTTAAAAATATAATATTTTGGAAGCAATATGAAACGCATAGATCAGCGTGTGCAGATAAATAAGTCAAAGGCATTTTAGTGCTACACTATTTCAAAGCCACTTAGTTATTTAAATTGCATGTGAGAAATGTAACGTGAGCTATTAAGAACGTTAGTTTGTTTATTTTCCACTTGAATATTTTGGAATTTTTTATATTCCAAATGTGTCAACGATTAAGAGTGTTTGTTGCACTACTTACGTGGTGACTACATTAGCAGTCACACTACATAACTACTATAACATAGTGAAAACTGGGTAAATAAGTGGTAACAAGATTACCATTATATGTGACGTGTAACTACAGCACATCTTCGATGCGTTGAATTGAATTGATTAATGCCTCCGAAGAAATTCCATTGCAGGCATGCGCAAGCATGACATCTTTATAAAAGAAACGATCTATTATTCTATTTATACTCTGAATTGAACATATATCATAGCCTGCAAAATATTTCCAGAGCAACACCCCGCCGTCATTCACAGTAACTTTTGTATAACGTGGATTAATACGTTGGATCTTCTAACTAAACTTAATTCAGCGGAACCTTTCAAATTAAACTTTTACATTATGTGGTGGTCCAATTAACATGTTTCTTTCCGATTCAATCTTGGCGATCCTATTTTTACAAAAAAAAACAAAGGGCTTTTTTGTACTTTTGTACGATTTTAAGTCACCTTCTACAGCCCGCCTTTGAAAGATTTTTGAAGTAAGTTGTAATGATATTTATGTAGCAATAGACTTTAATGACAGAAATGAGTCCTTTTTAATTCATGGGTACTATAACCTGGTCTTGTGTACTATAACCAACGAGCCTAAGGCTTATAATTCTGATTAATAGCGAATTTTGTTGCAACGGAGGTCTCGGATTACCATTATTAAAATCGGCTACGATTTTTTCTTTCAAATGCACTGAATATTAATTTGTTGGCATTTTATTAACAAGTAACCAAAATGCTTTGAAGGACTTTAATAAAAGTTAAGAAACAATTAGTAAATTAATACAAATATTCCCTAGAGACACTTCAAATGATGTTATGAAAAATAACGGTAATTGTTGATATTAAAATAATCTTTAAAAATAACGGTAACTGTTATTTTTCTTTGAACGAAAGAACCAACATTGAAAATTTACACACTGTAGTTATGTCGCTGCATTCCTCGAGTATTTGCCTAAAAATATTGCTTTTTTTATTAGAACTGCAAACACACACTGTTTAATTTTTAATATTTGTGATGTAAGTTCTTTAAAAGACAGTAGTAATGTTAATGTTATTACACTGCTTCCGAAGCAGAAGTTTGTGCTAAGTGTTGTCCGGCACTGTATATGACAAATTAAATTCGTTCACAATTTCTTTTTAAATTTTATGATATTGATTTCGGTAAATTCGCAATCACTTGCTCTACCAGTTTTTTTATGATTGCAGAGGTAACAGAGTGTGATTTGTTTTACATCCGCGCCTGACCATTAGTCTTAATCAGATGGTGGACAAACCACTATTGTATAATTTGGAACGTCATACATGCGTCCTAGATAGCCGAAGCCATAATTCTATGCAACAGAACCACCTAGTTGCAACTTCAATGATTTCAGTACAGGTCTGCAAATCATCACACCTTGCTAAAGAGTTGGAGACTTTCCAACTCCTGTCCAGAACACATGTCAAGCATGCTCACTGGACTGGATCATTTACCATGCGTGTCATTATCAGCAAATGATCCTGGCCACCATAATAAACAAACCTGTTATGGGGCCGCAAAACCACGACCACCACGATGCTCCCATATAGGGGCCAACCTCAATGATCAGCCAGAGAACTATTAAATGGCTAAAGAGACAAATAATGAACTCTGCGGGTCACTGATCCCCGTGGAAATAAAGTGGAGTTTCCAGTTGTCTCCCTGTCTGACTTCAGGGGACTGGGCTCCCTTTTTCCCCCAGTTGCACAGGTATAGATAGTTGAGTACTCTATAAGAACCGATAAATGTGCCCCCGGGGGTATTGCAGAGGTAACAATTGAAGTCATGAAAAGTTGTAAAGACCTATTTATCCACGAATCTGGTGTTCTTTAACAATTAAAACATTTAATTTTTAATTACCGCTGCAGTCAAATAAATGTCATTCAACAAGAGAAAAGCGAAAAGTCAAATTATATTCCCAACATGCAAAATAAACACTGTTTAACTTCGGGAGGGTAAAATGTACCTGAAAAAACTTTGCTTTAGAAAAAACAGAGCGATGGAAAACATAACAAAGAATTCTTTTTAATTCAAGTTGAATGACGCGGTAGAACATCGAGTCAACTTTTGTAAATGTGCTCACTACTTTTTTGAAAACAGAAAATAAACAAATATTTAGCTTTAAGCACATCAAATTCTTTATATTCGTCGAATATTTTCAATCTGATTTCAATTATTGGTATAAATAGGATGGATGATGGAAGCTGCTACCAAAAAAAAAACAAAAACGTAATAACTTATTTTCTGTCTAACCAACCTATTCCAATTTTATTTTATTTTATAGATTGATCTTTAAATATAACTAAAATGGAGAATTGAGACAATGAAACAAGAATTTGGATAGTGCAACGCTTTCACGCTTTAGAATCCGTAGTTTCCGTCCAAAGAGAATATAGGCGCATGTTTGTTGATACTCCTCCTAGCAAATGGACTATAATAAGGCTCGTGGCACAATCGCAAGAAGACCTTATCGTCGAGATTACTTAGTTCGGAAGCAAGAAACTATGGCTCCAACAAACGCAGTTTGTATGAACAAATATGAAAGCAGCAATCGAAATTAAAAAAAAAAAAAACGATAAGGCATTCCATAAAAACAAGCAACTGGCAATGCGAAATGATTATCAACATGAACAAAACAAACTATATACCCTTCCTTGACCAGTGAATTAAAAAAAATTATTCCTGTCGTTCAATAAAGTAAATGAATCCTACAATATTACGTCTTATTATAAATTACAGTGATATATATGTATATGCTTTAAATATATTTTTTAGGAATCAAAAGCACAATCTTTTTGCCAAATAATTTGTTCCAACATTTTTTTATTTTATTTGGCTTATACCTATCTAGTTTTGTTACAACGCTAACAAGAAATAATCGCCCATTGTGTGTAATATCCAATTTGAAGCCAAAATGTTGCGCCAATCCTTAGTATTAGTATGACAGACCACCAAAATTTCTATATATAACATGGCATATATCATATAGCAACCTTTTGTTGAAGCATTAAAACTTTATTTTAATGCTTTAAACTTTATTTGTTTGGTAAAGTTATTTTTATATGCAATTTTTTTAACTTACTTTCTTTATAATAGAGTAGGGTTTTGGCATAACTTTCTAATAGTAATGATAATGTCTCATTATAAAATATTTTTTATATATATAAATGCCAGATTTTACGAAAATCAGGATCAGATTTTCCTGAATTAAAAATCCATGCTACTTACCCCCTTTTTTCATGGAATTGCTGAACATCTTTGTAAAATTCCTCCATTGGTTTTGGAGGATTTTTTCCTTTTACGTATGAAATATCCTGTTTATCATCGGATTGCTGGCGGTCCCTATTATTATTCCGTGATCTTAATGGTGTACCGGTTGCTGTTGCCGAGGATAAACTGGTGGAAACCGATCCCGCTGTAGTGACGCCATTGGAGTTTGTCCCACTTGAACTATCATTTTGATTTAGTTGTGAAATATTTGATGATTTTATAGATTCGTTTAATATCATTTTGTTTCTCAAAACAAAAACCTTTTCAGAAATTTATACTTAAGCAGAAAATAGCATTTCTTTACATTACGCTTAATACTTCATGTAAAAACGCCGCTCTTAACCAACTTTATGGATACAGAATATAACAAAGATAGTAGCAGCTTTATAGCAACAACAAATATTCTGCCAAAGGCTAAGTAAGATATCACACAAATATTACTAGGTAGTGGCATCTCTACAATAAATATATATTGTCTTACAAGAACAACATAACATAGCATAACAAACAAGAAGAGGAAAATTCTAAGCAAACGGCGATGTTAACATAAGCATATTTGACTTTTTGAACTTTAAAGCAAGAACCAGAAAAAAATATATTTCTGGCCTAACGACACAAACTATTAAAATAAAAAACCATTGAAGGGCTTGCTACAATATGTTGTACTTATAGAATAAATCTTTGCAAGCTTATTGCCAATGAACTTACATTTTACTATAAAAAGGTCAGTGTTTGCATTTTAAAGAATGTGGAAGATCGCCAAGAAAATCAATAAAATGTTTAATGTTAGTTACAAAAACATTTTTATTTTAATAATACAAATATTGTTAGTTTTAAATAAAATTTTACAAGTTTGCCAAAAATTATTTGTCATTTATTTTGTGGCTGTCAAATATGTTTTTGTTTACGGATGAGGTAATTTTTGTATGTACAGCTGATTGCTTTTTCACATTGTATTTTAGGATGCAACTTTATATTTGGTATTTTCAATAAAAGGATTAATTGCAAATGTTAAGTCAATATTTTATAAGTCACTATAAAGGAATCTGGTTATTCCTGTAATATTACTACCAGTAAAGATCTTAGACCATATTATTTCTCAGTTAAGTTATATGACCGCACTGTACATACCACAAATAACTAGCTATTTGTATATAAAATGACCGTTCGAATTTGTGAGATTCTACTGTATAACTAAACGCCTCATTTCATAAAATTTTAGCTAATTAATAAAATTTTTTAAACGGTCTGAGTTTCCCTGAACTCACTATTGGCAATCGCAGAGAAAAGAAAACTTTTTAACAGAGTAGTACAAAAGAGAGCATTTCCAAAAAAATTAACACAAACCCATGTGAAACATGAATGATAGAAACAAATTATGGCAAAAATGTATAATTTTTTAATTCAAACTACATATTAACCGTTTTTGGGGTTTTTAGTTGTTCAATAATAACTTTCGCCTGGGAATCTACCATTACATATGTACGTTCGATAGGGGATAAAAATACGAATGCTGGAAACTTTGTTTTCTTCTCCTCTATATATGGATCAATAAATATATAAACGTCAAAGTATGTAAATGTATTTATTAGTATTAAATTCAATATGAAATAATATAACGAAGTCGTACATAAAAACAATGATATGAACATTATAACAGCAAAAAATAAACACATCTTGAACACCTTAACTGAACATTTATCTAAAATTAAATTCATCTAGAAATCACTACTTTAATACTGATTGTTTGATTAAAATCAAAATATTCTTGTATATTCAAAATTTGACACTGTGCAGCTTCCACTACATCCCCTACAAAAAAAACTGGGCATTACTTTTTACCATAGATAATTAATTTATCTATGCTTTTTACTATTTAAAACTGGCAGTACTACAACTAATTGTTTTGCTTTTCAGCTGTTTTACGAAAACAACAAAGTTAATGGAAAACCTATCCGCTATCTGTGGCCTGTCAAACTATTATTAAGAAGCCGGAATTGCCTGAACCATGAATTGTAACAGTAATAACAATCAGAATGTTGGAACGGTTATAAACCCGACGGTATCTAATTCAAATGTTGCGAACACGGCTTTATCAGATGATGCACCAGTTTCCCTATTATCGGAAATATCTGATATTATGCGAAGTTTTGGGGACAGTGACCAGCCCCGCATGGAAAGTGTAAAACTAGTAGAACATATATTACAACAACAACTTCGAGGAATGTTCAACGAAGCCTCTTTAGTTGCTATGAAACGTAAAAATAATCCATGTCCATCGCAAGCTGATTTTGAATTTTTAATGCGAAATCATCCGGTTAAAATTGCCAGGATGCGTAAACACTTAAAAGATATGCGCATACTGAAAAAATTCCTTAGCATACGAACTGGTCGACCTCAAGATTTTATGGAAGATTTAGATCACCAAGACTCTGATGAAGAATTGGGCATTGATGTACCCGAGATGTATGATGAAGACAGGACCCGTCGTCTATTTAGAGCCGATCGGATTTCACAGATATTAAGTGGACAACAGTATTTGGAATTTAATGAAGCTCGCAAAACTTCTTTTTACTGTCGTCATGGTGAGAAGATTAAGAATAAATTTAGACGTTTTCTTGATCTACCCGCCGATTTAAGAATACCCACGACAACTATGAATATATTAGCATATTTTGCTCATGAAACTATAGCCGTTATTGTAGATTATGCTATACTTACACGTTTAAATTCGTCGAATCGCGTGACAGAACCGTACAGCCGTGTAACTTCAACTGGTGCTTCACCAGCTATGATGCATATTTGCCCCGAAGTTACTCAGGGACGTGGCATGGAGGTTGTCAAGCCTATTAGTGTACAAGAGATACATGAGGGTATACGACGTTTTCGTCAAATGACTAGCAAAAAAGTTGGTTTTTACCGGAGTTCTTGCGACACAGATTTTAGACGTTCATTTCTAGCATTGTAAGAAACAAAAAATGTAATAAATTGAAAAACAAAATAAAAAAATAAATTGCATCCTTGAGCACAGATATTATTCTCTATTACTATTATATTATTTATACTCTATAAAACCATATTGCAAAGTGTAGTGTAAAGACAGGATATAAATTTCTTTATAATAATTTGCCTGCACAAATCAGAAAATTTATAAGGATTTCATGCAAAACGAGTTCTATTAAAAATAAATTACATAAATTTGTTATAGTTTTTAGTTTCGGGAGTTGTGGTGAATATTAGGAAAATAAAATATTGTTTACAGAATATCTTAAAATAATTTTAAAAGGAGACACCCAGAATTAATTAAAATTATTAAGAAGATAAAGGTTGAGCGGACGAAAACATCTAAAAAAGTTTCTTATAAAGAAAGTTTTTAGTACTTTGTTGGTAGGAATATTAAAAATTTGAAATAAAGGCAGAACTAATTTTGATTTGTAAAAGACTACACTTCAATTTTTATTTTCAGCAACAATCTTTCTGATCGAGTACGTTAAACAGTGCATGGATAATCTAAAACTGCTGCAACTGGCATATAAAACAATAAATTTTTAAAATAATATAAATATATCTAAATTTTTCCCAAACGGATTATTTACCTAGAATTACCCAATGTTGTTAAAACGTTATATTTGTGGTGAAAACAGTGGTGTTCTTAGCGAAACTGAATTGAATTCGCAAAATTTATTCTGATTTCGTCTAAAAAAATTATGTTTTAATTTTACAACTTTCCAAAATAGTTGATTTAAGTTATTTTGTGTTTGTTAGTTAAGGCGATTTATAATTGGTTCTTTAATATCGTAATTCAGATTAAATTTGTTTAATGTAAATAATGATTTAATAAAAAAAAACCCCTAACATCTTTAAACCACAATAAAAGTTTGGTTTATTAAGTTCTTTTGTTGCAAAATAATAACACACAATTTTAAAATTAAATTACAGGATTTATTTAGACGATTGATTATTCGCGTTTACATACAAAAATAAACGATGGTTTCTTTAACGGATTAAATCTACTGTTTTAACTGTTGGGTCTTCATCTGATCACGTTCCCCATTAGCATAACTACACCTATGGGTACGAAATCTTTTTTTATTACAGGTAATTCTACTTTTATGCACATAGCTGTAAACATATAAATAGTTATTTTAAATAACTACAGCTCCAGTATTAAATAAAGGCTTCAGTAGCAGACACTGCTTTAAATTAAATATATGTACATACTTATGTATATAATTTTACATATTTTTACTACCGTAGTGTTGAATGGGAGCTTATAAAAATTAACTTGATCTGCTCGAACCAACCAGGAAGAAAAAAAAACTAAAACATTAGACGCTGATTTTCTTTCATTTTATAACAATCAGCAGCAGCCATTTAAAAATGTGAACAGCCTGACCCTAGATTTCAGTGAAACAAAAAACAATTTTTTGGTATTTGACATAAGAAAGAACAAAATTATCAAGCGTAAAATTTGTAAATGAAATTAGAATGTTACTAGTTTTAATAACAAAAAGAAATTCTAATATAAAAATTTGGGAACATAAATAAGAAATTAATTCAAAATTCTCAATTTATTGCGACTTATGTCAATAAAATCACCGTGACCTTTTTAATAATAAGCCAAAGTCAGACAACAAATTAGGATATAATTTTATTAAAATCGGCTGATTATTTCGAAAATAAGACCCGAAAATTGAAGTATTAGAAAAGTTGTGCTAGCGAAGCATTCCCCGGATCATCGCTTCCTTCTTCAGAAATCTTCATAGCACGTAATTCAAAATACAATGGAAAAGCTTCTTTTGTGGAATGTGGTAGAAATCAATTGGTTTGAAAAAGATCGTTTTTGGTCGGTATAATATATTTCGATTGATTTCTAACATACACCTGTTTTAAAACAAATTTAAATTTTTTTAATCATTAAAATGAAAGTTATGGCTCTATTACTGAAAGCAACATTTAAAGGAGTTACCAAAATTACATTATGCGTGGCATCTTTTGAAGGACGACCGTCACTATCAAAACAGAGAATTCACTGGTGAATTTAAAAAGTATTTTTTTTTTATAAATTATTCATATATCACGTATGTATTTGTAGTGTTTGGTTTAAATCACCACAAATCAACAACTTGAAATATTGATTCAGTAACTGGAAGCTAACCCAAATGTATGTCGTAGCGATTTAATTTCCTTGCTTAGGAAATGAGTTCAAAAATATATTATTTTTCCACCAGTAAAGTAAAATCTCATCCTGTTAAAATAATTTTTTTTTTGAAAATCGTTGATTGCTTACAAATACTTTAGTTGCTAAATTGCCAAAATAAAGATTATGGATAACTTTGACGCAGCTGGCAAAAGTTGTCATACGTAATGTTAATTTTCTCAAAGTAACCGAAATTTGGTTACTTTCCGTAATAGACCCATTAACTAAATGTGCTTTTATGTACTTTATTGTTCTATTTATTTTTAAGATTTGTTCATGACTACTAATATCAGTATTAAAAAAATAATTTTGTTTGGCTTGTTTCAATACCTAATAAACCCAAAATAGTGTTTAAGTGCAGCCAGCTAACTGGTCATCAACAATTTCTTCTATAAATAATATGTCTTCGCTTAGGTCTTCCTCTTCTCTTATCATTTCCCCACAATCGTCAAAAGAATTGTTACCATTTTTTGCGAAACGTACTGCCGTTTGATGTAACTTGGTAAGTTCATGTTGTTTCATATGATGCTGAAGTCGAAAATCTTTGTTGCAATACTCACAACGATAAAGTTTAATTTCGGCGTGTATTAATTCGTGTTTCTTTAAAGCATGAGCATAACTAAAGCCTTTTCCGCAAACGTCACAAATATAGGGTCTAAGTCCTTTATGAACCCTGGGAAAAAACGGAAAAATAAAAATGATTGGAATTTTTAAATCCAACTTACGCTTCATGTGCTTTTCGGACACTTTCATAGTAAAATGTTCGAGAACAAAATTCACATTTCAATGGTTTACCGCCACAGTGGGAAAACATATGCTTGCGCAAAAGTTCACGCGTAAGAAATTTTTTATCGCATATTCTATAAAATTAAAAGAAAATAAATAATAATTGATTCAAGTGTCAAAAACAACCATTTAACTTACTCACAACTGAATCGACATTCCTTGTCGTGCCTTTGTCTATGCTCCATCATACGTCCTCGTTTGGCAAATACATTGCCACATATATCACAAATATGTCCGTTTTGATTGTTATTTTTTGAAGGCTTACGTCCGCGTCGAGGAATTAATTTTACATTTTCTGTTAAATTGTCGGAAAGTTTACTTTTAGGCTTAATGAGTTTTGTACTTGTCTTTGAAATCTTTTTCTTAACCGTCCCTCCCTTTATTTTAGTCGTATTTCTTTGGTTCAATGAATAGTTTTCTTCAATAGGAATTATTTCAAACTTTTCCTCTGTATACTCAACCTTATCTTCACTATCACTCATAGTGTTTATATTTTCCTCATCTTGTTCATCATCCGTGGTTTGCTGTTGGTGTTCAAAATATGTTTCATTTGTATTTTCTTTTTCATTGTTTTCTTTATAACCGTTAATAAGGTATGTGTTTTGGTGATTATAAAACTCATCATTATTTCGATTTGCTTCCTGAGAAGTATCTTCATCCTGGATGCTTTCATTGAATTCCTCATCATCATCCTGAGAATATCTTTGTTGCGGATTCTTTAAATTTTGAATATCCTCCTCTAACGTTTCCACGCAGTCCAACGGTTCTATATTCATACTTTCTTCATATTCACTCTTGCACATAGATTCTGAAGACCGATTTGCCTTACTGCTATCTTTTTCTTGTAGTTCCTTCAAGTATGCTGCAATTATTTGTTCAGTTTTTAAGGCATTTTCTCGAAATTCAAATGCCATGTTGAGAGATAGCTCACAATTTTTACATAAATTTTTTGGTAACATTTCATATTCATCTATCTACAAATATTGACACAAGACTATAACATAAATAAATGTAGTTATGATTTAAAAAAAAACTCGATACCTTTTCTACTATGATTCCCGTAATAAGATGTAACATTTTATTTGGTGGTTCATCACCTTCATCAACTGGTTTGTATAAGGAACGCAGTTTCTTTGTTTTTGTTAAACAAACGCGGCAACTATTGGCAATAATTTCGTTTTTCATAATTTTATTGTTAATAAATTAGCTTTTAGTAATAAGTTAGTGTCTATTTTTTTTAAACTGCATAAAATGTTAGTTGTTGTTAGTTTAATAGTTAGGATAGTAAATAACACAGATTACTGGAAAAATATTTGACAGTAAGCAGATGTTTAATTAAAGTGTAAATGTGCACCATTTAGTGCGACAAAATTAGCGTTTTTTGGTATATAAAAATCGTGGTAAAACCGAAAAGTACTTTTTTTCCTGGAATGGGGTGTTCTCAATTTAAAACTAAATTATTCTCGATTTTGCTAATAAAAAATTATTAATAAAAAATATTATTTCGAATCATTTTAATCTACGTTAATTATGCTAGATTCTTTTAAACATAATTATTTTATAATATTCTCATTTCAATTTTTGAATAATAAAATTGTGGAGGAAATGACCAGGTGAACTGTGACAAAGTTTATATTGGGACAACAAAAAATAAACTTAAAACAAGATTAGCTGGTCATAGATGTGACCAAAAATATAGAAATATTTCAAACCAGAAGACATCCTTATCTTCACATTGTAAGAAATATAATCATTATCCAAAGTTTGATGAAGCATCAATATTAGATATAGAAAAAAACTATAAGAGACGTTATATGTTAGAATTGTTAATGTATCAAATAAATAATAAATAATAAATTTCAAAACAGACATAGACAATTTAGCGCAGAATTATAGGTACTTAATTCAAAAGACACATAATTTGTTATAATTATTTCATAAGAGAGAATTTGTTATTTAATTTCCGTTTCCTTGTTTTTGTATGTTTATATATTTGAAATTTTTAACTTTAATTTTGTATGTATGTATGTATGTATGTATGAAGAAAATTATTTTATGTTTTTGTCAAATGTTTTCAAAATTTTTTTTCAATTTGTTAATAGTTTTTGTTATTAAAAATTAATTTTCCTGAAGAAGCTTTCCATAGGAAAGCGAAATATTGAAAAAATATATCGTCAAAATTTAATTAAAAAGACCGTTTAAAAGATTAATACACATTTAATTAAAATAAAAAAGGTCGAATATTGATGTATTTATGGCTATATAGTAATATCGTCTGCTTGAGAAATAGTAGTTAAATTTTCATTAGTTGGCATATTTGCTGTAAAAATTGTATTCAATACTTGATCCAGAACACTACCTTAAGGAATACTTGCGTTCATGCAGCCGAAACTTAAATTTATGCTTACAAAAAAGGGCCTATCTTATGTTTTTAGTACCAGATAAAATGACATTGGGACGAGTTTTTTTTAATTTATACAGAAGTGAATTATAACAAACTCTGTCAACAGCCTGTTGAACATCCAAAAATACTGCAGAACAATAAAATTTTCTTTCTAAGGCGCATGAAATTTTCTGACACTGTTCTGATGTGCCATGGTTATGTCTAAACTCAAACTAGTAATCGGGTATAATATTTTCTAAAATTGGCATTAATCTCTTTAAAAAAAGCCTTTCCAAAATTTATAAAAAACTTGTTAATAAACTGATTGGCCTATAAGATGCAATATTTTTTTCGGGTTTACGGGGTTTTAGTACTATTTTTGTGTATATTTCCTTTGCGATAGAAAATGGTTAAGCCTTAGCTAAACGACCTAAACCCAACACTATTTATACTAACAGACCTAATATATACTCTCCAGTACCGTCTTAAACGCCATAGATAATTAATTAGATAGTACACGTCTCGGCAAGTGGCCCGCCACAGTTAACCGCTTTGTTTTTACAAGACAGCATGCTATTCAATTTGTATGCCATAGATAAATTAATCTATTAATTATCTATGTTAAACGCCACTTGATAATGATATCATCGCGTCTTAAGCGATATCCGATTATACTAAAGAAACGGTTTTCCCCGAAAGGCATGAGAACACTGTGTTCGGAAAAGCATCCGCGTACAATTTGCGCACTTGGTATATTTTGTTTGTTCGCATCTATACTTTCATAATAAATGTTAATTTTAGCGTGCAACTTTCACAATCGCATAATTTCACGTCAATCAACAGTTATCGCTAGTCGATCGTGTGATTTAACATCACTGGATTTTTTTTTGTAGGGAAATGTTAAGCACAGTCGTTACAAATTTAAACAAAACGCTCAATACCAATTTTGCTAAATCGAGACTATTTCGATTTGAATGGAATTGCAGAGTTATTAATGTCTCTATTACTGAACCAATTGTTTTGAGAACGGGCAGCGCCACTGAAGCAAAAATTTACATTATGTATGGCAATTTTTCACAGTAGCTACAAAGTTATCGATAATCTTTGTTTTGACATTTTAGCAACTAAAGTATTTGTAAACAATCAAAGGGCCAGTTCACATTGGATTAATATTTGTTTTCCACAAATTTAGTTCTTTCCAAAACACACTAGACTAATTATTTTAGCACAAAATTCTATACGTATGCACATCTTTGTGTGTATTAGTGTGTTTTATTCATTTCATGTTTGTTTTTCGTTCGGTATACACCACAGAATACGCATTACAAAATAAATGTGGCTGTAAGTGATGATGAAATGTTTGTTTCTAATTTTATTTTATGTAAAATTATTTTTATTCTTAATCAACCTTTTTTATTTTAATTAAATAAAAAAAAATTTTTTCAATTTGTTAATAATTTTTGCTATTAAAAATTAATTTTTCCTGAAGAATCTTTCCATAGGAAAGCGAAATATTGAAAAAATATGTATATCGTTAAAATTTAATTAAAAAGACGTTTAAAAGATTAACTTATTTAATTTTCTGTAAAATATAAAAATATTATAACAAAAACTTGAATTCAATAATAAAAAAGATTAAAATAAATAGCATAAAATCTATTTATATACTTTTGAATTCATATTTATATTTACACTACAATAGCCAACTGAAGACTAAAAATCTCTCTGCAAAAAAACACACAAGACCTGTGTTTTCATAAATGCATGTGTATTAGTTTTGTTTTCGTTGTGTGGCGTTGAAGCTGATAGAAAAATTGTTTCAACCAAAAACTACCCCCCTCACCGAAAATGCCAACAAACTGCCAGCACAACTAATCCAATGTGAACTGGCTCAAACGATTTAATTCAAAAAAAGCAAATTTTAACAGGAAGAGATTTTATTTTTCAATTTTTTGAGAAAGAAGGTATGCAATTAGAATTACCATATTGACTGTTAGTAGATATTTATGTTTAGGATAAGGATTAATAATCAATTGTGCATCTTAGCTTTTAAGTACATTTTCGACTTCCGAAAGACTAGTGGAATACCTCCACTGATTTACAATCAAATCAATTTGCAATATGTATGTCGGCGGTAGCAGACAATGACGATAAAGGCACTTCTTGCTATGACCCACCCACCATCTGGAATTTTTAGGTTTCTTATATTTTATGCAATTCTTTTTCCAATTTTGCTTAAAAAGCCTTTGACAAACAAAGCGTATTAAATATGGAGACTTTGATATTAAAGCCGAAACTGTTTCGATAGAATTTTTTATTAATTCACTAAAAATAACGTTATAATTTAAAAGCTTTGCACGAAGAATAGCGAACTTGGAAAACCTTTGAAAGGATATACATAAATTGTTTTCGTTAATTTAAAAATAGCTTTTCATCAGAATTCTTGTGACACATTATAAGAGTACAGGATACATATATAAGATATTGAGATCTTTAAAACTTAAAAGCATTACTATTATTAAAGTGATTTAAAGTTTTAACACCTAAAATAACTTTGTAATCCTTGATGAAATTTATGTTCAAAATTTATGTTGATTTAATTGGTTGTCTAACAGAAAGTGAATGGCTCTGTTACGGAAAATAAACAAAGTTCACTTAATTTGAGAACGGGCAACACCACTGAAGTTAAAATTAATACTAGGTATCGTAACTTTTGCCACTTATTACAAAGTTATCGATGATATTTATCTTGACAATTTAGCAACTGAAGCATGTGTAAACAATTTACGGTTTAATTTAAAATAACAAAAAATTTTAACAGGAAGAGATTATTTTTAATGATGAGATTTAATTGTATTGATGGCAAACTCAATCGAACTATATTTTGAAGAAGATATGAATTAGAAAGAATCTAAAGGATAACTGTAATCCTTTAGAATTACCAGATTCAAATGCTTATCTTTATGTAGATGTTTATCTTTATAATAAGCTTTAATAATCAAGTGTGCATCTTAGCTGCAAGGCATATTTTCGAATTCCGAAAGAAGTACTAAAAAAATGACTTAAAAAAAGCTATCGGCTAACACTTTTGAGTTTTTTTTTGCAGAGAGAAGCTTTCAGTTTGGCTCAATCTACAATGTTGATGGTTTTCGACGAATGTTATATTAATTTTTTTCGTTTGAAATTCACAGGTAAGTCCCTCATTTTGCAACTGCCATTCAAAAGTTGTAAGTATGACGCATTTTCCCTTCACTTCCGTCTATTTGAACGACCTCATGGTCTCCAATTTTGGATATCCCCACTAACTACTCTAGAGAAGATTTTCTTATTTAGAGTAGTCAGAAACTCTTTTAGTTCCACTGTTCTAAAAAAAATTAGTTTTAAATTTTCGAATTTACTTAAACGAAAATAAGTATTTGACATACCTAAATACATTAGACGTGACCTGTCAACAAAAAAAAATTTTTTTCGGCATGTCACTGTTTTTCATCCAGTAATTAAAAGTAATCAAATGTTATATTTGTATGTGCATCTACTTATTCTTTACTTTATCCATTAATGATACCGTTGTTAGGGATTAATTTATAAGCGTCTCTATTTGTGGTTATTTAATTTTTTCATACATTTCCGGGCGTAATGAACAAACGTCGAATTGTTACATCATATTTTATGTGTGTATTGGCTTGGCTTGTTTTGCCTACCACAACGGTTGATCAAACTTTATTTTCTAGCGTTTACTGATGTCATGGAGTGTGACCTATTTGAATCACACAGAAAAATCATCTTCATGTGTTATTATTAATTCTCTAACTGCTGTCGATGTTTGAGTACGTTTGCTCTCATCCCACAGTGTTTGAACGAAAATATTTCAAAATAAGTTTTTTTAATTTTAACAATAATGAAAAGTAACCAACCTCAAATTTATATACTAAAAACGAAACCTTTAATTAAAATAATAGTGAAGTACTCTAGTTGCCACATGTCCTTTTATTAATTTGACCCTTTTTATTGCCTTAATTAGTATTTTTGCCTACATAATTTTGTTAGCGTAAAAGTGGATGTTATATAGGTTGGGTACAAAGTATAATAAGTTATCAAAATCTGATTGCTATTAAATTGAGCCACTGTATATAACTAAAGTAATTATTGCATAGAGACTGCACGTCAGAAATGTGCTCGCGGTATAGCTTTCAAGTTATTAATATAATATTACTCTAATATGTTTAATGATTTTTATTTATTCTTGTCACAGTTTGTTCTTAAATCATAACTTTCTTCAATTAAGCACCGCCTATAAATAATATGAAAACAAATTTATTTCGTTTAATTTCATCCATATATTTATTTAATTTGGCGTTCTCTGTACCACTTTGATTCTTGCAAGGGATTAGAGAATTTTTTTGCAGTAGCAGAAACCAATTCCACCACAGAGTTAAAACTCTTTTCCATACTTCTAACCTTAATTCTTTTTAGCTGTCTTGAGTTAGCTGATTATTAGCTATTTCTTTATTAAATGAAGTACTTTCGTTCAAGTTTTCTTGATGTTTCAATTGCCCTGAGTTTGCAATAGAAAGATTGCATAACTTTGCAATACGTACGGTATTTTGGTGGGACTTTGTTAGATCATGTTTTTGCTTATGGTGTTTCAGGCGAAAATCCTTATCACAATACTCACAACGATAATCTTTGATTTCTTCATGTGTTAACTTGTGCCTTTTTAAGTGGTGAGAATAATTAAAACCTTTGTTGCAAACATCGCAAATGTAGTCCCTGGGGCCATGAATCCTAGCAAAGAAGAAGAAAATATAAAAATTGCTTAAAGTTTTTTTTAATTTGACTTACACTTGATGCCGTTTATGCTTGCCTTTGGAGGAGAACGTACGAGAGCAAAATTCACAGCTATACGGCTTGTCGCCACAATGGGAAGACATATGCTTGCGTAAAAGTTTAAACGTAAGAAATTTTTTTTCACATATTCTAAATGCACAAGGAATGCAAATGATTTTATTGCCAAAGCTAAATAGAATTTAACTTACTCACAAATAAGTCGGCAGGCCTTATCATGTCTTTTTCTTTGCTCTATCATGCGCCCACGTCGAGCATTTTGCTTAGTGGATTTTGCGCTTCTATTTTTAGATAAGTTAATTTGGATAACTGCATAATTTTCTCCATCAGCGGGCATTATTTCAAAATTTTCCTCAGAGTATTCAAACTCATCATCGTCGCTCACTGTGCGCTTGAGTCCATCTTCGATGTCTTCTTTCTTAACATTTATGTGTTCATTATATTCATTCTGAAAAACTGCAGAGTCTTGCTGATTATAAACATCATCAGTAACTTGCTGTTTTTCTTCAGAAGTATTTTCGCTATGGACTTCATTTAAATCATGATTCCTTAGCGCACATTTATTTTGATCGTCACTTAAATATTGAAATTCCTCCTTTATTGCACCAACACTGTTCAATGGTTGTAAATTGATATCCTCAAATTCGCTTTTTACTGTTATACCTGAGAGATTATTATCTTCAATGTTATAATTTTCATTTAGCTCTTCGAAATATGCTGCAATAATTTGTTGAGTTTTTAAAGCATTTTCCCGAAATATGAACGCCTTGTTAAGTGACAACTCACATTTTTTACAAATACTCTTGGGTAAAGTTTCATATTCATGCATCTGAAAATATTGCAATTAATATATAAAACAACTATTTAGTTTTGTTGCGAATTAATGAACAGGAAACCTCTTCTATTATAACTCCAGTAATAAGATGCAACATTCTATTTGGTGGTTGATATCCTTCATCTGACGGTTTATACAAGGAACCTAGTTTTTTCGTTTTTTTTAAGCAAACACGACAACTTTTGGCCACAATTCTATTTTCCATGTTTTAGGAATAGTAATAACAGTTTGAAGTGTTTCTTGTATAAATAGTTTTGGTATTGTTTATTGCCTGAATTTTTTTTTGTTTTTAACATAAAGTGCTCTGCCGTTTTTAAAACGGCGTCAAAGGTCTTTGCTGAGGCTGTTGAACACCAATTAAGATTCCGGCGCAAATTTGTAGTAGTCATCGGCGAAAAATTAGTAAATCGACTGAAAAACAGTCGCCGATTAACATTTATATAATAACAAAACATTTTGCATAAAAAACACATATGTATTCTAATTTTTGAAATTATAATTTTTTCGAAATATTGTTAGAAATTTTAATTGCAGTTAGACTAAAGTTCGCTATTAATTGTAAAGAGAAAAGCAAAATTTAGAAACCAACAGGAAGATGCCCTTACGGATATACTACCACTTTCATAAGTACATAAGTATTCTTCGTAATTATTTGTATTCACAATTTTCTACGAACTTAAGCCTAACTGAAAAATAATTTATATTAAAATAGCTCAAATTCTGGATGCAACGGAATTTGCAATGGTTTTTCTCTCTATGCATTATTTTCGTTTACTAGGCAGCCCGGCAAGGAAAAAATTATCAATATAATGATAATTATTTACCAGAATATTATTAATGCCAAAAAATAAGAAGCACGGCAGCGCGTTTGACAATTAACCCTTTTCGTAAGTCATATCTAGCAGAAGCATTCAAAATTTGGCGACGTAGGTCTCTGCACACAGTTAATCGATAAGTTGTCGGCGGCTGCAATAAGCTATTAAAGTTATTAAAAATTTATTTATATATTATAATTAATTTTTTTAGTCTTTATATAAAAATTAAAAAAATTTCAATATTTCACCACATCATTGGGTGACATCTTCAGGATAAGAAAAGTTTATAAACAATTTAATAAATCAATCAGCTTGAAGTAATTATTTTTGAAATATTGAAAAGATCAATTAAATATAAATATTATTTATTTATATACATAAAAATTTAAAGTTCACCAACTAAATGAATATACATATTTAACAAGTTACATAATTAAAATTTGTGATAGAAAATATTTTACTTTAAAATTATTTAATTATTTTGTTAACTAATTTTTATTATAAATAGAAAACTCGATATATTGTTAAAGAATTTGCTGTTGTTGGCGATTGAGCAATATAAATCTCACATTTTTCCAAAATCTGTGTGTTGGCACCTCTAGCATGAACATTCTATTGAAAATTTAGTGTTGCAAAACAAAGAAACTGGTTTGACTGATTTTAATACAAAACTTGTTGCGTATTAATTAATGAATTTTGAGACTGAGTTTTGTGACCTGTTAAATCTAGGTGGAACTCGCCATTATTTATTAAATGCCTTTAATAACCTTTAATAAGAAAGGCAATGCTAAAGCTACTCATACGTCATACATTCTCATTAAAGCGATCTACACTACTCATCTACTTATTGAATATTTTTAAAAGCAATAGACAATCAATATGAATTATCGTTTTTTTTTAATTGACAATACTAATCTTACCTACTTTTGTGAGTGGTCAGCGAGTGACAGTAGAATGTAATTATTATTTTCATTATTTTTGTAATCTCATCTCCTAGAGGGTTCTTTCTCATTTCCTTAACATTTAAAACATCCTGGTTGTAAGGTTAATGAAATTGACATCATTTTCGTCTCCACTGTTCATCAGTCACGTCATCATCCTCAGGAGGGGAAGCAAAAAATGATATCACCATGATATTTAGTATTTTTACAATTTCGTTCAAGTTTATTCTTCCATAAAATAGAAAAGGAATAGACAAAATGTTTCAAAATATAAAATTTGTGACATGCATGCACACATACACATACATATGTATGTATGTATAATCACTGTGTCTGTCACCTGCCAATGAACAGACTTTATCGGTCAACATACTGTCGATATTCGGTACGTTCCTTAGAAATCAAATGTAGTTGCTGATGCATTAACGCGCCCTAATGTTATCTCAATGCCATCTGCAGTGAACTATGAGTGCTATGAGTTACTTGCAAAGGAACAATAAGTTGATGAAGAATTGCAAATGATATTAAAATGTCTGCTAGGTTTATTATTAATAAAAATAAAATTACCAAATTTTCGAAAGACACTTTTTGAATATTTATATGGTCTCTTACATCCAGGAGTAAATAAAATATTGGAACTAGGTAAAAAGTCGATTTTTATGGCCCTCAATTTCTAAGAATGTTCGTGGTTGGACTAAACATAGCATTTCTTGTTAATCATCAAAAGTTCAGCGGGATGTAAAGAGCACAATTGGTAATTTTGACCTTCCTAGTCAACGTCTAAAATACTATTGCTATCGTTGGACGTTTGCCACTATGCAGAAATTACAGGTATGTTCTTCTTGTATCGATAGATGTACTAGGTGGGCAGAAGCAATATCACTCGAAGACATAACCGCAGAATCTGCTGCATTTGCTTTACTACAGTGATGGATTTCACGTTACGGTGTTCCTGCCCAAATTATTACTGATCAGGGAAAATAATTAAACAATAAATGTTTAATTACCCACCACAGCCGCTCACATGTAGTCCCAAACCATAATATAGTCAGAGAAAACAAGTTTTTGGGCAATAATTCTTCATTATTTCGACGCCATACTTTTTGCTTGCCATCATAGCCATACAAGTTAAACTTGCTTTCATCACTAAATAAAACATTAGCCCAATAATCTTTGTCTTCATCATTATATTTCTTAACAAATTCAACTCGTTTTTCCATATTTATTTTGCTGATGAATGGCTTCTTTGTAGGCACACGGTTGTGGATTCCGTTGCTTCTCAATAAATGTTTCACCATTTCTGGATGCACTGAAGCAATATCCTAATTTTTCAGGGTTTTTGCAATTTCTATTGCTGTTATTCTTGGATTTTCTTGCACGTCTAACAAAATGTTTCGCTTAACACAAGGTGTCAGTTTAGGTGGGCGACCACTTCTTGGTTTGTTTTCTACACTATTAGTTTGATTATATTTCCGAATAATTGTTTGAATGCTTGATTTTGGATGCCTGACCAGTTCTCTAATCTCTCTTAACGATTTTTTTCCTTATAATATTTAACAATTAGCTCACGTACGCTAACACAGATTTTTTTTTAACGATTTTGATTAAATTAACTACAATATTAAAGTTTAACTAACGGTATCTAGTAAAGGCGCCTGAAGTGATTGGCAGCACTTTATGAGTACAGACCTTCATTTTGTGTACTCCACTTTTACGCCGTATGCAGACTTTTCTGTGTTTGAAAAATGAATTTTGTTCATTTTTGTTAATAAATATTTTTGGATCAAATTTTTTTTGTTAAACTTTATTGTTTCTTGTTAGATTGGATATGTTTGGAATATATTTCAATGCTACTTTGTTCACAGAAATCTTGAAACCTCGCTATTCAATGGGGTATGTAGACTTTACTGTGTAACTGTATATAGATAATTTTTTTTAAGCATAAGGTTTTAATAAAAAACTTTAATTAATTTTATTTTTATTTTCAATATTTCGCCATACTATAAATGAAAAAGTTTTGCCAAGCAAATTCAAAATGATCGAAAATTTTTTCTTTAAACACTAAAAACTTTTCAAATAAAATCAAATTTTCAAAATAACAAATATACAAAAGAATTTTCTTTTTACAAATTTATTTTATGATAAAACGCTACAAAAAATTTAAGTATTTAACACTAATGTTGGATAGATATAGAGTTTTGTTTTATAGTTTTTGTGCATGAAATATCTGTAATTTTGTGCATCATCTTACGTATTTGCTTTCAAGTTTATTCTCTTTGGTGATAGTAAGGGTGGGCAAATTTGAAGTTAGGAAGTAAATTGCCTTTCAAATGATTAGATGTAAAGAGTTGACCTATCATTTTTTGACATTTATTAAGTAAAACGTTGGATATTTTAAGCATGAAACGTTTTACTCTTGAGCATAAAATTTTGATTATGAAAATTTTACTGTATCATTGCGCAATATGGTCGCTTTTCCTCGTAATCAGCCTCCTGCGATCGCTAAATTCGAGAGTTATGGCTTCAAACTGGTGCAGGAATTGAAGGCGACTGACTATTCAATTCGCCGTAGATTCACTCAAATCATTCAGGAACAATCGGCTGGTTTTTCAGACGAAGTCCATTTTCACTTGTCAGGGTATGCCAACAAGCAAAATAGTCGCATTTGGGATCCTGAAAATCCTAGATTATTGATAAGCCTTTGTATGCTCAACGTGTCAGTGTATGGTGCGCTATGTGGTCTAGAGACGCGATTGACGTCATTCCACATATAATGTAGCCAATTATGCCGATCGCATAATTTCATGACCATCAGCAGTTAAGTGATCAGCCAGGTCGGGTGATTTAACACCACTGAATTATTTTTTATGGGGCTTTGTTAAGAGAAGAGTCTAGACGTAGTCAATCAAACCGATTTCAGTCTTAAAACAAAAATTATTTAGAAAGTACAACGTAAATAAATGTAGCGAAAGAGTATCATGCGAATGGGGAGTCCCTCGAAAATCGAAGCTTGGGCCAATTTTGTACATTATTTACTCAAACGAAATGATGGGATTTTAGAAGAGGGAACATCTTTTGCTTAGGCGGCTGACACTGCAATAATAGCAGCCCATAAAGATATAAAAACAACAACCGAAAAAAGGAAGAATCAATTAAACATTGTCACGAAATGGAGTGAAATGGAACGCCAATACGATTACATTCGGTCGACATAAATGTTACATTGGTCATTACGTGATAAGATTTACATCTGCACCTGGCTATGGAACCTTAATCAGATGGTGGTCAAACCACTGGGAATGAAAAGCAAACGTCATTTACGCCCTAGGAAGCCGAAGACTAATTCTAGCAACAGGTCTTTCTTAGTTGCAACTTTGATGATTCCAGAGCAGGGCTGCAAACCACCACACCTTGCTGAAGAGCTGGAGACTTTCTAACTCCTGTCCAGAACACATGTCTAGCGTGCTCACTGGACTGGATCATTCACCTGTGGGTGTTATTATTGGCGAGATGATCCTGGCCACCACAATCATTTATGCTTGGGGCCGCGAAACCACAACCACCACGATACTCCCGAAGGGCCAACCTCAATAATCAGTCAGAGAAACAGCTAAATGCCTAAAGAGACAAAGAGCGGAAACTCTGCGGGCTACTGATTCCCGTGGAAATAACGTGGAGTTCCCAGTTGATACCTGCTGCCTTCAGGGGACTGGACTCCCTTTTCCCCCCAGTTGCACAGGTCTAGATAGTCAAGTATTCTATAAGGACCGATAAATGTGCCCCCGGGGGTTGTTACATTGGTCAGCCAGATCGGGTGATTTAACACCACTGGATTATTTTTTGTGGAGGTATGTTAAGGACTCAAAATCCGTGATATGATTAACGAAAAAGGACCGTCATTTTGCCAAAAAGTGATTAAAAACTTTGATCAAAGAATCGACATCTGTCAGCGTGGTCGTGGCAGACATTTGCCAGATATCATTCTTTATTCGTAATTGAATCATCTTAATCTATTTTGTGTTTGTTTTACAAACCAAACAGCTTTTTGAAAAACCCCAATATATAAATTAAAATTATAATTATAAAAATTATGAAATATAATTTAATATCCTGTAGACAAGAATAAAATGTTTGCGAGTTTAGAATAATGATAAAGATAAATTTGTACAAATAATAAAATTAAATATAAAAAAACAACTTAAAAAAAGTGAGAGTTGGAAGTTTTTTCAAAGCCTGAAAAGCGTTTTCCTAGCTTTTACTTTTAAACTAAAAAATGTGTTAATATTTGTTGAAGTGATAATATTTTATTAGCAAATTCTTGGGAATGGAAATATAAGTAATTTTATTACACTTTATTAATTGTAAAGATGATAGAATAAATAAAATAAAATAACACATAAAAAAGCAATAACAACAAAAATGTTTTTTATCTCTAACCTTTACGGTAAAATGAAATCCTTTAGCTTTATTAAGTGTGCTATTTAGCACAAACAATTAAATGCATTTTATAGTGAACTTTTGTAAATAAAAATCACAAAATCAAAATTCACTATCGCTTTTATCATTTACGTTTAGGATTAAGATTGAAATTAAACGTTGGCTATAAAAGTTAATGTCTTTTGTTTTCGCCTACGAACAAGTTTTGCGGGTAAATATGTGCATGTGCGTTGTAAAAAATATCAAAGGGGAAAAATAGCAAGCACAATTTAAGCCTGGGCTAGCTACCCTTTAGCGGAAAGTATGCCACCACATTTAGCTTCTACAATCTGGCAGAACTGTTTTAAAAACAGTTTTTTCTTATTTCCCTCACCCACATACATCTATTGTATGCTTGAAAAGAAACCGGAAACGGATTGGAGTATTGAAGTAAAAAATAAACTTACACATACACACACACACACATACTAGTACCAGCAGCCATTGGCAAAAAAAGAAAAAAAAAAATAAACAAAAACACATTAATACTAAATGAGGGGCAAACAATGCAAAGCAAAAACAACAATTCTAGAGCGATAATTACACTTCCAGTATTTTTTGTTTCGCACTTTAATATTTAACACTTTGTATTGGGAAATTTTATTATGAAATTATGAAATTTAAATTTGCCCAACTGGCTTGAGACGGTTATTTTGCGATTCTTTGTACGCGTTTTATCTTAAGACTTCTCACCATAATTTGCATTTAAATTGTATCCTGTTTTCTTCTTCCGTCGATACAGTGTAACTAAAAATTATTGTTACAAATTGATGCTTCCTTTTTTTCTTGGCTAAATAAGATATTCTGTTTTACAAATTCGATAAAGGCTTAAGAAACTTAATGGATTGTGTTATGGGATTTTCAAAGCAACCTTTTTTATTATTATCAATCATATCATTTATTTATCATATCATCTATACAATTAAAGTAAATAAAATTACTTATATTCTTATATTGACATTATTGAGAATTCACTGATAAAAAAGTACTGCAACAAATTATCAAGTTTTTTAGTTTAAAAGGAAAAGATAAAAAAAATTCGTATAGTTTTTGAACAAACATACAACTGTCCCTCTTAAATCGGCTTTATTTCTGAAGCTGATAAAAACGGTTTTATATTTTATAATTCGTAGTTATATTTTTATAATTTAATAATGTTCGTCGAATAAGCCAACCGCCGGGCACACTAATTAAAATGAAAACATAATAAAATAATAATTTTTATAATTAAAATTAGTTGTAGTTAAATTAGATATTCTTAAACTTATTCTTTTAATAAACGATTTGTTGTATTGAATTCTTTTATTGCAAAATAATTATACAAAACACTTTAGAGTTCTTAATTAAATTGCGTGATTTATTCACTTTAAATACACACAAAAATATGAAATGGTAACATTACCACTGTAACGCCTAAAAGATGCTTTATAATTTTTATGTCTTTACTCAACGATGTTTGTACTTGAATTTACTCTATTGCTCAGCAGGTGATGACGTGATAAGATTTACATCTGCACCTGGCCGTAAGCCCTAATCAGATGGTGGATCATTACCACTGTGGATGAAATGTAGCATCATCCTCGCCCTAGAAGGCCTTCGGATACGTATACCCTCCAGTCACTCCTTCAAAAGCTCGAAGTAGGCCGCAGCCTTCACTCCTTGCTGAAGAGTTGGAGACTATCCAACTTCTGGTCCAGAACGCATGAAGCTTAATATAATTAAGAACACGACGGCATTCATACTCACTGGACCTGGACCATTCATTGTGGTTAATTGTGAACGATCCGACCCACAAACTCAAACGAGGGCCTCGAAACAAATAGCCACCACGATACTCCCGAAGGGCCTACCTTAATAATCAGTCAGAGAACAGCTAAATGCCTAAAGACACAAATAGCGGAACTCTAGGGCTTTACTGATTCCCGTGGAAATATAGTGGATTTTTCAGTTGGCTCCTACTAGCCTAAGGGGTCTGGTCTCCGGTTTACCCCCGCAAGACACAAGTCTAGATGGTTGTGTGATCCATAAAGACTTATAATGTTCCCCCGGGGAGGACCCAGCAGGTGATGCCTTTATAACCATTTTAATAATTTCTGGCATATTTGAACAACAATATTCTATATTAACATCATCCCATATTGTTGTTTTTTTTATGGCCATTCAGTATAGATGCCTGCTTAGCTTAGAGTCTTTTTTTTTGTTCTGTGTTAAGTTATTTAATGTAATTGTTCATAAGCATGTTGTTGTTGTCTTGTGTGTATACGATTTCTTAGAAAACTATACAGTTTGTAAAAGACACAATAGGTCATTTCGTTTACTTTTTAATTGATAATTATATTCATTTTAAACTTAAAAAAAAACATCTTCGTAACAATATTTTTAAAAAGGTACTTTAATTAAAGTTTTTTTTTATTAAGGATACTTTTTCAAAAAGTACTTTTATTACAAGTATATGCTTGTTATTTTTATAAACTTTTTTAAAAATTATTTGCTTTAAAACTTTTTAAAAGTAATTTTCCCAAAGAGTGCAATTTATTTATTAAAAAACTTCATTCTTTAGAAGATTCTTTTTTGAAAAGGAAACATTTTGAAGTAGTTTTATAAAAAGGTATTTCACTATCAGGAGCTATCTTTTAATAAACAAATCTACTCTGCTATAGCTGTTCACTAATATTGTGTGTTCATACCTATTAGTACTTCTAAGGAGCGTAATAAACGTCTAAGACTCACGCAAGCCATTAAATATTCGCTTAATAGCTGAAATGCATTTTGAATCTAAATTTCAATACTAGCAATATTGTCAAGTTTCACAATACACACCAATTATTTTATCTGTACTTGATCGCTTAACAGGCGTTTTAAGTTTCTCTCATCCGATTCTGAGAGAAGTGAAATTATTTTAGACCTAAGGTTTTCATACCGACTTTCCCCTGATGCGTTCTCCAAAACATCACATCCAGCATACTTGGATCAACATTCCCCAATTAATTGCGAAACTTTGTTTTGTTTGAACTTATGCGTGGTCTCTACTTAAAATATTTAGATTTTTAGATACTTTTGCTTCAATAAGTTTTCTTCAGAAAAAAAAAGAACCAGAGTCTCGTACCGTTTAATATATGTCCCACTGTTATTTTTCTTGTACATAAAAACCAGAGTAAAAGTACTTTTGGTCATAAAAATTTGCATTTAAGTATTTAACTACCTAAATATCTTAAGGCGTTTGGTTTTTTATATAATTTTTTATACACTCCTCGTGAATAGAATAATGTAATTATTTGATTTCAAAGATTTTTTAACAATTTTACAAATAAATAAATTAAAAAAAAAGTTTAATAATCCAAGTATTGGTTTTAAAAGTAAGAAATATTCCAATGAATTTAATAAAGAACATAAAATTTATATAGAGAAAATAATGACAAAAGTTCCAGAGGTGACCAATGTTGTTGATATGTGCAGCCCATTAACAACATTGTCATTGTAAAATATTGTAATTTTATTTTCATAAAAATTTCGGAAATTTCAGGTTTTTTTCGAAAAAAAAGATACATTAATCAGAAGTGGATAAAAGGGGAAATCGATTTTAATGAAATTAAATGTCAGAAGTTTGTGAACAACAAGACAGAATCCACAGCAACTGCAGAAAGAGTTTATAAAAAAATTTCTTTGTCACTGCTGGAGGAAGCCCTGGCAAATGTAATACAATTCGAAGACTAAGTAAACGTGCTTAGTTTAAATTTTAAAAAGATAATTATCACTAAAAAAGATAAAGTGAAATGACACATTGAGTCTGTTAACAAGTCAGAAAGTTTTAGGAATTTTTATGAACACAAAACAACAACAAAATGCTACATACAAATTCCGTGAACTAAGATTAATGATAAGTAAAAAGAAGAGACTGAAATAAATAAACACCAACACTAAATAATGATAACGATGACATCTATAGTAAATGCGATTGTAGATCTTTCTAAATGTGGTGAATAGAGTTTTTTTTTTTAGTTAATTCTAGAACCACTCAAAACAGTATATAAAGACTCTCTCTCAAGATACAAAAGTTTGCTTTTCACAATGTTGAACAATTTATTTCAAGCAAAGTTTTACTTTTAGTTATAACACAACGGATATCTTAAAAGCAACTTTTACAAAATTAATAACCATAAATATAATTTATGGAACTACGGGACTATGTATGTGAAATTCCAGCAACAACAAGAACATCAGATTGGAATAAATGAAATGACAAGGCCAGAGCAGTAATCGGGTGGAAGATCCGCAATTGTTTTAAATTAAGAAAGCAAAATATTATAAAATGGCATATTAAAGATGTCAGAAACACATTGAGATCCAACGTTCGGTTAATGCGCAAGATATGTGGATTTCGTTTTTCTATGAAACGTGATATTTCCGATTATGTAATGGAAATTAAAGTTTTGTTTGAAAAACTTGAGGCATTGGGATAACAATTTTTCAAGCGGTTGCTTATGGCAGTTAACATCGTTGGCAGCTTTGGAAATACGAAAGTTAGATTAGAGTTAACTAAGAAAATGGTAGAAACCATCTTAATTGAAGAATATAGAAGTGGCAGAAACAAAAGGTAAGCCATCAGTGTAAAACGCCACATTAAGGAAAGTTGTTGGAAGATACACACAAGTCGATGGTAAGCAATTCTAATAAAAATCTTATGTATTTTGGTTTCATAAATGGTGCAACTAAACGGAAATTGGATTCTGGAGCAACATGCCATATAACTACAAACATTTCTGACTTTTAGTATGTCAATAATAATATCAAAGAATGTGTGACAATTACATCAAGTGGCAAAGTAAAGTACTTGTATAAACAAAGTAATTGACAGAATAAATTAAAAGCAGACTGTAAAGATGAATGAACGTCTATTCCAAATTTTTGCGGAAACCTATTGTTAGTTGACAAAATATTAAAGAATGGTTTTCGGGTAGCTTTTTACGAATCTATTTATAGTATTTAAAATGGTTCCGGAAAGGAAATTGCAATGGTTGCTGAATAAAAAGAAGAAAAATGTCAACATTATTGGCATAAAGTTTTCGGTCCTAAAAATATTGACGATGTAAGAAAAATGTAAAAAGGAAAAACGATAAGAGGTTTTAACATTAATAAACATGGTGTAAGAAAGCCCTGCGAAGTTTGTAATAATGGCCAAAGTCTGAGTTGTGAATTTAGTTCACAGCGACCTCTGCAGTCCAATGCAGACTAGCACTGTAAGGGGTTTTCATTATTTGCTTACATTTTAGTCAATATATCACAGTTTATTTACTTCGTAATAATATAGAAGTATTCGAAAAGACTAAATTATACCTGGAAATGGTTGAAAATATATTTAAAAGATATCCGTAAATATTAAGGTGGGACAATGCAGGGGAATATACCTCTAATATGCTTAGGAACTCGTTAGAAAACCTAAAAAAAGTTCATTCGTCAAGCCAACGATGAGAATAATAATAAGAGTAACAGGACCTAATAAAATAACCATTGTCTAGGTAGATGTTAAGTGGGTCTTTTTAAATTGTGTGTTAGAAAATGATATATACATGAGGCAAACACCTGGTTCGGAAGAAAAGGTTTCACAATGTGTTTGTAAACTTATTAAAAGCTTCTAAGATCTAAAACAACCTGCTAATGTTTTTATTCTGTTTTATTAAAAGGTGGAATTAAACCAAACTCAGCAGATTTTGATTTTAACAAAAAATCTCTCTTTGAGGAAGGGAACATCTACGAACCTTTTATATAAAGATGACATTTCAATTGCTGCGAAAAATGAGAAATCTACGGATGATAATGAAAAACTATTAAATGATAATTTTAAAATTTAATAGTGTTGGAGAAATTCGACATTTTCTTGATATAGAAAGAATTCTTAAGAGATAAAAACTATAATATTTGTTATTATGTTGTTTGGTTGTTCTCCGCCAGTAAATGAAATAATATTGTCATTTTCCGTCCTAACTGGCTGGTTTGTATTCGATGGCGAGCGCTTGAGAATGATGCATTCGCATCGAAAGCGCTGGCCATCGAATACAAACCAGCCAGTTAGGACGGAAAATGGCAATATTATAATATTTGTATTCGACAGAATAATTATGTTAAAAATAATATTTTAAATTTCCTCTTGATCCTGGTTATGGCAAATTATTTTCCGATAACTTAGTTTGCAATGACGATTACAAAAAACTTATTAGAACACTACTTTATATCAGCAAAACTCAATACTCGAACTGGTATAGTAATTTCAATATTAGACCAAAAGGTTTGTAACCCTAATAAAGAAGATTGGTTTGAGCTTAAAATTATTTTACGATATATGAAAGGTAACGCTGAATTATATTCAAAACTCTTTAAAAACGGGCCAATTAGTAACACTTTGTTTGGCAATGTGCAAGATGCAAATTGGGCAGAAAATACTGATCGCAAATCTATTACTTTGATGTGAGTTTATTTCACTTTCTGAAAACTGTAAAGCTTAGTACTCTGTTCTAATTTGCGAAAAGTGTTGAGCAACGTTTGATATTTCGCTTGAAAATTTTGACAATATGTTGCCAGCTGATTCTCTCTTTTTATCTAATATTAATGATGCGTATTATGGCAGAAAAGATGAATCAGACCGTGTTGTTTTCAATAAAATTATGACTTATTTTAATTCCGACATCTGTTACTTGGCAGCGAAAATTCGCTTCTTTGGAGGAGATTCCTAATTAAAATAAAAAATACATAATTAAAATTATCAAAATGCTTTAATAAAAAGATCTGTTTTTAAACAAAAGAAAACTTTTATTATTAAATAACTTTTAATAAGGTGGATACATAAGGCAATAGATTTTATTGCAAAGAATAATATAAACATATACTATTATTGAAAGAAAAACTTTGGCTATTATAAAAAAATTCATATACTTATTTCAGCCTCTTGTTTTGTGCGGCTAGTCTTTAAAAAATTTGAAAACTCTTATTTTACTATGATGTAAAAATGGCTATTATGCATTAATATTAAAAAATAAGTTGCTTAGTTGCAGTCTTTGAGCAGAGATCTCATCGTAAAGCATAACAATAATTTTTCATCGTACATTTTCGCCAATCTCATTACGCAATTTTAACTACAAGGAATTAATATAATTGAGGAAAGGCGCGTTGACATATCCACCAACGTTTTTTTTTTTTTCTTTTTTTTTTTTTTATTTATTTAATAGTCTATGGAAGTTATCTTCCTTTCAGACTGTAAATACAAGTTTACAAAAAGTAAATTATATCAATAGCAATTTAAAAATATCACATTTTTCATTAACAATTTAAAAATATCACATTTTACATTTGTTTTGAAATTACATTAGATTGGGTTTAAAATAACATAACAAAGCAAAAACAAACAATTTCAATGGTTATGTGTTCAAGAACAGAATTATATCACGTTTAATACTAGGAATACTGGTGGAGAAGTCTATCAAACTGTAAAGATTATTAAAATCAGAACACATTCTCCGGAAAGGATCATCATTAGCATAATTTTGACGGAAAAAACGTTGTCATCACATCTGCCACCTTTGAGACACCAGCTCGCATTTCATTTCGATATACGTTTTTGATGAAACTGCTGTGTTTTTCTAAAACAAAATAAAAATCTGTAAAACTGTAATTGAAGTTACGTTTTGAATTAGAATAATAAAGACTTGGTGTCTGCTTACATATAAATAAGTTGCTTTTTTCTCCGGTGGCGTAATAGACAGCAGAATCAGATAAAATATCTTGCGTGCGCTGCCGATCTGGCGTGCTTAAAAGCTGTGAGTAACTGGTTTTACAATAAAAATTTTCATCACTTACGAAAGTTACAATGAGCAACAGTAAGTAAGAACAATAACACTTACGTTCTCAATTTCGACGTCTCAGTGAAGTCCTAAGAAAACTACCACGGATCCTCAGATTCGTGTGAAGAGAACTGCAAGTCGCATCCACTACCAGATTTTTCGATTTTGGTTGTAATACCGTTTGCTACTCAAAATACTCCTCCAGTTTTGCTTACATGCTTCATCCAATAATAATCAAAACAGATCATACAAACCTTACCACGTTTTCCAATCTCTTTAGCAATATCTATCCACGATGATTTCGCGGCACTGTGGTTAGAATATATCATTTGGGACTTATCCCAAATAAGTTTTCTTTTTTTTACTGCAGAAATAAGGATATGCTTTTCTGCGTCACTAAATTTTATTTTTTCTTTTCACTTTTTAATTAATTTACGCTTTTCTCCATACTTTTACTTTTTGGCACAACAAATTTAAAATTAAAAATACAAATACTTAACTGATCAGCTGTAGCTCACAATTCCGTGCGAAAAAAGTGCTGCTCATATTGTTTCGTAGTTGAAATAAAATGTTGCCTGAAACGTTTTTCATTTAGAAAACATGCGGCCAGAAACTGTCTTTGACAGCATTTCCCACGAAATTATGAACAGAGTATCAGGCTTAAGGCTAAAAATTCTGTTAGTAAATATGAATGCTCTGCACTCAAAGTTGCCTACGTCTAGTTGAAGATGATCGATTCAGCAACATAACAAAACAACATGTTGATGACGGCAATGTAAAATGAATATATTGCCCAAGTGAAGATATGCTTACGAAGCCTCTAAATTCAACAAAGTTGAAACGTCACAGAATCAAAGCCGGCATACAAGTCATTGTAGGAAGGGTGTTAAGAAAGTTATTTCTTGAAATGTAAGTACAAATTACTTGTATTGAAAACACTTTATATTTTGATTTTTTACTTTAAATCACAACAGCTATGAAATTTTTTGTTTTATCCTTAAAGTGTTTTTTCCTCTCAATCGAAATAAATTGTTCATCATTATTAAAGGCAAAGTTTTGTGTCTTCAAGTTGTTTAGTCGTAACAGACTCAGCATTCGTAACAGATCCAGCAGCTTTCCTCCCTTAAAGTTACCATCGTGTATTTTTGTTTATAAACGTAAATAATCGTTTAAATAAATCGCATAATTTAATTGAAACTCTAAAAATTGTGTGTAATTATTTTGCAATAAAAGAATTCGATAAACTAAACGTTTGTTAAAGGAATAAATGTAACAAAATTTTGCAATAATATGAAGTATGAACGACTTCTGATAATATTTTGGGTATTAACTGAACGAATTGTGTGCAATAACACTTAATATTAAATAATTTCAAATGTACTTTACCCTTATGTATATGTTATCTGTACAGAGTGTGATTTGTTTTACATCCGCGCCTGGCTATGTAGCCTTAATCATATGGTGGACAAACTACTATACATAATTTGGAACGTCATGCTCATCCTAGATAGCCGAAGACATAATTCTAAGCAACAGAACCACCTAGTTGCAACTTGAATGATTCCAGGACAGGTCTGCAAACCATCACACCTTGCTAAAGAGTTGGAGACTTTCTAACTCCTGTCCAGAACACGTGTCATTATCAGTGAGATGATCCTGGCCACCATAATAACCATTATACTGTTATGGGGCCGCAAAACCACAACCACAACGATACTCCCATATAGGGGCCATCCTCAATGATCAGTCAGAGAACTATTATAAGTCTAAAGAGACAAATAATGAACTCTGCGGGTTCACTGATCCCCGTGGAAATAAAGTGGAGCTTCCAGTTGTCTCCCTGTCTGACTTCAGGGGACTGGGCTCCCTTTTAACCCAGTTGCACTGAGTCTAGATAGTGGAATATTCTATAAAGACCATATTTATATTCCCCTGGGGGGAATGTTATGTGTACAATTGGAATGTATTTTTGTCGGACGGACAATGGATACGCATCGACTTTAAGTTCAAATCCAGACTTTATTAAAATTTTTCTCAACTCGCCGAACGAAATAAAAACTTTTATTTCTATGAAACTTCTAAGCGAAACAACAGGAGTTAATAAAAATAGGATATAAAAATTTACAGGAAATAGCATGGAGACGTCAGCTCTGGACTGTCTTTTCCAAAGGTTAATGAAGATTATAAATTTTATTGAGAAAGAGGTATTGGGAAAGAGGTTTGAAGATTGAATAAAATTGTGATCCATCTTAATCATGAAAAAAAAATCTGTCTTTTAGGGTGTTTATGATAATTTTAGAGTATTAAAGTTTGATATAACACCTTAGTGTTATCGAAAAGATTTTCAGTTATAAGTTGAATCATAGTACTGATAATAGAGCAGAAAACATAATCGGTCGGTGAACTGCAAACGTTAATGCTTACACTGGTATTAGACCAGTATTAGATCAGGACAAAGAGGTAGGTACCTTCGAATCGATATAGGGAAATGATTGACTTAAGAATAGTTAATAAAGGTGTTCATATCAGCAATTTAAGAAATATTGCTCAAAACGTCCTTATCATAAGGATGCGAAGAATTACATAAATATTGCAATTTTGTCAAGCAACTTTGTGTTGTGCAAGCAACTTTAGCATGACAGTCATTATTTCTGTTCTTAAATATTTAACTATCAAAACTTTTAAAATTTATAATTTTGAAAATGAACGGAAATAATCTGTAATCTGTCTTTAAGAAATAAAAAGTCAGTGTTTTACAACTGCTACCGCGTGTGTGTAAAATTTATTCATGTTTAAATTAAAATCCAGTTTAAGAGCAGCCCGCCTGACTACTTTATTTTCAATTGAACAATGAAATTTTAGAGTTTTGCTTATGTAAAGATTTCTAAAGAACAAGTAATTATTATCACGGAAAAATGTAATGCTATCATAGGTATTAGTCAATTATAGAGTATCCATTGCAACGGATGACAGATGTAATTACAACTTCTAAAACTTTTTGGCAACATTTAAAAGTTGGCAAAATAATGAAAATAATTTTAGTACATTTTTCTGTACAATTTCGGACTTTCAATTAGAACAAACTGCTGTTATATAATTCAACTAGATACACTTCTATATATAAAATAGTTAAGTCATATAATAGTAAAAAATGCTAAACTAGATAGCAGTTATCCTTCCATTAGTTCTGGTAATAGAAACGACAGAAAGAGACTTTAACTAAATGTTTGGACATCTTTATATCTAAGTAAATGTAAGGCAGCTTAAAGATCCTTTATTCCGCTTTTGACTCGATTTCGCACAATGGTCTTATTTATAAGCTGAAAGAGTTCTGCTATCGTAACCACCTATAGAAAATCATTTAAAGTTATTTGCAAGACAGATTATTTATGGTAAAATTGTAGATCAATTTTTCAGCCCAAGAAATGTTCCTGCTGGAGTACCGCAAAGGTCAGCGTAAATTTTTAACATTGTTAGGGACCATTCTGCAGCATTGCATGCAGATATTACTGCATTAATTACAAAAGGAAAAGCTTCAAATGCAATCATTAAAAGAACGAAATCTCTTATTTTAGCCCTTAATTCTACACACAAAATGGAAGACAAAAGTAAACTAAGCAAAAGCCCTTAGCCATAATTTTTTCATAAATAACCAATACAATACAATAAATAATCTAAAAGCATATCATCTAGCAGGCTTGATCAAATTTAAATTCCATTTCTATATGAAATTAAATATTTATGAACTATTTTAGATAAAAAATTGATTTTGAGCCTGTGATAAAGTTATAAAATGTGGTAGAGGTGTATTACCAGTGATTCCCCGTAAGCCAAGCCTCAATCTTAAAAATAAATACAGAATTTGTATACAACTAATAATGACCTAAGGGTCCCAAATATAGCTAACAAAAATAGCTAAGCCGTGTCTCAGAAAGCTACAAGTTATTCAAAAAAAAACCTAAAAATTTTTTTGTAATTTACCAATTAAGCAAATTTGTACATAGAAATGTTCAATAAGATATGATCTCAACGGTAAGGAGTAAAATTCAAATTCAACGAAACAGATCTGAATATATTAAACTGGGCAAAACTATAACGATTAAACGAATAAATATTTTAAGAATTTATATAATATCTGACATACCCCGGAATGTTGCTTGTCTTAACTTTATATTAAGTCAGATTTAGTAAACAAAAAAAAAATTGGTATCTACAAACAAACTTAATAATTTTCAAAATAATTTTTCCATTTCTTAAGTATAACTAGTATAAGTAATTAAAAACCTTTTCTAGTTGCGATAGGCTTAGAGGCTTATTACGCTCCTCAAAAGTACCAAAAAGTATGAACACACAATATTAGTAAACAGTTAAAGCAGACCATATATTTTTATCAAAAGATCAATTTTATCAATTTACAAACGAAATTTCTTTTCGAAAAAGTACCATTAAAAAAAGTATTTTAATTAAAGTACCCTTTTAATAATATCGTAAATGTTTTTTTTTTGACTATACAAATTTTTTTAAATATTTTTGATGTTGGTATTCTAATATTTTATTGTACATAATTTTTGTAACTGCACAATAAAATATTGAAAAAAATTCAAAATCACTACTTTGTAAAAATGGGTAAAGCTTAGGATCTCAACTTCTTGTAAAAGAAAACTTATTTGGGAATCTATCCAAAAACATGAATATATTGCGAGAGTGGCTGAAAGTTTGAATTTCTTAAGAAGAAAAAATACACAATACAATTGATTATTTTAAAACACATGGAACTTTAAAATCTAGCAAAAGTATTCCAAACGGAAGAATTGCTAGGCGAAAACCAAATGTTCCGTTCGCTGGAGAACACCCACAAAAACCACCGAAATTTGGGAATTTAATTTAATATGAAGCGACAAAAGTAAACTTAATGTTTTAGGAAATGAAGTTAGACCGTACGTATGACATCCGCCTTTGCAGCATTTAAATCCGAAGTACACAGAAGCACGATGAGTCATTGGTATTGATATGGGGTTATTTGTTGGTCCAATTGTGGAAATAAAAACGAAAATGACTGATATCATACATAGAAATAGACTGCAGAAAATCTTGACAATTTACCTTCAGCCTGGATTTTTCAACAAGATAATTTACTTCAAACTTCGAGTTATTAACGATTAATTAAGTTGTAATAATATAAGAAATGGATGGCCCAAAGTCCTGATCTTAACCACATAGAAAGTTTGTGGGAAATTAAAAAGAGAACCGTTTCTACAAGAAAACCATCTCATAAAGCGGCATTGTGGAAGAGAATTAAAGACGAATGGTACAAAATTACTCAAGAGCTTCTCTTGTAAAATCCGTGCTTATGCTAAAGAATTTTTCCAAGCAGTATAAATTTTACGTAAGATTGGAAAAGTGAAATATTAAAAGAAGTTGATGATATCAGACTGAAAACTCGAAAAAGGTTGTGTTATAATTTTGTTGATATTTTTCATAATTTTGTTTTTTGTTTTCTTTTAAAGTTGTCTAATTTAGTTCAGCAGCTTAAACCCGGGTTTTCTTTAAAAGAACAGTCACGGAAAAAGTCAATAAGAACTGTGAGCACATTATCGAAAAAATATTTGGAGAAAGTAAAAATCCTTAATTCCAATTTTTTTAAAACAATCGCGATTGGCAACACCACCAAAAAATATCTGATAATTTGTTTTTTAAAACAATCCGTATTGGCCACCATGTAAATTTAGAAAAAAACTGTGAATACATTGTTGGTAAAATATCTGGTAAAAGTAAATGTAAGACAGCTAAAAACTCTAAATCGCGGGTTTCTCTTAACAACAATTACGATTGGCATTACTACAAATTTAGAAAAAAATAATACGAGTTTTTTTTGTAACAATCTCGATTGGCAATACTACCAAATTTTAAGAAATCAAAAAAATACGTGCTGTGGGTACATTATTCCAAAAATATCTGGTAATAGCCTTAATTCCATTTTTTTAACAATTACAGTTGGCAAGACGACAAAACTAGAACAAATCAATACGAACTGTGACCACATTATTGAAAATTTATTTGGTATATATTTGGTAAAAGTAAATGTGAGGCAGGCTAAAAACCCTAATGTCGCGTTTTTTTTTTTAAAGCAATAATGATTGGCAACACTACAAAATTGTTTTTTTTAATAATCGCCATTGACTACACTAAAAAATTATGAAAAATTAATACGAACTGGGAGCACATTTTTTGGAAATAATATCTGTTTAAAGAAAATGTAAGGCAGCTTGAAAATCCTGAAGGGATTTTTAAAAAACAAGCGCGTTTAGCAACCCTACATTAGGCAGTTAAATTCATTTAATACCGAATTTTTTAATTATTCTATATAAAAGCATTGGTGTAAAATGTAGAGCACACAATATTGCGGCTTTCTGACAATAATATCGGCCTTTGTGTTATCGATAAAGTGTGTGGCCTGGTGTTATTGATACCTGAGTTCAATAAAACGATAGTATCTAACAATAGAAACTAACAATGCATTTCATCTACATTATTGTGACATTAATATTATTTTTTCTTCTACCGTGGCGAATGCGGAAACTTTTCCTCTCTCCAAGTAGTAAAGTTCTTTAATTATAGCTCCCCATCCCGTGTCATCTAGGAATTTTGCAAGGGTGTAGACTTCGAAAGGAGCTGTTTTTTGTTAATCTCATCCCTTTATTTAGCATAACGTTTATGTATTAAATTTTATTTTTATTAAATTCTTACGTAGCAATAAGTGTAGGTGTATGTGTAACAGTTAAACAAACATCTGCTTTTCATGATGAATTGTGTGTGGACTTTATATAGATGCAACATCTGCAACAAGGATGCTAGCAATTGTTCTGTGTCAACAACAAATACTGGAATTGTTAACGACTAAAAAAATTGTTAATTTTATTTGTTTGTAAATGAAAGTTTTTTATTGTTGTTGTGTTTTTCTTTTTTGTTGTATCCTTTTAATTTGGTTACAGTGAATAAATTAAAAGTAAAGCAAAAAACAAAAAAAAAAAAGGAAATGAAATGAAAGTGAATTTGATCATCATACTTTCACAAATATATTAAATTATGTATTTTTTATAAATAGCATGAATTATAGTTATTTGTATGAGTTTATAAATTAACAAGAGTATAGGCATGTACGCTAATAGAAATAGTTTTTAATTAAGAAAAAATACACATGAATAGGTCTTCGAAAAAAGCATTAAATCGCTTGATAAACAACTTATTATTTACTATTGTAAAATATTTAAATTTAATTTCTTGCTGTCATGCAACACTTAATCTTGAAAGGGAATAAACATAAAGCTGACAAAAGCTTCGCAAAAGAGCATTACTAAGCGGTTTAGTATTTGTTACGAAAATGAGAGTTTTATATTTAACAGAAGGGGGCCAGTGAGTGAACTTTGTGAACAAAATGAATTTAATTTTCTTTATAATTGAAAATAATTAAAATTTTTAATTAAATTTGCATATTGGTGATCACAAGTCGAACTATGTGTATCCGCTCCTTAAGACACCTTCCATACACGTACACTTTTTTCAGTATCAAAAAAATTGTAAGAGATATAAAAATATTTTTGTATGTTTACATGTTTCTTTATTCGTTTACCTACACTAAGCGAAAAATCGCATTTTAAAATCGAAGCAAATCGTAGTTGAAACGAGAATTTTTCAACGTTGAACATTTCAACTTTAAACTGAAATAGAACAACCTTGAAATAAAAAAAAAACCACATGAAAACAAAATAGTACAATCATAAAATTGATATTTGTCTAAAAAACAAAAAAGTGTTTTTTTAATTCTAAAACGGCCAACATTGAATTAAGAAAAAACAACATGAAATTCTCACACATGGTATTTTTACAAAGTCAACTTTGATTCAAAAATAAACCAACATATTTTCAATTAAGAAGAAACTTTAATTTAAAAATGCATACTCCTACATTTAGTGCGTGCGTCTTTGAATTTATTAATAAAATGATGGATTCAAGATATCGGCAACTTTATTTTAATGACGTGCGTTGTTTAAATCATTTTTAAAACGAAGTATTATATGGTGTTTCCACGGCACCTGCTTCGCTCTCTATTCTTGCTTCACACCCCAATCATAAGCGAATCAACCTGCTTCGCCATACAAAATTTTGAGAGCGAAGCTGGTAGATTCATATTGAAGCTAGTTGCGAAGCAAGTAAAAATCCTCTCTTCCCTAATTTTTATCGTAAGTTTATCTGCACTAGTTATCAAAATTAAACGTTTTTGTAAACAAAGAAAATTTACAAACAAAATAAAGTTAAAACTTAATTAATTAATTTTAATTTTATAAAATTAAAAAAAAATGGATAGGAAAAAAAATTATACTTAATGCTATCGCGGCAAGAAGGATATCTTCTGTTGTTTTTCAACTGTTGTTGTTGTTTTTCAACTTATGTTTTTCTGTTTAATAACAACAGCCAAATCGAAGCAGATAAATGAGTCGTGTAAACAGCATGATTCACAAACTAGCGAAGCACGAGATTCAAACTGTCGTGGAAACAGGCTATTATGAAATTAACGTCGTTGCATTCTTAAAACAACAATGCATTGCTGAACTCATGTTAGACATTTTTGAAATGAGTTCGAAAATTTTACAATCAACGTTGTTATACGTTATTATACAACTTATTTATCAAAGCAGTCATTTGTCAGTGGCAGACAGAAAATAAAAATAGACAAATAAAGTGTTTGAGTTTAATATTTATTTCTTTAATTTAAAAATACAAAATGCAAAAATTCAAGTTACTTAAAGTGAAATTTTAACTATTGCCAGTATTGTAAGGTAAGGATATAAATTTCAACTTAAACTTTTGACGCCGCACATGGTACAAAAGCTTACAAATTTCAGCATGTAACCTAACATATCGGTGATTACAATATGTGAGACCTCGTCGAAGCGATTTCGCACTTTGGCCTGCAAATGGAAGTTAGGGAGAAGTTATTCATGTGGCGTAAAAAAGAAGTGAATAAAATCTTAACTCTTTTGAAAATTATATGCACATATTAAGCATGCATTTATTTTTTTTTCAGTTTAGAATGGACAACGAAACTCTTTCTAGTCCGACGAAAGTCCAGGGATGGATTAATAGAGATTTTTCGAATGTGGCATCACCAATTTCTTCAGGATCTTCAACAAGACGTGTTTTAAATAAGGTTTGTATTGTAAAAATAATTAACATACACGCATAATTTTTTATATTTACGTCTGCATTTTTATTTTTTTTTCAAGAATTTACTAGATATATTAAAGCAAAGATCTAAAGGACAATCCTGTTTAGATTTTTACAAAGAGAACAAAATTCTAACAGATAACAGACGTGACGACATTATAAATATTACAATAGAAGAAATGGTATGTAGTGAAAAATTGGTTAAGCCAAATGAGATTCTTGACATTGTTGATGACATATGTGAGATTTTTCCCAGAGTGGTGACTGCAGAGGTAAACAATTTTTTTAAAGTCGGTACAAATAATAAATGAAATATATGTTTTATGTTATCCATTACCTTTAAGTCAGTCTGATACTCATTTTGAATGTTATGTTATGAATTAATAAAAGAATTTGATTAAATTTATATTTTAAATATTAAATATTTTAATGGATTCCCTTTTCATTCATATGTAATAAATAACAAAGACTTATATGCGACCAAAAACTTTTTTGTAACTTTTTATAACTGTAATTAATTTTTATTTTTATTATATTCTTACATTTATTATATATTCACTATATTTACTATTTTTAATAAAAAAAAAAACAAATCATAAAATAAATTTTTGATTTAGGAATGGTAAAAATGTTGGTAAGCATATTATTAAAATATAAACCTCTGTCCCACTGTAGTGGGAAATATCAACCTTAAATCAACCGTGGACGTTTTTATTTCAAAAACGCTACCATGTTAAAGCGAAGCTGCGCACTGTTAATTTAAATATGGACGTATTTGATTTGAAAATGTTTCTGTTTTAAATAGACGTAGAAAATATTTGATTCAATGTCGCTCGTTTTTGGTTTAAAGATGCCATTTTTTAAATTTAACTCCGAGCATTATTAAATTAGCGTTGTTTTATGTTGAACGTTGTTAAATGTATAATTTCCAACCTTAGCTTATTTTCACGGCTGTTTTTTGTTGATTTAAGGTTGAAATTGTTGACTTCCTGCTGTTTTTTCTATTAGTGTCTTATTTCTCATTGTCCTATTTGTAGGATGTATATTGAGGAATTTGTGAGATTAAATTGTCATCAAATATAATGGCATGTCAATACTATGCATTTAAATATTCGACAGATAATTTACTTTCTAAGTAAACATGGAACGTTAGACTCAAACCCTTTTTCCCAAACATTTTGCTAATTCAATGTCAAAGAATTACATGTTAATGCTTAACATTTTATCATTTCACAGACAATTTACTTCCTAAGTAAATTCATTGTCAAAGAATTACATGTCAATGCTTAGCATTTAATCATTTGACTGACAATTTACTTCCTTAGTAAATTTAATGTCAAAGAGTCACATGTCAATGCTTAGCATTTAATCACTTGACTGACAATTTACTAAAGAATTAGCAAAAACTTAGGGAAAGATTGTTAAGAGTGTAACGTTCCATGATTAAAATTGATCTATTTTTTTGGTGATTAAATATCGAAGGATGGCATATAAATTGTTGACATTTAATAATTTGACAGACAATTTACTTTCGTATATCAAATTTGCCCACCTTCTAAATTGACAAAGCTCACATTGTTCGCTGACATCAGACAATAAAAAATGTGAATGCAAAATCACAAATTAAATAACATTTCTTGCAATATAATGTATGTTCAATTAATTCTTTATTTTATAAATTATTTGATGATAATTGCTCGTCTTACTATAAAAATCAATAAAAAATATTGTTACGTTTATACCTTAGATAAACGTTTTGTTGTGAGTTTTGTATTGCAAAATGATTAACACCAGTTTTTAGAGTTTTTAAATTAATAACAATTTTATTTACTTTAACTACACAAAGTTGACACGATGAGGTTTAATTTTACACTGACTGATTATCCACTCAGACGTTTCCCCTATTTGTACTTGTCCAATTAGAATCTAGAAGATTTAAGAATCTTCTACTCCCTTTGTATCGCATTTTGTTGTTGTATGTTGTTTATTCGTTGTATAGGCGCCTGCATGGCTGTGTGTATAGTTGTTTTTGTTTTTATGCTGATAAGGTTTCTGCTTGGGATTTATTTCAATACATTTGTTGTTGCTATTTGTAGAAAAGGGTTTCTTAGAAAACTACACAGATGGCAAACAACATGTATATTTGTTGTTGTAAAATTAGTTTTTGTCTTGCGCGTTTAGATGATAAACAGCATACTTGTAGTTTTTTTTCTTTCGTGCCATGCAGTTGGTAAACAGCATATCAAATTGTAGTTGTGTGTGTACAAACTTGTACGCAGTTTGTAACCAGTAGTTTGCTTGATTGCTTAATTATTTTATTTTAAATCTTAAGCAAGACACATTCGTAACAATATTTTAAAATATTTTAAAGTAATTAATTAAAAAGTTTTATGTGCAGAACACCTTTCATGTGATTTCAAATCACCTTCACAAAAAATGATTCTCAGAACATGCCTGCTTGCGACATTTTTAGTAATAATTCTGTTTTGTGTTTTCATGACTTTAGTATTTTTTAACAAGTTAATTTTATTTATTATATTTGTTCTAAATGTTCTATTGTTTTATTTCTTTTTATACATATTTACCTAAAATGTGTACGTGTATCGTTGTAAGTAAATAAAACAAAAAGTAAAATATGGCAAAATGTTCATGTGTTAAGATGTCAAGATTTTTTTCTCCATTTTTGTGTTACGTATTTGTTTGCTTTATTAATTCGAATAACTACAACAGACTCATAAAGAACACAAAGATATTAAAAATCTAAAATATGGCTAACCGAAATAAATTGTACATTCTATTATTTGCGATAAATCTTAAGTTTTAGAAAAACGTTTTAAGTTTAATTGCGATGAAAACATGATTTTTATTCTCCTTTATTTTAAGCTCCTTTTGCCCTAGATTAAACACATTTTCTAGGAACTGGACATTACGAGGCAAACGCATTCTTTATGTAACGGGGTGTGATGATTTTGTGAAATACTTGCGAAACAAATCATACAAAATGTTAAACTTCTCTTAAATTAAAACTAAAAATGCTAAATAATCCTACACAATGGGGTGGGAAAATTTTAAGGTAGGAAGTAAATTGTCTGCCAAATGATTAAATGTCAAGAATTGAACTATCCTCCTTTAAAAATTATTTATTAAAAATTTGGGAAATTTTAAATATGGAACGTTATACTCTTGAGCAAAGAATTTTATTTTAGAAAATTTACTATCAAAATAGTGAGAATTTCACTGTATCACTTTGTATAATTTGAGCAGATTTTTCCTCTTATTCTGTCCCTTCTGACATGGCTGTGGGTAATTTAATCTCTGAATTCGAGGCTTACGGTATTGTTGCTGACAATACATCAAAAAAGTACACTCTTAGTGGCCATAGTGATGCAAACATATCTGTTGTGCAGCAAAGTGTTGAAAATGAGCTTGGCACTTCAGCTCGTTGAGGTTGCCAAACTTTGGGCATTACTAGAGGCACTTTGCGTAACAATTTTCATAAAGATCTTTATAGTTACGCTTATAATGTTCAACTCGTTAAAGAATTAAGGCAGACCGCTGTTTAAGAAACTGAACGAAAAGAAATAATTTTTCAAAAAAATCATCTTTAGTGGTGAGGCACATTTTTAATAAGGCGGAGGCGGTTATGCAAACACATACAAATTGTCTCACGGATCTCTCCCCGATAAAGCATTAGATTTAAAGCAAATGACCGTATGATGTGGTTTATTTAGGTGGCATCATTAACCGGTATTTAAAAAAAATGAGCAAGGAAACGCCTCATGCGCTACTTAATTACCAATACTTGATTTCCAATTTATTGTGGGCACAATTGACTAATGTTGACATCAGTGATCTTTGGTTTCAGCAAGACTTCGCGGTAAGCCACACAGCCACTCAAGCAATTCTGTTATTGCATGAGAAATTTCCTGCCTCGTTCCTGTGAGTTGACCCCACTGGATAATTTTCTGGTTTGAAATACCGTGAACAACGTTCTGAAAGATGAATTTCGACACTACATTGTAAAGAAGCGGGAAACTTTGTTGCAAAATGTGCCTTTAAATTTTGTGAAAATAGAGGAAATCTGCCATATTTCTATCTTACTTTACAGCCAATAAAACTGAAGTTGTCAGAAAAAGTGTGTGTTTTAGGCCAATATATTTCCTAATCTCATATATACCCACCCTTTACATTCCAAAAGTGCTTAATACAACAAAATGAAAAATGCTAAATTTAACAACGAAAATGCTAACACGGTTACTTTTTTTTGTATGTACACAGTTGCTTCCGCTGACTGTTTTAATTTTATACAAAAAATGTTTTTCATTAAAAAATAAATTGAGTTTTAACTTAAGTTTTGTAGATCCATTAATCAACTTTGTATTATAATTAAAAGGCCACAACCGGCGGAAAAAATCAAATAACATTATAGCCAAGAAGTCGAAGGAGACGAAAAATGGATATTTTCCAAAACTTTTTAAAACTACAAAGGCTATACTAATACTTAAGCCGGACAAGATGTTAAGTTAGCTAGTATTTATCGTTCTATTAGTAGGTTAAGATAGTTTAAAAAATTATACTGAAGAAAAGACTTTACTGAGAATAAGAAAAGAACACTCTACAGTCCATCAAGTAAAACGAATTTACATTTTCATATCTGGTAATAGGAACGATAGAAAGAGCACTTGAATTATATTGTTACGTTTATACCTTTTATAAACGTTTTGTTGTGAGTTTTTTATTGCAAACTAAATAACACCAGATTTTTGGAGTTTTTAAATTAATTACAAGTTTAGTTACTTTAACTACACACAAAGTTGACACTACAGAATAATTTACTTAAGATGCAGGTCTTTACTTAAAGAGGTTTATTTTTCAACTAACTAACTATCCAGTCACACGCTGACTTTTTATATTTGTCCATTAGAGGTCTAGAAAAATTAAGAATCTTTTACTTTCTTTGTATCACATTTTGTTGTTGTTATGTTACTCATTTAATATATAGGCGCCTGTATATCTGTGTGTATTTTTGTTTTTATGCTGATAAAGTTTAAAGTTTTTTTAAGATAGTTGTTGTTGTGTTGTGTACATAAGTTTTCTTAGAAAACTACGCACCATATCTAATTGTTGTTGTTTTGAGTGTATAAAATTTCCACGCAGTTTGTAATTAGAAAGTGATTGTCGTCTTGCGTGCATACAATTTCTTAGCAAGTCCTCAGTTAGTAAACAGCATACCCAGTTGTTTACTTTATACTTAAGACTTATCCGTGACAATATATTTGGACATAGAGAACGCCTTTGACTCGATTGGACACGAGTCACCACCTGCAGAAATTCATTCAAAGTTTTTAGCAAGACAGAGCATTAATGGTAAAAATTTAAGTTCAATTTTTCAGCCCAAGAAATGTTTCTGTTTGGGTACCACGAGGGTCAGTGTTATCACTCGCATTTTATTCAAGATTTAATTCAAAGTTAAATGTTCTTAGGGATCATTATGCCACATTGTATTGGGATGATATTCAATAATTATAATAGGCAAAGTTTGAAATCCAATCATTAAGAATAATGACATCTGATATTTTACACGCGCTTAAATTCTTCATCAAATAGAAAATAAAATTAAACCAAGCAAAAACCTAAGCCGTAAATCACCCAAAAGAATTCCATCTAGCAGACTTGTTGCTGATGGAAATAAAATTTCAATTCCAAATGTAATAAAATATCAGGAAATTGTTTTAGATAAAAAATTTAAATTTAGACATTATATCCTACAAACAGAACGATCACAGACGCTCTTTGGTATATGACAAATAGCAACATTCATTGAGAATTAAAAATATGCTGTGTTAAGGACGAAATTAGTAGGTTTAGTTTTGCTAATACATTGATAGGCTTAGTAATCACAGTATTGCTTTGGCTATGGCCATGTGATAAAGCTATAAAATGTATTAGAAGCTTATTTTCACTGCTTAACCGTAAGTCAAGCCTCCAGCGTAAAAATAAAAAAATGTGTGTACAACTAATACTAACCTACAGGTGTCAAATGTGATAAATCAAAGCAGCTAAAATACATCTTAACGCTATAAGTTATTCAAAATGAAAATCTCAAAATTTTATTGAGTACCATGGCGGTACTTAATTAAAATTTAACAAGATATTTCCTCAAAGGTATTGAGTAAAACCGTCAAGGATTGAAGTTCGAAATTGATCTTAAAACCATATTATATTAGTTTGTTTTTCAATTGTGGCAACATCAACAACTTAGTAGTTTTGACATTTAGTTTTTTGCTATACCCGTAGTAGATGCTTTGGCAATTCTTACAATAAATCAATTTCGCACGAAAATCGTTTTAAAATAATTAAAATTTACTATACAAATGGTGGTTCTGTTAAAGTTACCTTTCCTAAAATTCGTAAAGTTTTCGTGATATTATCGTATTAAGAGTTTAATCGTTAAATTTGTGTCGACGGGCTCGATGCAAAATGAACGAACACCAACGCGTGCTCGAACGGGTCGTTCAACTGAAAACAAAGCAGCCGAGAGCCACAGTGTTGAAGCAGATCTAAATTTATCAATTCCTCGTCGTTCTCAACGAGTGGGGTTATCCAAAACCACCACATGACGAATTTTGCGTAAGGATTTGACGCACGGTTCAACTGGTGCAGGAACTAAAGCCGACCGACCATTCACATTCAGGAACAAAAAAACGTTTTTTCGGGGTATATCAACAAGCAAAATTGCCGAGTTTAGGCTTCTGAAAATTATTGAGAATGATTATTGAGAAGCCTTTGTATACTCTACTGTGTCACTGTATGGGGCGCTATGTGATCTGGAGGCCTGATTTTTTTCGAAGATAATGCTGGAGTTGCGGTAATGCTCAATGGATTACAGTATCGCGAGATGCTAACAGGTGTATTTTCACGACAATTAGCAGTTAAGTGACCAGCCAGATCGGTTGATTCAACACCACGGGATTATTTTTTTGTAGGGCTACGTTAAGGACAGAGTCTATACGGAGCCAATCAAAACGATTTAAGCCTTAAAACTCAAAACCCGTGATTTGATAAACGAAATAGGACCGCCATTTTGCCGAAAAGTGATTAAAAACTTTAATGAAAGAATCGACATCTGTCAGCGTAGTCGTGGTGGGGATTTGCCAGATATGATTTTTCATTCATAGTTGCCGAATTTTACAATAAAAATTTCCATTATCTTATTTTGGATTTTTTTGGTTTTATTTTGTTTTAGAAAACAAACTTTTCTTGTTGAAAAACCCTTTTTTATATTATATATTATATTGTATTATATTATATTATATTATATTATATTATATTATATTATATTATATTATATTATATTATATTAAGAAAGTTGTTACCTTACAGTCTTAATCTGTTCAGAAATGAAATTGATTGGGGGGTGAGATATGGGTGCGTCCTCAAAAACTAAAAAGCTATTTCCTATCTTTTCCTTTTTCCTAAAATTTATTGCATTACTTTTTTAATAAGTAAATTCACAAGAATGTTAATAATTTTATTATACTTAAATTTTAAAGATGATAGAATAAATAAATTAATAATAATAACAATTAAATTAGAAATAAGTGAATTTTATTAATAATAAAAATATTATTTATAATACTAATAATATAACTAAATAAGTTATTAAATATAAATATAATTTGAATATATTGTTTGTTTAGTTTTTTTTTTATCACAGATTAAATTTTATGACTGATTATATGCCCTGAAGATTTTCGCGGTTTTTTATTTACTTAATCGTTTAGATAAAGAAAGAAGTCACGTTTTGGTGTTGTTAGTCAACAGAATTTATTTGTATTTTATTTTGTTGGAAACAAAATAACAAAAATCAACGATAAAATATTAAACACAATATTAAGTGGCGATAATATTTTCTTCTTATCACTCGATAATTAATAATATTGAAATAATATGCATGAAATTATTATTATCAATTCCAACATTCAACATTTGAAAAATAAACAATAAAACGAAAATTTATTATCATTATTGTTTTGTTTTTTGATACCCTACGCGAGTAGCTCTTCTTCATACTTTGTTAGTAAGTGGAAATTAAGGATGTGTGGTTATTTCTTATGATTACACTATAGGATATGAAGTTAACCTCCCACTTCCATACTTTCTGGATGAAAGTTCTATAAATAGTTTAATTTAAATATTTATTTTTCAAAACGGAGATTTTTTTAGGAGTTCGTCAGAATGATGTAGAAAACAAAAATTGAAATAATGACAATTCGTGAATTAGCCTCAAACTATATAACTGTTAGCCAGTTTCTAATAGTTTTCAATTAATTCAGAAATAATTTTTCCTCTCTACAAATTATTAATATCGAGTATTTTTTTATAGAGGTGTAGAAATAAAAGTTGGCGACGATTTTTTTAACAACATTAGTAGGTTAAAATCTGGAACATCGCACACCCCGATTGCATGCAGTATTGATGGATGTCTTCCCTATCTTGTCATGTGCCTTTGGAGATACTTGCCTGGGCTAGTAGAAGCTCGGAACTGAAAGAGACATAGGGCCCTCGAAGTCCGACCAGTGAACTTTAACAACACACACTGGTACCACGTAAACCAGTTGCCCACAGGGCTATGGCCCTGTTATGGTTGTTAGTAAGGCCCCTTTGGGAGCAACGTCGTGGCTGTGGTTTAATTGGGCTTTAAAGAAAGTTCCGAAGAGGTGTTAACACAAGTTAATGTCCTAGTAAGAGGACTAGGAGTTGGATAGTCTTTTTTAGCAAGGAGAGGGGGCATGGCCCTACTAACATGCACTTAAAAATTGCGACCAAAGCTTGTGTGTATGTAGGTGTGTATGGGTCTTACGGCGCAGGTGGACGCTTTGTATGTACCCAGTGGTAAGACCACCTGACCACCTGACATACAAAGCGTCCACCTGCGCCGTAAGATTAAGTTTCTGAGCCAGGTGCTGGCGCTAACCTTATCAAGTACCTGACATCTGGAACCCTGAAAGGTGCCTCTGTAGGCTAGTAGGTAGTGTGGTAGCTTACATGACTAGGGGTTGTGGGTTCGATTTCCAACAAAGACCTTGGTTTTTTTCACTACAAATAAAAATTGACTGTCGGTGGGGCTGCTCAGTGATGAAGGCATAGTAAGTGGTCACTGAGCTGTCTTATACGACAGTTAATTTCGGTTACTATCCTTCTACTTTCACCACCTGTCGCATCTCTCCTCTATCCCTTTCCTAAAGAATCTAGCATGGTACTTGACTGAATAGGCATTGTTGTTACTTCTCTTTTTGTAAAAAAAAGTTGGGAGGGGTACACATAGTCTTATTGGACACTTTTCCACTTTGACACGTAGCTTTTGGTGATAAAAAATCTCACCAGTCACTTAGGTTAGCAGGAGCCTGAAACTGAAGAAATTGGATTTTCGAAGTCTGACCGGTGACTTACCAACTGGTACCACGGAAACCGGTAGTCCACAGGACTACGGCCCTGTACCGACTATTGGTAAGGCTAATTTGCGTGGTGGCTGGGGTTTAATTGGGCTTTAAAGAAAGTTCCGAAGAGATCTTAACACAAGTTAATGTCCTTGTATGCGGACTAAGAGTTGGATAGTCTTTTTTAGCAAGGGGAGGAGGCACGGCCCTAGTAACGTGCACTTGAAAATTGCGACTAAGGCTTGTGTGCATCTAGGTGTGTATGCGTCTTACGGCGCCGGTGGACGCTTTGTATGTACCCAGTGGTAAGACCACCGTCAGATTAAGCTCTCGCGGCCAGGTGCTGACGCTAACCTTATCAAGTATCTGACCTCTGGAACCCCGAGAGTTGAGTGGGGTACACATAGTCTTGTTGGACACCTTTCCACTTTGACACGTAGCTTTTGGGGATAAAAACTCTCACCAGTCACTTAGGTTAGCAGGAGCCTGAAACTGAAAAAATTGGATTTTCGAAGTCTGACCGGTAACTTACCAACTGGTAGCACGGAAACCGGTAGTCCACAGGACTACGGCCCTGTACCGGCTATTGGTAACGCCCTAACATGGAGACTGTGATTGAAACCTTAATTGCATTGCAACAGAATGTCAAGAAAGGAGTGGTGGCATGGCTCTTGGAACTCCCCTTGGTCCCAGTTTTCGAATTTTCTTTAGTGATGAAGCTCTCTTTTGTTTGAATGAATACATCCATAAACACAACTGCCATATTTACAGTGGTAATAACCCTTAAGTGTATATTAAAACCCCCATAATATCCACAACAACTGACTGTTTGGTGAGCTTTTTGGGCTGGTGGGGCCATTCGTCTGTACTTCTTAAAAAGCCATACTAGTCAGAACGTAACAGTCAATGTAGAACGCTATAGAGTCATGATAACTGACTTTGTCGTTCATCAATTGAAAATCCATGACGAGCAGGAGCTCTGGTTTTAACCAGACGACGCAACATCTCCCTCCAACTGGTGTCACAATTAATTTATTGATGGAACGTTTGCCAACTCAATAGTTAAACGTTTCGCAGCCGTGAATTGCCTGTAAAAGTTTACAGTAAACGGTGACCGCTATAAAGCCATGATTACTGACTTTTTCGTTCATCAATTCAACAATCCATGACAAGAGTTAGCTGTGGTTTTAATAAGACAGCGCAACATATCGGCGATTGTTTTGTTGAAGGAAATAGTTTCATATTTCGGACCCATAAATTAGCCTCCAAGATCGTGCGATTTAACGCCAGTTATATCTGTGGCCATATGTCCCCCCGGGGGCACATAAATATGGTATTTATAGAACTTCGACTATCTAGACACAGTGCAACTGGGGAAAAAGGGAGTCCAGTCCCTTGAAGTCAGCAGGGGTACAACTGGAAACCACTTTATTTCCACGGGAATCAGTGACCCGCAGAGTTCCGTTATTTGTCTCTTTAGACACTTAACTGTTCTCTGGCTGATTATTGAGGTTGACCCTATATGGGAGTATCGTGGTGGTTGTGGTTTCGCGGTCCCATATGAGTCTATGGTTCTATGGCGGCCGGGTTCATTTCACCTTTAATAACACCTACCTGGTGAAATGTTCCCAGATCCAGTGAGCATGCTAGACATGTGTTCTGGACAGGAGTTGGAAAGTCTCCAACTCTTAAGCAAGGAGTGATGATTTGCAGCCCTGCTCTGGAATCATCGAAGTTGCAACTAGAAAGTTCTGTTGCATAGAATTATAGCTTCGGCTTCCTAGGACGAGCATGACGTTCCAAATTATGCAGTGGTTTGGTCCACCATCTGATTAAGGCTTCATGGCCAGGCGCGGATGTAAATCGAATCACACAGTTGTGGCCATATGTAAAGGTACAACTCCTCCTCGATAAGTAACGCTAAAATATATTGCACACTCTTTAATTAAAATATGGCTTGTGATATTTTCGCATGTGGTTTTTTTGTGTTTCTGTGCTTCAACAAAGTCATTATTTTTTTCAATTCCAAACAGGACATTATAATGCATTAATAAAAAATAACATGAAATTCAGAAAATTAATTTTATTTCAACTCTAATGTAGGGACCTGATAATACAGTGTTATAAAAGTGGGACTTTTTTGCGCAAAACTTCATCAAAGCAGCTAAGTTAATTCAAATCAAAAGCAATAATAATTAAATGGTGTGTTATTAACCGCATAATACTGCAAACAATACATATTTTATTGTAAAGGTTGATCTAATAGGGACGGGTGGAACTTTACAGTTCTTGGCAATTATATTCCATAAAATTTTTTTAATAATTGTTTCCAGCAAGTTGTTGTACTTGGGAACTTTGTAATCTTTTTTTACAGTTCGATCGTCTTTATTCGAGATGTTAGTTAAGGAAATAATCAACGTTTATTTTTGGGTCAAAGAAATGAAAGATAGCTACCATCCATAAAGGATTTCTATTTAAATGCCATATTTATCCAAGAGGGATAAGACTAAATAAAACACAGGTAATATATCACTACTTCTTCAAAACGTGTTATTGCGAAGCATAAAAAAATCACGTGCAAGTGAATGCTTAACGTCCCTTCTAACCGGTGGCGGTAAAATACTCATAAATATAATTTTAGCTGTACCCGTTCCTCCCCCCCGGGGCATACCGTCATTACATGTGTCTTCGGGGGTAAAAGGGAGCCCAGTCCTCTAATAGGCTAGCAGGAGCCAACTGGACCATTCTCCTATATTTCCACGGGAATCAGTAAAGCTCCAGAGTTCAGCTATTTGTTTTTTTTTGGCTTTTAGCTGTTCTCTGACTGATTATTTAGGTCGGTGTTTCGGGAGTATCGTGGTGGTTGTGGTTTCGAGGCCCCTGTTTGAATTTGTGGGTCGGATCATTCACAATGAACACAATGAATGGTCCAGGTCCAGTGAGCATGAATGCCGTCGTGTTCTTTAATTATATTAAGCTTCATGCGTTCTAGACCAGGAGCTGGATAGTCTCCAACTCATCAGCAAGAAGTGGGGGCGTTTGCCTGCTCCGAGCTCTTAAAGTTGCAACTAGGAATGACCGGGAGATATACGTATCTGAAGGCATTCTAGGACGAGGATGACGCTACATTTCATTCACTGTTGTATGATCCACCATCTGCTTATGGCTTACACAGCCAGGTACAGATGTAATTCTTATCACCTATGTACCTGTTCCTATTAAAGAACTCTATTAAAATAAATACAGATGGTCTCTTTTGGCAGAATATGAATAAATGATTGACACCGGCTGGGGTAATAAATTATCGTACGATGCTTTAAAAGTCACTTATACCTTATCTGTTGTTTATACTTAAAAGTGTTTACTAATAATTTCCTAATAAATTTATGCCAATTGTGTTATTATAAACTTAACTAATAATAATCAATAGGAGTGAGTAGTGTGATTAAAAAATAAGCGAACTATGCAGGGCGGCTGATTAATTGAAAAAATTAAATTGATTTGACATTGTGCGTTTTTATTTTCTTCTAAATTTTACCCAGGCTCTGTATGTATTTGAAAAATTCGTGGGTTCATGGTTTCCGCTTATAATGGGATATTGTGGGCAACTATTTTTTTTCAGTTATAATTATTTATTGGGTTGAATCATTTGCATTTTAATTAAAGAAGTTGTTGTTTTTAATATTTAATTTTCCATATATAAATATATATAAAATATATATACAAAGGGTGTTTTTCTACAGAGGTATAGAACTTTGAAATGAAATAAAACAAAAAAAAAACGGATTTTTTAAATTGATATAAAAATTTACTTTATTCGAAAGATAATCTTTTGGTATTTTAAATTAAATATGACTTCTTGCATATAACCACTGTAGCTGACTCGGATGCAATCTAATCGGTAGGTAGCCCCAAAGATTTCAAACTATTTGCATGATTTGTGGCGGTATATCAGCATTAACGCGGCGATTGTTATCCTGCAAGTAATCAATCATTTCTCTTGGAGGCCAATTCAGGAGTCCCCAACGTGAAATAATGTGGTTACTAAATGTTTTCTTCAATAAATCAATTGTGGCAACAGCTGTGTGGCATATTGCGCCGTCTTGTTGAAACCACAGATACTGCAAGTCATAGATGCTTAATTAATAAACGAAGAAATTAGTAAGCACCATTTACTGTAATATTCTGAGGACAATTAACTATGCGATTAGCAAACGCTTCCCTTAATAAATCAATTATGCCGCCAGCATACACTTGAGAAAAATATCACATCACTCGAGAAACAAAAAAAACCGAGTTTCATCAGTAAACAAAATTCGCTTTAGCAAAACAAAAATCGTGATCAACGCCAATCTCGTTTTGAGCCCAATTCGCACAATTTTTAAAGCGTTGTGCAGTCGTCATGAAGAGACATGTTGAAATGTCAGAAAAAACGAAACATAAATCAACAAATCAAACAAGGTGCCCCTGTAGGCTAGTAGGTAGCGTACTAGCTTGTCAGTATGGCGGTTGTGGGTTCGATTCCCAACGAAGACCTTGGTTTTTTTTTTCACTAAAAAAATAAAAATTGACTGCCGGTAGGGCAGCTCAGCGATAAAGCCATAGTCACCATGTCGCTGTGCTGTGTCTTATACGGCAGTTAATTTCCGACTATCCTTCCACTTTCACCATCTGTTTCATCTCTTCTCTATCCCTTTTCCTAAAGAATATAGCACGGTTCATGACTCTTTTTCTCTTTAAAAAAAAATTGATAGCTGACAAAATGATCGCCAGCTAAAAAAAACATTTGATATATAATTATTTTTATCAGCAAGTAAATGTGATTGATTCTAAGTACGAAGTGCGTAGGAAGATATAAAAATGTTCACCTTTTTTGTCTTTAAGCCAAAAGTTGGATGAAATGAATATGCAGTCGTGGCGCCTATTTTTCTATAGTTTTTATAATGGGGAAGAGGTGAATAAAAGAGTGTCTTTAAAAAGACATTACCAATCACATGATTTTTACTTTTGTTAAGCTGTTGGCAAAGTTTAATCATTAAATAGGATGTTGCAGAAAATTAAAACTACAAATCACTGTTGTGGATTTTGTTGATAATTTGCAAACAAATTACGACAACTAAACACCCTAAGGAAGGTGTATAGTCGGTGATTTACGCTCGCCTTCATATTTAAAAGTTTTTAAACTGTTTGTTTTTTGGAATTATGATTTTCCAAAGTGTTAATTGCCGTAAACATTTAGAACTTATTTAAAATTTTGTAAGTACATTTCCATAAAGAGCGAAGTGCTTTCGCTACGTACTTCCCGCCTTCCCTTTTATACAAAGTAAATACCGGTTTTTTTTAATATAGGAATAGGCAACACTTTTTTAACGGGGCAGCTGTCAAGTGATTTATGTTTAGTTTGGTTTGACCTTACAAGATGAATAGACCAGGAGGGCCTTAAAAGGACTTTGTTTAGTCCTGAGGCACATTTTTGTTTGAATGGATAGTTCAAGAAATAAACCTGAGTGATGGTAATTTTTCAAGTGCATGTTCAGACAGCATCACATCCATCAAAACTAAGTGTTTGGTTTGTTTTATGGGCTGGTGGAATTATTGGTCCGTACTTCTATAAAAACAATGTTGGTCAATGGGAACTGTTAATAGCCATGATTACTGAATTTTATGTTTATCATTGGAACATCTATGATGGGATTAAGGTGATTATTGTGCCCCATTAAATAAAAAATTTTATTACACGGTGCGACAGTCCAAAAAATCTGAAAACGGATATTATTTTTCTTGTAGGGCTTGTCGAGTAAAACCAGATTCCAATAGTGAAATTTGCCGGACACCTCCAAAAACCGGATTTACGGTTAAAAAACCGCACTTATAAGCCTGTAACTTTGTTGATAATGATCCGATTTTTAATTTCTTACTACAGTTGGAAAGAAGAAGCTGAGGTCTTTCGAATGATGTATGATGAGAAATTTGGGTGTCATTGTCCAGCAAACACAAATTTTTTAGATTTTTTAAAAATTTTTCATGTTTTTATACATTATTTTATTAAGAAATTATAATACTAATCAAGTTTTCGTAGATAATTATATATATTATTCGAAAGATCTCAGCTTCTTCTTTTCAACTGTAGTAAGTAAATTTGAAATCGGATCATTATCAACAAAGCTACAGGCTTATAACTGCGCAATGGTACAAAAACCGGGTTTTTAACCGTAAATCCGGATTTTGGAGGTCTCCGGCAAATTTCACTATTGGAATCTTGTTTTATTCAGCGAGCCCTACACGAAAAATAATATCCGGTCGCAGGTTTTTCTATTTCATTCAATTTTGTTTGTAACACTGTGTTATAGAGGGTATAGGAACAGTCATAGGGAGTCGCCAGTTACTGAGTTTAGAGAAAGTATTGTGTTGACTTTAGTATGTGTTTGCTATAAGGCAAAAGATATATTTCATCATCACGATTTTAGAAAAAATAAAAGTTTGCAGTCAAAATTATTTTTCTTGTTGTAACCCGAAAGGGATTTTAATTATTTTAATAATCGACAAAAAATTTGTTTAACACCTCTGTCAACATTGAATTCCCGATACCCGAACAATCTATTAAATTAATTGAAAGTTATAACAAGCGCAAGCGCTTCGATTTTATAATCAGCCCAATCACGAATATTCCCTAGGAATTTCTTTCCCACGGAAAATACTTTTCTCGAGAAAATATTCCTCCAATCACAAATTCCGCGTGAACAAAATATATTAAAAAGTGGTATCATTGAATTTTATAAACAGCTGTTCTCTTTATTTACATCTATTTTTCCTTGCACAAAGTTTTTTATAATTAAATAATTAATTTTTAAATAAAGTTTTTTCTAATTCTAATTCTTTTGTTAAAAATGACTAAAATATAAAAATAATTCATAAAAGAAAACAAATCAGTTCACATTGTTATTTAAAAAAAACACTAATAATTAAACCACTTTACACATCAGGTCGGTATTCTTGTATTTCCAATTTAGTTTTTTCTAACTTGTACTCTATTTCTCTCACTCGTAACTTTTCCATAAACGCATTGTGCCGCTGTGTTTCTTCTATTTCCTTCCGTTTTAGTCTTTCCATTTCCTTAAAATGTTTTTGTTGTTGATCACTCAATTTATCTAGCGATCGATAAATCTTTTTGGTAGTTTGGTCTTGGTCCTTTTGGTTCACCACTACTAGTTTCATTGTTTCTACAAGTTCTTTTTGTATACTAATTTCAGCTTGCACCGCGTCGTAGGAAATTTTAAGAGGGTCTTTTTGAATAAGCCCGTTTTTTTCGGCTATATTCAGCTGCATTCGCAGTAGCTGGCCGTATATTTTGAATAAATCCTTCTTTCTCCTCCGTTATGTTCACCGACACGTCCATAGAGGAAATATTTTGCGGGTAGTCTATCATATTTTGCGGGCAGTCTATCGTATTTTGCGGGCAGTTTATCATTTCATCTGTCATAAATGTGTCATTAAGGCCAACGGGCTTCACCGAGACACCCTCGACAGAAGACTTCATTCCTATGAGGGTATAGATTGCCTCTTCGGTGGGAGAAAACGTTTGCTCCTTGTTTGGACCACCGCCTGTACACTTTTTATTTATTAAATTGTGAGCTGCCTTTTGCCGAACATACTTCTTTTGATCTGCCCAAACCTAGGTACATAATTATGGATATGTTAGTGTTATTATCGAATTTTCATAATATAGTAAACAAACTTTTTTCCACTCAGCAACACACTTCATTGGAGGCCCCATGGCGTTGAGCTCAGCTTCAGCGTTCCTCCAAAACCGCGCAAACGCCTCTTTGCTACCTCTATGAAAACCACAAGCAATGTCTGCATTGGCCTCCATTAAAGCTACCAAATGTTGCAATTGTACTTTGTTTGTGCTCTTCGACCTAAATTAACAATAAAATATTTTCTTATAAATTTAAATTTTGGTTCATCAAAATATTACTTACATTTTTAATGTAACTCCCTTCCGTTTTGTAAGTGAAATATTTTTAGGGAAAAACTAAATTCAAAGTTATTGAGAATAACTACTTTTTTCCCCATTTTATTCCCCTTCACACGGTTGATAAAAATGGGAGAAAACTAAGAAAACGAAAAAGTGAGAAATTTCATGAGGAATTTTTATTTATAATAGGAGGAATGGGAATTTTCATTCGTGATTGGGCTGAATGTCTTTTCAGACAACACTCCTATATGTCCTATTCATATTTTACTAAATAAGATTTTTTTGTGTTTAATTTGTTTAATTCAAAAATGTTGCATTATTTATATTGATTAATAATGCAAGAGTTGTAAAGTTCCTAAAATATTTATGTCATTTATGAGGGGGAGTTATATTAACTTTCCCTATAAATTTGTTGTGGTTTCATTTTTGTTATAAACAAATTTTTTATTTCTACTGCTTAAAGCACTTTTTTTTATAAAATCTTGGCAAAAATTACTTTTTCGTAGTGCAAATAAAATGTGATTGTTTTTTATAATTTTTATAAAAATAAATTTCCTGAAGAAGATTTCCAAAGGAAAGCGAAATAATAAAAAAGTTTTTTTTTTAAATTTTATTTAAAGTCAAACAAAAAGGAAAGGAATAAAAACAAAACTTTTATTTGTTGGTTGTAAAGGACAATAGCGGCAAATAGGATACAAAAAAAGAGAAGTAAAATAAGTCAATATCATGTTTAATATTTCTCATGATATTAACATCCTGACGTTATTAATAATGAATTGAACGTTACAAGTTTTCTTTTATTTAATTTTAACTTCATTGATTTTAGTCATCTATATGAATACATCGCGTATATTTTTAAATAAAATTTAAAATTTTTTAAAATTATATTTTCTAAATAAAGTTTTCAATAATATTTGCTTCCATTCCATCCGTATTAATATAAAAAATTTTTTTGAGATTTTTTATTTGAAAGTTGTGCCTCCAGTAAGCAATATTAAACATTTCTTTGTCCCAAAAGGCAAATTTTTTACCACCTTGTAGTAATTTCACTACAGCTTGTGCACATTCGTAATAGCCAAATTTTTCATTCGTATAACGAATTTTATAATTTAACTAGCGTGCCCGTGACTGCTTTGCAACTCATTTGTGGTTTGTTTTGAATCTGGAGCATTCTTTTTTGTGTGCGCCAAAAAATTCAATTATTCAAGAAAATTAATCAGAAAGAACATAATTTCTTTTTTTTTCGTTATGTTTTTTTAAAATAATTTTATCTTTTTCACAATTCAATATTTTTGTGTGCTTATATAATACGTCTTATTCTATTGCAATGCTTTTACATATACGGCATTCTTCGATTGACTTTGGTTCGCGGTATAGATAGACAAAGCAGTTGGTTTATTAATACGTGATAAGGATACATATAATTGACCGTGCGAAAAACAGGGATCATTGCAAAAGCAGCACGTATGCAGAACTGAAGCCGTTTAACATCAAACGGTGGGGCGGCAGTCCAGATAACTCAAGCGAATTTTAAAATTCGTCTGGATAATTTACAACATCGTCTTGATTGGTAACAGAGTCAACCGATTTGTAGGTAAAAATTTCGCCGGGAATGTCATTCAAAATTGTCACATTGGTATTCGAAACATCTGCAGCTAAGATAGCTCTCCACCCCAACCAATCATGGTTTTTAAAATTTTCTGCGCTACCTTGAAATACGTTTGTGACCAATTCTTGTTTTGATTGTGCAAAGTGGCAAAAACGATCTGGAAGCGAATTCATTTTTGTGCTGGGGTCAATTGGAATTGCGCCATTCCCAATATCTAACAATTGCTTTGAAAAACGTTCGGCTGATGGATCATTTTGCAACTGAACACGCAAATTATACACACACACACAAAATGCAACAGAAAATTGAAAACAAAATTCTCTATTTGTTTGCACATCCACTTGCTATGAACATGAGCATATTTCGATTTGTATTGCCGTCGCATTTTGTGCAAGCACAAACACACACACAGCAACGTACAAACGATAATACACAAATGAAGTATTTGATAGAAAACATTGAGTCGAAGTATGCATTGGAAAAAGTTATGATTTTTTTGAAAAATTTGTCTTGTTTCCAACGCGCACTGTGTATAAACGCATGAAACAAAGATACAAACCAGCGAACAAGCATTACGAAAGTACATTGAAAATTTGGTGGAAATCCGACGGCGCATCTCGTCAAACACTGGCAACCAATGGACACCTATTTTGGGCCTAATAATGCTTGTAACCTCGAAATTTCGTATTCATTTAACGAATTTTGTAGTTTATTAATGATGTTCGTAACTTCGAAAATCCGTAAAGCGAGCCTTCGTAAAGCGAGGGAATATTGTATAAAAAAAATGGATACTTAGTAAGATTAATGATACCATCTACATATGTGCAGAATTCCCCAACCAAATACATACACACATATAGCCCGCCCCCAAAACAGAACGTAACTTCTACCGTGCTTAATAGTAGTTTTTGGTTTTTTTTTCTGATCGGAATATTTAAATTAAATTTACTTTCATCTTTATTCCATAATAAAATACTCACAAATGAAATACACAAAATATAATTTATTAAAGTCTGTGTGATTCGATTTACATCCGCGCCTGGCCATGAAGCCTTAATCAGATGGTGGATCAAACCACTGCATAATTTGGAACGTCATGCTCGTCCTAGGAAGCCGAAGCTATAATTCTATGCAACAGAACTTTCTAGTTGCAACTTCGATGATTCCAGAGCAGGGCTGCAAATCATCACTCCTTGCTTAAGAGTTGGAGACTTTCCAACTCCTGTCCAGAACACATGTCTAGCATGCTCACTGGACTGGATCATTCACTTTGCGTGTCATTTTCAGTGAACCATTATAACTGTTATGGAGCCGCGAAACCACAACCACCACGATACTCCCATAAAGGGCCAACCTCAAGAATCAGTCAGAGAACAGTTAAGTGTCTAAAGAGACAAATAACGAAACTCTGCGGGTCACTGATTCCCGTGGAAATAAAGTAGAGTTTCCAGTTGTACCCCTGCTGAGACCCCCCGGGGGCACATTTATCGGTTCTTATAGAATACTCGACTATCTGGACCTGCGCAACTGGGGGAAAAAGGGAGCCCAGTCCCCTGAAGGCAGACCTTGCTAAAATCTGTATAAACAACGTCAGTTTGCCTTTTATTGACAAAACCACGATTAACTAAAGTTGTGAGTTGCAAGAGGTTAGTTACAGTAGAACAGTCTTTACGAAACCCATGTTGAAGACACTTGATGTCACAAATGATCCGTAATTAGTTTTTCAAACTGTTAACCAATTCCTTTGTAATTTCTCATATCATTTTTTCTATCAGACTTAAACAACGGAATGATGAGAAAATTCTTCCATACTTCTGGAAATATACCAAATTTAATTGAATTGTTGAGCAATATTGTAAGAAGAGTTACTAAGACTTCTGCGCAGTTTATAGAAACGCAACTTGGAACGTTGTCAGGTTCACTCTTATAAGATAATTTCAGTTTTTTCAAACCGTAAAGTACAGATATTTCATCTAAAAATGCCACTTGACTTCCTGAATTGTGTGTTAAGTGTCCATTAAAGTTAATACTTTGATCATCCGCATAGTGTTAGCATCTAATTCACATTCATTGAATATCACAAAAGGCGAAAAGGTAATAGATTTTCTTTTTCTGCTCACAAAATTGTAAAAAGAATTAGGATTTTTCGTGAAGCTATTCTTAAGAAAAGTAGCACTTCAGGCAACAATGCCTATTTAGTCGAGAAACGTGCTACCTAAGGAATTTTAGGAAAAGGATAGAGAAGAAATGAGACAGGTGGTGAAAGTAGAAAGATAATTACGGAAATTAACTGTCGTCTAAGACTATACAGCTAACAGTGACCATCCCTTCATCACTGAGCAGCCCCACCGACAGTTAATTTTTATTTTTGTAGTGAAAAAACAGCCAGGGTCTTTACTGGAAATCGAACCCACAACCCCCAGACAGAGAAGCTGGTACACTACCTACTAGCCTATAGGGCCATCTATTTTTGTAAGATAGCACTAATCGCACTGTTTATGAGTTGCAGTCCTTATTTTTGTGTTGGGAAATTTTCTGTTCCAGTTTTTTGTCTTTATATTTTTGCATTTTTTTTAACTGTTTGACCATACATTGCTCGTCCAAATTCGTCAATAATTTCGGTCTTCCAGAATTTTTTTACTAAATGTTTTTTTTTACCCTTAAATTACATCATGGAATATTGATTTCTGTCTTTCAGCAGTATGACTTATATCTCGAACTGGTTTATTTTCTACAAAATTGTTAACAATAAATTGTTTGACTTCTTTAGTAGTATGGTTTTTGAAGATATATCTTCTCAACGGTAATTAGTAAAATAAGTAAATGATTTGAAGTTCAAAATAGATCTTCAAACCATTTATATTAATATGGTAAAAACGAGTAAGTATTTTAAGAATTTATATAATTTCTTATAACCGGTGCATTTAGTATCTTAACTTCATATAAAGTTAAGTCAGAACGGCTGAAAACGACTATATAAGTACCACTTGCTGGGCAAGTGAACTAATTCAAGTTGAGACAACATTGAGAACGAAGTAATATGGCATCTTTTAAGGCATTATAGTGGTGAAGTTACCATCGTGTTTATTTTGTGTGTATTGAAAGTAAATAAATCGTTTAATTTAAAACTCTAAAGTGCTGTGTTAATATTTTGCAATAAAAGTATTCAGTATAATAAAACGTTTATTGAAAGGAATAAACGTAGCAGTATTTTATAATATTTTTTTTTAACAACACAAATATCAAAGCTTAAACAAAATACCAATAGTTAATAGTGACCTTATTTTTGTTTAAATTTCTTCATTAGAATTTATAGTTTTTTTTTTTTAAACAATAAATTCAATTTCTAAAGTAAATAGGTGACAATTTCCAGTGTATCTGGTTTTTTGCATAAAAACATAAATCCAGGCCTATATTTCACTTTGCTTAAGTTTCTATTTATAAACATCTGAGTTTACTGAAATATGTTAATGCTGTGATATGCTAGATATCAAGTTAAATATGCTTATAACTATTTATCCATAGGTACTAGCAGTGTTGGACAAAACTAAAGCACAAATTTCTGCTTCGAAAGGACACATTGCTCCTACATTTAACAAGCATGTTTATTTAATTAAAATGTTATTACATTTTAAAGAACTTATATCACATATTAAAATTTAAAATAAAATATTTTTTAGTAGTTTTTTATTAAGCACTAGGTCATTATTTAATAAAAAAATTTTTTTTTTGTTTATCCTGATGATGCCAACCAATGGTTTGGCGAAATATTGAAAAATAATAAAAAATAAAGTTTTAAATTTTTTTTTTATTAAATAATCACCTAGTGCTTAAAAATAAATTACTAAAAATATGAAAAAAGGTCAAATAACTATAATTATTATTTAAAATATTTATAGTAGGGTCTTTTATATATATATTTCTTAAAAAATTTGTTAGAATATCTCGATTCGTTTAAATTTTGTGGCAATTCATATTCTATTTTTTATTTTTTAAACAACCACTTTAACGTGAAATTTACAGTTTGAAAGGTAAATGACATCTTAAAGATGCGACTTGAAAGAAATGGTAATAAAGTTAAACTCATAATCTGAGCTTTCCTCTAATATTATCTATTTGTATTAAGTGCATATTTTTACGTTGTAGGAGCTTCGCAAACCTCGCCTTCTACTGAAATTTTACTATTTTTATATGTAAAAATTAAAAATGTATGTTAAGGCATTTTGTGTAAAACTGAGAAACGTAATTACATGATAAATTTGTTTAAGGGGCCTTTAATCGAATGGTAAAATAAAATTTTAATTTTTTTTATTTTAATACATAAATTACTTAAACGGGGAAAAATGTTCCAAAAATAGTTTTTTCTCTTTTTTTGCTTTTTGTTTTGGGCTTGTTAACTATGGGGCTGTCAAATCCTTTTTGTACTATGTAGCCAAGATATGGAGTTATAATAATCTGTTTATTTTTTTTTTCAATCGTTGCTTTGCACTCCGAAGAATTTTGGTGTAATTCAATTAATTAATTGTTTTAAAATTGGCTATGTTTGGATAGGAATGGAGTGTGAAGCGTTACAATTTTTGACGCAATTTTTCTTTTGTTCGCATTTACTAAAGAGTGTCTTTAAAATAGGCTACACAAATTTGCTATTACCGAAAAATAATTAAATTATATAAATAAAAAAACCAAACCACCTTTTTGGGGGAAATCCTAAAAAAACGGCAATTCCTAATTCAGAGGCTTGTAACTTTTTAACGAAACATGCCATTATAACCATAGTCACTACTTTTTTATTATAAATTTTATCAAGAATGCAGCTAATGTAATAATAATCCGAATATATATAAGTACAGCATGTCAAAAATACTAGTTTACATTGCTGTAAAACCTTTGCCATTGCTGAATTCTAGGTTAGAGTTTCGTTGCCTTGCATATTTAAAGGGCTGACTGCCTTCTAGCAAAGTTGCTGCAATACCTGACGAAGCAAGACCTAGACCAATTTCATTTTTGAGCGAATTGTTGGCAATATTAAAGTGATTAAAAAAGTTGTTCCTATACCGCCAGGAGTGTCCAAGAAGTAAATCCCTTCAGTTCCATCATTTATTACTTTCAAAATTGTATCAACTACATACTTTTGTTCTTTGTTCTTTCAAAGTATTGAGATTATTACGATTTTTCACGTTCTAATTCTTGATTGGACGATTGGGCGCGGCCATCCCGAATTAACATAATGGTGTGTTTGACATCATTAAGCACACATCCTCAATGGAAATTGTAACGACACGTTCTCGCGTTATACTCGGATAGAGCTCGCACAAATGACACTTCTGTTTTTCTAATAATTTTTATTATAATCGACTCTAAAATTACATTAAAATTATACTACTACACTACTGAGCACGCCAACAACGATTCACCGTCTCGTGGCCCTCAAGAGTTCTCGTCTCCACTCTCCGCCGGATAGCCTACTGTTTCTCACACTGGAGCGAATAACATTCTGGTCCAGCCTGAGCAGAACAGTTTGCCTGTCCATCAATTTTTTGACTTGTTGCGGTTGACACGAATAAGATTCTGAGACAACCTTTCCACGTTGAAATTGGTGTTAGCATTTTGACGATCTTGTACAGCTAGGGCGAATAAAATTCTGGCCTTGCTCTGGCCTTCGTCACCTGGGCGAATAAAATTCTGCCCAGGTGAAGCAGCGACAGAACTTGCTTGGCGTTAAACCTTAGCTATACTCAGTTAATTTAAAGTCAAATAAAATTCTGGCTTTGATTAACCGAGTTGAACCTATTTGCAAGACCATCTTAATTAAGTTGAATAAAATTAAAACTCACTTAAAAGCACTCTTGCCCGGTTGCTTGCCCGTGGCTAACTCCCCAAATACTAAATTATATCGCTTTTATATGTTTCTCTCAGGCGCACATACACACCCATACCACTAAACGACAGCTGCTTGCGACTGTTTAGGATTGTGTTTAATGGTATGTTTTTCTTACGGATGTATCTTCATGTTAATAGGTGGCGCTTGTTAACGGCTATTATAATTTCAAGTATTTCATTCAATAATAACATTAAACAAAATAAACAATAAATGCAATTATAAAATATAATGTAATTATACATTATAAAATGTAATGTAATAATAATAAAAAAATAAAAAAATGTGAAAACTGAAAAATTTATGAAATTCATTAAACAGTAAAAAAAAAATAAAAAATGTGAAAAATGTAAAAATTTATGAAATTCATTAAACAGTAAAAAAAATTGAAAAATGTGATAAACATATATAGAGTTTAATTGCTTGTGATTTAATTACTATGTGATCAAAAACAAGCCTGCCGACTTTTGGTCGTCACAAAATCAATGCCTGATTATAAATTTCTTCACAATTTCTTCTTAAATTCAGATTCCCTGTTTTATTGCGTTTGTTAAATAAAATATCGTCACACATATTATCTTTGTACTTCATCCACAAATCAAGTATACTTTTATGGGCCTTTTGTATAGGCGTATAGAAAAGTGTAGTTTTTATACTTTTTCAGGCAATTTTTTAAGCTTAAGCTTAGAGCCATCCTCGTACTTCGGAATATTATAAAAAAAGAATTAACGAAATCGGTTGAGCTGTTCTTGCGCCAGGCAACAAATTTATCGTTTCATTTTTATATGTGCTTGGCTTTTCCGACGGGGTTATAATCAATTCTATTTGGGTACCCAAATAGAATTTCATTTTTATATTATAGATAACAGTTTGTGCTTTAGTTTTGTCTGATACTGTATATGCGTGCATACGTAAGTGGGTTTATTCATCCTTTAAAGTTTTTCTTCTTTTCTCCAAAAGTATAAATGTTAATATCAAGAATATGCACAGACAAAATACATGCGGTTATGCATTTATACTTAAGATAAGGTTATTTTAAAAAGACTAAAAAAATGAACTAGACTAGTGATAAAAGTGTAGATATACCCAACAGAAAATTAAACATCATTAAAAGTGCTTTCCATATAAGTACTAACTTTTGCGAATAACTTTCTAAGTTTTTCCTTAATTATTTTCAACTAGAAAATTTGCATCATTTTAGGCAAATTTGAGGTTAGGAAGTAATTTCGCTTAAAACACACTTTTTAATAAATTAAACAAGGCGTGAGACTTTGATACTTAGTTAATGAAAATTAATTGCTTTTATTTGGGTACGGTTTTCCGTCGACCCTCGTCAAATTTGGTTTGTGAACAAACCGGAACATCTTCAGTGTTCCTTTCGTAAAATCCAAGCACATATCGAAAATTAATTGCTTTAATTGTTGGAGAAATTTTTCTTTAATTAATTATTGACAATTGAGCTATCATTCTTCAACATTTATTAAGTAAAAAGTTGCGAAACCATGTTCCAACCTTGAGCAAAGAATTTTAATTGTGAAAATTTATGATCAAAATCGAGAAAACTTAACTTCGAAAAATTCACATAGCTTTGCCTAGTAATCAGGCACCTTCCGAGATCGCTATGCGTAATTTGATTGCTAAATTCGAGTCTCATGGTAATGTTGCTTACAAAGAACCAAAAAAATATGCTCCTAGTCGCGGTAATGATGTAAGCATAACAACTGTACAGCAAAGTGCTGAAAATGAGCCTAGAAGATCAACATGCCGACGTTAGCAACAACTGGGCATCACTAGAGGCACTTTACGAAACATTTTGTATAAAGATTTTCAAATCTACGCTTATATAATTCAATTGAATCAAGTATTAAAGTCGACCGACCTCTGTTTGTGTCAAACATTTGTGAATTGGCTATTTGAAAAACTGAACGAAAACAAGGCATTTTTAAACAAAATCATCTTTAGTGATGAGGGCTCATTTCCAATTAGTCAAACAAGCAAAATTGTCACATATGAGGTTCACAAATCCACAAACGGTCCTCGAGAAACCATTATATCCAAAGAAAGTGATTATATAGTGCGGCTTATGGTCAACCGGCATCATTGGCCCGCATTTTCGAAAATGCGCAATGAAACGCTGTCACTGTGAATTCCCTGCGTTACCACAATAACCAATTTTTTGTGGCCACAATTAGCTAATGTTGACATCAGTGAACTTTGGTTTCAGCAAGACGGCACCACAAGTCACACAAACAATTCAGATATTGCATGAGAAATTTCCCGGTTATGTAATTTGTCGGTTTGGCGCTGTCAATTCGCCGTCTAGTTCTTGTCACGCGAACAACCCATAATAATGCTCTAAAACATGATATTCGGCGCTACATTGATGAAACAAGTGAAGCTTTCTTCTAATATGCACAATTTGGAAGGGTTATTCAGGCGTCAGCCTAATCATGTTGAATTGCCAAACCAAACTAAAAATAAAATAATTGACAGCTCACAATAGTTAAAAAAGTGTTGCCAATTTCAATTTTAGAGCTATTTAAAAAAAGCCCTTTATTTTTAACAATGTGGTTTAAATAATTAAATAGTTGGTCTATTAATTAAAATCAAACAATATGGAACTCTTAGATTGTTTAATTTTTACTACAAGAAGAAGGAAGAAACTTCAATATTATTCTAAACATAATTTTCCATAATTAATTTTTTTTTAAAGAGAAGTAGCACTTCAGGCAACAATACCTATTTAGTCAAGTACCGTGCTACCTTCTTTAGGAAAGGGATAGAGAAGAGATGAAACAGGTGGTGAAAGTAGAAGGATAGTCGGAAATTAACTGCCGTATAAAGACAGCACAGCGACCAGTGACTATGCCTTCATCGCTGAGCAGTCCCACCGACAGCCAATTTTTGTAGTGAAAAAAACCAAGGTCTTCGTTGGGAATCGAACCCACAATCCCCATACTGGCAAGCTGTACACTACCTACTAGCCTACAGGGGCACCTAATGTGTTTAGGGAACACCCTTTTTAATGAAAGTACTAAATTCAGTATTATGTTAATGTTATCTTATAAACGCAATAAAATCTGTGACAAATGCGATTATTTATTTATATTTGCTAACAATATCAAATATGGACTGAGTTACCATTTTTGTTACATTTCATGAAAAATATGTTTATCAAGGCAATTGTAAAAGAAGAACAAGACATTAAAAATATGACAAATGTCAAATAAAGAACATTAATATGAGGTTAGCAAAAGTTATTTGAAGGTGGAATATAGCAAAATCGAGAAAATAATTTTAAAGTCACATTACTTTTAATTTAGTCATTTAACCTTAATTTTTTTATTTATTATGAAATATTTTTGCGTTCGTTTTCTTTGCATCTTCGCCTATTCAAATTATTATTTTTATGCAGTAAAAAATAAAGTTAAATAAATATGTATTAATCTTTTAAACGGTCTTTTCCATAGGAAAGCGAAATATTGAAAAAATATATCGTTAAAATTTTAATTAAGAAGACCGTTTAAAAAATTAATACATATTTAATTAATTTTTTTTTCAATATTTCGCTTTCCTATGGAAAGCTTCTTCTTCTTCCATAGGAAAGCGAATATTGAAAAAATATATCGTTAAAATATTAATTAAAAGGACCGTTTAAAAGATTAATACATATTTAATTAAAATAAAAAAAGTCGAATAAAAATAATAATCAAATAGTTAAAATTAATAAACTCTATAAGAAGTATTAAATAAGATACAAGTTTAAAAAGCCTATTTCCGTGCTTGCTTGCTTACGCTTGCTCTTACGAATATTGCGCATCCTCAATTGAAGTATTTGAAGAGCTCGTAAAGTATGTAAAAATATATGTATGAAAACTTATATATTATTTTCATTCTCTGCTTGCTCATCGTTAATGTGTGTCTGTTTTTAATACAAAAAAAATATTGCGCATGACCATAACGGCGTTTAAATTCAACCTGTTAAGGAATATAAATTCACAAATTCTAATTCTCTTTTGCTTCTCTTGTTTGAAGTTGTAGGTGTATGCGTGTATGTGTGCATAAACAAAGGAATATTTCTCATAAAAAAAAAATATGAACGAGCATGTGCTTACTGTTGACTGCATAAACCTTGCATACATTTAGGCTCAACATATTTGGTTTTGAATTTTTGTTGTATTTAAACAGCCAATTGTTGCTTCTACATTTAAAAACTGTTTGCTTGAGTGTGTATATATGTATGAAAGGAATGTTTTTAAAATGAAGTTGGGTGTTTTTACCACTTGGTGCTTATTTAACAGCCTGTTTAAGTTGATCCTCATGTCAGTTGTTGCATATACTTTGCCGTGAAAACATAAATAAGCGTTTAAAAGAGAAATTTTTAAAGAAACACATTTTTAAGACGCTTCCGTTTTTTTTAAATATAAAAACAAAGTGTTTTGTTTTAAGTTTAAATTTTTAGCTACAGAAGTATATCAGTGATTTAAAAATATTTTATTTAAATACAAGAATTTAAAAAAAAAACAGGTGAACATTTGAAAATTATTTATCATTTCTTTAACAAGGTATGATTTTCAAAATTTAGTAATTAATAAATAGAAACACAAGTTGTGCTAAAAACTATAAATTTAACAAACTTAAAATAATTAAAAAATTTTAGGTTAAGTTAAAAAATTACAACAACTATTTTTAATAGTTGTTTGAATTTATAAAATGTTCTTTACTTTTTTTAGTTTTTACTGAAATTCAAATTACAGATTTGAGGGGTGAAATTCATTCAATTAAAATTAATTAAAAACATATTATAATTAATTTAAATATCATCCTAAGTAATTATTAAGAATTTTATTTTGTTTTGCTTAAAAAAATATTTACAACATTATTGACAGTTTTCAGAATTATTTAAAGTTTTGTAATTCAATTTTTATATTCGAAATATTATTCTTTTATATGAATAGCCAAGAAAATTATTACTGGACGCTGATATTGGTACAGTGAAATAGTGAAAGTAAAATTAAAATAATTAAAAACAAATAAAAAAAACTCAAGCTGAATATTTTTCTTAATATTTAGTATTAGTTAAGATTATAATTTTATTTTTATTCGACCTTTTTTATTTTATTTAAATATGTATTAATCTTTTAAACAGCCTTTTTAATTAAATTTTAACGATTTATTTTTTCAATATTTCGCTTTCCTATGAAGAAGCTTTCCATAGGAAAGCGAAATATTGTAAAAATAAATCATTAAATTATAATTAAAAAGACCGTTTAAAAGATTAATACATATTTAATTAAGATTATAATATTATTTGAAATATCAGAGATTAAAAAAATCTTTCGTAGTTTTTTCTAAAAAACGGAAAAATGGAAAAAAAATTATTATGTAAATTATGATGTAAAAAACACTTTAAAATCTTAAATGCAATTTAAAGTAAAACAAAAAATAGATTGAATTGTGTGTTGATCCTCAGACATAATAAATAAATACGGCTAATAAAACAATTAGTATAAATATCACAAGGCGAAGTAACTAATATTTATTAAGCTCAACTGAATTTCTAACGGCTTCAGATTTTAAACTTATTACCAATCATTTCATTAAAAAAAAATCCAACAGTATATATGTTTTTGCTTTCAATAAAAACTTCTTTAAAAATAGTACTTGTGTTGTACTTCATTAATAATTTTTTTAAACACAAGGTCTATATATAAAAACAAATTAATATTTTATTTAAATAAATTTTATTTTTAGTTTTATTTTCAATATTTCACCACACCATTGGGTGGTATTTGATGAAAAAGAAAAATGTATTAACTATTTTTCTGAATCAATCAATTGATGGATATTAAAGTAAATAAAAAAAATTGATTTAATTTTTATATTTGATTATTATTTTTATTCGACCTCTTTTTTTAAATAAATAATTATTAATCTTAGTAGCGGTCTTTTTTAAATAAATTTAACACTATATTTTTCAATATTTCGCTTTCCTGTAGAAAGCTTTTTCAGGAAATTATTTTTTATAATTTATAATTTTATAATTATAATTTTATAGTTATAAATTTTGTTTTTATAAAAAATAATTTCCTGAAGAAGCTGTCCACAGGAAGGCGAAATGTTGAAAAAATATAGTGTTAAATTTATTTAAAAAAGACCGCTACTAAGATTAATAATTATTTATTTAATTTTTATATAAAAATTTGGTGCTTAAAAAATCATTTATAAGAATTAAAATAAATTGAAATTTTTGTCATTTATTTTTACCTGCACGGCTGTACGTTTGTTTGACAGCGCAATTCATGAATTTATTCTGATATTTTGATTTTTACAATTATACTTAATTTTTTTTAAGTTTGAATTAATTTAACAATTTGCTGGTGGCTACAATACAGCGTTTTTCCCTTTAAGTATGCAACGTTATTTTAATTGTGTAAACAAAAAATATACAGTGCTGTATAAAAGTAAAATGCAAACTTCTGCTTCTAAATAAGACATTGCTTCTTTTATATTGACAAAATATATATATACTATGGTGTAATAAATTTCAAGTTAAAATACTTTAATTCGGCTAGATTTTTTTAACCTTATGTTATTTATGATATTCTCTTAAAATATTTGTTATTAAAATATATCCAAATGGCCATTTCACTACTGCTCATATAGATCATCAGTGGATTTTACTTCAAATTTTGTATAGAAAACTTAAGAGTCTTATATCTAAAATATATTTGATTAAATAGGAATTATATTGAATAAACACTGCAAAAGGAGAGTAATTATTAAGTAAAAAAATGAAAAAATAGTTTCTTAATGGCTTTATTTAAATTTCTGAATAATAAATATTTTATGAGAATATCACAACTAACGTAGATTAACTTAAAAACGATCCCAAATAAAAAATTTTTCATTTTTTAAATTAAAACAAACAAAGGCTGCTTTGTAGTTCTAATTAAAAAAAATCTATTTTCATGCAAATACTCCAGAAATGCAACGATAACTCTATACGAAATTTTCGATGTTGCTTCTTTTGTTCTACAAAAAAAAAAGTACAACAGCAATTACCGGTATTTTTCAAAATATCATTTAAAGTTTGGCTTCAGGCTGATAAATATTATTTATTTTTGTTAAGTTCATCAAGCGGAAGCCTGCAAAATTGTCTAGAGTAGTAGCTGATGTGTAATTAAAGCAAAAATAATACTTTCGCTAAAAGAGAGTGTGAAAAACGATTGTTAAAGAACTACAACTGTTCTGATTGCTATATCTTTGAGTGAATTAGGTTTTGAAATCCGTGGTAAATTTAATGTGTTAGATTAAGTTTGGCCAAAATGTATTTAAATTAGACAGTAAAAGCTGGAAAAATTAAAGCTTTTTAGCGATGAGTCCAAACTTATTTTAATCAACACTGATGGTATGCTTCAAATATGCTGGTGGCTCCGAGATGGTGTAGACTTATTTTTCAACGAATAAAGTTGGTCCATTTCATAAAATTTATAGAATAATTTGCTATGACATGATCCAATCTGAAACACATATAAAAGTTGATAAAAGGTTTCATTTCATTAGAGCTCATGCGATTTAAGTTTGGGTTGGCTGACAAAATCTTACGACTTGATTTCTATTAATAACATGTTCGGGATACTAAAGAATCTAAAATAGGTTTAGAATAAAGTAGATTATACAATCTACAATTAACGAAATAGTTATATCCATGCCTCGTATATGTGCAGATGTTATTGCAATCAAGGATTCTTACACAAAATATTAATTCCTTTGCTTTAGTTATGAACACTTACCTTCCAAATGTAACAAATAACAATATATACGATTTTGTTGGTTAAAATAGTATTCTTTTAATTATTAAAAAAAAAAATAAATAAAATTTAAAGTTACACTAATTCTTGTTACTTTTGCTTTGCACAGTAATGTATAAATCCACGTTATCTGCATACATCCTAATACGACAGCGTTAACTGAGTAAATCGTCCGGGTATATAGAATAAAGGAAAAATTAATTCAACAGGATATTACTGCTATAGTATTATTGCAATAATATTAGACCAAACAATTAACACCGCTTTAAAACACTATAATATTGGGTGGGCAAATTCAAGGTTAGAAAGTAAATTGTCATAAAATTTAAATTAAGAACACGACGGAATTCATACTTACTGGACCTGGACCATTCATTGTGTTCATTGTGAATGATTCGAACCACAAACTCTAACGAGGGCTTTGAAACACACAGCCACCACAATATTACCGAAGGGCCTACCTCAATGATCAGTCAGAGAACAGCTAAATGGCTAAAGAGACAAATAGGGGAACTCTGGGGCTTTACTGATTCCCGTGGAAATAAAGTGGATTGTCCAGTTAGCTCCTGTTAGCCTTGAAGGGGACTGGGCTCCCTTTTACCCCCGCAAGACACAAGTCTAGATGGTTGTGTGATCCATAAAGACTTATAATGTGCCCCCGGCGGTGGAGAATCACCAAATCGAAATATTACACGACGCGAAATTTCTAATGACTGAATTGTTTAGGTGGCTGTGTGGCTTGTAGCGCCGCCTAGCTGAATCTAAATATCAACATTAGCCAATTGTAGCCATAACAAATTTGTTCGTATGGTTTGGTTAGGACAGAGAATTAACGGTGACGATGTTTCCTTGCTAATTAAAAAAAAAATACTGGCCGATGATGCCACATGATCCAAACTCCACCATGTGGTTACTTACCTTGGATGTAATGGCTTTTCGAGTACTATTTGTGGATTTTGTGAGATTTATTTGCGACTATTGGTCGGCTTCATTTTTGAACGAGTAGAACTTCATTGGCGTGAGTAAGGCAAAATATTGCACAAATTATTTATAGTGATGTCCAATTGTTGCGTACATCGATGAGTTGATGTTGCAGGCATATCCTATGCTCTTTATTGTACAGTGACCACAAGGAGAATTTTGTTTGGTCTATTGTCAGCATTAATGTCGTGAGGGTCGAATTTAGCAATTAAATTATGCTTTCAATTTTTCAAACAGTTACAGTAAATTGTTCACTATTTTAATAGTAAAATTTCATAATTAAAATTCTTTGCTCAATACTGTAGCATTCCATGCTTAAAATTACCAAACTTTTGCGAAATAAATGTTGAAGGATGACAGTTCAATTTTTGACACTTAATCATTTGACAGACAATTTACTTCTAAGCCTCAAATTTGACCACTGTTTACAAAGACTAATATTGACTTGATTCTAGAATGCAAATGGGTGTAGCGCTCACAGTACTTATAAAAAGGACATTTTTGAGCCATTAGTGTCCTTGCTTCGAATGCGGTAAAATTTTTTTAAAACGTTAAAAAAGTTATAAAAAGTTATTATATTTATAAAATGTTATAGGTTTTAATTTTTTTGTTTAAATTTTTTAGTGTTTCCGGCACATATATGGCAAGGACTTGCGTCCTTGCTTCAAATTATTTCAAGCTTTAGATTTGTTTGTCTATTATCAGTTTAAGTAAGTGTGATTTAGTTGCCAAATTATTTTGACAGATAGAGCAAAAATAAAGTGAAAACACTGGAGCGTCTGGAATTATGCTTTATAATGCTTTGTTATACGATGTTTTAATTCCACATTTTTAACATAAAAAAATGTTTCAAAATTTTTTGCATTAATAAAATGAATGTAATCTAAAGTAAGTACTGCAAAACCCATCCCAATGGAATCAATAAATTACAAAAAATTTAATGGTCTGGATTTCATTCTCTCTAATTAATTATATCATTCGCCTCATTTCAACTTTAAGTGTTTGCTTCGCCTACTAATCAGATATGCCAGTTTTCGAACTAATTTAAGGTTACTGAGTATACCTGGTAGCAGTTATACAGTTATACATATTCACACTGATTTTAATTCTTTGCGCTTCCTTCGAAACTATTTCTGCCAGTTATTAAACAACTTTTATTTTAAATTATTGCATAATTAATTGTTATGATTTTATTAAGAAAGAAAAACGATTCAATAAAAACTATTCCAAATTTTTGAATAGGTGGGATAAATAGTTTCGATAAATGCTTGACGCAGAAATTGCAGCTTTGTTTCCTGTTTTTATTTATTGTCTTAATTTTTTTATAAGTTCAAATAACATTTTTTAACAATTTTTTCTTTTTATAGTTAGAAATTAAAATGTTTTTATACAAAAACTAAATTATACATTTGGTAAAATAATTCAATTGTTATGTAAATAAAAATATTAAAAATATCCCTTAATTTAATATATAGATAGAGGTCTTCTATTAGCAAAAAATAACTTGAATTGTATAGTGGGTCTGGTATCATCACCATATAATTTTCTTAAATCCAGTTTTTAAAATTGCCTAAAGATTTAGAAAAAAATACAATTGACATGATGAAGAAATTCTATGAGAGTATATTATTGGGTAAATTTGAGGTTAGGAAATAAATTGTGCTAACAGACAGGTTTTTTTTTGGCAATTTCAGTTTAATTAACACCAATATAAAGTGGAAATATGGGAATTTATAATGAAACATTATGTCGGGCAAATGTCTACGTCTGGTTCGTTGGCAGACGTCCGCCTTTTTCACAAAATTTTAAAGTAGATTTTGGAACAAAACTTCGTTTATCTCGTCAATGCACCGTCGAATTTCATCTTTTAGAGTGTCAGTTGTTTTTCAAACAGCCAATTTACAAAAGTTCTTCAATGAGTTTTTTTTTGTTTTTTTTTCGAAACAGCACTCTGGGTATGACCCTTGCACATGCAATGCATTGTATCAGAACTAGGAAATCAGGGGAGGAGGAAAGAGAGAAATTAATGTTTGTGGACATATTCTGTATTGAAAGTGACAGGAAAGACCTCTGAAAGGAGTTTATTCCACATACGGACTGTTCTGCTAAAAAACGATTTTTTTTGTAATGCGCAGTGCGATTCACTAGGCCAATCAACCACAAATGGATGTGCTCTCAACAAAAAACTAGTTAAACGCAAAAATGTGCGAGTATAGGGAACAAGTTCCCTAATTTCATTAGAGCACTTACTATTGTAGTAACGATGGAACAGTAAAATGCAACCTACAATGCGTCAATGCTTCAGAGAATCAATAGAGTTGGATATTCTACTGTCCCCAACGACCTGCAAAATAGACTTTGGGGCGCTGCACAGTAGATCATTTTACGAGAAGGCGGCCAAAAGTCCTCTTCTTTCATGGTCCTCAATTGTAAAATTTTAAAGTTCGTTCGAAAGTAGATACTAGTGTACCTTGGCAGCCAAAAAATTAAAACTTTATTTTAGCTATATAACACTGAATAGGGTGATTCAAAATGAGCATTATGCTAAAATGAGAAATTTCTAAGTAAATTTTTGATTTTTATACATCTATAACTTTTTTGTTGTACAAGCTTTTTAAACGAAACAAACTTTGTGTCATAGCGTAATTTGTTTGCTATTAATATAAGAAAACTGAAATATTTTTGATTGACTTTTGATTTTTAGAAATTATTTTTTTAAAGGTCCAATTTTTTTCTAAATTCTCTTACTAAATAAAGCAAAACTTCTAATTTTCGTTAGGGAATGTAAAAGTATTAGCACTGTGTCATAGCCCTAAATGTCCCCTATATGCCTATACCCCATTATATACCCGGCACCATCCGACCGTGAGCACCAGAACAATTTTTCTGATACAAGGTCGAAAATTTTTTGCAAAATGGAATTACAATTTTTTTTTCTGTTTTGCTATTTTGTAAGCATTTTATTTATTTTTCAAAACGCCCTTATGAGAGACGTTGTTTAGATGAATATGCGTATTTTCAAAAAGAAAACAAAAATTTTTAGTCAATTTCAAGGTCATGCACAGTTGGTCACAAAATATTTTGCCCACTTAAAATAACGTAAATTGATATAATTTAGGAGGTCATAAAAACACTTTGCTTTTTAATTGATTTGCACTGATTGTAAAATAGTATGGAAAACTGAAATACCCTCGTCAACAAAATATTGCAGACCATTCAAAAAAGTAACAAAAAATGTCTTAACTGAAGAAGTCCGAAAAATAAAAGATGAAATTAAAGACCTTCAACCTTTAATATTTACTGTTGATGAACAGGAAATCGAAGTAAATTTTAAAATGTATCAGCTAAAACTTAGAATGTATTTTTAAACTTATCACAACTATTTTTCTCACCGGTCGTTTAAATACCTTAAACGAAAGCCTATGATCGTACCTAGTAGACAAAAAAAACCGCGTATCAAAATTACGATCCGTTCAAAAGTTATATATTTTTGAGCGCCTTCTCGTAAAATGTTCCCACAGTGCGCCGGCCCATACTTGAGAGTTGTATTCCATCTTTGGACAGATATAGGTGGTATAAAAAGTACGGAGATCGGATGGAGTAAACTGTCTCTTACAACGTTTTAAAAAACCGAGACACTTGAAGGCTCCTTTTGAGTTGAGCTTTATAGGCGTGAAGATGAAGATGTTCATGCAAATTGTTGCGCCAAGTGCCTCTAGTGGTGACCAATTGTTGTGAACATCAACGAGTTGATGTTGGAGGTTCATTCTCAATAATTTGGTTTACTACGAACAGTAAGAAGGAGCCCGATTATGAAGAAAAACTGCTCGAGTTTTAAGAAATAATACAGTGAAATTTTTACAATTAAAATTCTTTGCTCAAGGGTGTCATGCACGTTTACTAAATAAATGTCAAATGTTGACAGTTCAATTCGTGATATTTAATCAGTTGACAGAAAATTTACTTCCTAACCTCAAATTTTACCACCCAATACAAAATTTCTTGTAAACATCCTTTACAATATTTCTTGTAACCACTCTCTCTGCTCATTAAGTTATAAGCAATTGTTATGACATTTTGGTTAGTTAGAAGCCAATGAATGTATGATAATAAATACAGTGCAGATTCGGTTAACATAACCAACAGAAATTTGGGGATGTTGCGAAAATTTATCATCATTGATTTAATTTAAATAAAAAACGAAAAAAAAATATATTTAAAGTAAATAAAAAATACAAATTCTAATGTATGTGCTGATGGTTGTTGACAAGTTGATGATTTATATTATTAGCAGAAGAAGCGTGATATATATTTTTAAACTGCAGTTTCTTGAACTATTATGTTCCGCAGAGGTCAGCTCTTCTCTCTTATGCTCAATGTAAATAATTGTTGAAGCTTTCTACATTCTTCTGAAATTATATTTTTGTAGGCATCGGAACTAACACAGCATTGTTATTCTTGTCTTCAGTGTCACTTTGATTCTAATGAAATTTTGTCTTGAGTTTGACCGCTTTCAGATAAGCAAGAATTTATTTGTTCATTTCTAATTTCGGGAGTAATTTTTTGTAGGCAATCTCTAATTATAGAAGATAATTGTTTATTATTTACATCAGCTCTTAAAATACTCGGTGGCACTTAGTCTTCATTAGTCCAGTCAATACATTCTAGCATTTTACCATTGTACTAAATGTTCTTTTACTCCAAGCGTTTCCCAAATTAAAAGATTTTATTTTTTGTTCAATATCAGAATCTCTCTTCTGTCAATAATATACAGTTCCCTCTCTTTAGGATGGGTAAGTGCATTATCATAATAGTACAAGTACAAGAGCGGTAAGCATAAGAAGTTATACTTTTGTTGGGGTACGGTTTTCCGTCGACCCTCGTCAAATTTGGTTTGTGAACAAACCGGTTTCGGCTGTTTGCCATCTTCAGTGTTCTTTTCGTACGAAAACAAACAAAAGAAATTTTTACCCCGTCGGAGAATCCAAGCACATATCGATGTTATACTTCATAAGATTAAAAGTTTTGAAATTATTAATAAACAACTAAAGTTGAGCTTATCGTCGGTTGCGTTAACCGAGTCTATATTGTATATAAATTTAATGACGTGACAAGAAGTGGAATTGTAATATATAGAACAGAATTCCCTTGGTGATATGAAGCATAATTCAGAGGACAAAAAATAAAATTAAAACAGCTAAAAGATTATTTTATTTCTCTATCTCCATCTTTCATACATCCTTCAATACATTTGTATCCTTCATATGAACAATAAAATCATACAGAAAAATTGCGTAAATTTAATTATTCCCAAATGGTTAAAGACATATTAATTCAAATTATACACTGTACGTATTCGTATTGTATGTATATCGTATCACGGAAAAAGTACAGGCTAAATTAAATCAAATAAAATGAAAAAGCCAACGGAAAATTTTATACAAACTCGAGCGTGTTAACAACAATTAAAAGACACTTGGAAAAAATACACGTAATGTAAAGTTTTCATTATAAAAAGTTTAAGGATTTAAACGTAAATTTAAAATTTGTAATGTAAAAGTTATTTTAACTCACAGAAGCATATAAACACCTTAAGCACAGACATTTATGCACTTAAGCATGCTTATTAAAACACAAGTATTTTCTTTATAGAGGTACAGAATTTTAAGTTGGTAACAATTTTTTAATTGACCATTTTGTCAGTTGCCTTTTAAGTAATTTATAGTTAGTTTGATTTAGAATCTCCATATGAATAGTCTGACTGACGTAAGAACAACGATTTTAAATTATGGAAATTGGGTCCATGACTAGGTTGCCATTGATTGCGATTTTCACAAGGGAATTTTAATTAGCGATGCAATTCAGTTTTGTTTGACTAGATACATCAATAAATAAAACTGTTGTATTTGGAGTGATGATAATATTAAAGTATATTTTGAGACACCGTTACATCTAGAACAAATGATTAGTTGGTGGGCTTTATGGACTGGTGGAATCATCAATTAATGGTGGCGGCTATAGGGCCATAATTACTGACTTTTTCCTTCATTAAACGAAAAACCATGATGTATAGGAGCTGTTGTTCAATAAGTCCCCTGTAGTGTTCTAGCTTGTCAGTATAGGAGTTGTGGGTTCAATTCCCAACGAAGACCTTGGTTTTTTTCACTACAAAAATAAAAATTGACTGTCGGTGGGGCTGCTGAGCGATGAAGGCATAGTCACTGGTCGTTGTCCTGTCTTATATACGGCAGTTATTTTCCGACTATCCTTCTACTTTCACCACCTGTTTCATCTATTCTCTATCCCTTTCCTAAAGAATGTAGCACGGTACTTGACTAAATAGGCTTTGTTGCCTGAAGTACTACTTCTCTTAAAAAAAAAAAAAAAAACAAAAAAAAGTCACAAAAACATGTCACATAACTCGTGCCAAAATTGTGTCGTTAAGGTGAAAAATTTGTAACCGCATAATTTCGGATACGTAAATTAACCCTACAGATCGTGTGATTTAACGCCGCTAGAATGTTTTCTGTGAGTATAAGTAAAGTCGTCGTCTACGTCGATAAGCTCGTATCGATTGACCACTTGAAAGACAACATCCGCCGTATTATTACCGATATATAGCCAAAAATGTTAGAAAAAGTCATCAAAAATTGGACCTGCAGATTAGACTACTTCCGAGGCAAGCGTGGTCATATGCCAGAAGTCATATTTAAATTACAATGCCAAAAGATTATCTTTCGAATAAAGTAAATTTTATGTGAATTTAAAAAACTCATCTTTGTTTTATTCCATTTTAAAGTTCTGTACCTCTATAAAATACACCCTTTATATAGCAACTAGTTTTGCTTTAAAACGTAAAAGCTGAGTAAAAACTTTATGTGTTTTTTTTCGATTGTAAAAGTTAACTGTTGCTTTAGGATTTTGGGCTTGGGATTAAGTTTAGGCAATGAATGAAGGAATGACAAACAAAAAGGCATAAGTGCGAAAGCAAACATTCTCGCCAAGAATTTTTTTTATAGTTTTATTTTTGACACTATTAGACGAGCTTTGTAGTTCTGCAGTTGTAAAACCAAAGGAATAGTTTTAATTTAAAAAAAAAGGTTTGGATTGTATATAGACAAATTAATGTGGATTGATTATGAGTGTTCCACCTCATATTCATATTTGTCAAATTGGTTGATTAAATTAATGATGTTTACATAGATGCTTCTATGAAAAATACTACAGATCAAGAAAATGAGGGATTACATTCTGACAGTGCCCTATTTTTGCCGTTTACTTTCACAACAATTTATTTCTTGAACACTATAAGACCTTTGACACAGTTGATCATAGCATCGTTGTATGAAACTTTGACACTGTTTTAACTTCTGTTTAACTTCCATGAGACTGCTATCTTCATACCTCTGTAGTCACAAATTATTTTTGTATTTGTAGTTTCGGAATCCTAAAATTGCAATCAATCAAGATTGTTTTTATAGAGGTATGGAACTTTGCAATGGAATAACATAGCGATAAATTTTTTAAATGGACATGACATTTACTTTATCCAAAAGATAATCTTGTCGCATTATAATTTAAATATGATTTCTGACGAAAATGTCTGGAGAAAAAATTTTCGATTACTTTTTCCAACATTTGTGGCCGTATATCGGTAACAATGCGGCAAATATTTTCCCACAAGTGGTCAATCGTTTCGGGCTTATTGGCGTAGATTAGCGACTTCAGATATCCTATCAGAAATTAGTCAAGTGGCATTAAACTGCACGATCTTGCGATAAAGAATCCAAAAGGTAAAACTATGCGGCTACCAAACGTTTCCCTACATAAATCAATTATGGTAGAAGCTAAGTGACATGTTGCATTGTCTTGTTGAAACCGCAGTTCCTGCACAGCGTGGTTGTTCAACTGACGACCGAAAAAGTTATTGGAAAGCTATAGAGGCCACTATTGAAAATTATGAAAAATCAAGAGGAAAAAATTATAATATTGCCATTTCCCGTCCTAACTGGCTGGTTTTTATTCGATGGCGAGCGCTTTCGATGCGAATGCATCATTTTCAAGCCACGGTTTAGTTTGTACTGGTGAGTTCAGGCAGTGTTGGCGTTCAGGCAGTTCTGTTATTAGGTCCGTATATATTCAGGTAAGCAGAATGACAGCCACCTGGGAAAGTGAATTTATCGATACCTCCGTCTTTTACTATTATGTAGGTACGTGTGTCCGTCTGAGGGTGTTTTTCGTTTGCCCGTTTGCATGAGTAGTTTCAATGGTGTGAAAATTGTGTCTGAGGTTGTGTTTACCTGTTCGTTTATAATGTCGTTGTTGAATGTTCTTGTCCTGTAGACTTTCATATTTCCAAGAATGTCCAGTCTTCGTCCCTCTTCGCCAGGATCGATATTATTTACTGGCGGAGGGCAACCAAACAACCTAATACCAGAAAAAAATTATAGTTTAAAACACGAAATCACTGTGAAGTGCAATTCATCTTGAGCTTTTTATACGTTCGCATATTATCATTCGGTGATTCTCAAGAATAAAAAAAAAAATAAATACATTTCTCATAATGAATTAAATTTGGCCCAGAACATAATGATGAGGATGATGAGATGTGAGTGAAATAAGAACAAAATGCTGCAAACAAGCCGTAACAAAAATCATGCGTAAGATGGGTTATGACTCCAATGTTAGTACGATATCGTTTTTAAAGAAGTAATAACCAATGATTCCACCATCCCATAAAACACATTAAACTGTGTTTTCCTGAACATAGCGGTACCTCAACACGCACTTGAAAATTATAATCACTCCAAGTAAAAACAAAAGAAAACTTCATCTCTAAACAAAATTCGCCTATGAAAATCAGGTTAACCAGTAATCTTATTTTGTGCCCAATTTTCTAAATCACTACATATCTTGTCAGGATTCTTTACATTAACCTTACGCTCTGTACATTGAAAACATAGCGATTTCACTAAATATAATTTTATAATTAAAGTCTACACACAACCGACAGCGTTTTTACCTTGTTCTCTTTATAAATCGTCACATATAAGTGATCTTGCTTTCTGCTAAACTTCGGTTTAGCCGCGAATACACTTTTTGATTTTAACGAACGCATTTTTAAACACGAATAATATAATGCAGGAATCGTGTATTAAGTGTTATACTAAAAAATAAATGCATTATAATCCTTATTTTCAAGTTTTATTTTTTGCTTACGAAATAAATTTTAATTTTGAATTCTTAAATTTTATGTTTTAACAACAGCTTAACAATTAAGGGCTCTTGTATGGACTCTAAAGTTAAAATCAACCTAAATGCGCTAAATATTAGTTTGAAGCGGAGAAGTACATTTCTTTTCAAGCCACAAACAAAAACAACTTTTATATTTTAAGCTGAAGCAAACTTTTGGTAGCGATAATATTAAAATCGTTTATAGTTATAAATATTTCGGTGTCGTATAAAACCTCCTTTAAAAAGCATTTGAAATTACTCACCTTACAATTGGCAATTAACTTTACTTGGTTGAAATATATCATTACGAAGATGCTTAGTTCATGTTATAAAAAGTCAAATGCCTATTGTATCTGTTAACAAATCAAGAAAATCTTATGAACACAAACAACAATAACAACATGCTACATTTAAATACCATGAACTAAGATTAAAACGGTATACAACCAAACAAGCAACTACACTGAATAGTGATAACGACAGCATGTATTGTAAATACGATTGTAGAACTTGCTAAATGTGAAAAGAATAAATATCACCGAATTGGAATTCCTATTTATACGTATTTGGTAACCATAAATTTTATTTTCCGGTCAGAAAATAAAGACGCCGTAAATAATTTCTAAATTAAAATTTTTAATAAAACTCTAACAAATAAAGGGTGGGCCGAGTAACAATGATTATCTATATCTTGTAGCATTTCTCTTTCATTGTGATTTTTTTTCTTATTTACATAAATGTGTGTGTAAATGACTGTGGCGTCACTAACTTTGTAGTCTTTTTGTTGTTGTCTTCCATTTTAAATAAAATCACAATTTCGTTATGATGGCTTCCCGTACAAATGTTGAACTTTAAAAGATAAATTATTAAGGATCATTTTCAACATCCTTGCGGCTTGATTGAGATGATATCTTGCATTTAACATCAGCAATTATTATACACAAAATGCTTTATAATTTTAGGGTACAGGTAGAAATGTGAAAGTGCAAAGCCACTATTGCTCAAATAACATACGTGACTTAAACAATGAAAAGTAAATAAAACTGGAGAATATTAACAGCTTTTAGGTACTCCAAAGATTTAAAGTTTGAAAATAAATATCATAATATTTAATTCACATTATAAAGGGCGAATTAATTTATAAACTTCTCATAATTATTGAAACTTTTAAGTGAACGTATACTTTTCTAAAATTATTGGCTTAAATGCAATTTATGGTTTCAGGGCATGTTATCTTCATTCTATTCACTATCGAATTCAAGGAAGGTTAAAGATTTTTCAGATATTGGAAACTACTATTTTATCCCAAGACGCATCTGAACTGCATTTTTTAGACTGACATTTTTTACTTTAAGTTCCAAATTTGTTCCCTTACTGGTAAGCAAGGGGGTGAGCAGTTGTTTTTTATAACTTAATTTGACCGATTTGGATAAACCTTTGAGTGACAGAATCATTGCTTTAATTAAACCGTCAGTTATTATTTGCTCATATGGGTAACAGCAACACTGCTTTCTGCGGCAGACATTTTGAAGCCAAAAATTCTCGAACCTAAAAACTTTTACTTGTGAACAATGTAATTTAACTAATTGGTGGAAATTAATTTAGTTGTGGAATACATTCGTGATGGAACCTGTCTTTGAATATTTCGTGATAAGATTTACATCTGCAACTGGTCGTGGGCCTTAATCAGATGGTGGTCAAACCACTGTGAATGAAAAGCAACATCATTGACGTCCTAGAAAGCCGAAGACTAATTCTAGCAACAGGTCTTTCCTATTTGCAATTTCAGCGGTTCCAGAGCAGGGCTGCAAACCACTACTCCTTGCTGAAGAGCTGGAGACTATCAAACTCCTGTCTAGAACACATGACTAGCATGCTCACTGAATCTGGATCATTCACCAGGTAGTTGTAATTAAAGGCGAGATGATCCTGGCCACCATAATCATTCATGTTTGGGGCCGCAAAACCACAACCACCACGATACTACTGAAGGGCCAACCTCAATAATCAGTCAGAGAAACAGCTAAGTGCCTAAAGAGACAAATAGCGGAAACTCTGCGGTCTACTGATTCCCGTGGAAATAACGTGGAGCTTCCAGTTGACCCCTGCTGCCTTCAGGGGACTGGGCTCCCTTATACCCCCAAACAGTACAACTCTTGATGGTTAAGTAATCCATAAAGACTGATAAATGTGCCCTGCATTGACGAGATATGCGAATCTTTGTTGCAAAAAGTGATTCAAAATTTTGTGAAAAAGGCGGATGTCTGCCGACTTGCTAGAGGTGGACATTTTCCCGAAATCATATTTTATTATTATTTTCTTTTTTGAAAATTAGGGAGCCCTTATTTTCGAGTTTCCTTTTTTATATTTTTATAAGAAGAAAAAAATAATTTTTTGGATTAATAAAAAAAAATGTTAGCAGGTCGCACTTTCCATAAATTTCTTTAAAACATTTAACAATTCAATTCTAATTCACTTGCATTTATTTTCCGTAAACTAAAAGCAAATAATTTCAACTTGTTGTTGTAGAAAACATACGTACTTTTGAAGGCACAACTATGCTGGGTTCTTAAGCGCAGGATTGCCATTTTATTACTATTATTATTATCTTTATTTTTAAGTAAATACATACAATGTCACATTCATGAATGTTTGCGAAAGGACTTAAATATGTGTATTTGTCAACCTTCACATCATTTTTCAAATTTAAAGACTTTAAGTCTTATAAAATGCAATTAGATTCCATTTTAATTTCACTCTCAGACTCTCAGCGGAAGAGTTTTTGTCTCGTGTGTATTTTATTTGTTTCTTAATTATTTGTTTATAATTATTTTTTAAATCTTATCTTAGATTAGTTTGAAATACAAACTGTAACTGCTGTCAAAACTAACTGTAACATTAATTACCGTATATATGTGAGTTTACAATTACTTTTCATGTAAATATTGGCCAGGTGCAGCCATGTAAATCTATAGTAATGAATAAATAAGTTGTATTCATTTAAATTGATTACAATATTTACAGTGGGCGCTTCTATAAAATATTGCCAGTAGGAGGAAGTGATAAGTAATAATTGCATGTTGAAAACTTTACAGGACAGGGATGTCTTAAGAACAAAAAAAAAAATATAAAATAAAATGCGACATAACCTAAATTACTTAACGTTTACGTTTAATGTAAGGTAAGCCCTATTTTCTGAAATTTGTCAAAGGGGATTCTAAGTGCTAAATTGATCTCCTTAATTTTAGGTTTAGGGACACATTAGGACTGATGAGTAAATATTGGTTACATATTCATGAGGCGATGATCCATAACGGCGGTATTCTATGGGGTGTTGACATGAAATTAAATTTTGCAAAAGATAATCTTCTGGCATTATAATTTAAATATGACTTTTGGAATGTGACCGCCACGGGCCCCCCAGGGCTCATTTATGGTCTTTATGGTACGTAACAGCTGTCTAGATCTGTGCAACTGGGGGTATAAAGGGAGCCCAGTCCCCTGAAGACAGGCAGGGAGTCAACTGGAAGCTCTACTTTATTTCCACGGGGATCAGTGACTTGCAGAGTTCATTATTTGTCTCTTTAGACATTTAATAGTTCTCTGACTGATCATTGAGGTTGGCCCCTATATGGGAGTATCGTGGTGGTTGTGGTTTCGCGGCCCCATAACAGTATAGTGGTTATTATGGTGGCCAGGATCATCTCACTGAAAATGACACGCAAAGTGAATGATCCAGTCCAGTGAGCATGCTAGACATGTGTTCTGGACAGGAGTAGGAAAATCTCCAACTCTTTAGCAAGGTGTGATGGCTTGCAGCCCAGCCCTAGAATCATTAAATTGCAACTAGGTGGTTCTGTTGCTTAGAATTATGTCTTTGGCTATTTAGGACGTATGTATAACGTTCCAAATTATACAAAGTAGTTTGTCCACCATCTGATTAAGGCTACATAGCCAGGTGCGGATGTAAAACGAATCACACTATGACCGCCAAGGGCCTCCCCGGGGCACATTTATCGGTCTTTATAGAATACTTGACTATCTAAACTTGTGCTGCTGGGGGTATAAGGGAGCCCAGTCTCCTGAAGGCAGCAGGGGTCAACTGGAAGCTCCACGTTATTTCCACGGGAATCAGTAGCCCGCAGAGTTTCCGCTATTTGTCTCTATAGGCGTTTAGCTGTTTCTCTGACTGATTATTGAGGTTGGACCTTTATGGGAGTATCGTGGTGGTTGTGGTTTTGCGGCCCCATACAGGTATTGTTTTATGGTGGCCAGGATCATCTCGCCTTTAATAACACCCTATGGTGAATGATGCAGATCCAGTGAGCATGCTAGTCATGTGTTCTGGACAGGAGTTGGATAGTCTCCAGCTATTCAGCAAGGAGTAATGGTTTGCAGACCTGCTCTGGAACCGCTGAAACTGCAACTAGGAAAGACCTGTTGCTAGAATTAGTCTTCGGCTTTCTAGGACGTGAATGACATTGCTTTTCATTTACGGTGTTTTAACCACCATCTGATTAAGGCCTACGGCTAGGTGCAGATGTAAATCTTATCACGAAATGACCGCCGCGGGCCGGCTGGCTCGGGCGTAGTCTACTCTGGAGGTCCATTTTTCGATAAATTTTCCAACACTTGTGATCGTAAATCGACAATAATGCCACTTGCCCTTAAATTGATCAATCTTTTTGGCTTTTTTGGATAAACTGCCGTCCTCATTTATATACCACCCCTAATTCATCGGTCCGAAATGTGTAACTATGCGGTTACCAACTTTTACTTTAATAAATCAATTGCGGCAAGAGCAGTGCGACATGTTGTGCCGTTTTGTTGAATCACAGCTTCTGCTCGTCATGGTTGATAAACGAAAAAGTGAGTAATTATGGCTCACCATTGACTGTAACATTCCAACCAGCAACTTTTTTAAACAAGTACGCAGCAATGATTCTACCTGTCCGGTCGATTTTTGTGAATGTAACGGTGTTTCAACACTTCAGAATTATCATCAGTCCAAACACTGCAGTTTATTAATGTATTCATTCGAACAAAAAGTGAACTTTATCGCTAACTAAATTCGCTTATAAAAATTGAAATCATCGGCAATCTTGTTTTGGGCCCAAAGAAATGCCAAACCAAACAAAAACATAAGTCACTTGACAGCTGATAAAATGGCCGCCATTTATAAAAGTGTTGCCAACTTAAAGTTCTATACATCTATAAAAAGCATCGAATACTTACTTATCGCAGTGGTAAATTTTTAGTATAACTTTCACATATATGTAGTATTGCTACAGCATATGATATTTCAAGAAGGTCTGGACTATTCTAATTTAAGGTGGAAATTAAAAATATGTTTATGTTTGATAGTAATGAAGCAGATAAAGATTTATTGTTTGACAAAGAAGATGAGGAACTTTTAACCCAAGATAATGACGAAGACTTTTATTTATCTGCAAAAACAGATACTGTAGAAAGTCGCCAAACTGTTGCGGCAGCAATATCAAAAGGTGCCCCTGTAGGCTAGTAGGTAGTGTACTAGCTTGTCAGTATGGGGGTTGTGGGTTCGATTCCCAACGAAGACCTTGGTTTTTTTCACTACAAAAATAAAAATTGACTGTCGGTGGGGTTGCTCAGCGATGAAGGGCATAGTCACTGGTCGCTGTGCTGTCTCTTATACGGCAGATAATTTCCGACTATCCTTCTACTTTTACCACCTGCTTCGTCTCTTCTCTATCCCTTTCCTAAAGAATGTAGCACGGTACTTGACTAAATAGGCATTGTTGCCTGAAGTGCTACTTCTCTTAAAAAAAAAAAAAAAAAATATGGGTGGAGCTGAACTAAAGAATTAACTAAATTGTGCTGTAACCTTAACTGAGGATCAAAAATAAACTTTTATTTAGAACCATTCTTTAACCATTTTTGTATATAAGATAACAATGCATATACTATCTCCGGTATTCTTTATAGGCAAAAAGAAATAAAAGGTAGCTCAATGTTTGAACGACAATTTTACCAAAAGTCAGACATCAAACAAATAATATACGTTCTATCTTTATCACATTAATGAAATAAATTATTTTACTGCAACCAAAGTTATTAAACAAGCTTATGCTTTTCAGAGTTAACTTTCGAGGCACTTAGAGTTACATTTGCTTCAAAAAACTTCACAGCAACCATAACAGGTTTTTCGTGTTTTTATTTCAAAATATATTTTTCTGTTGATCACACTGACTATTACAACCGATATATTCTTATAGCCCTGAAAAGATTTAAAAACAGCGTAAATAGAAAATTGGTATCCCTGTAAGTATTTGTACTAATGTATCTTTAATATTAGTTGCAAAATAACCCTGCTCTCAAAATGATAATTTTCGGAAGTCATGAATGATTTACAATCAAAGACTGTTTTGAGTGGTTTAAGTCGGCAGCTATAGATAAAGTTTATACTGCCGTACTTCATAATTTTCAACAGTTTTCAGAAATCCGAAACAGGGGATGGCAGATATATGTTTCAGGTAATTTCCTATACGAAACGATAGTAGGTATACTGAGCTCTGCTCAGAAACTAAAAGTTGTTACCAAGTTCTTTCTGGAACATGTTCATGTACTCGAACAACTAGCAACGAGAGAGAAAAAATTTTATTATCCTAAAATATTATTTTCATTATTTTGTCAGTAAAATTTTGACTTGCAAAACATATGGCCACCCTGCTTCATATAAAGAGAGCGACAAATATTAACAACTGCTATAAAAGCTTAGAAATAAGAAAGAAGTACTACAAGAAGAAGACAACAATATTAAAAATTCCATAAATTTCTCTCCTAATACACAAGTAAAAATGGCAACTATACAACAATAACTCATTTGTATTAGAACTAAAGAATGTGATGATAAATCTTAATAGCCATATGGCAAGCCTTTTAATATTTGTTTAATGGATGGGTAAATTTGAGGTTAGAAAAAAAGTGACTTAAAGCACACACTATTCTTACAACTTCAATTTTATTGGTACCAAAGTAAAGTAGAAATATGAAAATTAATAATAAAATATGATTGCGGGCATTTTCACCTCCAGCACGTCGGCAGATGTGCGCTCTTTTTAAAAAATTTTGAAGCACATTTTGCAGCAAAGCTTTGTGTATCTCGTCAATGTAGCGACAAATTTCATCTTTCAGAGCGTCAGTTGTTTGTGGGTTGCCCACGTAAACCCGGTCTTGTAAATGACCCCACAGAAAAAAATCCATTGACATTAAATCAGAATTTTCATCGTCAAATCGTCAACGCGGCCGGGAATTTTTTCATACATAAACTGAAATTTTTGTATGTCTGTGTGACTTGTGGCGCGGTCTTGCTGAAAACAAAGCAAACTGATGTCAATATTAGCCAATTGTGGCTAAAAAAAAATTGGTTATAATGGTTTGATAGCGCTGAGAATTCAATGTGACGGCGTTTCGAAACAAACGATGATATCGCCTCACCATAAACCACACCATACGGTCAACTGTGTGATTAGATTTACATCTGCGCCTGGCCATTAAGCCTTAATCAGATGGTGGATCAAACCACTGCATAATTTGGAACGTCATGCTCGTCCTAGGAAGTCGAAGCTATAATTCTATGCAACAGAACTTTCTAGTTGCAACTTCGATGATTCCAGAGCAGGGCTGCAAATCATCACTCCTTGCTTAAGAGTTGGAGACTTTCCAACTCCTGTCCAGAACACATGTCAAGCATGCCCACTGGATCTGGGAACATTTCACCAGGAAGGTGTTATTAAAGGTGAAATGAACCCGGCCACCATAGAACCATAGACTGATATGGGGCCGCGAAACCACAACCACCACGATACTTCCATAAAGGGCCAACCTCAATAATCAGCCAGAGAACAGTTAAGTGTCTAAAGAGACAAATAACGGAACTCTGCGGGTCACTGATTCCCGTGGGAATAAAGTGGAGTTTCCAGTTGTACCCCTGCTGACTTCAGGAGTCTGGGCTTTCTTTTTCCCCCAGTTTCAGAGGTCTAAGTTGTTGCTATCTCCAAAGACCATATATATGTGCCTCCGGGGGTACCATACGGTCACTCTCTTAAAGTTGAATGGTTTTTTGAGGATTGTTTGTGGATATCGAGAGCCCTATAAGCGGCAATTTTGTTGGTTTACATAACCGCCTATTTCAAAATGAGCCTCATCAGTACATCCGTTACTATCCTTCTACTTTCACCACCTGTCGCATCTCTTCTCTATCCCTTTCCTAAAAAATGTAGCACGGTACTTGACTAAATAGGCATTGTTGCCTGAAGTGCTACTTCTCTTTTAAAAAAGAAGAAGATAGACATTGTTGAAAAATGCGTTGTTACCGTTCAGTTTTCCAAACATTCGATGCAACTTTATATGCATGAAGATGAAGATCATTATACAACATGTTGCGTAAAGTGCCCCTAGCGATGTTTTGAGTTGATATTTTAGGCTCATTCTTAACATTTCAAGGAAATGCTGATCGATTTTTACGAAGTGATACAGTGAAATTTGCACCATTTTAATAATAAATTTTCACAATTAAAATTCTTTGCTCAAGAGTGTAATGGTCCATGCTAAAAATTTTTACTAAACTTATGTCAAAGGATGACAGCTCAGTTCTTAACATATAATCATTTAACAAACAATTTACTTTTTATCCTTAAATGAACCTAACAATTACAAGGATCACGAATTGATGCTATCTTTTCTGTGGTGGGCGTACTGAAGTTTACAAGCAGAAGATGGAGGGAGGTCTTTATGCCCAATTGTTGTGAAAGTTGAAGAGTTCATGTTCAAAGTTCATTCTCAGCACTTTGGTGTACAGCGGCCATGTTCTTTTGTTCTATTGTCAGCAACAATACCGAAAGCCTCGAATTTAGAGATTAAATTAAGTACCACGATTTCAGAAGGAGCCTGATTAAGGCTCCGAATTTTACGCAGTAATATAGCGAAATGGTAACCATTTTGATAATAAACTTTCACAATTTTTAATAAAATAAAACTTAACAGTGTACTGTCCCAAGTCTTTGTTAAGTAAATATCAAGTTAAGTAAATATCCTGACATTTAATTATTTAAATGACAATTGACTTCCTAAATTCAAATTTGCCCAACCCTTTGTCATTTGTATTTAGTAATAGACTGGACCAGTTGTAGGTGGTTTCCAAAAGACAGAACTTGATTGATACGCTTAATCACCATTTCGCAACAATCTTGGAATGGGGTCGTATGAGTAGAGTCGATTTGAATGCCCGTAAGACACAATGTTGCATGCTTACACCTAGATCTGTGTTCAGAAATGGTGTTGCATCTGTTACTATGGGTGATAAAAGTATTACGCAATCGGAAGCTCTTGATTCAGTGTGATATTCGATGGACTCAATACATTTTTCAGGTTTCTAAAGAAACTTACTTAAGTGCATCGGTTTTCTAAAACGTTGGAAGAGATACTCCACTATTTATACCATCTATATCCGTCAAAAAATGATACAACTCCCATGTATGGGCTAGTACCCCAAAGTAAATATTGGAGTTGCTCGACGGCGTACAGGAGAGGGGCAAGAGGATAATTGGGGACAGTTGGATCGACGTAATGTGGGGTGTATTTCATTGTTTTATCGTTACTACAATGATAAGTGCTCTAACGAAATTAACGAACTTGTTCCCGGTACTCGCTCTGTTTTGCAAATCTATTTGTGGTTGATTGGCCAGTGAATCGCAATACGCATTACAGGAAACAGTCTGTATGTGAAGTAAACTCTATCCTGAGGACTTTCCTGTCACTTTCAATATAGTAAAGTTCAAATTTAATGTCCACAAATACTACTCCCGCTTTTCTCCTTCTCATAACCTGATTTCCTAGTTCTAGAACAATGCATTGCATGTGCTGGGGTCATCCCCTGAGTGCTGGTCTGTATAAAAAAATAATATTATTTATATAGAGATTATCAGGGCTGAGTCATATAGGCCAATTAGTTTGTTGTCAACAATGTCAAAGCTTTTCGAAAAGCTCCTCATGAGTAAATTGTCGCCTATCCTAACAAATAGTGGGTGCATTCTAAATCATCAATTTGGTTTTAGAAGTTACCATAGTACCATTGAACAAACGCACAAATTGGTTCAAGTCATCAGAAGGACATTTGACCAAAGAAGTTTTGTTTTGCTCTTTTCATAGATGTATTTCAGGCTTTTGACAAAGTGTGGCATGAAAGACTGCTTTTGAAACTGACAACATATCTGCCAGTCAACATTCTGAAGCTTTTGGAAAGATACATTATTGGCCGGAAGTTTACTGTTACAGAAGGAAACTTCATGAGTCCACTCGAATCTATTGCCGCAGGTGTGCCACAGGGCAGTACACTTAGTCCAGTTTTATATTTAATTTATACTTGTGATATGCCTGTGAGTTATATTATTCACACATCTACATTTGCTGATGACACAGCCTGTCTTAGTGTGCACGAAGACCCGCGCGAAGCATCTCAAAATCTTTAGGAGCATATTAGCCAGCTAGAATCATGGTTGAAATTATGGAGAATAAAGGTGAACGAACAAAAGTGTGTTTATATAACGTTCACACTGCGAAGGAATACTTGTTCCCTCATTCGAATTAATAACGAAATTGTTCCGGAACATTCGCATGTGAAATACCTTGGTATACATCTTGATCGACGGCTTACATGGAAGAATCACATTGAAGCAAAGCTGACTCAGATGAAGCTAAAATTGGCTCAGATACGTTGGCTCATTGGTAGAAATTCTACCCTGAGTCTGGGTTGCAAACTTTTATTGTACAAGTCTCTTTTGAAACCAATATGGTGCTATGGAATCCAGCTATGGGGCACTGCATCAGCTTCTAATGTGGAGAAGATCCAACGCAGACAAAATACAATTTTGCGCCTAGTAACATCAACTCCATGGTACGTTAAAAATTCTAACATCCAGCGGGACTTAAACATGCCACTAGTGACTGCTGAAATAGCTAAAACGCAGGAAAATACCTAACAAAACTCGAAACCCATCCTAATCCACTTGCTCGCAATATATTAAACTTTAGTGGTCACATTCGCCTAAAAAAGAGGGACACCAAGGATCTAGTTGTCAATGCTACAGATGAAGCGTCTTGAGCATCATTTATTTTCTGCCACTAGGTGTATGTCTGACATTGGTCGGGCTTAAAGATTATTTCTAGATTTAAGATTTGACAACTTATTGTTATTTCATATTTTGAAGATTTAACAAATAACAAAAGAAGGGGAAAAAAAAGAAAGTCGGAGCAGTTACTAACAGTTCGGTCCCAAAAAGTCTGGTACTGGCAAATCCTCATTCATATCTCGGAACATACTAACAAACCTATTTAAGCAAGACAGGGTGGGGTCCACGGCAACCAGAAGCAAGTCGACTAAACAGCCAAATTTTATAAGATTAAAAATTATGCAACGCATTGCAAAAATACGTTGCAGGGAAGGATACACTCTTATGTCTGGTGCTTTTAATAGAGGTATAGAGTTTTAATTTGGCAAAACTTTTTCAACTGGTGGCCATTTTGCCAGCAGTCATTTATGTTTAATTTGCTTTGAGGGACACTAAGGATCTAGTTGTCAATGCTACAGATGAAGCGTCTTGAGCATCATTCATTTTCTGCCACTAGGTGTATGTCTGACATTGGTCGGGCTTAAAGATTATTTCTAGATTTAAGATTTGATAACTTATTTTTATTTCATATTTGAAGATTCAATAAATAACAAAAGAAGGGGGAAAAAATATAGAGATTAAACTATTTTTGTTTTGCTTTTATATTTTTGTAAAGCCATGCTTCTGCTTCTTAAAATTTTTCATTACAAAACAACATTGAATTGATTTCTGACTGTGTTTGTAGATTTCTAAATAAAAACATATTCATCATAACAATTGAACACGAGAGCGTGCTGCTGGGCCTTTGTATTTCTGAAAACATGTAAATATGTAAACTATTTTGTTGAGGTTGAGGAGCACCTGTCGACCACCCGCAAATGAATAGGGAACTTAGACTCGACTCTAAAATTACCTATTCCAAATAAACAATAATAATTTTAAATTGCTTTTCGCAGACGCTGGAACATGTGTCATTTTGATAAAAAAAATTGAAATAGTTTTGTCTCTTCTTTAAAGAATCGTGATAAAGCTTTTTTAATACCGATGATTTGTTCCACTAAACTTTTACTCTCTATAAACTCTACTATTTGGGTTTTTGTTGGCTAAAGAAATAGAAAGTTTAAATGGTCTTAAGGTCTGAGAGAATGAAAATTACTTTTTATCCCAAAATATGATAGTTATTCGAATAATCGTCTGATTTTTTTAAAGCGAAATAACAAACCAGCCAATTAGCCGCCTGTTGATTTAGAAAAAAGAAAAAATATTAAGTCAATGGACAACGTTAAACATGTGTTTTTATTTAAAGAAATAAAATAAAATAAAAATAAAATATTCTTCTATGCTTTATACTTGTAAACGAGTGTTTGACATTTTGCAAGGAAAAGCATACGTTAAGGCGTTTTAAAAATGTACCAAAATGTGTACACGCAGCACGTATACATAGACATTTATTTAGCAATTGTTTTGTTTTAAGAATAACAATGTAACTGCCTAAGGGCTGTCAAATGTATAATTTATGTGTATGAGTTTATTTTTATATATGCACACACACACACACACATACATAAACAATGTATACGTATGTAAGTATTTACATTAAAGCCTGTGTACTACTTACTTTCCAGCTAAAACTCTGAATAAAATGATTCGTATCTTATTTAAAATGTGATGCTCTGCTATTTTGTTTTTCATTTAAAAACTTTAAAAATAGTAAATGATACGAATTAAATTCTCCACACTATTTAAGAAAACTACTTCATGGTAAAAATGTCAACAAATTATAAATATTAAGAAAAAAAGAACTTTGCTTAATCAGACCAAATAATTTTATACGAAACTGCTGATTTTAAGTCAGATCATTAATGTTTTTGCCCGAATTACCACGTGTTTTTGCCACATTCCCTGAGTAACGGCAAGCTTTCTCTAGTTGCTGGGATATGCTCAAAGGCGCCCAGGGTCGTGTCAAGCCAACGTTGAATAAAAAGGTGGCTGGTTGATTCAGTATAAATCTCCAGCCTTTATTAACCACTATTTTTCTTACCAGCAGCTCACTCTCTTATGCTCCATGTGTAGTGCAATGGTGTGCAGAAGTATCTCTGGACTAGGTACCACGTATTCATAGTTAGTGGACGAGGGAGATAGCCAGATGAGCAAAAATTGTGCAGGGTAAGAACCACTAGAACACTGCTGCTCTGCTCAATACCAGTAGCGACTGTAGGCACAAAACAGGCTGGGTAAACAGCACTGCCCAGGTTGTGACATCACTGGTGCTACTATGGCCAGTACAACGAGATAATAGTTAGTGCACAAGCGAAATGCCCAGAAACACCGAAAATTGCGCAGGGTAATAACCACAAGAAGACTGCTCTGACAACTCCCAGTAGTGACTGGCTGGGTAAACACCACGTTCCAATTTGTGATTTCACAGTATTTCCCTGTTATCTGTCGGCCGGCTGCGCACCAACTCAGTTTTGTTCATAAAGTTCTTCTATATATACACACACACACACATACACCACCTTAGCAGCTGATAAAATAGCTGGTGGCTGCGCTCATTATCAGCTGCCAGTTGTACCATCACGTAAAGATGGCGCTGCCCAGTGAGCTGCCGTTCAATTTAAAATATAAAATACAAATACAATAAATCTAATTATAAAATATAAAATAAAATAAACTTTTTCAATTAAATATGTAATAATCTTTTAAACGGTCTTTTTAATTAAATTTTAACGGAAAGCTTCTTCAGGAAAATTAATCTTTTTTTTTTTATATATTTAATTCTACTGTACGTGTGTTATGACTGAACTCCTCCTAAACGGCTGGACCGATTTGCATAAATTTTTTTGCATGCGTTTGGGCGGCGCCCCGGGTGGTTTAGATTTTCAATTCGGTCCAATTGGATAAAGAGACGTGGTACCTTCCATACAAACCACAAATTAAAAATATATTATTTCTGCTCCTGATTTGCACAAGATTTGGCGCGTCGGTTTGGTGTGCATTTTTTAAGTGCTGCTGCAAATATGGGCGAGATTGTACAAAGGAGTGTGGTACCTCCCACACAAACCTCAAATAAGAAATCTACTATTTCTGCTCCTGATAACGGTATTTAAACATATTTTAAGTTCTGCTGCAGATATAGGCTGAATTTGATAAAGACGCGTGGTACCTCCCATACAAATCTTTTTTATGTATATAATTCTACTGTATGTGTGTGTCACTGAATAAATTTATATTTTCTATATAAGAATAGCAATAATATGAATCGGACTTTCTATCTTCATGAAAAAGTTTATAATAAAAGAAAAACAGCATATTTGTGAATTGACAATCCAGTTATTAAGCAAAAAACGTACAAAAATGGGGGAAAATATGCGTTTTTGCGTTCATGTAAACTCTTCCCCCAATTGTCATCCTTCTCTTAGAGCCATCCATATAAATACGTGATGGAGTAAAGTGACCCTCTCTCAAATCGAATAAAAATTTCATTGTGAAAAAGAGTATCGTGGTAACCAGTGAAACTTTCGACTCTGCTGTTTTGTACTTAAGACGCTTAAAATTTTGACTGTCACCTGATGTAGCTCTGAAATCACGTCATTACAGATTTTGTCTATACCGAGGCTTTTTTAGTGTTTAAAACCGATATTGCATTTTTTTATTTCTTAGAGACACCTGCAGCATACTAATGACAACTCAGGTATATCAACAGATATGTATTATTGAAGTGAAAACGATTTTTTAACGTTCAACAACTTTTGATATTGATTTTTTTCAAAATTGTAAAGGGAATGCTTGCACACTAATGCACTTATACCTTATGGCATTGTGGCATCTCGCTGAGTTCTTCCAAGAATTTTTTCAGAGATGTATTTTTTCTAGAGATTCTCTCAATCGCTTCGTTATTTTTAAGCTAAGATTTATGTATTTGTCACGATCTTTGACTTCAGTTTACTTAAAAGGCGTTTCATATCCACAGAACAATTTTCGTTATGCATAAAGCGTCGTTAAGTTTGAGTTGCATGTTTGGCACCAATAATCAAATTTCTATCAAAATAAGCAAAAGAGAGTGATAGAAGGAGAGATCTAAAGATTTTGGCATTCTGAACAACATACTTGAGTACTTTTTATAGAATTTATAAAAGTTTTCCGTCAGTAATAATCCATTCGAGGCAATAGCTTCTGGTGGCTTCCGTAATCTTATGAAAGTAAGTGATAGTTGGGAATTCCAGTGAGGCTTTCGTTTTTATCACATTGTTGAATAAATTACTTAAAATGTGAAAATCAATAAAAGCTGGAACTTTTTGTTGATCGGTAGGCCAATAATTTTATTTTTCCATTGAAATCATATTCAAACGCATTTTCGAAATTACATTTGTTAAAACATGACCGTAATTCCCAAAATATATGTTATGCATTATAATCTTCAGCTGCTATAAAGTGAAAAATCGCAGTACGTACTCTCAGATATTAAGAATTTCGGTGACAAATAAGCTAAGGAAATTACGAAATTCACATGAAAGTCTTCAAGGCAGATATTTGCAATGAAAGTGATCTTCTCTTATCTCGTCAATGCAGTGCCTTATTTCATTTTACAGAGTGTTTCAAATGGCCCAGGGGAAAATAATCCAGCGGCGTTAAATCACAAGAAAAAGGCGGGCAATTGACATTGTCAAATCTAAAAATTACCCGACCGGGAAATTTCTCATGCAACAACTGAACTATTTGGGCAGCTGTGTAACTTGTAGCGCCATCTTGCTGAAACAAAAGAACACTGATGTCAATCTTAGCCAATCGTTACCACAAAAATTTGGTTACAATAGAGTTCATTAAAAAAAATACAGATTGATGATGCCGTTTGACCACTATCACTATCTTTGGATTTTATAGTTGTACAACAACAGTTTGTGCATTTTTCGAGCTCCACATGCGTCAACATTGTTCGTTAACATAACTTCCTAATTGAAAATGAGCCTCATCAATAAAAATGATTTAGTTGAAAATTCGTTGTTTTCATTCGGTTTTTTAAACAGCCAGTTGATAAACGTTCGGTTTTAATTCTTGAACGAGTTCCACTTTATAAGCTTCAAGCACAAAGTATCTCTTGAGATGCCCAACATTTTGCGAACGTCAATAAGTTGATGATCCGCGCTTATTCTCAACACTTTGCTTTTAGCGGCTATATTCGCATCACTACGAAGATATTGTTTCGCCTTTTGCCAGCAACAATACCATGAGCCTCGAATTCAGCGATTAAATTACACACAGCGGTCTCAAAAGAAGGATGAGTACGAGGAAAAGCTGCTCGAATTTTACGAAGTAACAGTGAAATATTCACTATTTTAATAAAAAAAAATCATCACAATTAAAATTCTTTAATGAAGAGTGTAACTTTCCACGCTTAAATTTACTTCCTAACCTTAAATTTGTCCACCCATTATATTCCATTTAAGATTACAAGTTCAGTAGGAAGAAGTTTAGGACACGAATTGCGTACCATTACATGATCCTAGAAATTAAGAGACAACAACAACTCCACTATCTCCTTGTGTTGCAATGCAGAATATAGAATGTTTATTTATATTAAAAGCAAGAATAACATTGCACTATGGGCCTAGCAACATCTTGAAAACTCATTTTAAAAGTTTTTAAATATTTTCGCATTACAAAATCGCTAAAATAAGTTACTGTTATTTATCGTTCAGATTTTAAACTTGATTAAATAAGCATTCGCTATTAAAATAAGCTTGAAGGTCATGATAGTGTAGCATCATAAAATTTGATTTTGTATAATTAAAAAAAAAATAATTTTAATTAGTTTCACTATTTTTCTAAAACTTGTAGTTTCCATATGCCATCACCAAATGAATTCGCCTAAATATAGATCCTTCTATTCGTCTGTTATAGCTGCCATAAAATAAATTGTTTGGAAAAACAAAGGGGATTAAAAATATCCCACAGATAGTTGTAGTAAAGGGTTTTTCAACAAGAAGTTTGTTCTCAAATTTTTATTGTATTACGAAGAGCAAAGTTTGGCAATTAAGAATGAAAAATGATATCTGGTAAATTTCCACCATGACCACGCTGACAGATGTCACTTCTTCAATCATATTTTGCCAAAATAACGGATTTTGAGTTTTAAGGCTGAAATCGATTCGCTTGGCTCTGTATAGACTGTGTCCTTGACATAGCCCCACAAAAATTAATCCAGTGGTGTTAAATCACCACGATCTGGCTGGCCACTTAATTGCTGATTGTCGTGAAATTATGCGATCGGAAAAATTGGTTTGCAAAAAATTAATCGTTTTATTGTCTGTGTGATATGTGGTATCGTCCTGTTGAAACCACGCGTCAGTAATATCCATGTCGTTAATAATAGGCCTAAATTGAGTTGTTAGCATCTCCCGATAGCGTGATGCATTGACCGTTACCGCATAATGCCTCCAGACCACATAGCACAGCATACAGTGACACATTGAGAATGCAAAGGCTTCTCAATAATTGTTCTCAGATTTTCAGAAGAAGAAAATTGAGCTGTTATCGTCTCGCGATAGCGTGATAAATTGAGCTTTATCACATTTCCAGCCTCATGTTCGAAAAAAAACACGCTGTCCATGCAAAGGCTTCTCAATAATCGCTCTAGGATTTTCAGAAGCACAAATGCGGCAATTTTGCTTGTTGACATTCTCTGACAAGTAAAAATGAGCGTCGTCTGAAAAAATGATTTTTTCAGAAAAACCAGCTGGTTTTTCCTGAATGAATTGAGCGAATGGTCGGTCGGCTTCAATTGCACTTTGCACCAGTTGAACCTTGTAAGGCTTCAAAGTCAAATCTTTACAAAAATTCGCCATGTGTTAGTTTTGGATAACACCAATTGTTGAGAACGTCGAGAAAATGACAGATTTGGATTTGCTTCAACACTGTTGCACACGGCTGCGAAGTTTTCAGTTAAACGACCCGGTCGAACATGCGTTGGTGTTCGCACATTTTGTATCGAGCATGTCGACTTAATTTTACGACCAAATTCTTAATTGCGGTCTGAGAAGGATGAAATATAACTTTAACAGAACCACCATTTTCACAGTGGATTTTAATTATTTGAATGGGATTTTCCTGAGAAATTGAATCCATTTTAACAATTGCCAATGCATCTAAATGTCGAAGCTATCATGTTGTTGGTGTTGTCGCAATTGAAAAACAACCCTTTTGGTGAAAAACCCGTCACAGATAAATGCCTAGACAACCTCTCAATTTCATGGTGCGGAAACTATTATTTGGTTTAAGAAAATTAAGTTCTCTGCCGAACCCACAGCTTAGTTAAGTATAACACGCGAACATATTTGTGAATTGCAGAAAATTATACTGAACCAATTCAAATTATACTGAACCAAAATTATACTGAACCAATTCAATGTACACTGCTAAAAAACAGTAATTGATATTTTTATAATAGAATGTGATCTGAACGAATCGCAGCTCCTGCTGCTTATAAAATCGAACAAAAGCTGCTAACAACTGCATTTTATTTTATTATATCCATTAACTACGGCAAATTGAAAGCATACTACTCGTTTTATAATTAATATTCTAGCATACAAAATCTTTATTGTCAAATTTAAATACGTGTAAAGGAAATATTTTTTTCTTAAATTAGTTTATTATTCTTAAATAAAATATTTAAAAAGAAATTCAAAAATAAGTTCATCAATGCATTACACCATTAAAATTCGGTTCATCTGTAAACGTAATTTCACTTGACGCAGAAGCACGTTGATATTCAATAATTACAATGTTATTTGAACCGACTTTAAGTACTTCGCCTGGTACGTACAAAGTTATTTGCGGACCAACCACAGGCCAATAACGGCCCAAATGTTCTCCATTGACAAATATTATGCCTTTGCTCCAGCCGGTTGTGTCGACATAAGTATCGTATGTTTTTAAATCTTTTATCACAAAAGTGCCATAAAAAATGGTGGGGCCATGTTGCAACATTTTGTCTGAATCGATTTCATTTAATTTGGAACCTTCTTTTTCAATAAGATTTCTAATATCTTCATATGATTCCAAAGGATATTTGGTCATGTTCCAATTTTTTAATACTTTATTATCGAATGTGACATCAGAGGTGATGCCCTTGAAATCAGTAATAGGACCATAGTTTATTCGACCTTGATTTTCCACAAATATTTGCAATTTCACGCCGGCACTTATCGATATGGGTAAATCGTAAATAGGAATTTCCCGTGATAAAATGCCTACGAATTCATTATCCACATAGATGTAGGCACGATCATGTAAACCTGGTACTCGTAAAATTGCAGGATCATGTTTTGAAGGATGTAGAAAAGTTTCATAAAGAACAAGACCCGAGTATTGTTGAAGAGCCTCAAATGTCTTTGGTCTATCCGCAACAACAATGCCGGTTGATAATCTACGGCGGGCTTCTGAAGAAAGCAAAGTACAGCAATTTTGTAGCTTAACTGTGCCGTATTTCTTTTTGGGCAGCGGCTCCGGTACCGGTATATGAGGCAAAGGCAAATAACGGGCTATTACATCTCTCAAGGCAAAGAATTTTGTTGTTGGATCACCCGCCTCTGTCATGGGTGCATCGTAATCGTACGATGTGATGTCAGGCAGATAGCGTCCAGGTCCATTATCATTTGCACCGGCAGTGAAACCAAAGTTCGTGCCACCATAATACATGTAAAAATTTACACTGGCACCATCGTTTAACATGTCGCTAAAAGGCGAAAGTTAATTTGAATTTTTTAAAGGTCTTAAGTAACTCTTGAAAACAAAATATCGGGCGTTTTAATAGAAGTAAAGAACTTTAAGTTGGCAAAAACGTTTTTAACTGGCGGCCATTTTGTCAGCTGTCAAGTAATTTATGTTTAGGTTAGTTTGACATTTCCACATAAATAAACAAGCGCCTGAACGACGCTTTCAAATTGGGCCCGAAACAAAATTGCCATTGACAACGATTTTTATAAGCGACTTTTAGCGATGAAGCTCACATTTGTTTGAATGAAGACTTCAATAAACGTCATAAACAGTCGATATTAGACGCTAAGAAGTCATGATTATTAACTTTTTCGTTCATGAATTGCACAGCCATGATGTGCAGGAGCTGTAGTTTCGGCAACATGTTGCAACATATCACTCAGCTCATGCCACAATTGATTTATTGAAGGAATCGATTGGTAACCGCATATTCTCAAATTTTGGGTCCGTGATTTGGCCTTCAAGATTATGCGGTTTAACGCCGCTAGAATATTTTCTGTGGGAGTATGTGAAGTCGTTAGTCTACACCGATAAGCCCGATCACTTGGAGGACAAAATACGCCACGTTATTGCCCATATATAACTACAAATGTCATGGAAAGCTGGAGCTCCAGATAAGACTACCACCGAGCCAACCGTTGTGCTCATATGTCACAAATCATATTCAAATTATAATGCCAGAAAATTGTCTTTTGAATAAAGTTAAATTCATGGCAATTTAAAAAACCCAACATATTTTTATTTTCTTCCATTTCAAAGTTCTATACCTCTATCAGAAACACCCTTTAAATACTTACATTAAAGTCTTCTTTAAAGGATTCACAGGTACTTCGGCAATTTTTTCACTCCAATGGGTCAACCAACCGGGATAGTATTCGGCATTAACCAAAGGCCCCTTTGGTTGTATACGTCGCAGTTTATTCCAATAAATTGTCACATTATTTGTGGTACCAAAATCCATCGTTGCCAAAACTCCATCAATATGACCACATTGTAGCACACCAGGTCCATCATTAGTAAACAATACAGCATTGTCTTTTACATGATGCAATGTTTCATCACGTAGCCAAGTCCGATATGATTTATCGCAGGCATAAAATGAACCATATTCATTTTCGACTTGTACCATAATAATGGGACCGCCCTTGCCGTACAAATATGGAATCATTTTCGTCATTAGTTGAGCATACCACAGACGGACCTCATGTAGGTAATCTGAAAGTGAGGAGTGCACATTTCAATTAAATTTCAGTTTTAAAAAATCCATATCAAATTTAGGCTCTGAAAAAAGAGCAAAAAGGCTGAAATTGGAATGAATGATGAGGGTTTATCTTTTCCTTTTTTGTCGATTTCTTTACTTAATAAACTCAATAATTTCATTCACGAGCACAGTGGAAATGTGGTCTTCAATATACAAGCTGATTTTAATGTCATTGCTTGCTTTGGAGGCGGACAAAGGTGGTAAAATTCATCGCCTAGTCGGTTGTTTTATATTTGTTGTATTGAAATGAATCTTCCCATGTGTCACCTAAAATTACGTAGCGCGAAAGATGAGTTGATCTGTACTACGCTGGAAAAATTTTAATTAAGTTATAAAATTGCGTGTTAACTTCTTCTTCCTACCAAATTCTTATCCAAAATTGAAATCACTCAATCACGTAAATGCTTAAAATGAAACTTAAGTAGTGGGGCTAATCGGTTGTACTTGGGCGTTCAAAAAGGCGGGGTATTTTTAAACGACACAACAACAATAACAGATTTCGGCAATCATTCTCAATTATAACGTAAGTATATGGTACTATGGAATCTGCACTCTACGAGACAAAGGTCATTAGGGGTCCTTTCTTTGCTTGTTAGTGGCAAATTGACAGGTATTATAAAACTGACACGAAGCAACATGAATGACTATTTAATTACACTGCACAACAAAAAAATATTTTTTGAATGTTTCCTACACTAAGTTAGTCAATTTCTACTAATTTTGGGGTGATAAAAACGAAAATGACAATGAACAATTTTTATTAGCTCTTGTTTTTGATGAGAGTGAAGAAAATGAATTTTTAAGGACATGTTACATCCAAGTTGGTGGTAAGCTTGAAGAAGCTCTTTAACCAATGCTGTGAAGTTATCATCTCTTTTCTTACCTAAAAATCCATGTACAACTCCCTTAAAGTTTTCCCAGGCTCTTTTTTCATTTCCTGCTAAAATCATGTCAAAAGCAGGATCATTTACGATTTCACGGATTTAAGGCCCAATAAAGATGCCTTCCTTGACTTTTGCATCACTTAACCTGGGAAACTTTGCTCTCAAGTACTTAAAAGCTTGTCCTTCCTGATACATGGCCTTGACAAAGGTTTTCATTAGTCCCAACTTAATATGTAATGGGGGAAGGAGAATATCCTTAGGATCTACAAGAGGCTCGTCAACTACCTTTTTCTTATTAGGGTTTCGGTCTCGTGTAGGCCAGTTCACTTTTTTATAGTGAGATTTACTATCCCGACTATTCTACAGACATAGAAAACAACAGTACTTGGTGAACCCTAATTGCATTCCTAGGTGTATAGCAATGACTTTCAGATCACCACAGACTTGCCACTTGCGTTGTTCATATTTGATTGATTGGAGAAGTGTTTTCATATTTATATAAGTTTCCTTCATGTGAACTGCATGACCTATAGGAATAGAAGGCAGCTGATTTCCATTATGCAAAAGTACAGCTTTTAAGCTTAGTTTTGAAGAGCCTATAAACAGTCTCCATTCAGATGGAGTGTGATCCAGTTTATCAAACCATTAATATCAGAACAAACTACTTGGTTTGCTTTCTTCTCAAAAAAAGGAATTAAATCTTTTTGACGCTGTCTGAGATATTTTTACATCATGTTTTAGAAGATTCCACTGTTGTTGTTTTAACCCTAAAAGCTCAGCCTTTTCCTTAGGCAAGCCAAGATCTGTTATAAGGTCACTCAACTCTGCTTGACTAATTCTGTGCGGATCACTAGACCTATCGCTTACCTCAAAATCAGGGTCATAAGATGTAGAAGGATGGGTTGCTCCTTCTACACAGTCTTTAACACTTTCCTATAAAATTTCATAGTTTTGGGGTGGAGAAGGGACTGGCAAAGTGTCTGAGTGTGGTACAGGCCGAAGAGCAGATGGGAGATTAGGGTGTTTAACCGTGCCTCTTTTCTTCATAGATAAACCATGCTTAAGTTAAGCAGAGTTAAGCAGAAATAACAGTCGTCTGTATGAATGGTAGGCTCACGCCAAACCATAGTTACTGCAAAAGCCAATGCCCGGTTTTTATTTTTTAGCCCCTCTCGCAATATGACTGAACAAGAATTGCAACACATATGAGGAGCCCATGATTTATCTTGGGCCCTTAACTTTTACACCAAAATAACGTTCATAGGCAGTCTTAACGATAGGTGTCATTTTACGATTCTGAGCCAAAAGTTTTATTTCACCACATATATATCAAAAGCTATCGACGGAATTTACACACTTTCGGGGCATTTCAGATCAGCAGTTAAATTTTAATAACAACCAGGCCCTCACATAGGTTATGTTTACTACTTATGAACAGCTGAAGAGAGGGAAATTATGTAAACAAACATGTGGTCCAACTGTTGGTGATGAAATATTTCATTTCTTGAAAACTCAATGTATGCATATATATATATATATATATATATATATATATATATATATATATATATAATATAATGATACTATATTTTGAAAACAAGAGCTAATATATAATTTTTATGGTTATTTTCGGTTTTAACACGTGGAAATACATTAAAATCAGCTAATTTCAACCCCGAAACAAAAACTTTGTTGTTCAGTGTTATCTGTGGATCATCTTCGTTTTCGCCATCTGGTTCAAAAAAAAAGCTTCGATAACAATCCTGAACTACTACTTCATTATAGCCCAGTTTTGGGTTCTTCTCTGGAAAATACTCTAAGTATTCGTTCACTCTTATTCTCTGATATATTTGATATTTGTTACTTTCCTTTGTCTTTGCTATACTTTTTTCCACGTATTTCATCGTTGCAGACAATACAAAGGATTCGTTTTATCAGACTTAAAAAAACTGCTCGTTATCTGCCTGTCTAACTTAATCTAATTCTGCCTACAAATTTATCTAACTGATTTTGAAATTCAACCCTTCTAACTTGCGTTAACCGCATGCAATCTTTTTCAAGAACATCTTTTTCAAAACCGACATATTAAATGGAATTAAAACATTTTGATTTAAAATTTCTTAAGTATTGCATACTCACTTCTATCGGCGGTGCGTAACTGTATTCCCGGATACTTTGTCAAAAGCCAGTAAGGAAATCCACCCTATTGCCATTAATAAGTATTGATTAATATGAAATCTAAATAAATGTTGCAAAATAAAATCGATAGCAATACAATACAACTTACGAAATCACGTTCGGCACATATATAAGGGCCCGGCCTGAGAATAACCAGCAAATCCTCATCAACTGCAAGCTTAATAAAACGCTCCAAATTAGCAATGCCATCCCAAACATAAACTCCGTCTTTTGGATTGTGTAGCGACCATTCAACATAGCTTTATTATCAATTATTATATATCAATTATTATATATAAGTAAACATTTATTTAACACAATTAAATATTTATTTAACACAATTAAATATTTATTTAATACAATTAAATATTTATTTAATACAATTATTTAGAGTATTCTAAAATTAACGTCAATTTGAATCTTCTTTCGTTATTTATGCCAAAAAAAAATCGATTTCATCGTTGACAGCTTCGGTTTTGTAAAATGGAGTATTATGCGAAATAATATTGTGCTCTCATTGAGTTTATGGAAAATTGGCTTTTTTTGTTGTTAAATTAAGTACAACTCTGCAGGTCTATCTCATACAACTCTGCAGGTCTATCTCAAAAAGAAAGATTTAATAAACGACAGTATATAGCGTATATCTGATTTAACGTTGAAGAATTTTTTTTATAATTATTAAGCCTTCATAACAAATTCTACGCTTTTGCGTAAAATACATTCAAAATTAATTCGACAGTTAGCGCTTTTTCTATCCTATTTTCTATTAACGTAAATTTCATGAAACGGGAACATTCCATGAATGCTGAGCTATTTACGTGGCTAGGCAAAACTATCATGTAATTGTGGATGAGATGCCGATAAATGTCAGTACCTAGCGGTGAAGGCCATAACTCTGATGGTTGTCTCACCATTGGACGAATATAATAAATCCATCAGCATGCCCATGTATAAACTATGAGTACCAATAACATGCTTTTGGTAAAACTCCTGCCGGTCTAAGGTTACGGCACTCTCATGATTTGAGCTTATAACACAGCCACTACAAATCTCTCCCACCAGCCGCATCATTGATAGACTGGAATCTCAAAGTTCCAAGGGCCTCTGACACCCAAAATAGCAAATTGAAGACTGCGGTTAATCTTCGTAATCAGTCGGAGCAACATTCTGAAGCTTTTGGAAAGTTACATTTTTGGCCAGAAGTTTACTGTTACAAAAGGAAACTTCATGAGTCCACTCGAATCTATTACCGCAGGTGTGCCACAGGGTCCAGTTTTATATTGAATTTATACTTGTGATATGCCTGTGAGTAGTATTATTCACACATCTACATTTGCTGATGACACAGCCTGTCTTAGTGTACACGAAGACCCGCGCGAAGCATATCAAAATCTTTAAGAGCATATTAGCCAGCTAGAAACATGGTGGAAATTATGGAGAATAAAGGTGAACGAACAAAAGTGTGTTCATATAACATTCACACTACGAAGGGATACTTGTTCCCTCATTCGAATTAATAACGAAATTGTTCCGGAACATTCCCATGTGAAATACCTTGGTATACATCTTGATCGACGACTTACATGGAAGAATCACATTGAAGCAAAGCTGACTCAGATGAAGCTAAAATTGGCTCAGATACATTGGCTCATTGGTAGAAATTCTACCCTGAGTCTGGATTGCAAACTTTTATTGTACAAGTCTCTTTTGAAACCAATATGGTGCTATGGAATCCAGCTATGGGGCACTGCATCAGCTTCTAATGTGGAGAAGATCCAACGCAGACAAAATATAATTTTGCGCCTAGTAACATCAGCTCCATGGTACGCTAAAAATTCTAACATTCAGTGGGACTTAAATATGCCACTAGTGACTGCTGAAATAGCTAAATACGCAGGAAAATACCTAACAAAACTCGAAACCCATCCTAATCCACTTGCTTGAAATTCCCCCCCGGTGGCACATGATAGTCTTTTTGGAACCTACTATTCCATTTAGACTGGTATCTTGCCGGGTAAAAGGGAGCCCAGGCTCCTAAAAGGCTAGTAGGAGTCACCTGGACAAATCACATGTTTCCACGGGAATAAGTACGCTCGCAGAGTTCACTATTTGTTCTCTTTAGGCAAAGATGTTCTCTGACTGGTTATTGAGGTTGGCCCCTATATGCGAGTATCGTGGTGGTTGTGATTTCGGAGAGAGTTTGTGGGTCGGATCATTCAAATTAACACAATGAATGGTTCAGGTTCAGTGAGTATGAATGCTGTCGTGTTCTTGATAAAAAAGAGCTTCATGCGTTCGGGACCAGGAGTTGGAAAGTCTCCAACTCTTTAGCAAGGAGTGAAGGCTGCGGCCTACTTCGGGCTTTCGAAATTGCTACTAGAAGTGACCGAAGGAATACGTATGTATTCGATGGCCTTCTAGGGCGTGGGTGATGTCCAATCAACCAAGTGGTTCGACCACCATCTGATTATGACTATATAGTCGGTTCAGATGTAAATCAAATCACGCACTTGCTCGCAATATATTAAACTTTAGTGGTCACATTCGCCTAAAAAAGAGGGTCACTAAGGATCTAGTTGTCAATGCTACAGATGAAGCGTCTTGAGCATCATTCATTTTCTGCCGCCAGGTGTATGTCTGACATTGGTCGGGCTTAAAGATTATTTCTAGATTTAAGATTTGACAACTTATTGTTTTTTCATATTTGAAGATTCAATAAATAACAAAAAAGGGGGAAAAAAAAAAAAGTCGGAGCAACTGGTAGTAGTTGGGTCTCAAAAAGTCTGGGACTGGCTAATCCTCATTCATATCTCGGACACATACTAACAAACCTATTTAAATAAGACAGGGTGGGGTACACGGCAACCAGAAGCAAGTCGACTAAACAGTCAAATTTTATAAGATTAAAAATTATGCAAAGCATTGAAAAAATACGTTGCAGGGAAGGATACACTCTTATGTCTGGTGCTTTTTATAGAGGTATAGAGTTTTAATTTGGCAAAACTTTTTCAACTGGTAGCTATTTTGTCAGCAGTCAAGTGATTTATGTTTAATTTGCTTTTGGGCCCAAATTAATCCGCAGTCTCATAAGCAAATTTTGCTTAGCGATGAAACCCACTTTTATTTGACTGGATACGTTAATAAATAAAGCTGCTGTATTTGGAGTGGGGATAATCTTGAGTTTTTTAATTTTAGTGAAATCTTTGTACCAAACACTGCTAGTCGGAACATTATATTCAATGATAGCCGCTAAAGAGCCATAGTTATTGTCTTTTTAGTTAGCTATGAAGCTCACTTTTGTTTGAATGAAGACGTCAATAAACTTGAAAAAAGTCATGATTATTAACTTTTTCGCTCATTAATTGAACAGTCATGAGATGCATGAGCTGTGGTTTCAACAAGATGGCGCAACATGTTACACAGCTCGCGCAACAATTGTGATTTATTGAAGGAACAATTTGGTAACCGCATAATATCACATTTCGGATTCTTTAACGTGATCCGTAACCCGGCTTTCAAGATGGTATGATTTGACACAGCTGGAGTATTATTTTTGTGATAATATGTGTATCGCTAGCGGTCATATTGCAGAAGTCATTTTGAAATTATAATGCCAAAAGATTATCTTTCGAATAAAGTAAACAAATTCATATTTGTTTGATTTTCAAAGTCTCTATAAAAAAATAACCTCTATATGAAATTTATTACCTGAGAAAGGAAAAGCGTTTTCAAATGACCACTTAGTTTTTATTGGAACAAGAGCCCTTCGACTTATGTCGAACTAATACCTTTCGTTTCAGGAAAATTTAGTGTTTCCTATTTTTTGGAAAATTTCGAGTTTCTTCTTATAAAAAATATTAAATGTATATTCTATGGAAACTCTACTACAATAACAACTGATTTGAGGGATGAATATTAGGATTTTGACACACTTATTCAAGTTGAGAAGTTTGGATAAAAGACTTCATACGTATCAGCAAATCAGCAGAGGTTATACGGCTGCCTAATAAAATTAATTAAAATTTTGGCATAATTTTTGTGACACCTTTTACAGATAATCTATAATTTTGTGAGAGTGTGCGTGTGTATGTGAATGGGTGATAGCAATTGTATTTGCACGTAAAACAAAAAAAAAACATGCATATGATTACAGCTATCGAAATACTTACGTTGTTACAGCATTTAAGCCACCAGCACGCATTGTTCTCAATTTCCGTTGCCAAGTATCCGGATGAGCTCGGAAATAATGAAATGAACCGGCTATAAAACGGAAGGGCTTGCCGTCTTTTAGAAATCTATCGGAAGACCAATCAATTTCGAATGTACGTTTACTAATAGCAACTTGAAGGCAAACGAGGGCAAATAGCCAACGAAATATATTCAAATGCATCTTTCTGCTGCAAAAGTTCAAACAAAAAGCAAAAATCAAACAAATCAAACAAATGCAAATTTTAGATTTAAATTAAATAAAATATTTGTAATTTCTATTTCAAATAAAAGTTTAACACTAAAATATTTTTATATTTAATTCATATTTATATAGTAAATAATATTGCAAAAAAGTAATAAATCACTGAATGCAAGACTTATTTTGAAAAGAATGCGGAAACGGAAATGCAGCAAAAGTTTGTTGTGGCTGTTGCATCATGTTTTACTTTACAATCTTAGATAATGACCGTAGCAGTTCTACTAGCATCTATAGTAAAAATTATAGTCGTAATAGCTAAGAATTATTAGTGTTATTTTCTTTATTCAATTTAAGACTTATTTAATCTAACCAAATGTAGATCAGCAGATTACTTTAGATTATTCTATTGTATTGCGCGCCAGTTACAAAGAAAAGATAAACAGACGACTGTCAGTTTTAAATTGTTGCTCTGATGGCACGTCATAACAATTCAATTTGTGTGTGTGTGTGTGGGTGTGTGTATTTTTTGTTTGTTTTTCTTTTTATTTGCGAAGAGTCAAGTTCATGATCAAATTTAAATTGTGGGTCATAATTGAAATGTCTGCTGAAAACGAAGAAGGCAGTTCACAATAAAAATGCGTCTATTTATGTTTATAGAAGTTAATAATGCCGATTTGGACAACATAGGGCATAACTATCGCTTATGCTTTGTATCAATAATAAGTACATTATGTTGTAGGGTAAACATTGCCCAAGTGAAAACACACCTTCCCCCTTTGTTCAATCGCTACATTATTGCCGAATTTTGTACCTAATAAATATGTTTTGCGGCGTAGTCTGATAATCTTTTATTTGAAGAAAACGGCTGCTGAAAGCAATCGATTGTTGAAAGAAGCTTATGGTCAACATGCACCACCTTTGTTTTTTTTTTTTTGTATCATAATGTTATTTATTGAATCTTCTAAATTAATAGAGCTAGCAAAAAGTGAACAAATCTTAAATCTAAAAGTGAAAATTATGAGAATGTATAGATAGACTAACTTATATTTTTGAAAAAAAGATTAAGGAAACACATAGGAAGAAATTTAAGAATCTTTCTGATATTCAAAGAAAGGAGTTAGGAATTAAGGTTAATGAAGAATGGTTTGTTAATAAGACTGACATAGATATTCCAGGGGATGTTAAGTGGATTCTTTCTCTAGGACAGAAATTTCCATTACCACTTGAAAAAAAAAATTTTCCTATAATGAAGGTAATTTCAGAAGGAGATGATTTGATTCAGACTATAAAAGAAAAAGAGCACTAGGAAGTAGCGCGGACAAAACTAACAATGATAATTGATAGGCACATTAGCAATATTAGACCTACAGCAAGGGATATTTTTATATTAGATAAAGTAAAAACCGCTAAAAAAATTTTAAGTACTAATAGGAACATATTAACTGTTAATGCTGATAAGGGTAATGTTACTGTTGCTATGAACAGAGACGATTATAATTCGAGAATAAATGACATTCTTAACGATTCTGCTAAATACTCAATATTGAATAAGGATCCGACTACTAAACTGCAAAAAACAAAAAATTTTTTAGTTGATGAACTTTTTAAAAAAGAAATCATTTCAGTGATGGAGAGAAATAGACTTAAGACTAATGTATCAAATTCTCCAAAGCTGTATGGAGTACCTAAGATCCATAAACAGAATTTTCCTTTAAGGCCTATTTGCTCTTGCATTAATTCCCCGGCCTATGGACTGTGCAAGTATATAACGAATATTCTTAAGGTGATAACAGGACAATCAATATATAATATTAAAAATTCGTTGGAATTTAAGGATAAAACCAAGAGAATAAATATACAAGATAATGATAGATTGTTTTCATTTGATGTAGTTTCACTTTTTCCAAGTATTCCTGTAGGTTTAGCTTTAAGTATTATAGAGGAAAAATGGCAGATAATAGAACAAAATACGAATATTGAGAAGGAATTATTTTTATGTATTCTTAAGTTTTGCATTGAAGACAGTAGGTATTTTCAATTTGATAATAGGATATATCAACAGAAGGAGGGCCTCCCTATGGGCTCTCCAGCATCTCCAATTATAGCTGATATTGTGATGGAGGAATTACTAAATTCATGTATTAGTAAAATGCATATTTAACCTAAGATAATCACAAAATATGTGGATGATTTATTTTGTATAACTTCAGAAGATGCAGTGGATGATATTTTGTCAGAATTGAATAGTTTCCATCCGGATATTAAATTTACGATTGAAAGAGAATTAGAATCTAGACTTCCATATTTAGATATATTGATAATAAGGAAGAAAAATAAGTTAGTATTTGATTGGTATAAGAAACCAACATCTTCTGGAAGAATTATTAATTTTTATTCAAAACAACCAAGGAAAATGATAATAAACACAGCGAAAAATATGATAGACAGAATATTGACTATAAGTGATAGAGAATTTCATTTGAAGAATAGGGATACAATAAGAGATATACTTAATGACAATGATTTTCCAGTAGAATTAACTAACAGATTAATTAGACAATATGGTAGTTATACGCATAGTTTAGGAAATTCTACGGCAGAGCCAAGAAATTATAAATCATTAACTTATGTTCCTGGAATATCAGAAAGATTAAGAAAGTGTAAAATATATGACACAGATAAATATATAATTGCACACATAACACATTAAATAAATTATTTAGCAGTATGAAGGATAAAATAGGAAAAATGGAAATATCTGATGTAGTATACAGGATACCATGTGGAGGAAATGACCAGGTGAACTGTGAAAAAGTTTATATTGGGACAACAAAAAATAAACTTAAAACGAGATTAGCTGGTCACAGGTGTGACCAAAAACATAGGAATATTTCAACACAGAAGACATCCTTATCTTCACATTGTAAGAAATATAATCATTATCCAAAGTTTGATGAAACATCAGTATTAGATATAGAAAAAACTACAAGAGACGTTATATGTTGGAAATGTTAGAAATTGTTAATGTACCAAATGTAAGGAGAATAAATTTCAAGACAGACACAGACAATTTAGCTCAGAATTATAGGTACTTAATTAAAAAGGCACATAATTTGTTATAATCATTTCATAAGAGAGAATTTGTTATTTGTTATTTATTTGTTATTTCCGTTTCCTTGTTTTTGTATGTTTGAATATTTGAAAATTTAAAATTTTTGTATGTATGTATGAAAAAATATTTTATATGTTTTTGCCAAATGTTTTAAAACATTTTTTCAATTTGTTAATAATTTTTTTGTTTTCAAAAATATAAAAAAATTTTTCCTGAAGAAGCTTTTCAAAGGAAAGCGAAATATTAAAAAGAAAAAATATATAAAAAAAGATCTTAAAAAAGAAAAAAGATATTTATTCAAGATAAAAAAGATCGTTTAAAAAACTATAAAAAGTGAAAATTATCTTTATGTCTAGCCAATGCCAGCCTAAAAGTTTTAGTTAACAAGAAAAAAAAAATACTAAAAATTACTTATGCTGACGGCCATAACGTCTCCCCTTTTCAGACGATTGTAGCCTCTATCATCTTTTTTTTTTTTTTTGTTAAAGAGAAGTAGCACTTCAGGCAATAATGCCTATTTAGTCAAGTACCGTGCTACATTCTTTAGGTAAGGTGAAAGTAGAAGGATAGTCGGAAATTAACTGCCGTATAAAGACAGCACAGCGACCAGTGACTATGCCTTCATCGCTGAGCAGCCCCACCGACAGTCAACTTTTTTATTTTTGTAGTGAAAAAAACCAAGGTGTTCGTTGGGAATCGAACCCACAACCCCCATACTGACAAGCCAGTACACTACCTATTATTATTTATTGTATTGTGATAGGTGGGCATGTACTCCTGCGTAATGTAAAGAAATATTTTGAGGCAAATTCTGCCTTCGTTTATGAATTAAGCCCTCGTGCCAAAGGCCTGGGAAACATCAATAAAGCGAGCAGAACAGTATTGTTTACTTTCAAAGGTTTGTTTGACAGCATTAACAAGTCTATGCGTTTGCTCTATTGGGCTATGCTTATTTTTGGATTTCCTATTGAAATCCAAACTGGTGATCCGGTATTTACCTCTTTTCGATCAATACGGGATACATTTTATTTATTAAAAGTTTCTCGAACAATTTGAATAAATTTGAAAGCAAGCTTATTGGCCTGTAAGACTCTATTTTAGAATGATCCTTGTCCGGCTTGGGATTCATTATCACCTTCGAGATCTTCCACTTCTGAGGGTAAGAACTGAGGTGCAAAATGGCGTTATATATAAATAATAAGACTCTCATCGCTACATTTGGTAGCTCCACAAGCATTCTATTACTAACTTTATCAATACCAGGTGATTTTTTAAGTCGGCACTAACTTAAAAAAAATTTTTAATCAACGGTTTGTACCACCGAAGGCAATGAGAATCGTTATCAGCCGAAAAAGTTTGAAGATGTAAAATTGAAAGCATTACTCGAAGAAGATTGTTGTCAAACGTGAGAAGAACTTGCATTGAGAGTCATGCAGCAAACTATTTTCTATGTTTAAAAGCCTTGGGATTCATTCAAGAGCAAGGAAATTGGATCGCAGAGAAATAAAAGCCGAGAGACATTGAGAGGCGACTTTGCATGTCGACTCTTCGACTTTCATGACGAAAATGATACTTGAACGATACAATAATCTAAAATACAAAAACTTGTATGTAAAGTTTGGCCAATCAGCCAAATCCACGCTTAAAACCAAATATCCATGATGGCAAGGTAATGCTCTGTATTTGGTAGGATTAGAAGGGTGTTTTGTACTATAATCCATTGAAATCGGGTTAGACGATTACAGGGGATCTGTAACAAAGACAATTGATTTGTTTGAGGAGAACAAGCAACGTAAAGTGACCAGAATATTCGATGTGAGATTTGGCAGAGCTGGGATTCAATTATTGCTACGGCTTCAGCTTCAAATATAGTTGGGGCAATAGGCCTATTTTCAGCGTTCTTCCTACTTCGCCAGATATGGCAAAGCCAACGTATTTTGTGGTCTTTGATCCGTCTGTGAAAATGAATTGCCAAAATTTTTTCTTGTATTCGCTGTACATCTCGTTAAATAAGGATTTGAAAACAATGGGATTTGTATTATTTTTGCTAAAATTTTGCAAATTTTTTAAAAAATGCTTGGGTTGAAGCATCAAGGGGGGGGGGGTGGGTTTCCAACCTAGGAGAGTATTCACTTATAACGTATTTTTTTGCAGTGTTCACAATATTCCATAGAGTTGATGGGTATTTAAGTTTCCTCTCTTTTAATAAGTTTACATGTTTATGTAGCAGCGATGGGTTGGAGCAGCTGAGCAGTTGTTTTGGACATCTTATTGTAGATTACTAGTCCATAGTCGATTTTTGATAATATTACTGATTTCACTAATCTTATCAGACTGTTTGTGTGCATTTGACTTTTAGCTGATGATAAATACTTAATAATATTTAGTCTAGTAGTTAAATCTTTTTTAAATTAATACAGTGATTCTTAAAGTTATATTTACTGTCAAAATTAAGATCTAAAATTTTACAATGGTTTACATTTTGAATAGTAAAGTTATTAAAATTTATATTAATTTCATTACAATTATGTAATTTGCAAATGTGCAGATGACATGTTTTTTCTAAAGAAATATCTGCTCCAGAAGTTTTTGAACAACAGTCAACTTTAAGTAAAGTTTCTTGAAATACTTGACAAATTTTTACTTTTCTTTGTTCTTTTGTTACAACGTAGAGATCGTCCGCATATATGCACTGATCGATTCTTTTATTAATTTTCAAGTGACGGCTTAGGTCATCGAAAGCGATTATGAAAAGGGTTACGAATAAAGGCGATCCGCGGAATGCCCTTATCCAAAGGAACAATATTTGAAAAAGTGTCGTTGACACAGACGCGAAATTTTGTTTTCATAAGGAAAGGTTTTATGAAACTAAACATTTTTGGTCCAATTGACCATTTTGACAGTTTTTAAACTACAACATGAATTCATATCCTGTCGATGAAGAATTCTTTTTTTATCCCTGAGGAGATCAGGAGACCACCAAGGAACAGTTTTTGTTCTTTTTTTATTTGATGATACAGGGATGCTTTCATTTGCCGAAGATTTAATTGAGGCAGCCTCCTTGTTAACATTAAGAGATGTCTTAAATTTCTGATGTAAAAAATTTTGTTACGATAAATGTCCCAATGGGCCTTTTTGGTATTTAGAAATTTTTAACGATCGATGTTGGGAATCGGTCAGAACTTGTGTCATAACGGGAGAAAGATCGCTATTGTGCATGTCGTTTATGATATGCCATCTATAGATATGTACACAAGTAAAGAATTAGACAGGATCTTAAATGCATATGAAATAAGGTCACAAAATATTTCAAAAATTATTACTTTTAAGGATATAATATGTTTAAGGCCTCGTGAATGTTATAGCATTAATTTTAAAGAATATATATTAACACCAGATGTTATAGAAAAATAAGTATATTGTTTTTGTTTGTTATATAAAAAATAAAGATTTTATAAAAAATGAATTAAAATACTTCAGTAAATATAAAAATATAAACTAAAATTATTAAACATAAAACTAAAGTTTTTTCATTTATTTTCAGTGAAATTTTATAAAAAAAGGGTGTTAATTTTAGCACTGCCTAGATTATTAGTAACACCCGATTAGTATACAATTCATTCCGTTGGGTATTAAAAACAACACCTATTTAAGAATACAATATATTCCTAATGGTATTAATCCAATTCTTGGTCTGGTGTAAAACCTATTCCATAGGGTATTAAATTAATGCCTAGTTACGTATTGAATGTAAATAATTTGGTTTTATTTTAACACCAAAAAATAATAAATTGTAATACATAATGGTGTTATTTTTATGCTCTCAAAAACGAAACTCTCTCTCACTGCCTCTTTTTCAATCTCTTTAAAAGTATACCATAATGGAATACATTTAACACTTTTTAGGGATTGTTATATATACACACCGGCTTGGTGTTAAAATTAAACAAAAACTTTTTACTGTGTACATATTGGTATAATAGAGATAGAAGAAATTGTGAGGTCAATATGTGAAAAAGAGTTGTGTGTACTAATATGAGTGATCCATCGTTAAGTAGATTGCAGTTAACACAGGTTGGAGAGTTTTTACACCGTTTCGTTGTGTGCCCTAGTAGTTGGCAATTTTTACATCTCATAGGATTTGGAATGTATTCTCAAACTTTTACTTTGTACCATGAGATGTCGATTGATTCATTGATTGCATCAAACGTCAAAAGAATAACTCCCGAGGTGTTTTTTTCCATCTTTCATATTTATGTAGAAAGGGGGTAAGTGTCCGCTAAGTAACTTACGAGGGTTAATGACAATGACAAACATGACAAAAATGATAAAGAAAACTAGGACAAGGACTTAAAGAAAAGTTAGTTGAAGCGTTGAAGTCGAAGCGTAGAGGTTGACGCGTGCAGTCGGAAATTGGCTTGATCGATTCTTTAGCGGAGCAATTCTTTGGCGCGGCATTCATATGCTACCAGAAAAATGGCAGACATTAGTGGCTAAATGAAGGGCAATATTTAAAAAAATGTAGCCAAAATATATAAAATAATCCTTTTTTTAATCAATTTTCACTTAAACGTGGTCACCTTTTTCGATTGAAAAATGAGTGAGAAAACAGCTAAAAGACTTTTTATTCCTACATTTTAAAAATTAAAGAGTTTTCTTAATTGCTTTGAAAGTATCACGGCTTACTTGCCAAAAGAATCATTTAAAACTTGCTGGCTACGCTTCCGCCTTAACGAAATTTTTTAAGATTTTACAGATCAATAAAATGCAATGTAATCATCAGTTAACGTGGCAGAGCCACCGTCTAATGTATTGTAATAATTAGAGAAAGGAAAAACTTATTCTTCCATTTACTTAGACCTCCACGTTTAGAGTCTTTATTGTTCTGCGTTTCTGCTTATATACTATTTGGCTGAGTGTTTTCCCCTATAATACTCAACCTCATATTTCCATACTTAACCTAATTAACAGTAACTAAATAAAATGTTTATAAAGGCTGAAATCTATGGGAACCTTTAGGAATTATTATCCAATTGATATTGTCGTCATTTAAAAATGTAAATATTTTAGATGCAAAATGACGCGCATTGATCAGCGTGTGCGGGCAACTAAGTCAAGGGCATTTTAGTGGTGTGAGAAATGTAACGTGAACCAATTATGGGAATGAATAAACGGTGTTTGTTGTTTTAGTTTCTACTTGAATATTTTAGGATATTTGATGTTCCTATAGTGTTCACAAATGTGTCGGCGATTAAAACTGTTTATTGCTCTACTTTTGCGACGGCTACACTAGCTGATTGGTCACCTACAATAACAGTATCGGATAAATGTAATTCCCCGAATTCCTACTTTTCAATCTTTATATATATGATTCTACTGTACGTGCGTTGTGACAAAGGGGCGTGGTACCTCTCATACAAACCACAAATTAAAACTCTATTATTTCTGCTCCTGCACAAAATTTGGTACGTCGCACGGTGGCTCAGAATCAATTTTCATTGGCCAAAACCTATATTTTTTCTTGACATGGATTCTTAAAATTTTTATGCCATCAGAAAGGAAACAGATCAGAACTTAGGTAGCCAAAAAAATTTTGGCAAAATATTCACAGTAGTAGGCGTGGCATGCTGGTAAAAGCAAAGAATTTAAGTTAATTTAGAAATAAAAAAAATTTTTTATATTTGATCTCATATTACGATTTCTTGAAAACTGTTATTGATAATGGGCTGCGGTTTTTTTTGTTATGTTAGGTGGACTGTTGTTTTTCACAAATGGTTTTTGAGCACCCTGTATAATTTGTAGTTAGGGTGTTATATAACAAATTTGAAACCACCATATATTTGTAAAGTTTGAAGTTTAACAGTGTATAACTTTTAAAGGACAAAAAAGGACAAAAAATCGAAACCACCCAAAGAATGGCAAAAGTGTTTCATTTAAACTCGTAGAAGATTTGTTTTTTGTTTTAATGAAAATACTCAAAATTTCTACAATCAAAATTCTATTAAAATTGCTAGTAAATTTACTTTAGAAACTATTCACTGCCATAAATACAAATTGCAGATAGCAAAACGTAGGGAGAAAGAGAGGAAAGTTATTAGTGGTATAAATATTTCTTCAAATGGTTGAAAAACTTCCTAGAATTTTTCATGCATTTTTGCACAGATGTTTCAATTACCTGCTAAAAATTATAGGGAAAAAAGGTTTAAAATTTATTTCAGTAAAATACAGATATCATCACATAACTACAGCTATAAAGGAGTGTTATCCTCCACTATTGCTCAATACAATATTGGGGTAAAATTCACTGATGAGCTACTTGAGCAATAGTGAAATTGCAATATGGATGTGCTCTCCCCCATTACAATACATTTCAAATATTTTTATTTTGATTTTTATTTGAATAAATGTGTTATGGGGAATATCATAAGATGTTTATTTTTTAATAAAAATTTTTGTAATAAATATTTTGTGAGAATATCATGAAATATTTATTTAAAGGAATCAAGCACGAAATAAAATTGCTTAAATTGAAATTATCTTAATTATATTTTTTTTTATTTTATTTTGTTTAAGAAAACAAAATTCTTCTTGAAAAACTCTTTACAACATTTAGACTAAAATTTTTTGTCATTGGTGATCACTGTGACCTAAAGATTGAAATTAAGTCGATATTTTTTAAATAGTATTTCCTTAACTTTTGCTTTTATTTATATTAAACTTAAATTAAAACAAAACAAAATAAAACTTTAATTAATATTCAATATGTAAAAACATTCATTAAAAATATAAAACTTTTAATTCGAATTACTTTTGCTTTCAACAACAAAACATTGAACGTTCATGAATTTTATCATATGCCGACTTATTTTGTATAATTTCACATGAAATTTAAAAACACTTAATTCGAAGCGAGAATGTTTTCTTGTGAAATTCTTTAAATGTGTCGCGAAAAAATTTAATATTTATGGGAGTTTTTAAATTTAAACTTTTGAAAAAGTTTAAAATATACCTAAAAAGGGTGCTTTTATAGAGCTACAGAACTTTAAGTTGTTAGTAAGTTAATTTTATCAACTCTAAGTTGATTAACTTTTAGTGTGCTTTCCCATTTCCACATGAATAGACTAACGCCTGAACAACACTTCCGAATTGTGCAAATTGAGCCGTTGATCCCGATTTTCAAAAGCGATTCTTATTTAGCTCACGTTTGTTTGAAAAAATACGTGAATAAGCAAAACTGCCATATTTAGAGTGATGACAATCCTAAAGCGTGGAATCATTGGTCCGCACGTCGATGGTGATTACTATAGATCCATAATTAATAACTTTTTTCTTTCATCAAGTGAACAACCATGAGGTGGTGCAGTAACAATATTTTTAACAACATAGCGCTACATGTCGCATAGCTCGTGCCACAATTAATTTACTGGGTCAAAAAATTTGAGGTTAGGAAGCAAATTGTCTGTCAAATGATTAAATGTCAAGAATTGAGTTATCGTCCTTACATACGGAATATTATATTCTTGATTGAAACTTCACTTCGTAAAATACGAGCGACTTTTCCTTGTAACCGGGTTCTTTTTAGATCGCTATACGTATTTTAATCGTTAAATTCAAGGTATATTAAATTTCACAAAAACCTATATTTGACTAAAAAGTAGGTAAAAAACAAAAAAAAATTTTTTTGTGAACAAATTTCACTCAAAATTTCAAGACTTCACTTGAAAATTTAAAATTTTACAAAAAAATCTGTTTTTTTAATTGATAGAAATTGCATGACAAATCTTAAATAAGGTGTGGAAGTAAATTGACTGTCAAATGACTAAATGTCAAGAATTGAGCTGTAATTCTTCCACATTTATTTAGTAAAAAATTGGCAAATTTTAAGCTTGGAACGTTATATCCTTGAACAAAGAATTTTAATTCCGAAAATTTATTATAAAAAAGGTGAAAATTTCACTCTATCAATTCGAAAAATTCTCTCAGTTTTTCCTCGTAATCAGACTCACTCTAAGATCGTAATACGTAATTTAATCGCTAAATTGTAGGCTCACGGTATTGCTGCTAACAATAGACCAAAACAATACACTAGTAGTGCCTGCAGTGATGCAAACGTAGGTGCTGTACAGCAACGTGTGGAGAATGAACCTGAAACATCAACTCGTTGACGTTCGCAACAATTAGGCTTCAATATAATAATTTTGCGTTATATTTTGCTTAAAGATTTCCATCTTCCATCTAATAAAGTTCAACTCGTTCAAGAATTAAAACCGACTGACCATTATTTTTGAATTGGAAAAACTTAATGAATATTCAACGAAATTATCTTTAGTGATGAGACTCATTTTCAATTAGGCGGTCGTTTAAACACATAAAAATTGTCTGTTATGGATCTTACAAACAGTTCTCGAAAAACCATTACATTCAAAGAAAATGACCATATATGTGGTGCGATTTGAGGATGGGTGGCATCATCGGGCTGGATTTGTTTTTTTGTTTTCGAAAATGAGCAAAGAAACGCCGTTACCGTGAATTCTTTACGGCCTCGTTTATTGAGTTCTTTTATTTTATTAGAGTATTGATTAAATTACACAATTTAATTAGACGATTATTTCATTGTTCGCGTTTATACACGATGGTAACTTTACCGCTTTAGCAGTTGAAAGCTGCTGTATCAACTGTTGTGTTTTTATTTAACCACATTCACCATTAAACTGGCTGACTCATAAATATGGAAGATTTTATGTACTGTTTTAAGGAGTTCCAGAATTTACTAAACCTCTAGTTCACCACATTTGAAATGTTCAACAATCGTATTTACTACACATGCTGCCATTATGATTCTTCAGTGCAGGTGTTTGGTTGTGCGGCTTTTTTATCTTAGTTCATGAAATTTAAATGTAGCATGTTGTTGTTGTTTTGTGTTGATAAGTTTTCTTAGAAACTTCTTGATTTGTTAAAAGATACAATAGATCAGTTCACTTTACTTTTTAGTAATAATTATCTTTTTATAAATTAAAGTAAACATATTTGTAACAATTAGCAAGCGCTCAGAATGTTTAACATAGATTTTAGGTAATGATCTACATACACAACAAGAATTTTGATAAATCCCAGTTATTATTCATGTTATTTTGTAATTTTTATTTGGTTTCTATATAGAGTATAAAGATAACACTGTTCACAAACTAATTTTGACGAGGGTCGACGTAAAACCGTGCTCAAATAAAAATAAATTAAACCCCGTCGGAAAATATACGCACATAGTTTTTAATTATTAAACAAAAGCCAAAAGGCCCAAATTGAAGGTTTCCTCTTTTTTGCAAAGTATTTTAGAAGCTTAAAACTGTTTAAAATCTAAAAAGAAGGAAGAGAAAAAGGGTTGAACTTGATGCGTGTGTGCAGTTTAAAAAATATAATTTTTTTAAATATAAGCTCGGCTTTAGTTTTTCTAAAGTGATGTTGGTATGGCAGTAAAACTAGACTTGCTGCATATTTAATTTAATTAAATTATTTTAGGGTAAGTTCCGTACCAATATTAAGAAAAAGAAGTATTCTTAACACAAAATAAAACAAAATCATAGAAGTGATCTTTTGAACTTTACCCGAATTTACAGAAAAAAAGGAAAAAAATCAAAAACTATTCAGACGTAGAAATTTTACTTTTTGCTTTAGACATGCTGGCAGACACTCAAGCCATCTCAAAGTAAATTTAAATTCATTTAAATATTCAGTCAAGGAATTAACAAACGACCGACTTTCTTTCTTGTGCTTTGGATTTTATTTTCTGTGTTTGTATAACTTAACGCCTAAATTGGGTCGAAGCTTAAAATCAATCAACAAAATTTAAAAATAAAAAAATCAACATGAAAAAATGCATAAATAAATTCATGAGATAAAAATGTCTGGTAATTAATTTAAATTATATTCTTCGCTGTTTTTTTTTTTAACAAATATATTAAACTTTAATTTTCCTATTTGTATCCATTGACAGCCGTGAACTTTATTAGAGTAGAATTTAAATTTAGGAACCAGAAGAAAAAGTTTAATACTGTTTTTCCACTAGGAAATTTTTTTCTTTTTAATTTTTTACTAAAACACGTGTAGCGTAAGCGTGATAGATGAAAAATTCTCAAATGAGCTAATAACTTCTGCAATATTCGTTGACTGCCAATCCAAGCCACTTCGATTGTTTCCGTTTCATTTTTTAGCGATACCTATCCTAATGGCTGCCAGCTATTTTCTATATATTTTATTAATAATTTTTTTAAGGACACGGTCTTTATATAAAAATTAAATACAATTTAATTCCTTAATTTGTGCTAGATTCCTTTAAAAAAATAATTATTTTATGATGTTCTCATAAAATATTTATTATTAAAAAAAATAATATATTTGAAATGTATTATTGTGGGAGAAAGCATATCCATTTTACTACTTCTCATATAGATCATCCCTGGATTTTAGCCCTAATTTTGAATAAAAAATTCAAGAGTCTTATATCTTAAGTCAAATTGATTAAATGAGAGTTCTCATTGAAACAACACAGCAAGAAGACAACAAAACTCAAAAACACAGCAAACATTTCGAAAAAAAAACAAAAAACACTTTATTTTCAATCTTTCTACCGGGGTTTTCAACAAGAAGTTTGTTATTCAATTGTGTTAATACCAACAACATGATAGTTTCGACATTTAGTTTTTTTGGCATATTCCTAGTAGATGCATTGACAATCGCTACAATCAGTGATGGGCGAACTTTTTGGTGGCGGTCATTCATTAAAAAATTATGGGGTTGCTGTTCAATTAAAAGTTCGGTTTAAGCTATATATTTATTAGTTATATTACGTAATATTTTAAAACAACATAAAAATTTTATAAGACTCGGTTTATTATGATTTTAAGATTTTCCAGATGTATGGGAAGCATGGATCTGTTTCTGACTTGATATAACTTCCCAAAATCTGATTCCAGCTGGGAGGACTTTTAACAAATTAAATAAACTCTCGTCTAACAATCGATTTCTTATTGAATTTTTTCCGCATTTCATTACTGAAAAGGCCTGTTCACATAAAAATGAGGAAGCAGACATTGCCATAATTTTCTGAGCATGATTAATTAGCTTTGGAAATTCATCTTTTGGTAAGGATTTATAGAAATTAAGCTTATCTGTATTTAAAAACAGCTGTTTTAAATTATTATAATATTGCAATTCTATAATTTCCAATTGTAGATCAGATGGAACATTCTCAGGATTAACATTAAAAGGCATTGAAAAAATATCTAAACATGGTTGGATTTTTTTTAAAGTCAGCAAATCAGGCCTCAAATTCTAAATACAGTTTTAATAAAGATTGTGAAAAAACTTTTAACTTCTCTTCCCTCACAGGCCTCAAAGAATTAAGTCTTGGAAAATGAGACAAATAATTTTTTCCCAAACATTTAGAAAATATAAACAATTGAGTTTTAAAAGACCTCAAACTGCCCCAAGTTTCATCTATAAATTGATCTCTTCCCTGTAACTTCTTGTTCAGTTTATTATAGTGCTCGAGTAAATCCATGGAAAAAGCAAACTCGATGCACCAATTCTTATCCTCCAATATTTCCCACTCATCCCAAATTTTAGTTTTGGTCTTTAGAAAAACTTTAATTTCTTCGAGAAGACTCCAAACTCTCGAGATGGCATGCCCACAACTCAGCCACGTGATCTTTGTCGATGTAACAAACCACGGGCTTGAAAGGTATTAATTAATTTAAAATAATATTAAGTACGTGGTTAATATCCAAGGCAGCCTTGCAAAGAACATCTTGGTGGAGGATTCCGACTTTTATAAACTCCTGCAAACCCCGTATTTTTTCCCACCATGTTAGGTGCTCCATCAGTTGTTAAATTAATTAATTTGGAAATTGGGCCATTTAGGGATTCCATCCCCTCTCTAAATGCATCATAAATTATTTTTCCTGTCGTCTTTCCTTTCAAAGATCTGAAACAAGCAAGTTTTTCGGTTATTACAAAGTTTTTATCGAGACCTCTGTATCACTTTTCGTCCATAGTGACTGAAAAATACTTACTTTTTAAAACGTCCATCGAGTTGATGGGTAAATTAGAAGAAATCGCTTCAATTCTTTTTGTGACCGTTCTACGTGACAGCCCTATAGATTCGAAATCTTTTACCTTTTCTGGGCATAATACTTTTCCAATGCTAATTAATACATCCTTAATAAATTCTCCTTCAGAAAACGGTTTGTTACTTTTTGCTATTTTGTAGGCAACAATGTGACCAGCTAACGTGGAGGTTCGCTGGACACTTCTTTGATTTTTAAAAAACATTTGCTGACTAGATATTTTTCTTTTCAATTCCTCTGAATGAACTTTCTTGTCTTCATCTGTCATTTTATAGTACTTCGACCCAAGATGTTTTAAGTTAAAGTCCTTAGCGAGACTATAATCTTTTAGTACAGCTACCGGCTCTTGGCAGATAAGACAAATAGGGTTTTGGTTATATTCCATAAAGAAGTACTTCCATGTCCACTCTTCTTGAAATACTCGACATTCCGAATCAATTTTTCTCTTTCTATTTTCGATTGACATTTATGGGGGTAAAAAACTTAGACTATTTTACTATTGCACTTATATTTACAATACACTTTATTATTTTAATTACACAAATAAAACTGTACGTTGGCAACTTTATAATTTTACTTCACAATTTATTCTTTACGTCACGATATTTACACTTTTACTGATTGCTGATCAATCCATCGCTGGCCCTTTTATATTTGTTGCGCATGTTGTCTCGAATATTCAAGAATCTTCTAGATCTCACATTTAATAGTTGTTGTTATGTTATCCGTTCAATTTTCTATATTAGTTGTTTTTGTTTCATGCTTTTTAAGTTTCTCCTTGGAATATTGTAGAAGAAAGTTGTTGTTGCCTTGTGTGTACAATATTTACCAGAAAACTACGCAGTTTGTACACAATATAATATGAAAACATCGCATGTTTTTGCTAAAATTGTCAATTTATATCTTTTTAAAACATAATGTAAATTAATTTTTTGGGCATAATTTTTTAATAGGTGATTAATTTTTTTTTGTAAAACGCTCGGCGGGCCGGATTGAAACCTCTCGCGGGCCGGATATAGCCCGCGGGCCGCAGTTCGCCTATCACTGGCTACAACGAATTCAATTTCGCACGAAAATCGCATTAAAATAATTAAAATCCACTCTGAAAATGGTGGTTCTGTTAAAGTTACATTTCATAAAATTTTTGATATATTCGGAAAACATAATCGCCCTTCTGGTACCGCTATTAAGATTATGGTCATTAAATTTGAGTCGTGAGGCTTGATACCAAATATGCGAACACCAACGCGTGAAAATCCTAGAGCAATTTTTGAGAACCCTTTGCATGCTCAACGTGTCACTGTATGGTGCGCTATTTGGTCTGGGGGGTAATTGTACCGTTTTTTTTCGAAGATGAGGCTGGAAATACGGCAACAATCACGCCATCGCGACACGCTAGCAACTCAATTTTGAAATATTATCAACGACGGGGATATCACTGATATGTGGTTTCAACAGGATTGTGCACATATCACACAGCCAATCAATTTAATGCAAATCAAATTTTCCGATCACATAATAGCACGACAATCAGTCAGATCGTGTAATTTAACGCCACTGTAATTATTTTTGTGGGGCTATGTTTGGGCCAGAGCCTATACGGAACCAATCGAATCGAATTCAGCATTAAAATTCAAAATCCGTGATATGATTAACGAAATAGGACCGCCGTTTTGCCAAAAAGTTATTAAAAACTTTAATGAGAGAATCGACATCTGTCATAGTGGTCGTGGTTGACATTTGCCGGATATCACTTTCCGTTCATAATTTTCTCTTCGTAATACAATAGAAATTTAAATTATCTTAATATTAATCGCTGTATTTATTTTTGTGGGGCTATGTGATTAACGCAATAGGAGAACCACTTTGCCAAAAAGTGATTAAAAACTTTAATGAAAGAATCCGACATCTGTCAGAGTGGTTGTGCCAGATATCATTTTTCATTCCTAATTGCCGAACTTTTCTCTTCCTAATATAATAAAAATTTTAATTATCTTAATCGAAATTATTTTGTTTTATTTTGTTTTAGAAAACAAACTTCTTGCTGAAAAACCCTTAATATAATTTTTTAAATGAAAATTAACGTAGCTTAAATCAAAAAGGATTCCGAAATATAAAATTCTTTATTCAAGTTAAATACATTTTATTTTTATTTTCAATATTATCAAGATGCCACCCACCACACCATTTGGTGGCATCTTTAAACAAAGAAAAATATATTACCAACTTTTTTAAATCAATCAATAAATGAAAAATGTTTGCCAAAACAAAACAAAAATATTTCCTTCAAGCAAAGCAAACAAAATATACAAAAAACAATGGTGTGACGAAATATTGAAAATAAACCTAAAATTTATTTAACTTTTATATTTTTGTGCTAGTAGATTCCTTTAAAGATAAATATTGTATGATATTCTCATAAAATATTTATTATGGATATTTTTATAACGAAAATTTATCGTAATGCGAGAATAACAGATATTTCCAGTATTAAGATAATGACATAGGGTGTTTTTTTATACAGCTATACTTTTTTAACTGACGGCTATTTAGTCAGCTGTTTGTCAAGTGATTTATGTTTAGTTTGGTTTTGGATTTCAATTGCCTCAACAACACTTCATACTTCTGTTTGAAAAATCCGATCCGGATTTCATAAGCGAATTTTGTTTAAAGCCTGTAGTACATGGCATGTAAAAAGCCACATTCGCATGTGGCTCTGACGTCATAACAACTCTCAGCATTTTGTTTACATTTGTTAAATATGTAACAGTGGATACATGATACAAATTTTGATATTACACGAAATGCAGTTTTGTCACAGAATTTAAATGTGACAAATGTAGCCGAAGCGTACACATATGCAATGGCAGTACATGTGTACATTTTTATATGGCTAAATAATTGTTATCATTACACGACATGTAACATGTGTGTACATTTCATATATCAACATTTGCGCCTATCATATGTTTTTATAAAATCTTGTTGTAAATTTTTGAAAATGTCAAAGAGAAAGTGGGCTGCTATTTTCATTTTGGCCACATATATTTTAAATGAAGACGCCTTTGCAGGACTACGTTAAAGTGAGCTTTGAATTTGCAAATACACGACACTTTTTATTTTTCTCTTATCTACATTTACGAAAAGGTGAACACGAATCGGAAAAAGTATCCCAAGAATTCAATGCAAGGTGAAATTTCCCAAATTGACGACAAACATATAGTAATGATCGCCCTGGCCAATTCCGGAAGTGTATTTTATAATTATAAAGGTTTGTAAAATACGTGTGCAAATCTTTGTATGGACTAATTTTTTTATGTACATAGGGTCACACAGTATTGTGCTAATAGCATTAGCATATGCCGAATATAAATTATTATATATCGTAGTCGATTATAATCGGCGACAATCAGACGGTGGGATCTTCAATTGTTGCTCGTTTGCTCAAGCACTGGACACAGGTCAATTGCACTTGTCTCAACCAAGAGCATTGCCTGGAAGAACAGTGCCCGTCCCGTATGTACTGGTAGCGGACGATGCATTCCCCCTTAGAAGAAACATAATGAAACCATATGCTCAGCGTGGATTATCAACAATGCAACGCATTTTTAACTCCAGGTTGAGTCATGTACGCCGAATAATTGAAAATGTGCTTGGCATCATGTCAGCATGTTTCCGTGTACTCCGAAAATCAATTGGACGCTAAAAAAACTAAAAAAGTGGTGCTTGCAGTCTGTGCACTCCACAATTATTTAATCCCTACAAATAAAGCAAACTACGCTCCAAATAATTCGTTGGACTAATACAATGACGAGAGAAATTTAAGGACTGGTGGCGCTCAGAGGATCAGGCTCAACAAACATGGTTTCCTTTTCACAGCCAAAGATGATGCAAAAGAAATTCGTACTGAATTTGCCACCTATTGAAGGCGACGTTGCGTGGCAATATGATCGCATATGATATAATGTTTTTATATCCTTGTTTAAGTAAAATTTTAAAAAAAATTCTTGCTCAAATGGATACATACTCGTATGTAAATAGATTCAAAAGGCAATATAAAACTGACTATAATTAACAGTCAAGTTTAATATTATTTTATTTTATTGGAGTTACAAAAAAAATAAAAAAACACACATTTTTCATTAAAAGTAAATATTTAATTAGGCGATCACTTCAGTTTACCCTTGAACATAATAATATATTCATACAATCCAATGTGCCAATGCATACATGCGAATAAAAAATGTTGTGTCAAAAATTATTGCTGCTACATGTTTCTGATGGCTGCATGCGCATGTAAACATTTTTCAAATGTCAGAATTCAAATGTAAGAAGGAAGTACACAGCATGCTAAAAAAACACATGTGTGCATGTTTCTACAAAAAAGAAGCATGCGCGCACATGTAAATGTGTACTGCATGTGATTGTCCCAAAAATTGGTAGTACACGACATGTTGCAAATGCAGCTTCATGGTGACGTCAAAATTATGTAGACCTACATGTGAATATGGCTTTTTACATGCCATGTACTGCAGGCTTAACATGAAGCGCAGTACTGTTTAATAAGCATAACTGCCATATGTGGAGTGATAATAATCCTCAAGTGTTTGTTGAGACACTATTACATTACTGCACTTAAAGAATTGCAATAGTTTATCTGAAAGGTATTGCAAAAACAGATAAACCATATAAATAACAGATATTATGGATATAAAAGAGCAAATAAGTGTAACCGATATTGTATGGTTTTGCTTGTGCACACTCACTCTCTTGATACAAACATATTGTTTAGAGTGACAGATTTATCTGTTTCTTACTCTCAGCTATCTGTTGTACCACGAGTGCTTTAAAATAAAGGTGGTCTTTTGCAAATTATGTGTTTTATTTTATTGGAATTCTTAGTACCAACAACAATTGAAAATAATAAAATTCACTCTGCACAAGAAAAGTAAAAGTAATGCCGGGAAACCCTCTGATTCTATTGTTATACTTTTATAACTTAAAAAATGCAACTGAATTATTGTAGGTAAAGAGTCGTCGTCGTCAATAAAATAAGGAATTGATGAGTTTAACAAAAATAACTATAACTGCGAGTAATTATTATTGTTTTACCTGTTTTGTATTTGTTAAAATGTTTATTATTTTATGATTTTCATGAAAAGTACATCCAGATGTTTTTAGCTCATGCAATATTAAATTATATATTGTACCTATACAACAGCCACTTTCATTTGCCTGAATGTATGACATTGTTTAACCCATTATTTTTTTATAATTATTAAGTAGTATAGATTATACTTTTATATTTAAGAATTTTAATATTATAAAATATAATATAAAATTTCACAACAATAAAAGGAGAAACAAAGAAGGAAAATCAACAAAGTTATTTTAGAAAAATAAATAATTTTAAATAATTTTAATCACAGTTATTTCTTATGTAAATTATGATCTTTCTCTTAAATACGTTCATATTAGTTTCGAGTTTAAGTTCATTTGGAAGCATGTTGTAATGATTCAGTCCTTTATGGAAAATGGATTGTTACATTAACGTTGTTGTGGTCCTTGGTAGCTTGAAGTTGTTAGAATTTCTTAATGAATATGGTTGTACATCTCCAACATAGTTCAGCTGATCAATAAGGTATTGTGGCGCAGTTCCTAATTTCATTTTTTTAATAATTTTTTTATTAAAAATTAAATTTCATTTAAATTTAAATTTTATTTAAATTTCATTTTAAGCTTTTGTCGTATACTCAACCATTTCAACGCAGATAGCAAAAAATTTATCGGTGTATATATATTACATCTCAATGGTGACCTCATAGCCCTTTTCTGCATTTTCTGAAGTCTCTCCATTTGTGCCATCGTGCAGCATGTATATAAAATTGTTGATCCAAATTCAAAATGTGGCTTTATGATGGTGTTATATATATTTATTGCTGTTAATGTGGATATTTTGCTACGTATTCTTCTAAAAAATCCGATTTTCTTTTCAATTTTCTTTCAAATGTATTCTACATGTTCTTTAAATTATAGCTTCTTGTCTATTATGAAACCGAGGTGTTTAAACCGATCTACTGTCTCTATTACCCGGTTATTAATTTCAAAGTCAGGTCCACTGTCCATATTTATTTGCATCATTTTTGTTTTATTTTCATTTAATTTCATTTTATTCATTTTTAACCATCTATTCACTCTGTTCATATCATCTTTCATATTTCCCAGACATTCCGTTTCTAGATCTCCTTCCGTAAAAATAAGTGTGTCATCGGCATATAAAATAATATCACATCTTTGCACAATATTTGGCATATCATTTCTTCCGGTTAAATATGATTTAAACCATTTTAGTTCAATTTTTCAATTAAAATATCTCTATCTATCGTTTCAAAAGCTCTTTTGAAGTCTAAAAACAATGCCATTAATTTTTTTTTTCCACATATTTCCATTTATTTATAACATAATTTACCGCCGTTTCAGAAGAAATTTTTTTTCTAAATCCGGATTGACATCGAGAAAATAGTTCGTTATCTTCGAAATACTATTGCGAAAAACTGCTGTTTGACGATTTTTTCTATAATTTTCTCAATTGTTTTCAATGTATTGATTGGTCTGAATTCTTGGCATATCGAGGTATTTGAAATTTTTTGTATTGGTGTTATTGATGATGTTTTTCAGTTTTCTGGGAACACTCCTATTTCCAGTGATTTGTTTATTATATTCATTATTGTTCTGCCTACTAATTTCCAATTTTCCATCAATATTCTCATCGAATTATTATTATAGTCTGGTTTTTTCTTTATTTCCTTACATATCGTTTTGAGCCCTTCTAGGTTTATTGGCCGAAACTTAAATCTTTTATTTATTACATTTATATTGTTAAAATGAAAATGTGCAATACATTTCGAATTGCCTTAATGCTGTTAACAAAGTAATAGTTAAATTGATTTGCAATTTGTTCATTTCCGATAATTTCCTCTTGTCCGAATATCACAGATTTTATAATTTTCTTCCACATCTGCTTCTGGTCCCTGGCGTCACTATTTTTTTTCTTTATAAATTTGTCTTTCTCATAACGTATTCTTGCTTTATATATGTTTCTTATCAATTTGTAATTGTTCCATGTTTCGCCTGTGTTATATATTTTTGCGGTATTATATTATGTATTATTACCACAATTCTTAACAATTGCTAAAACTTGGCAATTTATAAAAAATTTAAAAAAATTCTAATTGTACAGATATAACTCCTTCGGACATTCACATAAATTCTTTATAAATATACATATTTTGTGTACCTAATAGAAACAGCTAAATGTAGTCGGGCTATTGTTATATGATCCTGCAAAATGATATTATGAAAAATCATTTAACAACCTTTTATTTGTGTATATAAACTCTAAAGTCTGATTTTTAATTAATTATAAAGGGGTTTCCAACAGGAAGTTTGTTTGCTAAAACAAAATAAAAACTTTTTATAATTTTTTTAAACGATCTTTTTTATTTATCTTTAATAAATATCTTTTTTCTTTTTAACGGTCTTTTTATATATTTTTTTATTAATAATTTTATTATTAATTAATAATTTTTTGTTTTCAAAAATAAAGCGAAATATCGAGAAGAAAAAAATATATAAAAAGATCGTTAAAAAGAAAAAAGATATTTATTAAAGACAAATTATTATTGTAGTACGAGGAGAAAAGTTCGGCAATTATGAATGAAAACCGAGATCTGAGAAATTTCTACCACGACCACCCTGGCAGATGTCGATTCTTTCATCCTACTTCGTTAATCGCATCACGGATTTTGAGTTTTAAGGCTGAAATCGATTCGATTGGCTCCGTATAGACTCTGTCCTTGACATAGCTCCACAAAAATTAATCCAGTGGTGTTAAATCACACGATCTGGCTGGCCACTTAACTGCTGATTAACGTGAAATTATGCGATCGGAATATTTGATTTGCAATAAATTGATCCTTTCATAATATAATATCCACGTCGTCAACAAAAGGCAAAAATTTAGTTGTTAGCATCTCGAGTGTTACGGCATTTCCCGCCTCATCTTCGATAAATTTGGTTGTTGACATTCCCTGACAAGTAAAAATGGGCTTCGTGTGAAAAAATAATTATTTCAGAAAAACCAGCCGGTTGTACCTCAATGCATTGAGCGAATCTACGGCGATGTAAATGGTCGATCGGCTTCAATTCCTGCGCCAGTTGAACCTTGTAAGGCCTCAAAGTCAAATCCTTACGCAAATTCGCATGTGGTGGTTTTGTATTGTGCCAATAGTTAAGAACGTCGAGGAATTGACAAATTTGGATCTGCTTCAGCACTAGCACTGCGACTCATGGCTGCGATATTTTCAGTTAAAAAACCCAGTCGAAAACACGTTGGTGTTCGCACATTTTGTATCAAGCCTGTCGACTCAAATTTAATGGCCAGTTAATAAGTGCCAACGCATCTACTACGAATACGTCAAAATACTAAATGTCAAAACTATCATGTTGTTGGTGTTGCCGCAATTGACTTAAATGCTCTTATAACTTTAATAAACAGTGTACAATGACTACTAAAGGTGCAAGCATCAATATCTGTTTATATCTGTTTTTGGCTATCATGGGAAAACAGAGCATAAGTAACATATGTTCTCTCTTTACTCATTTGCACCCAAACAGTGAAACATAATATCGATATCAACTTATAACAGCAACACAAAATACTCATCTGTACGCACTCACAAAAGTAGGCATGCAAAACTGATGCAAACAGATCTATCTGTGCACGGCTTTAGTCTGCACTTCTTTAAAAACGATGTCAGCCAAAAGGTAACAGTCAATGGCGACCGCTATAGAGTCAAGATTACTAACGTTATCGTTCATCAGTTGAAAAAACCATGATGTGTAGCAACTGTGGTTTCAACAAGTTGGTGCAACATTTCACACAGCTTTGGTAACCGCATAGTTCCATAAACTGGCCTTTAAGATCATACGATTTAATGCCGAATCTGTGGGAATATGTAAAGTCGCTAGTCTTCACCGATTACCACGAAACGATTAACGACTTGGAATGCAACATTCACCTCGTTATTGGCCACAAATGTTAAGAAATCTTTATTGGACCTCCAGATTAGACTACGTCCGAGCCAGCCATAGTCCAGAAGTCATATTAAAATTTTATTGCCCGAAGATTACCTTTGAATTAAGTAAATTTCATATCAATTAAAAAAACTTCATCTTTGTTTTATTCAAATTAATTAATTAATTACCAGACAGGATCTGAAACCTTTGCTTTTAGTAACAGAAATTGGTTATCATCAATTGGTAGTGTAGAGAATTAACGGCGTTTCCGGTCTCATTTTCGAAAAATACGGGGCGATAATGCCATCTAACAAAAAGCCACATCATACGGTCACTTTCTTTTGATAAAATGGTTTTTCGAAAACTGTTTGAGGGCCCTATTGCTTGTTTATGTTGCGTTGTTTTCGTTCAGTTTTCCAAAGAGCCAAATCACAAACGTCGGTCGGCTTTACTTTCTGTTCGAGTTGCACTTTATTAAACTTGAAGATGAAGATCTTTATGCAAAATGATAAAGTGATGCCCAATTAATGCGAGCGTCGACGAGCTGACGTTCCAGGCTATACAGCGGCTATATTTGCATCACCATAGCCACTATGAGCGTATTGTTTTGGATATTTTCAGCAACAATGCCGGAGCCTGGTCTCAAAAAGAACCTGAGTACGGGGAAAAGCTGCTCGAATTTTACAAAGTAACACAATGAATTTTTTACCATTTTGATAGTAAATTTTTACAATTAAAATTTTTTGCTTAAGAGTTTAGCATTCCATGTTTAAAATTTTCTAACTTTTATTGAATAATTATCAAAGCATAATGGCTCAATTGTTGACATTTAATTATTTAACAGACAATTTACTTCCCAACTTCAAATATGCCCACCCACATATCATTTACTTTAAATTTAAAAAAAATACGTTCCATTTTCACATTAACATGAAATTAAGGTTAATTAATTGTTGTTGTTGTTTTTAAATATGTAATAGATATTTTTTGCTCATTTATATTTATTAATGGGTTATTTGAAAAGCTGTTATTGCTTAACGATTCTACGTAAAGCAGAAGCTAAAAATTTAAATGATATTTTTATCAAATAAGACAGGCCTTGTGCATAAATGAAATATATTTAAATGTTATTTTATAAAAAATATTACAACAATTTTTTAGTTTAAAAGGAAAAAGATAGGAAAAACATTTTCAGTTTATAGGGTTGAGGTACCTCCTCTTCCTAGTAAATAACTTTTTTTCCTGAGGAAATAAACACTTTCAAGTTCCCTTTGAACTTAGGAGCTGAGTTTTTTCCAGCCTCTTGCTTTATTAACAAACATCAAACATCAACTGTACGTATTAAAAATAACAGAACACCGTCGATTTCCCTAAAGGTTGCAAATTCGGAGTGAGCTAGGGGGTGATATGATGCAAAATTTCTCGCGATCCTTTCACCGTTGAGAGGGGTTGGAATCTGGGATTCCAACCGGTTGACCAGACGCAAGGTGGACCTGTAGGCTAGTAGGTAGTGTACTAGCTTGTCAGTATGGGGGTTGTGGGTTCGATTCCCAACAAAGACCTTGGGTTTTTTTTTTAACTACAAAAATAAAAATTGACTGTCGGATGGTCGCTGTGCAGTCTTATACGGCAGTTAATTTCCGACTATCCTTCTACATTCACCACCTGTTTCATCTCTTCTCTATCCCTTTCCTAAAGAATGTAGCACGGTACTTGACTAAATAGGCATTGTTGCCTTAAGTGCTACTTCTCTTTTGCAAAAAAAAAAACAAAAAAAAATATTATTCGAATTTTATCCCGATCATGACGTGGGAAAGCAGGTTCTTACATAAATCTTTTCACACCATCGATAGATTTGAATTCTGGAAGAATTCGAGCAACACTAAAAAGTAGATGTGATTCCTGCAGAGTCGGGTCAAGTATGAACGTAGTGTATATTTTATTCCCACGATAATTGAGATTGACTCGGAGTATAGGCTTAATCATAACTCCGCTGGTTGGGATTGAAGGTAGTGGCGCTGAAGGGGTTTCAGATTTTTACTCATGAGGAGAGAAAATGGCATCTATTTGCACAATGGAGTTTTCGTTGTTGTTGTTAGGTTTAGTCTCTTCGGGATCGCTTGACTCAACACGGATGATCATGACACAGGTCATTCAAATTTGATGACCAGGGGTCACTTGCTGCACGTTATAGCATGGAATGATGCTTCACGTTGCACAACTTATTATGTTCTACTCGGACACTGCATCGGGCTATAAAGGTGCACCATTGTCGTGTATGCGAGTACGCTAAACAGTTTAAGCAATATCCCTAGTTTCGAATGGTTAAGCGGGGAAGCTTGTCAGACCATGACCTAAATATCTCACAGTATTTTAAGGGGTGATTTCCATGGCACGCGTGGCATCGGGGGCGCTTTTCTTTCATATAAGAAACAAAAACAAAAGAAGGGATCAAAAGAAATATATACAGTGCCAAAGAATAAATTGTGCGACTTCTAGCTATGATACTTGGTGGATGGTTCGATAGACATTTTTTTTGTGTTATGGGTTAGTGTGTCAAATTGGCGGGAAGTAAACAGAGCTTTAGAGCTTTGGATCTTCGAATGATCCCAATTTGTGTCGAAATGTCTGCAACTCGAATCTTGCCATCTTTTCCATGAATTACGTTGGAGTCATTATTGGCAGAACCTCGTCCGGGTTTTCCGTGATTGGGAACAATGGTCTCGAATTCAGTACGGCTTCAATTCTTACAAGCAGAGTTGTAAATTCCTTCAAATGTAAAGCATAGGGAGTTGGGAATTTTTTTTAGATGCGTTTTCACGCTTTTAACGGCAGCCTCCCATAGGCCGCACATATGATAGGCGTTAGAGGGTACAAACGACCAAGTAAATCCTAAAGAGGTGTATTTCTTAATCAAAGCCTCTTCTGCTTTTTTAAGAAACCGATTGTGGGCTTCAAGCAGTGCATAGTTCGCTCCAATGAAATTTCTACCATTATCCGAGAACATTGTCTTCGAAAGATCACTGCGTGCTGTAAATAGGCTAAAATATGCAAGAAAGGCATTACTGGAGAGATATGAGCAAGTTTCCAAGTGGTCCGCACGTGTGGAGAAGCATACAAAAACCGCAGCATAACCCTTTAAAATTTTTGCATTTTTTGATCTTGAGGATTTAATATTAAAGGGCCGGCGAAGTCAACTCCCGCGTATGTAAATGGTAGAGTAATATTTACTTTTTCCGAGGGAATGCCGCCATAAGTTGTTGCTGATCTTTTTGTTTATAAATTGTACATTTCTTACAATTTCGAATGCACTTCCACACAGATTTTTTAGTCAGGGGATATAGAATCCTTGCCTAATGGCTCTTAGCATAATATTATGTTCTGCATGTAGCAAGATGCGATGCGTGAAATCAACAAGCAGTCTAGCAAAGTGAGACATCTCAGAGATAATTATTTCTAATATAATTAATCTTCATACCGGAGTCCCGAATTGTTAAGACTCAAATGTTCATTCTTGTCGAGAAATAGGCTTAAAGATTAAAGTCTACTCCTTCGAGATAGAGGTCTATTTTCTTTTAGACATGGGTCTCCCTTGGAAAGTAAATTTGTTGAGAGATGGCGATGATTCGAATTTTTGTTAATTCGATTTCATCGGCCGTTATAAAGTTTTCGGTGCAAGTAAGTTTCTTTATGATGCGCTAAATAAATCGAAGCCTATAGCTGAGCATTCTTAACGCTCGATCCAATGAAGAAAATTCTTTTAGCACATCACTTGGTTGAAGATTCTCCAAATGTGATGTCCTTGAGTCTGAAATTACTTTCCCCACCTTCAAGAGGAAGTTGTTGCTGCTTTCTTCGGTGATACGGCTGTCGTTGGATACACTTTTAATTTTCCTTGTTTCCAAGTTTTTGGGGTCAAAAGAGCGAGGTGTTGACCAGTCAGCCCTTGGTTGCTTAGGCCAATTGGGCCCGTTCCACCAGAGCGTGCTCTGCATCAATTCTCTAGGAAAGCACCCTCGACTGCCTAAATTTGCGGGATTTTCTTGAGACTTTAAATGTTTCCATTGATCTGTGCAAGAGATGCTGAGAATTTGTGACACTCGATTTCCTACGAATGTTTTCAATGTTGCAGGATCTTTCTGCAGCCATCCAAGCACAATTGAAGAGTTTGTCCACAAGAAACTTTAATACGAAATCTTTAGATATTTTTCCAGATTTCTAATCAGCTTTGTAAGTAACAGAGTTCCACACAATTCAAGTTTAGTAATAGTAGTTCTCTTTAGTGAAGTCAAATTACTATTAATACTGCCCTTTGGACTCTCAGTTCTTAAAAATAACATAGCACAATAAGCCTTTTCAGATGCGTCACAGAATTAATGAATTTGTATACTGTAATGCGGACAAAATTAATCCACCTTTGAATTTTTATCTCCGATAGCCCGACAAATTTTTCATATATAAATTCCACTTTATTAAAATTTGTGGTAAAACAGATTCATCCCACTCAAATTTTTCTTGCCTTAATTCCTGCATCAAAAGTTTGGCAATTATTATAATTGGGCCTACCCATCACAATGGGTCAAATAATCTTGCAATGCCTGATACAATGGTTCTCTTCGTAGTGGAAGATAAGAAATTCGGATCTGAGAAATAATAGAAACAAAGGGCTTTAGCGTTCCCACGGATACCTAGAGTCTTTACTATACTTGACCACTCAAATCTCGGAAAATTTTTATTCAGGAGATCCTCCCGGGACAAGCATTGAAGTAGTTCGCAATCATTTGCCGTTATCTTTTTCATAGGAAATCCTGCGCAACTTAAAGCCTTGATAAGCTGATGCTGCTGCTTTGTGTTCGCTTTAAAAAGTGAATGTCCGCCAGACAAAATGTCGTCTACATAAATTTTATTCTTCAAAACCGAAGATGGCCCTGGATATAAGCTCTGTAAAGTGCGGATTGCCAAAATTGGAGCACAATTAACTCCAAAGGTCACTGTTTTCAATTGAAACGTTTTTACTGGACCTTGAGCATTTTCTCGAAATAATATTTGCTGATAAGGCTGATCTTCCACGTGTACTAAAATCTGCCGATACATCTTCTGAATATCGCCTGTTAATACGTATTTGCAGAATCCCCAACCCAACACAATTTGTACCAAATCTGTTTGAAGTATCGGACCCTGGTGCAATACATCGTTTAAAGAATAACCGCTGCTGGTTTTCTTTGAAGCATTGAATACCACACTTTATTTAATGGTCTTACTCTCGGATCAGATGACCGCGTAGTGTGGAAGATAAAACGAAGATTGTTTACTAATCTCAGCTTCGAAGTGACCCACTAACTTCATATGATCTAATTTCCATACTACTGAATAATATTTGAGTACTCTTTCTTTAAGTCGAGGGTCTTTTCAAGAATTTTCTCTATTCTATAATGTTGGGCTAACGCCATGCTTCGTGAAGGTCCCAAAAATATATCCTATGGAAATTCTTCCTTAAAAGGAAAACGAACAACGTATCTACCATCCAATCGTCGTGCTGTAGTCTATTGATACAACTGTATCGGTTTTTTCTTCTGGATAGTTTCCATCTGCCTCTTCCAGCTTCCAGAATTTCCTTAATTCTTCTTGAAGAGCCGTATCACCAGAGCTTTGAACCACACTTGAAAATGAATTGATTTCATTATTGGGTACGGGACCCGAGACTTACCATCCGAAATACGATTCCCTTGGCTCGAGACCATCTGCGATGTGTGGTATAATACCCTTTAAATTGATGAGTGGTAAATAATCGCTACCAATTATCATGTCGATGCTTGGTGGCTTAAAAAAGTAAGGATCTGCCATTGTTACGTGCTTAATCACTTTAAGGCTTTTTACTTTTATATGTCTTGAGGGCAAAAGTTGCGATAGCTTTAGTACTATAATTGCCTTTGTCTTGATTCTAAAATCAGACACCCTAGATTTTAGAATTATTGAACACCTTCCTTTTGAGTTTCCTACTACCGTCCCACCAAGCTCAGATATCTGAGAATTATGGTATTCTATAGGCATAGACAGCCTTTGTTGAATTTGAGTAGAAATGAAAGCTTTTTCTGAACCTGCATCTAACAGGACCCGAACAACAAATCTAACGCCTAAATGCTCGATATCGACCAATGCTGTGGGTAAAAGAGTTGTTCCTTCATTACGAGATAAAAAGTGTGGACAGAGTCCCCTGAAATGGTACTAGGGTGAACATCGTTGAGATAAGTTTCGATTTTGAGCATCTTTATTTACCCTATTCTGTTTTTTCACATGTAGCATGGTGTGATGCTTCTGATTACATAAGGTACGCAGTAATTTGCCACTTAGATTAAAAATGAGTGTGGGACAGACAGTTGACACAATACTTTTTGGAAAAGACTAACTTTATCCTATCGCTTACCGACAAGGCCTTGAATTGTTTGCAAAATCGTAAAGGATGGTTTTGTTTACACATTTTGCAAATGATTTTAACGCTCTTTTGCTCTAAATGAGAGTAAAATGATTGGTTTTTTGCTTCATGATTTTCCTTACAACACGATTTTCTCATATCGAAATTTGTTTCAAGCATTTCTCGCCCTTGGAAATGCATGAATATATTAATGTAGCATCCTACGATTTTGTAAGCTGAAGTGAATCAAGAATAGCTAAACTTTCGCTTAGTACACTCTAAACATTTCTGACTGTTGTCGCGCTCTCGATTTGAATGGCTTGGATAACAAACAATTGCCTCATTTGCTGATGAGCTAGGATACGTGGATTTTCGAATTGATTTTTTAATGCCTCCTAGGCCAAGGTAAAATTTTCATCAACCAAATCAAACCGCTTTACGATTTGGTTGGCCTTCCCTCTCGTTTTGCTGCGTAAGTCATACAGCTTTTTTTTCTTTTTCGGACCAGCACTCAGGGGATGACCCCTACACATGCAATGCATTGTGCCAGAACTAGGAAATTAGGTTACGGGAAGGAGGAAAGAGGAAGTAGTGTCTGTGGACATTCAGTTTGAATTTTCCCAGATTGAAAGTGACAGGAAAGACCTCTGGAGGGATCTTATTCCACATACGGACTGTTCTGCTAAAACAGGAATTTTCCCTGTAATGAGTAGTGCGATTCACTGGCCAATCAACCATGAATGGATGCGCTCTCAACGAAAATCGTGTTAAACGCGAAAACGTGCGAGTATCGAGAACAATTTCCCTAATTTCATCAGAGCACTTACCATTATAGTAATGACAGAACAGTGAAATACATCTTACATTGCGTCAATGCTCAGGAGAATCAGTAGAGTTGGATAAGCCTCTTGGCCCTCTCCTGTACGCGGTCGAGTAACTCCAAAATAGACTTTGGAGCGCCGGCCCATACATGAGAGTTGTATTCGATTTTTGGACGGTTATAGGTGGTATAGATAGTACGGAGATTGGATGGAGTGAAGTATCTTTTACACCGTTTTAGAAAACCGAGGCACTTGAAAGCTTCTTTAGAAACCTGAAAAATGTGTTTAATCCATCAAACATCACACTGAATTTTCATGCCAAGGACATCAAGAGCTTCCGATTCCGTAATACCTGTATCACCCATATTAACAGATGTAGCTTACCGCTTGGAACATGGCCTTGAATGCTGGCAACTTTGCATATCCTCCTTCGAAAACTTCTATGTCACATGGTGGTAAATTTATTGTCACAGATGTCCGATTAAGAGTCGTTAGTTAATTCATTTTCATTCACTGTTCTACCTGAAGAAATTAAACTCATGATTCTAGCTTTAGTTTTATGTGCCTTTTCGCCAGCTTTCTCATAATTAGAAGACAATTCATCCTTGAAGTCTAGTTGTTCTTCTTTGTAATCTTCATATGAATCTTTTAACTTATTCCACTGTTTCATCTATTTTTACCTGAGATATTTTCAAATACGGTACTGAACGATCTTCCTGTGATATTCTTGCAGAATGTCTCCATCTGTCTAGCTACCATAGTTGCTTCTCTCGTGGAGCCGATTAGTTTCTTTTAAAAATCTTTAAATCATGTTGTGTATATGGCACCTGGTTTTCTCTCGGAAAATTTAGGTTTTCCCTCTACCAGCTGACTCCAACTTGAAAACTGTGATATTCTACCACTTTCCTAAAATGCAAGTACGTCGTAGTAATCTCTGCCTTAGTTTTATACCCCTTCCCAAAGATTGAATTACTTTTTTTTGTCATCACTGTAGTTTTCATAAATTCTTTTTTCTTTCCATGAGAACCACGCCTTTTTTTTCTCATATATGAGAAAGTATGTCAATAACATGTGCCCTTTTTTCGAATCGACTGGCATTTTGACTTCAGTTAACGCTTTTACTAACATTTGTTTGCTCCTGTAAGGCTGATTGGCTAGCGAATTTATATTTGTTTAAGCTTTATTTTTCTTTTTCAAACGAAAGTTTTTTTTGTTCCCTTTACGGTTTTGTTCTTTTTCTTTTGCTATTGCAGAACAATTTTTAATTTTCGCTCTAGCGCTTTGAGTAATTTTTGCTTTTCATCGAAGATTCCATCTGTAGAAACCAAAATTTTATGTGAATTTAAAAACTACATTACTTCATGCAAAGAAAAATTACTCACAATCTAGCGTTACGTTACACACTTTCGAAAATGTATATTAAATTAATTATTTGTTGAATAAGCGAGTTTTTAATTGCTAAGACTTTAGTTGATAAAACTGTTTTAAAACGCAACATTTCACACACTTCCGATCATCAGCGTAGAGATAATGAAAACAAATGGTATTTCGTCTGGCGTTACGTTATATTGGAATATCATTTAAAGAAAAACAAAATTTTACGGTTAATAGATGCTAAATTGATTTATTGTATTTGTTTTATGATTAAATGTTGTTGTAATGAGGGTTTTGATCTTAGGAATGTTAATTATAAAGATAAAATGCCCTTGAAGTTAAGCAAAACTTACTAAAACGAGAGCTTCAAATATACAACTCAGTATTTCGCCATCCCAACAAAAGAAAGCTCTTAAATTTAACTTATCGGAGGATGTTTCTCTTTTATAATACAGTAGGAAAAAATCTGTTGGTTAACTTTTAATTTTACGATCAAGGTGGACTTTTTTGTGGAAATACCCATATATAAAATGATCAAATTTTCACTCACCTCTTTTTTTGTTTTTTTTTTCTTCTTGGGAATTGTTATTTTCAAATTTGTTATATTTTTTTTTAACTTTATTGTCTTTTGTTCACTGAATTTTTATTTCAATAATTTTTGAACTTTTTACAGTTTTGGTTTTGTTCTTTTTATTCAATATTTGCACTATTGCTTTACTTTACACACTTTTTTCACAACTGCCGCTTTTTTTGCTCACTTAATTTCTTATCGTTCCCTAGTTTATGTTCTAAATGGAACGATTGGAATCAGAAGATTTATCATGCAAGTGCAAAGAGTAAGCCAATAAACTTAGTCCCAATTTACATTGTACGATTTTAATCGCTGCAATTCTTAGTTTGTAGGTAATGCGAGTGTACTCTTGCAATTCGTTTTGTCCACAATTCGTAATTTTAAATGTGAAGTTTGTGTGTATATGAATACAAAATCGTAAAATGTATACGAGAATGCAACTTTAAAGAAAGAACGACAAAAATTGCAACGACAAAAATCGTACAATGTAAATTGGTACTTATTTTTCTATACGCATGAAAAATTGAAAAACTCCCGCTACTTTTGCTTAGAAGTATTTTGTAACAGTGCTGGCACTTGATGGTGGCAGTGATGGTAATTTAATTAGGCTATGATGGTCGTTTTGTGGTTTTAGGTTGTGTTTAAAAATTGCAGATTTCTGCAGTTTTAAACTGACTACGTTTTTTTTTCATTCAAAGCGATATTAAAAGATATGTGCTTGGATTTTCCGACGGGGTTAAAATTTCTTTTATTTGGGTACGGTTTTCCGTCGACCCTCGAAAACCGTACGAAAAGAACACTGAAGATGGCAAACAGCCGAAACCGGTTTGTTCACAAACCAAATTTGACGAGGGCCGACGATAAACCGTACCCAAATAAAAGTGATATAAAAGCATTCGCAAAAAATATAATCCAAACACTTTACATACCGAATCGGTTAGAAATGTTCTTCTGGACTTCTTGTAGAATATGCTGCCTCTTTCTTACTGTTTAACTCCACCTTTTTCCCTCTGAGTACGTGATTATGTGGAGCCTTAAATGGAGTCTCATTTTTTGGCACGGGGGGCCTGCTGAACACTATGTCGTTTGTATCCTTTGGAGGATTAGAACTTTCGAATAAAGTTGTGATTCTCCGCCAGCTCAATCAAATCCTAGCCTAATCTAGGATTGCCGAAGGACGATATGTAGGGACGAGGTACCTCCTCGTCCTAGTAAATATTTTTTTTCCTGAGGAAATAAAACAGTTGCCTTTGAAATTAGGAGCTAAGTTTTTTGCAACCTCCCTCTTTATTAAATATCAAACTTCAACTGTACTTATTAGAAATATTATGCAATAAATATAGAAATATTATGCAAAATTATTATATATTTTATCTTAAGAATGAAAGAAATACCATAATATTAGCTGATAACTGTAGATAAATAAATAAGTAAGAAAAAAAATAAAAGAAATTATTAAATTCAGGGATGGCACAGCCATGGTATTAAACATATATACTAGCGTGCCCGTGACTGCTTTGCAAGCCATTTGTGGTTTGTTTTTATTCTGCAGCGTTCTTTTTTGTGTGCGCCAAAAAATTCAATCATTCAAGAAAATTAATCAGAAAGAACACAATTTCTTTTCTTTCGTTTTTATGTTTTTTTTTTTAATAATTTTATCTTTTTCACAATTAAATTTTTTGTGTGCTTATATACGCCTTATTCTATTGCAATGCTTTTACATATTCGACATTCTTCGATCGATTTTGGTTCGCAGCATAGACATATAATTGACCGTGCGAAAAACAGGGATCATTGCAAAGGCAACACATATGGGAAACTGATGCCATTTAAAATCAAACGGCAAATCTGAAGAAATCATAGGAATGCGTGATACTAGCATATCCTCGCCCTTATATTTTCCTTTTAAAATTTTTCTTCAATCACATTTTTCATGACTTTTTTGACTACTAAACGTGGCCCATTGCAAAGTCGTGGCTGGCGGTATATCTCTAAGCAAGATAATTGGAACACCAACTTTCTCTTGTAGGCGGTAGGGCGACAGTGCAGATAACTCAAGCAAATTTTAAATTCGACTGGACAATTTACAATATCGTCTTGATTGGTAACAGAGTCAGCCCATTTGTAGGTAGTGTCAATCAAAATTATTACATTGGTATCCGAAACATCCGCATTTTTCGCAGCTAAGATAGTACTTTACCCCAAGCAATTATGGTTTCTAAAATTTTGTGCAATACCGGGAAATATGTTTGTGATCAATTCTTGTTTTGATTGTGCAAAGTGGCAAAAATTATCTGGAAGCGAAATCATTTTTGTGGTGGGGTCAATTGGAATTGCGCCATTTCCAATATCTAACAATTGCTTTTAAAAACGTTCGGCTGATGGATCGTTTTGTGGAATGTGGAAAACAAAATTCTCTATTTGTTTGCACATCCACTTGTTAGACAGAATTTTCATTGCACGATTTTTGTCGCTGCAATTCTTAGATTGTTCTTGTGAATAAGGGGTGTAAAGAGAATAGGGGAACAGAGGAACTCTTCCACTATTCTCTTTACACCCCTTATTTGCAACAACGAACTAAGAATTGCAGCGTCAAAAATCGTACAATTTAAATTCGGTTTTATGAATATGAGCATATTTCGATTTGTATTGCCGTCGCATTCTGAGCAAGCAGACACACGCACAGTAACGTACACACGAAAATACACATTTCATTTGATACAAAACATTGAGTCGACGTATTCAATGGAAAACAATTTTAATTTTCTTTGAAAAATATGTCTTGTTTCAAACACGCACTGTGGGCGCACTGTTGTGCGTAAACGCATAAAACAAAGATACAAACCAGCGGACGACCATTACGACGGCGCACCTCGTCAAACACTGGCAACCAACGGACACCTATTTTGGGCTTAATTTTTATATATATAAATATATATAAGAGGAAAGTAATGAAACTGTTAAACACAATTTAACACGGGTTTTCACAAAACATCCAACTCTGACTCCTAAATCGACTTCATTGCTGAAGCTGATAAAGACTGTAAGTTTATAATACACAAATTGGGTAAATTGGACACACTACACTTTCATAATTTAATAATGTTGTTGGAATAAGCCAGCCCGCCGGGCACACTAATTAAAGGAAAGTCATAATAAAGTAATAATTTTTATGATTACAAAAACTGTTATTATATTTTTAGAAAGTTAATTTAAATTAAAAAAAATAGATGTTGTATTGGTTTGTTATTTTTAAAAAATTAAAAGTACTTTTCTTAAAAAAAATTCTTTCTTTAGAAAATTCTTTTCTTAAAAGTTTCTTTTTTGAAAAGATAACATTTTGAAAAAGTTTAGTTTTAAAAAAGTCTTTCTTATCAAAATCTTTTGAACAAAATATATTCTCTGCTATATTTTTAAAAATACTTTACTTTAAAGATTTTTAAAAGTACTTTTCCCAAAAGATATATCTTTTAAAAATTCTTTGCGATATTTTTAAAAAGTTTCTTTTTAAAAAGTACTTTTTTTTAATGGTGCCTTTTCAAAAATTACTTTTGTTCCATGTATTTGTATGTTATTTTTATGAAATTAAAAGTACTTTTCTTAAAAAAAAAATTCTTTCTTTAGAAAATTCATTTCTTAAAAGTTTCTTTTTTGAAAAGATAACATTTTGAAAAAGTTTAATTTTAAAAAAGACTTTCTTATCAGGATCTTTTGAACAAAATATATTCCCTGCTATATTTTTAAAAAATACTTTACTTTAAAGATTTTTAAAAGTACTTTTCCCAAAAATTCTTTGTGATATTTTTAAAAAGGTACTTTAATTAAAGTACTTTTTTTAATGATACCTTTTCAAAAATTACTGTTGTTACATGTATTTGTATGTTATTTTTATGAAACTAAAAGTACTTTTCTTAGAAGGTACATCTTTAAGAAATATTTCCTTAAGAATCTTTGTTCAAAAGAAAACATTTTGAAGTAGTTTTAAAAAAAGTCTTTCTTACCAGGATCCTTTGAACAAACTATATGCTCTGCTATATCTTGCGAATAATATTGTGTGTTTATTCCTTTTAATACTTTTAAGGAGCGTAATAAACCTCTAAACCTTTAGTTTCAAAATTAGTTTATAAATGCGAAAGATTTTGCGATTAACTTACTTTATATGAAGTTAACATACCCCCGTTAGTAGACATCATTCGCCCGATTGTTGCCTTTTTTCCTGAATTAATATAATATTGTTTGAAGATCTATTTCGAATTTCAAATCCTTAACTTGTTTTACTCATTTCCGTTGAGAGAATATCTTGTTGAACACTTTTATGCAAAAGTTTCGTTGAGTACTGCCTATACCGCCTGTGTTTTTCTATGGGATTTTTTTTACTTGTTTTGTAGATTCTACTCGAACTTAGTAAAACTAAAGTCTTAAAATCGAGAAATGTGCCTAATTGACAAGGGACTTTTTCTATTGTAATTACAGCAGTATTATCCGAATACAGGAAATGGTCCCTAAATATTTTAAAATCTGAAATATATATTGAAAATAATGTGGGTGATAACATGACTCTCATGGTACCCCAGCTGGAAAATTGATCATAATTTTTTTCCATTTGTCTTACAAAAAAACTTCGACTGATTTCCTATGGAAATATACGATAGCAGAACTCTTTGAATATATAAATAAGGCCATCATACGAGATCGAGTCAAAGGCGTCCTCTATGTCCAAACATATAATTCGAGTGCTCTATCTATCGTTTCTATTACGACACGAAATTAAAAATTGTTTTCACTTGATAGACTGCAGAGTGTGTTTACTTTCAGTAAACTCATTTAGCCTCCTCAATATAATATTTTCAAATATCTAATCGCGACAATATTTTATCAATACTTAAGTATAACCTTTGCACATTTAAAAAAGATTTGCAAAATACCCATTTTTAAATACTTTTGTTATAAAGCCAAAAAGATTATTGCTAATTATTTTAAGCATAATTGTTCTAGGACTTTAGAGTTTTTACTAAGTGTACAAAGTATTTTTCTTCATCAATTTTGTGATGAAATATTATATGAGGCGAGAAAATTTGAGGTTAGAAAGTAAACTGGCTTAAAATACGCATTCTCTTTCAGTTTTAGTGATATTAATGTAAAGTAGAGCTATGGGAGCTAACAATGGAATATGTTGTCGGGCAAACGTTCACCTCTAGCATGTCGGTAGACATCCGTTCTTTTCACAAAATTGTGGATAAAGGTTCGTTTATCTTTGTCAATGCGGCGCCGAATTTCATCCGTTAGAATGTCAGTTTTTTGTAGTTTTTTAATGTAAGCCCGTTCTTTCAAATGGCCCCAGAGTAAATAGTTCAGCAGCGTTAATCACAAGATTGCCATATCGTCCGGGAAATTTCTCATGAAATAACTAAATTTTTTCGGTGGCTGGGTACTTGTGGCGCCGCACACTGGGGATTTTTGTATGGAGGTGAGGAAAAAAATATATTTGTCAAAAAATATGGTGATTTCATCACAAATTTAGTTTTATTTATATAGTCACACACAAAAGTAATCAAAATAAAGAAAGTTAGAGAAATTAAGATCGTTACCTGCAATGTAAAAAGCCATAGCTAACAAAAAAATTTCCATGATTTTTTTTTTAATTTTTAATTTATTATTCTAAAAGAGCCTTAACTTCGTCGCTTATAACACTATGCTTTTTGTGGCTAAATGAAGGCGTCAAATGTAAAATCATGGGATCTGATGTTACCACCAGTCGGTGCACAATATCTTCATTCGTGGCAATTCGACTGCATTTTCTGGAGTGTCTAAGGCGATATTTTTTATACTTTTTGTTACGACTTTCCTGAGCCTCTTCGGATAGTAGGCCTACAGGAAAAATACACTTTTCAATTATATCTTTTCCATGAATCAGAATTTTGTGAAGTATAGTTGGGGGATATTGTACCACTCGTACAGTGCAACAAACTCTTTTGCCGTCTCCAAACAAAAATCACCAAATTTTTTTGGATCTACTACCTCGGTGATTGTTATAGCTTCGAGAATTATTGAAAACCTCTTGATTATGTTTTCATCTAGATCCGTTATTTCGTAAATCAAAACAGGATTAGCAAAGAACCATAGAAAAATAATCAATGTTTTTTCTGTGCATATCTCGAGCAAATTTTATAAATTCATACCTTTACTTAATTGTGCATAAAAGCGAAACGCGTTCATCGATTTTCATGAGTTATGATGTCTCATTTTGTTCATAGGTTATACGACTTTACGTGAAAGCAATAGGACTTTACACTTTTTTTACCGTTTTGGATTTTTTATAAATTAAAAAAAAATAACTTTTTGGGCAAAAAATATTTTTTTTGTCTTCATACATTTATTTATAACTTCGAAACTGTTGCTTATGTAGCAAAACGTTATATAAACAGATGAAAGTACTTAAAATTCTTGATTTTTCTAAATTTGTTTAAGTAAAATCCGACTAGTGGTTCTTGAGTTATGTGAAACAAAAGGGCCTTATCAGAATTGAGTCGCGAATCAATCAGCTGAAAAATGTTGTACTGTGTAATGCAACAAATTGAGAGGTGGCACCTGGTGGCACTTGAAATTGATTAAAAATATAAAAACAGATATTAGTAGTGATTTCCAACTGTGGGAAAGTATGGCTAAAATTGCAGGTCCAAATATTTGGAGAAAAAAGGGATTTTTTTTTTATATGTTTATAAAAACAAACAAACAAAACTTAAGTTTCTGCAAAGTTTATTTTTTCAATTTTAGTATACTGAAATATCCTACTTTAAATAAAAAATAAAAAGAAAAACGTTAGCTCAAGTATGTTGACAATTTGACTTTTTTCCGCGAAATCCCCAGTGCGCGCCGTCTTGTTGAAAACAAAGCTCGCTGATGTCAACACTAATCAATGATGACCGCAAAACGTGTGATTAGATTTACATCCTGGCAATTAACCAGATGGTGGATCAAACCACTGCATAATTTGGAACGTCATGCTCGTCCTAGGAAGCCGAAGCTATAATTCTATGCAACAGAACTTTCTAGTTGCAACTTCGATGATTCCAGAGCAGGGCTGCAAATCATCACTCCTTGCTTAAGAGTTGGAGACTTTCCAACTCCTGTCCAGAACACATGTCTAGCATGTTGCTGGACTGGATCATTCACCTAGCGTGTCATTAACGGCGAAATGATCCTGGCCACCATAATAACCATTATACTGTTATGGGGCCGCGAAACCACAACCACCACGATACTCCCATATAGGGGCCAACCTCAATAATCAGCCAGAGAACTATTAAATGTCTAAAGAGACAAATAATGAACTCTGCGGCCATTACTGATTCCCGTGGGAATAAAGTGGAGTTTCCAGTTGTACCACTGCTGACTTCAGGGGACTGGGCTCCCTTTTTCCCCCAGTTGCACTGTGTCTAGATAGTCGAAGTTCTATAAAGACCATATATATGTGCCTCCGGGGAGTGGTGACCGCAAAAAATTGATTACCATGAATTCACGGTGACGGCATTTCCTTGCGAAAAAAAATTCGGCCAGATGATGCAGGCCTAACCACAGCCGCACTATACGGTCCTTTTTATTTGTGATTTTTTGAGCCACATATGCGACAATTTCGTTTCTTTACATAACCGCCTCATTCAAAATGAGCCTCATCAGTAATGATTTTGTTGAAAAATGCGCTAATTTCCACGAGTTTTTCAAACAGCCAAAAATGCTTTGTAAACGTTATGCAAAATGATGCGCAAATTGCTTTTACTGATGGATAACTGTTGCAAACGTCGACGACTTGATGTTCGAGGCTAATTCTCTATGATTTGCTTAATGGCGAATATGTTTGCATTACTACGACAACTATAAAAGGTTTCTTTTCGTCTATTGTCAGGCACAATGCCGTGAGTTTTGAATTTAGCGATTAAATTACTCATAGCGGCCTGATTACATCGGGAAAGCTGCTCGAATTTTACAAAGTTACAGCAAAAATTTCACCATTTTCATTTTATGCTTAAAATTTACCAATTTTTGACTAAAAAAAATGTCAAAAAATGTCATCTCAATTCGTGACGTTTAATCATTTGACCAAACACTTTACTTGCCAACCTCAAATTTAACCACCCAATAAAATAGATTAATGTTATTTTAGTAAATTTGTGTTCATGCTTTTTTTACAAATATACTTTCGGGTCAAGTAAAATATTTTCAGGATCTCCGCCTTTTTCTATACTTCTTGGAAAAGAAACTCGAATATAATCCCGTTACACGAAGTTTATTTTTAATAAAATTGAGCAACAATGAAGGACTTTTAATTTATTGGCTTAAAAATGATTATATGTTTTCTTGTTAGGATCAGCTTGTTATCTTTCAAGCACTTTTCAATATTTTTTTTTATAAATCTCCCTTAATCTAGTGTTCTTCAATAACCCCGTAAACATTAATAATTAATAGTTATAGTTTTTTGACCTTTTTTAATATTTTTAGTAGTTAATTATAAAGCACTATTTATTTATTTATTTTTGATTATAAATAAAAGTTTTTTTAAAAATTTTTTTTTTTAAATTGACCAAGTGCTTTATAATTAACTACTAAAAAACATTAATAATTAAAAAATAATTTTTATATTTTGCTTATTGTTAATTTTTTTTTTTTTAATAAGAGAAATCATGCGTTAGTTCAGTTAATTCAATATTATCTTTATAACTTTAAATAATAATGTGACACTTACATTTTTATTGTGTATTTACGAGCGTATGTATTTTTTTAATAAAAGAAAGAAAATAAAAAATTCTATAAACATGCAAACAATAATTTTAATTCGTTAATATTTTTAATTCATCGAAAAAAATTAAGAAGTAAAAGTAGTCACCGAACACAAATTTCCAAAACTGAAATATTATTTACAATTCACTTTTTACTTTACTTTATGCGAATCTTTCTAATTTCTTTTTTATTTTTTGCTTTGTATTTTATCAAATTACAATTATATATTTTGAATGCAATACTGTCTACATGAAGCACCGTACTGTCACCCAGCTAGATCACTACTGTTTTTTTCTTTTTTAAATAACAACATATTTGTTTAGCCGGCGCTTTAACAGCGCGAACTTCAAGCTGAGCATAGTTTTTTTTTTTGTTGAACAAGCATGTCTTCAATTTTAAACATACAACACATGAAGTCAAATGCAACATAGATACGTGAGACCATTTTACCACAGGGTTTTAAAAGAATAAACTATTCAACTAATAATGAAATTGTGTTTAAGAAATAATCAATTGCATTATAAGGACGCACAGTGGTTTGAAAGAGGTTTATTTTGGCAATAATTCGATAGCTTAGGAACCACTTAAGATATCCTAGTGAAATTTCACAGGGCCAAGCAGAGGAATTTTTGCCTGAAGCTGCCGACGATCAGCCCCCTAGGCTAAAGGGTATGCAATTTTTTTTAAATGTCATAAAAAGTTTATTTGTTATTCAAATGTTAAGAAGCTTTAAACTTAAATATAACTTGATATTGAAATATCTGGGTTGTCCTTTTAGTTTGGAAGAAAATCAAGTTGGAACAATTTTTGCCTGACCTTAACTTAGTATTTTGGATTCTAAGTTATTGGCTGCAGATTATAAATAAAATTTATAATAAAACAGTAGTAAGTTTGATTCTAATAGCATGTTTCGTTCAAAAGGTACGAGCCCATGAATTGCGAAAGTGTAAAAACCCAACAAAACTTACTTCGTTGCCAATTTTTCGACCCTTTTTTAAAGACAACCTATAGCAAATGCTTTTATTCGTTTATATTGTTGTTATTATTGTAAAATATTTTATTTTTATTTACAAAAAACATAATTATTAAATTTAATACCTAATCAATTTTCTATCCGTCTTCGCCTAACCCCATTATTTACATGTTAAGTTAGCCTCGTTGTGTTGACCAATTAGGGTGACTTTATATGCACAGCTTTAGTCTTATTAGCCATTGTCATGGCTCCATAATTGTGCATTTTTTGGTTGCAGATTTTATAACTTTATTGGCTGTTATTATTGCACTGTCGGCCGCATAAGCAAAAGTTGTTCCCGTATTTGTAGAGTTATTATTGGTTATGGCATGACAGAGTGTGATTTGTTTTACATCCGCACCTGGCTATGTTGCCTTAATCAGATGGTGGACAAACCACTATACATAATTTGGAACGTCATGCTCGTCCTAGATAGCCGAAGGCATAATTCTAAGCAACAGAACCACCTAGTTGCAACTTTAATGATTTCAGTGCAGGTCTGCAAATCATCACACCTTGCTAAAGAGTTGGAGACTTTCCTACTCCTGTCCAGAACACATGTCTAGCATGCTCACTGGACTGGATCATTCACTTTGCGTGTCATTATCAGTGAGATGATCCTGGCCACCATAATAACCATTATACTGTTATTGGGCCGCAAAACCACAACCACCACCATGCTCCCATATAGGGGCCAACCTCAATGATCAGCCAGAGGAAATAAAGCGGAGTTTCCAGTTGACTCCCTGCCTGTCTTCAGGGGACTGGGCTCCCTTTATACCCCCAGTTGCACAGATCTAGATAGCTGTTACGTACCATAAAGACCATAAATGTGCCCCCCGGGGGGAAGGTTATGGCATGACAATAAATATTTTTTTAATGCTTAAGATCGTTGTTATGTTATTATAATATGGCCCATATAAATTGAACCTTTAATTATAGGGTCCGCCATCTAACGTTTTTTTTTTCAACAAGTGCTTATTTCGTGAATGGTAACACTTAGCTCATGTTTGATTTGACAGATAATTAGTTTTATCCTTCCGCTGCACGAATATGGTTGTGTATACGCTTGAACAATGCTTCGCTAAGTGGGCCAGCGATCGACTTACAGAAGATGCCGATTTTGCAAAAATAAAAATCATCTTTTCAGATGAAGCTCATCGATTTTGGCGGGTATGTAAACAAGCAAAATTGCCGCATTTGGGGCACAGAAAACCCGCACGCATACATTGAAAAGCCGACGCACCCGAAACGAGTCTATGTCCAGAGGAATAATTGGGCCATTTTTCAGGAGTGGCCGTTACAGTCAATGACGATCGTTATGGGGCCATGTTGAACGAATTTTTGTTCACAAAAAATGAAGAGGAGGATATTGGCAACATTTGGTTTCAACAGGACGGCGCTACGTGCCACACAGTCGATGCTTGTGTAGTTTTGTTTATAAAATAAAAAAAAAAATTTTTGGCGGACCCTACATAAATAAAAATTAAGTAAAAATTTTCGAATATATTTTTAAAATATATGCAGTGTACTCTCTTTTAAGCGGACGCCTAAAGGGCTGAGGAATTTGTCAGCTAATGAGAAGTGTCCATTAATGAGAAAAACACAAAAAGAGTAATCAAAAATTTGTAATAAAAAATTCTTCAAGCACTTTTATTTTTGAAAACAGAAACATACGAGTCCATATAAAGATAAGAATAAATAAAAACAATAATTTTCAATTGTATTTTTACAAAAAAAAAAATGTTGCGAATCGACGAGTTGTTCCAGGTTCCATTTTGCTATAAAGCGGTTATGCCCCCTACGATCGTATATTTGATTATTGATTAAAGACATCATCTGCCAAAATTGTTTAGCCTTTGCTTTAACTTGCGAAGTGTTGGTAGATTGCTCTTTGCTAAATCTGTATGTTGGCCCACAAAGTTACCAAGAATATCCTTTTGATTGAAATTTCTTTTGGCCATACATGCGAGTAAAAACTACTCGCCTAATTGCATTCAAACACTTACACTTCACACCATAATAATTCGATAACGAATTAAAGAATCCCACAAATAAAAATAACTACCGCTCAAGAAATCGCTCATATACGAATTACAAAATTAGAACCCAGACTTTTTATCTTTTCTAGAATTTGCCCTTTTAGATGCCCGTTTTATATTAAATAATCAAATAAACGAATAAAGGAGAATGAAAATATAAACGTGCTGTTACCATGCTGTAAGCGTGTGTCCTGATATGACAGGATTGTCGGTTTAAGACACAATTTTTGTTTGGTACTAAAAAAGTCTTCGTATATGGCAGGTGTCCACTTAAGAAGTTGTCCTTTAAGATTTATAGGAGTATACAAAATAAGGATGTTAAACAATTTATTTAGCAGAAGAGTGCATTTGGGTAGAATGTCTAATACAGTGGTTGGGCAAATTTGACAACTTCAGTTTTATTGACGCCAATATAAAGTAGAAATATGGACATTAATAATAGAAGCAGATTTTTATCTTTGACACGTTGGCAGACATTCACTATTTGCACAAGATTTTGAAGCACATTTTGCAACAGATCTTCGCATAACGTTAAATCATAGGAGCGAGACCGCAACTAATATCGCCAAATCAAGAAATTAAGCGACAAGTAAATTTTTCGTGCAACATCTGAATTGCTTAGGTGGTAAAGGTCACTGATGATAATATTAGCCAACTCTGGTGTCAAAAAAGATGTTGTATCATGGCTTCATAGCAGAGAGAACTGACGGTAAAAAAATACAAGCTGATAGTACCGCCTGGCCTCAAACCGTACCATATGGTCACTTTTTTTTGATGTTTTTCGTGGACTGTTCGGATTTTTGGGAGCACCATATGCGAGTCTCTTACTAAAGATGATTTGTTGAAAAATGCGTTGTTTTCGTTCGTTTTTAAAGCAGCCAATTTACAAACATGCAACACAAATAACACTGGGTTGGTTGTCATTCTTAGACGAATTAAACTTTATAAGCGTGAAAATGATGGTCTTCATACAAAATGCTGCGCAAAGTGCCTCTAATAATGCCCAGTTATTACATTGATGCTATAAAACGGGTATGTTTGCATCATTACGCCCACTACGATCGTATAGTCAGCGACAATAACGTGAACCTCAAAATTAGCGATTGGAAGATAATTATATTTAAATTTTATTATATTCTAGCTACGCCTGGTGTGCTTCGCTACCCCCACAGTGATATAATAGACATTTATACAAAAAAGTATATTTTTAAAAAATAACTTAATTTTACAATTATAAAGAATTAGTAAAGAAATCTGTCTGTTATCCAACTATGTAACAAATAACTGGTCATACGTAAAACATGGCTTTTTCTTCATTCAGTTTACCTTTAGCAACTATCCCTGCGACTGCAGGGGAACTGCAATCGCTTGCAGTTAAGTGGCATGTCGCTAGGAGTGAAGGAAATGGGCAAAATAACCACATTTTTTTCTTTCGACTTCCCATTAAGTATAGTTGCCTGGATGATATTTGGCAATAGTTTTTCACTACACGTCTCGTCATATTACCCCGCCGGGTGGAAAAATGTTTCGCAAAACAATAATCGGCAGGCGAACCTTTAGTACCAATTTGTTTGATGGTACACCAAGAACATCCAAAGAGTTTAAAAACTCATTTGGATAATTTATTACTTTATTCCCATTAACCACATTATCGATCGATCTGTAGGTAATATAATCGCCTGCAATTAGCTTCAAAATAGCTTGATTAATTGGATTGACATCCGAATTTTTTGCTGTCTAAATAGCGCACTCCTAAAGCTGTTACTATTTATATCACCTATATCCGTCCAAAGATGGAATACAACTCTCATCTATGGGACGGCGCCCCAAAGTATATTTTGGAGTTGCTCGACCGCGTACAAGAGAGGGCCAAGAGGCTAATTGGGGGCGGTAGATATCCAACTCTATTGATTCTCTAGAGCATCGATGAAATTTAGGTTGTGTTTCACTGTTTTTTCGTTACTATAATCGTTAGTACTCTAACGAAATTAGAGACTTGTTCCCGTTTCTTGCACGTTTTTACGTTTAACTCGATTTTCGTTGAGAGCGTATCCGTTTGTGGTCGATTGGCCAGTGAATCGCACTACGCGTTACAGGGAGAATTTTTTTTTAGCAGAACAGTTCGTATGTAGAATAAACTCCCTCCAGAGGTCTTTCCTGTCACTTTCAATATGAGAAAATTTAAATCGAATGTCCGCAAACACTATTTCCTTCTCCCCATCAGAACCTAATTTCCTATTCAAATGTAACTGGAACGTTTCCTTCACCAATATTCAAAAGCTGTTTTAAAAATAAAGCTGTCAACAAATGTCGCCCAAAGTAGCTCGTGAATTTTAAGTTCGTAAACGGTCTTCCGCTCCTAGCACAGACTAAGTGCCGATTGCCGTGTTATTTTGTGATGAAAATGATCACTTTTTTGTTTTGTTTGTATCATGTTTTTTTACTTTTGACATTAGCACGATAATCTGGTGCGCAGGAATCAATATTTATATTTCTGTTTTATCTCTTCTCTCATCTCTAATTTTTTGTCAATTTATATAAACGCAAATTTAATTCCTTTAAATGAATGCCTTACACTTCAAGGTAATTATGAGAGAGCGTAAGAAATATTTATCATGTTATAAACACGCAAATTTAAAATGTAACAAATACGAGGGGAACCTAAAAAGTTCACTTTGGCTTATTTTTTTATGAATTTAAAGACTTTTGTTGGATTTGTGTTGTTGTATTATTGTATTGTATTGCGTTAAAGTATGGAATAGGCATTTATTTAGTTTAAGAGTTAGAATATTTTAAGCAAAGAATTCTTCAGTTATGAAAATTGGCTATTAAAATCGTCAAAATTTTACTGCATAACTTTATAATATCGGAGCAGCTATTATTAGTGACAAAACAATATACCTTTAGTGGCCGTGGTGATGTAAACATAGCCACTGTACAGAAAAGTGTTGAGAATGAGCCCAGAACATCAGCTCGTAAAAGTTCGCAACAATTAGGCATCACTAGAGGTTAAAACTGTGCGACTATTATTTGTTTATTTGTTTGTTTATTTATTTGTTTATTTCCTGTAAAAAAGACTAAGTCTTATAATTATAGTAGAGGAACGCATCGCGTTATACTCAAAATTAACAAAAAACAAATACAATATTTTTAAATAAGTTTAATATAAATAAATAAATATATTACTAGAAATCATCCAAAAAAAGTAAATAAAAATTTAAAAAAGCTATTAGCGTTGCTGTTGTGTTGTTGACTATTCCAAAGGCGAGCAGCATACAAATAAAATTGCCACTCAGACACTAGATGTTGTTGTCGAGGTATTATAATATTTCGGTTTTTAGGCGATTGGAAAAAACGTAATTTTTCAAACAAATATCTTGGGGTTTTTGTGTATATTATTTTGTGTAAAAAAACTAAAGTACGGATCTTTATCAGACTTTCAAAACTAACCCCGTAAAGATTATTTAGAAAAGATGAAACATGGTCAAATCTACGCAAACCATAGACATATCTAGTAATATTATTATAAAGAACATTCAGTTTTCTTTTACAAATGGCGTCGCAATTAACAAATAGTTGACATCCATACATCAAAGTTGGAATCAAGTATGTTTTGGCGAGCAAAATTCTTATCCGTAATGGAGTGAAAAACTGCGTGGTCCAGAGAGTCCGTAACTTTACATACACTTGTCCGACCAGAGCGTTTACATGGTCCGACCATGTCAACAAGCTGTTAAAAATTATGCCTAGATTGTTTGCCTAATTAACAATTTCGATATTCTCGTCATTTAAAACAATTTCACCTGAAAAAGTCGATGCTAAACTTTTCCTGCCTATTACAATGCATTTACAAGGGTTCAAGCAAAGTTCGTTTACACAAGCCCGGTGATAAATTTTCCTCAACTCGTTATTTAATTGCAATAGGCCATTGGCAGCATTTTCAACTGGGGTACCTAGCGTAATTTGCACATCGTCTGCATATAAGTGGATTTGCGTTGAAAGTTTGTGAATTGCCTGTTTGAAAAAGTGAACGAAAGCAACGCCTTTTTCAACAAAATAATGTTTAGTGATTAGGCTCATTTTCAATTAGCCGATTGGCTTACAAGATCCACAAACAGTTAACGAAAAACCAGTACACACAAAAAAAGTGATCGTATGTGACGGTTTGTGGTCAGGCAACATCATCGGTCCGTTTTTTTTACTGTACAAGAAAACGCCATCACAATAAATTCTTTGCGCTGCCAAACCACGCTAACCAATTTTTTGTTGCCACAATTGGCTAATCTTGATTTCAGTGGCCTTTGGTCTCAGCAAGCCACAACTCACATAGCCTCCCAAACAATTCAGTTATTGCATGAAAAATTTTCCCGACGCGTAATTGCTCGATTTGGCAATGTCAGTTGGTCGTCTCGTCCATGTGATTTAACGTAGCTGCATTATTTTCTCTGCAGTCGTTTGCAAAATCGAATTTACGTAAACAACTCACGAAAAAATCACGCTCTGAAAGATGAAATACGTCGCTGGCGAAATAAGCGAAGCCTTGCCTAAAATTTTTTTGAAAAGAGTGGACGTCTGCCGACATGCTACAGGTGGACATTTGTTTGATGTCATAAATCTATTATAAACTCCCACATTTCTACTTTCCATCACTAAGATGTCGAAAAGAAGTGTGTGTTGAAAGCCAATTTACTTCCCAACCTCAAGTTTTCCCGCCCATTACTTTCAATCTTTGCTATTAAAGAAAATTTTAAAATTTAATTATTTATTTATTTATTAATAATTAATTACAATAATACAATTATAGTAACTAACAAAGCAAAAGAGAACTAGCTACTAAGGCTTTCGTCTCGTAAAATTAAATAAACTTATTTATAACTTGTGGAGAAGATTACAATTTAATGTGAATTTATGGAAAATTTCAATGTTGTGATCATTAATATTTTTTAAACAGCTTGATGGTTGAATAAATTGGAACAATTTTGTCCTAATATTGTGAAAAGTTTGACATTCGTCCAAAATATGGGAAATAATAAGTTGCGTATTGCAGGTGAAGCAAATAGGACGTTGGGACCTATCTATTAAATATTTGTGAGATAATCTGCTGTGGCCAATTCTCATTCTAACTATAAGGTCGGAAATCTTCCTAGGGCAGTTCTTAGGGTAACTTGGTCGTGTTCCACTTGGATTTTAATTTTTGTAAGCATGCTGGTAGTTGGACCATGAAATTTAATTATTTCACGATTCTTTTATTATATTTATATTATATTATATTATATTATATTTAGTACACTTATATTTAGTATACTTATACCTTGAATATTGTCCACTTGTTAAGTAAAATAATACAGTTCGGTAAATATTTAATATTTCCAAAAAATAATAAAAACCAGTAACAACTTTTTCATTGAACAAATTCCCTGTAAAAAAGGAAATTATAGTGTTTTTTTTTAAATAACGAATATTAATTCGGTATTTATGAAATAAATCCAAGTGCATTTTTGATTCATATTTTTATTTTTTGGCTACCATTTTTAATACAATATTGAGACTAATGCCCCTATTACGGTTTACAACCCAACTCAGTTGAATTGAAATTGAAACAACTCAACTTTAAAACAACTCAACTCTGTTTTGGTACTACGAATTACAACTAATTCTGGTTGAAATCGTTTTGATGTTGCCAGCTTAAAAAGTGAGGATTTGACAGATTTTTAAACAGCTGATGCTATTGTGGCGAGCAATTAAAAATTTGAATTAATCTTTGTGAAATTGTGTTTTATTTTAATTACATTAATATGGATATAAGTGTAGACTTATTTTACAACGATAATAGTGTTGATCCTGAAAGTAATGTGCTGCGCATTCGGAAAAGCCTCCGTGATCACTCGAATCCCTTAGAACTTCCAAATACCAAGTAAGTAAAGGTATAATAATGAATTGTTTTTATAATACTTTTTTGCAGGTTTATAAATTTCTTCCGCCTAAATAAGGAATCATTTTGCTTTCTTTTAAATGAGCTGAAGCAATATTTCCCTGCAACTGTCCGAGGTACGGCTATACCTCCACAACTCTTAGGTTCCTTGCTGACGGCAATTATCAAAAAAGCAGTGGAAATGACTTCAATGTAGGAATGGCACAACCTACAATATCTAAAGTCATTAAAGAAGTTCTAAACTTAATTGAGCAGCGTATTTGTGCCAAATGGATCAAAGCCAAGATGTCAGAAGAGGAGCAACATGCTTCAAAAATTGATTTTTATTTGAAAAGCGGGTTCCCGGGAATATTGGGATGTATCGATGGGACTCATGTTCGCATAATTTCTCCGAAAAAAGAGCAACAACATTTGTATCTCAACAGAAAAGGCTACTATAGTTAAAACGTCATGATTGTAAGCTAAAAAAAAATATAAGTTATTATTATATTGCACATGACTTTTTTGAATTTCAGCTTTGCGATTACAAAATGACTATCCGGTATGTGGATGCGAGGCACGCGGGCGCAAATCATGATTCTTTTGTGTTTAATACAAGTGATTTGAAGTCATATTTGCAGAGGAACGTACCGAGCAATTCGTGGATCTTAGGTAACATTGGTATTTGTATTTACTACAAAAATAAATTGTTTGAAACATTTCTTAAAGGCGACGCTGGTTACCCCCTTCAAACATTTTTGATGACTCCTTTCCGCATGGCAGAAGCTGGTTTACCGCAAGCTCGCTACAATACCATACATTCGAAGGCCCGAAATATTGTAGAGCGGACGATTGGAATTTTGAAGAGCAGATTTCGTTGCCTTTTATCTGCGCGTGCCTTACATTACTCGCCAGAAAAAGCTACACAAATTGTGAACGCTTGCTGCGCTTTGCACAATATTTGCCAACACTTTCGAGTGGAAATTTCTGAGGAAATGGTACCAGATTCAACTCCGGAAGTAATTAATGAAAACGTAAACATTGAAAGAGAAGACGAGGATGCTGCAAGAAGAATTCGTAACAATATCATGTTATCCCTTTAATATATCCCATTAAAGATTTCTATTTCATTTATGTATTTGTACTTCATATGTTGTTTTTATTTTAAATAGGTATGCAATAGATATACATATGTAACTAATTTTAACAAAATCATCACTTTATTAAATAAAAAAAGGACACTTTTTTTTTTTTTTTTTTTTTTATATTTTATTTGCAATCTGTTTACAATCAAACAATAAACAAATATATTAACTACACTTAGAATAATGTAACAGTAGCGTTAAATTCCATTAAATTTAACAATCCAAAATTTAAAAACAATTTTTCAATAGTATAACAATAGCGTTTTCAACAAAATATATACAACTTAAAAACTAAACGGGAGATCAAGTATATGAAGTCTTTTTAATCGTCTTACTTCGTCACCGTCATCCAAAAGAGTTATGGCAAGAATGTTCTCGTGATTACTAAGTCGTTCCAAGTAATTACTGCTATACTTTCTGATTTCATCCCTAATACCCGGGATATTGAGATCATTATGAATTGTGTTATTTCTTATGTACCATGGAGCACCAATTATAAGCCTGAGAGTTTTGGACTGATACTTTTGAATTAGGTCAATATTAGAGTAAGAAGCCGTTCCCCATAATTGTATTCCATAAGTCCATACGGGCTTTAAAACAGTTTTATATAATAGTAATTTGTTACTGGCACTTAACTCCGACCTTGGCCCGAGGAGCCAGAACATTTTTTTTGTTTTAATATTTAGTTGTTTCCTCTTTATTTTTAAATGCGTTTTCCAATTTAAACGCCGATCGATGTTAAGGCCTAAGTACTTAACTTCATTTGAGTGGGGTATTAAAACTCCATTCAAGTATACAGGCGGACAATCACCTTTATTGAGCGTAAATGTGACGTGGGTAGATTTTTCCGCATTCACTTTTATGTTCCATTTTTTTAACCAATTACTTATTAAGTCGAGCTGGAGTTGTATGGTGTTAGATGCAATAGCAGCGGACTCATTAATTGAAAGCAGAGCTGTGTCATCAGCATAGGTTGCGACTACTACATCATTTCTTGTTGGCATGTCGGAAGTGAATAACGTATACAACGTTGGGCCCAGAACGCTCCCTTGTGGGACACCGGCTTTAACATCACCAATTTCCGAGTTCTCGTCGTTAATGTTAACATAAAAAGTACGTTCGGACAGATATGACTTCAACAGAAGGTAGAATGGAGTTGGGAGCAAGTGTTTTAGCTTAAATAAAAGACCGTTATGCCACACTCTGTCAAATGCTTGTTTAACATCTAAAAACGCTGAAGAACAGTACTGTTTGTTTTCAAGGCATTCTCTTATTGATTTTACAACTCTATGACATTGCTCCGGAGTTCCATGTTTGGTTCGAAAACCGAATTGATGATCAGGTATAATATGTTGCGAATTTAGTACCGGCATTAATCTTTTTTGAAAAAGTCGTTCAAATAGTTTCGACAATACTGGTAACAAGCTGATGGGTCTGTATGATTCAACGGAGTTCTCAGGCTTATTAGGTTTGTGAATCATAATGATTTTGGCATGCTTCCACTGTGTTGGAAAATGTGACAATCGCAAAATAGAATTAAATACAACTGTGAGAAAAATCACAGCCCTTCTGGGTAAATTCTTAAGAACTTTTGCGTCTATGTTGTCATAACCCGGGGACTTTTTCGCATTGAGCTTGCTTACTTCAACTTCAATTTCTCGACATCGGAATGGTTTAATAGGCCTACTCATTTGACATGCAACATCTAAGAAATTGTTAACTTCTGTGTCTTCATGTGTTGTGCAAAAGGAGAATGGTGTGAAAGTGTTTTCAAGGTGGGACTTAAAAGGACACTTAAAACTAAAAATAGAAAAATATAAGTATATTTAAAAAAAAGAAAAATAATAATAATAAAAACATTTAAATACTTAAGAACTATCTATCTATTATTATTACCTCTCATTTTTTCTATTTTTAATTTTTGAACTTTTGAATGCAGTTCAGATTTCTCCTTTGCTTCTTTTTGGTATATTTTAAATTTTTTTTTTTTTTTATTTCAAGTAGTTTTTTTTTTATTATATAATTTTTATAAACACTTTTTTCTAAGTGCTCAATTTTTTCCAATAACTCTTTTTGAGTTTGAGACTGCATTTTTAGGAGTTCCAAACGTTCATTTTCAATATTTTTGCTTCGGCGCCGATTTTGAACTGCCGTTGCTGATGAAGTGGGGCGGTCCTCTATATATGCCGTATGCGCTTCACTCGGCGCAGGCGAGGCTGCAATGGTGTCTTCTACTTCATTGTTGTCTATTGTTTCTAACACATCTGCCCCAAAAGTATAGCCACTGGGTGCAACTTGCTCCCTTATTTGTATGAGGTTCGCTACACTCTCTTCAATTGGAGTTAGCGATACCTCTTGCGATGGACCGCCACCAGTAGCAACGTAATTTTTTCGGTTGTTGGCAAGCTTTCTTTTTAAATTTGCCTTATAGTGTATCCAAACCTACAAGAGAAATACATAAAATATTATTACAATTTCATTGTATTGGTTATTTTATAATATTTAATTATTGGTTTAATCATTATGACTACTTACACGTCCCCACTCCTGCGCAGTTCTTGATGGCGGTCCGATACCATTAAGCTCTACCGCAAACTTTTCCCACAATTCTTTATTCTTAGTTTTGCTGCTTCCAAATTGCGGCTTCCCTCTTCCAGTTTCGGGATGTTGCTCCATAAGCTCCACAAGTTTTTCAAATTGTTTCTTTGTTGTAAGTTTATTTTTTGTGTAAATTAATTTAAAAATGCTAATAAATAAATTACTTTAAGACAAATTAAAAATTTTACTTACCCGTTCTCCATTTTGTTTGCTAATGATTCATTTAAAACAACTGCTTGTTAACGGTTGTAATTTTTTGATACTTTTGACAACTCAACTAACACATAGTTGTAAACGGTAATACCACAAAAAAGTTGTAATACTTTATAATTACAACTCAAATATTTTGGGCAGGTTGAGTTGTTTTCGGTAATGCCATATTACAACTAAATACTACAATTACAACTAAAATAGAGTTGAGTTGTAAACCGTAATAGGGGCATAAATTATTATCCTTCCCCAAATAATGGGGAAGGTGAATAATCCACTTATAGGCCAATAAGTTTATTGTCAATTCTTTCGAAAATATTTGAGAGGCTTCTCTTAAAGAGACTTCTGCCAATCCTTGATTCCCAGAATATTATACCTGACCACCAATTCGGCTAGACATCAGCATGGTACTCCTGAACAGTGTCGTCGCATTGTGAATATTATTGCTAGTGCATTGGAAAAGGTAGAATATTGCTCAGCGGTGTTTTTGGACGTCAGTGAAGCATTTGACAGAGTATGGCATTGTGGTCTCCTATATAAACTCAAACATCTACTTCCCGCTCCATTTGCTTTTTAAATCGTATTTATATAATAGACGATTCTATGTTTATGTTAATGGGGAATTTAGAACTATTTTATCAGGAATACCACAAGGAAGTGTTCTGGGTCCATTCCTATATACGATTTATACGTCAGATATGCCTATAAATGATATTTTAACCATTGCCACTTGTGCCGATGACACAGCTATTTTGTATGCGAATGAGTCCCCACAAGAAGCCTCTGAAATGGTGCAAAGGCAGTTAACTCTGATTGAGCAATGGTTACTAAAATGGAATATTAAAATAAATACCCAGAAATCATCTCACGGTAAGAAAAAGTGATTGTCCATCACTTACGTTTAATAGAAATACTATTCCAAAATTAAATAAGGTAAAATACTTAGGCCTCCATTTGAATAGAAGACTAACATTGAAGGATCATGTCAAAGCTAAAAGAGAGTCCTTAGATATTAAAACCAGAAAAACGTATTAGTTCTTGAAATCAAGATCAGAACTGAGTCTGCAAAACAAAATAAATTTATACAAAAGGATTTTAAAGCCAGTTTGGACATGTGGCCTTCAACTCTGGAGTACAACAAGTAATTCTAATTTTGAAATACTTCAGAGATATCAATCTAAAACGTTGCGGTTATTGACAAATGCTCCTTGGCTTATAGGAAACAACTGCTTACACAATGATCTGAAAATACCCACAATAAAGGAAGAGATCAATAATTTCAGTGAAAAATATTTGAATAGATTAAGCAACCACTCTAACTTATTAGCTATTTCACTGCTGGATGATAGTGAGGAGATACGAAAACTGAAAAGATTAAATGTTTTTGACTTACCCTGCAGAATATCGATAAATTTACGCACTTACTATTTTGTAACTTTTGTTAAGTTCACTAGAATTTAATAAATTAAGTTATTTTTAATTATTTATAAATTTTGCTTAAAGTTTTTATTGTAAATAGATTGAATAAAAGAACTTAAAAAAAATATTTTTATATAAATTTTTTTTTATGTTTTAATTTTGAATTTCCTTCCAAAAATTATAAATAAAATACGACCTCAAGCAACTTAATATTTTACGCGTCAATGATGTTCGGGTTAAAACTAATAACTCATTTTATGCCCTTAATATATAAACTTAGCATCTTGAAGGATAGCCCTTTTGGTCAGTAACTTCTCTTAGACGGTGTGACATGTTTAGCTGCATAATCTGCGGAAATTCTTTGCCATTCCTCTTGGATGCTCAATTTCAGCACCGTTATTGAAGTTATTCAGGTATGTGATAATAATTGATCGATTAAAAAAGTGAATCGCTTTTCTAAATCGACTAGTATGTGAGCGATTTCGATCGATTTCATATTCTAGCTTTATTTCATTTCCACATACATATTTGTTATAAATAGAACTCTCCACAATCTTAAAATACAATAATAAATAATGTGTTTTGTGATCGACATTTGTTGAATATTAAAATAAAAATTAAAAATTGCTAGAAAGTTCTGACAGTTTAAACTTTAGTATTATTTTGGAAAAACGTCTGCCAGATTTCGTTAGGGTATTTGTTGCTGAATTGTTTGCAATTCAAAAAGCCTTTCACCATGCATGTCTAAAAAGAAGTAAAACAATTACTCTGACTGATAGCCTAAGTGCTGTTAAAGCCATTATCGTGAATCACAACGGTTTATATGATGCCATTTTGCCCATCCCAGTGCAATGTAGTGCGTTAATGCTTCTATGGATTCCATCACATATTGGGATTCATGGGAACGAACTGGTAGATGGCGCTGCAAAAAATGCTTTAAAGGTGAATGAAATATATGATGTACCGTGCTTCCCTATAGCTTTGTCAAACCTTCATGAATTTTAAAAGGCAACGAAATCAAGTGGCTAACAAGCCAAAGTACAGCAATATTCTCACACGTACGCAGTGCATCACGCTTGGTCGTTTAAGGGTAGGGAACTCTGTTCAAGACGCAACATTACTACAACAGATGCAACCCAGTTCTATGCAGTTTTTGTAATGAGACCCTTACGATTGCGCATATCCTATCGAAATGTCCATACTCAAAGTCTAATTTGACAATCTACAAACTTCTTGACTGCTCAACCGAAAAAAACCTTCCTAAATTATGGAATTCCCTGGGACGTCATGGCATTTTTATTATACACATTTTGAATACATATAATTTCCTACATTTTTTATTCTCACATCGTTATTTATTTACAGAATTTATTTAGGTGTACAGGGCTAGTAGGTAGTGTACTAGCTTTTCAGTGCGCTGGTTGTGGGTTCAATTCCCAACGAAGACCTTGGTTTTCTTTAACTACAAAAATAAAAATTGACTGTCGGTGGGGCTGCTTAGCGATAAAGGCATAGTCACTGGTCGCGGTTCAGCGGTTCCAAAGCAGGGTTGCAAACCACTACTCCTTGCTGAAGAGTTGGAGACTATCCAACTCCTGGTCCAGAACACATGACTAGCATGCTCACTGGATCCGGATCATTCACCCGTTAAAGGCGAGATGATCCTGGCCCACAAAATCAGGGCTGCAAAACCATAACCACCACGATACTCCCGAAGGGCCAACCTCAATAATCAGTCAGAGAAACAGCTAAAAGTCTAAAGAGACAATTAGCGGAAACCCTGGGGCTTACTGATTCCCGTGGAAATAACGTGGAGATACCAGTTGACCCCTGCTGCCTTCAGGGGAGTGGGCTCTCTTATACCCCCAGCAGCATAGGTCTAGATAGTCAAGTATTCTATAAAAACCGATAAATGTGCCCCCGGAGGGTATCTTTGCAAGCAATAAATTTCTGCATATTTCCAATTTGCCCAAAGTTATTATTTTTATTTTAGTTGCGGCAAACTCTCTATAACCTTTCAACTGCCCGTCTATCACTGCTAATGTTGTATCGAAACCCATTTAATCTTTTTGAATACAATTCAAGAGTATTCGTAAGTGTTGGGTTTGCAATGTCCAATCATTGCAAGAACGTAGCTTCTACCATTTCATAACAAAGTGTAATTCTGGGTTCGGGCATGCAGAATAAATTATAACTATAGCTCCTTTCGAGCATTTATGCTGTGCACCATTTACTCTTAAAGTGACTTGGGTCGAAATACCCGAAGCAAGCAACAGTTGCTTGATTGCCTGATAGTCAGAGCATCGAAAGCCTACTTTCCATAGGTTCTGACCAACTTTCACTTTCTAGAAAATTTTAATTTTTCCTTTAAAGAAACGAAACCACTAGTCTGCGGAAGGTGAAAGAATTCTGGAATGTAGCAGAATGTAGTTTCCTATTAGCGTAGACGGATACCGAAGCCGACCTCTTATTCATAACACCATTATTGATAGCCTCCAGTCATTGCATTAATATCAGGAAACAGATTCTTAATCTAAGTATAACTATTACATATCGAGTCTTGGCAACCTTTACTGTTGCCATGTAAGTGGCGTCAAGGAATTTATTGCAATTGCTAGCTTTTGTCAAATGCTTAGTCCTAGACATCTAAAATTAAGTATTGCCTGCACATGGTCCAATGTGCGCTGTTGCCTCAATCTGTTCCCGATACAATCTATAAAAATAGTCTTCACGATTTTTATTTTAGTCAACTTTCGGTCACCCGACACGAACGCAATAACCCAGCTTAAGATACTCCTGTGATATCCAAGCACTTTGCTGACTGTCCTGCCCTTGGTAGGTAGTAGGTGCCCCTGTATGCCAGTAGGTAGTCTACTAGCTTGTTAGTATGGGGGTTGTGGGTTCGATTCCCAACGAAGACCTTGGTTTTTTTTTCACTACAAAATTAAAAATTGACTGTCGGTGGGGCTGCTCAGCGATGAAGGCATAGTCACTGGTCACTGTACTGTCTTTATACGGCAGTTAATATCCGACTATCCTTCTACTTTCACCACCTTTTTCATCTCTTCTCTATCCCTTTCCTAAAGAATGTAGCACGGTACTTGACTAAATAGGCATTATTGCCTGAAGTGCTACTTCTCTTTTTAAAAATAAAAAAAATAAAAATTTTAGTCTGGTTCCTGTTTTGCCATTCTTAGCTGCACCTATGTGCTCGTTAACTTACATCAACATTATCTCAGTCACTTCCCCCCCGGAGGCAGATTTATCGGCCTTTATGGATTGCTTAACCATCTAGACCTGTGCTGCTAGGGGTATAAGGAAGCCCAGTCTCCTGAAGGCAAGCAGGGTGTCACCTGGAAGCTCTACGTTATTTCCACGGGAATCAGTAAGCGCCAGAGTTCCGTCTCTTTAGACTTTTAGCTGTTCTCTGACTGATTATTGAGGTTGGTCCTTCGAAAGCATCGTGGTGGTTGTGGTTTTGCGGCCCCTGCATGAACTGATTTAGTGGGCCGGGATCATCTCGCCTTTAACAACACTAACGGGTGAATGATTCGGATCCAGTGAGTATGCTAGTCACGTGTTGGGGACCAGGAGTTGGATAGTCTCCAGCTCTTCAGCAAGGAGTAGTGGTTTGCAACCCTGCTTTGGACCTGCTGAAATTGCAACTAAGAAAGACCTGTTGCTAGAATTAGTCCGCGGCTTCCTAGGGCGTGAATGACGTTGCTTTTCATTCCCAGTGGTTGAACCACCATCTGATTAAAGTTTACGGCCAGATGCAGATGTAAATTTTATCACGAAATAACCTCAGTACATCGCTGAGATACATCACGCTATAGATTGCTTTTGAAAGCTTGCACAAGTTATGCCCACTTAGGTTGTGACATATATGGAAAGAATTTAATCCATAATAGATCCAATAGATTTCATAACGTCTCAAAAAAAACGAATACACGGTTTAATGCAGTTAACACGCTAGCAATCTAAAAATTTTTCTCCAAATATTTTTGGCGGTTTCGTACTTATTTAAGAAAGTCCAATGAAGTGTTAAGCTTTTTCAGGAATAAAATATTTTTAAGGTGGCTGCCAACATTATTTTGTTTATTTTAAGGTAATACATTCCAGTGCTACCTTGGAATTATTTTTATTTTGTTTCAATTCTAAGTTGTTTTATGGATTTATGCCTCAATTCCGTATTAGTTGCAATACAATACCAGCAACCACAGGCTGTTGCATGTTGGTTCATGCTTTTTTGTTTTTTTAATCAAATAATATTTTTATTTATTTTGTTAAATATTTATAATTTCAATTTCATTTAATTCTGTAAAAGCATCAAACCCTCCATCATATTTTTTGTGCTTTTGACATAATGTAAAATGAAATGATTGCGTTACTTCCCCTCTTGCAATTCTTCTCTCTAAAATCGAATGAATCTTCTGATTATTGATTCAATTGAATTGAATTGTCGCCGTGTCAATTTAAATTGGGTGGCTGTTTGGTTGGTTTGTTGGTTGGCACAAAGCTGGCGATGACAATATTTGAATTCGTGTTTATTTCATTCTTTTCTTACATTTTGTTCTTCGTGTTCTTTTTACGGTTTCATGTGATGATAAATCAATTTAAATATTTATGTGCCACAGGTGCCTATAATTTTATAAAACAGTGATGACACACATTCAAATTGCAACGGCAGCAGTAATCAAGTAAAGAAAAATTTCTAACTAAATTGGCACTAAACAACTTGTCACTGACTGCATTTCATTTATGTTGTTTACTACGGGTGCACAGTGGCTCAGAACTAGTTTTGTTATTTACCAAACGAAACATATCAAAGCTAAGGTAGTCAAAAAGTTTGGTCAAAATATTAGCACTAGTGGGCGTGGCATGCTGCTAAAAATAAAGAATTTTATCATATTCAATCTAAAATAAATTATGATTTCACGAAAACTATTTCGGTAATGGGTTAGGTGCATATCCTATACAATTTGTAGTTAGGGAGGGTGCTATGTTATAAATTTTAAATACTCATATTTTCTTAAAATTGGAAGTTTGCCCGTCTATAACTTTTGAAAATCAAAAAGTATGAAAAAGACAAAACCATCTAGGGAAAGGACATAGAACACATACTGAAAATCAGCTCGACTTGGACTTTGAATCTTCATGGTCAGTAAGAAATAATTACACCAACAAAGAAATTTCTCCAACAGGGGTTGATTATAAGGGGCAGGCAAATTTGAGGTTAGGAAGTAAATTGGCTTCAAATACATTCTTTTCAACAACAATTCGACTTCGATTTTGTTGATACCATTGCAAAGTACATTTTTTGGAATTATTAAGAGAATATGGTGTCAGCAAATATCCACCTGCAGGTCGGCAGATATCCGTTTTTTTTTCACAAAACTTTGAAGCTTCTTCCGCAACAAAGCTGCGCTTAGCTTTTCAATGAAGCACCAAATTTCATCTCTCAAAGTGTTCATGTAAGCCCGATCTTTCAAATTAGAAAACATTACCCAGCTGCGTAAAATCACAAAAACAAGGCGGTATATTGGCATCGCCAAATCCAGAAATAATGCTACCAGGAAATTTCTCAAGCCCATAACTGGGTGGCTGTATGGCCGTCTTGCTGAAAGGAAAGATCACTGATGTCAAAATTAGCCAATTGTGATCATATCAAATTGATTATCATGGTTTGCAGCACAGAGAATTCAGGCTGACGACGTTTTCTTGCTCATTTCCGAAATGATACAGGCCGATGATGCCACTTTATTTTAATAAAATGGTTTTTCAAGAACTGTTTGTAGATTTTGTAAGCCCCACACGTGACAGCAAATATCCACCTATACGTCGGCGTATATCCGTTTTTTTTCACAAAACTTTGAAGCTTCTTTCGCAACAAAGCTGCGCTTAGCTCGTCAATGAAGCACCAAATTTCTTCTCTCAAAGTGCCAACTGTTTGTGGTTTTTTCATGTAAGCCCGATCTGTCAAATTAGAAAACATTACCCAGCTGCGTAAAATCACAAAAACAAGGCGGTATATTGGCATCGCCAAATCCAGAAATAATGCTACCAGGAAATTTCTCAAGCCCATAACTGGGTGGCTGTATGGCCGTCTTGCTGAAAGAAAAGACCACTGATGTCAAAATTAGTCAATTGTTATCACATCAAATTGATTATCATGGTTTGCAGCGCAGAGAATTCAGGCTGACGGGGTTTTCTTGCTCATTTCCGAAATGATACAGGCCAATGATGCCACTTTATTTTAATAAAATGGTTTTTCAAGAACTGTTTGTAGATTTTGCAAACCCCTTACGTGACAGTTTTGCTTATTTACGTAATCGCCTAATTGAAAATTAGCCTCTTGATCACTAAAGATGATTATGTTGAAAAATGTGTTTTGTTTTTGTTTAATTTTTTCGATGCAAACCATGGTCGATCGACTTTAATTATAAAACAAAAGTTGAACTTTATAAGCATGAAGATGAAGATTTGTATGCAAAATGTTGCGAAAAGTGTCCAATTGTTGCGAACCGAACGTCGACGAGTTGATGTTCCAGGCTCATTCTCAACACTTTGTTGTACAGCGGTTATTAGGTGCGTATTGTTCTAGTCTATTAACCTCGAATTTAAGGATTAATTTTATGTCCTCCTTGTAGGTCCTTCTGAGACCACTGTGCATGGCAAGTTTGAGGTTAGGAAGTAAATTGTCTGATAAATGATTAAATGTCAAGAATTAGGTTTTTTTTTAAGAGAAGTAGCACTTCAGGAAACAATGCCTATTTAGTCAAGTACCGTGCTACATTTTTTTAGGAAAGGGATAGAGAAGATATGAGACAGGTGGTGAAAGTAGAAGGATAGTAACGGAAATTAACTGTCGTATAAGACAGCATAGTGACCAGTGACCATGCCTTCATCACTGAGCAGACCCACCGACAGACAATTTTTTATTTGTAGTGAAATATACCAAGGTTTTTGTTGGGAATCGAACCCACAACCCCCTGTTTTGTAAGCTAGTACACTACCTACAGGGGCACCTAATTTGTATTAACTATTATTTGAGTGAAATAAAGTATAAAAATACTGTCACGTTTACTCCTGCATAAACATTTTATTACAAAATAATTACAAACAACTTTGAAAGTTTTAAATTAGGTTATACGATTTAAATAGACGATTATTTACTATTCATATTTGTAAATAAAAATACACGATGGTAACTTACCACTTCAGCGGAATTAATCTGCTGTATGTGTCTTCACTTGAGCACGTTCACAATTAGAATGCCGTTATACACCGTTTTCAATGGTTTTAGAAATTCGTCTACTCTAATTCATCGCACTTATTACAAACGCCATCGTCATCATTATTCACTGTAGGTGTTTATTTAATCTCTTCTAATTGTTAATATTAGTTCATGGAATTTGAATGTAGCATGTTTTTGCTGTTATGTGTTCGTAAAGTTTCTTAGAAGCTTCCTGACTTGTTAACAGACATTATAGGTCATTTTACTTTACTTCTTAGTGATTATATCTTTTTATAACTTAAACTAATCATTTTCGTAACAATGTAATTTAATGTACTTCTAAGTTATTTAGTTATACACTATTTAACACTGAAAAAGCTAGACTTATGTTAAATTTTGAAAAACCTACTTTATAAAAATGTTTTAATTTTCATTACAAGTCCTTTTTTCGACAAAAACAAAAATAAACGGTGAATTTCTATGCAAAATAAAATAAAATTTAAAGTTTAACTTTAACCACAAATTTTTCCACAACCACAGTGCTGAATAAAAGCTTAGAACCCTCTATTTATCCCTTGAAAAAAGAATTACTAAAAAATCTTCATTAATCCGAAAGTTACGAGTTTTGACCAGTGAAAAACGTTTGTGAACCACTGTGTGGCGCAAAGAAGAAAATTAAAAGCTGCTACAAAATAATATTTTATTTGCATTTTGTTTATTTATACAGAACTTTATCACACTGTTCTATTAATGTTCCAACAGTGTTTGAAGACGTTTATTGCTTTTTTTTTTTTGTTCCGTTTTTAATTTATTCATCAATATTTATCTTGTCACAAGACAAGCTCTTTGCAGTTTCAATGTGCTTTGGAAGTCAGTTTAATTTGATCGGCATTTAAAGCTTGAAATGCTTCTTAAAATGTATTTATTGAATTCTCAATATAATTGAACTAATCTTTCAATTATACTTTTTTAAGTCTAACCAGTACTAGTAGAAATTATTTTATTTTTGAGGTTAGGAAGCAAACACCCAGTTTTTTGGTAACTTCAGTTTTATTAATACCAATATGAAGTAGAAATATGGGAATTAATATTGAAGTTTGACGTCGTGCACATAGCCACCTCTAGTATGGCGGCAAATATCCGCTCTTTTCATAAAATTGTAAAGCTTTTTTTTAAAAAAAAAGCTTTAGTTATTTTGTCAATGCAGCGCCGAATTTCATCTTTCCCGGCGTTAGTGGATTATTCATGTAAGCCCGGTCTATCAAATGGTCCCAAAAGAAATCCAGCGATGTTAAATTACAAGAACGAAGCGTCCAATTGACATCGCAAAATTTAGAAATTACGCGGCCAGAAAATTTCTCATGCAATAACTGAATTCTTTGGCTGTGTACCCTGTGACGCCGTTTTGCTGATTAGTCAATTGTGTTAGTTACTCATTTTCCAAAAAAATTTAAGCAGATGATGTCGCCAGACCACAAACCGCATCATATGGTCACTTTTTTTGGTTGAAATGATTTTTCGAGGATTGTTTGTGAATGTTATTAGCCACATTTTTTGTTATTTACATAACCGCGTAATTAAAAATTATTTTCTTGAAAAATGCGTCGCTTTCTTTGTTCTTCAAACAACCACTTCACAAACGTTTGACGCAAGCAATGGTTGATTTTAATTCTTAAGCGAGTTATAAGCGTGAAGATCAAGATCTTGATCAGAGGTGCCCCTGTAGGCTAGTAGGTAGTGTGCTAGCTTGTCAGTATGGGGGTTGTGGGTTCGATTCCCAACGAAGTACTTGGTTTTTTTCACTACAAAAATAAAAATTGACTGTCGGTGGGGCTGCTCAGCGATAAAGCCATAGTCACTGGTCGCTGTGCTGTCTTAAATACGGCAGTCAATTTCCGACTATCCTTCTACTTTCACCACCTGTTTCATCTCTGCTCTATCCCTTTCCTAAAGAATGTAGCACGGTACTTGACTAAATAGATATTGTTGCCTGAAGTGCTACTTCTCTTAAAAAAAAAACAAAATTATGCGCAAAATGCATAGAGTGATGCCCAATTGTTGCGAACGTCGACGAGTTGATAACGAAACGATATGTTTCTTTGTATTTAAGCATACAAATAATATTGAAAAATTTCTACAAATTCAACGATTTCTTAAGAATTAAAGATTTAAAAAAAAATGTAAAAGTGGAGTAAGGGTTGACTCTTCATCGAATTTGCTATACCGACAAGTCTGGTTAATATTATAGGATGCTTCCAAATAAAACATTTTCTCCCGGGAGATAACGGCTACGTAAAGAGCTATTTACTTTTTTGCCCTGTTCAAATGCGCACGGCACAGACAAACTGAAATTGTTGGTTGTTGGAAAATAGAAAAACCCATGCACATTTAAATACTTTTACAATTATCCCACTAATACCGCCTGGTTAACATCATTTATTTTCAAAAACTGGCTTCATCACGAATTTGTAAGTTAAGTTTCATCAACTAGTAGAAGTAAGTTGTGTTACTAGTTGAATTAAAGCAATGAATCTACCACCCACTGCTCTTCTTCAATATATGGGTTGCTCGAATTCGGTAGTGGATGGAGTGAAGAGGATAACATGCCCTTAAATATTTTATCAAATATAATTCAGTACATAAACTAAGATCTTTCAACTCTTGTTATACTTGTAGCTCAAATTAATACGGAAAATTTTTTAAAAAAGAGTTTCATGTGAAAATTAACGAGGAACAACTGTAATTATCAGACACGTAATCGGAGAATTTTTACGATGGTGATCATGAAGAAAACCAAATTAAAGTGGAATATTGTAGAATATCGATGAGCATATGAATACAATGAAAGGGTTTTGGAACATAATAAGCCGACAAAAGCACTATATGAAGTGCGTTATTCAGCTATTACTCAAAAATATAATTTGATGAAAAAAAGGAACTAAAAATCTCCAATTTCTTTCAAAATTTTTAAAATGTGAATATGTACTCCCTGTTTCACTTAAACGGCATAAAACACATATTGAAATTCTCTCCCCTCGCTCGTTGACTTTCTTCAATAAGTTCGGCTTTAGTTAAAAATTGCTTTAAAGACTCGTAAACTTTTCTCGGCAGCCGTCCACAAACATCCTTTATAAGAGTAAAGCCTGACGGGTATGGTGGCCAATTCAAAAGTGTGAAATTGTTGGACCCTATCCATAATTTGACCACACAGGCATTATGTATTGGCGCGTTGTCGTCTAGGAAAGTCAGCGATAATAGATTAAAAATATGCTCAAATGTAAACACCTTTTCTAGAACAGCATAACATGTTTTAGCTTTCATAGTAAAACTTAAAAACTTGAGCTTATAACTGCCGTACAGAAAATCACACCTCACACCACAACTCTGCCGACTCGACTGTTTAATTGATCCACCCGGTAAGTCTCTTTCCTCAAGCGCCATCAGGGCCCTCCAAATTAAACTTCTTCTTGTCAGAAAAAACAATAGGCTTCTACTCATTATTTCATGGCATGTTATCTCGCCATAATATCAACGGCATTTCTTTCCGTGCAGAGTTAAGTGGTAGTTTTTTCTTTAATTTGAGTTAAATTTTCAATTTTGTTGGATTATTAGTGTCAGTGATATTTTTGTTGTTGTGCGGTCCTTTGGGTTAGGTGTTTGCGGGTTGAGTTCCCACGCCGAGGTTTTGAGCTGACCGAGGTGGCGTCCCTAACCCCACAGAAACAACACAGGAGGAACCCGTAACATAAGAAGGGCTTAAATCGTTAATTTCTCATACTAGAAATTTGACACTCCATACACTGGAACTCACATTTGCCATAAAGACAAAGGAATTATTGCTGTGCTATTTTCTTTTCACTCGTCGCTACTAAGAAAATTCTTGTTGGTTTCTTTTCTACTCCTTATTATTATGCCAAGAAAATCCTTGTTAATTTCTTTTCCACCTCTTATTTATATACTTAAATTCAGGGGGTAGTTCCATATTAGTTGAGGTTGAGGCATAATAATGGAAGAATTGATTGAAAATTTTGAAAAATTAGAAAATAAATCAAAAATAGTTCAGTATTTTGTGTTAAAAAAATATTTTATCAATCTTGGAAACATTAAATGAATTTCACCTAAATATAAGATTTACAATTGACAAGGAATCTAAATAACAACTTCCACATTTAAATTTATTGATAATAAGACGAGTAGAGTCCGACCGAATCATTAATCATTTTTCAAAATATTCGAAAAATATCGCACCCTAAATACGAAAGGGTACACATCTCCAACTACTGCACTTTCTGTCACATCACATCACTATATTCTTTAACTGGAAAAATACAGTTAAGTCAATTTTTGTATTAAGTGTGTTGCTTCTGCACGATGAAAGAGCATTATTTTAAGTATTTAGGATGCGATATGATTACAATTAAGGCTGGGGCACATAGAATCCGTCATACGTTGTATTTTTCAACTGACAAGTAAGTTGAAATACACGTTTTCTTATCACCGTTGTCATAATCAATACATCTCTGTCAACGCAAAGTACGAAAGTTGGCCAACTTTTAACTTTTGACGTACGTTGTGTAACGAAGTAAACTTTCGTTACATACTGCCATACGAATCTTTTTTTGAATAGTTTTATATAGAGTATTATTATAATTGTGATCAATATTATTATTATTAATTATCATAGTGAATTGAGAATTTTTGTGAATTAAAGTATTATTAACATTTTTTTATCGATATTATTATTAGTAATTATCATTATTATTATGTTCCTGAATCGATGATGACGTATTAATAATAGTCTCTTATCTTTCGAATGAGTTATTATAATTAGTCGAATTTAAGAGAAAAGAGTATAAGAGAATCAGCCACAATAAGAAAGAGGCTAAACTGGCGGGGTATTGGTGAGATTGTTGGATGTCAATGCTTTAGTGGTAATGATTGGTTGATGGTGGGTGTGATGATCACGGCAACTTCAGTTATGCTTGCGCCGTCTTGGTGAACGGACACTAACGCAGGTTATTACAGCCTCTATAGTGGAAGGCCACCAAGACATGCAGGTCACCAACAGGTAGTGGTAGGTACTGGTTTTTACAGCCATAGTCCCCAGACCAAGTAGTAGTAGTGGTAGAGGGTTTCTACTGGTTATTACAACCATAGGTCCTAGTCGTGGTGAGACACTAACACACTAAAAAACAAGCAAGAAAATTAAGAAGTAAACACTGGGCAAGGGCATTAAGTATCCTACCTCCCGAGTGCAGGCACGCGATACGGGAGCTCTAAGTCGGTCGGGTTCAGGGCATAAAATGAAAAATCTTGCACGGTCTGGTTGGTTGGTTTGTGTTCGAGCGTTAAAAATAAAAACTCCAAATTGTAAACCTAAAGATAAGAATAAAAGTGATTAAGAAAGTTGTTTGGGTTTTTTTTATTTTGTGTTTTTTTTTTTGGGAAAAAAAAAGATTAACAATAAGTATTAGTGGCACCACTGGACATGCTCTGAGAACTACCCCAGCAAAAATACATTATAGTTGAGTACTTTGACATTTTTTATTTGCTTCATCTTCTTGTTTTTTTTTTTGTTTTCGCTTTTAAAATAAATTATAAATAATAATAATAATAAATAATGGAATAAATAGTACAAGTTACCATTGATAGAAAGTCTGTGATGTCGTCTAACTCCATTTCAAATGTGCACTTTAATAAAACTTTGCTGCAAAAAAATATAAAATAAGAAAAACAAAAAAACAGCTGATTTCTTATCCGTCAACAAAGTACTCATTGTGCCAACCTAATTCGTCGTTACTTTGACTTCAGTTGAATACGTCAAAGTATAACGCATGACGGATTCTATGAGCCCTGGCCTTAAGTGCTTGCACCCTAATTTGGAGGTAATAAATATTAGTATTATTAGTGATATGGTAACTAAGCATTTTCGTCATAATATAATACACAAACTATAATATACAATATACTGCGCAAAAAAAACAAAGAACAACAATTTTCTCTAGCGTCGCCTATTATTTTTAATAATAAATTCTCAGACAGATTTATTTGTAGGAAACTTTAATGGTAAAGTAACCCTTTCACGTATTCTTTATGTGAAAGATTTAGTTAATAATATTTTCTTTAGTTTTTGTTTTATGCTGAAAAAAGATTCAATAGGAAATACATTTGTATGTCATTCGTTTTCTTAAGTCTAAATATAGGATTGCGCTATGAGAATTGAATTCTTTTGTTACAACTTTCTTACTTATAAACTTTCATCCATGCATCCTTTGTGACATTTAAATGGATAATATTGTTTGTTGTACAACAACTTATTCTATTGATTTAAATTTTTGATTTATGTTCTTTCAATTGTTTCAGTGCTTCAGAATTTTTTTCTTTTGCTACTTTTGTTAAATATTTGAACTACAACAGTATTTTTAGTTTAAAGTATTATTTAAGATTAACGAAACATTTACTTGATTTTATACATATTTTTTACAATTAAATTTAAACAATGTATTTTGCGTCAACAGTCCTCCTCTGTGTATTTGCAAGTGAAGCAGTAAGGCATTAGTTAATATTTTTGAAATTACTATTAATACAATAGTCTTTTACAAACTAGTATTTTATATCTATGCAACTTTGGTTACCTTCTAAAATTGTAATCGATTTTTTATATTCTAAAACATTTCTTAAAATAATGTATAATTCCACTTCTTCTTCTGATAGTGCTATAAGTTTTGCTTCTGCTGTAGAAAGAGAGATACACAACTTTGGTATCGATGCGTTCAGTTAAAAATACCATCATTTATATAAAATCCTAACCACTATTGAATTTCCTGTCAGTTTCGTTTTCAGCCCAGTCTGTATCGACATGTCCATATAACTGATTATTTTTTTTCGAACTACCTAACTTTAAAGATAATTTTACACCAGTGTAACTTTGTGCACACTGGAGATTTTGCGGAAAAAAGTCAAATTGTCAACATACTTTTCATGCAACAGGCAATGATATTTTGAAATTTTAAACTAAATGGTACAGTCAAATCAAAAAGTATTACTCCGATCTGACTGCTAGTTTTTTTATAGCCGTCTCAAGCTCAGTACTTGTATGTTTTACTGAACCAACTTAATTTAAACCTAAGAATTTCCAAACGAATATTATTTTATTTTGTGAGCTAACGTTTTTCTTTTTATTTTTTATTTAAAGTAGGATATTTCAGTATACTAGAATTGAAAAAATAAACTCTGCAGAGACTTAAGCTTTTTTTGTTTGTTTATTTTTATGATTATATAAAAAAATCACTTTTTTCTCCAAACATTTGGACCTGCAATTTTAGCTTTACTTTCCTACAGTTGGAAATCACCGCTAATATATTGCCTCATATCTCTTTTTACATTTTTAATCAATTTCAAGTGCCACCAGGTGCCAACTTGTTGCATTACACAGTACAACATTTTTCAGCTGATTGATTCGCGACTGAAATTCCGATTAGGCCTTTTTGTTTATCATAAATCAAGAACCACAAAACGGATTTTACTTAAACAAATTTTGAAAAATCAAGAATTATAACTACTCGCATCTGTTTATATAACGTTTCGCTACATAAGCAATAGTTTCGAAGTTATAAATAAATGTATGAAGAAAATAAAATATTTTTTGCCTTAAAAGTTAAGTTTTTTTTTAATTCATAAAAAATCCAAAACGGTAAAAGTGTCGTCCTATTACTTTCACGTAAAGTCATATAGCCTATGAACAAAATGAGACATCATTTTTTTTTTAATTTGAACTTTCCCTAATCATTGAATCTTTCACATTATTACGAAATTCACAATGAGTATTCAAATCTTAGCCTAAGAATAAAAAGTCTTCGTTGCCACTGCAACTACAACATTAAGTTCTTCATCTGATGAGTTCAAAGGTTCCCCTCCTTTTAAGACGTTTATGGCCCTCAAATATGAGCAAGTCTCTTGCAAACTGATTTGGATGAGTTGTAACTTTTGATTTATAGTTTGTGATAACTTTCCTAGTTTCCTCACGAATAGTGAGAATGCTGAGATCTCTGTGAATATTATTATTCCTGATGTACAAAGGGGCACACGTTATTATTCGCAGGAGTTTTGACTGCCGTCTTTGTAGTTTTTCGATGTTTGATGACGAAGCAGTTCCCCATAGTTGTATACCGTATAACCATATGGGCTTTAAAATGGCCTTATATAGAAGGACCTTGAGGTCAAATTTTAATGAGGATCTTGGTCCGATAAGCCAGTAAATTTGGGCAGATTTCAGCTTTATTTGTGTTATTTTTGCCGCTATATGGTAAGTCCATGTGAGACGTCTATCAAGATGAATTGCGAGATACCTCACATTATTTTGCTCAGGAATTCTTATGCCATCAATTGAAACCGGAGAACAATTTTCTCTTCTCAAGGTAAAAGTAATGTGAACGCACTTTGAGGCATTTACTTTTATCTTCCATTTTTTGAACCATATCTCCAACACTTTTATGTGTGCTTGAAGTTGTTCAGATGCAACTTTTGGATCTTTGTGAATGCTTACAAAAGCAGTATCATCAGCAAATGTAGATGTATGAGTTAGTGGACTAGTGGGCATATCAGCGGTAAACAAAATGTAAAAGAACGGCCCAACAATGCTACCCTGTGGTACACCAGCAGAAATTTGTTTCGTGAAGGATAAAATAGATTTTGATCTTATATGAAAAGATCTATTGCTTAAGTAATTCTTGAATAATTTGTGCACATTTGCCGGTAGCAACTTTACAATTTTCCAATTGCAATTGTGCCAGATCTTGTCAAATGCCTATGATATGTCTATAAAAAGCGCTGAACAATATTTTTTACTTTCGAAAGCACTTCGGATGAGATTTGTTATCCTGTGTACCTGTTCTATAGTACCGTGCATGAGACATCATAACTCATGAAAATCGATGAACGCGTTTCGCTTTTATGCACAATTAAGTAAAGGTATGAATTTAAAAAATTTGCTCGAGTATGCACAAAAAAACATTGAATATTTTTTTTATGATTCTTTGCTTATCCTGTTTTGATTTCCGAAATAACGGATCTTGATGAAAACATAATCAAGAGGTTTTCAATAAGAGACGGAAAAAGAGTTTGTTGCACTGTACGAGCGGTACAATATCCCCCACCTATACTTCACAAAATTCTGATCCATGGAAAAGATATAATTGAAAAGTGTATTTTTCCTGTAGGCCTACTAGCCGAAGAGGCTCAGGAAAGTCGTAACAAAGACTATAAAAAATATCGCCTTAGACACTCCAGAAAATGCAGTCGAATTGCCACGAACGAAGATATTATGCACCGAACGATGGTAACATCAGATTCCATGATTTCACATTTGACGCCTTCATTTAACCAGAAAAAGCATAGTGTTGTAAGTGAAGAAGTTTTTTTCCTCATCTCTATACAAAAATCCCCAGTGTGCGGTGTTTCAACTTGAACCCACTCTAGTTCCCAACAAATGGTGCTTATATATTTGCTTTAAGCGGTTCTCGCATATACAAGAAAATTCTACTTTAACATCATCACATATTGTTGTTGTTATCATCGCCTGTCTGGCTGTGTGTTTTTTGTTGTATGTTAGTTATTTTTGTTTTCTGTTGTTAAGTTATGTCGTGGAATTTTATAAGCATGTTGTTGTCTTGTGTGCATGAGATTTCTTTAAAACTACGCCATTGGTAAAAGACACAAAAGGTCATTTCTTTTACTTTTTTCCTGATAATTCCTTTTTTTAACTTAAACAAAACATCTTATACAGAAAGATCAATGGATCACCTGACAGAGTCCAAAGTCTTGAAGCCCAAATTCGTTTGAAATTTTCTGTATATAAAACTCTTGATACAATAAAAAATTTCCTTCCTTATCTTGTATAACATCGATTCCTAAATAATGTTTGTTTTAGTCCAAGTTTTGACAAAACAAAATTTGGATCTTAACTTTTGAAAAATTTCCTCAATAAAGTTTAAATCTTTGCTTGCAATAATTATGTCTTCAACATATACCAAAATATAATTTTTTCTTTCTACAGCTTTTCTCATACATAAACAAGGCTTCATTATACTCTACTGAAAGTTTAATTCAATTAAAACTTTATAAATGCATTGATTCCAGGAACGAGCAGACTGACTATTTTAAACCATATAAACATTTCTGGTGGCCGCTTCTTATAGATACTTTCTCGCAAATCTCCATTAAGTAATGCTGTTTTCACATCAAAATGATATAAATGCATTTTCACTTTACTGACAATTGAAAATAAAATTCTTGTTGGCATTTGTTTAACACCCGGAGTGAATACTAATAGTATAGTCAATTCCAAGTTTCTGGCTAAATCCCCGAGCAACTAGTCTCGCTTTAAATCTTTCAAGTTTCCCTTTTCCATTTAACTTTTTTTTTTAAATTGCATTTGGTGCCAACTGCCTTACAACCAGGAGACAGTTCAACCAACACCCAAGATTTATTCTCAATCCATTAAGATTTCTCCTCCTTTGTATAAATTCCTTAATTGAAATTACTTGTATCTGAATTTGAAACTGCAGAATTGATATGTTGATACCCACTTAAAGGTAATTCTTTATTTACTCTACTAGACACGCGTCGGACTGGTTCCTGACAAATATAGAACTTCTTGAAACATCATCATTCTCTTTAAACTTGTTGCTCCAAGTATTTTGTTTCACATAAAATTTTACTAAAGTTAATTTAAGGTTCTTTATTGCATTCCCCCTTAATTAAAGGAAAATAAATTATATTTTTATTATCTTAAGCAACAGTATCCCTTAAACTATTGTTTCTATTTTTCATATTAGTGAAAAAAATGTGAATTTTGTACTTTTTTTGTAACTGGATTAGGAGCTCTACATCCTTTTGAATTATAATCATATCCAATAAACACTTTGCCAATTGATTTTAGCAAACATTTTACTATTTCTATTAAAATTTGATTTTTTTGTTCTGCAACTTCATACTTATACTTCTTTCATTACGATGACCGAGAACTCAATGCTCAATAATAAACCGAAAGACCTTTATCAGAAATTGCATTTAGGGTGTATAAACTATCTTTTGGATATGCCTTATAAACAAGCTTAGAATTTATTTATAAAATGCATATATTTTTTTGTAAAACTGACGGTATAAAATTTTTCTGGAATTTTCCAAACAGATAATAAATTTAAATAAAAATCTGGTACAAAGTATATATCACCGACAATTAAATATACATCACCGATATTGATCTTGCATACGCCTATACCTCTATCTCGCCTTTGAACTGCTTCCATTGGCAATGCAAATGTATTGAAAATTATCACTATAATCTATTTCGCTATTATCGTTATTTCGATTCTATAATCGAATGAGCTTGATTAGCTTCTGGCAAATGAGTTAATAAAACGTGTTGTACTTCTTTAATTTCAATATTCTCAATCATGTTTACAGATTTTTTACTATTTTTGATATATTTTTGGTATTTATTGCAATCATTCTTTAGGTCGTCGGGTTCTTTCAAAAAAACAGCTTCAAATTTCGATTTCAATACAATTACATTCGTATTGTCAAATGGATAATTTTTATTAAATATTCTTCTAACAATTTTCCTTTTACAGTTTCCAGACTTAGGCCTCTGTTTGATCTTACTTACAAAGCAGTAATTAAATTATCTAGCTTCTTGTCAAACTGAAACTTGCCAAGTCTCTGAGAAATTTTGATTACGAATCTTATCCAGCAATCCTTCATAATTTATCAAACAATCCGTCGTATAATTTATATTGTTACGAAAATATTTATTAAGTTTTAAAAGAAAATAATTATCTATTTTATGTTTTTTGTTGACCTATTTATTATAATTTTTATTATTTTTATTTTCTTTTCTTTCTTTTTTAGCTTGAGGTCAGTTTTTTTCTTTTTTATTGACTTCTCCCAATATTTCGATAACTTCGTTGATCATCTTCAGGGGATCATTTAATAAGATTATTTATATATTCCTTTCGCGTCTTTTCCATTGCACAATTGTCAATATGTAAAATAAATATCAGTAAAAAAGTAAACGAAACGACCTACTGTGCATTTTACAAACTGCGTAGTTTTCTAGGAAATCGTATACATAAAAGACAGCAACAACAGAATTATAAGAAATTCTACCAAATATGATAGCCAACAGAAATCAAAAGCAACTAAAATAGAACAAAACACATAGCCAAGCAGGCGTATAAAATGAATGATAATAAAAACAACAATATGGGGTGATGTTAAAGTAGAATATTCTGATAATAAGTTGTTTCGATTTTTTTCTGCCAGTAAGTAACAACAAAATATGGTTGCATATGTGAAAACTACTTGAAACAACTAATAAGCACCTCTATTAGAGAAATGAATTAAATTATGTTGACTCATCAATGAGTAAAGACAACAAAGTTACCATGGTGTTTATTTTATGTGTATTGTAAGTAAATAAATCGTTTAAGTTAATTTAAATCTCTGAAGTACTGGGTCATTATTTTGCAATAAAGGAACTGAAAAAGAACGTTTATTTAATGGAATAAACGTTACAATATGTATTTGCATGTTGTATTAATAATTACTCCCGCGCTCTAGAGTAGGCAGAGTTGGGAACTTCACTTCCAGCTGGGGCCAATCTGTAAGGGAGATTTCTGTATTTACAATTGCTCGGTTAGAGCAATTATAATTGGGGAAGTTGGAATAATATTTGTGATTAATTTCTTTTCCTTGTTGTGGAATATGTGGAAACCTTTATTCTCACCTTTTTCTCGATGATTTTAAATAAATGACCAGCAGGTTTAGATATAAATTTCTTCTTTATTTTTCGGTTGATCAATGGATTTATATTCAATTGCGTAAGTATGCGTTTACATTTAATATTCCTTTACGTAAAGTGTTCAGGTTGATTAATTAAAAGTTTTAAGGTAAGTAATTCAGGTAAGCTATTATAAGCGTTTAGTTTAGGTTAATTTTTTGTAAGTAATTTTTTTTTTTTTTTTGGTAAATTTAAGTTACGTATGTTTCTTATTCTTTAAACCACGTTACTCTAGAAGATTCGGCAACCAATTGAAACAAAAATGGAAACTTATTCTGCCATTTTTCTTTTTTTACGGAATAAATTTCCCTTTTCATTTTCTTGCCAGTACTAAATTGTGGTGGTGCCAGATGGTATAAATGTGTGTCCAAAGCTAGTTTGGACACCATGTTCTCACCTTCGCCTAACCCTATGCTACATATTTTTTGCATTAGACATACATTTGAACTTAATGTGTCTCGTTCATGCTGATTTTGAAACTTATTCCAAGCATCTCTGGGTAAAATTTCATTCCAAATATGGAAAAGTTGAGAATCTTCAACACATAAACTTAGTACTCCAAAAGCTTCCATATTTTTCTTAACAGGTCCTTTAATAACAAGCCTCCTTAATTATCTTAAATTTCCTATTGTAGAAATTGTATCTTAATTAAGCTTCTCTGTTACATATAATCTATTATCGCCTATCTTGATTTCCTTGACTTTATGCCTTTTATTGTGTCTTGATAATCACTTATTTGTTTGCCTTTTTGAAAAGAAATACCATTAGCCCGTAACCCATTCTAAATGATAATTTTAGTTTATAGTTTTATTTTATTTTATGTATATTTTTCAAAGTTTACGCAATATAAAAATAAAAGGTTATTTTTTTAATTAAATTTAAACATACAGGGATACATTTAACACACTTTCAAACACAAATAATCATCACGCATTCGTATTAACTTGCAGATATGTAGATGTATTTGCTAAAGGTAAAATCAAGAAAGATTCGTGATGCTCTTTATGAGTTTCACTCACATGCGAATCACATACAACACGTACAACAATATTAGCCAAACATAAAGGGAACATTAATGATGAATCTATTATCAAGTGTTGATGAACAAAGGCAAATACTAACACTTGCACACACACACACGCACAAACATACATAACAATTCACGGTATACTCATTAACGTATTCACAAAAGTTTTGATTATTATAGTCACAAGCACATGTACACACACACACCCACACATTCTTAAACACTTATAACGATACGTTTGAAAATATCAATGCATTTGTGATATCATTTGTTTACTAAAACACAAATTCAGTCGACTTTTGATAGTTTGAAACTCGTTAATTTGAATCTCGCGATAATTTGAACTGTTTTCCAGGTTCCTTGAAAAACACTTAATATATTGAAAAATTTTTTGTAATTTGGTCTTTGGTCCCCTCAATAACTTGAAATTATTTCAATGGAATTCTAAGCGCCGACTCTCTGTAATTTGAATTGTTTTTGGACAACTTCACGGTGCACAATAATCCACCACTATTAGGCAACGTGAAATTGATATATTTTCCACTTAATACAACATCTACTAAGTTGCAGACTTTAGATAATGCCTTGGATTATCCATTGTATTTTAAAACCCTCTAACGCAGAGAAATTGTTTCCAAAATGTTGGATAGCATTGAAAAGGGCGAGAAAGTAACCATAACAATTTTAACAGCTATGATTATGATTGAAAAGGTCTGGAAAAATATCAGTTCTATAACCTACAATTTACAACTGCTTCAAAAAGAGCGGATTTTCGTTAAAATCTTCAGCTCAGTCAGCTAACAGAGCCATCCGAAAGTTACGCTCTCATCCAGAATGACAACTTCTACCTAACTCTGAAGAGATGAGTTTTGAGAACTATGTTCAGGTCTACAGGTGCCCCAACCGATGCAGAACTATTGACTTCTTTGGATGAGACAGGTGGAGCAGACAAAGATGAGCAACCACCACTTCCAAGGTCATTAAGCCAAGCTACGGCAAGACTTAGCACTTTACGCTCCTATGCTCTCAGAACGGATACAAGTGATGATTTCTTTATAGCTCTAATCACAATTGCAAATTCATTAGACGATGACAGATTAATTAATTAATTCCAAAAAAAAAAATTACGGACATATTTTCATTATAAATTGGTCTTATGTACATATGTACATATATATGCAACGGAAAGAAATTTCACTATAAAAGCTCTTGTTAATTTGAATTTAATTATCTTTCTTTTGATACTTTGAAGTCTCGTTAATATGAAAACTCGATTATTTGAACTTTTTCTCTGGTCCTTTGAATTTCAAATTATCAAGAGTCAACTGTACACATATACACACACATGTATAACAACAGTTAAATGTTTGAATTAACATTTCACACTGATTTAACAGCAAATATAAGAAAAAATGAAAATAATAAAATATGAATCACGAACACGTTAACAATCCTTTTTGCCTTTAGCTATTTGTCCATTTGGGGCCAATTAATATTTTCAAATCTGATACAGACGCTTTTGTACAGCAGTATAGTGTTTTTTCCTATACATATTTAGCTTTTAGAGTGTGATTGGCCAAACCCTTTTACAAATTGACAATTTCTGACGTCATACCTTAAAAATGTAATTTTTCTTTTGTAATTTACAAAGAATGGGCAAATTTAAGGTTAGCAAGTAAATAGACTTAAAGCAATCACTATTTTTTGACAACTTCAGTTTTTGTGATACTAATGTAAAGTAAAAAAAAGGGAATTAATAATTGAGTATGATGTCGGGCAAAGTCCGCCTCTGAAACACATCGTCAGACTTTCGCTCTTTTCACAAAATTTTGAGTCACATTGGTTGCTTGTGTGTTGTTCAGAGAGTTCAAATAGCTTCAGAGAAAATAATCCAGCGACATTAAATCGCAAGAACGAAGCGGTCAAGTTGAGAAATTGCGCGACCGGAAAATTTCTCATGCAAGAATTAAATTGTTTGGGTGTCTATGTGGCTCCCCACCAGGGGCATATTAATATGGTCTTTATAGAATATTCCACTATCTAGACACAGTGTAACTGGGGGAAAAAGGGAGCCCAGTCCCCTGAAGTCAGACAGGGAGACAACTGGAAGCTCCACTTTATTTCCACCTGGATCAGTGAGCCCGCAGAGTTCATTATTTGTCTCTTTAGGCATTTAAGAGTTCTCTGACTGATCATTGAGGTTGGCCCCTATATGGGAGTATCGTGGTGTTGTGGTTTTGCGGCCCCATAAGGGATTTATGAAAATTAAGGTGGCCAGGATCATTTCACTGATAATGACACGCAAAGTGAATGATCCAGTCCAGTGAGCATGCTTGACATGTGTTCTGGACAGGAGTTAGAAAGTCTCCAACTCTTTAGCAAGGTGTGATGGTTTGCAGCCCTGTCCTGGAATCATTAAAGTTGCAGCTAGGTGATTCTGTTGCTTAGAATTATGTCAGTGAATTTTACCCCAATATTGTATAGAAAAACCTAAGTGTCTTATATCCAAAACCAAATTGATGAGCTTTGTGAGCGAAAGTGAAATTGCAATATGAATGTGCTCTCCCCCATTACAAAACATTTCAAATATTTTTATTTGAAAGAATGTTTTATGAGAATATCATAAAATGTTCTTTTTTAATGAAAATTGTTTTGTAATAAATATTTTGTGAGAATATCACTTAATATTTATTTGAAAAGGAATCAAGCACGAATAAAATTGCTGCTTATATTGATAATGATTCCGAATAATTATAGATTACTTAATAATAATTTGTTTTATTTACACTTTTTAGAAAATATTCCCATAGAGCTACATTATTTTAATCAAACCAATCAAAAAAATTATACGCTATCCGGACATCGGCTGTAAATATTTGCATAAAAACTTAGAGGAGGTTGAACTGCCGTTGTTAAGCACAATTTAAACTTTAAACCTAAAATAAATTGACGGTTCAATTATATTATTGAAAGTTCAAAAACAAAACAAATTGTGTTTACAATAAACTGAGCCGTTTATTTTAAAAGTGGCATAAGTTACTTTGTTATTGTCATCTTTTTTATTTTGAATTAGTTTATAAAACATTTGAATTTTTAGCCATTTCAACTAGTCTGTATTTACTTTTCTTTCTGAAACGGATTTTTCTAATGATTGTGTTGAAATAAAATCTTTTTTCTCCATGTTGTGTACTGTGAAGGATTTTTTCGATAGGGGGTTATTACTATTATTACTATTTTGTCCATTTCGTAAAATTCGTGATATTTTTAGACAACATACTCGTCCTTCTGAGAACGCTATTACGTTAAAATTGAGTCGACAGCCTCGATACAAAATGTGAGAACTCCAACGCGTGTTCGACACAGCCGTAAGCCACAGTGTTAAATCAAACCCAAATTTGTCAATTCCTTGACATTCTCAACAACTGGGGTTATCCAAAACCACCACATGGCGACTTTTGCGTAAGGATTTGAATTTAAAGCCTTATAAGGTTCAACCGATGCAAAAATTAAAACCGACCGAACATTCATATCGCTTTCTGAAAAAATCATTTTTTCAGACGGGCTTCTCAAAATCCTCGAGCGATTATTGAGAAGCCTATCTGCAATAATATGCTTCTAAATTGTGGCATTCTTAGATATTTTATACAACACGAAGCAACCGCCTGAGAATAAAAAAATAACAAAATAATGCTAATTATGTGTAGTATATTAGATATCACTATAATATAATGCAGTAAACTGCACTATTCTTTCGAACTAATAAAAATAAGTCCAATAATCACAACAGACTTATTACATGTTTCCATTTCTTTCACACTAAGCTCCGTAATTAATTTCCTGAGTACAGCGACTAACGCCAATTTCAAAATAAACAGTTTTTTATACCGTTAATTATCAACACTCCTTTCAAACAAATCTAAATACTTCTTAACTTATTAATTTCAAATTTATTAAAAATTAAAAAAAAAACTATTCAGTTGTGACTTATGCCACTTTCAATGTAAACGGCTCAATTGACAGTTTTACTTTGTTATTCCAAAAATTTTTAAAAATGATTATTAAAAACAAATTGTAGTATACAAATAATAATAAAAACTAAAATATAACATGCCATTCAATATAAAACATTTTTACATCATTATTTTATATTTTACAAAAATATAATTATAATTAATTATTTTAAACAAAAGTTTTATTGATGTACATATAATCAAAACAAAGCTCGTTATCCGAATAATTATTTTTTTAATATGAACAAATTCTTTGTAAGTTCTTCGTAAGCCTTGCAAATTAAACTTTTTGGGTTCTTTGCTTTTTATTAAAAAGATTGATAAAAAAACAAACAAAAAAATATGTTGATTTTGCCGAGAACAATAAAAACATTTTTTATGGATCTAAATACCCGGATAAATAATATTCATTTTTATACATCGTAAACTACAACGTGACAACTGAAAATAGTAATTAAATTTTAATATTCGAATTATTTCGAACATACATTTGTTTTCTGTTGATTTAAAAATAAATTTTAAACGCTTGTCATCTGTTTTCGAAAGGCAAATAAACTAAAACATGTGATAAACAAAGCTTGTTGACATTTTAATCGACTAAGCTGTTTAGATTAATTTGCTTTTGCTCATTGAGTGAACAATTTTTAATGATTTTTCGTTTTGTCTTCAGCAATTAAATCACAACTGATAATAGTGTTAGCACAGTTTTAATAAATCATTTTTGGGTAAAAATTTAAATTGGATCTTTCTGTGAACTTTTCTGAAGTTTAATTCGCCTTCAGGTAGTCCGGAATCGAACTTGAGATAAAAATAAAAATTCCTTGTTGGAAAACAGACTTTTCTTTATAATTTAATCTTTTCGGTGGAATGAGCTTATTTTGATAAAATTTTTCAATTTTTAATTATGTTGTTTTTTCGAATTAAAATATATTAATACAAATAATAATACTTAATATTTGAGTGCTAAGCGAGTGTAATTGACATTGTTACATTTATACCTTTTATAAACGTTTTGTTGTGAGTTCTTTAATGCAAAATAAATAACACCAGATTTTAAATTAATTGCAAGTTTATTTATTTTAACTATACACAAAGTTGTCACTACAGAACAATTTACTTAAAATGTGCGTCTCTACTTCACGAGGTTTATTTTTCAGCTACCAAACTAACTAACTATCCACTCAAACGCTGTCTTTTATATTTGTCCACTAGAGGTCTAGAAAAATTAAGAATCTTCTACTTCCTTTGTATCACATTTTGTTGTTGTTATGTTATTCATTCAATGTATAGGCGCCTGCAGGTCTGTGAGTAATTTTTTTCTTTTATTTTTATGCTGATAAAGAGTCTTCCTGGAATATTATTTTGATAGTTGTTGTTGTCTTGTCTACTTAAGTTTTCTTAGAACACTACGCAGTTAGTAAACAGCATACCCTACTGTTGTTGTTTTGCGTGTTAACATTTGTACGCAGTTTGTAACTAGAAAGTTGTTGTTGTCTTGCGTGCAATAGTTTTTTTAGCAAGTCACGCAGTTAGTAAACAGCATACCCAGTTGTTTACTTTATTGCTTAATTATTTTCTTTTAAAACTTAAGCAAGACGCATCTGTAACAATATCTTTACTTGTACAATTACCTCTTCGATAATATTCTGCCTATACATTCTAAGCTTTTTCTTCGAGGTACCTGTCTGCAAGAATCCAAAACGTGTTAATAAAGCTGCTTAAAGAGTATAGAAGAAGTAAATATCATATTATGCATTTTTTACGGCTCATCAATTTAGTTGAAATTTTAATTAACGCAAATTTATTCCCAAAGTGCCTACATTCACATTTACAAATTTAAAACAAAAACAGCAACTTAAAAATAACAAATGTGCATTAGCCAAATTGGTCATTTGTGTTTTTACAGCTGCACAAAAACATTTTCGCCCAAAGTAGTAATGAAAATATAATTAAACTCTTAATGATTAAAATTATATTCAATAAAAAAGTTTTGGTAAATAAATTTGCCATTTTAGCAACAAATTGTTTAATTAAATATTCATTTCTTTTTTACAAATTAATGCCCACATTTCTATTTACAGATCAGCTGCAATTCTCTGATTCCCTGAGAAGTTAAGGAAAGTAGTCTGCCATACATGTAGAAGGATATACATACTTTCGTACACAAACCTACACTTGCGCCTAAAAACACACTGCATACTTTTTAACAACAATCTAACATTTAACGATCCAAGTGACAGATACAACTAAATGGCCCAGACGAAGCAACAACAGCAACATCAACAGCTACTGATGATTTATTTGACAATATGTTTGGTCGTTGTGTCATTGTTACTGAAAGTGGATAGTGTGAGTGCATCAAGTATTCCACTTGATGTCGGAAGCGGAAGTATGTTGCAGCAGCAAGAACATCAGCAAATCGATAATAATATACAAGAGCATGATTATATTGTGGTAAGTGTATATTTATATATTTTCGTTAATTGTTTTAAAAAAAACAGATAAAACTAATTTTTAATTTTATGCGATGAACAAAAACACTTTAAAAAAAAATTTAATTTTGGTTTATTTATTTATTCAATATTTATTGTTATTTTTAAATAAAAATTTAATATTTTATAAATAACTAGCAAACCCGTTCGCCACGTTTGCCACCAGATGGCTTCGTTTTTCGTAACATTTCGTTTGGGGATTAAAATAAGATGAAGAAAAATTATTTTTTTTGTTTTTTTTTTAAAGAGAAGTAGCACTTCAGGCAACAATGCCTATTTAGTCAAGTACCGTGCTACCTTCTTTAGGAAAGGGATAGAGAAGAGATGAAACAGGTGATGAAAGCAGAAGGATAGTCGGAAATTAACTGCCGTATAAAGACAGCAACAGCGACCAGTGACTATGCCTTCATCGCTGAGCAGCTCCACCCACAGTCAATTTTTATTTTTGTAGTGAAAAAAACCAAGATCTTCGTTGGGAATCGAACCCACAACCCCCATATTTACAAGCTAGTACACTACCTACTAGCCTACAGGGGCACCTTTATATTTGAAAAGGAAAAATTTTGTTTCATTTTGCAACAGTAATGAATTCATTTCGATTACAAAAAAAAAAGTGGAATTTAGTTGAACTTCTCTAAGTAAAAAATGAAAGTGAATCCAAAGTAAATACTGAATCGAAGCGTTATACGTGTCCGCAAATTAACCGTTTCATTGAAGTGCTCTTTGGTAAACCACATTTTTCGTTTTTTGGTCTGACGTTAACACAAATAAAGCGGATGGTTTCCCAACTCGTGAACACGCAACGTATAGCTGCCCATGTGAAAAACAATGATTTTCAAAATTTATCCCGCAAACACTAAGCGATTGGCCTTGCGACTTGTTAATTGTCGTTGTGAACGCAAGACGAACCGGAATTTGCAATCGTTCACCTGCGTACTTTCCCTTAATGATGGTTGCCTCAATCAAATTCGGCATAAGTCTATTCACCGCAAGTCGACTACCGTTGCAAAGTTGCGGTGGATTCAAATTACGCAATATCACAATAACTGAACCAACTTTGAGTAACAAGTTATGTGGTGGAAATCCTGGTAACTCCAGAGAGTTCAAAAACTCCGTTGGATAATTTACTGCATCATCGGGATTTATTATGGAATCAACGGATTTGTATGTCAACAAATCGCCATCGATTTTTGATTGAATGGTGAAATTTGTTTAGATTGAGTGGCAACTTAAGCGCAGAAGGCCCGTCATCTGGAAGAGTCGCCGCAATTCCAGATGATGCTAACGCCATCTTGATCGTCACATCTTGATCGAATAGTGGCCAAAATCAATGAAATGACAATTGTTTTCCCTGTTCCTCCAGGTGCGTCCAGGAAGAATAGACCACCAGTATTATTGTCTACCGCTTTCATAAATGTTTCGTATAATAGTTTTTGCTGTTCATTCAGCAACGGCACATTATTTCAAACGAATACCTGCAATATATCAACATTGTATTGCAGCTCTCGATTTAATTCTTGGTTGAGTTCATGGTGCATCGATCGATTTGGCGCAATCAATCCTACTTCAATCAGTAGCTTGTTTGCAATAGTCAAGCATTGATGCTCAATCAGAATCAATCCTTCATTATATATTTCATCGGTTATTTGCATGTCGGCATTATTCGTTCGAATGCGCAAGCGATGCAAGATATCTTCACATATGTCGTCTTTGCATTTGTCCCATAACTGAATTAGTTGTGAAGGGAAACATGTGGTGATGATAATAGCGAACAGCGTTCGTATTTGGTACGCTTTTGATGAAACAACTAAACCCGCAAGTGTTAAATCCCATATGCTTCTCGATATGTTTGGATTGGTCGCAAATAAAAACATTCATCATTTCTAGAATGAACAGTATACACGACCTAACGCACGGAGTCATCTACTTAAAATGAAACGTACTTATTTTCGTGAGGGATACCCACACACCACGTACTGGTGCCGTTGTAGTACACGCTATGTATCAGAGATGGCACTGTATGTTAAAAAAGAATTTTCCAGTTTTCCTGCTTTTCTTTTGAAATTTTTCCTGAATTTTCTTTTCAAAATTAGACTACATTCGCGCCCTGTAGGAATACAGTCTTGGTAAATACCTTAACATGTTGTTTCTGAATACAAAAGGCGGCACCAGTCGCCCAGATTAGCAGGAGCCTGAAGCTAAAAGAATTAGAATTGTTCCATAGGGACCTCCGGTGATTTTCTTCGGGAAGTAACATGGTGGCTGTGGCTTAAAGCCAAATCACGGAAAGGTGTGTACTGTTGCATTGCATTAGATTGCCGCTTGTTGTTGCGGAGTTAGAGGAATTACGGTAGTCTCGGTCTGTCAAGCTGTGCTTCTGAGCACATTAGTAGACGCATCTTATCAGGTTAGGGCCAAATGGTTAGGAACTGATGTTAATCTGTATCACAATCTGTCTGAGCCAGGCGTGGCGGTCGTATGTCAGAAGTCATTTTTAAATTATAATGCGAGAAAATTATCTTACGAATAAACTAAATTTCATTAATCATTCATTTAAAAGAATTAATTGTTATTTTATTCCATTTCAATGTTCTATACGTCTATAAACAGCACCCTATATATCAAATCAATCGATTTTGAATTGATTTTAAACTTTTTATTCTCACAATTTAATAAAATCTGAAATCTTAATTAATTAATTTTCTAGGATCAAGTGAAAGAAAAATCTACAAAAGCAATTAAAGAAAATCCAAATATATGGGAGGACGATGATTATGATGATAATGATGACAGTCTAAACGATAAAAGTTTTAATGAGTATTTAAAAAGGAAACATATAGATTTTGGGTAATTAAGTTAAATTGGAAAACACTTTTTATCTTTCTTTTTATTTTAATATAAAAATTTTAGACATCCCTCGAAACACATGACCATGGTAAAGAGAGCCCCCGGAGGATTTTTAGGTATGCGTGGCAAAAAGTTATATTATGATGACGATAACGATATTTCCTTAAATCCTCCCTGGAAACAATTACATAGCTGTGATGAGGACTACAATTGGCAAGACGATGCCAAATCAAATGTAAGGCGTTATAAAAAAGCTCCAACAGCTTTTTATGGGGTGCGTGGTAAAAAATTCGTCACTATGAATGGTATTAATTCAAATAGTGACAATCATCACTGGATTGATTTTCTACAAAAACTCGAGCAAGAACGTGTCCGCGATACAATATGGCAAGATTTTGTAGAACGTTTGACTGGTGCTGAAAGTGACTTAACAAACGACATGGCAAAGAGAACACCAACCGGTTTTACAGGAGTTCGCGGTAAACGCCCGTTCATAGATAAACTTGACTCGTCAATTGAAACTCTAAATAAACGTGGTTTGGGCAATAATGCGTTTTTTGGTGTGAGGGGTAAAAAGGAAGCGTTCCATCAGGCATATAAAAGATCGTTGGCGGAGGCAGAGGTAAATACACAAATTTAACTAGTAGAATTACGAAGCTAAGCTTTGAAATATATTGACATCATTAAAATAAAACTCTTAAACTAGAAACTATGCGAGAAAAAAAATATGGAGGATCTATTTATTGATAAAAATTCTAGAAGTTATACGTTTCCAAGTTGTAAAAGATTTTGGTTGGCGATAGAGTTTGTTTAATATTGAGTATTGATTAAGGAAAAATCGTGAGCGCCTTGGTGTGGTTAGGATAAATATTTAAATAGCTTTTATTAATCCTATGAAAGATTTTAAAATACTTGTATCTTGATTCTTAAATGCTTACAATGAAAAGTAAAGGTGCTTTTTTACAAACGTCTAGAACTTTCAATTGGCAACACTTTTTTAACTGGCGGCCATTTTAGCAGTTGTAAAACGTTTTATATTTATTTTAGTTTAACATCTCCTGACGCCTAAACAATGTTTCCAAATCGAATTTTGTTTAACAGATACATCAATAAACAAAAACGCCATATCTAGAATGATGATAATCCTCGTCTATGTTAAGACACCGCTACATCTAGAGCTTCTTTAAAAAAGATGATGGTTAGAAAGTTAAAGCAAATGGTGACTACTAAAGAGCTATGACTTCTGACTCTTTTGTTCGTCAATTAAACAATGATGATGTCAAGAGATGTGATTTCAACAAGATGTAGCACGAGCTGTGTGACATATTGCTTCGACTTGTTTAAACCACAACACAAAGTCCATGAAAGTTGTTTAATTGAAGAACGTTTCGAAAACTCTGTGCTCACCAAACATTTCCTTCCTAAAGAGCTTCTGCACATCATGATTGCGGAGTTAATGAACAAAACAGTCAGTATTCATGGCTCTATAAAAGTCACTATTCTCGTTTCAGAAACTTTGCGGTCACCAATCGTATAACAACGCCACTAGACTATTTTCTGTGGGCATATCTGTAATCGCTAGTCTACGCCGATAAGCCTGAAACGATTAACCACTTGAGAGACAATATTCGCCGTTATTGCCCATATGCGGCCAGAAATGTTGGAAAGTTATTGAGAATTGGACCTCCAGATTAGACTTCGTACGTGTCAGCCGTAGCAGTCATATACGAGAAGTCATATGTAAATAATGTCAAAAGATTATCTACGAATAAAGTAAACTTCATGTCAGTTTAAAAAATTCATCTATCTTTTATTCCGTTTCAAAGTTCTATACCTCTAAAAAAAACCCTTTACATATATAAATTGCCTTACCTTAAGTTCCCAATGCAAAATTCGTAAAATGTCTAACAAGCTTCAACTCCCAACTTAAATTCTTAAGCTTCGGTTCAGCCTTTGCTGCTTTCGGTCTTGAAAATTTCGGTCCTGCCCCACTATGCTGTTTATCATAGTCTGCACCAGTGGTTAAACAGGTGCAGATTTGTCGTGCTTCGATTTTTTAGGAATTTTGACATTCAGTTAAAGTATTTACAAGTATTTACGGTACAAGACTTTATTTGCTATTTGTCATGTAACGCAATTTTCTACAATAAATAGCACGTACTACACGTCCGTCGCACAGTGGCTCAGAATCGTATTTCATTATCCAAAACTCTGTAACTTTTTAATTAACAACAAATTGTTAGAAAGTCTTAAGCTTTCATCGAGTTTAGATTTTATTAAAATCGATACAGCACGCTGCACTCAACTTTATGGTTAACAATTTTGCTCAATTTTAAAATAAAACAGTGTAACTTCATTTTTCTTTAATTATTTATTTATTTGTAGTCATAAATAGATTGTAGATAAATAAGATAATATTTAGTATTAATATTTATATACTTTACTTCATTCCAATATTAAATGCAAATTATTATTAATTTGCCTGGAATATTTTCTGTAAATATTCTATATTCTGCTCTGTATTATTTGTGCCATGTAGCAATGCCTTAGCTTCGACATGTAGGTGCGAATGATTTACTTTCCATTGACTTCGAATGCTAGAGATGAAGGGATCTGACGTTGTCAATAATATATGAAATAAATCTTCGATATGTGCTTAGATTTTCCGACGGGGCTAGTTTTACTTTTATTTGGGTACGGTTTTCCGTCGACCCTCGTCAAATTTGGTTTGTGAACAAACCAGTTTCGGCCGTTTGCCATCTTCAGTGTTCTTTTCGTATTAGTTGCATTCTATTGTCAGCTGTGTTTATTTAGTTCGTCTTGTTCGTGTTTCCCTTCGTGTTATTGCATTCGTCACTTTTTCATCTTTTTGCCTGTATCCTTCTCTCTTTTTTCGTTCGTCTCTTTTTACCTAATTTGTCGCTCCCTTTTATTATTCGTCTTTCTTGCTAACTAAATCCTTTTACGATCATGCTTGTTGTCCGTTTGTGTTTATGTGTGAACCTATTGGGTTTTATTTTCTTATGTGACATAATAATCTGTAATTGTACGTTTATGATTTTCTTTATTGCTTTCGTCTTGTGCACCTGCGTAACGTTTTTGTGCTGGTGTAGTGTTTGTTTTCTTGTAAAAATGTTTCAATGGTTCAAACATTGTGTCCGAGGCAGTGTTTATTTGTTCATTTATTATTCGTCCGTCAAATGTTCTTTGTTTGTATATTTCCATGTTCCCCAATAAATTTAGTCCCCTTCCTTTGTGCTGTGTATGAAGCAGTTTAACCGTCGTTTTTATATGTCCTGGTGTACATTTTTTGTCGAATACATGGTTCGCAAAATTTGATTCTGGAGTTGATTTTGGTTCTCGTAGTTTTTTGTTATAGTCTCTAATGTGTTCCTCAAATCTGGTCTTAATTTTTCGTCCTGTTTGCTCGTACAAATTATCTTGTACATGCCGTTATGTACAAGATAATTTGTACACTCCTTGTTTGTCTAGTATATTTGTCTTGGTTGTTTTTTTCGTAGTATTCTGCCTAGGTTGTTCCTTGTTCTGAATGCGGTATTGATGTTGTGTTTTACATGGAATTTTGCCAGTTTGTATATTGATTTTCCCATATATGGTAATGTAGCCCATTTTTTTTCCTTCCTTCTCCTGTTCTTTTTTCGTTCCAATTTGTTTCTTGATGTTATCCACGAGGCGCTTTTTGTATCCGTTGTTTTCCGCTATGGTGTATATTGTTTCCATTTCCTTCATATACATTTGCCGTGTTAGTGGTGTTCTCTCGAGTCTTGTTATTAACTGCCTGATTGCAGCATTTTTGTGTTGCTGGGGATGATTTGATGAGTTGTGTATTATTGTGTCCGTTGCTGTTGGTTTCCTGTATATTTCATATTCGATTCTGTTCGAGATTATGTTCCTCTTAATCGTTAGGTCTAGATAATTAATTCTCCCCTCCTCTTCTTTTTCCATTGTAAATTTTATGTTCTTGTGTCTTCCATTCAAGTAATCTAGAATTTGCTCATCGTTATTTCGTTAAAAAAATAAAAAAAAAAAAAACCCAATAGGTTCACACAAACGGACAACAAGCATGATCGTAAAAGGATTTAGTTAGGAAGAAAGACAAATGAAAAAAGGGAGCGACAAATTAGGTAAAAAGAGACAAACGAAAAAAGAGAGAAAGATACAGGCAAAAAGGAGAGAAAGTGACGATGCAATAACACGAAGGGAAGCACGAACAAGACGAACTATATAAACACAGCTGACAATGGAATGCAACTAGTACGAAAGTTGAAGATGGCAAACGGCCGAAACCGGGTTGTGCACAAACCAAATTTGATGAGGGTCGACGGAAAACCGTATCCAAATAAAAGTAAATAAATCTTCATTTATAGAACTTCGTGTCATTTTTCTGGTATTATGTTCTCTGTAAAATCTGTAATCAGTATTTCTTTTTTTTCTCGGCTTCTTCTGATAAATCTCCAAGTGGTTATAAATGGAGCTTAATGACATCTTCTCCATGATAAAGAACTTTATGCACTGTTGCTGACATATTTTTATAATTGTATTTGAATGTATATATAGCAATGGTTTCCTTGGCATAATCACCAAATTTTCTAGCATTAATTTGTTCATTGTACGCAAGTACTTCAGTAATTGTTTTAAATCTTGAAATAACATCTACATATATCAAGCCCTGTAATACCAGATGTAGTTTTCGGTATGGCCATCGTTTCTATTGCCTGATCCTTGTTTTGGTTGATCTATAATTAACCCATGTTTGAGATATGCATCTTGAACTTGTTTCTTTTGCAATTTTCTTTTCTCTTTGTTGGTGTCATTATTACTTACTGATCCTAAAGATCCGAAGTCCAAATCATAGCTAATTTTCAGTACTTGTTCCATAAACCTTATCCTCGTATGTAGCGGTGATAATCCAAATTCAAATGCATCATACTATCTACTGATTTTGCCGGTTCTTGATTTAACCGACTTGATGTTGCTCTACATATAATACACCTGGATGAAGCTTTTGTATCAGTCAAAACCTGGGCAGTTTTCCGTCTATCATTGAAGGTATTAATTGGTAATTCAATTTAATAGTCTGTTCATCTATCCCTAACTCTAATGGTTTTAGTGTTGAAATTTGAGCTCTAATGTAACTTACTTCATTCTTAATGGTATCATGAGTTTCCCTTTTAAACTCAAATTTTATTGGTCTGCAGTATTTCGTAGACGATGGAGTATAGTTTTTCCAAATACAATTTGTTTGCATTTTGCTGGACGAAGGTTCCGAGTCTTCTAAGTTCTTTATTAATCGCAGTGGCACAAATGACAGCATGAACATATCTGTGTCAGAAATATCTTCAAATAAAAATTTTTTATATTGTTTTTGTCCAGAAGATCCATCGCATCCCAATTTACAAAAAGGAGTCAAATTGCAGTTTAGATTTTTTTTTTCAACTCACTTCCTTTAAGTGATTGTAGCAACCTTTCGGCTGTAAGATCAAGTAGAGCTTGCAGTTGTAACTGTGCCGAAATTGGTGTGATTTTGATAGATTCCTTTGGAGGATAACACTCCTTTATAGCTGTAGTTATGTGATGATATCTGTACTTTACTGAAATAAATTTCAAACTTTTTTTTCCTAAAATTTTTAGCAGGTAATTGAAACATCTGTGCAAAAATGCATGAAAAATTCTAGGAAGTTTTACAACCATTTGAAGAAATATTTATACCACTAATAACTTTCCTCTCTTTCTCCCTACGTTTTGCTATCTGCAATTTGTATTTATTGCAGCGAATAGTTTCTAAAGTAAATTTACTAGCAATTTGAATAGAATTTTGTTTGTAGAAATTTTGAGTGTTTTCATTAAAATAAAAAAAAAATGATCTACGGGCGGGTCCGGGCGAGTACAAAAGTGTATATATAGGCTTAAAGAAAACACTTTTGCCTTTCTTTGGGTGGTTTCAATTTTTTTTTATATAATAAAGAAAAGTAGCACTTCAGGCAACAATGCCTATTTAGTCAAGTACCGTGCTACTTTTTTTAGGAAAGGGATAGAGAAGAGATGAAACAGGTGGTGAGAGTAGAAGGATAGTCGGAAATTAACTGCCGTATATAAGACAGCACAGTGACCAGTGACTATGCCTTCATCGCTGAGCAGCCCCACCGACAGTCAATTTGTATATTTGTAGTGAAAAAAACCAAGGTCTTCGTTGGGAATCGAACCCACAACCCCCATATTTACAAGCTAGTACACTACCTACTAGCCTACAGGGTCTTATGAAATAACACGCTATACAGTGATCTTGCTAGCATGGACACTTAGTTAAGTCTTAATTTTCTCCACAGATTAATTATTAATTTTTTGATTTTAATATCTTTTTTGTATAACTCAGTCACAGAAAGTCCCAATCTCTATATGTTTTCCAACGTGCTATCTATGTGAAACAAAAAAAAACGAGGTCTTTGTTGGGAATCGAACCCACAACCTCCATACTGACAAGCTAGTATACTACCTACTAGCCTACAGGGGGTTTCAATTTTTTGTCCTTTTTTTGTCCTTCAAAAGTTATACACTGATAAACTTCAAATTTTATGAATATATGGTGGTTTCAAATTTATTACATAACAGCCGAACTACAAATTATACAGGCTGCTCAAAAACAATTTGTGAAAAACAATAATCCGCCCAACAGAACCTAAAAAATCGCAGCCCATTATCAATAACAGTTTTCAAGAAATCGTAATTATAATGAGATCAAATATTACAAATTTTTTTTTATTTCTAAATTAACTTAAATTCTTTGCTTTTAGCAGCATGCCACGCCTACTACTGTAAATATTTTGCCAAAATTTTTTGGCTATCTAAGTTCTGATCTGTTTTCTTTCTGATAGCATACAAATTTTAAGAATTCATGTCAAGAAAAAATATAGGTTTTGGCCAATGAAAATTGATTCTGAGCCACTGTGTGTCGGAGATATTGTATAGAAATAAAGCCTTCTAAAATTATTTTTAGAGATGTGTTTAACAACTTTTCTTTTTATTTATAATTGCAATTTTGAAAATACTCCTTTGCTCTTGGTCCTTCAAATAGGGATTAAAACTATTTAAAATTTTTTATTATATAAAAATGTATTTCAAAGCCAAAATTATTTTTTTATAATAAAAAGTGAAAAATACTAAATAATATTTTAGCGTTATTTTTTTATTTTTTGGAAAAAGTCTCTACCCGGCAGAAATGGAAAGCGTCAACGTTTTGTAGACTTTAATAATAAATTTGTAGCTGTTCGAGGAAAGAAGAGTTCCTATAATAACACACAAGCGTTTAATGCCATCACTAACAACAAGTCACCTTTAGCAGCCAGTAGTCTATTTTATGATAAACGTTCTTCCAATGGGTTTGTTGATTTGAGAGGAAAACGTCCACAAACAACTGGTGAGTAAGAGTACAAGTGGAAAAACAAACAAGGAAAAATTTTTAGTTTTATTTTTTTTAATATTTTCAAATTGTTTTTGTTGTCTTTGCCTAAAGGACTTCTTTAATTGCAGTGTACGTATTTTTTAAAGAGTCACTTAACCTTTTTCATTGCTGCCACTACGAGTGATGCGAATAGTACTTTTAAATAAAAATCGTTAAAGAAATGACGACACGATTGTTGTAAATGTGAAAATATATATATTTTTGCAATTACGTATTGTGAAGTAATTTTCTTCCTCTTATTCTCAGGAAATAATCAAAAAACTTTAAGTAATTTTTCCTTTTAAATGATGGAAACATTTTTGGAATTAAATATATTGTTTCAGGAAAAAATCCATTCAATTGGGCGATGAGATCTTTACACGAGGCAACTTTTTTACTGCCGTAACATTTCGTAAGATATGGACCAAACGACTTAACCTGAAAAATATTATGAATGAGATAGCAATGTGCTATTGGAAATTTTGATCCATGTGGGTAGAGAATTATGCAATAGGATTTTTTATCTGCTGTTCAAATGTCGTTTACGATAACGAAATGGCCCGTAAACTCCTTCAGGTTGAGTTTAAATGTGGCCAAAATTCTTATTGATGTAAACAAACAGCGCTAGCAATTACCACATCAATCGAGTGAACTGTGCTTCATTTGATTGTTTAAAACAATTACAGCACTTGATTTTGGGAACCAATGCCCCAGAAATAAGAACTTATGCATCATTAATTTTATCCACTTAGCTGCATTGAATAATTTACTGGGCATACAATTTTTTTTGCTTAAGGTTGATTTTTATCACTTTTTCTATATTTTAACACGATTATATTTCGGTATACCGAAGCTTAGTTTTCAATTTTTTATAGAAGAAAAAAAGTGGAATAAACCTACCCGAAAAAAGTGCATCCATCCAGCGTCTTAAAAATTGCAAAAATGCCCATTTTCCCCCTTTTTCATCTTTTTGCTTAATAACTGGATTACAAATCTTCAAATTTGTTTTTTTTTATAAAATTGCAATTCATATTGCAGCTATTCTTATAGAGAAAATATGAAATTTTTATTTGTTATCTATGCATGGAAACAAAATTTAGAACATTTTAATAGAAGTTGACGCTTGTGGTTCTGATGATCTTATTTTCTTCGTAGATTGTTTATATTCCCCCTGTAGGCTAGTAGGTAGTGTACTAGCTTGTAAATATGGGAATTGTGGGTTTGATTCCCAACGAAGACCTTGGTTTTTTTCACTACAAAAATAAAAATTGACTGTCGGTGGGGCTGCTCAGCAATGAGGGCATAGTCACTGGTCATTGTGCTGTCTTATACGACAGTTAATTTCCGTAACTATCCTTCTACTTTCCTGTCGGTTCGGCTGCTCAGCGATGAAGGCATAGTCACTGGTCGCTGTGCTGTCTTATATACGGCAGTTAATTTCCGACTATCCTTCTACTTTCACCACCTGTTTCATCTATTCTCTATCCCTTTCCTAAAGAATGCAGCATGATACTTGACTAAATAGGCATTGTTGCCTAAAGTGCTACTTCTCTTAAAAAAATTAAAAAAAATTCACGTTCTAAGTCTGCATCATCATTCGGGTTGGAGCTAATATTCAAGAGCATGTTTTTTTCAGTGTTACCTTCATCTTTGCTGCTTTTATCTTCAAGCTGCATAATTTTAGAATTCCACCAGGAAACTTCTGCTAGCAATGCATCTAATTTTTTTTCCTTTGAGTCACTTTTTCATTGGCATGGCCCTCTTGTAAAACTTCACTCATTTTTCGTCCGATTTCTGAAGTAATTTTATCAAAGAGGTATTAAGGTGGAAATGCCTAAAACAGCAACTTGTCCACTCGTATCTGTATATCATCTCCTAAAACGCCTTCAGTGATTTGTTTCAATACATCCCATATATATGGTTACAATGGTTCAAACCGTTATTTGTAAAAGATTCGCTTTTCATTCATTTGCATTAATTTTCCATTCAGAGTACCTGTTTGAAATAAAAAAAAGCTTTAGCGATATAATTATTGGTAAAGTAAATAAATCGAAGTGAATAAATGATATGATATGACAGTGTTTTTTTTTTTTGTTTTTGTTTAAGAAAAGTAGCACTTCAGGCAACAATGCCTATTTAGTCAAGTTCTTAAGGAAAGGGATAGAAAAGAGATGAGACAGGTGGTGAAAGTAAAAGGATAGTTACAGCAATCAACTGTCGGATAAGACAGCACAGCCATCAGTGATCAGTGAGCAGTCCCACCGACAGTCAATTTTTATTTTTGTCATGAAAAAAGCCAATGTTGGGAATCGAACCCACAACCCCCAGACTGTAAAGCTAGTACACTACACTACAAGCCTGCAGAGACACCTAAATATAATAATATTGTTACGTTTATGCCTCTTAAAAACGTTATGTTGTGAGTTCTTTATTGCAAAATAAATAACACCAGATTTTAGAGTTTTTAAATTAATTACAAGTTTATTTACTTTAACTACACAAAGTTGACACTGCAGAACAAATTACTTAATATGCACGTATTTACTTCACGAGGTTTTTTTTCAACTAACTAACTATTCACTCAGACGCTGCCTTTTATATTTGTCCATTCGAAGTCTAAAAAAATTAAGAATCTTCTACTCTCACATTTTGTTGTTGTTATATTATTTATTCAATGTATAGAAGCCCTTTTTGTTTTTTGTTTTTATGCTGCTAAATTTTCTTTCTGGAATTTATTTCAAGATAGTTATTGTTGTCTTGTGTGCATAAGTTTTCTTAGAAAACTACGCAGTTAGTAAACAGAAAGTTGTTGTTTTCTTGCGTGTATAAATTTTCTTAGCAAACTATGCACTTAGTAGACAGCATACCCAGTTGTTTACTTTGTTTCTTAATTATTTTCTTTTAAAATTTAACATATTTTAATATTTAAATATAGACAACGATACGCACCTTTTCTAATTTTAGCTTCACGGGAATATCGTGACAGTAAATGAATCAAATTCCTGAAAATCAGCTTGTCTTTTTCGGTATGAGGATTTTACGTTAAAAATTTGCTCTGTGAGTTTTTACGCTTCAAAAAGCAAGTCAAAAACTTCTAATATTTTTAGTGGCAACACTATCTTAGCCACAATGTAATCCATTACCAATTGTATTACGGGTTATGCTATCTATTGTCAATATCGGGTGTCCAATCTGCATCATTCACATTGGACGGATTGGAGAAAACGACTTCAGCTTGGAGAGACTTAGTATCTAGACTCGGAGGTTTAGGTGAATCGGTAAAAGCAGCCTGCTGTACAAGAAGTGTCGCAGTAAAAGTCGAAATGTTTACTGTTGTTTTGAATTTTTTCTGTTCAATCCAAAACCGAAAATTATGCGTGCACTGTAGCTAGATTTATTATATTCAATTAAGTATTGATTTTAAATTACTGGTGTACATAGAAGAAAACTGCTCGCTGTACACCATGTATCCACATTATAAGGATGGATATTATAACTACTGATGCAGACTGTGTTCGGGGTAAAATTAGCGCCGCTTAAATCTGTTGTTTTAAATTCCTCAATAAACACGTTTCTTTTATCCTGTTTACCTATTTTTGGGACGATATGACCACAAACGTAACAAAAATCATCTATATTGAAATATTCAATGGTTTTAAAATGTCCTTCACTCTCAGCAAAAGGATTCTTTATTCCACAGTTATTAATTATTAAAGAAATCAACTTAACAAAGCGAATGATGCCAAATTTCCTAAATCAATGAGCTGAAAAATGTTGTTCAGTGCTATGCAAATAATTACATTGTCTTCTTCTGGAGCCGCCTAAAAGCTCAAATAACTCAAAAAACCTTAAAATTATGATAGTCGGGCAATCTTTAAACTCGATTGTTTATGCATTAAATAATATTTAGTTGCATATCCTCTTTGATTTTTCTACAGCTTTTAATCCACTTGGATTAGATTTCACAAATTTTTTCCACACAGCAGGCGTTATCTGGCTCCATTTCTCCTTGTATATATGCTCGATTTTGTTTATATCTTGGTTAGTGAAGGTGTTTTAATGACCTTATGACAGCTGTTGAATAATCAGCTCTTTACTATCAGTATTGTGTGCTTAGGACCGTTCGTTGCCTTCATAAAACTTAAAATTATCAGCAATATTCAATACCATTACTGATAGAGCTCCATGCTTCTTTATATTCTTAGTGTTTTTGTGCAAAATTCTTCATTATGTTTACGCCACAGATAACATCGGCCATTTAAATTTGTTTTAATCCGCATAAGGAGCCTGCAAGATGTTAAAATGTTGATAGGAAAAGCAAAGATAAAGTCGCATATAAATTTTACTGTGCTCCAAAACAAAATATCTTTTGAGTCCTTTTCATTAAACTCTTGTTTCCGTATTGGTGGTTCCTTTCTAAAATTGGTTTTAACTATTGTGGCAAGTTTTGTTCTACACAAAAAATGACCGGTCGACTTTAATTCTTAAACGAGTTGAACTGTATTGGTAAGCGTGAAGACGCAAAATGTTGCTCAAAGTGCCTATGCTTAAAATTTTGCTAAATAAATGTCGAAGGATGAAAGCTCAATTCTTGATTTTCAATTATTTGACAGACAACCTTAAATTTGCCTACCTGATTTTTACATTTGTTTTATATTATTATTTATTTATAAAGCGTTATTCAACAAGAAGTTTGTTTTTATTATATTACGAAAAGTTCGGCAAATATGAATAAAAAACGATATCTGACAATTGTCCACCACGACCACGCTGATAGATGTCGTTTCTTTCATCTAAGTTTTTAATCACTTTTTGGCAAAATGGCGGTTCTATTTCGTTAATCACATCAGGGATTTTGAGTTTTAAGGCTGAAATCGATTCGATTGATTCCGTATAGACTCTGTCCTCAACCCCCACAAAAAATAATCCAGTCGTGTTAGATTTAACACGTGAAATGATGCGATCGGAAAATTTGGTTTGCAACAAATTAATCATTTCTTTGGCTGTGTGGCATGTGATACCGTCCTGGTAAAACCACATGTCAGTGATATCCACATCGTCAATACTAGGCCAAAATTGAGTTGTTAGCGTTTCGCGATAGCGTGATCCATTGACCGTTACCGCATTTCCAGCCTCATCGTCGAAAAAAAACGATCCAATCACGCCTCCAGACCACATAGCGCACCATCCAGTGACACGTTGAGCATGCAAAGGCTACTCAATAATCGCTCTAGGACTTCTGGAAGCCCAAAAACTTGGTAACATACCCTGACAAGTGAAAATGAACTTCGTCTGAAAAAAATATTTTTTCATAAAAACCAGCCGGTTGCTCCTGAATGAATTGAACGAATCTACAGCGATGTAAATGGTCGGTCAGCTTCAATTTCTGCACCAGTTGTACCTTGTAAGGCTTCAAAGTCAAATCCATACTCAAAATTTGCCATGTGTTGATTTTGGATAACCCCATTTGTTGAGAACGTCGAGGAAGTGACAAATTTGGATCTGCTTCAATACAGTTGAACAACCGTTCGAATACGCAATAGTGTTCGCACATTTTGTATCGAACCTGTCGACTCAAATTTAACGACCAAATTCTTAACTGCGGTCTCAGAAGGACGCAATATAACTTTAACAGAACCACCATTTTTACAATGTGGATTTTAATTATTTTAATGCGATTTTCGTCAAAAATTGAATTCATTGTAACAATTGCCAATGCACCGTCAAAAAACTAAATGTCAGAACTATAATGTGGTTGGTGTTGCCACAATTGAAAAACTAACTTCTTGTTGAAAACCCCGATAGTTAATATTTGTCCATATCTTTTATAACTTACTTTGGATTTTGATTTCTTTTTAGATGATAAATAAACTCTTAATTGATGCGGAATTTGCAAGATGCTTGAATCAAAATTATCAAAAGCAAAACTGGCAGAATTGCAAATAATTTGTTTAACAACATAAACCACAAAAACATTCTAAATAATAAGAAGGGCTGGTATTATTTAGAGTGTTATTTTAATTTTAAATGTAATATTTATTTTTAACAATTGTATGTAATTAAAAATATATACTTGTATACTAAAAGTTTCCTATTCAATGCATAAAATGCAACAGCAATTAATAACTTTCTAGCAAACAGCATAGAACAACAACAACAACAAGAAAATTTATTTTAAATTTCAAACTTCCATAAAAACCTTTAAGCTAAAAAAAAACATTTTTAAGAAATTTGCACTGTAAATAAATTAAAATAACTAACAAATGAAAAATAAAATAACCAACATTTAGTGTAAATTTTATTTTCAAACTAAATAAACTGAATGCATGTAAATGCATATTATTAAATAAAAGTAATAAAAATCTACAGATTTCAATATTATTTGTTATAATACCGAAGAATAAAAATTATACAGGTAAGAAATGTAAGAAATGTGTAATAGTATTTGGGAATACCATTTTGAAAGCGAGATTGGGATGTGTCTGCTAACAGTAGCGGAAATCACTCTACGTTGCTTACTACCCTTACAAACCTTGCAGATATTACAAGTCTAGCATACGTGCTACGTTCAGCAAATTCTAACAGCAAAGTAAACGCAACAGATATCTGCATCATTTGAAGAAATATGCAAAACCAAAAACCATTACAGATTAATAATTGCAAATGTTCTCAATTTTTACGACACAAAGTTATTTCTAAAAATTAAATTGATAATTTTTTTATTTTTTTAATTGACCTTTTTATATTTTAAATAAATATCTGTTATTCTTTTCAACGGTCTTTTTTAATTAACAATATATATTTTTTTCAATATTTCGCTTTCCTGTGGAAAGCTTCTTCAGGAAATTATTTTTTATATTTTACAACAACAAAAATTTATAACAATTTGAAAAGAAAAAATTTTTTGAAAACATTTGATAAAACATATAAAATAATTTTCTTCATACATACAAACATACAAAAACTAAAATTTCAAATATTTAAACATCCAAAAACAAGGAAACGGAAATTAAATAACAAATTCTTTCTTATGAAATAATTATAACAAATTATGTGTCTTTTGAATTAAGTACCTATAATTCTGCGCTAAATTGTCTGTGTCTGTTTTGAAATTTATTTTCCTTACATTTGGTACATTAACAATTTCTAACATTTCTAACATATAACGTCTCTTATGCTTCATCAAACTTTGGATAATGATTTTATTTCTTACAATGTGAAGATAAGGATGTCTTCTGTGTTGAAATATTTCTATATTTTTGGTCACATCTATGACCAGCTAATCTTGTTTTAAATGCATGATGCATTCGCATGATGCGCATGATGCGCATGATGCGCTCGCCATCGAATAAAAACCAGCCAGTTAGGACGGGAAATGGCAATATTAATCTTGTTTTAAGTTTGTTCTTTGTTGTCCCAATATAAACTTTGTCACAGTTCACCTGGTCATTTCCTCCACATGGTATCCTGTATACTACATCAGATATTTCCATTTTACCTATTTTATCCTTCATACTGCTAAATAATTTATTTAATGTGTTATATGTTTTGTGTGCAACAACATATCTATCTGTGTCGTATATTTTACACTTTCTTAATCTTTCTGATATTCCAGGAACATAAGTTAATGATTTATAATTTCTTGGCTCTGCCGTAGAATTTCCTAAATTATGCCTATAACTACCATATTGTCAAATTAATCTGTTAGTTAATTCTACTGGAAAATCATTGTCATTAAGTATATTTCTTATTGTATCCTTATTCTTCAAATGAAATTCTCTATCACTTATAGTCAATATTCTGTCTACCATATTTTTTGCTGTGTTAATTATCACTTTTCTCGGATGTTTTGAATAAAATTTAATAATTCTTCCTGAAGATGTTGGTTTCTTATAACAATCAAAGACTTATTTCTCTTTCTTATTATCAATATATCTAAATATGGAAGTCTAAACTCTAGCTCTCTTTCAATCGTAAATTTAATATCCGGATGAAAACTATTCAATTCAAATATCAAATATATTCAAAATATCATCCACTGCACCTTCCGAAGTTATATAAAATAAATCATATACATATTTTGTGATAATCTTGGGTTTAATATGCACTTTACTAATACTCTCGTGTCAAACGCAAAAACGTAGGAGTTTCGGGAACAAGTTCAGTAATTTTGTTTTGTTTGTTTTGCACATACCATTATAGTAACGATGAAAGAGTGAAATACAACCTACATTGCGTCGATGCTCTAGGGGATCATTGAGTTGGATACCTTACCGCCCCAATAAGCCTTTGGCCCTCTCATGTGCGCGGTCGAGCAACATGAGAGTTGTATTCCACCTTTGAACGGACATAGGTGGTATAAATAGTAGGAAGATCGGCTGGAGTGAAGTATCTCTTACATCGTTTTAGAAAATCGAGGTACTTGAAAGCTTCTTTAGAAACGTAAAAAATATATTTAGTCCATCGAACATCACACTGAATTTTCATGCCAAGAACATCAAGAGCTTCCGATTCCGTAATACCTATATCACCCATAGTAACAGGTGCTGCACTATTTCCGAACACAGATATATACGTAGGCTGGCAACAATGCGTCTTACGGGCATTAAAATCGACTCTATTCGCACAATCCCCATCAGAGAACGTCGCGAGATCGTAATTGAGCTTATCATTCACGTTCTGCTTTTGAAACTCACCTTCGGTCAAATGAATATGAATGACAAATGGTGTTGTCTGTGAAAGAGTAAATAGGGTTGAAAGTTTGAAAAAGAAGGTCATTTAGAAAAATAAGAAATAGGATAGGAGAAAGAACGGAGCCTTACGGTACCCCTGAATTAATCTTGAACTCATATGATGAAATTCTGTCTATAACAACTCGTATAGTGCGATTCCTGCGAAAACTCGACATAAATCTGTAGAAATTATCACCGAAACCAAGTTTTGGAAGGAGTGCAAACGCCTTGGAAATATCTGAAGCCACCACCTTACTGTCTCCGAAATGATGTATGGATAGCTACCATTATTCCGATAGGAAAGCCAGCAAGTTGAACATAGAGCGCCTTCTACGAAAACCATACTGTCAGTCGCTAAGTAAGCTGTTGGACTCCAGGTACGTTACAAGATGAAAATTAATCATAATTTCCATCACCTTAGAAAGTGCAGAACAGGGAATTGGCGTTACATTAGCAACCTTCCAACACTTTGGAAATTCACCGACATGATACAACATGCTGAAAAGGGTTGCTAACGGACGAGTTAGCGTCTAAGAGCACTGTTTCCAGACTAGTGCTGGTATTCCATCCGGCCCAGGAGACTCCTTGACGTTGAGATCTGCTAATACCTTTTAACTGCTCGAGCTCGAAAGAATATCTTCGGCATAGTAACGGGTACTCTGTCGAGCTTGGGCGGTGGTTGACTACTTTCCGGCAAATAGGAATTATTTGCAAATATACCAACCAAAAGTTTAGCTTTACCAACTGGGTCAGTGAATATTTGATCATTCTTTGAATGATTTGGAATTGAAGAACTAGCATTGTCCCTTACAATTTTAAGAAATGATCAAAAATCATTCGCCTGGAATTAACAAGAACCCGAAATACAAGAGATATGACCTGATCCAGGGTCATATGTGCCCAGTGGTTGCTGTCACTGGTACACAACTTTATTACGTATATACAATGCAAAGCCCTGACGGTAATTAAAAAAGCGACAGTAGGTGGTATCCAGGTAAGTGAAACCCCTGTGGATCATCATTTTCAGACACCTGAGTCTCACATAAGGCTAAAATATCCGGCCGATAGACACAAATGTGAGCCCTTAACCCGCGTATATTGCAGAAGTCAATTTTAAATCGTCCTGTCCTAACAATAAAAGAAATTCAAATCCGACCGTCTATTTTGCTATACTGCAACCAATGCAATAACTTTCGCTTTTTGAACTACTTAGTGACCAGTGCTAGGCCTTCATCCAGGCCTTAAAATAGTTCAGCAAAGGTTAAAACAATGGTATCAGTAAAGCAAAATTTAAACTTCAACAAAAGAGGAAAGGGTACAAAATGCACTTAAAAGAGCCATAAAAGTCTTCATAGTTATTTCTAGAACCAGCTGGTAAGCTTCTGAGAATCTCGGCCACTGCACCCTATAACGCCAGAATTAGCTCTGTAGCTTTTTTTCCATGTCCTATTTATTTTTGCTGGCCTCCGTTTCAAATTGAAACTAAAACACAATAAGAGGTGCGCTACCGTTATAGCTCGGAGTTTTTTTGTTGGAGTGCTCAAAAACGACTCTCTTTGGTCGCTTTCGAATTTGAAGATCGCCCATTTGCGTTTTTAATTCATGCAATTCTCCCTCCATTTTCTAGGCCGGACAATTTTACATCAAACTCGTTGAATCTCTGTTACACGGCATCCACTTGTGTGCCGAAAACTAATCATAATCTATGATTGAGTGTAAATTTTGTTTTCTCTCATTTGAGTTAAGGTCTGCTTCAAGAAGACCAGAAAGTGTACTGATTAAATTATGTAATAAGTAACAAGTAATAATATGTTTTCCATAGATAATAAAGTAGGTTCAATAATATATATATTATCTTTCAGTGACGATGATTAACACACTTAATCGTTTAGGATAACAAGTTAAACATACTTTCTTTGTAAGCAAGTAAATGATAAGAAACAAACGCATGTGCTTTTATCACAGATAATAAGAAATAATCCTTTCTATTTTTAATACAGTGTTAATTCAGTGTTGTAATTATCATTTCATAGCGTAAAATTTTATGGCAATGTGCACAGAACTGGTACATCATATTTACAAACAATTAATAACTGATGAAAAAAAATATTAAAGAACTGTTAAAAAATGTATTTTATTCCTAAAAATATTAGTATTATTTATTCTATTCAGCAGAAAGAAACCCATTTATTCAGGCCTGTTCTGAAAATCACATTTCATGAAAGTGATTTGAAAGCACAAGAAATGTGTTCTGTGCACAAATTTATGTGCTTTTAAAACGTTCACGTTTGCCACTTGCAATTTGAAATCACTAGGGTAATTTTGCTACTATCACAATGAAAACTGTAAAATAAATTACTGAAATAATTCAACCAATATGTTTTCTTATTAACTTTGTTACATAATTACTTTTTATTGAAAACAAACACTTTAAAATTTAGAAAATTGTAAGGGCACCTTTTTTACTGAACATTTTTTATTTGCTTTTGTGTTTTCAATTTTTGTGTTTGTCAGGTAAATCAGCTGTTTTCTTGTGCTTTCAGGAAAGTAAAATCACATCGAAAACTACAAAAACAGTGTGATTTACAGAACAGCATAAAAACACAAGTGTGATTTTAAAACCGCATGTGATTTGAAAGTATGTGATTTCAAGAACATGCCTGATTATCGTTACCTTTATTTTATTACAAAATAATTACGCACAACAATTTTAAATTAAATTGCAGGATTTATTTAGATACACAAAAATACGCGACTTAGACTGCACTTTCTATTGTTTTCTCTTTACACTTAAACAGATTGTATTGATCACGAGAGAGAGAGCGCTTCAATTTCTGTAGAACGTTTCTGCCATTTACTCGAAAACTCTGATTTATCACATCAAATGTAGATAACGTTGTTATCATCATTCAGTGTAGGCGCCTGCTTGGCTGTGCGTCATCTAGTTCTTTCTTATGTTTTGATTTTCTTATTGTGAAACTTAGTTCGTGGAATTTTAATGCAGTATATATCAGAGAACTTCACTTGTTGATTAAAAAACCATTCAACAAAAACAAAGGCACAAAAATTTTGTTTTTTATTCAGTTGTTCATTTTAAAGCAACCCAATAAATGTTAACTTAAAAAATTATCTTTTTTAAACTGGGATTGATTTGATTAACACTAGATTTACCACACCAGTCAAAATGACTGGAATAACCTTTTATTTATGAAAAATGAAATTTTTCATAAAATGCAAAAGCGAAGACGTATACGGCTTTCTTCGAGCTCTGAAGAAGAAAATACACAAAATGCACAAATTGAAGTTTCTGCAAACGGCACTATTTGGAAAAAAGGTTGCCAAGTCATTGTATATTCAAGGATTTATCTGGGCCTACAGCACATGCTAAAAGAAATATAATGGAAGAAGAAATAAGCAGTGCCTTCTTACTATTGATTGATCATCTTATACTAGAGCATATAGGAAACTGCACTGAATTAGAAGCCTCTAGCGTTTTAGGGAAGAAGTGGACACTTACACAGGAAAAATTAAAAGCTTTCAATGGAATTTTAAATGGCTATGGTGCATATGAAGCAAAAGGTCTCAAGTTATCATATTTATGGAATAAAAAATGGGGTCCTGATTTTTTTTTGCGATATATTCGCTTTGACAAAAGAAATGAAAGAAGTCAACGACTACAAACGCTTGCGCTTGTGTCTACAGTTTAGAATAATGTCTAGCCTTCGTCCTTTTTTGCTAGGATGTAATAATGTCATACATTCATCTATTTCCATTGGTGTGTGTCCGTGAGTGTCAAGGTGTAATGCAAAGTTATAATCTTCTTCTGCAGTTGGTCTGCTGTATAACTTGTTGTGTATTGTCTATATAATCTTTTTTGCACATTACTACAGTCGTGTTTCCTTTGTCCGCCTTTGTATTTATTAGCTCATTGTCCCGTAATTTTGCCCCTATTCGTTTAGCAAATTTGTCCCCATTGCGATTCGTTTTTGCTTTATTGAGATAGTTGATAAAGATCTACAATGATTTGCCCGACGTTCAATGTGAGCCACTGTAAAAACAATATTCATTTCACCAAAAATTCTTTTTGTCGCATAAGTGTACCTAAGGAATCGAACACAAAAAATAAACATTTAATACGACATTTTATGTTTAATGTTTATAAAAATAATTGCTTAAACTTAACTTTTATTTCTTCTAAAACAAAAAGTTTTCATTTATAACTTCCAATGATTTAATCATTAAATTTATAAAGGTTTTGAGAGTAAAAGCAGATAAGCTGTTGGTAGTAATGCGATTAAGTTCTATAGGATCCTGTACAATGATTGGTTTATCCAGTTGTAAGGCGAATTCGGCAGAACTTGCAACATACTTGGTATATCTTAATAAGAGAAAAAGAAAAAAGTTAATAATTTGTATAAAAATAAAAAAAAGCTGTACACGCGCACCTGTCCGGCATGTAGGTATTTAAATCATTTTTGTTAATAATATTACCCAAATAGGGACATATTATATCCTTTTCAAATTTAAAATTTGTGTAGAATAGGAAGAAACCTCTTATAAATTTCAACAAATTTGGTTGATCCGTATTCTCCAGTTTAATATTAAGATCATTCAGGGAACAGGTGGCGTACATACATAACCAAGCTGCAGAAAAATTAAAAAAAAAATTTTACATTTTAAAATAAAATTGAATCAGGTATGGGAACTTTAAAAGCTTATACAAATAATTTTCAAACCAAAAAAGTTTTAGAGGCACTTTTACTAATATTTTGCATAAAGATTTCCATCTTCACGCTTATAAAGTTCAACTCGTTCAAGAATTATTGCCGAGCGACTATTGTTTGCGAGGAACATTTGTTAATTAGCTGTTTGAAAACTTAAACTTTCAAATAATGAAAGACTGGGCTTACTTTAAAACCCGCAAACACCTAACGCTCTGAAAAATGAAATTCGGCGCTGTATTTAAGAGATAATGGAAACTTTGTTGCAAAATGTGCTTCAAATTTTGTGAAGAGCGGATGCCTGTCTACATGCTAGAGAACTTCAATTCCAATATTTCTAATTTACATTGGTGTCAATAAAACTGATGTTGCCAAAAAAAAGTGTGTGTTTTAAGCCAAATTTACTCACCCATTATTACAAATGTATTAAAAAATATCACTGAGGGCTCTAAATATAATTAGCTGCATCTTATTTTTTCAGAGTTTTTTAAAACACACAACTGCTTTATGGAGAGTTTACAAATCCCAAAATTCACGAAAGAAACTATTTAAAGGATGAAGAAATTTATTGAAAGGCCAGACCTGGTCAGACAATTTGTCCGCCCGAAAAGCTAATTCGTAAATAATTTTTATTCTTTTTGCGCGAATTCTTGTTAATATATTTACAAATTAAAATTTCTATAAAACTTATTAAATATTAATTACGGAAAAATATTTATGTTTAAAATATATAACTTGTTTTTAAATACGTTTTATACAACCACTAGTCATTTTTATGAACTAAGACATCCTTAGCCATAGGTTTTTGACAGAAACGTGCTAACAATCTACGCCTCTATTACTCTGTAACTAAGTTTCTTTAAAAAATTTTCCGCCTAGAAATAAATACAAAATTTGAAACCTGAAATTGCCTACCAACTGTAGACATGGCTTATACACGATGAATTTGTTTATGTATATTTTAACGGCTGTATGCATAAAAACTTAAAGCAGGTTTAACTGCCGTTGTTAAGTAAAATTTCTTAAAGTTGTATTCATAAAACGTTTTTACCTTAACCCTTTGACGACCAAACATTTTTGGCTGAAGCGATTTACTTTTGTGTTATATTTTCGCGATCTATGATCTAATAGTAGTTATGAAAAAAAACATTGCCCTCCTTGGAACCCTCTAAGTCCCCCATTTTGCTTGGCAAATATGGTTGCCTATAGGTTGAAACGAAATTTTTCATCCCAAATTATTTAATTGCAGAAACAATACAAGAAAAGACAAAGTACAAGAGATCACAAAAATTTATTATAATTATTGTTGTTCGTGATAGATTCCAAAGCAATCACGGGATGTAGAGAAGCAAAGGAACACATTACATTGAACGCAAAAAACATTTGTGCGACTATACTTATTATTGGAAGCACAATGAGTACACCGTTTCCAACCTTCACGTTTTTCCATTTTATGGAGAGATTTAGGTTTGCTTATAAAATGGGTTCCGCAGCTACTTATCAATTCTTTGGCTAAAGCTGCCCGAAATTCAATGGAGGTCAAATTGATTGAGGAACTGTTGGCTAATATGAGTTTTTTATATATTATATTGCTGTTGTGAACACATAACTCGAAAAGGTCGAAGAACAAACGTAAATAAAAACGCCATTTACTTCTACAATCATACTCATGATATACTTTTTTTTTTGATCCATTAGATCGACCACTCCCATTCCTTTGTTATAGTGCTGTATAATCAGTGGGCAATCAATTTACGATTGATAAAAACTTACCTTCAAAATTACAAACGCTGTTGAACACACCGTACACTGAAGGGATTTCTTCGTGCGTATGCACAACGGGCTTTAAAATTTGGGAATGTTTGTATGCGCAATCCTCTTTAAATCCGGTAAAAACGGGATTCTTATAAGCAAAAGTCGGTCTAAAGCGGAAGATCTTTTCGGGTGGTATGAATAACGTTGGTATTATTGGCGCTTGTACAACATTTAAATTCGATGTAATTAGCTCATCTACTGCGCCAGCTGGGTTATGGTCAACGTGCATACTACCCTCAATGATAACTTCTATGGGCTCATCATCTTGCATTCCCAAAGCGTCATTTTCAAGCAATAAAACATCTTCTGTGTCCAAGTTTGTAACAGCTTCTTAGTCGTAATCACTAAAATCGCAAAGTAAAAGTTGTTCGTGTTGCCCTGGTCGAAGGAAAAAGAAGCGATCTCGGGCTGCTCCACTCATTTTAAATTTCAAATAAAGACTGTCAAAATACTTACATGTGTGCATATGTATGTATTGCAACTTGGTGATTCCCCTTTTTCGTTTCAATATATGAATGCAAAATACTAAACACAGGCATGCTGTTTCAGTGTTTAACATTAGCTAAGAAAAAGCGCTCAAAAGTTCGAATTTAGAGGTTATAATTGTAAAGTTTTTTCGAAGCGTTTATTTTCCTTTCAACCCATAGGCAAACATAATTGCCAAACATAATTTGATTAGTTGTAGACAGCTTGGAATTTACACAAACTTATCCATTATATTTTTGATAGCTTAAGGTTGAATCCAAAACATAATTGACTCTTATCCCCTTGCGCCCTATTTTCACCCCTTGGCAGCCCTCGTCTTAAATACTTTTTTTGGCCAAATTTGGAGCCTCGTAGGGAACAAGTGGGGCCCGATGGGGACTCGTACTCAACCACATTCTTGTTGCCCCAATCCTCTTCTATAAAACAGTCTTTGCTGTATCTGTTACCTGGTCAAATATATAATCTAAGGAACCCCGGGCAAGCATATTTGCCTATGGTCGTCAAAGGGTTAAAATACCTTTGTTAACTTTAAAGTAGGAAAAAACCTACGTTAAACCTAATTTAAATTGACAGTTGTATTTTGTTATTTTTTTTTTTTTTTTTTTTGACAGTATAAAATTAATAATAACAAAATCTGAAACATAAAGAGCCATTCAATATAAAAATGTTTATATCGTAAGATTTTTATATTTCGTACATATTATGTAAGATATCTAAAGGTATGTTTGTATGGAAATTCTTTTCTTATTCAAGAGCAAAAGAAACATTAATTTTATCCGATTTATAGTTGCTGAAGGGAAAAAACTCGAAGATTGTCGAAAGATTGGAAGCATACTTATCAAGCGTAATTATTAAATTTTGGTCTGCCAACTGCGGTTTATGCTACATGTTTGTACTACAACTACTCAAATGTGACAAATTTGCTGCTATGCAATCATTACTGCAAAAGCAAGGTTATCAGGAATAAGCAGTAACTAAAAAAATTCAAGAAGAAATTGTAGTAATTATATTATTTATAGACTTTGCGTATTGAAGCCTTTTCTTTTCGGTTTACAATTAACAAGTTTGGACTTTCTTTAACATAAAAACCACATTAGTTTTATTTTAGAAGAAAGGATTATTAAGTTTTTGGTGCATAAATCAACATCAAACAATTGGTATACTAAAATAACATATTTTTATTTTTTTTTTGAACAAATAATTTTTATGTTTACCTAATTGATGTTCATATAATCAAAACAAAGCTCGTTATCCGAATACTTAGTTTATTAACATTTAAAAAAAATCTTTGTAAGTTCTTCGTAAATCTTGCAAAATTTAATTTTTCGTGTTTTGTTTTTTATTGAAAAGATTAATAAGAAAACCATAAAAAATATATGTTAATTTTGCTGAAAACAATAAAAACATTTTTTTTATAGATCTAACTACCCGGATAAATAATATTCATTTTTATACATCATTAACTACAAACTGGCAACTGAAAATAGCAGCAATTTCAGAATCAAAATACTTTTCACGCTAAAGCATACATTAGTTAAAGTACTGTTTTTGCATATCAATTTTTGACAGACGTTTGTTAGCCTTAAAGTGTTTGTTAACTAACGTGTACTTTAAAGCTCAAGTAACCTTTTTAATGCATACAGCCGTAAATATTTTACAATAAAAATTTAAACTTAAAAGTTTCATTTTTAAAGGAATAGGAAAACCAAATTTATAACGTTCATTAGTTAAACAATTCTCATAACTCAAGTAAAAAAAACTTTTCACTTGTTATTTTAGTAAAAACGAAGGTAAACAGAAATTTACATAAAAAAATTTACCATCTCAACCTTAAGTAATTATAATTAATTTTTTAAATATACATAAAACACTTATTAAAGGTTTTGTGATTTTTTTTCTTTATTCGAAAGCAGTTGATGTTGTGACATCAATAACTTATTGTTCGTAGCCAATAGAAATAGAATTTAATATAAGCTGACAGGCACAGCTACAACAACGGTGTTCGTGTAAATGTTTCACAGCGCTATCGCAAAAAAATATTTTTTTCCATAAGAACGTTTGCATTTTAATTTTGAAAGATTGTAGTCTGTAGACTTGAATGTGCATTGCATATTATTTGCTAATATGTAATTAGTTAATGTCAAGTTTTAGACCGATTTTGATATAATGTTGATTATGCACAACTACAGAAAATACTTTTAAAATCTCAAGTTTATCATAGCTATCGGTTATGTATTGTGACCGTGAATTGTGCTACAAAATATCATCTTGCCTATTTAATTAAAGATATTTAACATAAATATGCCTTTTCTTATTTAACAATATGATATATTACTACATTATCAATACAAAATACTTACGACCAACAGTTAAATCTTTTGCTTGGTTTACATTTTCTTGAAGCCTTTTCATCGATGGTAACACTTCAATTGTTTGTAAATAAAATAAGACCATCAATACAACTGAATATGTGTTGATATCGTTATTGAGGTTCGTGCGACTCAACCATTTTTTCATAAAGATGCACAACAAACGAGCTAAAAAGAAATGTGTAATTTTGTTTTTGACAATCAATATTATAAATGAAAATAAAATGCATTAAAAAAAGTAGTCTGTTTTCTAGATAGCTTTATTCTCTTTAAACAAATGTAATGCAAATTTTGTCTGATCTCTGGAACAGATTTAATTATTGTGCACAACTTTTTGTGAGCTGAATTTTAAAATTTAATAAATAATTGTGTTGTCACAAACCAAAATTAAATTATATTTAATAAAAAAAATATAATTCCTATTTAACATAAAAAGCGTTACAACGATTCGGTATAAAACTGTTGCAAATATGTTAGTGCAAATTTGTATATACATTGGCTTAAATGAAAAGTCGTACAGCTAATTACAGAGAAGTTCGGCAACTTTGAAATAACTAATCATTACATAATAAAGTTTTGCAAAATATTTCATTTAAAAATATTTATTCTGCATATTTACTAATGCAAAAGTAACCAAACAAAGGCTTTACAGCCTTATAACAATAAATGTAATAAAAAAAATCTTCAAAATATGATTACAGTCTTTAAATTCGACTGTTTATGCAACAATTAATATTTGGTTGCATATACTTTTTTATTTTCTACAGCATTTATCTACGTAGAATAGATTCCACTAGATTTTTACACACATCAAGCGTTATTTGGCTCCACTGCTCCTATAATGCAACCTTAAACTGGTTTTTATTACTCCACAATCTGTTTTGCATAAGACGTCCAAGTTCGTCCCCTAAGTGTTTATATCTGGGGTTTATACTTGTTATAACCTTAGGGCTTTTGTAAAGCAAGCAGTCCTTTACTATTAGAGATGTGTACTTAGAGCCGTTGTCTTGATAAAACTTACAATTATCAGCAATACCCAATTTGCGCCCCACACCACCTGATAAGCCTTCATGCTTTACAGTTTTCTTGGTGTTTTTGTGCAAAAATTCTTGATTGTGTTTACGCTACATGTAACACCGAACAAATTAAATTTGCTTCATCCGTAGAAAGAACCTGTAAGATTTTAAAATGTTGATAGGAAAAGCTAACATAGCGTGGCACATAAATTTTACCGCAATAAAAAATCTTTTAATATGTGCTCCCGCGCATCCAAGCGATCGTTTATTATTTTTTTTTACCAGTCACATTGTTTCTTTCGAACCACTCGCCCATACAATTTGTTTTTTTTACTCTTCCTGTTTTCTATCCAAAATTGGTTTTAATCATTATAGCAAATTTTGAAGCTGAGATGAATGCGTCTTTTTGTGCCTCGCGAACTATAAACATCTTAGGCAAAGTTTAATGTGTAATCATATCGTGTACAGTTGATTTAATTTTATTAACGATACTTACGATTTCTCGATTAGTTTTACCTTCCAAATAATTATTAATAAGACTATAGACCAGTGATGGGCGAACTTTTTGGGTGGCGGGCCAAAAAATTAAAAAAAAATTAAAAGTTCCGTTTAAGCTATATATTTATTAGTTATATTACGTAATATTTTAAAACAACATAAAAATTTTATAAGATACGGTTTATTATGATTTTAAGATTTTCCAGATGTATGGGAAGCATGGATCTGTTTCAGACTTGACATAACTTCCTTAAAATCTGGTTCCAGCTGGGAGGATGCGACTTTTAATAAATTAAATAGACTCTCGTCTGATAATCGCTCTCTTATTGAATTTTTTCTGCAAACGGCATATTCACATAAATATGAGGAAGCAAACATTGCCATAATTTTAGCTTTGAAAATTCATCTTTTAGTAAGGATTTATAGAAATTAAGCTTATCTGTATTTAAAAATAGCTGTTTTAAATTACATTGCAATTCTATAATTTCCATTTGTAGATCAGATGGAACATTCTCAGGATTAACATTAAAAGGCATTGAAAAAATATCTAAACATGGTTGGATTTTTTTAAAGTCAGCAAATCTGGCCTCAAATTCTGAATACAGTTTTAATAAAGATTGTGAAAAGACTTTTAACTTCTCTTCACTCACAGGCCCCAAAGAATTAAGTCTTGGAAAATGAGTCAAATCATTTTTTCCCAAACATTTAGAAAATATAAACAATTGAGTTTTAAAAAACCTCAAACGGCCCCAAGTTTCATCTATAAATTGATTTCTTCCCTGTAACTTTTTGTTCAGTTTATTATAGTGCTCGAGTAAATCCGTGAAAAAAGCAAACTCGATGCACCAATTCTTATCCTCCAATATTTCCCACTCATCCCAAATTTCAGTTTTGGTTTTTAGAAAAACTTTAATTTCTTCGAGAAGACTCCAAACTCTCGAGAAGGCATGCCCGCAACTCAGCCACCTGATCTTTGTGTAATAAAGTACATCTGAAAATTCTGCATCAACTTCAGATAAAAACTCTTGAAATTGTCGATGTCACAAACCACGGCCTCGAATGGTATTAATTAATTTTAAAATAATATTAAGCACGTGGTTAATATCCAAGGCAGCCTTGCAAAGAACATCTTGGTGGATTATACAATGTAAAAAAGTTGGTTCGCTTTCAGGATTCTGACTTTTATTAACTCCTGCAAACCCCGTATTTTTTTCTATTAAGAGATTCCATCCCCTCTCTAAATTCATTATAAATTATTTTTCCTGTCGTCTTTCCTTTCAAAGATCTCAAACATGCAAGTTCTTCGGTTATTACAAAATTTTCATCGACTCCTCTGTATAACTTCTCGTCCATAGTGACTGAAAAATACTTAAACTTTTTAAAACGTCCATCGAGTTGATTGGTTAAATTAGAAGAAATCGCTTCAATTCTTTTTGTGACCGTTCTACGTGGCAGCCCTATAGATTCGAAATCTTTTACCTTTTCTGGGCATAATACTTTTCCAATGCTAATTAACACATCCTTAACAAATTCTCCTTCAGAAAACGGTTTGCTACTTTTTGCTATTCTATAGGCAACAATGTGACCAGCTAACGTGGAGGATCGCTGGACACTTCTTTGATTTTTAAAAAACATTTGCTGACTAGATATTTTTCTTTTCAATTCCTCTGAATGCACTTTCTTGTCTTCATCTGTCATTTTATAGTACTTCGACCCAAGATGTTTTGAATTAAAAGTGCCTAGCGAGATTATAATCTTTTAGTACAGCTACCGGTTCTTGGCAGATAAGAAGTACTTCCATGTCCACTCTTCTTGAAATACTCGACATTCCGAATCAATTTTTCTCTTTCTATTTTCGATTGACATTTATGGGGGTAAAAAACTTAGACTATTTTACTATTGCACTTATATTTACAATACACTTTATTATTTTAATTACACAAATAAAACTGTACGTTGGCAACTTTATAATTTTACTTCACAATTTATTCTTTACGTCACGAGATTTACACTTTTACTGATTGCTGATTAATCCATCGCTGGCCCTTTTATATTTGTTGCGCATGTTGTCTCGAATATTCAAAAATCTTCTAGATCTCACATATAATAGTTATGTTATACGTTCAGTTTTCTATATTAGTTGTTAGTGTTTTATGATGAAAGTTGTTGTTCTCTTGTGTGTACAATATTTCCTAGAAAACTATGCAGTTTGGACACAACACAATAGATCTATATTAGTTGTTTTTGTTTCATGCTTTTTATTGTGTAGTAAATCCTTGATTAAAAGTAATCAAAATTCATTCAAAAACAATAAGCTAAGACATTTGAAATAGCTGATAAAAATCTACCATTGATTTGCCCGACTTTCCGTGTGAGCCACTGTATTTATGTATATCAGTTTTTCATAATTTACGCACCCATTATAACTACCAAGTTGATACAAAAATTATTGAAGAAAAAATTAGCGAAACATATATAATGCATGAAATTCTCCTTTTGATTGTTATGTTTAGAGTTAAGAAGCAAAAGGAATGAAATTTAGAATCTTTGTTTTCTATTTCACAAATAAATTTAGCAAAACTACTTACCAATCGGTTGAAGATTAAATATGTACTCAAGGAATTTTGTATTGATGACGCCTAAACTATTGGAAAAGTTTATATCACATTCAATACTTGAACGTGAGTGTATTATTTTTAAAATAGGAACACGAGCCTTTTTGATCACTACCAATCCTTTCCACGTTTTTTGATGATTACAAAGAGCCGTTTTAACCGTTTCAAATTTTTGGAGTGCTTCTTCATCTGCACGATTTTGAAATATATTAAAAGTGTGGCCAATATCGATATATAAATCCAAGTCAGATTCTCGAGTACCAATACCAGCCAAACGAGAACCAAACTTATAAATTTTAACGTTTTTGTTGGGGAATAGCGGCTTTATTATATTCAGCAAATCTTTTTCGATTTCATCATAGTCCGGTATATATTGAAGTTTTGTGCCAATTTTTATGGTATCCACAAAGAATTTATTTAAATCTGTTGTTAGTAAAGAGCGCGTTTCTGCATTAAAAAAAGAAAATGTGACATAAACAAAGATTTTGAGGTATAAAATATACTTTTAGATAATTTGGCCTTCCTCTCTTGGCGTTGCTCTTGTTTCCGTTGAAATGTTTCCTTGCGCATATCTTTTCTAGATTTTTTATTTCGATCATGAGCGTCTGTGATCGCAGTTGTTTGGCTTGTCTGTCGACTGCTTCCAAAACCACCTCCAGCAGCTACATCTTCGCCGTTGTGACGCTTCGCACAATGTTCAATTAGGTGTAATGTTACTTTTTCGACGGATCTGCCCAAATCCTGTTTACAGCGTGAGCAGTGATAAATTCGTTTTATGTGACTTATATCATCACATTTTACTAGTTTTGTTTGCTCCGTGGCTAATATTTCATTGGAGTTTGAATCTAAAAATGTTTCTATGGCATTCATTACCTTTTCCAAAGACGACACCAAAACTGCATCAAAATGGTTGTATGTTTTCGACAAAGTTTCCAAGTTATTTACAAACATTTCGGCCTCTACTGTTATGGGACTCAACTATGCGGTTCAAATTTTGCAGAAAAATATTAAATAATAAATCGTACGTTCAACATTATTTAACTTACATAGTTCTGGCTTTTATTATCCATAGTGCTTATTGTAATGTTTTTTTGGTTGTAATTTATCCGAAAATGTTAATTTACTACGTAAAACCCCTCTTTATACATTTAATTGTTGCTTATCTTAGTGCGGTTTTACACACATCAACTTTTGTTGCTCAAGTTTTGTTGTTTCCATTAGAAAGAAAGAGAAATATGTATAAAACCTTCTCTTTCTTTCTAATCGAAACAACAAAAGTTGAGCAACAAAAGTTGATGTGTGTAAAACCCCACTTACAAAATTTTGTGCATTTGCTTTGAACCAGAGATGGTGAACGAAATTTTTAAATGGAAACAACAGCCTTCATCAAATATATATAATTTCACTGAAATACTTTTTGTAAGTGTTGGTTGACCAGAATGTATCTACATATACTACCAGCAACTATCCTCTGCTAAAACAATTTTATAGGTTTTTCTATATTACATGCTACCTAACCCTCGGTTATCAATTAAATGAGATGTTTTATGGTTATCATTGAAAGTCGGGCAAAACTTTGGTAGATTTTTATTCGCTATTTTAAATGTCATAGCTTGTTATTTTTAAAAAAAAACTTTTGAATACTTTTAATTAAGCATTTACTATACAATAAAATTTTGTAGTAAAGGCATTGTAAAGAATTTTCCAAAACGGTATTTAAAAACTAATTTCAAAAAATTGTAAAATAATGGTGGTACTGCAAGAAGGGAAAAGAAAAAATTATTTTCAATAACCATTATATTTGTTCATATTTTACAATATTATTTCTACTTCATAAGCAGTAAATTGTCTTTTTGTCATGCCGCGTTCAATCAAACAGCCTACCTTGGAAGAATGAAAAATAATTATAAATAACTATTCAGAAGGTAAAACTCAACGAGAAATCGCAATTCATTAATAAAGCAAATCAACTGTACACGAAATTATTACGCAATATAAAAAAACACAACAAAATTACAAAGAAATAACGCGCAACTATAAAAAGAAAGCTTTTCCCGAGAAGTAGATGCCGCAACATTAAGATGAGTTTGAATAAACACCAAATTACATGGGCGAGTGACTGGGAAGAAACTATGTGTCACTCTCAAAAATAGAAATAGAGTACATATCCAAAGATTTTTGATTTTGGAACAACACAATAAATAAAAGATTTTTGCACAAAAACATTAGGAAAACAGTGAAGCGTGGGGGATTATCAGTGATGGTGCGGGACTGCATGGCAGTTTTAGTTTAACTAAGCACATAATGCTTGCTTGATTACTCAGTAATAGATACTGTTTAAAATGCCTTAACTGATCCAGCAGTGTAAAACATTTATAATACTTTTTTTTACCATAGCTTTACTGCATAGCTTGCCTTCCGTCGTTCGAAAGGATTTTCTTTTTTTATGATGTGATAAGCACCTGCATAGCCATTTTTTGGCTAGGAGCAAGAATTTTGTTAAGTTTACTTCTGCATTATAGATCACAAGTATTAAAGTGTATTAAAGTTGACATGGTTAAAGGCACAAAATCTGAAACGTTCACAAATTAACCATCGTTTTAATATTTATTTCTAAAATTCAGTGCAGATAAATAATCAGTGCGAGCCTGTACTCAACTTTGAGATCCCGCGGGATCCCAACTATACCACAAACTGTTCCCGTACTTCAAGATTGGGTAAGAGAGAGTAATTTTAAGAGAATAACATTCTTCTTCGTCTTCTTGCACGAAACAGCCAAAATTTTTTCTTTGTGTACATTAGTAAAATTGTTTACAATTCGCTGTTTCTAAAAAACAAACGAAGGATTTACTTAACAAAAGTCGAAAACAATTTCTATAAAGAAAAATATATTAATAATTTAAACCAAAATGTCAAAAATGATGTACATAAGTACTTTCATACATGCATGCATATGTATGTGTATATTAATTAATTTAGTTTTTTTCTGTTTTGTTAATTTGTACGTATATTTCGTACAGACTAAAGGCGATGTCAGATAAAACTTTGTTGCTTTGCATGACATTTGAATCTTTAAAGCAAAAGCGTAAATCAAGTGGTGTATGTCACAATAAACTTTGACAACACTCATGAATTTTTTGTTTACATAAAACAGCTACATATTTTCAATTCTAGTGCTATTTGTTTTATTAAAAAAAAATACATAAAAAAGCTACATATTTTAAATTCTACTTCTATTTGTTTTGTTTAAAAAAATACAAGTTAAAAATCTTAATTTTTACGCCCACACACAAATACACAAACACAAATAATAAAAGTCAGGTGTTTGTCAAAGCGCGCAAAAAGTTGAATGTTGGTTAACTTTTCGCTTTGCGCTGCGTCAAAAGTGCTTTATGTGGCAACTTTCATACATTTACGTACATTTTAACTCAAATATCAAAGCGAAACTCTGACGGAAGAGAGGAACTCTGCCTCTATTCTCTTTACACACATTATTTACAACAACAAACTAATAATTGCAGCGACAAAAATCGTCCAATGTAAATTGGGACTTACTACATTATACTTTGCAACTCTGTGAAAGAAGCGAAAAAAACATTATGTTTCATCTCTAAGTTTGTTAATTGAGTTTAAAAATATGGCAATGTTTTTTCTTTCCTGACATTTTCATGGTGAAAAAAAACTGACTACATATTTTTTTTCATACGCTGTGTGATAAGTTAAAACGGGAAGAAATAATAATTTCTTCCAATTTTTTGTGAAATATTTAGCAATGGATGTTGCTTCAGAAATAAGCAGAAATATAGGTGCAAGACCCATGGAAATTAATAATGTTGAACTTAATCCCGAGATCGAAAATGACACAGTAATAAAACCTGCACCACCAGTTAACGCCATTAATGGTGCGATAAATGAAAACTTGCCAGACACCACAGTGACTGAAGTGGTACCTAATAAAGAATCTTGGTAAGTCGTAGTTTAAATCTAGATTAGCTTAATTAAACTAAAAATGTGAAGTTTCCAAGTTTATCAAACAGAAATTGTGATTATAAAGGCATTTTTCCAAAGTATAGGCCACGCCTACTTTTATCGAAGAATGATAGGCCGAACAAACAAGAAAATAATTTATCCAATCAAGTCTTAAAATAGTGTGTGGGGTATAGTAAAGTAGTTGCAGCCGGCTTTTGAGCATGCGTTTAGCACGACTATAAAAGTTTGGGATATTAAACAATTTTAAGTTGTTTTTATTTAAAAAGCTATGCGTTGTATTCCACATTATCTAAAATTAGGATGCTACTGAAAGTCGGGAAAACCAATAACTTCATATTAATTACTTGTATTTGTTTATTTCTATTCTTATAGTCAGTTGGATATTTCTTTTCGTAGTGTGGAATTATTTAAATTTTTTTTGGTGCCTACAATAAAACAGTCTACCTTGGAAGAGTGAAAAGTAGTTATTAATAACTATTTAAAAGGTAAAATTCAACCATAAATCGCATGACATTATTACGCGACAGAACGCTTTGTCAGATAGATGAGAAGTTATAGTTTGCGTAGTACGAAATTTACCATTCATCTTCGCTGAAAAAATTTGCTAGAATGTTTAAAACCAATTTTGGAAAGAAAGCGCATGTAGCAAAAAAAGAAAGACCACATGTGTCAGTGCCAAAAGTAGAAGGGATCGCTTGTATTTTACACGAGAGCATATTAAAAGATTTATTTTGAGCACGGTAAAATTTATATGCCACGTTATGTTATGCTTTTCCTATCAACATTTTGACATTTTACAGGCTCTTTTTACAGATTAAAAAAGTTTAATTAGTTTGCAGAATTTTTGCACAAAAACAATAGGCAAACGGTAAAGCGTGGAGGTTTATTGGTGATGGTGTAGGGTTGCATGGAAGCTTCAGCTGTCATAGAATTTCATTTTATAGACAATAACATGCATCGCATGTTTGGAATTACTGATAATTTTAATTAAGACAACTTTGAACATACATCGCTAATAGTAAAAAACTGGTTGCTTTACAACTGTCGTAAGGTCGTCGAAACACCTGCAAAAAGCTCATATATAAACGTAATGGAGCATTTATGGGTCAACCTTGGACGACGTATGCAAAACAGTTTGTGCAGTAACAAAAACCAGCTGAAGGCCGTATTACAGGAGGAACAGAGTTAAATAGCGTCTGATGTGTGCAGTGGAATCTATGCCAAGAAACTTTGAAGCTGTAGAAATTCAAAAAATATATGCAACCAAGCTTAAACTGCTCAGTGTGGTCATAGTTTAAAAGGTTTTTTGATTTTTTTTTTTTATTATTTCTATTGTAATAATGTTGGAGTATCTAGTGTGTAATGTAGTGAAATATTTTGCAACATTTAGAGTAAAACTGCTGAACTTTTCTTTAATTAGTTGCCCGACTTTCTATATGAGCATATTTTTTCAAGGTTAAATTTTATTTATAACAGCAGATAAATTATAATTCAAGTGAAATAGGAAACATTTCCGTTGAGCAAGATTGATGAATGGTTCATATCTTCTGGTGTCAAATTATTCATCAAAATATGCATTCTATTGCACAACTGTCGCAAACATAGATGTGCAAGCTTTAACGTGGATTAGAATGAAATAGAAATTAAAATATTAGAGAAGCTCACATCTCGGGTATCTTTAAAGAACTTTGCTTGCAACTTGAAAAAAAAGCTAAACTCAGGCTAAATATTGTCAAATGTTTGATATCATTATTAGCCACATTCCACCTATGGTAAATATCACTCATTCGCTTATACTTTTAAAATTAATTACAATCTTCCAATTTTCGGATGGTATAATCTATCAAATTTGAAGTTAATAGAAGGACCATTACGTGGATATGCATTTAGTACTAGATCCATTATAAGCATCCTAGCTAAAGCCGCTTATTTAACTAATAAAATCGTCTGCCGTAATAAAATCCTTTACAATGAAGTCAAAGAAACCATAAAATGGGTTCAAGTTCCCAAATGACTATCGGAAATATTTAAGTCTTAAGGTCATTCACAAAATTCTAGTATAATTGTTCACCCAAAATAACCCAAAGAACTGTAACAGCCTCCACGGCGCTTGAAGAAGTCCTTTTATTTTAAAGTTAGCCCAACTACCAAAAGCCTCAACATCGCAAAGTGTTTACAAATAGATTTTGTAAATTTTTGCTTTTCCTCGTAATTAAAATTCTGTTGCTGACAACAGAACAAAACAATATGCTCGTAGTGGCTTTTTTTGTTTTAATAATTAGCCTTGAAAAGTCATGAGTTTATGCAAATATGTGCTGTTGCCCCATAATCAAAATATCATTCATTTTTATCTAATTCTCGAACAGAAAATAAATCTCCGAGCGTTGCATTAATATTCTTTTTGTATTTAGTTTTTTTTAATTTGTTGTAACGTTTTCTTGTAATATCTCCATATTGGTTGCAATTATAACAAAAAGTAAATAAATAAAACTAAAGATCTTATTATAATATTTATATTTTACAATATTTACGTTTATATTTCGGTAGGTATAAAAATTAGTCTATGTGGAACTATTTTTACAAGAATATGTGGAGACAGAACATGTTTAATACATAAGATATGATAGCCCATTTAGCGCTGATGATTTTTCATCCGGAGGCAAGGAATTTTATCATCCGACATTACAAGAACATAATGAGCATTCTATAGAATCTTCAAATGTTCAAACAGATTATTTTGTTGCGAAAAAAATTTATTTATGTATTTTATAATTTATAAGACTACTGGTACGTGTCAGTACCACATATAAAGGATTATCTTAGGATCCTATTACTCCACTATCTTCTAGTGTACTTTGGATTTCATTACAACAATGAACGTGTGGGCGGATATACAGCCACAAAAAGAATTAATTCTGCGTTTGCTTGAATATTTTTGTCCTTTCTTTTAGCATTACCAAGCGCAGCGTTCCATAGACCTAATATTTGAGAACATGCTTCAACAGTAAATTTTTAGTTTTAGTAGTTTTAGTACCGGCTAGTTACTTTATTTAATATAACACACACACCCATACACCCTCATAATAGGTAATGTTAGTTTTTGTTAAAATCAAGGAGTCGTGGAAAATTTTTTTAAAAGGAAAAACTTATTTTGATTAAAAGTAATGCCTTAAAAAAGTGAAAATATATGAAGTTTTCGATTTTCATTTTTCAACAATAATTACCAAAGATTTTGTGTAAAGTAGGTGTCGACTGGCACAACTTTCTGAGTCATTCTCCCAGCTGGACATTACGACTCTAAGAAGCTTATTTTGCAAACCTTGAGGTATACTAGTATTGGGGATGAGGCCATAGCCTATTAAACTCGCACCGCGCATACAATGTCCCGGCACCCAGCACACCTCGGTCATTATTGCATCAAAAGACTCTGCACGTCTTTCCAGCTTCCTTTAAATGCTGTGATCCTTTAAAGCCTTTACCACTATTTGAGTTTCTAATCATGAAGAACAAACTTGCACTCTGTGCAGAACAAATTTAAATTTAATTATATTTGTTACCAACTCTTTTCGCTTTAACAGTAAGCATCTAATTTCCTTATTTTTACTTGTTACAACAGTTAAAAGCGTAAAATTACTGTAGTTTTAATGTCGATATTTAAGTAGAATAATTTTATTGTTTATAAATATTAGGACACCTGCAACAAATGCTGTTCCATTTGGTGGCGTCCCACCAGGGTCATTTAGGGGCCGTGGTGGAGTTATAATGCACTTTAATCGTGGCGGCGGTAGAGGAGGAGCTACCAATTTTGGTAATCGTTCTTATGAACCGAATTCTCAAACTAACTCTGGACCAACAAATGCCCCTCAGTTAGAATTATGGGTAGAAACAAAAACGGAAGATGGTAAATCATATTATTATCATGCATTAAGTAGAGAAACCACATGGACGAAACCAGAGGGACCAAACATTAAAGTTATGACACAAACTGAAATAGAAGAAATGAACAAAAAACAACAACAAATGCAACATCACCATCAACAACAACCACCAACAGCAGCAGCTACAGTAGCCAATGGTAGTTCCGAAGAAGCTATCAAAGAAAAGCCCGAGAGTACAACAGTCATTCCCGAAAAAACTATCACATCCCAGCCTCCTCCAGGAATGATGTCACAACCACCACCCAGTCAACAACCGTTATCTCAACCACCTCCCAATATGGCACCCGCTGGAATGCCTCCAGGAGCTCAACATCAACATCCGCCTGGATTACATCAACAACCTCCACCATTTTTTGGACCCGGTATGCATCCACCAACTTTTAATCAACCTCCGTTTGGTATGCCTCCACCAGGATATGGTGGTGGGTTTCCGGGTGGTCCTGGTGGACCTGCTGCAGCGCCTTGGGCGGCTATGCATTGGAATCAACACATGCATCCACCAACAGCAGCCCAAGAAAAGCCAGCTAAAAATCTAATATTAAAGCCCGGCGTTATTGATCCAGCCGTGATTGCCCGAGCTGCAGAATGGTCTGAACATAGAGCTCCCGATGGCCGTCCTTATTATTATCATGCTGCTAGAGGTGAAAGTGTTTGGGAAAAACCTCAAGCGTTGCGTGATATGGAAGCTGCTCGTATGGCTGCGCATGGAGCTACCCCACAACCAACGGCTGCGGCTCCACCCGCTCCAGCTTTAGTGCCTGGAATACCACCTCACATGATGCCCAATCCGTTAATGCACATGCAAGCACAAAATCCCGCCTTCACTGCTGATCCAGCCATAGCATACGCCCAAGCTGCTGCTGCTGCAGCTGCAGCCGCTGGTATTAAACCTGTTGGTGAGCCGACCACCAAAGCAGTTACAATAGAAAAAGAAATCAAAAAAAATGCCGAAGAAAAACGTAAAAAGGAGGACGAGCAAAAGAAATCAGCGGCTGCTGCAACAAAACCGGTGGATAAGTCAAGACCTATCTCTAGTACACCTATACCGGGTACACCTTGGTGCGTTGTTTGGACTGGTGATGCACGCGTTTTCTTCTACAATCCGTCTACACGAACTTCAGTGTGGGAACGGCCCGAAGAACTATTGGAACGTGAAGAAGTCGACAAAGCAATTAACAATCCGCCGGAGCAGCTTAAAGGTATAATGGCTTCTAAAACAGATAAGATCGAAGAAAAGGAAAAGCCAGCTATAATTTTAACTCAAAACAAACCCATAAGTGATGATGAGATGCAGGAAGATGATGACGATGATGAAGTCATTAAAATAAGAACTGAATCCGAATCCGATGTTGAAGAAGTACCCGCCAAGAAAACGCGTTTAGGTACTTTTATTTAAAGTTAAATTGAAAAAGAAGTTTTCATTTCTCTTTTTTTTAAGTCAAATCCAAAAAAGCAGATGCCAGTGAAGCTGCTGTGGAAGCTGAAGTAAGAGCTGCTAAAGAACGTGCCTTAGTACCATTGGAAACGCGGGTTAAACAGTTCAAAGAAATGCTACGTGAAAAAGACGTAAATAATTCTTATAAAATAAGATCAGATAAGTCAAATTATTTTATTTACTTTTTGTTTTTATAGGTGTCTGCTTTTAGTACTTGGGAAAAGGAACTACATAAAATCGTGTTTGATCCTCGTTATTTATTATTAACATCTAAGGAACGAAAACAAGTGTTCGAAAAATATGTCAAGGATCGGGCCGAAGAGGAGCGCAAAGAGAAACGCAACAAAATGCGACAAAAACGAGACGATTTTCGTAAGCTTTTAGAAGATTCTAAGCTGCATGGGAAGTAAGATTATTGATACGACTACAAATGATTTCCATTTGCTCAACTAATGCTCGCTCTTCTCTTTTCTAGATCATCTTTCAATGAATTTTGTCAACGTTTTGGAAAAGATGAACGTTATAAGGCAATAGAAAAGGTTCGCGAACGTGAATCACTCTTCAATGAATACCTCTTAGATGTAAGACGACGAGAGAAGGAAGACAAACTGCTTAAGAAGGAACAGGTATGTTTAATATTTGGACAAAAAAAGAATTGAATTCCAAAATGAAATTCAATTTTTATTTGAGTATTACGACGTATTACATACATTTGTATAAAAAAAATCTTAATATTAACATGTGGCTTTTTGTGTATCTAGTGACATACATATATTTTTGTATTTCTTGTTTTATAAACTAAAGTTTATATTTTAGATATAAATATCTTATAAAATATTTAATTTCCAACCCATAAGCAATACTCCAAAACTTATATAGATTTCAGCCTTTCTATCACAATATCCAACCGCCTTGTGTGTGTGTATCAGTGTGTGTTAATGTTGCATTTTTTTGCCAATTTCAACATACAGTGAAGTTAAATAAGGTATTAAATTAAAGGATGTGATTAAAAGGCAACTACTTACTTACGACTACCTCTACTTTTTCTCTTTTTCCGTGTGTAAATATATGAGAATATTGAAGTGGGTGTGTGAGAGCAACCCCCAAATTCTAATTGATTGATGGTGGTAACTTAAAGATTCAAAACTATTTTAAATGATAGAATGTTAAGCAAAACAAAACTTAAACACATGGGATAGAGTAAGTGCGCTTAATCGCTTCAGTAAATATTTGTACAAAATATTGTTTAGCAAAAACATTTTTTTTTGTTACCAAACATTTTTTTACACAAACTAATTCAACAAACCAACCTACCCACCAACCAACCAACCAACCTACTAATCGATCAACCAACCAACCAACCACAATTTCAAACAACTTTAGCAGAATTTTGAGAAGAAAAGAGAGAGAGAGAGAAAAACAGGGGTATTCTGATGTCATGACAACGAATGGTATCTTGAGAGCTGAGAGATCAATACACCAGTTTAGCTAAAAATCTTAAACTTAGTGCCCTAATTTTCCACAGCGATTGTGGTGAGTTATCCAATGAAATCAAAAACATAAAAAATAATATTCTAACAGAATCAGTTGAATGTTGATCAATATAAAAATAAATAAATAAAAAAAAAACAAAACACAAAACAAAAACTTTGCTGATTTATATCGTTGGTGATTTATTACTACCCCCCTCTGTTAGGCTTAATAACGGATTTCGGATAAACAAACATCATCATGAAGGCAAATAATCATCAGCTTCATGGATTTATCGTCTATGTTGTGCCATTGTTTGTACTATTTTCTTGTATTTTGGTTTGATTGCTGCTCTACTTTCCAGTTTTCCAGATTTACACGTGTCATCGGTGTCGTTTGCGTTGTGAAGCTGCCATTATCCTGTACGATTGATTCTCAAAATAAACAGTATGAAAACATAATAAATATTTATGTTTAAAACATTTAATATTTATAAAAATCTTTTTTCAGAATAATTTTTTGTATATGTGTGTGCGTGTAAATAATTTTAATTAAATTGATTTTTTATTTCTTTTCATTTCATTTCTTTTTAATATTTAAATTAAAGATTTTAAATGTGGGGTGCTTATTAAAAAAATATTTTAAACCGGGTTTGAATATGTAGTTCATCTGAAATAAAATTAGTGTTTCGGTTATTTGATTTTTTTTTACTGTGTTCAATTAATATAATTTTTCCAGCTGTCATATAAAATCACATTTGACTAATACAGTGGCTCAATTTAACAACCGAACAGCCATGTGTCACAGTTTTTTTTTTGTGTATTAAAAAACAAACTTTTGCCATTAAATTAAAAAAAAAATTTTTGTATCTTTCTAAAAACGTAAGAATTAACAACAACAAAAATGTCTACACGTATAATAACAAAAACAAATTCACAATGAGATAAAAACTAAAATCAAATTAATAATCGAATACTTTAAAAACCTAATGTAGTTTCCAATTTTTTTTGGAACTAATTCGACCAATTTTTTGCAGGACTAATTTGTTTCCACTCTTCCTTAAGTGCAGTTTTTATCTACGCAATGACGGAAATCGGTCGAGATTTTAATTGCTTTTTCAGATATGGCCATACATTTTCTATAATATTAATATCAGGAGACTGCGGTGACTTTTCAGCGACATGTGGGCAGTTATAAAGTAAAAACAGCGCGTATTATGTGCTGTATGCTTTGTTTCATTGTCTGGCTAGAAGTACAAAATTTTTGGAATTGCCTATTTTTAAGGCTAGGATAATTCCATCGATGAAAACAACCTGAACTGTACCGAGGCTAATATACAGCCCAAAATTATCACATTTCCAACATCGTGTTTTACTGCAGGACGAAGGCTGCATGATCTTTCAAAATGTTCATGTTTATGTGGAATGATGACTTCCTTATGCGGCAGCAGTTATTTAACGCATGGAAAATCCATCTTGATAGTATTTTACTATTGATTCTCTAGCTTCTTCAGAAATTAAGTTCTTTTTAATTTTTACAATCCTAAGAAATGACAGTAAAATACTCTAGTCTACATATTTTTTTGTTACCGTTAAAAAGAGGTACGTTTTTTAGGTTATAGGAAAAAAAAATAAAAGTATATTTTTTTTTGTATAGTTTGTACGTTATAAAGCAATGTATTATCTGGTTATAAAATTGAGCCACTGTATAACTAGCGCCAAATGACAGCATTCAACTGCGAATACTTTTTTTCATTATGTTTCTGTTCATCGATATCGAATGCCGTATTTTATCTTTAGTTATTAACGAAAATTTGCGCAGCCATTTCAATGAATTCAAACTTTCTCTCCAAACAACTAATTTTAGTTCTGACCAAATTTGCTGTAGTGAAATGCAAAAAATATCATCATTTCAAATATTTAACTTTAAACAAGAACCACTATTTTTCGGTTATTTTCTGCAATTACTATCCTTTCTTAGATTTCTAACTTAAGTACCCAAACCTTTAAATTTCCTTAAAAGTACCAAAAACAAAAAATGTGTTTATTTTCTAATTTTACCAGTAACAATTTACTAAGATTTTTTATACGCACACACTATAATTTATTTTTTACAACAGTACAATTTTGTGTACGTTTGTCCGTCCTTCCGTAATACGAAAAAAATTCAAATAAAAATTTGCCTGGCGTACACAAACTTTTTAATTTATTTTAAATATTATTAAGTCGTTTTTTAGATTCAGTTTAATTGTCAACTTAATAATGAAACTTCTTTTTCAGCTTCAACAAAAGTAATTAAATATTTAAGTTTTTACTAAGCGTTAAGGTAGTTTTTAAAATTCCTATAGACAACTAAGACTCGACACTATAATTTCATACAAAAGACTAAAAATATCGCATCTCTCTGCTTTTTTTTCTCCCTTTCATCTCAAATTGTTTTTGTGCTGGATACCAAATTGTTTGAATTAAGTAGATACGAAAAGATTTTATTGAAATGTTGCGCGAACGTGGAGATTCTTTAGATCGTCATTGTCGCTGGCATGAGGTTAAGAAAAAGTTTGAATCGGATTCACGTTATCGAGCCGTTGAAAACTCCATGTATCGAGAGGATTATTTTCATGATTACATGCGTATGCAGAAGGATGAAAAGCGTCGCAAGGAAAAAGATCGAAAGAAGGAGAGGGAGCGTGATGAGATGGATAGAAAATCGGAACGTAAAAGTGATCGTCGTGAAAAAGATCGGCGAGATCGCAGCCGTAGTCGAGGCAAGGATCGTTTAGATAGAGATGTTAAGGAGAAGGACTTGAAGGAAAAGGATAGAAGGGACCGAGACAAGCATAAAGATAAGAACAACAAAGATAAGGATGAAAAAAAGAAAAATGACGATTTTGTAAGTTTTAATCCAAACGGAAAAAAATTTTATAACGCAAATTTTCAATATGTTTGCAGGAAGAAGGAGAACAAAATAGCGAGGATGAACAATCGGGAAGTGAACAGGAGCAAGAAACCGAACGTTTACAAAAGGAACGCGAACGCCAGTTGAGAGCCGAACAGAGTATACGTGAGAGGGAGAAGGAAGTTCAAAGGACATTAGCTGGCCATTTGCGTGATCGTGATAAGGAACGTGAACTTCACAAGCGTGAAGAGGCTGTTGGCCACTTTAATGCTTTACTTACAGATTTAGTACGGAATGCCGATCTTACCTGGAAAGAAGTCAAACGCCAACTACGCAAAGACCATCGCTGGGAGCTAGTCGAATATTTAGACCGCGATGAACGTGAAAGGTAAATTTAATTATTTTATTTCATATTAATTATTTAATTTTACATTAAAATTCTTATTTTTATTAATCTTAACTCCAAAAGAATCTTCAATGAACATATTGATAATTTAATGAAGAAAAAACGTGAAAAGTTCCGTGAAATGTTAGACGAAATTACAACATTGGAACTGACCAGTTCATGGAAAGATATAAAAAAACTTATCAAAGAAGATCCACGTTATTTAAAGTATAACAACTCTGAGAAATGTGAACGTGAATTTAGGGATTATATAGTTGATAAAACATTGGCAGCCAAGGGTGCGCTTAAGGAATTGCTTAAAGAATGCAAACTTATAACACACAAAAGTCATGAACTATTCAAAGAAAATCCAAATCATCTTAAAGATATACAAGATATTTTAAAAATGGACAAAAGGTATACAATACAATCCAGTTGCTAACATCAATAGTAACTAATAATATTTCATCTAAAAAAATAAAACTTTTATTGCAGATATTTGATATTAGAACATTTAGCTGAAGAACGTACCGGTATTGTAGTAAACTATTTAGAGGAATTACACAAACGTGGACCACCCCCACCTCCTACGGCTTCAGATGCTACACGACGGACGAAATAAATATAACACGTTAGCGTATTTTTAATAAAATATCAAATTATTTTTAAGCTTTTAATATTAATTACAATTTTTTTAACTCTATTTCTCTTCTTGTATTGTAATTTTTATTTACTTCAAAATACATACAAACTTTAAGATTATATATTATACACAAGGGAAATGATGAGGGAAATACATAAAAACTATATTTTGTTTCTAGCATTATTTATAGATCTAATGAAGTATTCAACTACAATTCTTTATCTATGCGCTAAATATGAAAAACATTTCACAAATGTTTCTATAAAATAAAATACATAATATTAACACTTAATAGTTTTTTTTATTGCACTAAATCTCTCACATTAAATAATAAATAAAAAATAAAACAAAAACAACTAATTGTGATATTGAGCACCGTTTTTCATTGAAAAAGATTTTGTATAAAAAAAAATACGAACGTGTGTTTTTTTGTTCACAGAAAACAACACGTTGTATCATGCCAGCGAATTTCCAAATTTTTGGAAGCTTGCTAATGTAACACCGATTCCCCTTTTTGGGAATCGGTGTTACAATTTGTTCTGCATTTTCTAAAGTGTAAAAGTAAAAGTATTATTAATTTTCAGCTTTTGAGGTACCTGGAGTCCATTTGTCATTCGTATTTATTCAATAATAGACTGAACCAGTTGTCGGTTGGTTCCAAAAGGCGGAACATGAATAATACGCTTAATCACGATCTCGCAGCAATCTCTGAATGCGGTCCCGTAAGACTCAATGTTGCATGCTTACGCATAGATCTGTGTTCGGAATCTGCATTATTATGGGTGATATAATTATTAAGGAATCGGAAGATCTAGATGTTCTTGACATGATAATTCAGTGCGATGTTCAATGGAATAAACCACGGTTTCCTAAAACGATGTAGTTGACCCCATCCGCTATTCGTAATATTTATACCGCCTACATCTGTCCAAAAACGGAATACCACTGTCATGTACGCCCCCAAGTCTATTTTGGAGTTACTCGAACGTGTACAGGAGTGGGCCAAGAGGCTTATTTGGAACCGTAGGGCATCCTAATCTATTGGTTCTCTAGAGCATCAATGCAATGTGGATTGTATTTCACTGTTTTATCGTTACTGCTGTGGTAAGTGCTCTAGAGAAAATAGGGAACTTGTTCCCGTTACTCGCACGTTTTTGCGTTTAACGCGATTTTGTTGAGAGCGCATCTAATTGCGGTTGATCGGCCAGTAAGTCACACTACTTGTTTTTAGCAGAATGGTTCGTGTGCGGAAAGAATTTCTCCCAGAAAGCTTTCCTGTCACTTTCAATGTAGGAAAATTCAAATAGAATTCCCACGAAAATTCTACTTCCTCTCTCCTCCTCCCCATTACCTAATTTCCTAGTTTTGGGACAATGCATTGCATGAGTAGGGTCCATCCCCTAAGTGGTGGTCCGATAAAAACAAAAATTTTAATTCAATAAAAAAAAACGGAGCTAGTTATAGCCAACCTGAAAAAACGTGATTTTCTGACCTCATTTAAAGCGAGTTTATATTTGCCGGGATCAATTAAATCCAATACATTATTATGATCAAAGATAAAAAATATCAGTTTATTGCACGCCTATCACCACAAATAAACCCTATCACATATATATAAAATTTCATGAGATTATTACATAGGAAATGCACAAACCCTTGTTTGCGTAATAATTAATTTCAACAAATCAGTTCCGTTATATTGTCGGCTTTCTCTCACATAACTTTCCAAAATTAATTATTCTTGTAGACACCGTGTCTACTAAAAATAATATAGACAAGATTATTTCTCTTAGTAATACAGCACGTTAGAGGAATATAAGGTTGAACAGTATACACTTGCAAAAATATATTTTTCTCAGTGTATATACCATGTTAATAAACATCAGCAGGCGAAAACAAAAGGATTATACTGTGAATTGTATCAAAAATAACGTTCACAGTTCTCAAACTCACTCATGCCTTAATCTACAGCTGATTCTTCTGTTATTGTGAATTATTTACGTTTTTCACGATTTTTTTCATTTGCCATTTATCGGCTTACAACCAGTAAAGCATTCTATTCTACTTATCTAATTATTTAGTGAAGTTTATAAATTTAAAAAATAATGTTCGCGCTTAATAGTTCTTTTAGAAAAACTTTCAACATTATCACTAAAATATGCCAATCAAATGAATCAAAATTATGTGGTATCAATAGTGCCAGCGGCCCTGTCATGCCCTTTAGACAGCTTTCGTTTGAAGAAAAAAGAGCTAGGGGACCCCTACTTCGACGTTATGGCTATAAGGATAAAATCTATCAAAAAGGTTTACTACCTCATTTGGATAACGGCCAAAGGTTACCAATGCCCATTTACCGCCCAAAAAATCCCTGGACAACAAAACGAGCTCTGTTTGGTCAAAATGATTACATTGATATCTTGGGCAATGATCGTCTTCACCCTACAAGAGTGTTGTATTCGGTACCTTCATGGCTGCGTGGTGTATCCGGCAACGAATATCAAGTTTTGTTGCGTAAGCGGAAGATAATGTCGAAAACAGTATATCCAGTTGCTCGGCCCACTAAATGGAAACATTTACAAAAACGTATTTTGTATTTGTATAAGTTTTTAAATCGTAAGACGAAGACTGGTTATTCTAAGCAATAAATGAATATTTTTTCTGTTACATTAATAATAATTTAATTAATTTATTGTAAAGTATTAAATATTTACACATTTTAAAGCAGAGCGCTTTAACGACAAAGTATAACGGAAATTTACAGATATCGAAGTTCCTGAAAATAAAAACACTGATTACTGTCGTTAAAATGTCTGTTTGTTATGTTCCAATTTAAGCAGAGATACCTTCAAAAGTGTGCCATGATAATATGATGTAACATTTCTTTACATATGTGTATAAGCTATAAGTAATTTTGCAGGAGTCTTAGAACCATAGCAGTCCAGTTTTCTGCTAGACGGGAAGATTTAATTGTATAGATTGATTAACTGTCAATTTAACTAGCTTTGAATCTACGTTAATTTGTGCTAGACCTCTTTAACAATAAATATTTTATATTCTCGTAAAATATTTTGTGATATTCTCATAAACTATTTATTATTCAAAAAATATATTTGAAACGTTTCGCTGCGAGGGAAAGCATATCCATATCGCCATTTTACTACTGCTCATCAGTAGATTTTACCCCAAATTTTGTACTTGGCGGATTTATTTTTTGAGGCACTCACTGTTATTATTTAGAGGTTAGATAGAAATAAAATATAAAAATTTAGCTAACGAGAATAACTCGTGTTTTTCATCGCCCATCAATTATCAGGTTGTTACGGTGGCAAATTTATTTTCGTCGTGAAAAATAATTTTTGTATGTTAAAAACTTGCATATAAATTTTTAGCAATCTTATTTATGAGAAATACCTATCAAAAATCTTAATATTTGAACGCTCATAAATGAAAAATTCTGAATACTAAGTCTCTTTTGTCTGCATATTCCGGATCCAATGTCCATTTTACATGCTGACGTGGAAATGAAAGTGTTGAAGTATCTAAACAATATATTACTATATTTATTCCTTTAATAAACGTTTAGTTTATTCACTTCTTTTATTGCAAATTACACGATTTATTTATTTCCTATAAGGTTAAGGTGTCAATATTTTGGCTAGCAATGCACGATTTTACTACATGTGCTGTGTGTATAGGTGCGTTATCATGCGAATAAATCCAATCTAGTGGTCCAAACATATCTTTTACCCTAGGAAAAGTTTGTTCACTAGGGTTTTGGAACTATTTCTGGTCATTAGGAATTATTCCCCGGTAAACAATACTTTCCCAAGTTTATTGCGGAACAAGCAGGAACTCTTGTCGTAAATGCATATGTGCTGCTTTACACTTTCTATTAGTTTTTCCTCCATTATTAAGTCGAACTACTAAAATGGAACTAAAAAAATAGTTGCTATTTTAATAATATTGAAACAAAATTTCTCATCATACTTACCAAATGGCATAAAGGAAAACACAAACGTATCTTCTTGTGGACTCTTGGAAACTGCAAATAAATAAATACTTGCTACATGTGCCGTGTGTATCGGTGCGTTATCATGCGGATAAATCCAATCTAGTGGTTCAAACATATCTTTTACCTTAGGAAAAGTTTGTTTCAATAGGGTTTTGCAACTATTTCTGGTCATTTGGGTACTTTAAACAACAAGGTCAATAGTGCCGTAGTACGAAACTGCAGCCCATACCATCACGCCGCCACTCTGTTGTGAAACTTTGTTCTAATAGGGTTTTGAAACTATTTCTGGTCATGCGGGTACTTTGAATAACAAGGTCAATAGTGCCGCAGTACGAAACTGCAGTCAGGTAGCTCCGAAGTTTTTCCTCGTTACACATATCGTGAAAACAAAAGCTGTAGCCATCGCGGCCATCCAAATCAAATTTTTTTTAATCCGGAAAAACTACTTTTCGCCAATCGTTATCGCGTAATTGTCTTTTAACATCTCATGCCATACGATCTTTGGCAAATTGGAGGCCCTGTTTTTGAAGGATTGCATTTAATGGAGGTTGTTCCTTTAGTTTTCGGAGTTATAAATGTTAACAAAAAACATAAAAGAAAAAGTAAAAAAAAAAACATGAAATTGTGGAATTATTCCCCGGTAAACAATACTTTTCCAAGTTTGTTCGCTCTTAGCAAATATCTCTTTGAATGCTATGTACTTGAAGCAGAGCTCATAAATGATGAGTGCAAGTAAATTTATTTTTCCTAAATCGGAAATTCAAAAGGTAGTTTAGTGTAGTAAATTCTCTTCATACAAGTACTGTTGCCAAATTTACCAACAACAGTCATTTATGGAAATATTCAATATCACGTCTTATAACTTATGAACGCTTCTATTGTGATCGACATTAAATCTTATACTGCAAAACCTATCTATACACCAATTATTGCAGAAATCCACTGATCTTTATTAAGAGCACAAACACTGTCACGATACTTTGTGATTCGTATTGAAATGCTAAACCAAACTAAATATAAATCACCACAGTTGGTAAAATGGCTGCCAGTTAAAAAGTGCTGTCAATTTCAAGTTCTATACTTTATAAAAAACACCCGATAATTAAAAAAAAAATGTTTTTCGATTAAAACAATATAAATTAATTTGTATATATTTTGTATTTTTTTATTTATTTTCTTATCCTTACACGCATTTTGCTTATTATTGTTTCTTATCTCTTTATTATTTTATGTTTTTTCTTGAAAGTATTAAATAAAGAAAACTTACATGCAAAAGTGTTATATATCATTTTTGTTATTCACTGTATTAAATCATTAAACAATAATAATGTGATTTTTTTCTGCTTTTTAACGAACAAACATATTATAGATTAATTTTATTATTGTTGTATTATGATTTTATTTTTAAATATATAATGTAAATATAATAAATGTAAAATTAAATATTCGTTATTTTTTCAAATAATATTTGTTGTTTTTGTTTCATTTATTTATTAAGATTACATTAAAAATTAGAGCGGATTTTTTTTGTTTGGGTCGGTAATTTCACTAAAATTCGTATTGAGTTTCTAGGAACTTACAACTATTAAAAACCAAAATTTTTAACTGCAGAATGAAAACCTTTTTTACGCGGTTCTTTAATTAGGAACAAATAAGGTTTTTGAAAAATTTAAAGTATCAAGGGTCAAATGATTGCGTGGTCTTTTTTTCTATTTCTAAAAAATCAAAATGTTAATTTTATTTGTAAGAAAAATCATATAAAAACTATTAAGGAAAACGATGTGTGGGACAGAATATTTGGAACAGCGTTTAAAATTGGAAATAGTTTTCTACAAGTGGCCAGGGAGAAATAAGTGTATTCGATATCGAGGACTTTGTCATCGAAATGTTGTGAATACGGATCACGGATCGTCATCGAAATGTATTTACTCGAAGTTGCACTCGATTGGTAACGTGCTATATAAATCAACTAAAAAGTAGGTGTCATATAAAACAAATAAGGAAAAGAAAAACAGTAATTGAAATCCTTTTCTATCAAAGAACATACTTATGTTCATTTTATGTTGGTGTTTGGAAGCCAAAGTTGGAATGCGATGTACTGTCTACACTCCGACCACTAAAAGTAATTTTTGTCCTTTTAAATAGTTTCAGAATCTCGTCGCATAAATACCTCCAGCGATTTAAATAAACTTGTCCATGAAATATTGCAGATAGTCCTCAGATTTATGTGTAAAAATTTAGATAATTTTAGAACGCAATATGTTTTCTATTTTACTTATGTTTTATACAATTTTACACATAGTAAGTTTTGTTAACCCAAGTAAAAAATCATTCTCGGCAATATGCCATATTGCTGGTGCGGTCTTCAGACCTTAGGACCAGAAATATTTATTTCGCATAGAGCGTTTAAAAGAGCATTCTTTTGACGTCTTTTAAATTTATGAATACAGTCGACTTTTGATAATTTGAATCTCTCGATAATTTGAACTGTTTTCCAGGTTCCTTGAAAAACACTTAATATATTGAAAAAATTTTTGTAATTTGGTCCCCTCAATAACTTGAAATTATTTCAATGGAATTCTAAGCGCCGACTCTCTATAATTTGAATTATTTTTGGGCAACTGCACGGTGCACAATAATCCACCACTATTAGGCAACGTGAAATTGATATATTGTCTACTTAATACAAAATCTATTAAGTTGCAGACTTTAGATAATGCCTTGGATTATCCATTGTATTTTAAAACCCTCTAACGCAGAAAAATTGTTTCCAAAATGTTGGATAGCATTGAAAAGGTGTGGAAAAATATCAGTTCTATAACCTACAATTTACAACTGCTTCAAAAAGAGCGGATTTTCGTTAAAATCTTCAACTCAGTCAGCTACCAGAGCCACCCGAAAGTTAAGCACTCTCATCCAGAATGGCAAATATTTTTGACACGAACGCGCACTCATTATCGTGCTCGAAGGCGATCGTTTCAATTTCCACGCATATTTTCTGTATAAGATTAGCTGTAATATGAATCGAAATTTTTATTTTCCATGAGCCTATTTACACGAGATTAATATTTGTTCCGCACAACTGTTGTTCTTTCCAAATCTCACGAGAATAATTAATCTAGCACAAAATTGTATACGTGTGTGTTAGTGTTTTTTTATTTATTTTACACTACGATAGCCAACTGAATACTAACCCGCTTGACCAGACATTCGTTTTTATGCGTACATTCGCTAAAGTGAACATTTTTCGAAACAAAATTCTTCTTTTTTTTGCTTTTTTTGAGTGAGAGACAAAATTAACGGGATTTATTTATTTTTTGCAAAAGATTTATAAAGCATAAGTTATTTGTAATATGAAGTTGTAAGAAAACAGTTCAGAAAAATAAAACTTTTTAAAGTAAAGTGAAGAGAAGTGAAAAGTAAAATTTAAATATAAAGTGTTTTTATTGAAAATCAAAAAAATTGGTAAGTACTAAACATGAAAAGAAAAAGTAGAAGTTTTATTAGTGAATCTAAGCACGTGATTAATAATAGCCAGAGACGAAATGAAAACTCTGAAATTGTTCTTAACCCTGTTTTTGAAATTGAGCCTCAAGTAAATAATGAACGAATTGAAGAGGTACCTAAAACCAGAAATGATTTTAATATAAAATTGGCTCAATGGCTATCACTAAATAATATAAGTAGAAATGCTTCGAATAGTTTACTAAGCTTATTGAGAGAAAAGATACCAGATCTTCCCCAAGACGCACGCACTTTAAAATATACCCCTCGCGAAATAGTGAAAAGAACAGTAGAACCTGGAGAATACGTCCACTATGGTGTAGAAGATGCTATTACGGACTTTTTGAACAATTTCCAATATAAAAGAGAAAATATTTTGCTAAATATAAATTTTGACGGTCTTCCTTTATTTAAAAGCTCCCTAAAACAGGCGTGGCCAATATTAATTAATATTAATGGAACAAAACCTGTTTTTGTTGTTGGAATTTATGTGGGTTGCAAAAAACCTAAAAATTCAAATGAGTACTTGATAGAATTCATAGAGGAGATGAACCATTTAATTAAAAATGGAATGGTATTTCGCGAAATGGCATTTAGAGTAAATGTAAGGTCATTTATATGCGATGCTCCAGCACGGGCATTTATTTTAGGTATTAAAAATCACTCAGGATTTTTTTCCTGCAACAAATGTACTCAAAGAGGGGAAAGTTTTCAGAGAAGAATAATTTTCAAAAAGGCTGACTGTTCTCTTCGTACTGACAGCGATTTTAGAAATCGTTCAAATCCTCAACACCATAATGTACAGAGCCAACTAGAAATAGAAAAATTGCCTATTGACATGGTCAATCAGTTTCCACTTGACTACATGCATGTTGTTTGCCTAGGCGTTATGAAATCAATACTAATGGCATTAACTAGAGTTAAAGGCCATGCATTTTCTTTAAATGTATCACAAATAAGTAAAATAAACTCCGATTTAGTCATATTAAAAAAATTTGTTCCCAAAGAGTTCGTTAGGAAACCTAGATCGCTTGATGATCTTGAAAGATTTAAGGCCACTGAGTTTCGGACATTTTTGTTGTACACTGGGCCAATAGTTTTAAAAAACGTTTTATGCTCCTCAAGGTATAATCACTTCATGCTTCTTAGTTTAGGAATAAGAATTTTACTTCATGATGAATATTGCATGACTAAGAATGACTGTGCCACAAGATTACTTAACGATTTTGTATACCAAGTTCCTTCTTTGTATTTGTTTTCGATGGTTACATTCAATTTCCACTGTTTAACGCACTTAAGCAGCCAATCAAAAATATTCAACTCCTTAGAAACAATAAGTGCGTTTCCTTTTGAAAACTACTTAGGAAAGCTAAAAAAATTTGTTCAGAAAGGTGATGGAGTTTTGTCACAGCTTTATAACCGTGTTGTTGAGCAAAGCATTTTGAACATTCAGAGCAAAATTCATTATGGCATGGCAAATTTTTCAAAAACGGGAATATCTTACAACAATTTTTGGTTTGATTTAAACGATCCCAATGCATTTTTTTATGTAAAAGCTGATCGATACAAATTGTTTAAAATAACAAAAATAGAAACTTTGGACTTTACCCATATCTTACATAGCAAGTTAGTCGTCGGTCTCGAACCGTTTTTTAATTATCCAATAGATTCAACATTAGTTGGAATATTTTGTTCGAATAATTTACAGTTAAGTCAAGAAATTAACAAAATCCCAATTAAAGATGTTTCTGGAAAAATGGCTTTTTTTACAATCGAGTCTAATAATATCTTTATCCCACTTATTCACTTTTAGATCAAATATGAGTAATACTAGTTCAAACACATTTTTGCAAAGCCAAAACAACAACCAAAATCAAAATAATTCTGAACCATATACGGTTTACACAGAGTTGTTTGCACAACAACCCATCCCCAAGTTAAATGACAATAACAGTAACCAACTATCAGGTACTATTGCATATCAGTTTTAATTAATATAGATTTTAAATAAACATTTTTTAATTTTAGAAATATTAAACTATCTGCGAAAATTAGATCAGAACCTTACAGCTCTCCATTCAAAAACCGACCGCATAACAACAGAAATGATTTCAATTCGCAACGAAGTTTCGTCAATTAGAAAAAAACTCCATGGAGATGTTGCTTGCATTGAATATATTGTTCCGCAGCAACCGTTTACCACAATGGAGCAATACACCGAATTTGAAAACAGTTTGGAAAATGAAGAATTTTTTAAGCAATTTGTAAGTGTATATGGATGTGCATAAAAATCTATAGATATTTTAAGTATTTGTATTTCTTTGTTTTTCTAAAGATAAAAGAACTAACGGCTGTTGGCGAAAAATCTTACGAAAAATTCATACGGGTTGTCTGGAAAAAAATATTTTGTGATAAACTGGCGGAACAGTTTTCGTGGAGAGGAACACTCAACAAAAAATGCATAAGAGGATCAAGATTAACTTTAGCAATACGAAGTAAGAATGAACAAACTAGAACTTTATAAAAAATAATGCTTATCTATTTAATTTATTTATAGATTCATTTAAAAACAAATTCGCGCTAGAAGACGGCGATTTCGACAAAATTTCACAAAGGTTTTTTCAATATGCACATGATAGATTATCTAAATCTGATAAGTATCAAGACAAAAAGCTAAAACTTAATCCTAGTACTTAGATTTAAATGATAAAAATGATTTTTAATGATCAAAAAACAATTTATTATAAACCATAACTACAAAATTTTATGAAAGAAATGAAATGTTTTTTAATTAATAAAAATATGAATTAATTTTAATTTTTTATCTTTATTATTTATTAATAATCACAAATTTTGAATAATAAAATTTAATGTTATAATAAAAAATATGAATAAAAAATTTCATTTCGTTATCTTTATTCGATGTAGCGTAATATTCAAATTCTAATTTGCCTATACATTTTGTAAAATATATACAAAACGCTCTCTTTAATTTTTTGGAATAAAATTAATTTAATGGAAGAGCAATAAGCTGCAAAACCTTCGTTATCGAACTCTTGCTAAAGTATTAAAAGCAAATGTTTAGCGATATTAAAATAAAAGAAATAATAATATCATAAGCGAACATTTCGTGAAGTCGATATTTATTCGTTTTAGATATTGCTAAATAATTGCCATTGATAGTTTTCGCAAACATTCTAGATCGAAGGATTTGCTGCCACAAACTGAGCGACGGGTGAACTCTATGAGATCGTTTTCGTTTCACTAGCAATAGCCGTTCTCGAATGTTTTATTCGCGACGTGTTTGCCAAACTATCTTTAGTGATATTATTATCGAATATCTTGGTCAAGCGGGAAAAATCGCTCTGCAAAAAAGAAAACACAAGACCTGTGTTTTAATAAGTGCATGTGTATTAGTTTTATTCTGCTGATGCAGGTCTGAAGCTGGTTAAAAAATTGTGCCAACCAAAAACTACTCTCTTCATCGAAATTGCCAACAAGCTGCCATGTTAGGCCAGCACAACTAATCTCGTGTAAATAGGCTCAATCAAAATATAAAAAAATAGCATATTTGTAGGTTTGTAATCCAGTTATTGAGCAAAAAAAAAAAAAAATGAAAAATGGGTAAAAAGGGTACTTTTGTGATTTTTAAGGCATAGAATGCACTTTTTTCGGCTAGGTTTGCTTCGCTTTTTTTTCTCCTATTCAATGTCTACAACATTGCTTTAGACACAAAAGAAATATTCTGTAGGATATAATGAGATCGCGTAAACATACATAATGAAAAAGTGATTGAAATCCATCTTAAAATTATTAATGCAGATAACTTTCCAAAATGGATGGGTCTAGATCACGTGTAACTCGCAGACTTGAGTCCGAAAATCATGTGTTGTACTGTGTTTTGATAGATAAGCAAATAACAATAAAAATAAAGGAATAAAAATAAAACAATAATTTTTTAAATTATACAGAGTGTCCGTCGCGAAGGTATATCACTTTGTTTATAATTTTTGATTAAATGAAAGAAAACTAATCTTATATTGATAAACGTTTTATTTAATGTCGGCGATTATGTATGGAATGCAATATCAGATACATAAATGTCCGCCTCACAAATGCGAGCCCTTTTGAGCACATTTTTCATTACATTTTTACACATTTCATGCGGTATTTCATTAATTTCATCACGAATATTTTGTTTGAGCTGTTCAAGTGCTTCTGGTTTGTTTGCATAAACCTTGTTTTTCGGATATCCTAAAATCAAAAAGTCCGGAGCAGACAAATCGGCGACCTTGGAGGCCGATCAACATTATCCTTTTTTGAAATAAAGTGTAGTGGGAAGAGGTCCCGCAGTAATTTCATTGTAACCCTGGCTGTATACGATGTGCCACCGTCTTGTTGATACCACATGTTAATCAAAAGCATGCAAAAGTTTCCGCTACGCCGTTTTAATTGGCGAGCTGTAACATCACATGTACGGCGGCGTAAATGGTCTTGTGGAAGAAGCTTTTGTATCAACTGAATTTTATATGGAAACAAATGGAAATGCTTGTGCAAAATTGTGGCCAAAGTTCCAGAGCACGTCGTTAAATTGAGGTTGATGGATTGTTTTGACAAGTTTCTTGAGCAGAAGTATTGTTTTCAGCCGATCATGTAGTACAGTGTGGTCCACGCTTGGGTATATCACCTACAGAACCTCTTTCTTCGAAATCATTCACTACACGATAAATAGTGTGTTTTGTTGGCACGTTGTCTCTCCAAAAAATTTCACGTAACTTTCTCATCGTCACAGTAATCGATGATTGATTTTGATAAAATGTTTTTTAACAATTAAAAGACGTTGGTTTATCGAATATTTTTCCATAATAAATTTGCCACGTGTCTACTTAACGACTGCCAAATATGAGCTGTCAAGACTAATGTTTACCAAAATGGCGGCAAAATGAAGTGTATATCTTCCCGGTGGATACCCTGTATAAATCTTTTCAATAAATTTTAGTTTCTGTTTTCATTAAAATTCAGTTTTTGCTACAGGGACACGGTTTTTAATTAGCCGCAGAAATCGAGCTTGCACTGTACTGGTTTTTACTATTAGACAAAAAATCGTAGGGCCACTATGGTAAAGTAGGCAATAACTTATAAAAAAATATTTTATTTGGCAACTAATTGTACTTAACAATATTTGAATGTGTTGAATGTGTTTAAATAATCCATCTCAAGGTTTCAATTAATTGGTATTTTGGTATTGATATTTTGTCAGCATATTCTTTTTTTAAATGTTGTATTGATTGATGCTTAGGCACAACGTATTTTTATTATTTTATTTTTATTTATTTCTATTAAAATATACTTATCTGTAGTTCTATAATTTATTTTTCATAATTTTCTATGGAATCCATAATTGTTCATTTCGGTCAATAAAAAAGCTGAGCTCTTATACTTAATTCTACAACAGAATATTACAAAATTATATTTACTCAGCTTTTGTTTATTGTTGTTTTTGTTGTTTTGTGTTGGTATTGATATAAAGGATTCATTTATTTAGTAGGAAGTGTTATTATTATTATTATTATTAGTTCTATTAATTATGTCTGTTCTTCGTCTTATGTTTTAAATTCTATTTTTATTTTAAGCTCAAGGTCTTTATATAAAAATAAAATAAATTTTATTTTTATTTTTATGTTTCACCACCACACTATTGGGTGGCATCTTCAGGAAAAGAAAAGTGTATAAACAATTTTTAAAACAATCAATTAATGAAAACATTTTTTTTTAAATTTAAAAATTAATTTTTTTTATAAAACAATTTGGTTTTGTTTGTTTTTGAAAAAAAATATTCGTTTTTTGAGGAATAATTTTTGTTTAATTTGTTTGTCAAAAAGTTTTCATTTATTAATTTATTTAAAAATTTGTCTATACATTTATCTTTGCCTGAAGATGCCAGCCACCAAATGGTGTAGCAAAGTATTGAAAATAAAATTTATTTAATTTTTATATAAAGATTTTGTGCTTAAAAAAATTATTTATAAAATATTAAAAAGATCAATTAACTACAATTGTTATTTATTTTTAGAAAATTTAAATATAATACATGTCTACACTAAACATTACTAATTTTAAATTTTATTTAAAAGATTTCTTCAACTTTTGGATGGAAAATGGATAATCTAAGAATTTGTGTTTCAAAATAAAGTTTATAAAAATTTAATGAAAACTTAAGTTAAAAAACCCAGAGAAAAGAAAAATTAGAACTTAACGATAGTATTAATTTTAGTATCACTTGGCAATACAATTTGCAATAAAAATAGTGCGAATGATAACATCTTGTTTAGAATGAAAAACAAGAAAAAATATATAATTTATTAATTATCCAGATAAATGCCTGGGTGATAAAAATTTTAATAATTTAAAAATCAATTCCATTACTCTGACTTAATTTTTAAAAGGGTTTTTTTTGCTTGCAAATTTTAAAGAAAATTTTCTTTAAAAAATTTTAGGTCCGAATGAGCAAAATTGCTTGAATTTTAAAAATATGTTTCCTGTTGTTGCTCGTATGTTAGAGTTGTTTTTGGAAAGATTTCAATAAATATAACTTTTCAATTAAACGAAAAATTTTAAAATCCTTTTTAACGAAATGAATGTTTCAAAATCGTAAAAATATTTCTCAATTTTCAAAGTTTCTTCTGTAATTTGTAGCATACTTTAAGGGACTTAACGAAAAATTAACGTTATTCGTATTAAATATTAAAATATAAATATTATTCACTATTATTACAATCGTGGCACTTATTAAGGATACCACTCTTTTAGTCCATATATTGACTGTAAGAATTTTTTTGTTATTCTTAAAAATTTATTCATTGGGACTATTAAAAAAATACTGTTAAAATTTACATTTTTTGAAATTCAATATAAAAGTGATTTATATTCAAAGTGAATTCCGGGAGACCCTGGTATTTTTTAAAGGTTTCCTTTTTAATTTAAAGAATTTTCTTTTTTGACTATGGAATTCAACCTAAGCTTTGGGCTGCTAAAAAAAGTAGAAATATGCAAATTCGTAGATATTTTTTATTCACCGATCAATTTTGTTAAGATACGACTACCATAAAAAATGAATGAATGAAGGCAATAGAATGGCAATTTCTACTGGTTTCGAAAGGCTTTTCAGAAAAATAAAAAAAAATGTCAAGCTTTACAAAAAATTGCTACTTTGGGGGAGGCTTTTAGAAATAGCTGAAATTTTCGATACATTTTACTTCTGCTGTATTTAAAATTGCTGATGATTTAAGATTGTTACAAGGTCAACATCAAAATATATGCCGAGTTTAATTGTTGTTGTTAAAAAATCAACAAAATGATCTAGCAAGTGATTAAAATAAATTTTACAAAGGTGTTTTTATTTCTTTTAAAAAAATCAAGAATTTGTAATAAATCTTATGTTGGTTTGCCAACAACAACTACATTTAAATTCCATGAATTAAGATTAAAAATCCGAAAAAAACAATCACACAAAAGCTTTGCTTTTCACAAATCCAAAATTTTTTAAGAAATCTCATGAACACAAAACAACATCAAAATGCTACATTTAAATTTCATGAATTAAGATTAAGAAAAAAAAGGAGAAACAACCAAACAACCAAACAAACAACAAAACAAACAACCAAACCTACATACATTGAATAATGATAACCACATCATTTGTAATAATTGAATAAATTAGTTTTCCAGTAAACTCTAGAAAACAGTATATGAATAATTCCTCTACTGTGGACAAAAAGTCAATCTAATTGAGAAGGTAATCAAGTCAAGACACAAAATTAATACATTAGCTAACATCCGTTGAAGTAGTAAAGTTACCATGGGGTATTTTGGTGCATAAACGCTAAAATTCTTCTAAATAAATCTTGTAATTTAATTAAAACTCTTAAAGTTATGTGTAATTATTTTACAATAAAAGAACTATACAAAGTAAACGTGTATTAAAGGAGATTTCTATAAATGCCTTAAAGTATTTCAATTATGAAAATCGTTTTTTGGAAGTAATTATTTTATATTAGTTAACTTTTCATTGTTCAACTCAAATCGTCAGGTAAACTTTAGCTACATTTTAGAAAAGTTAAAGCTGCTTATTATATTTAAAAAGTGGTTTTTTCAACCAACTGTGAAGTGCAGAAGCAAATGAATCAACATAACAAATCAATAAACATAAGCAATTCATTTAATTCATTAATTTGGGCTATTGACACACTGAAAAGTTAACTGATATTTTATGACTCTACGAGGGCTGCTATTTATATTTCTGGCCTGGGAACACTGACTGTTGCTAGGCACCAGCTGATGTTTCCAGTGCAACCCTCACATTGTTAAACATAACCTCAATTAAAACATTTTGTCATTTTATTGTTGTTAGTACTAGTGATAGCAGGTTGAAAAAGTGATCTTAGGAGAAAATGGAATTAACTCGTGAAGATTTTCGTGCAATAATTTTTCATAACTTTCGACGTGGCCTGACACGACAACAATGCACAGATGAACTTAATTTCGTATATGGTTATGAAGCACCTTCTTACAGCACCATTAAAAACGGGTATAACGAATTCAATCGTGGCGGACAATCACTCTAGGACGAAGGTCGTCCAACCGGCAGCTAAAGCTGATAAAGCTTGATCGTCATATAACATATCGCAAGATTGAAGCATCTGTAGAGATTAGTATGACAAGCATCAATAAGATCTTGCATGAACATTTGCATGTGAAAAAGGTTTGTTCACGTTGGATACCGCGTAACCTGACAAACGCACAAAAGGATGCTCGTGTTGATTGGTGCAAGAAAATGTTGCAGAAATTCGCTCAAGGTGCATCAAAAGCAGTTTATAATATCTGCACAGGTGACGAATCACGGATATACTCATAACAAAACACCAATCCACCGTATGGGGCTTTCAAGACGAGCGAAATCCCACCAAAGTTGTTCGTGGAAGAAGCACATCAAAGCAAATGGTTGCCTGTTTCTTCGGCATTATCGGTCATGTGGCGACTGTGCCATTAGAGCAACGTAAGCCGGTTAATTCGGCATGGTACACCACTATTTGTTTACCAGAAGTCTTTGAGAAACTTCGGGAAAAGTCAAAGAAAAGACGCATCATTCTGCATCACGACAATGCGAGCTGTCACCGATCGGCTGAAGCAATAAAGTTTCTGACAGGGCAAAACATTGAATTAATGGGTCATCCGCCGTACAGCCCTGACTTGGCACCTAATGACTTCTTTTTGTTTTCGAACATCACGAAAAAACTACGTTGACAATGGTTTCCTACACCTGAAGTAGTAGTTTCTGCATTCAAAATCGATGTTTTAGAAGTACCTAAAACGGAGTGGAAAAAATGCTTTGAAAATTGTTTCCAACGCATGCAAAAGTGTATAAATCTTCATGGAGAATATTTTGAAAAACAATAAACTAGATTTTGTCTTTAAATGCTTGTGTTTTCATCCTTAGACCACAAATATAAATAGCAGCCCTCGTATAATGATCCATTCATATCGTTTTATCGTTATGGCTCGACTTTACTCCAAGAACGATTCAAAGACGAGCTATAGAAGGTGGTTTGAAATCTTATAAAAGTCCAAACAAGTCATTTATTTCACGTCAGGATTGAACTTTTCTCCAATAAGACGTAGTTTAATTTTAAACGTTATGATAGATGGGAGTCGCCAATTGCCAAAATTGCATTACGGATGGCAACTTCTTAATGACAGATGTCAATTTCAGTTGCAATATAGGAGATTTACTGGCAACAGTTTCTTGCAGGTTGCGGTGTAAAGTTTTAAAAGAAATAAGAATAATTCAACACAAGAGAAGTTGGTTTTTACAAAAAATAAAATTTGTTATTTCCTCTACTGGTTGTCTGGAAACAACACAAGTTACTGATATAATTCCAAGAAAAGTTGTACTGAAAATAATATGAACTAGTAAATGATTTCTGGTTCAGGTATAGCAGACCTGCTATTTGTTGAGGATAAAATAGAAAGTTAATAATAAAAATTTATAACAGAAAAAAATTGTTAGAATGTCGGAAGGCTTTAAAGCCTTCCTGGGGCCAGATTCTGAAAGTCGATAGCGAAATAATTGCGTATTGCAATTAATTCCGATAGTTCGCAATTTTCTAATTCTATGAGTCGAAACGTAACGAATCGTTTTGTGTTTCGGTGTTGTAAAACGGAAGCAAGAAAAAATTTACCCACTCTGTAAATTAACATTTCAACAAGAAACATATGTATGTTTCGTGAAAAATAGAAAACAATTATATACAACATTTTTAAAAACAAATAGCAATCGATTAATGGAGCCAAGTTTGTTTTGTTTTTCCTCTTCTTCGGATGAAGAAGAGTGTAATTTAACACGCTTTAGAAAACAAATTCGCATAAGAAGTGATCCCTTAACATTGGCAGACTCAGAGTAAGTTAAAATATTATATCTTAATAACAATTTTGATTCTTTTTTTCTTACAGATTTGTAAAGCGATTTCGACTAACGAAAGAAACATTCAATTATGTTCTAAGCGAAATACAATTTAACGGGGTAGTAATTTCAACAAGCGTACAACCAAAAATTCAATTGGCTGCAGCTTTGTCTCTTCTGGCATCTGGAGGCTTACAACATAATAATGGAAACGATTTTATTATTGGTCTTTGTCAAAGTGCAATAAGTAAACTTATACAAAAATTTATTGTGGAAGTAGAGACTAAGCTGTGCCCAAAATTTATTACATTTTGTGCCGGAGAAAGTGATGAATGTAAGGAGTATTTTTTGAAAAAATATAAGATTCCGAAAGGTTTGTATGCAAAAAACAAAACTAAAAATAAGAAAGTCGTTAATGGTTATTTGGTTTAGTAATTGGCTGTGTTGATGGAACACACATTGGATTGCAAAGGCCAAAAGAAAAAGAGAAAATGTTTTTTAATAGAAAAACGTTCCACAGTCTTAATTCAATGATTGTAAGTACGAGTTAAATACAAAGTATACATTTTAATAAACATTCTTTTAATTAAGATATGTGACCACGAATATAAGATTTTGGACATTAATTCATTCGTTTTGCGATAGCTTCTTTGCTATCGAGCAAAATAGCGAAGGCTCACGTTCTATAGCTAGATAGCTATCGACTCATAGAATACGTAATTCCGATACACTTTAAGCGATATCGACTGACAGTATACCAAAAGCATGAAATTTCGATTGTACGACTATAATTCCGAACGTTATCGACTCTCAGAATCAGGCCCCTGAAAGTTCAAACAAAAAATGCTCGCATCTCAATCCTGGAGCAAAAGCTAGAGTGGTGTGAATTTAAAGACCATCGGACAGCCGCACAAGCCCATAGTAGAAGAAATTTCATAATCAAAAAGTTGTGACTTTTAGACGTTCGCTTAGAGGTTGCATAACTGCAGAACGTTTCAAGTCATGTCATTAGATTCTACATAAATAAAAAATGAAATATTTTTATAAATTTTTTAATTTACTGATAGTTTTCATTTATTAATAATAATAAGTCTCAAATTAAAATGATATAAAAATAATTGTCATTTCAATTAAAAAAGAAAGCATTTAAAATGCTAATTATTTTAAATATTATTGTTAGAATTAAAATTAAAGTTGCTGTGGCAAAAAAAAAAATATTTAAACTTAAACAAATAATTAAAAACTTAAAAAACAAAGAAAAAGAAAATATAAAGATATTAAAAATGTACTGATGTATCGCACCCGCTTAACACTACTGCCGTAACTCAGAATATTTTTTATTTTATTATTGGCAATAACCCATACATAAATAACACTTATGTTATGCAATGAACAAATAAAAAGATATGCAGCACAATGCAGTAATTGATGGATTTTCTTATTAAGGCGAAATTTTTGTTAAAAGAAATATTTCTTAAGCATTTAGAAAACAGTTTTTTGTGCCCCCTAAACACTTTGAAGTTTTCAAGTCAATACAGTATTGTTGAATAACTGCGATATTTGTATTGTCAAAATTTAAAATACAGCACAAAAAAAGGTTTAAAACAAATCTAGTTTATCCAAGATTCCAAATATAACCGATCTTTTATTATACGAGTACATTTTGAATAACTACAAAGTAGTAGAATTTCAATTTGGTTAATTTCGAAAAAAATGTCTGATTATTTTATTTGCCAGATTTAGATTTAAAATAACAGATGATGTGAGAAAGTGAATTCTTTTATTTTAATTTATAAGTTAAACAGCCGATTTTTATGCCCTCCTTTGCACTATTTATTGTAGCCATTTTGTTTTCCATCTTTAAACGTTAGTTTAAGTTTATGCGGGAAATATTTTTAAACGAAATGTAAAATGTGAGCAAATTTGTGAGTTTCCTCAAAACACGCACTTTTTTTACCAACTTCATTTTTACTTATACTAATATAAAGTAGAAATATGGGAATTATTAATGGAATATGAAGTCGGGCAAATGTTCACACCCAGCCCTTCTGCAGACCTCCATTCTTGCCACAAAATTTTAAAGCACATTATCTTTCAAAACATCAGTTGTTTGTGAGATGTCCACATAAACCTTGTCTTTCAAATGGTTCCAAAGAAAATAACTCAGCGGCTTTAAATCACAAGAACGAGGTGGCTAATTGACATTGTCAAAATAGGAGAAATTACGCGACCAGAAAATTTCTCAGGTTGTGGCGTGTCACGTCGTTTTGCTAAAACCAAAGATTGCTGATGCCACAAAAAATTGGCCATCGAGGTTTTCTAACGAAAAAAAATTGACGGTGACGGCGTATCCTTGCTTATTGTCGAGAAAAGGGCCAATGATGCCGCTTAATCATAAGCTACACCATACGGTCACTTTCTTTGAATGTCAGGTTTTTCCAAGGACTGTTTCTGGATTTTATGAGTCTCGTATCCAACGATTTTATTTATGAAACCGCCTAATTGAAAATTTGCCTCATAACTAAAATGATTTTGTTGCAAAATGAGTTGTTTTCGTTCAGTTTTTCAAATAGCCAATTCACAAACGTTCGATGCAAATAATGGTCGGTCGGCTTTAATTATTGATCGAGTTTAACTTTATAAGCGTTTTGCGCAAAGTACCTTTAGTGATGCCCAATTGTTGCGATGGGTTGATTTTCCAGGGTCATACTCAGCATACATCGGTACCGCCACTGCGAGCGTTGTGTTCTGGTCTATTGTCAGCAACAATACCGTGAGCCTCGAATTTAGCGTTTAAATTACAAACAGTGGTCTCAGAAGAAGTCTGTTTACGAGGAAAAACTGTTTTATATGGAATATTTGGAAACTGGTATCGTGAAATTCTTGATAGTCAATATTTACAATTAAAATCTTCTGCTTAATATTTCCCAAATTTTTACTAAATAAATATCAAAGGATAATAGCTGAATTGTTACCATTTAACAATTTGACAGGTAATTTACTTTCTAACCTCAAATTATTAATTATTCTTTTTGTGTTTCTCTCACAAAAACAGACACTTCTTATAAGGGCACATTGTATTTTATTATTTTAATTTTTAGGCCTGAAAATTAATAAATAAAAAATATAAACTAGAAATGTTCAAAAATACTGTTTAACTTTGAAGACATTCATTACTGTTTAAATGACAATAATAACACTTGAACTATGAACAATCATACAAAATTTATCTTTTTCATAGTTAAAGTTAGACATTCTGAAATAAAAATGACAAGCTTGGATGAACTAGATTTAAGACGAGGGTAAAAGAAAACAATCATTAAAAAAAAGCTGCATACTTGAAATGCAATTAAAAAGTTTTGAAAATATATAAAAAATATGTACGCATGTATGTATGCATGTATAATTGTAGATAAGGGTGAAAAGAATATGTTGCTAGGAGTTTACAGATGATCAGGATGTTCTATTATTACTAATATCTCTTTTAATTTGTTGTTACTTTAAATATTGTTTGTTTTAAATACAGGGTGTTTAAAGCCTTTTTGCTTTATTATTAGATTTAGAATTATTATTATTTTTTATGTATGTATAACTATAAATATATATTTATATATATCTATATATATATATATATATATATATATAAGTATGTATATGTATAAGTATAATATAATTAAAGTAATTAATTATTTTCTTGTTTACGGTTTTGTCTCTCTCGTTAAATGTTAATTATAATAATTAATAATATTTAATAAATGTGTTTCTGTTTATAATAATATAAAGACGATTTAAGGTTTTTGCAGTTAATTATTAGTTTTTTGCATTCGTTACTATTTCTTTAACTTTAATTACATTGTTTTTATTTATTTATTTATTTTTATTTTTATTAATTGTATATAAGAACTATATATCGTATTAATAATAGTAATTATTTTTTAATATATAATTTAAGTGTTTTTGTTGTTGTTACTGCTTGTTTTTTTTTTGTTTGTTTTGTTTTATTATTATCATGAAAATATTATTATTATTATTAATATTAATAATAATTATAGTGTTAAAAAGAAAATGTAAAATATATATTTTTATAAATAATTTTTGTTTGTTTTGTTTTGTTGTTTTGCTTTTTGAAATAAAATATAGACTTAAGAAAATAATTTCAACATAAATCAATGATGTTGTAGCTTTAATCAGTTATTTTTGGTGGCCTCTTTAGCCGCCATAATAAGTGGAGTTAAGCTGGCCAAGGGACGGGCCAATTTTAAAAATGGATGCTACATTCAAAACAATAATTTTATATCAGTATTTATATTTAATATTTGTTATTTGTTATGGATATTTTACCTTTAGCAATTCCATTGCGCTAGCACGACGATCAACTTCAACTTCTAAACATTGATCGAGAAAATCTTGAAATACTGTTGAGAGTTTTTCTTTTTCTTTAATCTCCGGCTTGCCATTTGTAGCAATGAGGTACAAGGCTTTCAATGGATTTTCATTAAGATAAGGAGGTTCACCTTCAACCATTTCAATGGCCATAATGCCTAGAGACCATAAGTCAACCTAAACGATTTTATAAGAATAAATATAAATTAAAATATATGAAATTATTTTTATTTATATTAAATCATATTGTTTCCATATAAAACTCATAAAGCTACTGTTCTTAAATCTTACGAATTACCGTTCCCATTACAATTTAATCCTCATACTGCAATTGGAGTGGATGTTCCTTTCAGAACAACTCCAGTCTCAATCAGCCAAACGTGAGCTGTTACAACATTAGTAACGTATCTCAATTTTAAGGAACCGGACAGCTTTTGATGCGTTTAATGTTAATTTTTTTTTTACATTCAAAGTAATTGATCTTTCCTCCCCTAACTTCAGCAGGTTTCTGTTCAGTCTCATAATGTTGTTGTTTCTTATGTTTTAATAAATTGTCAGTCTGTACATTTAATATAAAGAGTTCTGCAGCAAAATAAAGAATATTGTTACGAATGTGTCTTGCTTAAGTTTAAAATAAAACAATTAAGCAATAAAGCAAACTACTGGTTACAAACTGTGTAGAATTTTATACACACACACACAACTACAATTTGATATGCTATTTACTAAAGGGGCCAATACACGACACAATCATGCTGTCGCAATCACATGATTGATCAATCACGCTTTAACCAAACACCACACCAGCACGATTGCTGGTGTGGTGTTTGATTTCAAGTATTGTGTGGATAAGGTCATTTTGGATAGCGACGACGCTTGTGCTGCAGTTATTGTTGCTATTAGCATTAAAAGAAATAAACGTAAAGAAAAGAAGAAAAGGCTGTGGATGAAGAAATGGTTAATAAATAGAGAAGAATTAGGAGACACTAAACTTCTAAAAGAGTTGTCAATCAGTGCCGTGGACGATTTAAATAATTTTTTAAGAATGGATAAAGAACATTTTTATAAATTATTAAAGGAAGTTACGTCATTAATTATTAAGAAAAGCACAATGATGAGGGAACCAATTTCACCGTTTCATCGGTTAGCAGTTACTTCGGCGATGTGTTCATTGTTTGATAAATGAATGACTGAACAAAATTCACGAAACACGACACAAGCACGCTGTCACAATCATGAAAATATCAAACTCATTTTGATTTTACACAATCAGCTTGATCAATCATACATCAACCCCACACACGGTCAATCGGCTTGTACAATCAACTGATTGCGACATTATGATTGTGTCGTGTATGGGCCCTATAAGCAGCATACTTGTATTTTTTCTTGAATGCCAGGCAGTTATAGGGCCCATACACGACACAATCATAATGTCGCAATCAGTTGATTGTACAAGCCGATTGACCGTGTGTGGGGTTGATGTATGATTGATCAAGCTGATTGTGTAAAATCAAAATGAGTTTGATATTTTCATGATTGTGACAGCGTGCTTGTGTCGTGTTTCGTGAATTTTGTTCAGTCATTCATTTATCAAACAATGAACACATCGCCGAAGTAACTGCTAACCGATGAAACGGTGAAATTGGTTCCCTCATCATTGTGCTTTTCTTAATAATTAATGACGTAACTTCCTTTAATAATTTATAAAAATGTTCTTTATCCATTCTTAAAAAATTATTTAAATCGTCCACGGCACTGATTGACAACTCTTTTAGAAGTTTAGTGTCTCCTAATTCTTCTCTATTTATTAACCATTTCTTCATCCACAGCCTTTTCTTCTTTTCTTTACGTTTCTTTCTTTTAATGCTAATAGCAACAATAACTGCAGCACAAGTGTCGTCGCTATCCATAATGACCTTATCCACACAATACTTGAAATCAAATGAATATTGAGCAATCGTGCTGGTGTGGTGTTTGGTTAAAGCGTGATTGATCAATCATGTGATTGCGACAGCATGATTGTGTCGTGTATTGGCCCCTTTATCATCTAAACGCGCAAGACAAAAACTAATTTTACAACAACAAATATACGGTTGTTTACCATCTGCGTAGTTTTCTAAGTGCGGTTTTACACACATCAACTTTTGTTGCTCAACTTTTGTTGTTTCCATTAGAAAGAAAGAGAAGGGGTATAAAGCCTTCTTTTTCTTTCTAATGGAAACAACAAAAGTTGAGCAACAAAAGTTGATGTGTGTAAAACCGCACTAAGAAAGCCTTTTTTTACAAAAGCAACAACAAATGTATTGAAATAAATCCCAAGCAGAAACCTTATCAGTATAAAAACAACTATACACACAGACATACTGGCGCCTATACAACGAATAAACAACCTACAACAACAAAAAAAGCGATACAAAGGGAGTAGAAGATTCTTAAATATTCTAAATTCTGATATTGCTATTTTCCGTCCTAACTGGCCGGTTTGTATTCGATGGCGAGCGCTTTCGATGCGAATGCATCATTCTCAAGCCGCGGTTTAGTTTGTACTGGTGAGTCAGTGTTGGCGTTCAGGCAGTTCTGTTATTAGGTTCGTATATATTCAGGTAAGCAGAATACCAGCCACCTGGCATTTGTATGCAAAGTGAATTTATCGATACCTCCGTCTTTTAATATTATGTAGGTACGTGTGTCCGTCTGAGGCTGTTTTTCGTTTGCCCGTTTGCATGAGTAGTTTCAATGGTGTGAAAATTGTGTCTGAAGTCTAATTGGACAAGTATAAATAGAGGAAGCGTCTGGGTGGATAATCAATCAGTGTAAATTAAACCTCATCAAGTGAAGACGTGCATTCTAAGTAAATTGTTCTGTGTCAATTTTGTGTAAAGTAAATAAAATTGTTATAAATTTAAAAACTCAAAAAAAACTGGTGTTAATTATTTTGCAACAAAGAACTCACAATAAAACGTTTATAAAAGGTATAAACGTAACAATATTATCGTGCATATACAGACGACTAAAGAGAGATTTTATTTTATGTCAACAGAACAGGACTAATGACAAAAGAATTGTTATGAGCTCATAACAAAGATTGCTGTTCCGTCTGAAGTATGCCACTATGATCAAACTGTTTATCAGGAATTGATCGAATCAGAATAAAAGATCTCATTACAAATGCAACAATTTTAACACCGGTAATTACTAAGTTAGTTAATTCAACTTTACACCACACAATTGTGCCAGAGACACTCAAAACCTCAATAATTAAACCAACATATAAAAGCGGCAACAAATCAGATATACAGAACTATAGACCAATAGCTATATTGCCAATTTTGGATAAAATTCTCGAGGAAATAATAAGCAGAAGAGTGATGAGCTTTAAGCAAAAGTATAAAATCATTAATAGAAATCAATTCGGGTTTCAGAAAGGAAAAAGCATAAATAAACTTCTCGGTAACTTTTCAACTTATGTAAACAAATGCTTAAGCAACCACATGCATGTTTTGGTACTTTTTATAGACTTCATTAAGGCATTTGACACTCTCTCGCACATAACAAAATCCTTCAAGCACTTGAGTAAAACGGTATAAGAGGGGACATGTTGCTTTGGTTCAAAAATTATTTAGAAAAGAGATCGTATTATGTACAAATAAACAATAAATATAGCCAAAGAATAGCATGCGAATGGGGAGTACCTCAAGGATCAAAGCTTGGACCACTTTTGTATATTATATACGCAAACGATATGATGAGATGTTTAGAAGAAGGAACCACTTTTGCTTATGCGAACGAAACAGCAATAATAACGGCCAATAAGGACATAAATATTGCGACTGAGAAAATGCAGAATCAGTTTAATATTATCATGAAGTGGAGTCACGACAATGGTCTTATTAAAAAATGCCAATAAGACGAAAGTTATGCACTTAAAGCCACGTCACCTAGTCGACAAAACTGTTACACTGCAATTTCATGACCCAAAATGTCTTAACAGCAACGTTAATATGATGAACAATCAGGCTGACGATTGCACAAGTTTCATTGAACAAGTTTACACTTATAAATACCTTGGAGTGATTATTGACAGTAATTTTAAATGGAGAAGTCACATTGAAAAATTACAGAGGAAACATAGGAAAGCATCGTATATGCTGTACCAACTGCTTCACGTATGAAGTTCTGCCTCGGGCCTACTTTACATTAGTGGAGTCGTATATGCGGCATGGAGTTACGGCTTGGGGTAGTGCAAAATACAGCAGCACTCTCCAAAAAACACAAGACCGAATATTAAAAATTGTACATAAAAAAAAACAATCCGAAACTGGAAACAATAATAATAATTATAACATTAACACGAACATACGCAGCACAACGGAAAACGGCAACTACGCAATCAGCCTGATAGACAACTTTGGCAACAACCTTCAGAGAGCAACAGATGACAATGAATTAAACAGAAGCCTTACGAATCCTAACAACCGGGCCTTGATTGTCAGAGACCTTCAGGTTCTTAGCGTGAAGAACTTCTATTATGCAACCTTGGCTAAAGAATTATACAATGATAGCAAATATTTAAAGCCGATAGAACATACTCAAAACACGCGGAGACGAGCTCAAGGAAGATTTAAAGTGGTACGATTCACAAACGAGTATGGAAAAAGCTCGCTTCCCGTAACATTGCCAACAATTTTGAACAAAATACCGACTGAAATAATCAGCATAGCGCATGAAAACAAACGGAATAGGCTAATAAAAGAATAGCTGATAGGCTCACAATAATTCAAAACTTATTACTACAAAGACTGCGAAGTATAATATTAAATAACTAGTTATGAACGAACTTATTTATTTTTTAAGTTTTTATATCCTGCAGACAGGCATAAAAGCTTTGCGGGTTTAGAAATTGGAAGATAAATTTGTACAATAATAAATGATGAATAATAAATGAATAAAAATTGAAAAACTTAAAAAAAAAGTTAATGCATTATTATATGAACACAGTAAATATTTTATCAACATATCAACGAACTTAACAAGTAAGTCATTATAGAAGACGATGATTTGTGATGTGATTTAAACTATTTTCCAATATTTCTGTCAATATAGCAATAGTTCATTAGTTTTAAGAAGATGCTTAGTTTAAGTTATAAAAAGATAATGTTTTTTTTTTATAGGACCAGCACTCAGAGGACGACCCCTACCTATGCAATGCATTGTGCCAGAACTAGGAAATTAGGTTACGGGAAGGAGGAAAGAGGGAGTAGTGACTGTGGACATTCGATTTGAACTTTCTCAGATTGAAAGTGACAGGCAAGACCTCCGGAGGGATCTTATTCTACATACGGACTGTTCTGCTGAAAAACAAATTTTCCCTGTAATGCGTAGTGCGATTCACTGGCCAATCAACCACAAAAGGATGTGCTTTCATTGACAATCGAGTTAAACGTGAAAACGTGCGAGTATCAGAAACAAGTTCCCTAATTTCATTAGAGCACTTACCATTGTAGTACCACATTGCGTCGATGCTCTAGAGAATCAATAGAGTTGGATACCCTACTGTCAGCAATGAGCCTCTTGGCCCTCTCCTGTACGCGGTCGTGTAACCCCAAAATAGACTTTGGAGCACCGGCCCATACATGAGAGTTGTATTCCATTTTCGGACGGATGTAGGTGGTATAGATAGTACGGAGATCGGATGAGGTGAAGTATCTTCTACACCGCTTTAGAAAACCGAGGCACTTGAAAGCTGGCTGCTTTAGAAACCTAAAAAATGTGTTTAGTCCAACAAACATCACACTGAATTTTCATGCCAAGAACATCAATAGCTTCCGATTCCGTAATACCTATATCACCCATAGTAACAGATGCAGCACCACTACCAAACGAAGATCTAAGCGTAAGCATGCAACATTGCGTCTTACGAGCATTGAGTTCTACTCTATTCATACGATCTCATTCCAAGATTGTCGCGAGATCGTAATTAAGCGTATTATTCATGTTTTGCCTTTTGGAAGTAACCTCCAAATGGCCTGGTCTATTACCAAATGAATATGAGTGACAAATGGCGCTGTCATCTACAAAAGAATATATAGGGTTAAAAGTTCGACAAAGAATGCCATTTAGAAAGATAATAAATAGGGAGCCTTGCGGTACCCCTGAATTCATCATGAACTCGTCTGATGAAATCCCATCTACTTATAACAAGTCGTATAGCGCGAATTCTGAGAAAACTCGATATAAATCTGGAAAAATTATCGCCGACACCAAAAGCAACAAGTTTTGACAAAAGTGCATCATGCCACACTCTATTAAATGCTTTGGAAATATCTAGAGCCACCACCTTGCTTTCTCCAAAATGATGTATGGAGTTACACCATTGTTCCGACAAGAATGCTAACAAGTCACCCGTAGAGCACTCCCTACGAAAACCATATTGTCGGTCACTAAGCAAGCTGTTGGACTCCAGGTATTTCACTAGATGGAAATTAATCATACTTTCAAATACTTTAGAAAGTGCAGAACAAATTGCGATTGAGCGGTAATTTTCAGGGTTGTTAGCCTCCCCCTTTTTGGGGATCGGCGTTACATTAGCAACTTTCCAGCACTTTGGAAATTCTCCGACATGGTACAATGTGTTAAAAAGGGCTGCTAATGGACGCGCTAGCGTCGACGAGCACTGCTTCAAGACCAGTGCTGGTATCCCATCAGGCCCAGGAGACTTGTGTATGTTGAGATCTGTAAGAACCTTTTTAACCGCTCGAGCTCGAAAAATATCCTCGGCATAGTAACTGATACTCTGTCGAGATCTGGCGGTGGTTGATAATTATCACTTAAAGGAAGTTTCTACGAAATTTATGAACACAAAACGACAATATGCCACATTTAAATACCCTGAACTAAGATTAACAAGCAGAAAAAAAGAAGACACATAAACAAACAATCACCTTTACTAAATAGTGATAACGACGGCATCTATAGTAAATTAAATTTCAGGATTTTATTTTTTTTACCGAACTCTACAATGGTCAAAACAGTATATAAAGGCTTCCTCACTTATGGTCAAATCGTGATCAAGCGAAGCTAAAACAAGTGATACAGCAGCTCTCATTCGATAAAGTGGTAAAATTACCGTAATTGAATCGGGTAATTAAAACTCTTATTTTCTACTAAAGAAACTCAATAAACTAAATGTTTATTAAAGGATTCAATGTAACAATAGATACAATTGATGTTAAATAAGAAATATTGGAAAAATATAAAAAAATATCAAAATTGCTATTTAACTGAGATATTAAGATTTTGTATAAGAAATTGCAGATACTTCAATTTTTTTTTTAAAGCAATTTACGATCAAAAGCATGGAACCTATGGAATTGATTTCCTTCATCTCCAGTTATAAAGAAATTGCTGAGATCAGTTTTAGGCAAAAGGAAACACGAACGCAAAATGATGACAAAATTCCTAAATGACTTGGAATATTAAAAAATACTCAAGTTGATGGAATGTTAAAAAATTAAAATTCATTAATAAACAGGTGCCCCTGTAGGCTAGTAGGTAGTGTACTAGCTTGTAAATATGGGGGTTGTGGGTTCGATTCCCAACGAAGACCTTGGTTTTTTTCACTACAAAAGATAAAAATTGACTGTCGGTGGAGCTGCTCAGCGATGAAGGCATAGTCACTGGTCGCTGTTGCTGTCTTTATACGGCAGTTAATTTCCGACTATCCTTCTGCTTTCACCACCTATTTCATCTCTTCTCTATCCCTTTCCTAAAAGAAGGTAGCACGGTACTTGACTAAATAGGCATTGTTGCCTGAAGTGCTACTTCTCTTTAAAAAAAAAAAAAAAAAGATACAATTTTATTACACAGGGGTATGATCTGCATGACATGTTTCGCCACAAAAAATAGTATAAGGGCGTTAAATCGCACGATCGCAATTTCACGGTCCGAAACGCGAAACTCTGCGTTTAGCAAAACGCTTAATTCAATAAATTAATTAAGTTATGACCTGCATGACATGTTTCGCCGCCTTGTTTAAACAGCAGCTCCTACAAATTACGGTTATTTAATGATGAACAAAAAGTCAGCAATCATTGCTCTATAGCTATCACCATTGACAATAACGTTAAGACCAGAACGAATGATTCCACAAGCCCATAAAGCACATCAAATCGTCAACTTTTCTTGATGTAACTAACGATGTCCCACCATACAGTTGTATTATCATCGTTCCAAATATGGCTGTTCTGTTTGTTGACGTATCTTTAAAACAATGGTCAGGCTTCATCGCTAAACATAAATTTCTTATGAAAATCTTGTTTGGGGCCTAATTTGGAAGCGTTGTTCAGTCGTCTGTCTATTCATGTTGAAATGTCTGTGAATTAGTCTCCAAGAGCGTATGGTTAGATTTTTTTATGTGGGGGATATATGAAGTTGCAAGTCTAAGCCGTCAACCTCGATTAGCACTTGGAAGACACTATTTGCTGCGTTATTGGCGGTCACAATTGTTGGAAAAAGTTATCCATAATTGAACTTCTACATTAGTCTACGTCCGAGACAGTCATGGTGGTTATATGCCAGAAGTCATATTTAAATTATAATGGCAGAAGATTATTTTTCGAATAAAGCAAATTTCATGTAAATTTTAAAAATTTATCTTTGTTATTATCGTATTTTAAAATTCTATACCACTATAAAAACTATGAGATCTAATTGTTGCCAACTCTACTATACGTTATCATTATATGGAAAAAAGGAATCAAAGTTATAAAAACAATAACAGATTTTAATACGTCATTTGTTATGTAGTTTCGCCATATCCACAAAAATTGCTCTCACTCTCTCTCTGAATGCAACAAGTTTAAACAGTGAACGTAGAACAAGTATAAGCAAAAGGAATGTGTACATAACCGTTAATTCCGACGAGGGTAGTACGAAAATTAAAGAAAACAAAAAATCGGAAAATAGCTTATATTTAACAGCGAAACCAAATCATCGTACACATCCGTGTTATCTAACCACGCTGGTTAGTAGTAATAGCATAACGGGTTATGTACCCAAACCAATACAGGAAAATAACAGTGCCCATAGCCTTAACACTAATTCGTCAAGTTCCAAAACTACAAAGGGTGCTATACCCAAATCAAGTGAACATAATAATAGTGCTCAAAGTCCAAGGATACAAGTGGGAATGGACAGATATATAATAGTGACGAAAAGAAAAAGAAGCCCTAAATCTACAGCAGTTGTTTCCACATCAAAGATGTCCAAAAGTAGTGAGACTGGTAGACACAGCTCCTTAAATCGATTCTCAATACTAGCTGATCAGCCAAGTGAGCCTTCTCAGCTGTCTAAGGCGTCAAAACCATCGCCGATATATTTGAGGGAGAGAAACTCAAATGAATTAATAAGAAATTTAGTTTCATTGATTGGAGAGAATTCTTTTTATGTAGTCCCAATCAAAAAAGGAAATATCAGTGAAAGGAAACTGCAAATAAGCAACGAGGCTGATTTCCGAAAAGTAGTTGAAGACTTTGAAAAGGAAAAGAAGCATTTTTATACTTACCAGCTGAAAAATAGTAAGTATAAGTAAGTATAGTGTGGATCCGGAAGATATAACAAATGCCCTAAATGAAAAGGGGTTTAAAGTGAAAAATGTTATGAACATCAGAAATCGGGAAAGAATTCCCCAACCTCTATTTCGCGTTGAACTGGAACCTGCTGATATTAAACTTAAGAAAAACGAGACCCACCCTATTTACAATTTGCGGTACTTATTACATCGTAAAATAGTAATTGAGAAACCTTATAAGCGGAAATACCCTGTCCAATGCTTAAACTGTCAGGAGTTTGGTCATACTAAGGCTTATTGTAAGTTGACAACAGTATGCGTTGTTTGTGGCGAGCTGCATGGAACGGCTCAATGCGACAAGGCCAAAGGTGATTCTAAGGTTAAAAAGTGTAGCAACTGCGGGGGAAACCATACTGCAAATTATAGAGGTTGTCCCGTTTATATCGGATTAAACCGTGCCTTGCGGCCTGGGGTAAGAAATTTTGCCACAGCACAGTCGGAAAACCCTACAGGCAATAATTTCCCTCAGTTGGCTACGACAACGACTTCACATTCCTCAAATGCGATTATTTTAGGGACAAATCAAAGACCACAACAAACTAACGCTAAAATTTCTTATGCTGATGTCTTGAGACCGAATTATACCTCAGCACAGTCTGGGACACAAAAAACTACGGAAAGTCCAATTTTCAAACAGCTTCCTCACGAATTAAATTTTAATCGTTTGGAAACTACAATAGAGACACTATTGAAAACGGTGAACAATTTCACAAATTCCATGAGCTTCATGATGCAATAGTTGGTAAATATGCAGTCAGCAATGCAGACTGTAATTTGAATGCCATGAACACCTTAAAAATTTGTTTCTGGAACGCAAATGGCATTCGCCAACATAAAAATGAGATGGAACTTTTCCTTACGGATCATCGGATCTATGTAATGTTGATATCAGAAACCCACTTAACATCAAGGAGTTCATTTAAAATGAATGGATTTATTCTATATGACACCAAAGATCCGCGGGGCAGAGCATGTGGTGGCTCGGCAATACTTATCGAGGCCCGTCTCAAACACCATTTCCATGGGGAGGTTTGTGAAGATTACCTCCAGGCAACTTCCATAAGCCTTGAAGAGTTCAATCACAACCTAGTGATATCGTCAAGTTACAGTCCACCTAGATACTCAATATCCGAAAGCCAGTATTGCAGCTACTTCAATTCATTAGGCCCAAGGATTGTCGCAGCCGGGGATTATAACGCTAAATACACCTACTGGGGATAGCGTCTGATAACACCGAAAGGTAGGGTCTTGTATGATACTATTATTAAAATGGACTTGAATGTCATATCGAGTGGCCAGCCCACATACTGGCCAACAGATCGAAACAAAATTTCAGACGTTATTGACTTCGGCGTGCTAAGGGGCATCCCCGAAGATAAGGTATGTGTTGAAGCCTCATTAGATTTATCATCGGATCACACACCAACTATTGTTTATATACGTAATGACCGGATATCTAATTTACCTAAAGGATTACCAGCGTTGTCAGAGACAAGTATAAATTGGTTGAAATATAAGAAATATCTAAGTACCCACTGCTCGGAAAATATTATGCTTAGAACTCGAGGAAAATTTTAAACACGCTGTTCAACACGCTAGCCAAACTTCCAGACAAGTCAGGTGTAATAAAATTTATACAGCAGATGTTGAACGACTATTGGCCGAAAAAAGAAGGGCTTGAAGACAGTGGGAGCAGCACAGATCACCACAACTTAAAGCTAAGTTAAGAGAATGCACAAGACGGTTACAGTCTCAAAAAGTTGCATCTTTTAAAAAATGTTTGGAAAGCTTAGATGCAACTCCTCAATCGGATTAATCACTATGGCGCGCAACAAGAAATCTGAAAAGACCCACGATAAATAAACCTCCCTTGCGCAATTTAAATGGAGACTGGGCTAGAAACGATAGAGAAAAGGGTAATTTATTCGCCACACATCTGAAAAAAATATTTACCCCGAACACTGCATCTGATACTGTCGATCTGAGCTCGTTCAATTATATACAAGCTGTTCGCATAAGGTTTAAGCTTCAAGCGGTTCAAAGAGCCATTAAAGAATTGAAACCCAAGAAATCTCCGGGCATGGACAATATCAGCAACAAAATGATAATTGAGCTTCCTTACTCAGTAGTTAAAATATCCTGTTTATTTTTAATGCCATAGTGAGGCTCGAGTATTTTCTGCAACAATGGAAGGTCTCAGCGATCATCATGATCCCTAAGCCTGGAAAGGATCACACAAAGGTGGAATCGTATAGGCCCATTAGTCTGTTGCCTAACATGTCAAAACTATTTGAAAAACTAATAGCAAAAAGACTAATTCAGATTCTGAATGAGAAAGAGTGCATCCCGAGTCATTAGTTTGGATTCAGAAGAAAACATAGTACAATTGAACAGGTGCACAGAGTAACAAATGTAATAAAACAAACATTTGAGGAAAAAAAAAATACTGTTCTGCCCTATTCATTGACGTCTCTCAGGCCTTTGATAAGGTATGGCACGAAGGGTTGAAGTACAAGATGGGACAGAATTTGCCTATAAACCTTAGCAACTTGTTGGACAACTATTTGACCGGTCGATAGTTTGTCGTACGACAGGGGGATCTTATGAGTTCGCTTCAGCCAATTGGAGCAGGGGTTCCCCAGGGAAGTATTCTTGGACCGCTCCTCTATCTTATTTTTACATCTGACATGCCAACCGATGGTAGAATCCATACTTCTACATTTGCTGACGATACGGCTTTTTTCAGCATACACAAATGCCCTCAACGGGCATCACAGAACCTTCAGACTCATGTGTTTAAGTTGGAAAAATGGTTAAAGAAATGGAGAATAGCAGTCAATGAGCAAAAGTGTGTTCATATAACATTTACCCTGTGTAGGCAAACATGCGCACCAATTACAATTAATGGTCAAATTATACCTCAAAACTCGAGGGTTAATATTGGCGCGATTTCATATGCACATTTCTTAATGAACTTAGGTGATATATTATCACAACCAGGACTTTTGTTTTCCTTTAAATTAGCAATGAAGAAAATAGTATCATTTATATTTACTTTGTCCAATTTCAATGAATTAAATGTTTCATTTTGCTACACCGATCCTTTCATTTCATACACTTCTTAATAAATCTGTCTTAAAACTCTGCCCTTCGAATTTAAGAAAAACGAGTAAAATTAATAAAAAAAAAATTTTTTTATAAAATTGAAATATTTTGCATACCTTAGGTCCATACTGTTTTCGGGTAACAACTTCAGGTGCCATCCAGTATGGTGTTCCCACCATTGTTGTGCGTTTCGATTGCTCCGGTGATATTTGAGCACAAAAGCCAAAATCAGTTAGTTTTACTGAACCATCTAGACCCAATAAAATATTATCACTTTTAATGTCACGATGTATAACTTGATTGGAGTGTAAAAATTCCAAAGCCTGTAAAACTTCGCGACACACAGCCGCTATTTGTCCCTCGTCCATACACGTTTCGGTTACAACATCAGTTAGAGAGCCACCTGGTAAATATTCCATAACAACCCATAGTTCTTCCGATACCAAATAACTGTCTAAATAGTTGACAACATTTGGATGTTTATTTTCTCGCATAACAAGAATCTCATTAATGATCAGCTCCTTTTTGGGTTGCTGTGATAGATTCATTTGTTTAATAGCCACCTCCATGCCAGTGGAAGATTCAATGGCTGTGTACACAGTACCCGAAGCACCCTGACCAATTTTTTCCATTTTTGTATATTTACGATTTGGATCGCCCACAGACACAATGGTACGCAACTTCTCGAGAATTTCTTCATCAGACATTTTCTTCTTTTTTGCAGCGCCTGATCGTTGTTGTGTTGTTGTAGTTGTAGCCGGTGTTGTTGCTGTTGTAGTGGTTGTGGTGGCGGCACCTGTTGTTACCGCTTGAGCAGGTGATGAGCCAGCATTGGACGATGCTGCCGAAGCATTAGCTCCAGTAGCAGAGGCTACATTCAAATTATTAATACTTGTATCGTGCGAATACAAATCTATGGCCACAATTGATGTTGTCGTTGTTAAAGCAGGTTCACAGTGGTCATCAGGTGTTGCCGGTGTTACAGTGGTTATGGTAGGAACATCCACAACGGCATCCATTGTTTGTAATGTTTTTGTAGCAGTGGGTGTGGGCAATGGTGGTGTTGGCATTGCAATTGATTCAACATATGAGGAGGAGGATGATGGACAATAAATTGGTGGCAAAGTTGTTATATCATCATGATATGATGGAAACGATGAAAAGGAGGAAGCAGAAGAATCATGATTAGTTGTTGTTGTTGTAGTCGTTGTTGCATTGCAATCAATAAATTGCAATTGATTACTAGTACTAGGAGTTGCTGCAGTAGCAGAATTGTAAGTAGTAGTGGTAGTGGTAATACTCATTAGAAGATTAGTAGTAGTAGTAGTAGTGTCAGTTTGAGAAGCTGCTGTTAGTTCAGCCTCATATCCAGCTGCTGCAGTAGCAGTGGTTGATTTTTTTTTTGTTTTATTTAGTTATTATTATTGTGGTAGTTGTTGGTAGTATGTATTTTTTATCAATTTTAGTTTTTTTTTATTCATTATCGTTAGCAGTTGTTAGATGTTAGTAATAAATAAAATATATAACATACGGAAAAGTTATTTTATTTTTTGATTTATAAGTGAATAATATAAGATCGATTGCATCGTATCTTTTGTAAATTATTTAAGTGAAGACACAAACCAAAAGCCATCAATATTTAAAAGTGAAGTAAAGTCAAGTTAGACTACAAAAGTACAAAAATTTATTTCTCTCACACTAATCAAAACTTGTAGTATTAAAGCAAAGCTAAGATTACAGGTTTCATTTGTTGCCGATCCAGGATTATTAGAAAACTTTTCTTAATAAAATTTTTATCTCAAAATATGGCCGTACCTTAAGCTGAAAGTCCAAACCACGCATTCTACGCGCACACGCTTTGTATGCGTTTGATACTTTTTACGCGTTCGACGCTTTTCAAACTTCAAGTTACATGAAACGCTTTTTATGCGCCAAGTTTTTTTGTTATGATCAGCTGTGGTGTAAATAATTTTATCTAATAAAAAAATTTTTGCAAAAATGAAAACTGAAATTGAAATTTTTCAAGAGAAAAAAAGACGCTTTTGGGTGCGTCCCTTGTTTTTGGAAAGTGAAGTGAGTGTTTTTTTTGCACCAACGTTTGAAAAATCAAAATAACAGAAATGATACAACGTCAAAAACAGCCGACATTTTTTCATGGCGCTGGCGACGCCTAGAAAAGTAGAATATAAACCTACTTCATGCGTTCTATGCGTCATAAGCATTCTATGCGATGTGCTGTGTAACTTCTCACATACAATTACACTGATTCTACTTTTTTGGCAGACGCGTATAAAGCGTGTACGCGTAGAACGCGTGGTATGGACTTTCAGCTTTAGGAGCGTAATAACCGGTCATGGTTTAGCACTTTACATAAAGTTAAGTTAAATTATTTTCTAGAGGAAAAAACTCCAGAGGCCAATTTCACTTGGACCCAGGGGTTATTTAGTGATATGTGTTAATCACTATTTTGTATTGTCTGAATTTTTTGTGTATTTTCATTTTCGTATACCAAAAATAATTTTTTTTGTTTTTGTGATTTGGCGAGGGGTTGGCGAACTATTCAAAAACAAAAATTCCATAGTGATTTTTAAAACAGAAATAAAAATTAGTTTACACTGCTATACGAAAGTCATCCAAACCTTTAAAAAAAATCCAAGTTCTCTAAAATTTTCTCCCTCTTTACTGACACAAAATGAGTAAAAACCTAAAATTGTTCAAACTTGGCGAACTATTCAGAAACAAAAACTGCATACTGATTTTAAAATAAATTTAAAACCAATTTCAACTTTTCTAGCAAAGTCATTCAAAATTTATAAATATCCAAGTTCTCTGAAATTCTCTCCTCTTTCTACTTAAATGAACTTCTTGAAAATCCAAAAAGAAAAACGTCAAAAACAAAAATTCTATACTGATTTTAAAATGAATTTAAAAACCACTTTTCTACGAAAGTTATTCAAGCTTTATGGAGCTAAATATTAGAAAAAAAATTTTAACGTTGTTTGATGGCTGAAAAAGGAATTTCGAAATTCTTGATCGATTCTTTTACCAGTAATATTAAGCAGTTTGGTAAGTGTACTGCTACGAAGATGCTTACTTTATAACTTAAAAGAAAAATGTCACTAAAAAAAAGTAAAGCGAAATGACCTATTGTGTCTGTTAACGATCAGGGAGTTTCTAAGAAATCTTATGAACACAAAAGAACAACAAGATGCTACGTTTAAATTCCTTGAATAAATATTAACAATCAGAAAATAAAGAGGACTCACAATCTAACAAACACCTACAATGATGATAACGACGACATCTGTAATAAATGTGGTGAATTGAGCGCTTTTTTTAGTAAATTCTTGAACCGCTCAAACCAGTATATAAAGGCTCCCTCTCTTATCGGCAAAAGCAGCCTAATTGTAAACGCGATGAAGTAAAAACGCAAGAGTTGAAACAACAGTTAACACCCGTTGAAGTAACAAAGTTATTATCGTGTATTGTTGTATATAACCGCGAATCGTCTAAATAAATCGTGTAATTTAATTAAAACTTTAATTTTATTTGTAATATTTCGCAATAAAATAAACTAATAAACTAAACTTTGATAACTCTTTCAGGTTTGGTGGTCCAGCTTTAAAGGTAGTCTTCTGCCACAGATATGAAGTACGTATCATATTTTCCTTTATCTAAATAAATATAATTTAAATAACAATGCTCCTAATATCCAAAAAATATAAAGAAAATTACGACAAACTTTATAAGATAACACCTATGCCAGATGCAGTAAAAGAAATTTTACTCACGCACCGGTAAAAGTGGCTATAGATGAGAGCATGATTAAGTTTTAGGATGGAAATTCCCTCAAACAATATATGCCAAAGAAACCAAGTAAACGATGATATATAGTTTGGATGATGTGTGCTGAGGTTAGAGATTTAATGGTAAACCGCTTGGAGAAATTACCACAATTGTAAACAAAGCCGGTTGAATATTCAAAAAATCGCTAAAACTTTATATATCTGAAGTAAATCGTACCAAACGTTATATTTAGTGACGAAAGAAAATTCTAAATTTTTAGTTTAAAACTGAGAGATTTAAGGTCTGAAAACTAACTGTTTATACGAAATTTCAGGGCTACTGTTAAACATGGCGGTGGATCTTTGATTGTTTGGGGGCTGTAGCCGAATTTTACAAGAATATTAAAAAAGAAAGTGCGGAAAATTTGGGTCTTAGTTATTTTAACAGAACAATGACCCAAAACACACCGCCAAAATTGTCAAAGAGTGCTCGTTATATAATGTTTCCAAGCACTTAAATTATGCACCGCAGTCTTCACACCTTAATCCTATAGAGCATTTAAGGGGAAATTATGGGTTTGATTTTACCAGATCTTTTGTAAATTCTATGAAAAGGCGACCAGAAGAGTAATTAAGCTTAAAGGAGGGTCAAACAATTATTAATTTTATATCTATGATTTATGATAACATAAAATATAGTGTTTTATATTAGTCATTTTTTTATCTCTGTTTTAAGCACTTATCGGTAATTTCCATTAAATTTTTATGAACAGAATTAAAATTTTAGAGAATACGTTTTAAACTTTAATTTAAGACAATTGTTGAATATATACAGTCAGAGTCATATATATTTACACACATTAAAAATTTTAGTATGCCTAGAAATAAGACAAAATATTGATGCTTTACGAATAAATTTGCAAGTGACAACTTCTCAATAGTAAACCTTAAAATGTTTAGATTATGGTAGTTTAAAATTTTTAGCAATAAACGTGATAGTTGTTGATTAAAAACACAAAACAAGTCTGCACTTCATCTTTCAAAATTATTCACACAAATTTATTTACGGTGGAAATCACAACTGTCCGGATGTTTTTGCATTAAGGAAGAAAGGTAATGAAAATAATACACATAAAGGTATATTATGAAATATATATATTTTTTTTATTTAATTGAACATTATTCTAAATTATAAAGCACAAAAACTCATATAAATTGCTTTAGGAAAATTAGCAAAATTAAAAGAACAAGAAATTCACTATTCGGACACTTTTGCACTATTTGCGGGGTTTGTTGAAAATCAATTAACGTTGCCAACTTAATATTTCGTCCAAAGGCCTTTATTTTTAATTACGCTTTCAATACGTTTTGGCATACTCTCCACCAACTTTTGGATGACATCACGATTAAGAGCTCGCCATTCATGTTGTATTCTATCCCAAAGCTCGTCAACATTTTTTGGTGGGTTTTCATACGCTACCAGCTTTCTTTTAACAATAGCCCATAAATTTTCTATGGGATTCAGGTCTGGGCTTTGTGCAGGCCATTCCATTGTCCCAAAAGTTTGGTTTTGTAGCCAGCTTGCTGAAAAATAACCTCTTCGGCTGGATAAGCACTCTCGTCAACAAAACCTTTTAAATTTGTGTGTAGAATATTCAAATAATCCTCCTTCTTCATTATACCTTGGATTCTCACCAAAGGTCCAGTGTTCCACCAAGTAAAACATCCCCAAACCATAATACTGCCGCCACCATGTTTAATCGTTTCCTTCACATGGTATTTTTGGATGCGCTCATGCGGCCTATGCCAATAATATTCTTTTCCATCAGACTGGTACCGGTTGACTTTTGTTTCGTCGCTCCAAATAACCCGTTTCCAGTCATCGACTGTCCAATTTTTGTGGGTTTTACAGAAATTCAGTCGTCTTTTCACATTTCTATCAAAAAGTGCTGGCTTCTTCTTTTTTACACTGGCCGTCCAGGAACTGACATCTTTACCAATACTTTTTGCAGCAATTTTCGGTGTTTTGATGGTCTTATTGTGTAGCAAACGTTCAATCTGTCGGCCATCACCATCAGGAAGCAGTCTTGGTCAACCACCTTGGTTATTATTGCAAGCTACATTACGTCGTTTTTTTTATATCATTAACCGTAGATTTACTTAAATTTAATTTTTTAGCAATTTTACGGCATGAATAATTATTTTGCAACAAATTTATCACATTGTTTTCAATGTCAGTTGGCGTTTTTCGCATTTTTAAAGATCTTTTATTTTTCTAATCTAAAATCCACTTAATCCCTTCACAGCTCAAGCAATAATGCACAAATAGAGAAAAAAAAAACAAAAAAAAAACAACGGGTCAAATACCGTTACTTTTTAACAAAGCAATATCGTGATAATATTTATTTCTTGTACAGTGCAAAAGTGTCCGAATAGTGAATTTCTTGTTCTTTTAATTTTGCTAATTTTCCTAAAGCAATTTATATGAGTTTTTGTGCTTTATAATTTAGAATAATGTTCAATTAAATAAAAAAAAAAATATATATTTTATAATATACTTTTATGTGTATTATTTTCATTACCTTTCTTTCTTAATGCAAAACATCCGGACAGTTGTGCTTCCCACTGTACATTCAATAGAAAAACCATTATAAAACACCAAAACAAAAAAAAAAAAAAACAAAAATAATTAGTAGCCAGATAAATTTCCTTTACCATCTATGACAGCTTGTAGTCTAGCTGGAATAGATGCAATCAAATTGCGTACAAACTCGATTTCTAAGCTGTTCCAGATATTTATTATTTCATCAATAGTTGCCTCTCGTTTTCGGCCCATTTGTATAGATCTCTGCCTTTTTATGAATGCCCATACATTCTCTATTATGTTTAGATCTGAACTCTGGGGTGGCCATGGAAGAACATCTTGTCCAACTCGATTTAAAAACGTTGTTGGTAACCATGCTTTGTGGCATGGAGCATTATCATGCTGCAAAATCCAATTTACATTAGGAATTAATCTCCGAGCCGAAGTAAAAGCATGGTCATTGAAAATATCTATATATCCTGCCTGGTTTAGAGTGTCTTGTATTGGTACTAGATCTCCGAATCCATTGTATGAGACACATCCCCAAAACATTACTGAACCCCCGCCGAAACGATTAAGAGGTTGTACTGCTTTATGCTTCGATCCTTTGGAAAGATGCATATAAGTTTTTCCAAATGACCCTTCAAATTAAAAGAGGACTCATCCGTCCATAATACATTATGCCAGAACTCCACTGGCTTATGGATATACTCCATGGCAAACTCTAGACGTTTTTTTTTTTCAGATATGGCTATTACTTTCCTCACGATGTAGGTCTTTATATCATACGTCCTTAATCTTCTCCGAATTGTGGATTCACTTACAGGTTTTCCAATGATGTGTTCTGCCTCTGCAGCAACTTTAACCGGACTTGCGACTGGATTTTCTGCGAATATTTTAAGAATAGAACGATCTTCTATTTTGTAATAGTTAATTATAAAGCACAATTTTTAAACAAAATTAATTATTTTTTCGATATTTCGCCACACCGTTGGTTGGCATCATCATCATCCTGATGATGATAAAAAGGTCAAAAAACTATAACTATTATATGATCTTCTATTTTGTTTCACATATTTCCGACCAGTTCTGACCCTATTTTGTAGGCTTCCATAGGTTGCTTCCTTCTTTACTAAATTGTACACTGTTTTCCGACATATTCCGTACTCTTTTCCCAAGTCTGATGCCGAGGAACCCATTCCAAACTTCGTTGCGATCTCAACTCGCGTTTCGATGGGAATTTCCTTTATTTTCACCATTTTAAACGTTTTTTTTAGCAACTTTTCTATAATTATTTATTATTTTAATGCAATATAAATTTGCTAACTATCAAAACAAATGAGGTTTTTTAAAAGATTGCAGCGTTTTTAACTTAATTTCACGAATGTGTAAATACTTTTGGCATACAAAATAAGTGTGTAAATAATTTTGAAAGATAAGGCGTAGACTTCTTTTGACATTTAAGTCAATAGCCGCCAAGTTTTTTGCTAACAATTTTAAACTAGCATAATCTATACATTTTAAGGTTTACTATTGAGAAGTTTTCATTTGCAAATTTATTCGTAAAGCACCAATATTTTGTCTTATTTATAGGCGTACTAAAAATTTTAATGTGTGTAAATATATATGACTATCAGCTGTATACTAAATTTTGATTTTGACTGTATGTATGGCACCTCTCCCCTTTGCGCAAGCAAAAGTTTGTTTAGCTTTACAATCTCAAGCCATAAATATCAATTTTCTTTCTCTCTCCCTCGCTTTTGGTTTATGAATTCGCTTAAAAATGTGACTCAAAATATTATTATTTATATTTTTTGAGAACAACAAATATTATTAAGAAATTTATATAAAATTTTACGACAGCAATGAAACAAACTTAATGGTTTCTGCTTGAAATTAATTTATTTTTAATTAATTTTAAGTTTAAAAATGTTCTCGATTTTTGTTTCAAATGTCAGCTATTTGTTGCTCCCTATAAAACGGGTGGGCAAATTTGCGCTTAGGAAGTAAATTGTTTGTAAAATAATTCAATGTCCAAAACTAAGCTGTCATCCTTTGACGTTTATTTCTATCACAATGGTGAACATTTTATTGTACCCTTTGAGATCGTTGTACGCAATTTAATCGGTAAATTCGAGATTCTAGTATTTTTGCTAACAAATAGTTCAAAATATTACGCTCGTAGTGGCTGTAGTGATGCCAACATAGTCGCTGTTCAGCAAAGTGTTGAGAATGAGCCTGAAACACCAACTCGTCGATGTTCGCAACAATTGGCACTTTGAGCAACATTTTTCATAAAGATATTTATCTTTAAGCTTATCAGGATGAACTTGGTCAAGCCGACCGACCATTATTGCGTTGAACGTTTATGAATTGGCTGTTTAAAAGATTAAACGAACAAAATCATCTTTAGTGATAAGCCTCATTTTCAATTAGGCGGTTATGTAAACAAACCAAATTGTCACATATGGGGCTGAGAAAATCCACAAACAGTCCCATTACCTCCGACGACAGTGATCGTATTGTGCGGTTTGTGACCCCCCGGGGGCACATTTATCGGTTCTTATAGAATACTCGACTATCTGGACCTGTGCAACTGGGGGAAAAAGGGAGCCCAGTCCCCTAAAGTCAGACAGGGAGACAACTGGAAACTCCACTTTATTTCCACGGGGATCAGTGAGCCCCAGAGTTCATTATTTGTCTCTTTAGACTTATAATAGTTCTCTGGCTGATCATTGAGGTTGGCCCCTATATGAGAGAATCGTGGTGGTTGTGGTTTCGCGGCCCCATATCAGGTCTGTTTTTATGGTGGCCAGGATCATTTCGCTGATAATGACACGCATGGTGAATGATCCAGTCCAGTGAGCATGCTTGACATGTGTTCTGGACAAGGAGTTAGAAAGTCTCCGACTCTCTAGCAAGGTGTAATGATTTGCAGACCTGTACTGAAATCATTAAAGTTGCAACTAGGTGGTTCTGTTGCATAGAATTATGGCTTCGGCTATCTAGGACGCATGTATGACGTTCCAAATTATACAAAGTGGTTTGTCCACCATCTGATTAAGACTTACAGTCAGGCGCTGATGTAAAACAAATCACCTCTGTGCGGTTTGTGGTCAGGCGGCATCATCGACCCATATTTTTCGAAAGCAAGAAAACTTTGTTACCGTGAATTCTGTGCGCTACCAAACGATAAATTATTTGCTGTGGTCACAGAAATGGGTAATGTTGACATCGGTGACATTTAGTTTCAGCAAGACGGCACCAGAAGCCACCCAGTTGTTGCATAAGAAATTTGCATGCAGGTCACGTAATATCTCCATTTGGCGATGTCAAAAACCCACAAACAACTGAAACTCTGCAAGGTGAAATTCGGCGCTACATTGACGAGAAAAACAAAGCTTTGCTGCAAAGTGTGCTTTAAAATATTTTGTTAAAAGAGCGAACATCTGTCGATGTTCATTATTAATTCCCATATTTCTATTTTAATTTGCTTAAAAAAAAAACAGAAGTTGGCAAAAAAAAAGTGTGAGCTTAAAGACAATTCACTTCCTTATCTCAAATTTAACCACCCTTTATTTTGTAAAATAAAAATCTTGCGAAAAATATTGAAATCATGAATGCACTGATTGATTTTCAACTTACTTGCATTATTTTTGTTCTTATCTAGGGTCGAAGCGACCACATGTATTGGTGTCTTAAATTGTGGCTGGGCCACGTTATTATGTTGTGGTGTTGTTGGGGTTGTGGCGGGGGCCGCTGTAGGTGGTGGTATTATGGGAGCAACTGCAGGTTGTTGTATAACATCTTCAATGGGACGTGTATAAATTGATTTCGTACGTTCGGGTCGTGAGGCTATAGGTGGTGGTGGTGGTTGTGGTGTGCCAAGTATATCGTCCTCATTGCCTGAAGAATGTTGTGAGGAAGATGATGCTGTATTACCACCAAAATTGTACGAATGCGATTGACATATTGTAGCAGGTTGATGTTGCTGTTGTTGGCCATGATGTTGCTGTTGTTGTTGTTGCTGTTGCTGCTGATGAATATGAGAATGTTGATGATGCTGTTGCTGTTGCTGAAGATGATGAGGTGTATGAAGTTGATGATTTCCCAAACCACTAGTTACAAGACCTGATGAATTATTTAAGCCAATATTGCTGGAATTGGAACCGCCACCAATATTTAAACTGCCAATATTACCACAAACTAAATTCCCTCCACTATTGGAGCCATGTAATTCTGAATCGGTAGGTGTGCTACTGGGACTACTGCTACTAACACGGCTTAAGGATGAACCTAAACGTAAAAAATCTCACAAGTTGTTAACATCTTAAAGCTATTTATGTTATATGTTAACATGCATTTTACATGTGTAGGAATCTTACCAGAATGTGTTGTTATGGCATTTGTCATGTATTTGGAACTTGGTCTCTGCTTGGTTGTATTGTCAAACCATTTGAGTACATCTAATACAGCTTGTGGATTTTTCTTTTGTTCTTGTTTGCTTATGTTTGAGTTCATAAGCAAACGTGCCCATGCCTCTGGCATACCCTATAAAGATTTACAAAAAATGCATGCGAATTTTTAATTATCATCAACAAAATTCAATAGTAATAAATATTAAACGAGAGGAAGGGGCTTCTCAGGTTAACAATAAGAATATGATATCCGCTCGTATGTTTGCTCTAAAAGAAATCTTTTTACATACAAAGCTACACCTAGTCGTTTGTAAAAATTGAAACATAAAGAGTTTATTTGAAAGGAAAACAAATAAATTAATAACTACGTTAATATTTACATAAACTTATTTATAATTTCTATAATCTTTTATGGGATCAACATTGAATAAGTATAACAAATGTTTATGTACGATAACAATGCAACATTTTATTAAAATAAATATTTTTGTTTTTGTAAAACTTAATAGCTAAAAGGAAAACAAGTAAGAATGTTATATTCGGTCCTACCGATTCTCTTATACGATTAATCATACTAAACTATGGCTGTTATGCTTTCTGGTATCGGGTGTTTTTTATAGAGGTGTAGAATTCTAAGTTGCTAGCCACTTTGTCAGCTGTTATGTGATTTATTTATGTTTAGTTTGGTTTGACATTTCAACATGAATAGCAACGCTTCCAAATTATGCGAAATCGGGCATAAAAACAAGATTGCCGTTGATACTGATATTTATAAGCGCATTTTGTTTAGAGATAAAGTTCACTTTCGTATTTGGAGTGAGGATAATCTCCAAATGTATGTTGAGACACTGCTATAGTCAGAAAAACTAAATGTTGGGAGTGTTTTATGGGCTGGTGGAATCATTGCCACGCACTTCTTTAAAAACAATGCCGGTTAGAACGTTACAGTCAATGGTAACCGTTATAAAATAACGATTACTAACTTTTTCGTTCATCAATTGAATAGCCATGATGTGCAGGAGCTCCTAGAACAATTGATTTATGGAAATTAATGTTTGTGGTAGCCTCGTGAAACTTGAAACTATACGTTTCGGACCGGTAAATTGGCCTCTAAGATCGTGTGTGATTTAGTGCCCCTCGAAAATTCTCTGAAGGTATATATAAAATCGCTAATCTACGCCGATAACACCGAAACGATTGATCACTTGGAGGATAATATCACTGCACAACAAAAAAATATTTTTTGAATGTTTGTTCCTACACTAAGTTAGTCAATTTCTACTAATTTTGGGGTGATAAAAACGAAAATGACAATGAACAATTTTTATTAGCTCTGATTTTTGACCAATGCTGTGAAGTTGTCATTTCTTTTCTTACTTAAAAACCCATGTACAACTAACTCCCTTAAAGGCTTCCCAGGCTCTTTTTTCATTTCCTGTTAAAATCATGTCATAAGCAGGATCATTTACCATTTCACGGATTTGAGGCCCAATAAAGATGCCTTCCTTGACTTTTGCATCACTTTACCTGGGAAACTTTGCTCTCAAGTACTTAAAAGCTTGTCCTTCCTGGTCCATGGCCTTGACAAAGTTTTTCATTAAGTCCCAACTTAATATGTAATGGGGGATGGAGAACATCCTACAGATCTACAAGAGGCTCGTCAACTACATTTTTCTCATTAGTTTTGAAGAGCCTATAAACAGTCTGCATTCAGATGGAGTGTGATCCAAATTCAAGCAGTTCATCAAACTATGAACATCAGAACAAACTACAAGGTTTTCTTTCTTCTCAAAAAAAGGAAGCAAATCTTTTTGACGCTGTCTCTACTGAGATATTTTCACACCATGTTTTAGAAGATTCCATTGTTGTAGTCTTGACCATAAAAGCTCAGTCTTTTTCAAGATCTGTTATAAGGTCACTCAACTCTGCTTGACTAATTCTGTGCGGATCACTAGACCTATCGCTTACCTTAAAAATCAGGGTCAAAAGATGTAGAAGGATGAGTTGCTCCTTCAACACAGTCTTTATCACCTTCCTCTAAAATTTCATAGTTTTGGGGTGGAGAAGGGAATGGCAAAGTGTCTAAGTGTGCTACAGACCGAAGAGCAGATGGGAGATTAGGGTATTTAACCGTTCCTCTTTTCTTTATAGATAAACCATGCTTAATGGGAGAAGTTAAGCAGAAATAACAGTCGTCTGTATGATTGCTTGGCTCACGCCAAACCATAGGTACTGCAAAAGCCATTGCCCGGTTTTTATTTTTCTGCCCCTCTCGCAACATGACGGAACAAGAATTGCAACATATATGAGGAGCCCATGATTTATCTTGGTCCCCAACTTTTACACCAAAATAATGTTCATAGGCAGTCTTAACGATAGGTGTCATTTTACGTTTCTGAGTCAAAAATGTTATTTCACCACATATATAGCAAAAGCTATCGGCGGAATTCACACACTTTCGAGGCATTTCAGATCAGCAGTTAAATTAATTTTAAAATCAACTTCACACAATAATTTTAATAGCAACCAGGCGCGTACAACTGACAAACCCACATAGGTTATGTTTACTACTTATGAACAGCTGAAGAGAGGGAATAATGTGAACAAACATGTGTACCATCTGTTGGTGATGAAATATTTCATTTGTTGAAAATATCTAAATATCTAATATTATAGATAATGATACTATGATACTTGACCACAAGAGCTAATATATAATTTTTATGGTCATTTTCGGTTTTAACACGTGGAAATACATTAAATCAGCTAATTTCAATTGCGTTGGAAATTCGTATTAAACAACATCCGAGCCACCTGAGTCGCGCCGGTCATATGCCAAAAATCATATTTAAATTAAAATACCATTAATAAAAATTTACCTTAGGTTTTATTTCATTTCAAAGTTCTATACCTCTATAACAAACACCCTTTAAAGATTCTCCATCGATTTTTTTAGTTTAATATTTTTCGGTCTCATTACAAGTTTATGAAATATTTTATAAAGAAAAAATGCATTTCCTAATTTAAAATTAAAACAATTAAAACTGAAAACAGGCTTTAACCTAAATGCCGATGGCTAAGATCGTTAAATTTGCACTAAAATTATTAAAAATCTGGTTATTGCTTTTCAAAACTAAAACCTACAACAATTAAATTGCATTTTTAGTATAAAGCGATATTCGTGCATGCAGACAAAGTCACTGACCACATGTTTATTATGTTTATTTTAAAGAAAAATAACAGAACTCTAAAGGTCGTGCGTTTTTAAATGTTTATGTTGATTGAATAGATCCTCTAAAGGATCATGCTCGCTGTAAACTCTTTATATAATTAACGAGTTAATTAAGGTCCAAATAATTCGAGAAATTATCTCTTATTTTAATTCTTTGATCTCTTGTAAAGTAGAGTGAAATGGGGAATCACCCCGCTCGTTAGATGAGTTATAAATTATTGAGGAAGGTATTAGCCGTCAGATGTCTCAAATGATTTCACCTACCTCATAAGGATCTCCGTCCCTAGACAAATAGAGCGGTGTTTTACCAGAGAGAGAGTAAGTGAATTACCCCATTTTTTTCTGTCCTACCTTATTCTTAGAGCTGCAACGATAACTCTTAAAGTAATACCGAACTTAAATTAGCCTTTGGCTCGTATTACTACACTTGTCTTTAGCTTATGCCGAAATTAATCTAAGTATATATAAAGAATATCGACAATTTTTACTCTAAAAAATTGCGATAAAATGCAAACAAAAAATATTATGGAAAAACCTTATAATTCACAAAAAATTACTGATATCTATCAATCACTAGTTATCGGGATACTGTTATAATTTGTTTTCCTTGTTTTTGTTTAACGAATATCATTATTATTTCATGTCAACAAGACATATATGGATACATGAATTTGTTCTCAATGGAACTATGCGAAAGAAAATTTTTGTTACAGCCAGGGTTTAGAATTTTTCATTTATGAACATTCAAAAATCAACATTCATGATATTTTTCATAAATGAGAAATCTAAAATTTTATATTTATTTTTCACGCGCATAAACGAACAAGAAAAAATGTTCTGCTTATGTTCATACATGAATGCGCACAACAAGAATTATTATTCTTATTCATATGTGATAAATGATAAATCAGCTACTTCTCATTAATGTTCTTTTTCATAAATGTACATGTTCATTTATGAACATTGAAATTTTATAAAATTTCTCATAAATGAATGTGAAAAAATTTTCTACCTACGATCGCAGTTTACCGTAAAATGTAGTAAAAACACATGGGTACATATTAACACAAAATACAATATTGCAATAGATTCTAAAAGAAATAAAAAAAAAAACATTTTTTTTCCTACATACGCCGACAATTGCGCATTATCAAATATGTGCGTTTATTTTTTACGATCTTTTCATTTATGAAAAATGATCAAAATTGTACATATTCAAAAATGAACACTTGTGTGTTTCTCATTTTTTCACTTATGAATAGAAAGAAAAAAATAAAAATAAAAAAATAAATAAATTCATAAATGAGAAAACGCAAAATATTTTTCAGTCTCTCACACATGTATGAGAAGAAGCGGCTAAAAAATGAAATGTGCATATTCATACATGAATATGAACAGTGAGTGAACACTTCGCTACTCTGGTTACAGCCTCCAAATTCACTTTAAAGACGCTAAAAATTTCTTCAAGCAAGATATCCACTTATTTTTTGTATAATACGCATCCTGCTGGAATAAAATTGTAACAAATTACACTGAACAAATAAACACTGCTTCAGACACAATATTTGAACCATTGAAACATTTTTACAAGAAAACAAGCATTACACCAACACAAACACGTTACGCAGGGGCACAAGACCAAAGCAATAAAGAACCTCATAAACGTACAATTACAGATTATTATGTCATAGGAAAAACCCCAGTAGGTTCACAGATAAGCACAAACGAATAACAAGCATGGTCGTAAAAGGATTTAGGTAGGAAGAGAGACGAATGAAAAGGGAGAGACAAATTAGGTAAAAACAAAGAAACGAAAAAGGAGAGAGAGATACAGACAAAAAAGAGAGAAAGTGACGAATGCAATAACACGAAGAGAAACACGAACTATAAAAACACAGCTGACAATAGAACGCAACTAGTATAAAGAGAACACTGAAGATGGCAAATAGCCGAAACCGGTTTGTTCACAAACCAAATTTGACGAGGGTCGACGTAAAACCGTACCCAAATAAATTAAACCCCGTTGGAAAATATACGCACATATCATTAAAATAATATCCTTTTTTTTATTTAATACTGGATAAATAATAATTAAAAATCTAAATCTAGAGATGCTATTATAGACGTTCACCTTTTTGAGTTGGCAGCACTGTTTTGTTCGACAACTAATTTCACTGTTGATATCTACTTAGTAACCCTTTATCACCGGTGAAGAGGGTATATATAAATCTGCCCTTCTGTTTACAATTTCTACAATATTCATTTTTCTTTTAGGAAGCGATTTAGCGATATTTATACGCTTGACAATAATTCCGTTAGTATCCTTCTACTTTCGCCACCTGTCGCATCTCTTCTCTATCCCTTTCCTAAAGAATGTAGCACGATACTTGACTAAATAGGCATGATTGCCTGAAGTGCTACTTCTCTTAAAAAAAATATAATCGGGACAGAATCAGTTTTAAGAGCTAAAGAAAATTTAGTTTTTTAATCTATCATACATGGTCTCAGACAAGAGGTGTCAATGTAATTCAGCAGCGTTGATCTATGAATGATAAAAATATCAGCAAAGAAAAAAGGCTAGCGCCAACTTATCCTCTAACGTTTTTCAGAATGTAGGTTATTGCCACTTTTTGCTTTGTTGTACACCCGCCCAAACATCGGTTTATGCGACTGATCCGTTTCGTAAGAAATCGCACAACTCAATTTCGTATTAGCGTCTTATAAAATCTATGGATACGTGCCTCCATTTAAAAATAACGCATAAATTTGAGTTGACGTATGAAAAGTCAAACAATATCGTATACACAATTGTAAGTTTTTTAAGAACAGTCCACTCTTAACCAGATTCGCTAGCTAAGTCACTTCCATCACTAGAATTTTCATTAGAGCTAACCGTCATAGAATTATTAGTTCGTGCGAACAGATTTTGTCTTGAGGAGGGTCTGTTTAGTTGTTTATACATTTCCTGATAATAAAAATCGGTAAAAAATATCGTTTAGTTCAGATTTTAGCTTTAATGCTCCTTCCATAACTAGATGAATATTTAGAATTTCATTTTGTAAATCACTTGCAGTCTTAAGAATTTTACCAATATTTGTTTTTTTTTTTAATAAGATGCACAGTCACCTTCGCAATGACTATTCTTGGCATTACATGCAGCATTTAATAAAATAATGTCGTCGTTTGATATTGGCTCTTCTCTGAGTAATTCTTCTAAATTCTCTCGGTTTAGAGAATCAATTTCTTCACCTCCAACATAATTTTTTTTTTTTAAGTTCGCGTAAAACAAAGTTTGAGCGTAATAAAAATAAGAATTTCAGAAAACAAAACTCTAAATTACTAACTAATTAACTAATCAGAATTTCTTTAAACAATTGAAATTTCATCAACAAATTGTTTTTGCAACAAATAATTTCGAATTTCCCTTAAAACCGAATATTCAAAAAAAAATCTCTAGAATATCAAATAATTTAAATAATTAAAAAATATTCGAAAAAGGAAACAAAATCTATTTAAATAATTGACTACCTAAATGAACAATAGTTAAAAGTTATAAACTTTATACACCTACTAGAAGAATCCACACAACACCATCGGGCGTGTTCTCAAAAACGCAAAACGCTTAAAATTAATTGGTGTTCTAAAAAACGCAAATAATATCTTGCGTTTTGAAGACACAAAATAGGTGTTCTGACAAACGCTAAACGCTTAATATTTGCGATTTCAACTCGCAAGCATTTTCTGAAGAGAACTGATTGAGTTTGCTCATACAAAACATTCAAGACAAAATAAAATGGTTCACAATTAATTTTTAATATGTTTTCTTTTTATTTCAACAAAAATTGAAAACAATTTTACACTATTTAAATTAAAAATACCAATTTTAAAATTGCTCTTTTATTGTTAAGTTCCTGTGTCAATTGTTTACTTTAAAATGGCGATTTGAACAAACAGCTGATCAAAAAGATCTTCGAAAAATTCTTGGTGCCAGTGTTGTTGAAAAAAAACAATCGCCAGCAAAACGTACGATTTACAGAACATCTGAAATTGAAATTGGCGTTTTTAAGTCGCCTGGCGATTTGAAAACCTTGCGAAGTGAAAACTTTGCGATTGTGAGAACATGCCTGTATAACTTTAATTAATGGTTCCTGTAAAGTGATCATCAAGATTTTGGGATCTAATAACAGAAGATCATTTTCTTAAGGGATTACATATCCCACTTGTCAATCAGTAAGTAACGAGAAAACACTTGCAACGCAACATTTTCCGTGTTGTTGACAAAGTGGTATCTATGGACAAGAAGCAGTGTCTACTTGGGCGAAATCATATTTAAACGTTAACGTTAGATATTAAAGGCCGTGTCAGATAAAACTTTTGCTTTGCGTTGCGTCAGAGTTTCGCTTTGACATTTGAGTTAAAATGTACGTAAACGTATGAAAGTTGCCACATAAAGCACTTTTGACGCAGCGCAAAGCGAAAAGTTAACCAACATTAAACTTTTTGCGCGCTTTGACAAACACCTGGCTTTTATTATTTGTGTTTGTGTATTTGTGTCTGGGCGTAAACAAAAAATTCATGAGTGTTGTCAAAGTTTATTGTGACATACACCACTTGATTTACGCTTTTGCTTTAAAGTTTCAAATGTTACGCAAAGCAACAAAATTTTATCTGACATCGCCTTAACGTTATTGATATGAAGTCAGTGGCGTACCTAGACGGGGGCGGTGGGCGCGGTCCGCACCGGGCGCCACTTACCTTGGGGCGGCATTTTTGATATTTACTTATAGTTGTAAAAAGCATCTTATTCATTTCATATTCATTTTCTTTCTTAAATAATAAATGATTATTAATATTTGATTTATATAAATAATGATTAACTATGTTAATGATTTCGAATATTATCCTCGGTGTATAAGTTAACGACTGGAATAAATTCGTTAACTGTAAAAAATATAATCAGGCAATCATTCGTCTCCTCTGTGCAAAATTCTTTCTTGACTGTTTTTTTTTTTTTGGTAACCTTGAGACTGTACCAAAATAAGAGCGTCACGAATTTTGTTGCTGACACAGGAGATGGTGATTGGTCAGGACTGGTTTTTTCAAATTTTGCCCAATGGCGAAAAGCTCTTAAGATCGTGGTTGGTAAATTCACCATCAAGGAAAAGTATTTATTGTTTCTGCTGCAAACTATTTGATAATCTTTGTCAAGCAGGTTTTAATACGGAAAATGGTTTTAACAAATGGTGGAAACTTAATCCCAAAATTAGTCAACATGAGGTGAGTCCAAGAAGGAATTAGAAATAAGGTTTGGACGTGGCGCAACTATTGACAAACTACAACAACAGAATATTGATAAAGAAATAAAAAAATGGAAGGAAATTCTAACAAGAATACTTGATATTTGAAATTCGAAATTTGGCGTTTCGAGGACATCGTGAAAGTGTTTATCAGGAAAACATCGATTCAATGGAAAATAGAGGAAATTTTCTTGAGCTTGTTGACTTATTGGCTAAGTACGATCTAGTATTACGAGAACACGTAGTAAAAACTAAGATGGGTAATAAATATGGTATCTCCTATTTGTCGCCGAAGATTCAGATCGAATTCATAGAGCTATTGGCGCAGTCAGAAAAACAATTATGGATCAAATAAAGCAGGCTAAATACTTTTGTATTATATTTGACTGCGCTCCTGACATTTCACACAAAGATCAAACCACTCAAATTATTAAATATGTAGTTATTGATGGTAGCGAAGTTAAAGTTGTAGAATCGTTTATTGACTTTGTAGAAACTATAGGAAAAACTGCTGGTGAAATCACAGATATGATTTTAACGAAATTAGAAAATGACGGTTTAGATATAAAAAATTACAGAGGACAGGCTTACGAAATGCTGTCGTCATGGCAGGAAAGCACAGCGGTGTTTAAACTCGTATTAAAGAAATAAATCCAAATGCAGAATTTGTAGCAGGTACAAATCATTCTTTAACCCTGGCATGTTTACACGCAGCTTCTACAGCTATCAATTCCACCACATTTTCTGGAACTATCGAACAGTTGTTTCAGTTGTTTTCTTCTTCCACTCATAGATGGAATGTTTTACTTTCTGTCACCGGTCAAGGTGTTAAACGCAGTGTAGAAACTCGTTGGAGCGCTAGAGCTGCCGCGGTAACTAGAGTAAAAAAACATTTTTTTTACATTTTAAGCGCTTTGGAAAAATTGACATCTGAAGAAGAAAATAGTAAAAGGAGGTCAGATGCTGGAATATTATTCAATTCTATCCAGTCTTTTTCTTTTCTATGTTACTTTCATTTATGTGAACCCGTCCTTTTGGAAATTAATGACGCTCAAAAATGCCTGCAAATAAAAGGGTTAAATGTCCACAAATGCCATAGAAAACTAAATTCTTTGCAAACACATTTCATGGAACAAAGAGATACGCTAGTACAAAACGCTGTTATAGCAGTCAAAATAATTTGTGAAGAGTTGGAGATATCGAACTGAGCGTCGAGTTAGAAGGAGAAAAAATATGAGTGGGGAAAATTCGCAAGACGTGGGGCTATTCTTAGAAGAAGAAGTATGAAGAGAAATGTTTTCATTTATGGACAGAATTATAAAAGAAATAAAAGAACGCTTCGATCAGTTGCATGGCTCTGTAAGGAAATATTCGTGTATAATACCGTGTAACCTACTAAATGAAGAATTTAAATGTCAAATAAATGACTTGATTGACATTGATAAAGAACAGTTCCATATTGAACGAAAAAGGATCCAGGATTTTATGGCTGTACCTACACTAAAAGAAGAGGCAAAACATTGGAAAAACGGAGAGAAGGGCCCTCTTGATCTGCTAAAATTTATTCAGCAGTATAGGTTGGAAAATTCTGTTCCCAACATTGTAATTTTGTTGAGAATTTTTTTAACAATTTCAATCAGTGTCGCTAGTTGCGAAAGAAGCTTCTCAAAACTGAAGTTGATAAAAAATTATCTTCATTCTACAATGAGTCAATCAAGACTACAAAATCTTGCAATATTGTCAATTGAACAAGAAATTACATCAAATATAAATTTTCAGATCATTATACACGATTTTTCTAGTAATGAAAGCTAGAAGAGTAGATATTATATAAATATGTTTACGAGTGCATACAAATACGTCCAAAAAAATTTACTCTGTGTATTAATTAATATTGATTAAATAACTTATTAATTTATTTATGTGTATTAATTTATAAAAACCACTATTTGATTGACTTATAATAGAAAGGGCGGCAAACTGGAGATCGCTCCGGGCGGCAAAAGTTCTAGGTACGCCACCGTATGAAGTTGTGAACAATTAAAACTATTTTTTAAACAAAATTTAAATATCGGGTGGGCAAAGTGTCAGGAATTGGCATATTATGACATTTATTTATTAAACAGTCGGCATGAGCAAAGAATATTAACTGTGAAAATTTCACTCTATAACTTCGAAAAATTCGATCAATTTTTCTCGTAATCGGGCTCCTTCTAAAACCGCTGTGCGATATATAAGGCTCACGGTATTGTTGCCGACACTAGACCAAAACAGTACGCTCATAGTGGCCGAAGTGATGCAAATATATTAACTCGTAGATGTTTACAATAAATGGGCATCACTAAAGGATTTTTGCGCAACATTTATTCAAAAATTTCAACAAACGTTTGTTAGTTGTCTGTCTGAAAAACTGAACGCTGTACAGCGAGGTTGAGAACAGACCAGGAACATCAACTCGTTCACTTTCTAGAATTCTCTGTGCAAACAATTTTTTGTAGCCGCAAATTGGCAAATGTTGACATCAGTGTTTCAGCCAAAAGGCATCGCTAGCCACTCAGCCATTTAAGCCATTCGGTTAGTTATTGCATGAAAAAATTTTTTGACCCTGTTTTTAGATTTCACAATGTCAATAGGATGCCTCGATTTTGCGATTAACTCTGGGGCCATTTGAAAGACTGAGTTTATGTGAACAATCCATAATAACAACATCCAAAATATTTGGATGAGTCTCAACGAATTAAGTTGGGGAAACTATTTAATTTCAAATTTTTAATAAAAATACAATATAAAAGTGCTTACTGCAAGAGTGTTTAAGTGGAGTAAACACGATGCATTTGAGTAATTGCATCATATTTCACCAGGTAAGTTCGCCTAAAATAAAACAAACACGACCGAAACGTTTTACACGGTTCTGGTGAAAGTTTTTTTTCGAATGTAGAGGTTTCTAAAAAAAAAATTCATTCAACTGCGGCTTTGCATACGAAGGCATTTTTATCACATATGGAGCTCCCTGCAATTTTATATTTTAAGTGTTTATAGGATTACATTTTTTAATTTCATTTTTATTATTTTTTTATTTATTAGTTAACTAATTAAATTAATTAAATTACAAACATAAATAATAATAAATAGGGAAATAATAATTGGAATGCCGAGAATTAAGATAAATAATTGCAAATGAAAAATTTATTATATGAAATCCTTTTAAAGTTATCTAAGTAAATTGTGTTAAATAAGTTTAAAAATCTTATATTTCATAACATTCTCATAAAAAAATTATTGTATGTTATTATTACCCAAATTTTGTGGGTGAAATTCACAGATGAGCTATATGAGCAATAGCGAAAGGGTTATATCGTAATAACATATATTTTATGAGAATGTCATATCATAATATGTTTATGTTACAAAGGAATCTAGCACAATTAACGTAGATGAAATTAGACTATAGCAGAATTAACAAAAGTATACAACAAAAATAAATTGTTAACAACGATTAAAAAGAAGCTTACGGCAACATTTATATCGCTATCGCTAATAAAGTGTATTCCAACGTAATTGTGATGGTAACATTATAAAAACAATACTTTACTTATATCGGGTGATTTTTATAGATGTATATAATTTTAATTTGGCAACACTTTTTTAACTGGTGGCAACTTTGCCAACTGCCACGTCATTTATGTTTAGTTTGATCTGACATTTTAACATGAATAGACTGACCGAACAATGCTTACAAATTCTGTTGCTGATTCCGATTTTCGTAAGCGAATGTTTAGCAATGAATAGATACGTCAATAAACAAAACTGCTATATTTGATATGATGGTAGTCCTTCCTCAAGCGTATATTAAGACACCGTTGCATCAAGAAAAGCTGGGCTGGTAGGATCATTGGTTCGTACTTCTTTAAAACGATGGTGGTAACGTATTTAAAGTCAATTTTGTACGTTATAGAGCCTCGATTGCTGCCTTTTTCGTTCATCAATTGAATAACCATGATGTGTAGGATCTGTGGTTTAAGCCGGGCAGTGCAAGATATCACATAGCTCATGCCACAATTAATTTATTCAAGGACACGTTCGGTAATTGCCTAGTTTAACGCTTTGGGCCGTGAATTTGCTTCCCAGATCGTGCGATTTAATGGCGCTAGACTGTTTTCTCTGGGAATATATGAAATCGCTAGTCTACGTCGATAAAGCCGAAACGATTGATCGCTCGTTGTTGCCGACATGCGGCCATAAATGATTTTGGAATTAAGTAAATTTTATTTCAATGTAAAGAATTTATCTTTATTTTATTCCATTTAAAAGTTTTATACCTCTATAAAAACACCTTTTACTATTAATTTTCAATGTAGATATTAAGATCAAAATCAAATAAAAACTTATGTTTAATTAAATAATTTAGATAGCTGCTTTTCAAACGAATTAGCGTTGCCAAGTTTCTGAATATAGTGTGGCAAAGAGATTCAAACACTGGTTGCATTGTGGAGATAACAGACTATTGTATTCGCGGGTTAAATTTTTATTACGTTAAGATCTTGCAAAACCTATTCTATCATATAAACATGACGGTTGTTGAGAAATTCTGATCTTCTTGTGCAAGAAAATAAGGCACCTGTATTACAGGAGATCTTTGAATGCCACTTCGAAAATCAATTTAAAATATGATAAGATATCGATATATAGCGGGCAATATTGTATACCATTATCAGTTTGCCCCGGATCGTACTATTATAATCAGCATTAATTTCACAGCATGGTAAAAAGTGAAAAGCTCACAAAAGCTTTTGCCAGAAGAGCGAGTATAGCCAACGGAATAAAAACCTTTATCGTCCATAGGATGCGAAGCTTACTATAAGCTCTGTCAACAACAGTGTTGATGTGATCAGTCCAGGTTATTCTAACATTAAGAATCACACCTAATTTATACGCAGATTTCGCAAATTAAACCTCAATGTTGTGTAATTTGCAGCAGAATATCATCAAAAGTTCTCCTAGATTTCCCAGCAGCTGATCATATACAAATCGGTTGTTTTTTTTCTTACACTGATGGAAACATTATTAATATTACTTCAATTATCAATCTGGACATCATCAGCTTGTGTATGCACTTTGCTGCTTATCAGCAGTAAAGTCAGCAGCAACATTAGGTAAGTTATTTATATAAACAAAGACAAGAAGTACCCCCTAAGCGGACTAGATTTTCATTATCAGCTCACACTTTATGAGATCGGTTAGCAAGGTAGGAGGAGGATTTAAGATTGCAAGCCGTGCTTGAGAAATTCAATCATTTCCGTAATTTCTTTTTACCAAAATCGAGTGATTTAAGTGGCTGTTACTGTAATCTAAAAGAATTAGGAAATTAGAGTTCGGATATGAGATTCTCTTTTACGTTTACTTAGGTTGTTCTAAAGCTTCTGCATCTAATAAAGCAGATTAGCACTGCAGTGGACATTGATTTAATTGCCTGCTGAGGATACTTTCAAATATCTTAATTCAAAACGATAGGATAGCTATTTTTCGCGAGTTCACCATTAGTCTTGAGGATAGGAAGGATTCTTGGAGGTTTCCAATCATAGATTTCGTGAGGATTGAACAAGTAAATTAGAAACGATAGGAGCTTCAGGTTTAATGCCCATATCAACTGCTTTATATCTTACAAAGATCGATCATCATAAAAGCTATTTGTGGGGGGCGCGAGTACATTTACACATAATTAAATCTGTTTATACTTGTTATTGCACAGAATATATACACTACTCTGTACATATTGTTCTCTAGATCTGACTTTATTCAAATTAAGTGGAATGGCTCGACGCAAAATAGCTATTTTTAAGATCGTTTGACATACTTATATAGGTCTAAAGGTGAAGGGAGACTATTTTACAAAACACCCCTTTTTCATTTTATTTCTGTTTATTAAAACAAGAAATTCCCTTTTTGTAAATAGCTTCCCTCCCGGTAGTTTTTTCGTTTCTTCCTTAGATATTTTCGCTTTATGTTTGTTAGGAAGTCGTAAACATTATTAATGTTAGCTATTTATTCGTTTCGATTAGTTCAGGTCTGTTCGGAGAACGTTACATAAAGTTGGGTATAACTCGCGACACAAGCTGTGGATATCTACTGTTAATCAAAAAAAGAGACTGGACTCTGCCAAACAATTCGCAAATAGACAATGCAGTTTCTGGGATCAGGTACTGTTTACAGAAGTAAGCAATTTTAGTATTTTCGGATTTAATGGACATGCTAGGCAAAAAATCTTTTAGTAACAGTTAAGTATGGTGGCGAAGGTGTTTTGGTATGGGGTTGTATGTCTTCGGCGGGTGTGGTAGATAATGGAAAAGACAGAGTGTGATTTGATTTACATCTGCACTGACCATATAGTCATAACCAGATGGTGGTCAAACCACTTGGTTGATTGGACATCAACCACGCCCTAGAAGGCCATCGAATACGTATATCCTCCGGTCGCTTCTAGGAGCAATTTCGAAAGCCCGAAGTAGGCCGCAGCTTTCACTCCTTGCTGAAGAGTTGGAGACTTTCCAACTCCTGGTCCAGAACGCATGAAGCTCTTTTTTATCAAGAACACGACAGCATTCATACTCACTAAACCTGAACCATTCATTGTGTTAATTTGAACGATCCGACCCACAAACTCTCACGAGGGTCCGAAACCACAACCACCACGATACTCCCATATAGGGGCCAACCTCAATAACCAGTCAGAGCACATCATTGCCTAAAGAGAACAAATAGTGTACTCTGGGGCGTACTGATTCCCGTGGAAATATGTAGATTGTCCAGGTGACTCCTACTAGCCTTTGAGGGGCCTGGGCTCCCTTTTACGCCGCAAGACACCAGTCTAAATGGAATAGTAGGTTCCAAAAAGACTATCATGTGCCCCCGGGGGGAAATGGACAACACAGTATGACGTGATAATATTTACATCTGCACCTGGCCGTGGGCCTTAATCAGAAGGTGGATCATTACCGCTGTGGATGAAATGCATCGTCAGAAGGCCTTCGGATACGTATATCCTCCGGTCACTCCTAGTTGCAACTTCAAAAGCCCGAAGCAGGCCGCAGCCTTCACTTCTTGCTGAAGAGTTCGAGACTATCCAACTCCTGGCCCAGAACGCATGAAGCTAAATATAATTAAAAACACGACGGCATTCATACTCACTGGACCTGGACCATTCATTGTGTTTATTGTGAATGATCCGACCCACAAACTCAAACGAGGGCCTCGAAACACACAGCCACCACGATACTCCCGAAGGGCCTACTTGAATAATTAGTCAGAGAATAGCTAAATGCCTAAAGAGATAAATAGCGGAATTCTGGGGCTTTACTGATTCCCGTGGAAATATAGTGGATTGTCCAGTTGGCTCCTGCTAGCCTTGATGGGAACTGGGCTCCCTTTTACCTCCAAAAGACACAAGTCTAGATGGTTGTGTGATCCATTAAGACTTATAATGTGCCCCTGGGGGGGTGGGGTGGCTAAAACAGTATATATTAACATTTTTAATTTAGGTCGTTCACATTCCAGCAAGACAACGAGCTGAAACAGAAAGCATATTAAATGGCACACACAACCCGCAGGCCTCAGACTTTAAACCCCATTCAGTATTTCTGGGACGAATTCGAGCGAAGAAAACGATGCGCAATAGAACTGAGCTGAAAGCAGATTTAGTAGAAAAATGGCACAACTTAGGTACAAGTATAACTTAAAATTAGTCTACTCCTTTCCTTGCGAAATAGACTCAAGGTGTTATAATGCAAATAGTTGTGCCTTTACTTTTGTAAACACTAATTGGCTTTCGGTCGTTTAATAAACTTCAAACTTTTCCTTTGAAATTATAAAACAAAAGAATTAAAATTTTTAAACGAACTAACTAAACTAATAAGCGCAATTCAAAAGCAAGCTGCTCTTATAGAACTTAAAAGCAAAAGGAAAATATAGTTCAAAGTTTATAACAATTTCGTTGGGTTTTTTAACCATAAAAAAATAAAAAAAAAGCCTTTTGAAAAAGTTTTATAAATTAGACGTCTGAGAGAGTTCGTGAGTGAGGTAATTGTGAATTGTTATTAACGTTGTTCATGTGTGGGCGTGTGTACAAAAAGTGAAAATATAAACTTAATATTTGCCTGAGTATTTTTAAAATAAAATAAATTTTAATGAAATAAATATATTCTAAAAAACAAAACATAACTACATTTTAAAGAATTAGTTATACTGAGTAAAAATGCTTATAATTATGTTTATGTGAATGTATTTATGTGATGTTAAAAGGATTGGTAGAAAGGTGTATGCATTTAAAGACAGAGGGAGAGAGAGATAGAGACAAATAGAAAGAGTATACATGGTACCAAATACTTACTTTCATTGGCAGCTTAATATTTGTTTTTAATTATTTATTATTTATTTAAATAGTAGAGAGAAAAATTGTTGGGAAAAAACAAGAAAGAAAAAAAAATGTTCAAAAATAAAATACAAATAACAAAGAAATATCCTTGTCTATTTTATGTTTCAAATGTTTAACGTTTTTTATTAATGTTTTTTGTTTGAATGAATTTTAAATAAATAAAAAAAAAGGTTTTTTGTTGTTGTTTCTAAATTTATAGTGTAAGGAGTATTCTTTTGTTTTATGCAAAATAGTAAAAAGGCAAATAGTAGTAGTTAAAAGCGAATGCAAATGAATCGTTAAGTAAAAAAGATAAAAAAAACCTTAAAGCGCATTTTAACAGCTGGGAGCAAACGGGTGGATACACAACAAGAATAAAATGGCATTCTTAATGCGTAAATAAACTTGTGTAAAATGCAAATACAAAAGTAAAATGTCGGTGCATTTAAAGTTATTTCAAGATGTACTCACAGTTTTTAAATAAGAAAATAAAATGTTATTATTATTACGATAATGCGCCTGCCAAGCCGCATTGTGCTGCTGCAAAGCTGTGCGAAATCGTATTTAGGCCATAAATGCTTTTTTTTTCATTAGCGAAAAATTTTAACAAAAGTTTAATAATAAACAAATTTCCTAATTTGGTTAATATATTCCCCCATTTTGTTTCAAAATATCGTCACCCTTATCGTGAATAATTTTCTTATCGAAATTTTTTTTTGACTTTTTACGTGTTTACGATCATGAAAATTTTTTGTTTTTAATCGTCGATCATGAAAATCTCTCTAATCTAATTCAAACAAGAATAATAACGTGAAAAATTTTTCTCCGCAAACAAATTTCTATTATTGTTAATAGTTTTTCCCCTGATAATTTTTTCGTTTGATATTTTCGCTTTATTTTTTCTAGGTAATCGAGCACATTATCATGTATTTACTGGTTTTAATTAGTTTAAGACAAGATGCCTTAATAAAGTGCATAGTGATCTTATGCTAGAAAGAATGCAAAATGGCAGATCAGTGGCTTGTGGATTTTAAAATCTTTCTAATGTAACAGAATTTTAGAAGTTGTTTACTGAAGAACTAAACACGGCTGGACCTCCCATTAAAAATGTTACAAAATGGAAAAAGTTTAAAGTGTTGTTGGTGGACAAATTTTGATGCGGCGGTTTTATTCTTGTAGCAGATAGAAACTGCAAGCAGTTCTAAAATACAATGAACAAAAGTAAAGGCACACTTTTTTTAGGCATCTATCACTTTATTGTCCCCCCCGGGGGCACATTTATGGTCTTTATAGTACGCAACAGCTATCTAGATCTGTGCAACTGGAAGAAAAAGGGAGCCCAGTCCCCTGAAGACAGGCAGGGAGTCAGCTGGAAGCTCTACTTTATTTCCACGGGGATCAGTGAGCCGCAGAGTTCATTATTTGTCTCTTTAGACATTTAATAGTTCTCTGACTGATCATTAAGGTTGGCCCCTATATGGAAGTATCGTGGTGGTTGTGGTTTCGCGGCCCCATAACAGTATAATGGTTATTATGGTGGCCAGGATCATCTCACTGATAATGACACGCAAAGTGAATGATCCAGTCCGGTGAGCATGCTAGACATGTGTTCTGGACAGGAGTTGAAAGTCTCCAACTCTTTAGCAAGGTGTGGTGGTTTGCAGCCCTGCCCTGGAATCATTAAAGTTGCAACTAGGTGGTTCTGTTGCTTAGAATTATGTCTTCGGCTTCCTAGGACGCATGCATGACGTTCCAAATTATACAATTGTGGTTTGTCCACCATCTGATTAAGGCTATATAGCCAGGTGCCGATGTAAAACGAATCACACTATCACTTTATTGTAATTTTAACAATCTGGCAACAATTTTACATATGGCATCCGTTATTAATCTATTCATTTAAGTAAAGCTTAGAAAATAATTTTATATGTAACTTGTTTAAAAAAGTGCTCTTAACAATGTGAAACGATAGAATTTTAGTCTAAAACAAAATTGTACATTTACATAATCAAGGCAAATTGTTTGCTGAGATCGGAGAAGCGATGAACCACAGCTGTTTTGTCGTACAGACCATTGAAAATCAGTTGAAAGGCGAAACAAACCTTGAAGATGCAAATCAATGTGGTCGTCCTAGAAAATTAACTAAGAGAGAACGAAAAGTAGGAGTTGATCCAAAAATAATATCTTCTCAGCTTATCGCATACGTAAAAAATGAGATTTTGGCAAAAATGAACACCGACAAACTGTTCGGAGAACGTTACATGAAGTTGGGTAACAGGTCTGTTCTGAAAATCACATTTTATGAAAGTAATTTGAAAGCAAAAGTAATGTGTTCTGCGCACAAAAATGTGTGCCACTTGCAATTTGAAATCACTGGGATAATTTTGCTACTATTACAATGAAAACTATAAAATAAATTGCTTAAATAGTTCTTATTAATTTTGTTGTGTAGTTATACAACAAAAAAAAAAAGACTTAAAAATTAAGTAAATTGTAAGAGCACCTTTTTTACTGTAAATTTGTTATTTGCTTTTGTGTTTTCTATTGTGACTTCAATTTTGTTGTCAAGCAAATCAGCTGTTTTCTTGTGCTTTCAGGAAAGTAATAGGTTTGTCCACGTACTCTACTTTGGGAGCCTGCGGTTTCCCAAATTTACCCAAAAGCGTTCCCGTACACAAAGTTTGGGCAAGTGAGAGAGAATTTGAGAGAATAATATTCTTCTTCTTTCTGCCCTAAACAGCCCTCACTTTTTCTTCGGGCTGAATTGGTAAGATTGTAAATCAATCAGCTGTTGCATAAAATAAACAATAAAAATTTTCAGCAAACAAGTTTTCTTTAGAGTTGAAATAAAACTTTTTATTGAAAAATGTTGTTGTTGAAAAATGCAAGTAAATGCTCGAATTTTTTATTTATGTATGTACTTATGTACTTATATATCTATGTATAAAAAACATACTAATGATATATATATATATGTATACATGCATAGAAAAACTACATATGTACATATTTCCATGGGCTTAAAACAAGTAAACAATTTTGACATTTTATTTCGGGCTAAAAATTTGGTTTTTACTGTTCCCGTACTTTTAAACGTTTTAGTCTCTAATTGAGAGTATTTTTTCATTACTCTCATTTACCCAAAAAGTACGGGAACACAGCTAATATCACATAGAAAAATACAAAAACAGTTTGATTTACAGAACAGCATAAAAACACAAGGTGATTTTAAAACTGCATGTGATTTAAAACTAAGTGATTTCAAGAACATGCCTGTATATCTGACGTATAGGTAAACGCAAGCTGTGAATATCTACTTTTAATGAAAAAAAAAGAGAATGGAATATGTCAAACAGGAAAACAGCCAATGCTGTTTCTTAGATCAAGTACTGTTCACAGGCGAAAGTAAATTTAATATATTCCGATCTGATGGACCCGCTAGGGCTTTACGGAAGCGTAACACTGCATATGAAGATAAAAAATCTTTTACCAAAATATGGTGGCGAAGATGCTTTGGTATAGGGTTGTATGTCTTCTGCAGGTGTGGGAGATAATGAACAAAACACTTTATTTTAACATTTTAAAGAAAAATTTCAAAAGTAAAGCTTAACTTAGGGCCGTTCGAGCAAGATAACGACTCGAAACACACAGCATATAACAAGGCTCATGTTTTGGCACACTCCCCGCAGCTCCCAGACATAAAACCCCATTGAGCAATTGTGGAATGAATTTAAACGAAGCATAATTTCAAATAGAACAGAGCTGAAAACTGTTTTAGTGGAAAAATAGCATAACATAGGCGAAAATATAACTAAATATATAGTTAGTTCACTCCGTGCCAAATATACTTAGGGCTGTTATTAAGCAAAAGGTACTGCTAATTAAATATTAGATAAATTCTCCAAATAGTTTTTATTATTGCAAAAATAGTTGTGCCTTTACTTTTGTCCAGTTTTCATTTTAATTACAACAATTTTTTTTTTTTGGAAAAGAGAATGAATACATTTAATTTTCATAGTTATTATTTTGTGTAAATTTTCTAGCAATAATTAATTCATATGATATTTAATTCATATTTCGTTATATGAATAAAACAGCAGTTTCTTTTAAAATTACGCTTGTGTTTACACTCTAGTCCTTAATTAAATGTATTTTCATGTTTTTGTTTTGTAAATAAAAGTGTTTAACGATTAATATGTTGCAGATTATTAACTACTCTTCTTGTGTTCCTTTTATAGGTGGACACTTCTTATAAGCGGAAAAACTCATCAGACCACATAAAAGTCAAAACTTTGTATATATTTAAAAATTATATTCGAAATTTTTAAATCGATTTTTAATTATAATTAAAGGTTCAATTAGACGTGCCATGTTATAATGCTATAACAACGACCATAATTAACTAACCAATGTCAACTGAAATTTATTACAAAATAAAACTTAACACTGTAACAAAATTAATTATGTCTCAGTATATATTTTCGTTTTAAAATCGCTAGATTTCCAGCTCTTGTGATCAGCAAGACACTTGTTTTGCCATTATGCAGAAAGACCCTGCTTAACGCATAGCATAGTTTTCAATAAAATAGAGTGTAACGCGAAACATGAAAATAATGGGTTAAGGGGAAGATGGTTAGAAAACTGGTTGGCTATTAAATTTAATAATTATGTTTTTTTTCCTAAATAAAAATCAAACCAAACATTTATTTTTTACAAAAACAAAAAACAATATAAGCGAATGTATTTATAACAAAAATAAAATTCTAAATCAGCCAAATTATTCAGTCTATTCTGTATTTCCAATTTTTTGTCTTTTGGTCAAAAAGGCGTCTAATATAGTTTACGTTTTTCTTTTGCGTTCTGCTGGAAGTTGTTGATAAGTAGATAAAGCATCTATCACAACCCGTTTTGTTTCATTTGCATCATTTTCAACAAATTAGTCCATGATTCCAGTTGTAGTGGTTAAACTCATTTTTAAAAATGCCATTGTAAGTTTTTTTTTGCTCTTCTTAAAAATTACTTGAATCAATATTTTTGTTTTCTTCTTGCTTAGTTTATTCCTTAAGCTTATTATTAGAAAGACTAGCTGCTGTTTCTCGCCAACTTGTACATTGAGCTCATCTAAGCCGGGTTGTTTGGCCAATTTCAATATTTCTTTCATATTGGCAGATTGTCCAATAGCTTTGCTCTTACTTAAAGCTGGTGAAATGTTTTTCTATATTTCTTTTAAAGATCTTTCTATTATCTCATTCGCATTTGTGATATTGCAGTTTTTGCAAAATTCTTTTATTGATTGCTTCTCTTCGCCGTCTGTTTTTTTTCAAACAACTGCTTAAATGTTCGTCGCTAGCAATAAGCCTTAAACTTGGTTATAGCGACATAAAAGAGCGTTACACCGAAACAACGTTAATCGGGATCTTACTGTAAATCATAAAAGCCAATTTTAGAAGATATGCGTCATCATCGATAACAATAACGGTTATGGATTTGATGCTGTGGCATGTCCTAATGATCGAATACATTATTGGCAGTACTATTGGTTTAAACGTCTCTTTTATATGGTTATTACACATCTTACTGGACCTTAAGGCACAATCGTCAATGTACGCCTCATTAAATTTCGGAATTTAGCAAGAACATTTTTGTTGGTCTTTTGAAAATTATAAGTCTTAAGTAATTTCGCAAATGCTTAATGCTTTCTCTCTCTCCCTCTTTGTTTAAATTTTTTCTTGAGTACGCGTGAGTTAAGTCAACGACCCATTCTAATAACACCTCATCCCATTCTTTACCTATTACCTATCAGTAAATTGATCAGCAAAATTAATAAACTAAAAATCCAATTCCAAAAAGTTCAGCAACCTAATTTTGCAATCCAATATTAATAAAGTTCAGTAAACTAATTTCGCAACTAAAAAACTAAATAATTTAGTTTTTAAGTTGTCAGTTGTTCGTAAGAGTTGGCTAAGAAAAGTTGTTTTAAAGTTTAAAAAGAAATAAAATTGTTTTTGGTTTAAAGTTTTAAAGAAATGAAATAAAATTATTTTTGGTTAAAAGAAATAAAAGAAAAGTATTTTTTTTATAAAGAATTCGCTCGGATTCTTTAAGTCGTGTGCTTGTTTGGTCATGTCTGGTCTTAAATAAAGTTCAAAGATTTGAATACAGACAATTATACATGTGATCGAATTTAAAGATTCTTGTAACAAAATTAATTATGTTACCAGCGTTTTATTTTATTTTACATTTGTCTCAGTATGTTTTTTGTTGTAGAAAATAAAAGTATTTATAAATTAATTTATATAAATTATGTTTCTTTCATAAACGGACACTTCTTGTAAGTGGACAAATTCATCAGTCCTTTAGTCGTCGGCTTAAGAGAGAGTGTACACTGTATACGGGCAGAGTACTGTGTAAATGCGGCCAAAGTCAGAGTTATGACCAGTACCTGCAAGGCTCTACTGACTGTTTTATAAAATAAATGAGCTGGTCTGTTTTTTACTCATATCAAACGAGTCTAACAATTTCCAATAAACTCTGTGCATGTAAAAGACTCATCAAACCAAATCAAACCGAACTTAACCTAACTAACTAATAATTAAATTCATATTAAACTAAATTTTAAAATACCGATTAAAAGAAAATAAAAATAGATATCCGCATACAAAAAGTATAGAAAAAGAGATTTTGTTGCAAAAGAAAAAAGTGCAAATAAGAGTTTGCAAAAATGTTTTTAAAAAAATGGTACAAAATGTTGTTTTCTTTTTTTACAAAAAAAAAAAAAAAAAAACATTCGGTCAATAGCATGTTGATTCATATTAAATATACAAATGACAAATTTTAGTTAAATAATCAATTTAAACAGAACTTTATCCGAAAAAAAAAATGTAACATAATTAAACGCTACAACGTTATAATGGGATGGACGAGATTTTAAAATTGTAAAATTTCAAATTAAAACAAAAATATTGGAAAGAAGAAAACAAAACTTTAATGAAAATAAACAACAAAAACACATTCCAATGCAATAATAAAAAAAATGTAATAAAATTTTTAATTGAAATATGAACGAGAGAAAATGGAAGAAAGCATAAGAAAATAATAAACTTACGGTAAATTCTCCTGTAACAGCGTCGAAACCGACATGAACGGTATGTTCAAAATTCGTAGGATATGATATATTAGGTTTAGAATCTTGATGGGAGGGCTTGGAACCTTTTATTTTATTTTTTAATGTTTTCTTTTTTCGATCCGGATCATCGGGCTCTAAAGAAAAAAAATATTAAAAAAAAATTATTAATGAGTTTACTTAAAATAATTAATTAAGAGTTAAAACCTTTAGGTAGAGGTCTCATATCAACAGGTGGTCCATCGCCAGAACATGCTACAGAGCTTAAGTTGCCACCAACACGATCACCGCCGCGATTGCTAGTCAGGCGCACGGGTGGAGCTGGTGGCTTATCCTCTTCACTTGACATTTTGCGTATATTGGTTGGTGATAGTATAATGTTAAATATTTAATAATTTACCCTAAAAATAAATAAAATAATAAAAGAAATGAACAACTTCATGTTTACAAATGTTTCATTTATTTTTATTTTACTGTGTGTTATCTGTATTTTTTTTATTTTCCTTTCTTTTCTTTTAATAAATTTTTTCGCTGAAATTTTTGTTTCAACAATGTTTTTAAAATAAATTTATTAAAGATTGTTTTTATTTTATTATACGAGGGGCACACAATAACTACGAGTATTTATAGAAATATGCAAATTAAATACACAGTTTCGAGATGACAAATTTTTAATTATTTTATAATGAGTCTTTTCTCAACTTGAAATTTTGGGTGGACAATTTGTGGTTATGAAGTGCCTGTGTAATAATTACATCGCAAGAATTGTGCTGTAACGCTGTAACATATGTATATTCAGTTGACAAATTTTAAACATGCAATTAGGGGCACCTAATATGCCTAATATGATATGCCGAAAGTCATATTTATATTATAATACCAGAAGATTATCTTTCGAATAGTGTAAATTTCATGTCAATTTGAAAAATTCATCCCTTTATCATTTCGACCTAAATGCGCAATTAATAGAATCTTCAAATAGATCACAAGCAACTGGCACATTTAATGATCGTGGGTATATTCGACTAAGAGAATTCGAACACACGAGGCTTTTTTTTTTGTCTAACGCTGGCTAGACTTAATAAAGGTTGGCATTCTTCTTCTTATTTTAAAGACAAAATCAATTATTTTAATAAACAAATTTTTCAAGCAAACGAGGCACAATTTTTACTAGCATTTGAGCAGTCGCAAAAATCCACTTTTCTGTATGTAATTTTTAATCTTATAAAACATTTTTTAAGATATACTGAATTACCCTCGTAACACATTCCTACTGCATGCATTTGTATGCTGCTTTACTTTTTTTCATTTTTTTTATAACATTTTTCTTTTTTATCAGTTGAACCCGTGAAATCTTATACACTCTTTTGGGGTTAGAAGAGGAAGAAACTAAAAAACTATAGAAAATAAGCACTGCAGAGAAACCTTATTGATAATAATAAAACAATTAAAGTGTGTGCACTTTAATTTTAAATATTCCATTTCCAAAAAAAAAAAACTTTGGATTGAAACATGTTTTAAAACTCTAAAACAATTTATCAAATGGCATGAGCCGTGTGAGCAGCGAACATTCTTCTAGTTCCCATGTTGCTCATAATATAATTTTTTGTTGCTTTTTTTCTTTTGGAAATTATCAAATGTATGATGCATAGTGAACTGCGTAAAAGTGGTAATAAAACATTTATGCTGATAGAATGGTAATATTTTTGTACAGAAATTTATATATATAAAGGGTGTATTTTTTACAAAGATATAGAATATTAAGTTGGCAACACTTTTCTAACTGGCGGCCATCAAGTGATTTTTATTTAGTTTGGTTTGGCAAAACAAGATTGCTTAGTCCCTGTTCACACGCTTCTACTTTTGTTTTTTCCATTAGAAAGAAAGAGAAGGGGTATAAAGCTTTCTCTTTCTTTCTAATGGAAAAAACAAAAGTTGAGCAACAAAAGTTGAAGCGTGTAAAACCGCACTAAATCCCTGTTCACTCGCTTTAACTTTTGTTGCTCAACTTTTGATTTTTCCATTAGTAATAAAGAGAAGGTATAAAAATTGAATATGTTTCTATTTCACTGCAGTACGGAGCTGCTTGTACTGATCACATCATATCATATACACAAAGTTGTATTTTTTGCAATTTTGACATTCCTTTTTATTCCCTGTTTCATTGTTAAAAAGGAATGTTAAAATTTCGTCATAAAATTGCCGGAGTTAGCGGTGCTCATACATGAACTTGTTTTCTATAGTAATAAATATTCTCTAATATTCTTTTAAGAATGATAAGAATGTGTTTACAATATCTTATGATCGTTACAACCTTTTTTTATCTTTAAACACACATTTCTCATTAATAATTACGATTAATGACACATATATTTAAAAATATTTTGAAGAACAATAGGATAAGAAAATTATTATATGTTATTATGTTAGTATTTAAGAGAAACATTTTGGAAAATAAAAATAGTTAATAATAATTAGTAGTTTTTTTATTATTAACCAGTAGGTCGTTATTTTATAAAAAATTTTTAAACTTTATTTTTTTATTATATTTCAATATTTCTTCAAACCATTGCTTGGCATCTTCAGGATAAACAAAAAATCTATAAAAAATTGTTAAAAAAGTTAAAAAATTGTTGACTAACAAATTCAAAACAATCCAAAATTTATTTCAAGATTCCATGGCTTTCACTATCGTCAGAATTCCATTCAATGACTTCTCCAAAGCAATCAGTTACTCCAGTATGTAAATTTTTTCTTTAACATCCATTTTTCAATATACTTTTTGTTTCAACTCAATTTTTTCACAACTTGAATGAAATAAAACGTCAAAACGTACGAATTTTGAGGCAAAGCACAATAAGAAAATTGCTGCGTATAGACATTACGTAAACTTTATAAGAAACAATGAGCAACAAAACTTGAAGCGTGTAAACAGGGACTTGGCGATACAGCTCACATTGGTTTGAATGGATATGTCAATAAACTGAACTACCGTATTTGTGCTGATAATAATATTCAAGTTTAGCTTGAGTAACCGTGGAACATGTAGAAAAACTGGCTGCTGTACTTTATGGGATAGAGGAAACGTAAGAGCCTATTTATTTAAAGGCGATGATGGCTAGAACTCAACAGTCATCATTAGAGCTATGATTACTGCCTTTTCCGTTCATCAATTGAACAACCATGATGTGCAGCAGGAGCTGTAGTTTCGACAAAATGTCACAACATGTCACATAGCATGTGTCACAATTGATTTATTGAAGAAAACGTATGGTAATCGCATAGTTTCACATTTCGGACTCATAAATTGACCTTCAAGATCGTGTAATTTGCGGATATGCGAATCGATTGATCCCTTGGAGGGCAGCACTCGCCGCGTTATTGCCAATATACGGCCACAAATGTTGGAAAGTCATCGAAAATTGGACCTCCAGATTAGACTACATAAAAGTAAACAGTCGTCTTAAAATGTTTGGTCAAATTTGAGGTTAGAAAGCAAATTGGCTTAACGCAAAAACACCAAAGTAAAAATGTTAAAATTAATAATATTGATGTCAAGCAAATGTCCACCTTTGGCCTGTCGGCAGACGTTCGCTCTTTTCGCAAAATTTTAAATCACATTTTGCATCAAAACTTCGCTTATCTCGCCAGCACAGCACCGCATTTCATCTTTCAGAGCGTGAGTTATTTTTTTAACAGTCAACTCACACACATTCTTCGCAAACAATGATCGATCGGCTTTGTTTCTTGAACAAGTTCAACTTTATAAGATATAAGATAAAAATCTTTAAGCCAAATGTTGCTCAGATGTCTCTAGTGATGCCCAACTGTTGCGAACGTCGATTAATGCTAAGTTTGCATCACTACAGCAACTACGAGCATATTGTTTTGGTCTATTGTCAGCAACAATACCGTGGGCCGTGAGAATTTAGCGATTAAATTATGCAAAATGGTGTCTGAATACGGCTGATTACAAAGAAAAGCTGCTCTAATTTACTATTTTGATGGAAAATTTTTACAATTAATATTCTTTTGGCAAGAGTTTACCGTGCCATGCATTAAATTTCTGAACTTTTTACTAAATGTGACAGCTCAAAATTTTACATTTAATCATTTGAATTACCCATAATTACCCATTTAATGCCACAGAACTGGTGGTTAAAAAAATGAAATACAAATTTTTATGTGTTGTCAGGGTAAATGTAAAATTACATTGCGCTAAGATTCTGTCATTTTACATTCTATTTTCTAAACTTTTGCAACTTTTCAATTATATAAATGAATAGAAGATTAATAACGGAATATAACTGCATGTGTCAAATGTAAAAGTGTTGCCAGACTATTACAATTAAAATAAGGGGATAGATGCCTTTAGTCCATTGTGTTTTAGAATTTTTTATAATTTTGAACTGCCAACAGACAAACTTATTTTTCTACACAAATAAAGCTGCTTCAGGCTTGAAATATGCAGCAGGTTGCAATAGATTGATTTTAATGCAATCATTAAATGCTATATGACTATTGGGCGTATTCTTAAGTCTATCTTTTTAGTAACAGTGTTGAAAAAAAAACAAACAGTACGTTACCATAACGTACTGGTCAAAGAACACAACGTTTAACTTATTTTTAGCGTTTGTGTATGATGTGTACGCAAAAAAATACCACAATACACAAAAATTCTTGACTAATGAACATAAACACTAAAATAATGTACTGATCTTATTGCGTACTTTAGTTTTTTTTTTCGAGCACTGTTTGAAAATCTAATTATGAACAACAAATTCAAATATAAAAAGAGTGAACTGATCGTAAGAATTCCAGAAATACATGTGTATATACATGTATTCTATTTTTGCAATTATAATTAGGAACACAAATTGTGAATTTTTGGCAATAGACTAGGAAGCAATTAAAAGCAATTATGTATTAATAAGTATAACTGAAAATCGATAAAAACATTAAAAATACTTTAAAGAACACAACGCAACCACTAAAAGTGCACTAAGTAAACTGTTAAACATTAGTGCACATGCATAAAAAGTTCACTAAAGTACGCAAAAAAAAATAGAACAGTACATTATTTTAGTGTTTGTGTTCATCAGCCATGAATCGTTGCGTACGATATTTCGTTTGTGTACACATACACAAACGCGGAAACAAATTTTTGTGCATTTTGTATTTCTCCGGAAAAATTGTGTTTGTTTACTGATCTCAAGAACTACAGTACTGAACACTAACGTAGCGTACTTTAGTGTTTTTTTTTTCGAGCAGTGATTATTTATTCCAGACAGCTGATAAGGTACGATAATAAGTTCTGGGAGTTCGGTCTACTGATGAATGCTGGTTTATTTATCAAACAAATAATCAGAAGCAAATTTAATTTTAATTAAAAAATGTTAAATAAAATTCATATTTAGTTTGCATCATGGAGTAGTGTTTCGTTTCTTCTACAGTTCTTATTTACTGTCTATGTGTGAAGGCGGAAATATATTAATTAGAAAAATGTTTGTGTACTGTACAATGGAAGAAAAACAAAAATTATTAGTTATCTGAAAGCGAAGTCGATCTGTCAACTAACAACCGCCACCGACTTTATTTGAAATCAGAAAGCCGTCGCGGAAATGTGAAGGTGGTTTCGGTTTAAAATTTAAGTCGGCTTTTTTTAATTTCTTTCATGCCATTTGATTGTCTCTTGTTTGTATGCGTAATTTGAAAAGAACGAATATTTAAAAATCATATATTCAGAGGGGTTTTAAGTTTTATACAAACAATTAAGATAATACAAGAATGTTTTAAAAAGCTTTTGGTTTAGCCCACCAGTTAAAGTACTATAGTTGAAATTTTAGCTGATGTCGAGCATATTTTTATAAGCCGCCAGTTGTCATTTACCATCAGCTTTGTTGTCTACTAACTACACAACCACCAGTTAAGGCATCAGCAATTCAACAGTATTTTATTCGTGCTACATTGCACTGAATCATACTCTGATGATTATGAAGTTGAAAGGAAAAATAAAATAAAATTAAAATTTGCTAGAAACATGTAGTTCAGGAATGTAGCTTTTTATTCACTTACGGTTAAAAACTTTAGCAAATACTGTTGATTAGATATGAGTGATAAAATCTAAATTCGCTTTAAATTTTGTTTAGAAGTTCTACAAATTTTAATTAATAAAATATTTATTAAATTTCAAATTATGAGGTGCATATGTATGTTTTAAAAACAAATGATTTTTTCCATTTAAATTAAACCAACAAAGGTTTTGGTTTGTGTTTGGAAGTTTGTAGCTCTATTTCATAAAGAAGCTATAATTTTATCTCCAAAGAGTTTAATTAAACAAAAAAAAGCAACCTGGAGCGTGGGCACTAGAAGCACTATTATGCCTTGACGCATTATATGACACCATCACCGTTAACGGTACACGAGCCACGATCGCTTTTTATCTATAATTTAGCAACCTCACCTACAAGTGGTGCAATGTGGTGTTTGGGCAGTAATTAAATTCCCAGTGACTGTCTGAAAGCGTTGCTGGTAGACCAATTAGTCAAAAATGGGTAAAAATTGGAAAGGTACTGTACAGGTTATATTCGGAATTTGTATAGGTTTTTAGTAATAGAATTCAGAATAATGTGAAAATATGCATTTTGCCACATGGGCATTTTAAAAATGCATATTTTCACAATTTTCTGAATTCTATTACTAAAAACCTATACAAATTCTGAATATAACCTGTACAGTTCTGAAATCTACAATGCCATGGCTTTCGCCCCCTATAGTCCGCTAAGCCGGACCTTTACAATTTTGACCCGTTTTTGGGCATTTTTGATATGCTCGTATGGCAAAATGGATATTTTCACATTTTTCTGAATTCTATTACTAAAAACCTATACAAATTCTGAATATAACCTGTATAGTTCTGAAATCTACAATGCCATGACTTTCGCCCCCTATAGTTCGCTAAGCCGCACCTTTCCAATTTTTACCCATTTTTGGGCATTTTTGAAATGTCTGTACAATACTGTACAAAAAAAACAAAAATGCAAGCATTTTTCACTCTCTTTTTCTTAAATTGTTTTATTTTTACTTTTTTCTTTATGTTATGAATAAATAAAGTTAAAACTTTTACAAATATATTTGCTTTTTATATTATTTATTTCATTTTTGAACCAAAATGTTAAAATAATTCAACTCTGTTAACTTAACATTTCATGAGTAAGAGGTATGTAAACTATAACAGCGTTGGCAAAACGAAGCTAACTTTCGAAGCTAACTTCACACACTAAGCTTAGTATAATTAAAAACACGACAGCATTCATACTCACTAGACCTGCACCATTCATTGTGTTCATTGTGAATGATCCGACCCACAAACTCTCACGAAGGTCTCGAAACACATAGCCACCACGATACTCCCAAAAGGGCCATAATCTCAATAATCAGCCAGAGAACAGCTAAATGCCTAAAGAGACAAATAGCGGAACTCTGGGGCTTTACTGATTCCCGTGGAAATATAGTGGATTGTCCAGTTGGCTCCTACTAGCCTCGAAGGGGACTGGGCTCCCTTTTATCCCGCAAGACACAAGTCTAGATGGTTGTGTGATCCATAAAGACTTATAATGTGCGGGGTTATAGAGTTATAGACTATAAGACTCTTTCCAACTCTTTTGGCCGTATATCGGCAATAACGCGGCGAATGTTATCCTTCAATTGGTCAGTCGTTTCGCCGTAGACTAAAAGCTTCACATATTCCTAGAGAAAATAGCCTAGCGACATTAAATCAAACGATCTTGAGGACCAATTCTCGGGTCCGCAACATGAAACTACGCGGTAGAATTAATATGTTAGTTTTTATTATTGCTTTAGAAATCCCCCCTAAGGGCACATTTATCAGTCTTTATAGAATACTTGACTATCTAGACCTGTGCTGCTGGGGGTATAAGGGAGCCCAGTCGCCTGAAGGCAGCAGGAGTCAACTGGAGGCTCGACATTATTTCCACGGGAATCAGTGAGCTCGCAGAGTTCCGCTATTTGTCTCTTTAAATATTTAGCTGTTCTCTGGCTGATTATTGAAGTTGGCTCCTATATGGGAGTATCGTGGTGGTTGTGGTTTCACGGCCCCAGGACAGGTCGGTTTTTAATGGGGCCAGGTTCATTTCACCTTTAATAACACTTACCTGGTGGAATGTTCCTAGATCCAGTGAGCATGCTAGACATGTGTTCTGGACAGGAGTTGGATGGTTTTAAACTCTTCAGCAAGGACTGGTGGTTTGCAGCCCTGCCCTGGAATCATCAAAGTTGCAACTAGGAAAGACCTGTTGCTAGAATTAGTCTTCGGCTTCCTAGGATGTGAATGACGTTGCTTTTCATATACTGTGGTTTGACCACCATCTGATTTGGGCTCACGGCCGGGTACAGATGTAAATCTTATCACGACCTCTTAATAATATTTATCATAGCGCTTTAGCAGCCGCATTCACCAACGGGTGAATGATCCGGATCCAGTGAGCATGCTTATCATGTTTTCTGGACCAGGAGTTGGATAGTCTGCAGCTCTTCAGCAAGGAGTAGTGGTTTGCAACCCTGCTTTGGAATCGCTGAAATTGCAACTAGAAAAGACCTGTTGCTAGAATTAATCTTCGGCTTCCTAAGACGTGAATGACGTTGCTTTTCATTCACAGTGGTTAATGATTAAGGCCCACGGCCAGGTGCAGATGTAAATCTTATCACGAAATCGCTTTAGAAATAAATTTTGTTAACTTATGCTAAATTACTGTTCAGCCTTTTTTCCCTTTAATAAATCAATTTCGGCACGAGCTTTGTGACATGTTGTACCTATCCTCTTGTTGAAATCACAGCTTCTGCACATCAGTAATCTTCAATTGATGAACAAAGAAGTCAGTAATCATTGCTCAACAGCGGCCACCATTGATAGTAACGTTTTGGCCGGTTTGTAAAGAAGTACGGACCAATGATTCTACCAGCCCATAAAGTACTTTTTCTGTATGTAACGGTATTTTAGCATACACTTGGAGATTATCATGACTCCAACTACAGTAAGTTTGTTTATTGACGTAACCATTAAAGCAAAAGTGAACTTCATCACTGGACAGCTGGTAAAATGCGGCTAATTAAAAAAATAATGCCAACTTACAGTTCTATACCACTATAAAAATAACCCTTTATAGAAAAATTCCCAATTAAAAAAGCAATTTCATGGTAATATGCAGTATTAATGGGGTTTTCTCAGTTGCATTAAAAAAACTAGTAAAGTAAATAATTAAAAAAAAAAATAATAAACGTTGCATAGTCGTGGTAGGAGTACGAAAAGAACACTGAAGATGGCAAGCGGCCGAAACCTGTTTGTTTACAAACCAAATTTGACGAAAATCGTACCCAAATAAGAGTGAATCTAGTGTCGTCGGAAAATCTAAGCACATATTAATTAAAGACGTCTGTGTATTAAAACAGCAGGTGAGATAGTTAAGGTGTCTGTGTGATAAAACAAGGAGAAACCTTTATCAGTAGCAGTAGAAGTAATGACATAATCACAGTATATGGCAGTCATGGCTGAGTTGGTTGAAAAGATGCTGTTTCAGAAACATGACACTGTGTTGTCTGCATGGCTGCGCCTAAAACATGTATGTTTGCTGAAGAAGACATGAAGTATAGCCCGAGCTTTGTCAGATAAACATAGTGATAGAGCTTGGAGGGCTGCGTAAGTAAAAAAATTCCACATTAACTTACATCCTTTTATTACCTAATATTCAGAAAAACGTTACTTCACATGGTTGCATTCAAGCAACTCGCACGCTATCGAATATCATCATCAGAAATTTCGATACCGGTTATTCGATAACGAATTAGAGAATCCCAAAAACAAAAAACGCACGTTCGAGTAAGAATTCATTCGTATACGAATGGAAAAATTATCCCCCAGAAACGAAAATAAATAAAATGCTCGTGCAGTTGTTTATAAAGAGAAATGGATACGAAACTTAAACGCACAAATGCGCATACAAGTGCTTTTCCTTACTTGTCATTACACATATGTACATCGTTATGAGTAAAATGGAAATGAATGAAATGTATGTAGTGTAACCTAACAAGATGATACCTGTGCTTAAGTAGCCAAGAGAAACTACTAGACGCATTACAGAAAACAAAAAAAAAAACTTAACATAAAACAGCAAACACACACTAAGCAACAGTGGCATTAGCAAAAAACTCATTTGCAAACAAATACAGATACACATTTACCAGGTTGTCATAAAACTTATAAAAAATGTGGAGTAGAGCATACATGGCCACACACATTCATTTTATATTTCAACTGCATTCAAAATTTTGGTAACCAGTAAATTTTTACTGTTTCCTTAAGAAAAAAATTAATGATGAGTAAATTTTCCTGAAACTGTATTTACAGTACGGGTAAAAAGTTTCGGTTTTACTTGTAATTTAAAATTAATTTCAATATCAGTAAAAACACACGTTTGCTTGGATTTTGAATGCCGCTAAAATATAATGCCAAATGCCAATGTGCTCTACATATACAGTATCAGACAAAAGTAAATTATTTTAACTTAAAAAAAAGTTTTTAAACTAAATGGTCAATTAAAACAAAAATGAGAACAAATCTAACTCACATAGTCAATATTGGATAAGAAACCGTTAAAATGACTCAATATTTTGTGACACGACAAATATAATGGATTGAATTAATTAAAGTGGATAACACACCTGAAAAAAATTCCATTCCAGACAGCTTGCGCATTTTTGCAAAGCACATCTATATTTTACAATTATCGCGATCCATTTTGCGATCTACGATTTTTCATAAATTTTCCAGAGGATTGAGATCCAGGCCTTTGTGCCAACCACTTGAAAACAATAATTTTGTTGCTAACGAACCACTCTTAATTATCACGTGTAGTGATAATTATGTAGCATTTTCTCATTTGCATGGGGAAGCATGGCGTTTTGAAGGATGTTTTAATAAATAAAAATATTCATTATTTCATTTATTCTATAAATCGGGTTTATGTCATAGCCTGAAAAGCAACCCCAGACCAATACACTACCTCCGCCGTGGATTAATATTTTGCTCTTTGGGTCTTCTAACATCTAACATTGGAATATTTTAAATAAATCTTCTTACTCATCGCTCGAAAGTACAATTTTCCACTGTGTGGTGCTCAAATTAATGTTTTCATATTTAGTCCTGGCGAGTCTATTTTTACATGAAATAAGGCGATTGTTTCTATTTTTATAGGCTTTTGAGCCCGAAGTTGAATGGTTTGTGCTTTATCTAGTGATTTCGTGATATGATTTACATCTGCACCTGGCAGTGAGCCTTAATCAGATGGTGGTCAAACCACTCTGAGTGAAAAGCAGCGCCACTCACGCCCTAGGAGGCCGAAGTCTAATTCTAGCAACAGGTCTTTTCTAGTAGCAATTTCAATGGTTCCAGAGCAGGGCTGCAAACCACTACTCCTTGCTGAAGAGCTGGAGACTATCCAACTCCTGTCCAGAACACATGACTATCATGCTTACTGGTTTTGGATCATTCACCAGTGGGTGTTATTAAAGGCGAGATGATCCTGGCCACCATAAAAACAACAAACCTGTTATGGGGCCGCGAAACCACAACCACCACGATACTCCCGAAGGGCCAACCTCAATAATCAGTCAGAGAAACAGCTAAAATGCCTAAAGAGACAAATAGCGGAAACTCTGCGGGCTACTGATTCCCGTGGAAATAACGTGAAGCTTCCAGTTGTACCCCTACTGACTTCAGGGGACTGGGCTCCCTTATACCCCCAGTTGCACAGGTCAAGACAGTTAAGTATTCTATAAAGACCGATAAATGTGCCCCCAGGGGGGAATGGTCTAGTGATAATTGTGTAGCAATGGACTTTGACGATATGAATCGAGTTTATTTTTATATAACGTAAATTAATACGTTGTCCTTTGGATCTTCTTACATCTTATATCGGAAAATTTCAAGTTATACTTCTAACTGATCGAACAAACGTAAAATTTTCCATAGTGTTGTGCTCCACTTAATGTTTTCAGATGCGCATTCTATCCTGGCGCGTCTATATTTATGTGAAATAAAAGCCTTGTTTGCATTTTTGTAGGATTTTAAGCCACCTTCTACAGCCCGTCTTTGAATGGTTGTCGCTGTAATGTCTAGTGATAATTTTGTAGCAATGGACTTTGAAGAATTACAACGTTACCTAGCCATGTGGCCATAACATGCTGGTGGATTAAACCACTTTGGATGATATGTAGCCTGCACGCCCTAGGCAGCCAATGGATATCTCTATCCAACAGGTCATTCCTAGTTACAACTTTGAGAGCGCGGAGCAAAGCCAGCACCCCCACTCCTTGCTTAAGACTTGGAGACTATCCAACTCCTGCTCCAGAACAGATGACATAGCATGCTCTTTGATGCCATAGTATGACTTTGATATTATGCGTGATAAGATTTACGTCGGTACCTAGCTGTGTAAGCCATGACTCGACGGTGGATCAAATTACTTGGGTGATACGTAGCTTGCACCCACGCCCGAGCAAGCCAAAGACACAATTCTATGCAACAAGTCATTTTTAGTTGCAATTGCGGAAGTTTCGGAGCAGGGCCGCCAACCCCCACTCCTTGCGCTGAAGAGTTAGAGATTATCTAACTCCTGGTCCAGAACACATGACAAGCATGCTCACTGGATCCAGATCATGCACCTTTTGTTCTCAGTAGAGGTGAGATGACCCTTAATCACATCAAGAGGGCCGCGAAACCACAATCATCAAGATGCTCTCGAAGGGCCAATCTCAATAATCAGTCAGAAAATAGTTAAAAGGCTAAAAAGCCAAAAAGCTGAACTCTAGGACTTACTGATTCCCATGGAAATAACATGGAGTTGTCCAGTTTGCTCTCTGCTAGCCTTTAGGGGACTGGGCTCTCTTTGGCGCATGTAATGACGGTGAGGTTCCTTTATGACATATAAATGTGCTCCCGGGAGGGACTTTGATGATATAAATGATGCGAAATATTGCCAGGTCATCTTATTTGCTTGTTTTGCGTGAACGTCCTTTACGTACTGTAGCCAACAAGCCTGAGGAACGAAAACGGCTTATACTTCTGAATATAACAAAGTAATTAATACCGATTTACCATTATTAAATACCCCCGGGGGCACATATATATGGTCTTTGGAGACAGCAACAACTTAGACCTGTGCAACTGGGGGAAAAAGGGAGCCCAGTCCCCTGAAGTCAGCAGGGGTACAACTGGAAACTCCACTTTATTTCCACGGGAATCAGTAAGCCGCAGAGTTCGCTATCTGTCTCTTTAGACATTTAACTGTTCTCTGGCTGATTATTGAGGTTGGCCCTTTATGGGAGTATCGTGGTGGTTGTGGTTTCGCGGCCCCATATCAGTCTATGGTTCTATGGTGGTCGGGTTCATTTCACCTTTAATAAAACCTACCGGGTGAAGGAGGAGGACAGGAGTTGGAAAGTCTCCAACTCTTAAGCAAGGAGTGATGATTTGCAGCCCTGCTCTGGAATCATCGAAGTTGCAACTAGAAAGTTCTATTGCATAGAATTATGGCTTCGGCTTCCTAGGACGAGCATGACTTTCCAAATTATGCAGTGGTTTGATCCACCATCTGATTAAGGCTTCATGGCCAGGCGCAGATGTAAATCTAATCACAAACAGTTACCATTATTAAAATCAGTTATGATTTTTTCATTGAGTATTTATTTCTAGACAATTTTTTTCTACAAATCAAGATTAAAAATTTAAAAAGACTTCAATGCGTCTTTGGAAGCACAGAAATAATTAATAAATACCTGCAAATTTTCTTTAAATATTTATGTTTTTTTTTTAGAAAGAAAGAAGCAAAATCGAAAATTTACGCGGTATAGTTTTGTCGCTGCATGCCTGCAGCAGTAGAACTACAAACAAACATTTTTTTAGTTTAATTTTTAATATGTGTGATGTAAGTTCTTTAAAAAAATATAATAAGATTTTTTGTTAAATAAACTTTCGTGTTAATGTTATTAGACTGTCTTGCTTTGTCTGACACTGTATATTCTGTTTAAAACATTTTCTAATTTTTATCACAACCTAGTAAAAATGTACGGGTTACTTTAAAATGTTTGAGTAATCAGTAGAAAATTTATTTATACTGCAATAATGCTGTTATTGCAAAGTACCCATCTATGAGGTGTATAAACACCAACAAAAACAACAACATTCGCTGTGAAGTAGTAACAACAACAACAATGTTGTAGGCAACATACATCTAAGTTTGAATGGTGGCGGCTCCAAACAAAAATCCAACAATATTTACATAAGAAAAATAAATAAAAAAAAAATAAAAAGAAGGCAATAATCAGCAAAAAATTTAAGACGATACTTGCACATCAAGTGCTCTGCCCTGAACTATTCTATTCGCCTTCTGTGTGTGCTTGCTATAAGAAAAATTATTAATAATAATAAGGAACAGAGTATTAAAAGAGCACTTTCTTGATTTGATTAAAATGTATATTTATGTTGTTAAAAGTTGCGTACCTTCTTCGTCACATTAGGGATTTTGAACTTCCATTGACATTTGACAGTTGCAAATATTTACAATGACAACAACTGCTGGAACAATAATTATGAAATAAATGAACCTAGCCTGATCGATGAACAACGTCGAAAATTGCATTTATTATACGATCTTATCCATTATTTCCATGTATACTTAAAACCAATCGAAAGGTACCTTATTATTAGAAGGATGTAACTTTATTTGCCCTAAAGTTTTATTTCCCTAAAGTCTTACACAAGAGAAGTAGCGCTTCAGGCAACAATGCCTATTTAGTCAAGTACCGTGCTACATTCTTTATGAAAGGGATAGAGAAAGGATGAAACAGGTGGTGAAAGTAGAAGGATAGTCGGAAATTAGCCGCCGTATAATAAGACAGCACAGCGACTAGTGACTATGCCTTCACCACTGAGCAGCCCCAAGGTTTTCGTTGGGAATCGAACCCACAACCCCCATATTCACAAGCTAGTACACTACCTACTAGTCTACAGGGGCACCTAATAACTAAATAATGACTATATAATTGGCTGCATCCCAAAATTTTGGTGAATCGCCGTTTGACTTAAAATAGTCGTATGGAAGCAGAGCTGACGCAAATAAGGGAGTGAAATGGCTTGGGTCTTAGAGACTTTTTATTTAAACTAGATTGTAAACTTCTACTTTATATGTTTCGTAACTTCAATGGTGTTATGGATTTTAGTTACAGCACTGGCTGCATCCATTTCGTATTGATTGTGATTTGACAGTTGACATTTGTTCTACGTTGTGACTTAAAATGTTTTTGTCATCATTGTTGTAGTTGGCTTACTAAAATTTAACATATAAAAGGGCAATATCTTTAGGACCTTGTCACCGCTTTAATCACTGGCAATTTTTTTGTCTCGTGCCGTAAAGTTATTTGAGGATCACGGTGGAGTTCGTGCATTGTGAACTCTAAAACCGATCAGTCGTGAGGAAACGAATCGGCCGAAAATCGTTGGGAAAATAGAAAATCTTTTAGCAGAAAATGTAAATTTCACAAAAATCAATGTCTCGCAATATGAAAAAAGATTTAGGACTCGGCGTGTATAAGCAAAACACTCGACACTTGCTCACGGCCGGATTGAAGAAAATACGCAAGTGAAAATTAAAAGCGACACTCAGCCGGTACGCGAAGATTGATCACAGACAAATTCTATTTACTGACGAGAAAATCTTCATCGTAGAAGAATCGTTTGTATGATCGGTCATCCCAACTTCTCCAGAAGCTTTAAAATAATCACCGACCCGCGTGTCGTAATGGTATGGTGCGAACTGTGCTAAAATGATATTACGAAGCTTCATTTTTTGCGAGAAAGAAATAAGATCATCGGTAAAATTTTATCAATAGATCGTTTTGGAATCTATCGTAAAGCCATCCAAAAGTCAGCAAAACTCTGATTCTGGTCACAAAGCTCAAACGACTTTCACTGTGGCGCAAAAACAAAGTTGCGCACTTCATATCAACGTGAATAAATGTGGTTACCAAACGTTTCCTTTAATAAACGGTTTGTGGAACGATCTGTGTGAGATCATGGGCCGTTTTATTGAAACCTTAGCTCCTGCACATCATGGTTTTTCCATTGATGAACGAAAAAGTCAGTAATCGTGACTCTATAGCGGTCATCATCCATCGGGCCATAAACCACACCAGTTAGTTTTTCTCGATGCAACTAACGGGGCCTCAAAATACAGTTGAGGATTATTAAATACGACAGCTTGGTTTATTCAGGTATCCATTTAATAAAAGTGTGAGCTTCATCGCTAAAAGACATTTGTTTGCAATAATTCGGATCAACGACAATTTTGCCCACATACACAATTTGAAAGCGTTTTTTAGGCGCCAGTCTACTCATGTTGAAATTCCAAGTCAAAATAAATGTAAATCTCTTATCAGCTGACAAAATGACAACCTTTAAAACTGCAACTTCTTCAGTTAAAATACTGGACTCTGTGTTAGTCAAGTCAATATGAATAATAGTTAAATTATTTTTTTTTGGGTACGGTTTTACGTCGACCCTCGTCAAATTTGATTTGTGAACAAACCGGTTTCGGCTATTTGCCATCTTCAGTGTTCTCTTTATACTAGTTGCGTTCTATTGTCAACTGTGTTTATACAGTTCGCAATTCTCTTCGTGTTATTGCATTGCAAATAGCCAAAACCGGTTCACAAACCAAATTTGACGAGGGTCGACGTACAACCGTATCCAAATAAAAATAAAAACCCCGTCGGAAAATATACGCAAATACTTAAATTCTTTAGAGATTTTAATTTTTTACTTTTGAAAAATTTTATAATAAAATATCCTTCAGAATGTTTTGGTCATCATTATTTTTAGATTTCTACATTTCACAAGATTTCGAAGGTTTTTTATTAAAAAAATTTGACCATTTTTCAAGAGAAAACCCCAATACTCACCTTAGATCTTGTGCCGAGACCTTTACACGTATGAGAACGGTGTCTAATGTGCAAATCACAAATCACGACTCACAAATCATTACTCACAATTGTATTTAATTTCCTGTTTCACTTAGCTGAGCTTGCATAAACACGGGAAACGTCTTGAGTGTGCATCGATAGAATGTTTACGTGAATGATCCGAGATTATTTATTTACATAAATTAAATGCCAAAAATGACACTCGTTAAAATAGATTGCAGTACACAGGCGGATGAATGGGTATTAAAACGTGATATACGTGCAATATTGGTGAATTAAAATTGTTGAATATGTAGATAGAACGCTCTATAAATTTGAACTGTACACGAGAATTTTAAAATTGTATTTTAGAATCCATGAAGCGTTTTTAAGATATTTTCAGTTATTCATTATTTTCCAATTTCAAATTAAAATATTCATTTTAGATTAAAGAATTTTCTAGTTCTTCAAATTTTTACAAGTGTGTCTTAGATATTATAAATTATTCAACTTACAATTTATTAAAAAATAAAAAATGCTGAAATGTAGCCCAAAATAGAACACAGTTTATATAGAATTACCTCGATACTAATTTAAGTGACTTTTTATTCGAATGTGCGAGTTTTTTGTTTGTTTGTTTTTGAAATAGTTTTATTCGTTATCGAATAACTAGTATCGAAATTTATGATGATGACAATCGATGATGTGGGGGCATAGACTTAAGGACCAACTATAATATGCATATGCAGGCTTAAGCCAACTTAAACAACTGTGCAAACACCTAATAATCATATGTGGCGAATAATGTAGTTAACAAAACGTTTTGTCAAATGTCAATTGCTTAAGCAAAGTACGAAACTGCTCGCAAATTCCGTACGGAAACAGCTGATTTTGCATTGTGTTATAGATACATTAGTGTAAACAAATTCCAATGGAGGGCAAAAAATATTTTATCTGAATTTAATAGAAAATGTACAAAGAAAAAAAAGCTTATTTGACAAAAGAGATGCATTGTGTTATAACGGCAATTCAAAGGAACGAGGAGCTTTAAACATTTAATTTTCTTTTCCATTTTTTTAAAACACAATTTGCAATAAATTTTATTTTATTGTTTATAAATTCAATGATGCACACAGTTGCATTTTATAGTACTTTTGGCCCAAATAATGCGATATATGTGTAATTTTGCTTTCGTTATTTTCTTAAAACTATTAACAAAAAAATTTGTATAAGGATAGTATTAAGTTTAAAATTTAAGCTAATAAATTTCATTGACTTAGAACGAAATTATTTTTTTGCAATAGTACAAATAAAATAAATGTACAACTGTTTATAATAATTTCAATATTCATGTAAGTACAATATAGCCACGTAAAAGTCTTCAATGATTCGCTTAAACATTTGACAGACTTTTCGTCGAACTTTTGACATTATCTTAAGCCAGAGTATGCATATTATAGTTGGGCCTTTAGCGTTTTCGCCAGTGTTTTGGTGATACCTGAACTCATGATGTCTCACTTTAGAAATCTGGTCGCTGTGCTGTCTTTTATACGGCAGTTCATTTCCGACTATCCTTCTACTTTCACCACCTGGTTCATATCTTCTCTATGCCTTTCCTAAAGAATGTAGCACGATACTTGACTAAATAGGCATTGTTGCCTGAAGTGCTACTTCTCTTAAAAAAAAATAAAATAATAATAAATTTAGAATTTTAAGCCAAAAATGTCAAAAATAATTTTCACTCAAAAGGAGGTGATGCAGGGAACTTTAATGCCCAATATTTAAATTCAGCAATGGTCGTACTGCCGAACTATTCTTCGCAAGGAAAAGCAAAGGCTAACTAAGTAACTTTGGCAGCAACTAACGATTACATTAAACAACAAAAAAATTTAGTTTTAAAATTTCTAATTTTAGATTTTACTTCCTTGATTTTTCTCTACTTTGTTTACTTTTTTACAGTGTTGTAAAATATTTTCGTTTGGTCGTTCTGTAACACTAAAGATTAATACGATTCGCATCGTGTCGAGTAACCGCAATATAAAATTTTATATCATCATCAATTGTTTTTGAATCGGCAGCCAGAATTAATTTCTAAATTTGTAAATGCTAATGCTATATCTCGGGTTTTTTCACTCACATAAACATTATGTTTTCGTAATGCCCGTGAGATAACCAAAAAAGATGGGTTAAAAAAATCTTGAAATTCGTTATTAGGAAGACATAACCCAAATCGATATGGTGTAACCATCGAAACTATTTTCGTCTAGATCAAAAAGGACCATCCCCAATCTACGAGCTACCTCTAGCACAAGCCCACATTATGTTCGCCACTTGTTCTATGCCAGGGCCAATCAAATTCTTGTTAGCCGAAAAAGGTGAACACAAAAAAGATGTACAAAATCGTTATTAAGAAGGCACAACTCAATTCGATATGGTGTAACCATCTAAACTCATTCTGTCTAGATTTAAAACATTACGCCTGATCTATGAACTGCACCTATTAGCATAATCCTAATGGCCACCACTAAAGCTATGAATTCGATTGACTTGAATATAAAAGTGAAAAGGAATAATGAAGAAATATTATGTCATATTAGTGCATTTGCAGGTCACCTGTGTGATAAAGAAGAAAATTCAACGTTTATTCATCAACTAATTCAACAAAATTTATTGAAAAATTCACTTCGATGTGAATAGTTCCAATTAAATTCATTCACGTTTGATTGTTATTATAACGATTTAATTCTTTTAAAAAAACAAAACGAAAAAAGCTTTAAGAAGTAGAAGTATGGAGTAGGTTCTGAATTATATATGCTCGTACATTTTTACAAAAATAATAATAAAAATACAAAATACATATAAAATTACAAAAACTACTACTACCCAACATAAAAGATGAGTTGGTGCACTAAAGAAAACAACAACAATTTTATGGACAAGCAGACACACACACACACACACACGAAATATGGTAGCAAGTCATACAATATTGCATGGACAGACATAATGGGGAAGAAGTATATTAAAACACAAAGAAGGCAAGTGCAACAACGTTTATAAGTTGTTGTCTATTTTGGAAACACTCATGAGTGTTGATTTCTTGTTGCTTACGCTACATTTATGTCTTTTTAGCATTGTGTTGTGTAGTTCAGGGTAAGTGTGTGTAAGTGTGTGTTAAGAAACTTTGGAGAAGTAAAACAAAAAGAAAACATAACAAAATATAATATGGAAATAAACAATTAAAATAAATTTAAAAATAGCAAAAAAAGAAAACAACAAAAAAATATCTACAGTGTCGGAAAAAACTAATCCACAAACTTTATTTTATGTGAAATTACAGTAGACTCGCGATGACAAAAACACTGCCTTACGTGAACACCGGCTAGCATGAACATAATTTTTGTTATCCTGACGACTTTGTAGCGTGAACACAGTAAGAAAGCCCTATAACGTGAACAAATGTATAATTCATGCAACATAGAGAACGTTGTTTTCTTTTGAACATTTTTAAGCAATTACTACTTTTTTAAAAGCTGAGAATTCCCGTAAATGAATGCTTATGAATATATTCTGGCATTTTGTGTACCGCGCGCTGATGATTTGCTTATTTTGTTTTAAGTTTAATATGTATAAAGTGTGTCGTGAAAATGTCAACAATTTGCGCTATAAACAAAAAACAAATAAATTTTTTAAAGACCAAGGGTTAACCAATAAAGCTTTGCTCTTGATAGATAACGCTCCATCTCATCCTCCAGAAAATGAATTGAGATCAGACGACGGGTTTATAAATGTAATTTTCATGCCACCCAACGTCACGCCACTCATACAGCCAATGGATAAAAATGCCATAAGACTTACAAAGCTTTTCTATAGAAAAAGTTTCTTGGCATCAATTGTAGATACAGGAAATGAAGTTATTGAAGCTCTAAAAAATTAACGTTAAGGGACTCTGTTGAAAAGGAAACAATATGGAATTGCTGGACGAACATTTTAGCCTCTATAGGAGATGAAGAAGACGTTGAAGAGAATATTTCCATTAGCTATTTTGAGAGAAAGAATTTGTGCACCAAATAACACCCAATAAGAACCCGCAATAGAACTTTTTAATGCAAATAATCCAGATGTTTGAACATTTTCACATGTCTAGTAAAATTCGCTTAACTTAAATTGTGTCTTCTCAGGTTAGTTTTTCATTTTCTGATATCAGTGAATGGACTGCAGATCTTCAAAACGTAACTGAAACGAACGAAATCTTGAACAGTGATGAAAGTGAAAGCGATGATAGTATTCTGGAAACAGCACGGAACAAAATAGAACCTAGTGAAGCAATCAACATTTTCAACGTCTCCGAGAAGAGGTGGTGTTCAGCTGTTTTTCTCAACAAAGCAAATATGAATTAATGAAAATGAATTCATAAAAAAATATATGAATTTGAGTTAAATACTTATGCCATGTTATTTTAAGATGTATTACACCTTCGTAAACATGAACAACTTCGCAAACGTGAACACGCTCAGGTTTTAATAGTTCACGTTACCGCGAGTCTACTATATCTTTCACGAATGTTTAAATTAAATTAATATAAGAACATGTTTTTTTTGTGGTTCTAATTAACAACAAATTATGCAAACACTCTAGAAATACAACGACAGAAGCACGCAAATTTTTGATGTTCCTAATTTCGTTCCGAAAAAAATTATTCAGAAAATCTTAATTTAGGTTCATAATCCGGTTTTACGAAAATTTAATTTGCATACTTTAACAGCGTGTTTAAAGCTGATAATTCAAAAGAACTCTAGTTTAAACTTAAAGCAAAATGGCAATTCTTTTTTATTCTGCGATACACTCTTGATATATAAAAGGTAAAATTTTTCTTTAAGATTCGGGATGATGTAGGTGATATTCGTAGCCTCACTGAAGTCGCGATAAGCGGAATTTGTGCTAAAGTGGCCCGGGCCATAACATTGATGTGATAAGCAAAGCTTTGTTGCCAAATAAGTTTCTACTTTACTTAGTATCAATAAAAAAAAATATGGTCTTTATAGAACTTCGACTATATAGATACAGTGCAACTGGGGGAAAAAGGGAGCCCAGTCCCCTGAAGTCAGCAGGGGTACAACTGGAAACTCCACGTTATTTCCACTGGAATCAGTGACCCGCAGAGTTCATAATTTGTCTCTTTAGACATTTAATAGTTCTCTGGCTGATTATTGAGGTTGGCCCCTATATGGGAGTATCGTGGTGGTTGTGGTTTCGCGGCCCCATAACAGTTAATGACACGCTAAGTGAATGATCCAGTCCAGTGAGCATGCTAGACATGTGTTCTGGACAGGAGTAGGAAGGCCTACAACTCTTAAGCAAGGAGTGATGATTTGCAGCCCTGCTTTGGAATCATCAAAGTTGCAACTAGAAAGTTCTGTTGCATAGAATTATATGACGTTTCAAATTATGCAGTGGTTTGATCCACCATCTGATTAAGGCTTCATGGCCAGGCGCGGATGTAAATCTAATCACACGTTACATTCTAACCTAATAGTACAACAAGGAAAAGAAAATACAAATCTTGAACACAGCTATAATTACTGTGCATGAGCTGATAAAGCATGATCGTCATGTAACATATCGCGAGATTGAAGCATCTGTAGAGATTAGTATGACAAGCATCAATAAGATCTTGCATGAACATTTGCATGTGAAAAAGGTTTGTTCACGTTGGATACCGCATAACCTGACAAACGCAGAAAAGGATGCTCGTGTTGATTGGTGTCAGAAAATGTTGCAGAAATTCGCTCAAGGTGCATTAAAAGCAGTTTATAATATCTGCACAGGTGACGAATCATGGATATACTCATATGATCCTGAAACAAAACAGCAATCCACCGTATGGGTCTTTCAAGACGAGCGAAATCCCACTAAAATTGTTCGTGGAAGAAGCACGTCAAAGCGAATGGTTGCCTGTTTCTTCGGCATTACCGGTCATGTGGCGACTGTGCCATTAGAGCAACGTAAGACGGTTAATTCGGCATGGTACACCACTATTTGTTTGCCAAAAGTCTTTGAGAAACTTCGGGAAAAGTTAAAGAAAAGGCGCATCATTCTGCATCACGACAATGCGAGCTGTCGCCGATCGGCTGAAACAATGGAGTTTTTGACAGGGCAAAACATTGAATTGATGGGTCATCCGCCGTACAGCCCTGACTTGGCACCTAATGACTTCTTTTTGTTTCCGAACATTAAGAAAAAACTACGTGGACAACGGTTTCCTACACCTGAAGAAGCAGTCTCTGCATTCAAAACCCATGTTTTAGAAGTACCTAAATCGGAGTGGAAAATGTGCTTTGAAAATTGGTTCCAATGCATGCAAAAGTGTATAAATCTTCATGGAGAATATTTTGAAAAACAATAAACTAGATTTTGTCTTTAAATGCTTGTGTTTTCATCCTTAGGCCACAAATATAAATAGCAGCCCTCGTACAATGATCCATTCATATCGTTTTATCGTTATAGCTAGACGTTACTCCAAGAACGATTCAAAGACGAGCTGTAGAAGGTGGTTTGAAATCGTATAAAAGTCCAAACAAGTCATTTATTTCGCGTCAGGATTGAACTTTTCACCAATGAGTCGTAGTTTAATTTTAAAGGTTACGATAGATTAAGCTACTGTGAAATATGACGGAGGTAGTGATTTGGTCTGGGTATGTTTTTTCAGACTATAACACAGGCCAGAATCATAGAATATATGGAATAATGGATTGTTTCATTTATAAAGTTATTCTTCAAAATGTAATGCTCCACATGAAGATCAGAAAAATGCATCTTAAGTACCAACACGGTAACGACCTTTAACACACATCTAATAACGTGAAAGAGTGGCTCGTTTTCAACAAAAGTAATGCTTTAAAGAGACCGACAAAATCGCCGGATTTCAAACCATAGAAAATCTATGGGAAATTGCAGATCGAAAAAAAGACTGCGATAACTGTAATAACATGGATGAGCTTTTAAAAAATACGAAAAGTTCCAGAAATGGAATTTCTTTAGACGTATTATTCATTTTATTTGATTCAAAATAATGGATACGGCATAAAATATTAAGTCTTTTTACCACTTACTCACCCGGTATTAATTATGTGATTTAGTTTTGTCACCTTAATTGATTTTATTTGATTTTGAATGCTTTAAATGAAGAATCAATGTTATTTTTGTTTTAATTTACAATTTAGATTAAAAACTTATTTCTTTTAGTAATAAAAAATTTTAAAGTCTTTTCAAATTTAATTTAGCTTTTTAACAATTTATTAAAAAGTAGCAGTTTTGTCCGATACTGTATATATATTAGTGTAGTTGTTGGTTGTTCCATTGCATACATGCGAGTATAAGAATGTCATTAAGTTTATTTAACTTGTGAGACGGAAAGGCATACGGAAGAGCGGACTTTTGCACAAATTAAGCTAGACAGAATTTGGAGCTGCATTTTATCGGAAGGGGGTGGTTCGTTAACTGTACAAGTATATGTTTTTTTATTTTTTTATATTTAATGAATGAAATACAAAAACATTAGAAAAAAAATATAGACCCAGTTCAGGTAATTTAAAAAATAAATATAATAAACAACGTTGCAATAATGAAGTTAACAGCGTAAGGACTGCAACATAAAAATTTATTAAAGGAAATATAAAATCATTTTTTCATGTTTAAAAATATTTGCGTCATAAGTTTAATTTAATTTAATTTTTATTGAGACTTTTACAAATAGATAACAAATTTTTTGGTAACAGAATAAACGAAACAACTTAAAACTGTAAAGTATTATTTTAATAAACGTAGTAAAAGTAAACGCTACATGCTAATGCAAATGGTAAAGGGTCTTAAATCAAAAAGGTAACAATAGAATTATAAGGCTCAAACATATAATAAAAGATAACAGAGATCGTTAACATTTCAAGTTAGGAACTTAAACCTACCTAAAACTAAGCTTAAAACTAAAACAATAAACAAAACCTAAATACTTATATACAAAGTTTATATACATACACCCATATATGAGTATTTAAACATACACAAATGCATATAAATACACACACATATACGAGTATACATAAGGACATTAGCCTCTGTTAGAGCCAGAAGTTGAGTGCGCATAAAACTCCGGTAGACGGTACTCAAAGACACTATCGAATGAGTCAGATTCATCTAGCAAAAGCCCAACTGGAGATAAATATAAAGTATTTGACCAATTAAAAGCCGATTGGGTATTAAATACTTCCCTCAACAGAATGTTTTCATGAATTTCAAGATGGTTTATAAACTTTCTAAGTAGCTAGCTAAAACGTATGAGGAAAGTGGCTGCATTTTTGCCTTTTGGTAAATTATATTATTTGAGTATGTTTTGACGTAGTTTTCAAAATTAGCATTAACACAAAGACTTAAGCAATTGCGTTCAAAGATCTTTTAATTCCTTCATAACCGACGGGGAGATGGACAGTCAAATGGGTAACCCATACAGCATTGCTGAACGACTACAAACCTTATAAAGCAAAACCTTTGTCCTCTGATCAAGGTGTCTAGTAACTAATAGTCTGGAAAACATACCCTTCATACGCTGACACCTAATCTTAACAATTCTTGCATGTTGATTAAACTTAAATAGCTTGTTCATTGTGACCCCAAGATATTTTATATAATCTTTAAAGGATATAACCGCATTGCGTAAAGAGAGATTCAACCCTTTACTTAACTTAACTGCATTACGGGGACCTTTACCCGAGGCATTACGGATATAAATCGCCTCCGATTTAAGAGAGTTAATTTTGATACCCCAATTATGATAATAATTGTCAATTACTAAATATGTATTAATCTTTTAAATAGTCTTTTTAAATTACATTTTAACATATTTTTACATATTTAATAAAAACAAAAAAGGTCGAATAAAACTGAAAATAATAATTGTCAATTACTATAAAATGATCATGAACTTTTCTTAAAGCGACTTCCGGATTTTTTCATACGCATAAATTAAAGAGTCATCCGCATTCAATAAGCTTTTTGATTCATAAGGGATGTGTGGAAAGTCATATACAACAACAGAGTTGCCAGCAATTTTATTTTCTGTAATCCTGGGCAAGTTTAAACATCTCCGAAAGTCTAAAAAACTATATAAATATTATATTTAATATAAATCGTTTGTCTTTTATATAGTTATCATGGTTTGGTAGCGCAGAAAATTAACTCTGAAAGCGTGTACTTGCCTTGGATTCTGTTTATTTATATAACCGCTTAATTGAAAATAATAATTATCACTAAAGACGACGTAAACAATGGTAGGTCGGCTTTAAATATAAAACGAGTTGAACTTTGTAACCGTGAAGATTTGTATGCAAATGTAGCTATACCCAAAAGGTCTAGCTATATTATGCAAATGCCGGCTTAAGGCAACTTAAGCAACTGTGAAAAGTCCTAATAATCAGATGTGGCAAGCTATAATGTACTTAACAAAACTTTTCGTCAAGTTTCATCAAATGTCATTTGCTTAAGCAACTGATTCTGTATTGTGTTATACATTAGTAAGCAAACCAACTCCAATGAAGGACGAAAGCGAAAAATATTTTATCTGAATTTAATAGAAAATGTACAAAGAAAAAATTGCTTATATGACAACAAAAGAGACACGTTTTATTATAACGACAATTCAAAGAGACGAGCATGGAAAGAAGTGACAGAAAAATTCAGTACATAAATAAAGATTACGAAATTCCTAACTGTATAAGACACGATTGTATACTTTAATACGATGTTAGGTATCCCCGAAGCTTCAGAACTTCGTTTAAACGTTTGGACATGGATGAAACTAGTTTTTTTGTGTATTCGGAACTTATATTATTCCATTCCAGCACATCTATGAGCATTTCTTTTGATGATATTATGTGGGTTCTAACCTTTCTCTCCAATAAATCCCATATATGCTCGATGGGGTTCAAGTCTGGGGATTGCGGTGGGGTTTTCAGCTGAGTTTTTATATTGTATAATAGCCAAAGCCTTGTATTATATGCGGTATGCTTAGGATCATTATCCTGTTGAAAGATATAATCGTCAGCGATACCTAATTTTTCCACACTTTCTGGAAGATTTCTTTTCAGAATTTGTAAATAGACCAAATTATCCATTGTTGATGAAATAATCTCTAAGTTACCGACACCCTTGATGTTCATACATTCCCATACCATTACCCCACCACCAACATGCTTTACTGTTGGTTTTAAATTTTTTTGGTTTAGAGCTTTGCCTGGTTTTCTCCAAACTAGTTGACGACTTTTTATGCCAAATATACAAAATTTGCTTTCGTCTGAAAACAGGACTTTTTCCCAGAACTCTGATGGCTTGATAACGTGCTCCTTTGCAAAGGCTACACGCTTCTGTCTGTTTACTAATGATACAAGAGGCTTTCTCCGTGCAACGTGGCTGCGATAGTTGACCTTATTTTAAAACTATTCGCACAGTATCCAAAGAAACAACCTTTTTAAAGTGTGCCTGTAAATTTTCAGCAATTTTGAAAGCTGTTATTCAGGGGTCAGCTTCTACAGACTGCACTGTAGTTCTCTTTTCACGATCAGTAAGTTTTGGTAGGCGGCCTGTACGAGGCTTAGAAACAAGAGCTCCATTTTTTTTGAAGTTGTCAACAACCCTCCGCATAGAGGAGCGTGATCTTTCAACAATTGTGCCAATATCCCGTAAGGTTTTCCCCTGTTTCCGTAGGTGCACTATAACTTTCCTTTCCGCAACACTAATTTATCATACTTTTGCCATTATTGAAAATTTTTACGAAAAAACACAACCGAATTATTTGTTTTAGACTACTTTTACTTAAAAAACCCGGCTGAATTAAATTTGCTAAGATTTTTCTGCAAACTACAGTTACAAAGTTACATTTGTTTTTTTTTTTTTGTACGCATACTTTTGCATATTAAAAAAAATTGACTTTTTTTACTTTTTGAATTGCCATTTTTTTGTTAAATATTATACATTATTATAACTCCTAATTTTTAGTCTTAACTATATTAGTGTTATATAGGAAAAAGAATAAATTAAATATCTTTTGTTTTAAATAAAATATTAACGTTTATTTTTAACTAATACTCTTGTACGCATATTTATGCGGTCAAGTGTATGTATGTTTTCTTTAAAATTTGGATTTAAATTGTAAGAATATATAAAATACTTTATGTGTTGTTGTGTCCCTACAACAACATACCATTTTAAAAGTTACACTAAATTCTCAGTACATCATGCACTATGAATCATTTACTTTTTTAAATAAAAATAAATAATTTTATTTTAATCAAATGACATATTGCGGACAAACGTTTGTTATCTTATCATTCAATATGTGCAACTTTGAGAAATATACTCGATATATTTCTTGGCAACTCCGACCCTTCTTTAAGATCTCAAACTTTCTGTCTTTATTTATTATTACATGTAAAAATATCACCATCATGACCAGACAGACTATAAAAAAAGGCTATTCTCGAACGGATGTATGGAAATATGCATATAAAAGGAAATATAATAAAAGGTAAAATATAAATAGGTGAATCTTAAACATGTCATCCGCCACCTATTCTATTAAACAAGCACGCACTAATAACAATTTCTAAAGCATGCACACTCACGCGCGCACACACATTAATTTAAACTGTTAAACGATGACAAACGTCAGAATAAGCCGATTGGTGTATGAAGCGTACAACAAAAGATGTGTGGGTGGTAAAGTAAAAAAAAAGAAACTTAAAAAACTTTAATTTTATTAAATTTTATTTGTATAATTGTTATTTGAATATTTTTGTTATTGTAGTATTTAAAAAAATTCGTCTTATATAAATTTTAAACTGCTCCTTAATAATTTTTTATACTGCAGAAGGCAATAGGGAAAAATCAATTTAAAATGGGTTGACAACACTCTCCCCACAAGGAACACTCTTACATACAAATGCATACTTAGCCAAAACAACAATCAAATAAACATACAATGACAGCTGTTTAATAAAAAGAACTATTGAGAGGGTGAAAAAAAGGAGTTTCATTAAGACTCATGGCACCAAGGAATTATAGTGTGTAAATTGAATGATTCCAAACTTTTTTGTGAACAAAAATTACACCAAGAATAATAAATTCTAACAGGGATTTGTCCAAAAAAGCGACTTAACATTTAAAAATTTTTTTTAATGATTTATGTATGTGCTTTTTTAAAACTTATCACTTTTCATTTTTTACCTTTTCACTTTTATTTATAAAAATATGTTTATTTTACTTTGCTTTTCTTATAAATATTAAATTAATAAAGTTGACTTTTTTACTTTTTTTTATAATTTTAGTTAATCATATTTTCCACTTTTTCTTGACTAATTTTTCTTTCTTAAGCACTTTTTTTTATTTAATGAATGGCGTTTACTCTTAATTTTTTTTTTAAGATTCTATATAAACAATTTTCTTTATGGAAATATATTTAACATATTTTTTTACACTTTGCTAACACTTCATTTCATAAACTTTATTTAATTTACTAACAATTTATTCATTTTATTTGAATAATTTTTCTTTAACCAAAACGCGTATTGGAAAAAAGTGCAGCAGCCATTTCTTTATGTCTTCTTTTTCAATTGTCATTCTTGATTTTAAAGCACCATTCACAATCGTTGACAATGCTGTTACTTTTATTCACAATGGGTGCTGGTGTTGTTACTTTTATTCACAATAAATCAATTTACGTTACATTAACTATGATATTATATTCAATTCAGAGTCTCCAACTGCTTATAAGTTTTATATTTAATGTTCGTGCAAATAAATCTCGCAAATAAAATAACACAATTATATGTTTATATATTCCGCTGATGTTAACCAATTCCTGCCTATTTAAATACCCAAAAAAATGACGGTAGTTAAAAAATTCTGCTAAAGACCAGTTTATAGAATACGGCTTCGTGTTGCACATTTATTTAGAAATAAAGGTTAGTAGTCCCGAAAAATTTAAAAAAGTAAATATTTTTCCGTTTTGCCTTTACTTTCCATAAACGTAAATTGGAGATTTCTCCTATTGCGAGAAATCCTTAAAATAAGCCTTGCTACACAGAGGAAAATGGGTAAGGCGAAAAACTCCCGCTCGTTTTACATAGTTTCAGATATCTTTTCTGTAAAATAAAAAAAAAGTAGAAAGGGGTTTGTAAACACACTTGCTGAACACTGGGTTTATAATGTAAATAGGTTTTTAAATACCCAACTGCTTTTTTGAGTTTCCATACCAAAATATGTTCTGACGTGAATAAAATGTGAATTCATATTTCGTTAATAAAAGTTATAAATTATTTAAACTACGATTTTTGATTTCTATGGAGCTGCTCTATTGTGATACTCCTGGAAACATGGAACTGGGTGTAAATTTACCAGGCACTTCAAACATTTGTATTTTGCCGCCGCACTGCAATCAACGATGATGAATGAAAAGTTTTCGCATCGATCATTTAATTGGATGTGACAATGTAGCTTCCATGCGTTTACCACAGCTGCATCGAATGCATTTGTTAATAATTCTACTTTGTACCTAGAACTCAATTGCGGTAATTGTTCATGGCGTTGTCGTAAAGGGATGTCTAAGTGAAACCATTTTCCAATGCTTTCGAATATTCGAGAATAATATAACGAAAATATTGGAAACAAAGAAAAAAGACCGACCGTTTAAATAAAATATTTGAGTGGTAACATACCAAAATGTTGTTCCAACAAACAGCAGCAATAGAATTGTTCGTATCAAAAAAAAATCTGACGTTCCACGAGACTGCTTGTGCATTTTTTTGATGTCATGTTGTCAGATGGAGGTCAAACACCAATATTTGTAACCAAACCGAATTGTCTTTCCTTTGATCAATAAATTGCATGAATGCTGGCCGCATTACGCAGTCATTTGCTTATCAAAGGAAAGATTGTAGAAAAATACTCCAAATTGAAGAAAGCTTTTGTTTATCAAATTATTCAATAGCGCGTCTTAAGAAAATTTATTGTTCGAATCCAACGCCGATTTCTCACAAACGTGTACAAATTTTTTGATCCCTTTGATTTTATCTTTTGAAGTACATTGTTTTACCATTGGACATCCCAGTGATTCTCTATTTAACCAATAAGAGTGTATTTGTGGCAAGGAATGGTAACCTGAAACGTTTTAGTTTCAATATTTATTGTTACAAATGATGAGAATTGTTTGCTGCAGCATTATTTGTTGGTGGAATTCGCTACCCTCTGGGGTATTTAAATACACATGTTCTGTTTTGGGTATTTAAGCAGGTAAAGTAAATTCTTTTCACTCCCAACAACTTCTACGGGTCAGCAGGTAATTGTTTTAAAATTTATTTAAAATCGTACGGCCCGATCTATGGGCAGGCGTTAATGGGTTAATAGTATCTTAAAGCCTTTTCAATTACAGTTTTCCAAAAACTGATATGTATCTGCTAGGAAAGGTTGAGACAAATTTCCGCAAAAGTTGTTTAGGTAAAAAATATTTTAACTCTATCGTTTCTCTGATCGTTTTGGCAATTTCTCTATTTTTTTAGCATTCTTAAAGTAGAAAGTGTTACGCCTATTTCGCCAATTAGCGGTTTGGGCGAAACATAATTTGAGTTTTTTTGGAAAATTTAAGAATTATTTTCGGATAACCGCCTTTAAAATTTTCAAATGCCCATAAGGTTCGCCCTGTGTTCTTGGTCAAAAGTGAGATGATGTTGGCCCCTTAATCATTTCATGAGGGCCTGCGAAACCACAACCACCACCAATCAGACAGAGAATAGCAAAAGCTGAACTCTGGGGCTTACTGATTGCCGTGAAAATAAAGTGGAAGTTGTTTAGTTGGCTTCTGCTAGCTTTTAGGGGACTGGCTCCCTTTTACCCCCGGAAGACACAATGTGGTGAGGGGTTTTCTTAGATTGCGAGAGAAGAATAGATTTTGACTTTGAAACGTTGATATACAAGCATGACTCATGATATCTTGTTGAGTAAACGCTTTTGATCAGAACAATTATCTAGACAAAAATTATTTGTTGCTCTGACGAGATGTGAACTCATGGTCTCTTCATTGCTAAGCCCATGCCTTTTATTCGACTCAGTCGTAACTGTTACATATTAATATGCTGTTCCTTTACTCTCTAATTATGGCTGCGTTCAAGGTTTGTATTTTCTTTTCCTTGTTGTACTATTAGGTTAGGATGTAACGTGTGATTAGATTTACATCCGCGCCTAGCCATGAAGCCTTAATCAGATGGTAGATCAAACCACTGCATAATTTGGAACGTCATGCTCGACCTAGGAAGCCGAAGCTATAATTCTATGCAACAGAACTTTCTAGTTGCAACTTCGATGATTCCAGAGCAGGGCTGCAAATCATCACTTCTTGCTTAAGAGTTGGAGACTTTCCGACTCCTCTCCAGAACACATGTCTAGCATGCTCACTGGACTGGATCATTCACTTAGCGTGTCATTAACAGTGAGATGATCGTATTATACTGATTATACTGTTATGGGGCCGCGAAACCACAACCACCACGATATAGGGGCCAACCTCAATAATCAGCCAGAGAACTATTAAATGTCTAAAGAGACAAATAATGAACTCTGCGGGTCACTGATTCCAGTGGAAATAACGTGGAGTTTCCAGTTGTACCCCTGCTGACTTCATGGGGACTGGGCTCCCTTTTTCCCCCAGTTGCACTGTGTCTAGATAGTCGAAGTTCTACAAAGACCATATATATGTGCCCCGGGGGGTAGGTTAGGAAGTAAATTGGCGCAAAACACACACTACTTTTTTTATTGATACTAAGTAAAGGAAAAATATGGGAATTTATATTGGATTATGATGTCAGGCAGCTGTCCACTCTTTTCAAAAAAATTTTCAAGATTATTTGGCAACAAAACTTTGCTTATCACATCAATGCAGCGCTGAATTTCATCTTTCAGAACGTCTGTTGTGTGTGGGTTATTCATGTAAACCTGGTCTTTTAAGGGAGCCCAGAAAAAAATAATCCAGCGGCGTTAAATCAAGAGATGGTCAATTCATATCGCTAAATCGAGAAATTGCGCGACCGGGTAATTTCTCATGCAACAATTGAGTTATATTGGTGGCTGTGTGGCTTGAGGCACATTTTGCTGAAATCATAGATCACTGATGTCAACATTAGCCAATTGTGGCCACAAACAATTGGTTATTATAATTTGGTTGCGAACATCGACAAGTTGATGTTTCAGGCTCACTCTCAACACTTTGTTTTTTAAGCGGCTAGTAACGCAAATTAGTATGGTCACTGCAAGCGTATAGTTTTGGTCTATTGTCTTGAATTTAGTAATTAAATTACGCACAGCAACCTAGGAAGGAGCCTGATTACGAGGAAAAGCTGCTTAAAATTTACGAACAGATGCAGTGAAATTTTCACCATTTTGATAGTAAATTGTCACAATCCTTTTTCAATAGTGTAACGTTCCATGCTTAAAATTTCCAAACTTTTTAAAGTAAATGTTAAAACATGAGATGTCAACTTAGCATTCAATTATTTGACAGACAATAAACTTAAATTTGCAATGCTCTATTCTTAACTTTTAATCATTTGACATTTACTTTCTAACCTCAAATTTGCCCAGCCGGCATAAAATTCTGTTTGAGAGTTTTATTTCCACTGTGCTAATGAACTTGCAACATACAACTCTAATATGCTAAAGCAAAAAATGCATGCATTATTGGCATGTGTTAAGGTACACACGTGCTCTTTTTATTATTAAAAATAAACGTAGAATGTGATATTGATGGCCAATACTTTCCGTACATAACACTGCCTTAATCGTTCACGAAGTCAACAATCAATTCCAGCAAACATTTACTTATTTATTCAGTACACAATCACACCATGAAAATTAATATGATCGCTGTTAAAATGTATGTATGTGTAAGCGTGTGTGTGTGTGTGTGTGTGTGTGTATACATCTTGATGTTTTGCTGCCAAAAAACTTGTAGCCATCAATCTTGTTGCTGGTGCTCGTAATTGTATTTATGATTTTGCAGTTTTTAAATCTTAAACGTTTAAAGAAGTCAATGAAAAATATAAAACTTTTAAACGAATCATCATACCACCGATTATTAAAAATATTTTGGGGTAATAATCAAGGCTCTGAAATGCCCTAACAGTCGAAACTTCTAAACAGTATTATGTCGTTTATTTCTCCTCCGCCAGTAAATGAGATAATAGTGCTATTTTGTAGGGGCTACGTATTCAGCTCTTGTTGTCACACACATGGAGTTTTCCTGTTAAAGATGTGCAATAATAGAATAGCGCATTTGTAAGAAATATTTGCGTTGCTTTTCTGCAAGGTTTTTCTATTGTAAACGGTATAAAGAAATTTCATGTATTTAGACTAAAGTCTTTAATTCTCATGTAGTTTGCGAAACCTAAAATATTATAAATAAAGTTTTTTGGTCACATCTTGGTTTACTATTGGGCTGAGCACTCTGGATATAATTATTCTTTAAAGTAAAGAGTAAAAATACAAATTAAATAGATTAAGAAGTTAAAAATAATGGCTACAAACCAGCCAGTTAGAACCGCGCTTTCGATGCGAATCATTCTCAAGCCGCGTTTTAGTTGGTACTGGTGAGTCAGTGTTGGCGTTCAGGCAGTTCTGTTGTTAGGTTCGTATCCATTCAGGTACACAGGTAAATAGTCGGCTACAAACCAGCCAGTTAGGACCGAAAATAGCAATATTATTTTAAACAGTCCTTTATAGAGTTGTTCCTATGTTCCTTAAAAAAAAACTATTCAATTTTAATTAACTTTAATTATATTTTTAGTTTTTATTTTTGTACCAGTACAAATTTGAGGTTAGGAAGTAAATTTTTTGTCAAATAATGAAATATCAAGAATTGAGCTGTCATCCTTTGACATTTATTTGGCAAAGAGTTGGGAAATTTTAAGCTTAAAACGTTATACTCTTGAGCAAAGAATTTTACTAACAAAAAGATGAACTTTTTTTGCGTCATTTCATAAAATTCGAGCAACTTTTCCTGGTTATCAGGCTCCTTACAAGACCGCGATACGTAATTTAATCACTAAATTTGAGGCTCACGGAATTGTTGCTGACAATAGGCCAAAACTATACGCTAGTAGTAGGCGTAGTGATGCAAACATAGCCGCTTCAAAACAAAATGTGAACGAGCCTGGAAGATGAACTCGTCGACGCTCGCAAAAATTGGGCATCACTAGAGGTATTTTGCGCAACTTTTTGCATAAAGATCTTTCACTTCATGCTTGTAAAGTTAAACGCGTTCAAGAATTAAGATCGAATGCTTGTGAATTGGCTGTTTGAAAAACTGAACGAAACACAACCCATTTTTATTTACGCCGTTATTCAAACAAACAAAATTGTCGCATATGGAGCTCAAAAAATGACCGTATGGTGGCATCATCGGCTTGTATTTCTTTCGAAAATTAGCAAGAAATGGCCGTCACCGTGAATTCTCTCATGAAAACAAACTGGACGAACACTAAAAATAAGGTTTACAGAACACATACGCTCATACAAACGGAAAAGAGAAGATTCCAACTTTGCATTACACTTTGACACTCACGGACACACACCAAGGGAAACAGATGAATGTATGACATTACTACATCCTAGCAAAAAAGGACGAAGACTAGATATTATTGAAAACATGGAAAAACTTCCAACAATGACATTATAAACGAACAGGTAAACACGACCTCAGACACAATTTTCACACCATTAAAACTACTCATGCAAAGGAACAAACGAAAAACACCCTAAGACGGACACACGTACTTAGATAATAACAAAAGACGGAGGTATCGATAAATTCACTTTGCGTACGAATGCGAGGTGGCTGGCATTCTGCTTACCTGAATAAATACGAACCTAACAGCAGAACTGCCTGAACGCCAACACTGAGTCACCACTACAAACCACAATGCGGCGTGAGAATGATGCATTCGCATCGAAAGCGCTCGCGCTCGACTACAAACCAGCCAGTTAGGACAGAAAATAGCAATACAATTTATTGTGATTAAAAGTAGCTAATACTGACATCAGTGATCTTGGGTTTCAGCAAGAAGATGTCGTCACATTACGTTATTAATTGACATATTTTCACTGTAAATTGGTAGCAATAAAACTAAAGTTGCCAAAATAAGCGTGTTTTAAGCCAATTTAGTTCTTAACCTCAAATTTGTCCACTCAAGCTGTTATATTAAATACACAATTGCACAAACCTAAAGATTTTCTTGTAGGGTATAATTTTGAGCATATTTAATTAAAGAGACACATTTATTGAATTTGACCAGACTCTGAAAAGATTTGACTCATTCTAAATTTTAATCCAAATATATCGTGAAATATTGTTACGTTTATTCTTTTTACGCCAACACTGAATCACCAGTACAAACTAAACCGCGGTTTGAGAATGATGCATTCGCATCGAAAGCGCTCGCCATCGAATACAAACCAGCCAGTTAGGACGGAAAATCGCAATAATATTAATAACACAGTACTTTAAAGTTTTAAATTAAGTTTAACGATTTATTAACTTTCTATAAACACAAAATAAACACGATGGTAACTTTGTTTGGCTTCACTCACTTGAATTAATTTAACAGTTTTGGTGGGAGTTTTGACAGTAATTACACCGCATGTTGTTGTTGACTTGTATATATAAGATTCCTTAGAAAACTACGCAGTTTGTAAAATACCCAGTCGTTTACTTTTTTTTTTTATTAATTATTATTTTCTTTCAAAACTTATTAAATCATCTTTGTAACAATATTTACACAAATACTGTGGGGCCATATGAGAATTAGATAAAACTATTATAAATGAAATCCAAACACGAAATAGAAAATCCACACTAATGACGAAATAATTTTGCACTACTAATTTGCAATAATATTGAGCGACATTTCGCTAGATTTTCATTTGCAATACTTTTCGCTACAGATGAATATTTCAGCGTTTTTTTTTTTTCATTTTGCCTTCAAGGATGCAATAGAAATTTTGTTTTTCGCTGGTAAAATGGCTGACACTGTTCTTGTAGGGACCTGGTGTTGTAGAGATAATTTAAACTTACTGTTCTAAAGAACGAACAAAACGAATTAATTTAATTTATAAAATACTTTGTATTGGCGAAACGGTCCTTCAGTCTTTCACATTTCATCAATAAATTCATTTTAATAATTATTGAAAAGTGTTATATAAAATTATTTACATAAAACACTAGCTCTCCATTTGTAACGACACGTTTACGCTGGTTGCTGGGATAGCGAATCGTAACCAAAGAACGGGAGTCAATTCACTGAGGCGATGGGCAGCGGTAGGAACATCAGCAGTAGTACAGGCGCAAGCGGTAAGGACGGCTTTGGCAGTAGTAGCAGAGGCAGAAGCGTTAAAGTCGGCAGTGGCACAGATGACTGCGGTACGGGCGACAGCGGTAGTACCTGGTAGCGTTACAGGTGGCAGTGGCACAGATGGCTGCGGTACAGGCGGTAGCGGTACGGCGATAGTGGCTGGCAGCGGTGCGGTGGCAGCAAAGGCGGCAGCGGAACGGCGGCAATAAAGGCGGTAGTGTCTGGCAGCGGTACGGCGGCAGCATTCTTGCTCGCTTTTACTAGTACTACAGAATGTGCAGTCCCTGCCCAGCCACCAGTTTCTGCTGATAAGAAACCCTCTACGGAATATTAAATCCCTGCCCAGAGGACTTCCTACCTACAGTTTACCTGCTTACCGTACTTGGCTGTTTTGACGAGTGCTACGGAATGTGCAGTCAAGTTACCAATTTCTGCTGATAAGAAGCCCAAAAACTTCTTAAATTCAGTGTAAGGCCGGGGCACATAGTATTTTTCAACTAACAAGTAAATTGAAATACACGTTTTCTTATCAGTGTTGTCACAATCAGTACGTCTCCGTCAACGCAAAGTACAAAAGTTGGCCAAATTTTACCTTTTGACGTACGTTGACATTTTTCATTTGCTTCTTCTTCTTCTTGTTTTCGCTCTATTGTAGTAAAATATTTTTAAAATAATTTATAAATAATAGAATAAATAATACAAATTACCATTAATAGAAAGTCTAAGATGTCGTCTAATTCCATTTCAAAGGTGCACTTAAATAAAACTTTGCTGCAAAAAAATATAAAATAAGACAAACAAAAAAACAGCTGATTTCTTATCCGTCAACAAAGTACTCATTGTGCCAACCTCATCCGTCGTTACTTTGACTTCAGTTCAATACGTCAAAGTATAACGCATGACGGATTCTATGTGCCCCGGCCTTTAGTCGCATGCCAACTGACTAAGAGTCTAAACACAATACTGCGATATTTTATTGCGGTGCGTTTTTTCATACGATTTTGTAGTAAAAAACCGCAGTGCGGTGCGGCATAAAATTAAAATCTATTTTATTTCATTGCGGTTTTTTTTATTCTCTCAATTTTTTACACTCTTTCTCTTTCTGATGTTGCCATAGTTTTTCATTAATTGGCGGTGTTCACAACATTATTGTAAACAAAACACATGTGATTTTGAAGTTTATATTAATTGTTGTGGGATCAATAAAAAAGGTGCAAAAAGCATAAAAGTAAAAATGGACATCAACGAAAAAATAATTTCTAATTCCACACATAAATCAAACGTGGCCTCTACCAAATTTACAATGTTTTTAATAGCTTGAATTTTTTTATTTACTGCCATCATAAAATATTTAACACAAACACCAAATTGTACAAAAATTTAGGCACAAATAAATTCATAAAAAATGTAAACAAACAATGACAAGTTTTGCTGCCGCCGTCTTCCGGTGTATTGTGTTTATTTCTCTCTCCCGCAACGAGAAATCGCACCGCACCGCAATGATTGTGTTTAGACTCTAAATTGTAAAAATGTTCCGCCTTTTATACACAAATGTGTGTGCACACACAGACACACACACTGTAATTACCAGCCTTCGTTGAGTTCGTTTAACTAATATTTCGTTATTGTTGCCCGACCACTAGCAACTGACCGTATTGATGGTTTGGTTGGTACTGATTCGCAGGTGGCGCTGCGGCATTCCTGATCGTTAATTTGAACTACCCATTCATTTTAATTCACCTTAATACTAATAATAATAATAGAAATAACATAACAATTCAGTCATCTTAACGCTAATAATAAGAGAAATAACAATAAATGATAATAAAATATAATAGGCCTGCTGTAGTTCAGGAAATGGTCATTTTAACCGTTGATGCCGTGTGGATGAAAACAAGGACTCGACTTTCACCGTCACACATTGTCGCTTATGTCCAAAACAATACAAAAAGGTTCCATTGAATATATACCGCCCTCTGATGTTAATTTCTATATATGAAATAATGTTATTTTAACACCACCTACCTGCCTAAAAATTAGTTTTAAAGTACCCTTTGTGCTTTCATAATTATCTTCGTGATCTTGTTGGGGCTCACATTCGCATAATAATTATAATTTTCTTTCCAAATCATTTATCGCAGAAGAAACTTTTCTCCAAACTGTGATCTTATCGAGTCTCTCTTTATAGGGATATAGAATTTTAAGTTGGCAATATTTAATCAGCTGTCAATGATTTATATTTAGTTTGGTTTGGCATTTTAACAAAGACAGTGATGCGGATGGCTATGTAGTTCATACGGCGCTGTAAGAGAAAATAATTTTTCGTCTTAAGGAATATGTGCCGAAAAGAGGTTTACCTTATAGGCTCACTTTCCACCTCTTGCTCTCGTAATTGTGAAGAGAAAATGAAATATGGTTGAATTTTATAACCTAAAAGTTATGCAGCGACGCAATGTCTTACGGAACGTCAGGAACGTCATAATTCAAATTGAACAGAAAAATTAGGAAAAAGCAATTGGCATTTGCAATTGTTAAAATGAATTCAATTTCGCACGAAAATCGCATTAAAATAATTAAAATCCACTATGAAAGTGGCGTTTCTGTTAAAGTTACATTTCATAAAATTCGTGATATTTTCGAACAACATAATCGTTCTTCAGACGCCGATATTATGAATTTGGTCGTTAAATTTGAGCCGATAGGATCGATGCCAAATGTGCGAATACCAACGCGTGTTCGATCGGGTTGTTCAACTCAAAACAATGCAGCCGTGAGCCACAGTGTTGAAGCAGATCTCAATTTGTCAATTCCTCGACGTTCTCAACAATTGCGGTTATTCATAACCACCATATGGCGAATTTTGCGTAAGAACTTGACGTTGAAGCCTTACAAAATTCAACTGGTACAGGAATTAAAACCGACCGACCATTTACATCGCCGCACAATGGACCATTTTACGAGAAGGCGGTCAAAAATATGTAACTTTTGAATGGATCGTAATTTTGATACCCGTTTTATTTTTTTTGCTACTAGGTGAGATCATAGGCTTTCGTTTAAGGTATAAAAATTTTAAAAATTTAAAAACAACTTTGGTAAATATTTCTTCTAAATAACCCCGATTTTCATCTTCTAGAAGCAGTTTAGCTTCTACGTCCAGTTCAATAGAGGTAATTTTCCATTTTTGCCGGATATTGGAGATATAGGGATCTGATGTGCATAATTAAATAACAATGAAGTCTACACTAGTACAATATCTAGAAATTTTTCTTGTGTTATGCCCACGAAAGAGTTCATAGTCTTTGTTTCGTTTTTCTTGTGCTTCTTCAGATAGCATATTGTGTTGAATTATTTGTTCCCCATGGTGCAAAATTTTATGAACTGTGGATGGCATATATCTCCAAGAATATTTTTCGTTGTATAGCTGTTTTTCTGGTGTACTCTCCAAATTTTTTTGCATTTATTTTTCTGCTGCATGCTAGAACTTGTAAAATAATACTGAATCTCCTTATTAGTTCCAAATCTATTCCTGTGATAGATGCTGTAGTTTTTGGATCTGAAAAAATTCTTGCAGTGTTTCCATCATTTGTGTTCCCTTCCCCTTGCTATGGCTGATCGATGTGATCGATGATTAGGCCTTTTTCTAAATATTTTTCTTGAATTTGTTTTTTTTTGGTTCCTTTTTTCTTTATTTCCCTTATTTTTTCTCACTGTTTCTTCGTCTAACGAACCAAAATCCAAATCATAACCCAATTTAAGAATATGTTCTATAAAACGTATTCTAGTATGAAGAGGGGACAATCTAAATTCGTATGCTGCCTTAAAAGTGTTATCTTCTGCTGCGTGCTAGAACTTGTAAAATAATACTGAATATCTTTTTTAGTTCCAAATCTACTCCTACGATAGATGCTGCAGTTTCTGTACCTGAAAAAATTCTTCTTGCAGTGTTTCCATCATTTGCGTTCCCTTCTCCTTGCTATGGCTGATCGATGATTTGGCCTTGTTGTAAATATTTTTCCTGAACTTGTTTTTTTTTTTGTTTTTTTTCTTCATTTTCATTATTTTTTCTCATTGTTTCTTCGCCTAAAGGACCAAAATCCAAATCATAAATCAATTTAAGAATATGCTCCATAAAACGTATTCTATTATGAAGAGGGCACAATCCAAATTCGTATGCTGCCTTAAAAGTCTTATCTCCGGAAACTGGATGGCTTAATTGACCTGATGTCCTTTGGAATATAATGCAACCTGATGATGCTTTTGTATCAGTTAAAGCTTGTGCAGCTTTTTCATCAATCATTGTGAGATACATTTTTAAATTTACTTCAATTTCCTGTTCGTCAACAGTAAAAATATTACAGGTTGAAGGTCTTTAATTTCATCTTTTATTTTTCGGACTTCTTCAGTTAGGACATTTTTGGTTTCTTTTTTGAAAGTAAATTTTATTGGTCTGCAATATTTTGTTGATGAGGATATTTCATTTTTCCATACTATTTTACAATCAGTGCAAATCAATTTAAAAAGCTAAGTACTTTTGTGATCTCCTAAATTATGTCAATTTATGTTATTTTAACTAGGCAAAATATTTGTGTGACCAACTATGCATGACTTTGAAATTGATTAAAAATTTTTGTTTTCTTTCTGAAAATACGCATATTCATCTTAACAACGTCTCTCATAACGCCTCTCTCTCTCTCTCTGAAAAATAAATAAAATGCTTAAAAAATAGCAAAACAGAAAAACAAATTTTTTAATTCCATTTTGCAAAAATTGTTCGACCTTGTGTCAGAAAAATTGTTCTGGTGGCCACGGTCGGATCGTGCCGGGTATACAATGGGGTGTAGGCGTGTAGGAGACATTAAGGGCTATGACTTAGTGCTTACATTCCCTAATGAACTTTAGAAGTTCTGCTCTATTAAGTAAGAGAATTTGGAAAAAAATTGGAACTCTAAAAAACTAAAAAAATTAATTTCTAAAAATCAATTAAAAACATTTCAGTTTTCTTATATGAATAGCTAACAAATTACGCTATTATACAAAGTTTGTTTCGTTTAAAAATCGTGTATAGCAAAAAAGTTATAGCTGTCAAAAATCAAAAATTTATTAAGAAATTTATCATTTTAGCAAAATACTGAAAATGCTCTTTTTGAATCACCCTGTTAAGTGTGATGTTGTTAAAATAAAGTTTTAATTTTTTTGGTTCCCAAGGTACACTAGTCTCTACTTTCGAATGAAGTTAAAAATTTCACAATTGGGAACCATGAAAAAAGGGACTTTTGGCCACCTTCCGTAAAATGGTCCACTGTGCGCTGTCATCGTTAATTTTCTGAGCTATCAAAACATGATAATCAGTTTTTTATTGCCAGAATTGTCTAATATTGACATCAGTTTTCTTTGCATCCAGCAAAATGGCACCACATGCTACACAGCCACCCAAACAATTCAGTTATCGTGTGAGAATTTTCCCGGTCGCGAGATTTCTTGATTTGGTTATGTCAATTGGCTGCACAGTTCTTGTGATTCAATGCTGGTGTGTGATTCGATTTACATCCGCGCCTGGCCTTAAAGTGTTAATCAGATGGTGGATCTAACTACTGCATAATTTGGAACGTCATGCTCGTCCTAGGAAGCCGAAGCTATAATTCTATGCAACAGAACTTTCTACTTGCAACTGGGCTGCAAATCATCACTCCTTGCTTAAGAGTTGGACACTTTCCAACTCCTGTCCAGAACACATGTCTAGCATGCTCACTGGACTGGATCATTCACTTAGCGTGTCATTAAGAGTGAGATGATCCTGGCCATCATAATAACCATTATACTGTTATGGGACCGCGAAACCACAACCACCAGGATACTCCCATATAGGGCCAACCTCAATAATCAGCCAGAGAACAGTTAAGTGTCTAAAGAGACAAATAACGGAACTCTGCGGGTCACTGATGCCCGTGGAAATAAAGTGGATTTTCCAGTTGTACCCCTGCTGACTTCAGGGGACTGGGCTCCCTTTTTCCCCAGTTGCACTGTGTCTAGATAGTCGAAGTTCTATAAAGACCATATTTATGTGCCCCCGGGGGGAGATTTAATGCTGGTGGATTAAGTTCGCTGGGGCCTTTTGAAAGGTCGGATTTACGCATACAATCCAAAAACAACTAAAGTCTGAAATATAAAATGAGGCGCTGCATTGAGGAGGTAAACGAAGCTTTGTTTGCAAACTTAAAAATTTTATGAAAAATAGCGGACATCTATTGGCTTGCTTGGGGTGAAGATTTGCCCGATTTTATACTCCATTATTATTTTCCATATTTGTATATTAAATTGGTATCAATAAAACTGAAATGTGTGCTTTAAGCCAATATACTTCTTAACCTCAACTGTTATACTGTTATACTGAAATTTTGCAATTATATATTTTTGAGTTTCTAATTAATTCGAAGAGGGATTTGTTTTAACTTTCTTGAATTAATGACATAAATTCCAAACTTCTCAAACAATTCTTAAAAACTTTTATTTTAAACTTTCCCTTATTACAATAAAAGACATAAGTACCGTTATTAGCTTTTTACATAAATCCTTAGCCATGTAAATATTTTAATAGTCGAACACATTAAATTTCGACTTTTAAAATATTAAAAACAAAAAGGAATTTATTTATTTTATAATAATTTTTCAAATGAATCTATTCCTTTAATAATCTGAATTTAAGAAACTAAAATTCAAATTATTAAAGCATACTGATATAAGAGAAAAACAACAACAAGAAAAACATGAAATAAAAAGCAACCGCTTTTATAGTAAAAAGGGCCATGACAGTGACATTTTGACTTGACTTCAAGTAAAAACAACCGACCAAGATGAAGTTTGAGGCTGCTATCAATGAAATGCTGGAAATAAATACACAATAACAACAAGTATATTAAAATATAAAAAAAAAGAAATAAAAAATAAATTAAATATCACGATATGAGAGAGAAAAATGTGTACAAAAATTTATTTGAAGTTGAAATGAATTTTACATATTTGTAATGGATACATATGTACATGCAGAGATAAATCTATACATATTGTCAAAAATATGTACATACACTCACATACATGATATGTATGTAGTATAAATAAAAAAATTTACATTTGCATAATTATTATTGCCTTTGTTGTTGCTTTTTTTTAAATATGAATATAATTTTTGTTTTTGTATTCTTTTACGAATTTAAAAAACAACGACATATTTTTAAGATAAAATATAATCACTATTGTTATTAATTTATCAAAAACAAACTTTGTTAGTGCCTGTCTGCTTCCGTTGTAAAACGTGAGAGTATTAAAAGACTTAAGCCACATGCATCTTTTTAAACTGTATTAAGAGTTGTAAGAGAAAGACTTAAGACACATACATACACGCCTTGATTGCGTTTTAAATTCAATTAATTTACGCTAAAGACTTTAAATACAAATTTTCTTATTTATATTAATCAATAAGAAATTTTACGACAACTATAAATCAAATAATGACTTTTTAAAGATGTCAAGAAACAAAACAAACAAAAAAAAAAGAAAACAAAATTTTCAATTGTTCTTGCAAATTTATGTCTGATTTTGATATTTTATTAAGAAAATTAAGGCTGGTTTAAAAGTGAAATTTGTTCAACATTATAATTTTAATTAAAATCAAAATACACATAAAAAAGCCATTTATATAAATTGAGGTCTTGCTACTTATTTACTATGCAACATGTAACTTAAACTAAGTAAATAGTAAAATATACTTTTCGAAAAATTTGGAAAAAAGTTACTCTTCTTCAAGTTTTCCATACGCTTTTTAAGTTCATTAGCAGGGACTAAAATGTATGAATATACAGTAAACGACAAAATAAAAGTACGAACCGCTGTTAAAACTGCAACACATATTCAATGCATAAATAAAATAAAAATAATACGGAAATTCTATTGTAATGCTAAAAGGCCCGATGCTGATGCTCGTTTTTAGCGACACAGGCAAGGTCGAATAGATTACACTAAACAACAACGTTTTTATTTCGGGGTTGAAATTAGCTGATTTTAATGTATTTCCACGTGTTAAAACCGAAAATGACCATAAAAATTATATATTAGCTCTTGTTTTCATAGTATCATTATCTTTAATATTAGATATTTAGATATTTTCAACAAATGAAATATTTCATCACCAACAGTTGGTACACATGTTTGTTTACATAATTTCCCTCTCTTCAGCTGTTCATAAGTAGTAAACATAACCTAAGTATGTGAGTTTGTCAGTTGTACGCGCCTGGTTGCTATTGAAATTATTGTGTGAAGTTGATTTTAAAATTAATTTAACTGCTGATCTGAAATGCCTCGAAATTGTGTGAATTCCGTCGATAGCTTTTGCCATATATGTGGTGAAATAACATTTTTGGCTCAGAAACGTAAAATGACACCTATCGTTAAGACGGCCTATGAACATAAAAAGTTGGGGATCAAGGTAAATCATGGGCTCCTCATATATGTTGCAATTCTTGTTCCGTCATATTGCGAGAAGGGCTGAAAAATAAAAACCGGGCAATGGCTTCTGCAGTAACTATGGTTTGGCGTGAGCCTACCAATCATACAGACGACTGTTATGTCTGCTTAACTCCTTCCATTAAGCATGGTTTATCTATGAAGAAAAGAGGAACGGTTAAATACCCTAATCTCCCATCTGCTCTTCGGTCTGTAGCACACTCAGACACTTTGCCAGTCCCTTCTCCACCCCAAAACTATGAAATTTTAGAGGAAGGTGATAAAGACTGTGTAGAAGGAGCAACCCATCCTTCTACATCTTATGACCCTGATTTTTAAGGTAAGCGATAGGTCTAGTGATCCGCACAGAATTAGCCCAGCAGAGTTGAGTGACCTTATAAGAGATCTTGGCTTGTCTAAGGAAAAGGCTGAGCTTTTAGGTTCAAAACAACAACATTGGAAAATATCTCAGTACAGACAGCGTTAAAAAGATTTGCTTCCTTTTTTTGAGAAGAAAGAAAACCTCGTAGTTTGTTCTGATGTTAATGGTTTGATGAACTGCTTGAATTTGGATCACACTCCATCTGAATGGAGACTGTTTATAGACTCTTCAAAACTAAGCTTAAAAGCTGTACTTTTGTATAATGGAAGTCAGCTACCTTCTATTCCTATAGTTTATGCATTTCACATGAAGGAAACTTATATAAATATGAAAACACTTCTCCAATCAATCAAATATGAACAACACAAGTGGCAAATCTGTGGTGATCTGAAAGTCATTGCTATACTCCTAGGAATGCAATTAGGGTTCACCAAGTACTGTTGTTTTTTGTGTCTGTGGGACAGTTGGGATAGAAAATCTCACTATAAAAAAGTGAACTGGCCTACACGAAACCTAAACCCTAATGAGAAAAATGTAGTTGACGAGCCTGTTGTAGATCCTAAGGATGTTCTCCTTCCCCCATTACATATTAAGTTGGGACTAATGAAAAACTTTGTCAAGGCCATAAACTAGGAAGGACAAGCTTTTAAGTATTTCAGAGCAAAGTTTCCCAGGTTAAGTGATGCAAAAGTTAAGGAAGGCATCTTTATTGGACCTCAAATCCGTGAAATCGGAAATGATCCTGCTTTTGACATGATTTTAACAGGAAATGAAAAATGAGCCTGGGAAGCCATGGGTGTTTAGGTAAGAAAAGAGACGATAACTTCACAGCATTGGTTAAAGAGCTTCTTCAAGCTTACCATGGATGCAACATGTCCTTAGAAATTCATTTTCTTCACTCTCATCTTAATTTCTTCCCACAAAACTGTGGAGCTGTGAGTGACGAACATGATGAAAGATTCCATTATGACATTGCCTTAATGGAACAGAGATATCAGGGCTGTTAGAATGAAGCAATGCTTGCATATTACTGCTGGTCTGTGTGTAGTCTGGAATGCTCCAGAAGTATTTTATAAAACACTAGCTAAACGACAGCGATCTTGCAATGCATCGCCTTGATTTAATTGAAATTTGGTGGTACAAACTTCTTTTATTTGTCAAAACACTAAGAATAATGTTTTTTTTTTTTTAAATCAATTTTGTACTTAAAATAATTTAACAGAAACATAACAATATTGTTTTATGCACTTTCACTTTTCACGTATAGTATAACTACTCTTTAAGATTAAAATTTTTCATTGTCATTTTCCAAAATTAGTAGAAATAGACTAACTTAGTGTGGGAAATATTTTTTTGTTGTGCAGTGTTATCATTCTATTCTACATATACTTATTTTTATTCTGTAATTATCTTTATAGTTTTAAGGCCAATGAATTATTATTTTATAATTATTTTTATATTATAGTTTTATGTAGAGTTGTAAGTCAAATGAATTGTAATTTTTATTTTATTATTTTATAATTAGATTTATAGTTTATGTATTTTACATTTTAAATTTAATGGCAGCTCACTGTGCAGCGCCATCTATACGTGAGGGTACAACTGGCGGCTGATAATGAACGCAGCCACCAGATGTTTTATATATCAGCTGTGGAAATGGTGTATGTGTACTTGTGTGTGGCGGCCAATGGAGTATCTTCGGCAAATACTGTAAAGTCACAAATTGGGCAGTGGTGTTTACCCAAATTGGTTTATGCATACAATTGCTACTGGGAGTGGTCCGAGCAACTCTGAATTGTGTCCTAGTGGTTATTACCCTGCACAATTTTCGCTCATCTGGCTATTTCCATCGTCCACTAACTGTGGATATGTCGTAACAGCCCAGCGAACCTCTGCACACCATTGCACAACACAAACAGCAAAGAGTGTGAGCTGTCGTTAAGAAGATTGGTGGCAAATAAAGGTTAAGGATTTTTACCGAATCCACCATCGCTTTTTAATTCAAAGTTGGCACGACACAACCCTCGACGCCGTTGAGCATACTCCAGCAACCAACGGAAACGTGTCATTACACTATCCCAGGATGTTTCCGCATTTTTGAAGAGCTCATTCATATTTTTACAGCTATTGCTGTCTATATTTCGATCTACAGTTTCTCCATATGAGCTTGAGATGAGATTAAAACATTAATTTTACTGCCTACATGCCACTCTTTCACTCATTTATATGTATGCTTAGGATCGTTATCGTACTGGTACCTGTGCTTAAAAGTTATTTTCTACTCTACATGTGGAATTATGACATTTCGAAAGATGCCTTTATTCTATAAATTGTACGTATGCTATAGACTAAATATACTTTTAGACCAAAACGCTTCCTCCGCCTTGTTTTGCTGCAAGATTTGTCCAAAGTGAATATATTGTCCTTTGGGCTTTGTAACTGACCTTAATACATTACAGCTTTTCAAATAAAACTTCGACTCTTCGGAGAAAAGTATGGTTTTCCACTGTTTAGAGGTTTACTTAATGTGTTCTCTTGCAAATTAAATCCTGGGGTTGTTTGTAGTTTTATACGATTTCAAGGGTTGGTAAATTTGAGGTTAGAAAATAAATTGTTTTGAAGGACACGTTTTATTGACTCACTGCAAAGTATAAGTATAGAAATTATTAATGGAATATAATGTCAGGCAAATGTCCATCTGCTGTATTACATCAGCAGCTATTCGTTCCTTTTACAAAATTTTGAAACACATTTTGCAATGGTGTCAAATTTCATCTTTCAGTGCGCCAGTTATTTTGTTTGTGAGTTTTTCACGTATATTCAGGTTTTTGAAAGGCCCTAGAGAAAATAGTCCCATAGCGTTAAATCGTAAGAACGAGGCTGACAATTAACGTAGCCAAATAGAAAAACTACGCGACCAGAAAATTTCTCATGCAATGCGTGATAAGATTTACATCTGTACCCAGCTGTACCCACTGTGGATGAAATGTAGCGTCATCCTCGCCCTAGAAGGCCTTCAGATACGTATATCCTCTGGTCACTCTTAGTTACAACTTCAAAAGCGAGGAGTAGGCCGCAGCCTTGCCGAAGAGTTGGAGACTATCCAACTCCTGGTCCAAAACGCATGAAGCTTAATAAAATTTAAGAACACAACGGCCATCAAGCTCACTGGACCTGGACCATTCATTGTGTTCGTTGTGAATGATCCGACCCACACAACTCAAACGAGGACCTTGAAACCACAACCACTACGATACTCCCGAAGGGCCAACCTTAATAATCAGTGAGAGAACAGCTACACGACTAAAAAGACAAATAGCTGAACTCTAGGGTTCTACTGATTCCCGTGAAAATATAGTGGATTGTTCAGTTGGCTCCTGCTAGCCTTGAAGGGAACTAGGCTCCCTTTTACCCCCAAGGACACATGTAATGATGGTGAGATTCCATCAAAACATATCAGTGCGCCCCCGGGGGAGATTTCTCATGCAATAACTCAATTGTTTGGGTATCTGTGTGACTTGTGGCGCCGTATTGTTGTATACCAAAGTTCAATGATGTCAACATTAGTCAATTGTGGCCACAAAAACTTGGTTATATTGCTTTGGCAGCGCAGAGAATTCATGCTGTGGCCGCCTGACCACAAACCACAGCATACGATCATATTCTTCTGATGTAATATCTTTTCAAGGGCTGTTTGGATGGATTTTTAGCGCCCCCTATACGATAATTTAGTTTGTTTCATAATCGCTTTATTGAGAATGAACCTCATCAGCTACAATATTGTGAATCTTAAATTTATCAATTAAATTAAGCATAGCAATCTCAGAAGGAAGGAAAAGTTTCTCGAATTTTACGAAGTGATACAGTGAATTATTTAACCATTTTGATTGTAACTTTTTACAATTAAAATTCTTTACTGAAGAGTGTAAGGTTCTATGTAGAACTTTTTCCTAAATTTTTACCAAAAAAAATGTTAAACGATCACAAATCTTTTCTTGATATTTAATATTTAACAGATCTATTACTTCCTATCTTCAAATTTACCCAGAAGCTACTCATGCACATGAACAAACGAAAAACACCCTCAGACGAACACATGTACCTAGATAATAATAATAGATGGAGCTATTGAGAGATATATTTTGCCTACTTGGATAGATACGAACTTAACAACAGGTGCCCCTGTAGGCTAGTAAGTAGTGTACAAGCTTATAAGACTGGGGGTTGTGGGTTCGATTCCCAACAAAGACCTTGATTTTTTCACTATAAAAATAAAAATTGACTGTCGATGGGGCGGCTCAGCGATGAATGGTCACTGAGCTGTCTTATACGACAGTTAATTTTCGTAACTATTTCCTTCTACTTTCTCCACTTGTCTCATCTTTTCTCTATCGCTTTCCTAAAGAATGTAGCACGGTACTTCACTAAATAGGCATGGTTGCCTGAAGTGCTACTTATTTTACAAAAAAAAAAAAGAACTACCTAAACGGAAACACTGACTCACCAGTACGAATTGTATCAAGGCTTGAGAATGATGTTTTCACATCGAAAGCGCTCGCCGTTAACACAAAAAGAACAACAACAGCCAGATAGGACGGGAAATAACAATAGTTAAAATTTTGTTTTTTATTTTAATTTAAAAAAAAATAATATTTTTCAAAGTCAAATAAACTTTTTCTTGCTTTTTTTTAGAAGTAAATGTTCATGCTTAAGTTTTATACGACACTGTTTATAGAGAGGTATAAAGTATAAGTTTTGATTTTTTAAAATTGTCTATAACAGTTTTGAACTAACTAACCTGTTTTGTATTTTTATTTCCATAAACCGTAATGTTGTTGTTGTTATTTTTGTTCATTAACATATTTTTTTTTTTTTTTTTTTTTTTTAATTTTATGCATTTCTAACCGAAAATAACAAAAATGTCTTTAAAATTTACTTAAGAATGAAGTTTACAAAAGACAAAAAACTTGTTATAAGTGTGTGTGTGTGTGAGTGTCTGTGTGTGCCTGTTGTTTAGTTGCTTTTTTTCTGTTTTTGTAGAACAAAAAATTGGTGTCAACGTGATTTATACTTACGCACAACCTGTTGTTCGACATACACATGCATATAGACACACACACACACACACATACAAACATAAAACGCATAGTGGCTGACTTGTTATTAAATAAAGATTGAGGGCTTTTTTTTGCTGTAGAGTTTTGTAGGTTAAGAAGTTATAAAAGGATTTAAGCGCTTAAAAAATATATTTGTGTCCAATCAGATATAAACAGTTTGGCAACAAAAAGAAAGTGAACTTTAAGTACATGTTTAGTAACTCTTTAAAAAGGCAATAAAAGTTTTCATTAAAAATGTATTTTTAATGGGTCACCTCTGAACGTAAAATTTGTATTCTTTTTTTTTAAATTTTTTTTTATTTTATAGCAGGTTTTGCCAAGTGGTAAAGTCTTCTTTTCCAGTTACAAGTACTATGAAAAATACCCTTTTAAATTTGTTAATTTTAATAGGTACTTTTCTGTTTTAGATTGGTACTTTTAAAAGAGACACATTTTTTTAGAAGAGTAATTTTTTTGAGGTTGGCTTTATTACGCCCTTGATTTAATAGAAAATTCGGCTAAGTTTATTGTTAATATGTATGGATAAAGATTGTTAACAGTAGATTAAACTGTACAGCTGCAGCCCCCCGCCCCCCCGGGGACACATGATAGTCTTTTTGGAACCTACTATTCCATTTAGACTGGTGTCTTGCGGAGTAAAAGGGAGCCCAGGCCCCTCAAAGGCTAGTAGGAGTCACCTGGACAATCCACATATTTCCACGGGAATCAGTACGCCCCAGAGTACACTATTTGTTCTCTTTAGGTAAAGATGTGCTCTGACTGGTTGTTGGGGTTGGCCCCTATATGAGAGTATCGTGGTAGTTGTGCTTTCGGACCCTCGTGAGAGTTTGTGGGTCGGATCATTCAAATTAACACAATGAATGATTCAGGTTCAGTGAGTATGAATGCTGTCGTGTTCTTGATAAAAAAGAGCTTCATGCGTTCTGGACCAGGAGTTGGAAAGTCTCCAACTCTTTAGCAAGGAGTGAAGGCTGCGACCACCTACTTCGAGCTTTTGAAATTGCTACTAGAAGTGACCGGAGGATATACGTATTCGATGGCCTTCTAGGACGTGGGTGATGTCCAATCATTCAAGTGGTTTGACCACCATCTAATTATGACTATATGGTCGGTGCAGATATAAATCAAATCACGCACTGTACAGCTGCAGCACTCAACGGGGGCACATATATATGGTCTTTATAGAACTTTGACTATCTAGACACAGTGCAACTGGGGAAAAAAGGGAGCCCAGTCCCCTGAAGTCAGCAGGGGTACAACTGGAAACTCCACTTTATTCCCACGGAAATCAGTAATGCCCGCAGAGTTCATTATTTGTCTCTTTAGACATTTAATAGTTCTCTGGCTGAATATTGAGGTTGGCCCCTATATGGGAGTATCGTGGTGGTTTGGGTTTCGCGGCCCCATATCAGGTCTTTTGTTTTATATGGTGGCCAGGATCATTTCGCTGTTAATGACACGCTAGGTGAATGATCCAGTCCAGTGAGCATGCTAGACATGTGTTCTGGACAGGAGTTGGAAAGTCTCCAACTCTTAAGCAAGGAGTAATGATTTGCAGCCCTGCTCTGGAATCATCGAAGTTGCAACTAGAAAGTTCTGTTGCATAGAATTATAGCTTCGGCTTCCTAGGACGAGCATGACGTTCCAAATTATGCAGTGGTTTGATGCACCATAATCTGATTAAGGCTTCATGGCCAGGCGCGGATGTAAATCTAATCACACGTTGTACAGCTGCAGCCTTGAGTCTGTTACTAGAAAATAAGAATGCTTGGATTCCTCAGTAAAATAAAATATTAAATTAAAATTAAATTAAATGTTTAACATTTGCTTTTGCCGAATGTTATTAAAACGCTGATTGCAGCTTCATCAGCCAAGAGATTCTGCATTCCGTTTCATTTTGCCGCCTTTCTCCAGAGTGGTGCCATTTCGAATTTTTTGATGTTAAAACTCTGCAAAATTATCAAAATTATCTTGGTTAGTTAATTAAGATTACGCTTATCGGGATTGGACGGATAGCCGTAAATCGAATCGAAAGTGTATTCTTTCCTATACAGAGAAGATATCAACTGAAAACAGAAAATTGATTGCCAGATAGATAGGATAGTTTTATTTCGCTTTCATTTCTTCAATATAATGGTTTGGCAAATTTGAGGTTAGGATTAAAAGTCAAGAACTGAGCTAATCATCCTTCGATATTTATTTAGTAAAAAGCTGGAAAAACAACGATGCGCATTTGAGCCAAGAATTTTAATTGTGAGAATTTACTATCTCAAAATTATATCTCTTTGTAAAATTCGAGCCACTTTTTCTCGTAATCAGATGAGGCTCCTTCTAAAATTGCTGTGCTTGTTCTTGATTCTTGGCCAACAAGTAGACCGAGCATTGTTTGCGTCGATAAGCTGTTTGCAAAACTAAACGAAAACAACGCATTTTTCAATAAAATCAGGTTAATTATCAATTACGCGGTTATATGTTGCATATGGGGCTCACAAAATTCCTCGCAAAGCTATTGATCCAAACACAGTGGCCGTATGTATGGTCACGGCTTCATTAGGCCGTATTTTTGTTTTCGAAAATGAACAATAAAACGCCGCACGCTAGAAAAAAGTCAAATTATTAACATACTCTACATGCATTATGCAATGATATTTTGAAATTTTAAACTAAATGGTACAATCAAATCAGTACCTGTATGTTTTACTGAACCAACTTAATTTCAAAACGAATATAATTTAATTATGTGAGCTAACGTTTTTCTTTTTATTTTCTATTGAAAGTAGGATATTTCAGTATACTAAAATTGAAAAACTAAACTCTGCAGAGATTTCAGTTTTTTTTTTTTGTTTATTTTTATGAACATATAAAAAAAATCCCTTTTTTCTCTAAACATTTGGACCTGCAATTTTAGCCATACTTTCCCCTAATTGGAAATCACTACTAATATATTGTCTCATATCTGTTTTTACATTTTTAATCAATTTCAAGTGCCACCAGGTGCCACCTCTCAATTTGTTGCATTACACAGACACCATTTTTCAGCTGATTGATACGCGACTCATTTCTGATAAGGCCCTTTTGTTTAACATAACTCAAGAACCACTAGTGGGATTTTACTTAAACAAATTTAGAAAAATCAAGAATTACAAGTGCTCTCATCTGTATATATAACGTTTCGCTACATAAGCAACAGTTTTGAAGTTATAAATAAATGTATGAAGACAAAAATAATATATTTTTTGCTTAAAAAGTTAAATTTTTTTTAATTCATAAAAAATCCAAAACGGTTAAAAAAAAGTGTCAAGTCCTATTACTTTCACGTAAACTCGTATAACCTATAAACAAAATGAGACATAACTCATGAAAATCGATGAACGCATTTCGCTTTTATGCACAATTAAGTAAAGGTATGAATTAAAAAAATTTGCTCGAGATATCACAAATTTCTGACCCTCGTTTATATATGACATCAGTTGTACCACTTAAATTATCATTAAGTGATGACATAAATAAATTAGTATGGAACAACAATTAACCTTCTTCCATACAGTATTGTAGAACACTACAGATATTGCATACGTTAAAGCGACACCTCAAGTTATACGAGAAGAAAAGAGAAGAGTCGATGATGAGATATCTCAGTTAAAAGAATTTGAGTCAACAGTAAAGTTACAATAACTTTAAAGTAAAACATGAAATTTATTTTACAATGATTGACGGCAAGAGAGCACAATCACTAACAGAAACACCAGCAGCATCTTCTTGTCTCATTTGTGGAGCCACAACATCCAAGATGAATAAAATCGAAATAGTTCAAGCTATTCCCGTAAATGAACAAGCAATTTGGTATGTTACCACTTCGTGCGCGTATTAAGCTGATGAAGTGTCTTTTGCAGGTGGCTTAGAATATTGAACTTAAACGTGGGACAGTCCACTCAAAAGAAGCCCTAAAATGTTTGAAAATGCGTAAACTTAGAGAGAAAATTGAAATACAGGTTATCAACCTCTGGTACGACAAATTCAGGAAATACGTCATGAAGATTCTTTGCTAATCCTATTTTGATTTCCGAAATTACGAATCTAGATGAAAACATAATCAAGAGGTTTTCAATAATTCTCGAAACTATAACAATCGCCGAGGTAGTAGATCCAAAACAATTTGGTGATTTTTGTTTGGAGACGGTAAAAGAGTTTGTTGCACTGTTCGAGCGGTACAATATCCACCACCTATACTTCACAAAATTCTGACTCATGGCAAGGATATAATTGAAAAGTGTATTTTTCCTGTAGGCCTACTATCCAAAGAGGCTCAGGAATGTCGTAACAAAGACTATAAAAAATATCGCCTTAGACACTCCAGAAAATGCAGTCGAATTGCAACGAACGAAGATATTAAGCACAGAACGATGGTATCATCAGACTTCATGATTTCACATTTGACGCCTTTATTTAGCCAGAAAAAGCATAGTGCTATAAGCAACGAAGTTAAGGCTTTTAAAATAATAAATTAAAAATTAAAAAAAAATCATTTAAATTTTTTGTTAGTTATGGCTTTTTACATTGCAGGTAGCGATCGACATTTCCCTAACTTTCTTTATTTTGATTACTTTTGTGTTTGACTATATAAAAAAAACCTAATTTGTGATGAAATCACTACATTTTTTGAATTGAATATATTTTTTTCCTCACCTCCATACAAAAATACCCAGTGTGCGCCGTCACCGTGAATTATCTGCTACCAATGTTGACATAAGTGACTTTTTATTTTTCAGCAAAATACACATCCGTCCAGGCAATTCAGTTATTGCATTATTGATATGATGATGCCAATTGGTCGCCTCGTTCCTGTGATTTAACGGAGCTGGATTTTTTTTCTCTGGGGTCATTTTAAAGTACGGATTAACGTGAACAACCCTTTAATAGTTGTCGCTCTGACAGGTGAAGTTTAGTACTACATTGACGCATAATGAAGGAAAGCTTTGTTGCAAAATAGGATTCAAAATTTTGTGGAAAAATTGGAGATATTCCAACGTGCTAAAGTTGGAGATTTGCCTGACATCATATTTCATTAGTAATTCCCATATTTCCACTTTACATTAGTGTCAAAAAACTAATGTTGTCAAAAAAAGCGTTTGTTTTAAGCCAATTTATTTCCTAACCTCGCTTGTTTTATCCCGATGTCTACCCTTTACATTCGGTTTACTGCAATAAGGCGAAAAATATGGTCTTCCAAGGGGTCAATTATTTCGAGGTTATCGTCGTAGGCTAGCGACTTCACATACCCTCGTAGAAAATAGTCAAGAGGACTAATTTACGGGTTCGAACCCTGAAACCATGGGGTTACTAAATGTTTCCATCAATAAATGAATTGCGCCATGAATTATGTGACAGCTTTTGAATATCACTATTGTTCAATTGATGAAAGATCATAGCTCTATAACGTTACTGTGAATGTGATTCACAGTAACCAGTTTTTACCAAAATCGTTTTTAAAGAAATACGAAGTGAAATAATGATTTCATCAGCCGATAAAGCTTACCCGTCAAATTATTTCAGATGTAAGGGTTTAGACTCTATTTTTAACATAGCCCCACAAAAACATAATCCAGTGGTGTTAAATCACACGAGCTGGCTGGCCACTTAACTGCTGATTGTAGTGCAATTATGCGATCGGGAAATTTAGTTTGCAATAAATTCATCATTTCATTGGCTGTATGATATGTGGCACCGCCCTATTGAAATCACATGTCAATGATATCCACGTCGTCAATAATAGGCTGTTAGCATCTCGCGATAGCGTAATCAATTGACCCTTAACGCATTTTCAGTCTCATCTTCGAAAAAAACGGCTCAATCCAGATCACATAACGTACCATACAGTGGCAAATTGTGACAGCATGCAAAGATTTCTCAATAGTCGCTCTAGGATTTTCAGAAGTCCAAATGCGTCAATTTTGCTTGCTGACATACCCTGACAAGTGAAAATGGGCTTCGTCTGAAAAAATTATTTTTTCAGAAAAACCAGCCGGTTGTTCCTGAATGAACGGAGGGAGTCTACGACAATGTGAATGATCGGTGATCTTCAGATTCTGCACCAGTTAGACCTTTAAAGGCTCAAGTTCAAATCCGTATACAATATTCGCTAAGCGCTGGTTTTGGATAACTCGGATAACCCCAATTATTTAGAACGTCAAGGAATTGACAAATGTGGACCTGCTTCAACAGTGTGGCTCACGGCTGCCATGTGTACAGGTGAACGACCCAAACGAACATGCTTTGGTGTTCACACAGTTTGTATCGAGCCACAATTTAACGACACAAATTTAACAATAAAATTCTTAATAGCGGTCTCAGAAGGTCGATTGTGTTGTCCGAAAATATCACCATTTTCATAGTGGATTTTAATAATTTTAATGCGATTTTCATGTGAAATTGAATTCACTGTAACAGTTGTCAATACATCAAAAAACTAAATGTCAAAACTGACATGTTGTTGGTGTTGCTACAATTAAAAAACAAACTTCTTGTTGAAAAACCCTATATAAGATCCGAACCATCCGAATACGATACTCTTTCTTCTTTCTGATTTAAAATATCAAATTAATTGCATAACAGGACATTTAATAACGGACATTTAATAAATTACTCATGTGCTATAGAGTGTTCTATCATAGAGGTATAGAAGTTTGAAATCGAATAAAACAAAGATGAATTTTTTAAATCGAAATGAAATTAACTTTATTCGAAAGATAATATTCGGGATTTCTAATTTTAATATGACTTCTGGGGAATATGGCCGCCAAGGCTGGCTGCGTTCTAGTCTGGAGGTCTAATTTTTGATGACTTCTTCCAACATATGTAGCCGTGCATCAGCAATAACTCGTCGCGTGCTATTTTCCAAGTGCTTAAACGTTTTGGGGTTTTTGACGTAGACTTCCCACATAAAATAGCCTAACGACGTTAAATCGCATAATATTGGAGACCTATTCACGGCTCCGTTATGTGAAACTATGCGGTTAACAAACGTTTCCTTCAATATGTCAATTGTGTAATATGTTGAGACGTCTTGTTGAAACAACAGCTTCTTCGCATATCGGGGTTAATAAACTGATGAACGAAAAAATCTCTATAGCGGTCATTATTGACGCTCTGACAAGCATCGTTATTTAAGACATACGGACCAATGATTCCACCAGACTACAAAGCACACAAAGTAATTTCGTGATAAGATTTACATCTGCACCTGCCCGTGGGCCCTAATCAGGGCTTCAAATCATCACTCCTTGCTTAAGAGTTGGAGACTTTCCAACTCTTGTCCAGAACACATGTCTAGCATCCTCACTGGACTGTATCATTCACCTAGCGTGTCACTAACGGCGAAATGATCCTGGCCACCATAGAACAATTAAACTGATATGGGCCCGCGAAACCACAACCACCACGATACTCCGATAAAGGGCCAAACTCAATAATCAGTGAGAGAACAGTTAAGTGTCTAAAGAGACAAATAACGGAACTCTGCGGGTCACTGATTCCCGTGGAAATAAAGTAGAGTCTCCAGTTGTACCCCTGCTGACTTCAGGGGACTGGGCTCCCTTTTTCCCCCAGTTGCACTATGTCTAGATAGTCGAAGTTCTATAAAGACCATATATATGTGCCCCCGGGGGGTTGTCCAAAGAGACAGTGGAAACTCTGGAGCTTTATTATTCCCGTGGAAATAACGTGGAGCTTTCCAGTTGACCCCTGTTGCCTTCAGGGGACTGGACTCCCTTATACCCCCAGCGGCACAGGTCTAGATAGTCAAATATTCTATAAAGACCGATAAATGTGCCCCCGGGTGGGGGGGAGCACACAAAGTAATACACTTGAGAATTGTGATGACTCCAAATATGCAAGTTTTGTTAATTCACGTAGCCATTCAACCAAAAGCGAGCCGCGTCGCCTATAAAATCGCAAACGAGTATTTCGAACAGCACCATGATCTTCAAAATAAATTTGCACAATTTGGCAACGTCAGTTCATTCATGTTGAAATGTCAAATCAAACTAGCCGACAAAATGGCTGCCACTTAAAAAAGTATTACCAACCTTCTATACCTCTATAAAAAGTAAATAAATCTGATAGTATTGGCCAACTAAGAGTACTATCTGGTTTACTTAAATTGTAAATTTGAAAACGGGTCACACGCATGTTGTCACGGTTGTTCCGCTGCCGATTATTTATATTTTTTTTTTCATCTTTAATTTGAAATTCAAAATAAAATACAAAAACGTGTCAGTGATTTCGTTGAATCAGTTATTTTCGTTAATTATAGGCCATTTTAAAAGCAGATATTAAACGAATAACATTCGTATAAATTTGTGATTTTATTAGATTAAAACACGTGTTGATTTTTAATTGTGAATAATAAAAAGAAGAAGAAGAAAAAGAAGTGTAGCAAAATAATAAATAGAAATTGAATGAGAGAAAACATATTTTGAATTAAATTATCATAAAATGCATTTAAACTGTTGTGTTGTAGTTATCGTTATCGAAAAATCAACTCACATATATTTTAATTAAAGTCATGGTATGAGGAAATATAAATTTTGTTCAGCCAACAAATATTTAAGCCAAGAATGTCAGCAAGACTCGGTTACTTTTAAGTACTTGTAGTTCAACGTTTGGAAATCAGTGGGTAGTTCTGGTTTAGTTTTTATTATATTGTTATAAACGTTTTGTTAAGAGTTCTTTATTGCAAAATAAATTATACCAGTTTTTAGATTTTTTAAATTAAAAACAATTTTATTTACTTTAACTACACAAGGTTGATGACACTACAGAACAATTTATTTAAGATGCACGTCTTTTTTTCAAGAGGTTTAATTTTACACTGATTGACTATCCACTCAGAACGTTGCCCTTTTATATGTGCCCATTAAAAGTCTAGAAAATTTAAGAATCTTCTACTCCCTTTGTATCACATTTTGTTGTTGTATGTTGTTTACTCAATGTATAGGCGCCAGTATCACTGTGTGTATTTTTGTTTATATACTGATAAACTTTCTTGGAATTTATTTTAAGATATTTGTTGTTGTCTTTTGTAGAAAAGGCTTCTTAGAAAACTACACAGATGATAACCAGCATACATGTTTGTTGTTGTCTTTCGCGTATAAAATTTCTACGCAGTTAGTAAACAGGAATTTGTTTTTGTCTTGCATGCCACGCAGTTAGTGAACAGCATTTAAAATTGTTGTTGCTACGCAGTTTGTAACTAGCAATTTTGTTGTTCTACCATAAGTTTTCTTAGCAAGCCACGCACTTCGTAAGCAACATAGCCAGTAGTTCGCTTTATTGCTTAATTATTTTATTTTAAAACTTAAGCAAGACACATCCGTAACAATATTATAGAATTTTATATTGTCTATAATATAAAAATAAGTTGGGTTTTCCTTCCTGACGCTATAACTTCAGCACGCACGCACCGGTTTCCACAGTTTTGCATTGGTTGGAAAGGTCTCGGGCTCCGTGTGGTTTATAGCAAAGAAAATTCAGGAAGAATTTCAAGAGAAAAGCAGTAAACCGGGAAAATTATTTTTCACATACAGCGCCACTCTGATCCATAGCATGTACCACAACGGCACCAGTACGTTGTGTGTAAGTATCCTTCACAAAAATAAGTCCGTTTCATTTTAAGTAGATGGCGCCGTGCACTAGGTCGCATGTATACTGTTCATCCTAGAAATGATGAAAGTTTTTATTTGCGACTGCTGTTGGTAAATGTATGGGGACCAAAATCATTTGCCCATTTGAAAACTGTGTATGGCCACCAATGCCAAACATATTAAGAAGCATGTAAACTATTGGGTTTGCTGGAGAACGATTCTCATTGGGTTTTAACACTTGCGGATTCAGTTGTTTCATCAAATGCGTACAAAATACGAACGCTGTTCGCAATTATCATCACCACATGTTTACCTTCACAACCAATTCAGTTATGGAACAAATGCAAAGACGACGACGCTTGCGTATTCGAACGAATAATCCCGATGAAATATACAATGAAGGATTGATTTTGATTGAGGATCAATGCTTGACTATTGCAATACAAGCTTGATTGAAGTAGAAATGATCGATCGATGCAAGATGCATTCAACCAAGAATTAAATCGAGAGCTGCAATACAATGTTGATACATTGCAGGAATTCGTTCGAAATAATGTGCCGTTGCTGAATGAACAGCAAAAAAAAGTACACGAAACATTTATGAAAGCGGTGGACAATAATACTGGTGGTCTATTCTTCCTGGACGCACCTGGAGGAACAGGGAAAACATTTGTCATTTCATTGATTTTGTTTACTATTCGATCAAGATGTGACGTAGCTTTGGCGACTCTTCTAGACGGTGGTTGTACTGCACATTCTGCGCATAAGTCGCCACTCAATTTAAACACAATTGATACTCCAACATGCAATATTTCCCGATCCAGTCCCCCCGGGGGCATATAAATATGGTCTTTATAGAATTTCACTATCTAGACACAGTGCAACTGGGGAAAACGAGAGCCCAGTCCCCTGAAGACAGGCAGGGAGTCAACTGGAAGCTCCACTTTATTTGCACGCGGGTCAGTGAACCCGCAGAGTTCATTATTTGTCTCTTTAGACATTTAATAGTTCTCTGACTGATCATTGAGGTTGGCCCCTATATGGGAGTAACGTGGTGGTTGTGTTTTCGCGGCCCCATAACAGTATAATGGTTATTATGGTGGCCAGGATCATCTCACTGATAATGACACGCAAAGTGAATGATCCAGTCCAGTGAGCATGCTAGACATGTGCTCTTGACAGGAGTTGGAAAGTCTCCAACTCTTAAGCAAGGAGTGATGATTTGCAGCCCTGCCCTCGAATCATTAAAGTTGCAGCTAGGTGGTTCTGTTGCTTAGAATTATGTCTCCGGCTTCCTAGGACGCATGTATGACGTTCCAAATTATACAATTGTGGTTTGTCCACCGTCTGATTAAGGCTACACAGCCAGGTGCGGATGTAAAACGAATCACACTATTTCCCGATCCAGTTCCCCCCGGGGGCACATTATATGGTCATTATAGAACTTCGACTATCTAGACCTGTGCAACTGGGGGAAAAAAGGGAGTCCAGTCCCCTGAAGGTAGCAGGGGTCAACTGGGAACTCTACGTTATTTCCACGGGAGTCTGTAGCCCGCAGAGTTTTCGCTATTTGTCTCTTTAGGCATGTAGCTGTTTCTCTGACTGATTATTGAGGTTGGCTCTTCGGGAGTATCGTGGTGGTTGTGGTTTCGCGGCCTCATAACAGACAGGTCAGTTTTATATAGTGGCCAGGTTAATTTTACCTTTAATAACACCTAGCTGGTGGAATGTTCCTAGATCCAGTGAGGATGCTAGACATGTATTCTCGACAAGAGTTGGAAAGTCTCCAGCTCTCCAGCAAGGAGTGTTGGTTTGCAGCCCTGCTCTGGAACCGCTGAAATTGCAACTAGGAAAGACCTGTTGCTAGAATTAGTCTTCCTAGGGCGTGAATGACGTTTGCTTTTCATTCCCAGTGGTTTGACCACTGTACAGGTACAGATGTAAATCTTATCACGTAATTTCCCGATCCAGTACAATGGGAATATTGTTGATGCAATGCAAGCTCATTGCTAGGGATGAAAGCACAAAGACACATAAGAAACCACTTGAAGCACTTAACTTCACACAGAAGGATCTTCGACAAAACAACAACATCTTTGGCGGCTTGATGACATTGTTGGCAGGAGATTTCAGGCTGATGCTCCCAGTAATTCCCCGTGCAACGCCTGCAGATGAATTGAATGCTTGCCTAAAGGCATAACGTTTGTGGAATAACGTAAAAACATTGTCGCTAACCACTAATAAGAGAGTTCAACCTCAAAATGATCAAAGAGCTGCACAATTTTCCTTACAATTGTTAGCTGTTGGAAATGGAAAAGTTCCAGTTGATGCGACAGCTGGATTAATTACTCTTACCAACGACTTTTGCCGATTTGTAGACTCTCAATTATTGAAAATATGTGCGTATATTTTCCGACGAGGTTTAATTTATTTTTATTTTGGTACGGTTTTACGTCGACCCTCGTCAAATTTGTAGTAGTTCTAAGAGAACACTGAAGATGGCAAATAGCCGAAACCGGTTTGTTCACAAACCCAATTTGACGAGGGTCGACGTAAAACCGTACCCAAATAAAAAACTTATTGAAAATATTTTCCCAAACATTAGTGAGAATTATCAGAATTATGCTTGGTTAAGTCAACGAGCAATTCTCGCCGCAAAGAATAATGATGTACACGCGCTGAATTTCACCATTCAATCAAAAATCGATGGCAATTTGGTGACACACAAATCCGCTGATTCCAATAACAAATCTCGATGATGCAGTAAATTATCCAACGGAGTTTTTGAGCTCTCTGGAGTTACCAGGATTTTCACCACATAACTTGCAACTCAAAGTTGGTTCAGTTATTATGATATTGCGTAATTTGAATCCACCGCGACTTTGCAACGGTACTCGACTTGCGGTGAAAAGACTTATGCCGAATTTGATTGAGGCAGCCATTATTAACAGAAAGTACGCAGGTGAAAATGTATGTATTCCTTGAATACCAATGATTCCGACTGATCTTCCGTTTAACTTCAAGCGATTGCAAGTTCCGATTCGTCTTGCATTCGCAATGACAATTAACAAGTCGCAAGGGCAATCGTTTAGTGTTTGCGGGATAAATTTAGAAAATCATTGTTTTTCACATGGGCAGTTAAACGTTGCATGTTCACGAGTTGGAAAACCATCCGCTTTGTTTGTGTTAACGTCAGACCAAAAAAACAAAAAATGTGGTTTACCAAAGAGCACTTCAATGAAACGGATAATTTGCGGACACGTATAACGCTTCGATTCAGTATTTACTTTGGATTCACTTTCAGTTTTTACTGAGAGAAGTTCAACTAAGTTCCACTTCATTTTTGTAATCGAAATGAGCTAATTACTGTTGCTCAATGAAGTAAAATTCTTCCTTTTCAAATATAAAACAAAAAAAAAATAATTTTTCTTCATCTTTTAATCCCCAAAGGAAATGTTACAAAAAACGAAGCCAACTGGTGACAAACGTGGCGAACGTGGTCGGGTTTGCTAGTTTTAACTAAAATTGAAATCTGTAGGCAGAAATAAATCATATTTTATTTATTTAGAGCTGCAGCCTAAAATTCAATTATGAACAGAAATTATTAAAGTCAAATTTTAGCTCCCGTGAATTTGATTAAATTAAAAAAATTAATTTTATTTTAATTAAGTTTCACTTCAATATTCTTGGCCGCCTTAAAATTATTTAATAAAAAGTTTACAATATTCTTAAGCAATAACGGAAATAATAATTTGCCAGCAAAATAAACGAAAATTTAATTTATAGATTTACCGCCATAATGTCGTAATATCTTGTATTAAGCTTAAATGCTTTTAACCCAGAACTTCAAAGTCAATATTTGGTGTTCAAATTAGCAACTCCAACAAAAACAATGTTAGAAAAATAATATTTAATTTTTACACTTGGCTAATTGGCCAAAATACTTGTTACAACAAAAGAAGAAGAATATAATAATTTAAAGTTTTTTTTTTTTGTTTTGTTGAAAACATTATAAACAATTATAACTGAATAACAAACTAACTGATTGATGGTGAGAGCTGGATGGATTTAACTGTAGAAAACAGAAATATAACTAAAACAAACACCAAAATATATTTTTGTATAAATTTTAATTTTTATTTAATAATGGTGTTATTAAAACCATCCGTTTATTAAAAAAATGTTTTTTTATTTGTTGCAAAATCTTTATAAATTTAAAATTTTATACACAGAAATAACATTTGTTAGCAGTGGCAATACCACCATTTATAGCAGGTGGTCAAATTTGAGGTTAGGAAGTAAATTGTCCGTCAAATGGTTAAATGTCAAAAATTGAGCTGATACCCTGTGACATTTGTTTATTAAAAAGTTGGGAAATTTTTTCACAAATTTTCATACCAAAATCACTATCACTGTAAACACTTTGTAGCCGCTGTGCGTAATTTAGTCATTAAATACGCTCGTAGTGGCTTTAGTGATGCCAACATAATCGTTGTACAGCAATGAGTTGAGTGTGATTTGCTTTACATCCGCGCCTAGCTATGTAGCCTTAATCAAATGGTGGACAAACCACTATACATAATTTGGAACATCATGCTCGTCCTAGATAGCCGAAGGCATTATTCTAAGCAACAGAACCACCTAGTTGCAACTTTAATGATTCCAGGACAGGGCTGCAAATCATCGCACCTTGCTAAAGAGTTGGAGACTTTCCTACTCCTGTCCAGAACACATGTCTAGCATGCTCACTGGACTGGATCATTCACTTTGCGTGTCATTATCAGTGAGATGATTCTGGCCACCATAATTTTCATGATTCCCTTATGGGGCCGCAAAACCACAACCACCACGATGCTCCCATATAGGGGCCAACCTCAATGATCAGCCAGAGAACTATTAAATGTCTAAAGAGACAAATAATGAACTCTGCGAGCTCACTGATCCCCGTGGAAATAAAGTGGAGTTTCCAGTTGTCTCCCTGTCTGACTTCAGGGGACTGGGCTCCCTTTTTCCGCCAGTTGCACAGGTCTAGGTAGTCAAGTATTCTATAAAGACCGATAAATGTGCCCCCGGGGTGGAGCAATGAGTTGAGAATGAGACTCGTAGATATTCGCAACAATTGGTCATCGCTAAAGACATTTTGTGCAATATTATGCTGAAAGAAATTAATCTTATCGTTTTGGCGATTGGCCGCCTTGAACTTGTGATTTAATACTGCTGGAATATTTTTTAGGCATTAAACACATTCAGCAGGGTACAGCAGGCTACACTAACACACGTCTACAAATGCCGCTAGCTACCAATGTCGCCGTGTAGTCAGCTACTTAATTAGTTTGCAAGCCTCAGCTACATTACAAGCAGCTGTTCTGTAATTTTGACGTTTGGACTAATTTACGTATTAAAGGAATTAAAAACCAACTTCGGAGTAATATTCTATGCAGGATATGTCGACGACATCATATGTATACTAGAAGGAAATAACGAGGAGCAAATTCTGGATTACTTGAATGGAAGACACAAGGACATAGAGTTTACAATGGGAAGAGAAGAGGAGGGGGGAATTAATTATCTGGACCTAGCGATCAGGGGGAACATAATCTCGGACAGGATCGGATATGGAATACGGGAAACCAACAGCAACGGACACAATAATACACAACTCATCAAATCATCCCCAGCAACAAAAAAACGCAGCAATCAGGCAGTTAATAACAAGACTCGGGAGAACACCACTAACACGGGAAATGTATATGAAGGAAATGGAAACAATATACACCATAGCGGATAACAACGGATACGAAGAGCGTGTCATAGATAACATCAGGGGACAAATTAGAAGGAACAGGGGAGTGGAGGGGGAAAATGGGCTACGTTGACATATATCGGAGGGTCAACGTACAGACTGGCAGAATTCTTTGGGGAACACGACATCAATACCGCATTCGGAACAGGGGACAACCTGGGCGTAATACTACGGAATGGAACGTCCGGGACGAATATACTGGACAGACGAGGAGTGTACAAATTAACTTGTACATGCCATTATGGCTGTATCGGGCGAACAGGACGAAAAATTAAGACTAGATTTAGGGAACACATTAGAGACTATAACGGGAAACTACGGGAACCAAAATCAACTCCGGAATCGGATTTTGCGATCCATATATTAAACGACAAATGTACACTAGAACATATGAAAACAACGGTTAAACTGCTTCATACACAGCAAAAGGGAAGGAGACTAAATGTATTGGGGAACATGGAAATGTACAAACAAAAAACATTTGACGGACGAATAATAAATGAACAAATAAACACTGCTTCGGACACAATATTTGAACCATTGAAACATTTTTACAAGAAAACAAACATTACACCATCACAAACACGTTACGCAGGTGCACAAGCCCAAAGCCATAAAGAACATCATAAACGTACAATTACGGATTATTATGTCACATAAAAAAAAAAACCCAATAGGTCCACACATAAACACAAACGGACAACAAGCGTGATCGTAAAAGGATTTAGTTAGGAAGAAAGACGAAGGCAGCGACAAATTAGGTAAAAAGGGACAAACGAAGAAAGAGAGAGAGTGACGAATGCAATAACACGAAGGGAAACGCGAACAAGACGAACTATATAAACACAGCTGACAATAGAACGCAACTAGTACGAAAAGAACACTGAAGATGGCAAACGGCCGAAACCGGTTCACAAAACAAATTTGACGAGGGTCGGCGGAGAACCGTATCCAAATAAAAGTGAATAATAAAATTGTTTTTTTTTTTCATAAATTTTGTGCAAAACACAAAACAACAGCCTCAGTCTATGAATTGACAAATATTTTTTTTTAAGAGAAGTAGCACTTTAGGCAACAATGGCCTATTTAGTCAAGTACCGTGCTACATTCTTTAGGAAGGGGATAGAGAAGAGATGGAACAGGTGGTGAAAGTAGAAGGATAGTCGGAAATTAACTGTCGTATAAGACAGCACAGCGACCAGTGACTATACCTTAATCGCTGATTAGCCCCACCGACAGCCAATATTTATTTTTGTAGTGAAAAAAAAAACCAAGGTCTTCGTTGGGAATCGAACCCACAACCCCCATACTGAAAAGCTAGTATACTACTACCACTAGCCTACAGGGGCACCTAATTTGCATCCAATAAACAACCTAAGATGGTGTGTCCAACCAGTGAATATAAATCGAACGGAAGAAGAAGGTTTTTATCAAACATGTGGTGTACAGCCGATAAAGGAAAAAATGATGAACATTTTTTTTAAAGCGACCCAACTTTAATTTATGGGAGTTCGACTTTTAAAAGAGAGAATGGAACGATGTTCCAAAAGAAAATCAGTAGATGTCGAAAAGCGTTTGGCGGTAAAAACTTTCGAGTCGTGATTATTATATAGTAAAATATTTGCGCTTTCAGTTACTTGGTACAAGGATGCAATGTTCAAGTTCTTGCTTGGGAATATCTATATCAAGTTCTTGCTTGGGAATATCAATATCGTAAAATTATTTACGATACAGAGACGTGATTTGATTTACTTCCGCACCCAGCCATTAAGCCTTTATCAGATTGTGGTCAAGCCACTATGCATAATTTGGAATGTCATGTTCGTCCTAGGAAGCCGAAGCCATAATTCTATGGAACAGAACTTTCTAATTGCAACTTCGATGATTCCAGAGCAGGGCTGCAAATCAACACTCCTTGTCTAAGAGTAGGAGACTTTCCAACTCCTGCCAAGAACACATGTCTAGCATGCTTACTGGACTGGATCATTCACTTAGGGTGTCATTAACAGTGAGATGATCCTGGCCACCATAATAACCATTATACTGTTATGGAGCCGCGAAACCACAACCACTACGATACTCCCATATAGGGACCAACCTCAATAATCAGCCGGAGAACTATTAAATGTCTAAAGAGACAAATAATGAACTCTGCGGATCACTGATTTCCGTGGAAATAACGTGGAGTTTCCAGTTGTACCCCTGCTGACTTCAGAGAACTGGGCTCCCTTTTTCCCCCAGTTGCACTGTGTCTAGATAATCGAAGTTCTATAAAGACCATATATGTATATGTGCCCCCGGGGGGTACGATACATGCAAAGCAATTTGAAATGTACTACATGGCGTTTATTTGTCACCTCCAAACATAAACGAGTTTGTGATCATATTTCACAGGACGCCAAATTGTTTAGGAGCCATTGATGGCAAACATAATCATCATATTATAGTTATAAAGAGACGTTCGGCATTGTATTAATGACAGCTTGTGATGCCGACTATGTTTTTACATACATAGACGTTGGAGCTTTAAATAGCCAGAGCGCTGGTTGAGTACTTGCTAAAAGTAAATTTGGGAAACAGTTATTATACGAAAGTTGAAAGTACCGCGTTTTGCTGCTTTACCGGAGACGTCATTAAATTTTCGTTATTATTTTGTTGGGGATAGCGCATTCCCATTAAAAACTAATTTAATGCAACCGTTCCCCGGACACAACTTGACAGCAGATAAAGACGAGCTTAATACAATATTGTCCAAAGCTAGAGTCCATATAGAAAATGCGTTCCGTATTTTATCGAATAGATGGAGAATATTACATACAACAATACATATGTCGTCAAATAATGTATGTGTGTTTGGAACCTCCTTAAACATACACCAAAATATTTCCAAGCACTGCTTTGCTATAAATATTTTGTTATGTTGTGAACATAGTCAAAGGAAATAGAAATTAGTTTAATTTGATAACAACGATAAAAGCAGCCCAGACAACAACCTGCCGTGCTGTCGTCAAAATAATCATAGCTCATATACAAGTGTGTATTTTATTTTTGACATATTGTAGCTCGTAGCTTGCTGGCGTCTATGTGTTTACGCGAACAGCTCACAAATGCAAATTGAAGGATTTGGTGCAAAATATACATTAAATTTTGTAAAAAGAGCGAACGTTCGTCGACCTGCCAGATGTAGACATTTATCCGGCTTCGCATTCCATTATTAATTCCTATATTTCTATTTTCGAAACCTGAAGTTGTCAAAGTAAAGTCTGCATTTTAAGTCAATTTCCTTTCTAACCTCAAATTCACCCACCCACATTGTGTAGGATAAGACGCTGAAACAAGCCTGTAATCTTTGCTTCAAAGACCTTTTGCAAGTTCCTTTGAACTTTAGCTTATTTCTGACTCTAGCCCATAGTGCTGACTAGTTCTGGTTGCAGATAATGTTATTCGATAATGTGCTCCCAGTTTATAAAGTTGATTTCTTCACGATGCTTTAATGCCCATCGAAATCTATTCGGATCGTATATGATCTCATTTATTTTTCTTAAAATCATCCGTTTCACTTATTTCATAATTGAACTGCATCAGAGTTTTTAGAGTCAGAATCCTTACATATCCTAACCTTGGAGTTTTTAGAAATTAATCTACATTTCTACAATTGAAAAGAGAAAAGACGTTCACCTTTACGCAGCTCCATATTTTGCATGTCTATGGTGAAATAAAAATCTCGAGTAACTGGGGGCTAATTCTAACAGTCATGATCGAAATTGTTTTCAATCGAAAACAACTTCGATAATACGAAATTTTTTAATTCTATTACATGCCTATAAGAAATTCTATCAAATAAGTAAATAAACTGAATGATAATAACAACAACAATATCGGTTGATGTTAAAGTAGAATATTATTGTATATGCGAGAACCACTTAAAACAACTCTATAAGCACCACTTGCTAGGCAAATGAATGAATTAAAGTTGAGTCATCAGGGAGTAAAGACAACAAAGCTACCATCGTTTTCATTTTGTGTGTGCTGAAAGCATAATATATCGCTTAACTTAATTGAAAACTCTAAAGTAGCGTGTTATTATTTTGCAATAAAAGAACTTAAAATAACAAGAAATAAATGTTACAATATTTTACTAACTGCTGGCTGCAACAGGCGTTTTTTTATAGATGTATACAACTTTGAGTTTGGTTTGACGCCTGAACAACGCTTCCAAATTGTGAAAATGTAGCCCAGAACAACAACTTTGTTTGAATGGATGCGTCAATAAACAAAACTATCGTTATTCGAGTGATGATAATCCTCAACGAGTCACCATTATATCTAGAAAAACTGAGTGTTTGGTGTGCTTTATGCGCTGTTTCGTACTTCACTTAAAAAGAGGCGATGATCAGAACGTTACAGTTAATGGTGACTGCTATAAAGCAATGATTACCGATGTGCAGGAGATGTGGTTTCTACAAGATGGCGTAACATGTCACACAGCTTGCGCTGTAATTCATTTATTGAAGGAAACTTTTCGTAACCGTATGATTTGGGACCCGTAAATTTGTCTCCAAAATTTGTTCAACTTAACACAATTAGAATTCGCTAAGGCCCACTTGCAGGACATCATTCGCCGCGTTATTGGGAATTTAGGGCCAGAAATGTTGAAAAAAGTCTTCGAAAATTGGACCTCCAGATTAGACCTCTATAAAAGACACCTTTTATAATATATAGGGGATGATATTCAAGTGGTGTTATAAGCAAAGCAAAAATATTTTAAACTTCGAACATGTTTGATGCAGCATTTTGATGCGTGGCCATAGAATTAATTTTTAAAACCATTCTTTTTTTTGCGTTACGTTACGTTTGCATTACGACATGATCTTTATAATTTCGTATTGAGTGATTTCTATTACTTTGTAGAACTTTAAATTAAAAGTCATGTATTACAAGCTGTTTACGACATCTTCAGCATCCAGGCAAATAAAAGGGGTTTTTCAACAAGAAGTTTGTTTTTTAAAAAATAATAAAACAAAAAATTTAGATGCAGATGATTCATATTTTTTTTTATTGTAGAAGAGAAAAGTTTGGCAATTGTGAATGAAAAATGGCATGTGGCAAATGAACACTACGACCACGCTGAGAGATGTTGATTCGTTCTTCAAAGTTTTATATAATTTTTTGGCAAAATGGCGATCCTATTTCGTTAATCACATCAGGGGTTTTGTGTTTTAAGGCCGAAATCAATTCGATTAAATCCGTATGGGGTCTGTCCTTAATACAGCCCCACAAAAAATAGTCCAGTGATGTTAAATCACATGATCTGGCTGGCCACGGCCACTAAAATGCTGATTGTCGTGAAAATATGCGATCGGGAAATTTAGTTTGCAATAAATTTATCGTTTCATTTACTGTGTGACATGTGGCACCGTTCTGTTGTTGAAACCACATCTCAATGATATCCACGTCATCAATGATAGGCCAAAATTGAGTTGTTAGCATCGCGCTATACCGTGATCGATTGACCGTTACCGCGTCTCTAGCCTCATCTTCGCAAAAAGAAAAAAAACGGCACAGTTACGCCTCCAGACCACCATACAGTGACACGTTGAGCATGCAAAGGCTTCTCAATAATCGCTCTATAATTTTCAGAAGCCCAAGTGCGGCAATTTTGCTTGTTGACATACCCGGACAGATGAAAATGGGCTTCGTGTGGAAAATGATTTTTTCAGAAGAACCAGCGGGGTGTTCCTGAATGAATTGAGCAAATCTAAGGCGATATGAACAGTTGGTCGGCTTTAATTCCTGCACCAGTTGAACCTTATTGAAAACTCGATATGTACTTGGATTTTCCGACGGGGTTAAAATTACTTTTATTTGGGTACGGTTTTCCTTCGACCCTCGTCAAATTTGGTTTGTGAACAAACCGGTTTCGGCTGTTTGCCATAACACGAAGGGAGACACGAACTATATTAACACAACTGACAATAGAACGCAACTAGTACGAAAGGAGAACTGAAGATGGCAAACAGCTGAAACCGGTTTGTTCACAAACCAAATTTGACGAGGGTCGACGGAAAACCGTACCCAAATAAAAGTTATTGAAAACTCGCCATGTGATGGTTTGGGATAACCCCAACTTCGAGGAATTGACAAATTTAGATCTGCTTCAACACTGTGGCTCACGGCTGCGATGTTTTCAGTTGAACGATCCGGTCGAACACGCGTTGGATGTTCGCACATTTTGTATCGAGCCTGTCGACTCAAATTTAACGATAAAATTCTTAATAGCAGCCTCAGAAGGACGATTATGTTGCCCGAAAATATCACGAATCAATCAACGAATAGTCGGTTTGTAGTTTAATTTTATTTTATGGATTTCTGGGTTTTCAATTGTTTAAAAATTTTCATTCTATTGATGAATTTAAAAAATGCATTTTATTAATTTAAAACAATTGCAAAAATGCAAAAGAAGTTTTGTTCCACTGTAATAAATGTTTAGAAAACTAAACTATGAATAACAACTGTGAATCTAATAACGTAGAAAAATAACATTTTTGTATAGAAAAAAAAAAAAATAAAAATATAAAATAATAAATTTCAATTAACTGAGAAAATAACTGGAGCTCATCGCAAATTGTTATGAAATCTTGGATTCTTTTAGTTCTAATATAATTGTTGTTGTTGTTATTATTATCTTAACAATTTAATTTTTTGTTCTTGTGGATGGTTAATTATTGGTTATGTTATAATAACAAAAAAAAAAACATAAATAAAAAACTACAGCAACATGCAACAAAAACGAATTTAATTAACTTTGACTTTATTTTAGAGTCAAATATTTTTTCTTTAACAAAAAAAAAAAAAAAAAAATAAAAATAATTCAAATTGTGATTAAAAGAAAAACAAAATAGAAGAAATCGTTAACAAGAAATAAATTTCCATTAACAAGTTTATTGTTTTTGAACACAGCATAATTAAAATATCTTACAAATTGCTATCAAGGTAAAAAAATTTCTGTGGTAAGCGCTGTGGGCTGTGTCGAAATTTGTATGCCAAATCTTAAATTTAGCAGAAGTAGTCAGGTTTTCCAATTTTCTTTGAATGATTCACATTAAAAATATTCTATATCTTCTCACTTTTCCTCTCCTGTTTTTCTGTCAGAAGATGCCAGCTTTGTCATCCATTTTTCCACCAGTTCTCTTAATATTTCCCGTTCTTTGGCTCTCATTTTGGGGCATAATGAATTCGCTGAAAAAGTTCCTTAAGCCTGTGGATAGCTTCTTCTGCTACGTCACTCCAGTGGTATTGGATTTCGACTTTCCGGTCAACTTGAGCCCAGTTCGGTACAAATCCTTTGTAGTATGCACAAAGTCCCACTTCTTTTACCTCGTTTCGCTTTGTAAAGGGTGCTTCTTTTATAAGTCTCATTTCGTATTTCACCACTGCCCTTCTATCATACTTTTTATATTTTTTTTTTAATAAAGAGAAGTAGCACTTCAGGCAACAATGCCTATTTAGTCAAGCACCGTGCTAATTTCTTTAGGAAAGGTATAGAGAAAAGATGAAACAGGTGGTGAAAGTAGAAGGATAGCCGGAAATTAACTACTGTATAAGACAGCACAGCGACCAGTGACTATGCCTTCATCGCTGCACAGCCCCACCGACAGTTAATTTTTATTTTTGTAGTGAAAAAACCAAGGCCTTCGTTGGGAATCGAACCCACAACCTCCATACTGACAAACTAGTACACTACCTACTAGCCTACAGGGTGAAGGCGCAGGCATGTTTTATCAGCAATTGCTTTGCTTTGTTTCTGACAGAAGATGATAGTTCTGCCACCCATTTTTTCATTTTCTGCCAATAAATCCCCTTCTTTGGTTATTATTATGGGGCTGATTGAATTCGCCGCACTCTCATACAAGCTTTCTTATCAATCGCAATTTTTTACCCGAGCGTTAGCTGTTATAATGTCTTCTTCCACATTTGTTATCCTACCATTCACAACCGGCTATTCACACAGTTTGCCTCCTCATGTGCCTCTGCTGTAGTTTTCGCCTGGCGTTCGGAGGCAAATAGCTTGTTTACTACGACACTGCCTTCATACCAAACATCCACTATGCTAGCGACCAGAAATACGTGATCTGCATCTTCTATAGACGTTGACTGAATCCTCAGTAGCAGTTTGCAGTCGTACATCATCAACGGTTCAACTGCCCCTTTTACTAAATTATGAACTGGGCGGTTCCTATCCCTATAAGGGCCTATAAGGGTAAGGGCCTGCAAGCAGCAAGGTTACTGTTTTCCTGTTCATAATAAATTTAGAAATTGCGTAGTACCTTTGATTATGAGAGCTAGCTGTTGCTCCTTAGTGCTACCTCGAATTTGTTTAAAGGCGGCTTATGCGATTTGATGTTGTTGACCCGTGTGTTGTCCCTCGGAGGAGAAGCAGATCTTGACATCTTCTTTACGGATCAGTAATTGTGCTGGAAATTGTTGAGCTTTTCGTAGTTGAAGGTTTTTGCGCGAGACTTACCTTATTTCACCGCTTGTGAGGTACCTGGAGTCCAACAGCTTACTTAGCGATCGACAGTATGGTTTTCACAAGGGGCGCTCTACGGGCGACTTGCTAGCCTTTCTGTCTGCACAATAGTGTAATTCCATACATCACTTTGGAGAAAGTAAGGTGGTGGCTCTAGATATATCCAAAGCATTTGATAGAGTGTGGCATAACGCACTTCTATCAAAACTTGCTGCTTTTGGTATCGGTGATAATTTCTCCACATTTATATCTAGCTTTCCCAGTAAACGCACTATATGAGTTGTTATAGATGGGATTTCATCAAACGAGTTCATGATGAATTCAGGGGTACCGCAAGGCACCGTTCTTTCTCCTATCCTATTTCTTATTTTTCTAAACGACCTTCTTTGTCGAACTTTTAAACCTATATATTCTTTTGCCGATTACAGCCCCATCGTATTCATTTCGTAATAGACCAGGCCATTTGGAGGTTAGTTTCAAAAGGCGGAACATGAATGATACGCTTAATCACGATCTCGCGACAATCTTGAAATGGAGTCGTGTGAATAGAGTAGATTATAATGCTCGTAAGATGCAATGCTGCATGCTTACGCATAGATCTGCGTTCGGTAATGGTGCTGTATCTGTTACTATGGGTGATATAGGTATTAAGGAAACTCTTGATGTTCTTGGCATGAAAATTTAGTGTGATGTTCGATGGACTAAACACATTTTTCAGCTTTCTAAAGAAGCTTTCAAGCGCCTCGGTTTTCTAAAACGGTGTAAAAGATACTTCACTCCATCCGATCTTCGTACTATTTATACCACCTGTATCCATCCAAAAATGGAATACAACTCTCATGTATGGGCCGGCGCTCCAAAGTCTATTTTGGAGTTACTCGACCGCGTACAGGAGAGAGCCAAGAGGCTCATTGGGGACGGTAGGGTATCCAACTCTATTGATTCTCTAGAACATCGACGCAATGTGGAGTGTATTTCACTGTTCTATCGTTACTATAATGGTAAGTGCTCTAATGAAATTAGGGAACTTGTTCCCAATACTCGACGGTTTTTGCGTTTAACACGATTTTTGTTGAGAGCGCATCCATTTGTGGTTGATTGGCCAGTGAATCGCACTACGCATTACAGGGGAACATTCGTTTTTTAGCAGGACAGTCCGTATGTGGAGCAAGATCCCGCCGGAGGTCTTTCCTGCCTTTTTCAATTTGGAAATTTTCTCCTTCCCGTAACCTAATCTCCTAGTTCTGGCACAATGCATTGCATGTGTAGAGGTCATCTCCTGAGTGCTGGTCCGAAAAAAAAGGTATCTGGTCAATCATTTCCCTCTTTATGGCTCCGTAACTTGGCATATCAGCCTCAACTTGTGGCTTTGAAATGAGTTTTACGGCCACTTTTCTTCTCCGTGAAGGATAATTTTTGCGCTGTATGCCTTATGCCATTTATAAGTGCTTCAATCTTAAACTGATCCAGGAATGGATGATGTCGCCTAAGTCAGCTGCACCATATGTTCAAGCTCCACGCCAAAGCCGTGCAGAGTCTTGTTTTCTTTCTGCACCTTGCCTCGTAACATCTTTCTACAGAGTTATCCCTTAAGCTCGTCACCAAACTTACGTTCAAAGCTACATAAAGAAACACGTCTTCCATTAAAAGCTGCGAAGTAGATGAAGCATTGCAGGGCCTAAATGGCAACACTTTGAACTGCCGCAAATAGTGTTATATTTATTGACTACATGTACCTACCAGCAATCGCTCTGCATTCTAAACCGGGACGAAATTCGAGTCAGCCATATTCAAAGAGAAATGCGAGGTATATGGCATCTAAAAAAGATGAGAAGGATACCGCTCATGGCGTGGGAAAAAGATTTAATCGTACCCTAGAGTTATATCTCTACTCTATTGGTATAGCGATCAATACTACAAGTTTCAAACTTACGTAGTCCAGCGAAAGTCACTCCCCGGGGGCACATATATATGGTCTTTGGAGAAAGCAACAACTTAGACCTGTGGAACTGGGGAAAAAAGGGAGCCCAGTCCCCTGAAGTCAGCAGGGGTACAACTGGAAACTCCACTTTATTTCCACGGGAATCAATGACCCGCAGAGTTCCGTTATTTGTTTCTTTAGACACTTAACTGTTCTCTGGCTGATTATTGAGGTTGGCCCTTATGGGAGTATCGTGGTGGTTGTGGTTTCGCGGCTCCATGTCAGTCTATGGTTCTGTGGCGGCCGGGTTCATTTCACCTTTAATAACACCTACCTGGTGAAATGTTCCCAGATCCAGTGAGCATGCTAGACATTTGTTCTGGACAGGAGTTGGAAAGTCTCCAACTCTTAAGCAAGGAGTGATGATTTGCAGCCCTGCTCTGGAATCATCGAAGTTGCAACTAGAAAGTTCTGTTGCATAGAATTATGCCCTTGGCTATCTAGGACGAGCATGACGTTCCAAATTATGCAGTGGTTTGGTCCACCATCTGATTAAGGCTTCATGGCCAGGCGCGGATGTAAATCGAATCACACAGTCCAGCGAAAATCGTATTTGGAACAGGACAAAAATAAATGCGTACAAAATGAAAATACTTTTTAGGCTCAATAGGATATATACGAGGTTCATAAGCATGTGCGTAACTGCATTAATATTGTCCGGCCTAGAGAGAAAATGGAAGAAGAATTACAACAATTAAAAACGCATAAATGGGATAAACTAAACGTTTATTAAGGGAATAAATGTAACAATGTCTTACCGTCTGGGTAGACGACGGCGAAATAATTGCACTTTAAAATGAATCAGTCAGTATAAGAGAGAAAGAGAGAGAGAGAGAAAGAGAAAGAGAGAGAGAGAGAAAAATAAAAATAAACTTTTGTCCATTCATTTTCAATAGACGTTAAAGCAAATAATATTTGCCAAGTTAAAAAGAAAAACAATGTGCCAATGAACGTGATGACCAACATAATAAACACCACTTGCAACCAAAACACGAACGGCCATCTAAACAACAATAAAATTAAAAACAACGAAAGTAACTTCAGCGTACTGCAGTTTCAAACAACAATTTCAAACTAATTTTAAAAATAAACTACGGAACTATTGTTTACCTTCAGCAAATTCATCCTGAGTGATTTTTATTTTTGCCAAGTGCTACAGCGTAGATTTTTTATTTCGTTTTCTCTTTCTTTCTTTCTCTCTTTCTAACATAAAGACTTCATTGCTATCAACATGACTCGTAGAGGCATTTAAATGTTGTATCATGATGTTGTATACCTTGTGGTGTTGCGAATCCATTGCTCGGTCCATCATCATTGATTTGCTAAGCGTGTTACTTATAACGAAGTTATTATAATCATAATCATGATCATGATCATTATGATGATGGGTTAGTAGGCAAATAACCAATTTTATTTAGATAATCATTTTTATTTTTATTTTTCATTTTTATTTTTATTTTCATTTTCAATTTTTTCGTTGGTTATTGTTGTTATTGGTGTTGTAAAAAAGTACTTAAATGTGTGACTGCATGCATACTCGTACATTCATACCTGCAAATAACATTTATTTTTTATATTTATGATATTGTGTCGCTGTAGTCGTGATAGCCAAATCGACTGGAGTTACAAAAACAAAAAAAAAACAAAAAAAAAACAAAATCAGCCATAACAACATCAAAATCAGTTAAAACAACAACTACTAGACATGGCGCAGTTAAAGACACAATGACCTTGGGTGAAAGTTGTTCTCCATTTTTATTTAGTTGTGATTTTTTTTATTTTATTTCCATTTATTTGTGATGTTTTTTTTTTTGCTGTTGTTGCTAATAGTTTTTTTTGTTTTGTTTTATATATGCTGCAGTTGTAGTTGTTGTTTTTATTTCTAAGCTGCCACTGCTAATGCCAAAAGTAGTTGTTACTTTTGCTGATATTGCTATTATTGCTGGTGCTGGTGTTGGTGTTGTTGTTGTTAGTGTTGTTTAGCATGTAGTCTTTATTATCATTTCATTTTCAATTCAAACAATATTTTTCCTAGTATTTTATATATTTATTTTATTACTTTTCTATAATAAAAATAAATAAAAAATACGACAACTAATCCAACAAACAAAAAGCTAAAAGTCTGAAGTCATACGGTTTTGTTCGTTCAGTATTAACTGCCAAAGTTTCTTTTCTGAAAATGATATTATTCTTGAACCAACAATAAGTCTTAATTTGTAAATCTTACAATTATATTCCACACGAGTGTCCGCCGGGAAGGTACACTATTTTGTTTGTTTATAATTTTTAATTAAATGCAAGAGAATGGATCTTATATTGATAAATGTTTTATCTAATGTCGGCAATTATGTATAGAATACAAAAACAGAGAAATGTCCGCCTCTGTCAGCCTCACAAATGCAAACCCCCTTTTCGCTACAATCTCACATATTTCACGAAGTATTTCATTAATTTCATCATGAATATTTTGTTTGAGTTGCTCAAGCTTTTCTGGTTTGTTTGCATAACCTTGTTTTTCAGATACTCCACAAAATGAAGTCTGAAGCAGGCGACTGTGCAGACCAATCAACATCACCATTTCTTGAAATAACTTATTGCGGAAAGAGGTCTCCCAGTAAATCCATTGTAATCCTGACTGTATGCGATGTGGCAGCTTCTTGTTGATATCAGATGTTAATCCAGTCCAAAGCATGCAGTTATGGCGTTAAGAAGTTTTCAATCACGATATCACTCCCCATTCATAGTTGCAACGTTTACAACGTTTTCACTTTCAAAAAAGTAAGATCCAATGATTCCTCCTGACCAAACTGCACACCAGATTGTTACTTTTAATAGATGCAAAGATGACTGTTGAATACTTTGAGGGTTTCCCATTCTCCAGAATCGACTATTCTGTTTATTCACATTTCCATTCAAATGAAAATATGCCTCATCACCCATTAGGTGCCCCTGTCACTCATTTAGGTGCCCCTGTAGGCTAGTAGGTAGTGTACTAGCTTGTAAGTATGGGGGTTGTGGGTTCGATTCCCAACGAAGACCTTGGTTTTTTTCACTACAAAAATAAAAATTGACTGTTGGTGGGGCTGCTCAGCGATGAAGGCATAGTCACTGGTCGCTGTGTTGTCTTTTATACGGCAGTTAATTTCCGACTAACCTTCTACTTTCACCACCTGTTTCATCTATTCTCTATCCCTTTCCTAAAGAATGTAGCACAGTACTTGACTAAATAGGCATTGTTGCCTGAAAAAAAAATATCAGCTTTTTTTATTTGTTATTCATATAATTCAATGATTGATTTTGATAAAATGTTTTAACGATTGAAACACGTTGATTTATCGAATATTTTTCTATAATAAACCGTTGCTGAATGAACGGCTAAAACAAGTATACGAAACATTTATGCAAGCGGTGGACAATATTACTGGTGATATATTCTTTCTGGACGAACCTGGAGGAACAGGAAAAACATTTGTCATTCCATTGATTTTGGCCACTATTTCGTAGCTTTGGCGTTAGAATTATCTGGAATTGCGGCGACTCTTCTAGATGGTGGTCGTACTGCACATTCTCCGCTTAAGTTGCCACTCAATTTAAACACAATATTTCCCGATCCAGTGACCTCCCGGGGGACATTTATCTATCTATTGACTATCTAGACCTGTGCAACTGGGGGAAAAAGGGAGTCAGCCATATTCAAAGAGAAATGCAAGGTATATGGCATCTAAAAAAGATGAGAAGGACACCGCTCATGGCGTGGGAAAAAGATTTAATCGTACCCTAGAGGAATATCTCTACTCTATTGGTATAGCGATCAATACTACAAGTTTCAAGCTTACGTAGTCCAGCGAAAGTCACCCCCTGGAGGCACATATATATGGTCTTTGGATAAAGCAACAACTTAGACCTGTGCAACTGGGGGAAAAATGGAGCCCAGTCCCCTGAAGGCAGCAGGGGTCAACTGGAAACTCCACGTTATTTCCACGGTAATCAGTGAGCTCGCAGACTTTCCGCTATTTGTCTCTTTAGGCATTTAGCTGTTTTTCTGACTGATTATTGAGGTTGGCCCTTCGGGAGTATCGTGGTGGTTGTGGTTTCGCGGCGCCAAGCATGAATGATTATGGTGGCCAGGATCATCTCGCCAATATTAACACCCACAGGTGAATGATCCAGTCCAGTGAGCATGCTAGACATGTGTTCTGGACAGGAGTTGAAAAGTCTCCAGCTCTTCAGCAAGGAGTGGTGGTTTGCAGCCCTGCTCTGGAATCATCAAAGTTGCAACTGGGAAAGACCTGTTGCTAGAATTAGTCTTCGGCTTCCTAGAGCGTGAATGACGTTTGCTTTTCATTCCCAGTGGTTTGACCACCATCTGATTAGGGCTCCATAGCCAGGCACAGATGTAAATCTTATCACGTAATTTCCCGATCCAGTACAATGGGAATATTGTTGATGCAATGCAAGCTCATTGTTTGAGATGAGTGCACAATGGCACATAAGAAATTACTTGAAGCACTTAATTTACACAGAAGGATCTTCGGCGAAATAACAACATCTTTGGCGGCTTGATGATATTGTTGGCAGGCGATTTCAGGCAGACGTAGCCAGTAATTCTCCGTGCAATAATGTAATATAAAATGTTGTTCCCCTGTAGGCTAGTAGGTAGTGTACTAGCTTGTCAGTATGGAGGTTGTGGGTTCGATTCCCAACGAAGACTTTGATTTTTTTTCACTACAAAAATAAAAATTGACTGTCGGTGGGGTTGCTCAGCGATGAAGGCATAGTCACTGGTCGCTGTGCTGTCTTATATACGGCAGTTTATTTCCGACTATCCTTTTACTTCCACCACCTGTTTCATCTCTTCTCTATCCCTTTCCTAAAGAACGTGACTAAATAGGCAGGTGTCTCTGCAGGCTTGTAGGTAGTGTACTAGCTTTTCAGTCTGGGGGTTGTGGGTTCGATTCCCAACAAAGACCTTGGCTGTTTTTCATTACAAAAATAAAAATTGACTGTCGGTGGGGCTGCTCACTGATCACAGATGGCTGTGCTGTCTTATACGACAGTTGATTTCTGTAACTGTCCTTCTACTTTCACCACCTGTCTCATCTCTTTTCTATCCCTTTCCTAAAGAACTTGACTAAATAGACATTGTTGCCTGAAGTGCTACTTTTCTTTAAAAAAAAATAGTTTTCGTTGTCGATATTCCATTTTGACTGGAGACTGAATGGAATAAATCTTGTTTTAGTAGGATTCAGAAACAATTTATTTACTCTTGTAAATTCCATAATAAGCGCTGCATCTTGTATAGCATGAATTCTCAATAGAAGATATTCCTCATAAGGATAGAGTAAAGACACTTCCTTGAGGTAGTTCAAACTCAACATTTCTTATTGCACTCTGGATTGTTTTTATCTACAGATATTGCTTTCGATTTTCTCAATAGCTTTTTATAAGTTATAATCCCTTGCCCCTCACATCATAAAATCAAAAGTCAAATGCTTTAGAAAAGTTGTAAAATAGAGTTTCAACTCCACTAAAACACCTGTCCAAGCCATTGCTTCGTCTGTACCACAACCTTTGCGAAAACGATGTTGATGCAATAATTTCTCATTTTCCAAGAATGTTTATTATTGATTATACAAAGTCGTCTCAAATATTTTGTCTAGAACAGATAACACTGCAACGGGCCTAAATATGATCAACTTTATGGTTTGTGAATTTGTTTAGGGATTGAAATAATCTTATGAAGTTTGAATGATTTCGGATGTATTGTTCGATCAATTAAAGAATTAAATATTTTTACTAAAAATAGTGTTAAAATTTCTCTGCATTCAAAAACACACTTTAATGTTATACCATCGCTACCAGGACTTTTATTCAAATCTAAACGTGTTATCAAATCATAAACTTCATTTTCTGTACTGCAGTTTATGCAAAATTGTTGGCGAGTGTATCTTAGTGATAAGAAAGCGTTACAATAATCATTAGCATTTGAGATGATATTCAGTTGTTCTGCGAAACAAACCAAATTTAGTGCAGTAGAGAAGTGTTAACTGGTCTTAAACGATTTACGACCGTTTAATTAAACGGTCGATAGGTTTTTATTACATCAGCCGCGTTTTATGAAACCGCTATTGGCCATTTAGATTTTAATTTAATTATTTCTATGCAGTGCAGTCAGCCGGATATTATTGGATACAGCAAAATACTTGGCAAAATATCTTATCTTGGTTATTTTTAATTATAATTTGTTTGCTGGGAACTGATGTGTGCATGTGTGTATAAAAGCATGATACATACTCAGGCCCACAAATTTGAGTTCATAGACATCAATAAAATACTTTTTTTTGTATAGTTTAACATAATAAATAATAAAAACAAATACATAAAAATGTTATATGATGTTGTGTTATTCAGACTTACTCACATAATAAAAACTGTTTTAACCTGTCCCTGTCAACAACAACAATAACACTTTGATCTTTGGATTAAGCTTAAGTAAGAAAAAGATTAGAAAACGATTAAGCTTCTTATTTTATGTTTATAACTATTTATACTGAAAATATTATCGTAATTTTTAAGTGTCAATTAAGTTTAACAAGTTGCTAGTCCATTCCAAAGATAGCTTAAAAGACTGTTATACACTTTTGCTATAGCCCACTAAAACTGCTGCGCGTTTTTGTGGATCGAAATCCTAACAATGAGAGCTGTCTCACTGTCTTGCCCACATATTGCTACGAAAATAATAAGTAATAAGTACAAAGAGATCACTGAAGATGGCAAATAGCCGAAACCGGTTTGTTCACAAACTAAATTTGACGAGGGTCGACGTAAAACCGAACCCAAGTAAAGCTACGAAAATATTTAGTTTAAGTTGTAAAAAGATAGCTGTTAATTAAAAAAAGTTAACTGAAATGACCTATTATGTCTGTCTATCAATAAGTTTCTAAGAAATCTTATGAACATAAAACAACAAAATGCAACATTCAAATTCCGTGAACTAAGATTAGCAATCAGAAATAAAAGAAATGAACACATACACTGAATAATGATAACTACGGCATCTGCGAGACGAAATGGGACGAATAAGAGTTTTCTAGCAAATTTTAGAACCACTCAAAACAGTATAAAAGCTCTCTCTCTCTCTCTCTCTCTCTCGCGCTCTCTCTCTTGTAAGAAAAGAGCAGTTTAATTGTGAATTTAATCAAGTGAAGACAGAACAGTTGACATAGCAACTTACATCCGTTAAAGTTACCAATAAACTAAACGTTTATTAAAGGAATAAACTTAAGAATATTCTACGAAATTAAATTCGCCGAATAATAAATCTTGCTAATAATGAGGTGCGTATTTAGTTAATTGAATCTTCGTTACAGTTTATTTTCTTCAAAGTAATATATTCGAATACTCTTCAAATTTTGTATAATTCTGTCTTGGCAAATACTTGTAGTTGTCACACTCAATCCCACATTTCTATCTACTGTTACTGATGCTGCTGAGGAGCTGCTTCTAATGTTTCTAATGCTAACACGATAATATATTTCAATTAGAAAAATAATTAAACAACTAGAAAATAAAAGCCAATCAACAAATATGTATTCATGTGATATTTAAACCGAGGTAGCACTTCAGGCAAAAAAGCCTATTTAGTCAAGTACCGTGCTACATTCTTTAGGAAAGGGATAGAGAAGACATGCGATAGTAGTGAAAGAGATGAAACAGGTGGTGAAAGTGGAAGGATAGTTACGGAAATTAACTGCCGTAAAAAGACAGCACAGCGACCAGTGACTATGCCTTCATCGCTGAGCAGCCCCACCGACAGTCAATTTTTATTTTTGTTGTGACAAAAAACCAAGGTCTTCGTTAGGAGTCGAACCCGCAACCCCCATACTGACAAGCTAGTACACTACCTACTAGGCTACAGGGGCACCTATTTGACATTTATTTAGTAAAATGAATGAAACGTTGAATAAAGAATTTTAATTGTTTAAATTTACTTTTCGAGCATTGTTTGCATCGAGGGTTTGTGAATTGGCTGTCTTTAGTGATGAGGCTCATTTTTAATTAGGCAATTACGTAAACTATTTGTTAGTTGCCGCTTACTGGGCTCTGAAAGTTTACAATCAGTCCTTGAAAAGTCTTTAAATCTAAAGAAAATGCCCTTATGGTGGGGCCACTTCTTCGGCCCGTATTTTTTTCAAAAATGAGCAAGAAAACGCCATCACCGAAACAATGATAATCAATTTCTGGCTATTTGTGTGGTACGATCGACGACCGCTTTCGATGCGATGACATTATTATCAAGCCGCATTTCAGACAGTAATGTAATGTTGTAATCATTTAATCATTTGATGGACAATATCCTTCCTAATCTAAAATTTGCGCAGCCAATTTTAGAATTTAGTAGAATTTAGTAAAAAAAACTTTAATTCATCGCATCTGTATTAAGATGCCATAATTATCAGTGCAGGTGTTTGCTTAGTTGTATCTTCTTTTTTATTCTGACTGCCAATCTTACTTCATGGAATTTGTTGTTGTTGTTGTGTGTTCATAAAATTTCTTAAAAACTTCTTGATTTGTTAACCGACACAATAGCTCATTTCACTTTACATTTTTTTTTCATAATAATTATCTATTTATAACTTAACGTTCGTAACAATATATTTTATACTTTATTTAACTGGTTATTGTCTAAAATTTAAAGTTTTTAGAAATTAATTCGAAATTATTTTTCTTCAAGAATTGTTCCGTTGTCTTAGCGGTTTCATTATTTTTATAGACCTTTTAAATGTTCATTTTCCAGCAATTTGTTTACTTTACTGCTTCTAAGCCACATTGTTTTTTTTTTCTCGTTCGACCCCTACTCTACTATGGGGGAGGGAGTAGTGTTTGTGGACATTCGATTTGAATTTCCTTGCACTGAAAGCGAATGAAGACACCTCTGGAGGAAGTTTATTACACATACAAACTGTTCTGCTAAAAAACGAATGTGTAGTGCAATTTACTGGCCAATCGACTACATATTGATGCGCTCTCAACGAATATCGAGTCAAAAGTAAAAATGTGCGAGTTTCGGGAACAAGTTCCCTAATTTAGTTAACGATAGAACAGTGAAATACAACCTAAATTGCATCGATACTCTAGAGAACCAATAGAGTTGGATACCCTATTGTCCCAAATGAGCCTCTTGGCTCTCTCCTGTGTGCGGTCGAGCAACTCCAAAATAAACTTTGGGGCGCCGGCCCATGCATGAGAGTTGTATTCCATCTTTGGACGGATATAGGTGGCATAAATGGTATAAAGATCGAATGGAGTGATATATCTCTTACACCGTTTTAGAAAACCAAGGCACTTAAAAGCTGCAAAATGTATTTAGTTCATCGAACATCACACTGAATTTTCATGCCAAGAACATTAAGAGCTTCTGATTCCGTAATACCTACAACACCCACAGTAACAGATGCAACACCATTTCTGAATACAGATCTATGCGAAAGCATGCAACATTGCGTTTTATGGGCATTAAAATCGACAATAATCGCACGATCCCATTCGGAGATTGTTGCGAGATCGTGATTGAGCGTATCATTAATGTTCCGCCTTTAGTAATTCACCTTCTGTTTTTATCTGCAAAAGAGTAGGTGCCCCTGTAGGCTAGTAGGTAGCTTGTCAGTATGGGGGTTGTGGGTTCGATTCCCAACGAAGATCTTGGGATTTTTCACTACAAAAATAAAAATTGACTGTCGGTGGGGCTGCCCAGCGATGAAGGCATAGTCACTGGTCGCTATGCTGTCTTATACCGCTTTCTTTCACCACCTGTCTCATCTTTTCTCTATCCCTTTCCTACAGAATGTAGCACGGTACTTGACTAAATAGACATTATTGCCTGAAGTGCAACTTCTCTTTACAAAAAAAAATAAAGTTGAAAGGCTGACAAAAAAAGTTTATATAGAAAAATAAGAAATAGAGTAGGAGAAAGAACGGAGCGTTACGATAACCCTGAATTAATCTTGAACTTGTTGGATGAAATCCCGTCGTTGGACTCCAGGTACCTCACAAAATGGAAATTTGTCATACTTTCCATTACTTTAGAAAGTGTAGAACAAATTGCAATTGGGCGGTAACTTTTAGGGCTGTTGGCTGCGCCCGTTTTGGGGATTGGCGTTATATTAGCAATCTTCCAACAGGTTGGAAATTTACCGGCATGAGACAACATCCTGAAAGGATTGCTAATGGATGCACTAGCGTCGAAGAGTATTGATGGTATCCCATGTGGCTCAGGAGACTCGTTGGCGTTGCTAAAACGTTTTTAACTGCTCGAGCTCAAAAGAATATCTTTGGCATAGTAACGGCTACAATGTCGAGCTCGGGCGGTGGTTGACTACTTTCCAGCCAAAAGTTTAGCTATATCAACCGGGTTAATGCACATTTGATCATTCTTTAAAAGAGCAGGAACTGAAAAACTAGCATTATCCTTAACTCTTTTAACAAATGACTAAAAGTTCTAAAGGAGTTCTAAAGGAGCAGTAAGAATATTAGCTCACAGGCCCTTCTCCTCACATAAAAGATCATGTCCCTTTGCATAGCGAATCAGTATCTGCGTTTTTGTTTCTGCACCAGATACTGGATGCTTCCTCTCTTGATCTGACTGAATTTTTGTATTCCTAGATAAAAATAATAATAAAAGAAATAAATAGAAATCGACCATAAAAATCAAGCGTTGTAAAGTTTTCAACAGTGACAAATAATGGCAAACTGAGCACTTTCATTATTGACTTTTTAAGCTTTTTTTATATCAAGATGAAGCAGTGCCTTGAGACCCACTTTCAAATTATTTCACTCATTATGAAAAAGTCTGTGTGTGTGTGGCTAATTTGGTGAGTTTTTTTTTTAATTTCACGATGTTTTTTTTTGTTCTTTTTTAATTAGTTATATAGCTTCCGATTCAAGCAAACATCCAAGCAAAACAAAAAATACATCTTTTCTATTTCTTTCTTTCTTTCTTCCTTTTTATTTTTAGCATTCATCTTGTTTGTTTTAACACGACCCTAAGCATTGATTCTCCGATGCACAGTAGACTATTTTACGAGAAGGCGTTCAAAAATATATAACTTTTGAAGGGATCGTTATTTTAATACGCGGTTATTTTTTTGTCTACTTGGTGAGATCATAGGCTTTCGTTTAAAGCAGTGATGGGCGAACTTTTTGGGTAACGGGCCAATAAATTAAAAAAAATCTTGCGGCGGGCCATTAAAGCATGGAAGCATGGATCTGTTTTTGACTTGACATAATTTCCTCAAATACTGGTTCCAGCTGGGAGGATGCGACTTTTAATAAATTAAATAGACTCTCGTCTGACAATCGGTTTCTTATTGAATTTTTTCTGCATTTCATTACTGAAAAGGCCTGTTCACATAAATATGAGGAAGCAGACATTGCCATAATTTTCTGCGCATGATTAATTAGCTTTGGAAATTCATCTTTTTGTAAGGATTTATAGAAATTAAGCTTATCTGTATTTAAAAATAGCTGGTTTAAATTATTATTACATTGCAATTCTATAATTTCCAATTGTAGATCAGATGGAACATTCTCAGGATAACCATTTAAAGGCATTGAAAAAATATATAAGCATGGGTGGATTTTTTTAAAGTCAGCAAATCTGGCTTAAATTCTGAATACGGTTTTAATAAAGATTGAGAAAAGACTTTTTACTTCTCTTCACTCACAGGCCTCAAAGAATTAAGTCTTGGAAAATGAGTCAAATCATTTTTTCCCAAACATTTAGAAAATATAAACAATTGAGTTTTAAAAGACCTCAAACTGCCCCAAGTTTCATCTATAAATTGATTTCTTCCCTGTAACTTCTTGTTCAGTTTATTATAGTGCTCGAGTAAATCCGTGGAAAAAGCAAACTCGATGCACCAATTCTTATCTTCCAATATTTCCATTCATCCTAAATTTCAGTTTTGGTTTTTAGAAAAACTTTAATTTCTTCGAGAAGACTCCAAACTCTCGAGAAGGCATGTCCACAACTCAGCCAGCTGATCTTTGTGTAATAAAGTACATCTGAAAATTCTGCATCAACTTTTGATAAAAACTCTTGAAATTGTCGATGTAACAAACCACGGGCTCGAATGGTATTAATTAATTTTATAATAATATTAAGTATGTGGCTAATATCCAAGGCGGCCTTGCAAAGAACATCTTGGTGGATTATACAATGTAAAAAAATTGTTTCGCTTTTAGGATTCTGACTTTTATAAACTCCTGCAAACCCCGTATTTTTTCCCACAATGTGAGGTGCTCCATCAGTTGTTAAATTAATTAATTTGGAAATTGGGACATTAAGAGATTCCATCTCCTCTCTAAATTCATCATAAATAATTTTTCCTGTCGTCTTTCCTTTCAAAGATCTCAAACAAGCAACTTCTTCGGTTATTACAAAGATTTCATCGACTCCTCTGATAAAAATTAGAAGTCGGGCTGTATCATTCCTGTCAACACTCTCGTCCATAGTGACTGAAAAATACTTAAACTTTTTAAGACGTCCATCGAGTTGATTGGTTAAATTAGAAGAAATCGCTTCAATTCTCTTTGTGACCGTTCTACGTGACAGCCCTATAGATTCGAAATCTTTTACCTTTTCTGGGCATAATACTTTTCCAATGCTAATTAACACATCCTTAATAAATTCTCCTTCAGAAAACGGTTTGTTACTTTTTGCTATTTTATAGGTAACAATGTGACCAGCTAACGTGGAGGATCGCTGGACACTTCTTTGATTTTTAAAAAACATTTTTCTTTTCAATTCCTCTGAATGAACTTTCTTGTCTTCATCTGTCATTTTATAGTACTTCGACCCAAGATGTTTTAAATTAAATTGCCTAGCGACATTATAATCTTTTAGTACAGCTACAGGTTCTTGGCAGATAAGACAAATAGGTTTTTGGTTATATTCCATAGAGAAGTACTTCCATGTTCCACTCTTCTTGAAATACTCGACATTCTGAATCAATTTTTCTCTTTCTATTTTCGATTGACATTTATTGGGGTATTTACAATACACTTTATTATATGAATTACACAAATAAAACTGTACGTTGGCAACTTTATAATTTTATTTCACAATTTATTCTTTACGTCACGAGATTTACACTTTTACTGATTGCTGATTAATCCATCGCACTTGAAAACTTCTTTAAAAACTTGAAAAATGTGTTTAGCTCAGCGAACATCACACTGAATTTTTATACCAAGAACATCAAGAGCTTCCAATTCTATAATACATATATCACCCATAGTAACAAGTGTAGCACCATTTACGAATACAGATCTATGTGTCAGCATGCAACATTACTACTCGCGGGTATTAAAATCTACTCTATTCGCACGACCCCATTCGGAGATCGCCGCGAGATTGTGATTGAGCTATTATTCAGGTTTTGTTTTTTGAAACTCACTTCCAAATGGTTCTGTCTTTTACTTAATGAATACGAATGATAAATGGTGCTTGCTGTCATCTGCGGAAGAGTAAATAGGGATGTAAGTTTCATTTAGAAAAATAAGAAATAGGGTAGTAGAAAGAACGGAACTATTTTTTTTTTTTTTAAAAGCACTTCAGGCAACAATGCTTATTTAGTCAAGTACCGTGCTACATTCTTTAGGAAAGGGATAGAGAAGAGATGCGACAGGTGGTGAAAGTAGAAGGATAGTTACGGAAATTAACTGTCGTATAATACAGCTCAGTAACCAGTGACCATGCCTTCATCACTGAGCAGCCCCACCGACAGTGAATTTTTATTTGTAGTGAAAAAAAAACAAGGTCTGCGATAGGTGGTGAAAGTAGGATAGTTATGGAAATTAACTGTCGTATAATACAGCTCAGTAACCAGTGACCATGCCTTCATCACTGAGCAGCCCCACCGACAGTGAATTTTTATTTGTAGTGAAAAAAAACAAGGTCTTCGTTGGGAATCGAACCCACAACCCCCAGTCATGTAAGCTAGCACACTACCTACTAGCCTACAGGGGCACTTTGTATCACTATGGCAACTACGAGCATATGTCGATTGTCGGCAAAGAATACCGTGAATTTAACGAGTAAATTACGCACAGTGCTCTCAAAAGGAGTCTGATTACGAGTTAAAGCTGCTTGAATTCTACGAAAATTTAATTTAATTTCATTCCTCAAGAGTATAATGTTTCATGCTTCAACTTTCCCAACGTTTTACTAAACAAATGTCAAAGGTTGACAGCTTAATTTTGTATATTTTATTATTTGACAGACAATTTACTTTCTAACCTCAAATTTTTTGAACCATTTTTTTTTATTTATTGCACATCTGCACGGAATTCTTTGTGTACCAATTCGACTTGCATTTAGCTGATATTATCTAAGTGCTTACTTGGTTAACTTGGGAATAACGCTCTTTAGAGGAAGAAATAAAGAATAGCTTCCTATTAATTACTGTTAGAAACAAATAGAATAAATTAAATATATTCAATCATACACACACAATAACATTAATTGATTGTCAGCTGGAACTATGCTGGCTTGATAAGTAACAGAGCACATGGACTTGTTTTTCTTTCGTCTCTTTCATCTCTTTTATGTTTGGTAATGCTGCCACATAATCATAAATAATGAATTTTATTTTTCATTTTTCTCCTTAAGGGACGATTACACAATGATCGTATATACTCGTGTATATATTCGTATATTGATCTGACCCTACTTTTATTATGCTGAGTTCGTGCACAGCAGCAACATTGTTTCACTCACATGTTGGTCACTTTTTATAAAAATTTAATTGCCACATATTGAGTGACTTATAGCCGCGGTTTAGTGATTATTAAAGTTAAAAAACAAAGATTCGTTCACAATATTCGTAGATTTTTAATTTCACTTAACATTTTGAAACCTCTTTTTTTAAATGGGCCCATTTAGTTCGGAAATCTTCCAAACTATTTCCGGTTTATATTTCTTGAATTTCATGTCATTCTGGCCTCTGTTTGTGTGTAATTTTGGGGCATACAAAAATGCCAAGGTACGCTGTTATAGCCTCTAGTAGAAGGGCTTAGATTTTTTTGACAGAATATCAGCCAGAGGGATTTTTGTGTGCATGTGCAGCCAGTGAACTGGGAGATTTGATCTGGGCTCCAAAAATGTCATATGAATACCATAAGCTGGTCAGGTATGCTCTTCTAGCTGCTGTCCAAGAACCACCCCTGAAGAGCGTTACCCTCCATGGATTTTTTAAGAGCAAGCGTTAAATGATTCCTATAATCAGAGGATGAGTATGCAGAAACACCTGGTTGGCCTTCTACGCTCAATATGAGGTCATGTCTACATGAGCAACTTTGTCCTTGTTTTAAATTTGGCTTTTTGTCCTCTAGGGCTTATTTTAAACAAGCAAAGTCTTCTTTTTGAATAGCAAGACAAATAAATTAAAGCGATATGCTTATATAGCGTGTTTTTACAGAGGTATAATACTTTGAAAGATAAACTTTTGGCATTATAATTTAAATATTGTTACGTTGATTCTTTTTAATAAACGTTTTGTTATTATTGCGAAATAATAACACAGCACTTTAGAGTTTTAAATTAAGTTAAGCGATTTTTTTACCTTCATTACACACAAAATAAGCAGGATGGCAACTCTGTTGTCTCTACTCACTGATGACAACTTGAATTCATTCATTTGGCCACCAAGCGGTGCTTATATTGCAGGTAAGCCGATCTTATTCTCTATTATATTTTAACATCACCCCATTATGATGTTGTTATTTCCATTCACTTTAAGCGCCTGCTTAACTGTGCGTTTTGTTTTGTGTAAGTTGTTTTTGTTTATTAGTGTTTATCTTATTTGGTAGAATTTCTTATAAGCGTTTATATAAACATGTTGTTGTAGATTTCTTGGAAAACTACGCAGTTTGGAAAATGCACGGTGGGTCGTTTCGTTTACTTTTTTACTAATAATTATTTTTTAAAACTTAATAAATAATCGTCGCAACAATATGACTTCTAGCATTTGACTGCAGCGGCTGCTGCGGATGTATTCTACTCTGGAGTTTCCATTTTTCGCTTACATTTTCCAATATTTGTGGCCTTAATTGGCAATAATGCGGCGAATGTTATCCTCCAAGTGGTCAGTTGTTTCGGGTCTAGCGGCGTAGGCTAGCAACTTTCAATATCTCCACAGAAAATAGTTGATAGACGTTAAAATTTGTGACCTTGGAGGCCAATTTATGGGTCTGAAGCGTTAAATTTTGTTTTTAAAGAGAAGTAGTACTTCAGGCGACAATATCTATTTAGTCTCTAGTACCGTGTTACATTCTTTAGGAAAGGGATAGAGAATAGATGAAACAGGTGGTGAAAGTAGAACGACAGTTGGAAATTAACTGCCGTATATAAGACAGCACAGCGACCAGTGACTATGCCTTCATCGCTGAGCATTCTTACCGATAGTCAAGTTTTATTTGTTTAGTGAAAAAAAAGCCAAAGTCTTCCTTTGGAATCGAACCCACAGCCCCCATACTGAGAAGCTAGTACACTACCTACTAGCCTACAGGGGCACCTATTGCATTATTCAATTACGAAATATCTCCTTAAAAAAAATCAATTGTGGCACGAGTTGTGTAACATAGTTCGCCGTTTTGTTGAAACCACCGCTTCTGCACATCATGGTTCTTGAATAGATGAACGAAAAAAGTCGGTACTCATCACTCTATAGTGCACACTATCAACTGTAACCTTCTGACCAGAATCGTTTTTAAGGAAGTTCTGACTAATGCTGTTTTTACGATTCATAAATTTACGGTTATATAGATTTATAGTTTTTATAGTAGACTTGGGTGCCCCTGTAGTCAAGTAAGTAGTGTACTAGCTTGTCAGTCTGGGGGTTGTGGGTTCGATTCCCAACGAAGATCTTCGTTTTTTTCACAACATTAGCAAATTGCGGCAGAGAATTCACGATGACGGAGTTTTTTATTTTCTTTCACTTTTTCAAACAGCCATTTTTTATGTAATCGCGAGGCAAAACACAGATCGGTCGGCTTTAATTCTTGAAGAAGTTGAACTTTATAAGTGTGAAGATGAAGATCGTTATGCAAAATGTTGGTCAAAGTGCCTCTGCTCTGCTTAGCCGAGGCTCACTTTCAATACTTTGGCATACGGCAGTTATTTTTCATTACTATGGTCACTACGAACGTATTATTTTGGTCTACAGTCTGCAATAATACCGTGAGCCTCGAATTTAGGAATTAGATAACGTACAGCCGTCTTAAAAGAGCCTGTTGACGGGAAAAGCTGCTAAAATTTTACGAAATCATACAACTAAACTCTTTGCTAAAGAGTGTCATATTCCATGCTTAAAAGTTTCCAACTTTTTACTTAAAAATTGTCAAAGGATAACAGCCCAATTATTGACATGCAATCCTTTGATAAACAATTTACTTCCTAACCTACAAATTCCTGCACCCGATACATACTTCGCTATAGGATGATCAAGCAAAATCGTTAAAAACAAAATTTCTTTCAAGAAATTATCAAAGAAAAAAAAAACCGGTGATGAGCCGTATGAAGAGAAAGATCTGTTTCAAGCAGAAGAATCAGTAGAAGAACGTAAAAAGTAAAAGAATTCAAAAATAAAGCTGGGTCCATTCTTTCTTTTTCTTATATAAAATTTTCTAATTTTGATTTGTTATTGTAATTTCCTGGTTTTGCTTTATTTTGTGCCAACCCAAGATTTTTGCTTAGTTTTTTTTTTTAACAGTGTTGTAAAATGCTTATATGTCTTTGGGTTTTTAGCAACACTGAAGCATTAGTTCGATTCGTAGCGTGTCGAGTAATAGAATATATAAAATTTTGTACTATAGAAGTTGTGTGCGATTCGACCACGACTGCCGTAAATAATCCCCAGACTTTTAGCCACCGATCTCCGAAATTTCCCAATTTCGCAAATTGCAATTGTTTTAGATTTTTGTTAAATCAAAATCTGGCATCTAGATGTCTTTAGAAAATAATTTTTGTGCTAACATTGGTTGTATAGGGTATTTCAACACTAAGCTTGTTATTTAAAAAAATTTTGATTAAGATGATTCAAATTCTATTGTATTACGAAGAGAAAAGTTCGGCAATTTTAATGAAAAATGATATCTGGCATATGTCCACCATGACCACGCTGACAGATGCCGATTCTTTTCAAAGTTTTTAATCACTTTCTGGCAAAATGGCGGTCCTATTTTGTTAATCACATTACGAGTTTTGGGTTTTAAGGATGAAATCGATTTAATAAGCTCCGTATAGACTCTATACTTAGCATAGCCCCACAAAAAATAATCCAGTGGTGTTAAATCACACGATCTGACTGTCCCCTTAACCGCTGATTGTTGTGAAATTACGCGATCTGGAAATTTGGTTTGCAATAAATTGATCCTGTTAAAAGCACATGCAGTGATATCCTTGTTCTCAATAATAGGTCAATATGGAGTTGTTAGCATGTCGCGATAGCGTGATCCATTGACTGTTACCGCATTTTCGGAAAAAAAACGGCCAAATCACGCCTCCAGACCACATAGCGCACCATACAGTGACACGTTAGGCATGAAAAGGATTTTCAATAATTACAGTCGTGAATACCCCAACAATTTTTCTGAGTCAAGGTCAGATATTATTTGCACAAATTAATGAATACACAAGTTTTACACAAAACCTAAATTCGATTAAAAACAACGATGTTAGAAGAATTATTATAAAAATATATAAAAATATTTGTTTGCTAAATAAAATTCCTTGAAAGACACTCATCGGTTCTTTCCTGATTTGTCCACAAATACAACCTGGACATTTTAAGAAATTTTTAAGAAAATCGTAATATTTCTGTTCAACCAAAAGTTTGTTTTCTACAACAAAATAAACAAAAAATTCAGATTAACATGACTATTATTGTATTGCGAAGAGTAAAGTTCGGCAAATTATGAATAATGTCCACCACAATCACGCTGATTCTTTCATTAAAATTTTTTATCACTTTTTTGGCACAATGGCGGTCGTATTTCGTTAATTACATCACACATTTTGAGTTTTAAGGCTGAAACCGCTTCGATCGGCTTCTTATAAACTCTGTCCTTAACATATCCCACATAAAAATAATCCAGTGGTGTTAAATCACACGATCTGGCTGGCCACTTAACTACTGATTATAGTGAAATTATGCGATAGGGAAATTTGGTTTACAATAAATTAATCGTTTTATTGGCTGTGTGATATGTGGCACCATCCTGTTGAAACCACATGTAAGTGATATATCCACGTCGACAATAATAGGCCAAAATGGTCCATTGACTGTTACCGCATTTTCGAAAAAAAATGGCGCAATCACGCCTCCAGACCGCATAGCCCACCATACAGTGACACGTTGGGCATGAGAAGGCTTCTAAATAATCGCCACACGGTTTTCAGAAGCCCAAATGCGACAAGTAAAAATAGGCTACGTTTGCAAAAATGATTTTTTCAGAAAAACCAGCCGGTTGTTCCTGAATGAATTGAGCAAATCTACGGCGTTGTGAATGTCTTCAAAGTAAAATCCTTACGCCAATTTCGTCATGTGGTAGTTTTGGATAACCCCAATTATTGAGAACGTCGAGAAATTGACAAATTTGGATCTGCTTCTTTACAGTGGCTCACGGCTGCGATATTTTCACTTGAACGACCTCGTTGAACAAGCGTTGGTGTTCGACTATCGACTCAAATTTAATGACCAAATTCTTAATAGCGGTTTTAGAAGGACGATTATAATGTCGGAAAATATCACGAAATTTAACTTTAATCGAACGAACAAATTCCAGTGGATTTTATTTATTTTAAAGAGATTTCCGTGCGAAATTGAATTCATTGCAACAATTGTCAAAATGCATCTACTGTTCGTAGTAGACGTTCAAAAACTAAATGTCAAAACGATCATATTGTTGGTGGTGTTGCCACAATTAAAACAACAAACTTTTCGTTGAACAACCCGATATAATGCTGCAATATTGTTTGTTTAGTTGTGCTTGATAAAAATTTAAAAAAGAGAAATTGATGAAATTCTCTCTTCAAGAAAGTATTCCAGAGACCAAGAAAATTTGCTTTAAAAAAAGAAACAAAAGCTGTCATAAATGAGGATGCAAAAATAAAAGATCAAATTAAAGAACTTCAACCAGTTACATATAAATTTGATGGCCAAGGCATCGAAGGAGATTATAAAATGTGTTTCACAAAGATTGATGGAAACATTTCACTAGCTTTAACCGAAATAAAGTCATCGTCAAGCCAACAGCCGCCACAAGACGATAGTTGCATTATTCCCTCTTTACGCTATAATATTTTGATGGAGCATATTCTTTTAGCAGTTTAGAGTTGTTAGCATCCTGCGTGATCAATTGACCGTTACCGTATTTTCTGCCTCAACTTAGGCTAGTAGTAGTACTAGCTTGTCAGTATGGGGGTTGTAAGTTCGATTCCCAACGAAGACTTTGGTTTTTTTTCACTACAAAAATAAAAATTGACTGCCGGTGGGGCTGCTCAGCGATGAAGGCATAGTCACTGGTTGCTGTGCTGTCTTATACGGCAGTTAATTTCCGACTATCCTTCTACTTTCACCACCTGTTTCAACACTGTTGCTCACGGCTACAATTTTTTCAGTTGAACGTCCCGGTCGAACATGCAGATTTTGTATCGAGCCTGTCGACTCAAATTTAAGAAATTCTTAATAAGTCTCGGAACCATCATTTTCATAGTGGATTTTAATTATTTTAATGCAATTTTCGTGCGAAATTGAATCTACAATGAAACTCAATGTCAAAAAACTAAATATCAAAACTATCATGTGCTTTGTTTTTTTGAAAAAGAGAAGTAGCAAAGAAAAAGAGTAGTAGTAAGTTTCTAAGGAATCTTATGAACATATTATGAACACATTCAAATTCCGTGAACTAAGATTAGCAATCAGAAATAAAAGAAATGAACACCTACACTGAATAATGATAACGAAGAAGAGTTTTCTAGCAAATTCTAGAACCACTCAAAACAGTATAAAAGCTCTCTCTATCTCGCGCTCTCTCTCTCTCTCTCTCTCTCTTGTAAGAAAAGAGCAGTTTAATTGTGAATGTAATCAAGTGAAGACAGAACAGTTGACACAGCAACTTACATCCGTTAAAGTTACCAATAAACTAAACGTTTATTAAAGGAATCAACGTAAGAATATTCTACGAAATTAAATTCGCCGAATAATAAATCTTGCTTATAATGAGGTGGGTATTTAGTTGATTGAATCTTCGTTACAGTTTATTTTCCTCAAAGCAATATATTCGAATACTCTTCAAATTTTGTATAATTCTGTCTTGGCAAACACTTGTAGTTGTCACACTCAATCCCACATTTCTATCTACTGTTACTAATGACACTGATGCTGCTGAGGAGCTGCTTCTAATGTTTCTAATGCTAATACGACAAATATTCATGTGATATTTATAACGAGGTGGAAAATTTGAGGTTAGAAAGTAAATTATTTGTCAAATGATTAAATGGCAAGAAGTGATTATTTTTAAAAGAAAAGTAGCACTTCAGGCAACAATGCCTATTTAGTCAAGTACCGAGCTACATTCTTTAGGAAAGAGAAGAGATGAGAGTGGTGGTGAAAGTAGAAGGATAGTTACGGAAATTAACTGCCGTAAAAAGACAGCACAGCGACCAGTGACTATGCCTTCATCGCTGAGCAGCCCCACCGACAGTCAATTTTTATTTTTGTAGTGAAAAAAACCAAGGTCTTCGTTGGGAATCGAACCCACAACCCCCATATTTACAAGCTAGTACACTACCTGCTAGCCTACAGGGGCACCTTGGTATTGCCACAATTGAAAAACAAACTTCCTGTTGAACTATCGCTTACAGAAGAGTGGAAAAATATTACAGCTTTTATAAGAAATTTTCTATTAAAGAAATAATGATAATAATGTGGCCAGAACAAATCGCCATTTATTTTGCGCATCACAATACTGAAACTTTGATCGCCAAAAACAGTATTTCATTTATACGTTTGCTGAGAATAAGTGGCATCTCAGTATCGTTTTAAACTCTCAACTGCAAACTTTAAGCAGAGAGAGAGAGAAAAAAAGCATCAATAAAATTTGCTTGTGGAATGACTTGGAGCGGAGAATGAGAAAATGAAAGAAATGAACCGCAGATTCTTGTTTGGTATGTTAATGCCAAAACAACATTTACTCAATAGTTTGTGTGCTTAACAAAGAAAGCTGTACATCAGCAGTAGAGAGAGAGAGAGAGAGAGAGAGAGGGAAGTGATTTATGTTTTTGTATCTCTAAAATTCGCATTCGTATTACATGAATATCACCTTTTTTATATGCTGTACATGCAGTTGTTCTTGTTGCTGTTTTTGTACTCTGCATTATAGCGGATGTGTACAGATGATGAATAAATATTGTTATTTCGTTCGTCGTTGTTGAGGCTGTCGTTCAAACAGGCAACAAAAAAAAAGTTATTGCAAAAATACGAGTAATGCTGACATTGTAAGCCAAAGCCATGACTTTGCCACAATATCAAAGTGTGTTGTTGGTTCGCATTAATGTACATGATCGAACATTTTTTTGTTTGATGTGTTTGTGTAATGTGTTTGTGTGAGTGTATGTACATGAATTAATTTAAGTGTTTTAAGCCGGAGTTTGTCTGTTTGTGGAATTATAAATGAGTTGGTATGAGAATGTGGGTCAGTGGGACATTACTAATGATTGTTGGTAAATATGAAAGAATGTATGTGTGTCGTGTTGGAATAATTTTTTTTGTTTTTTTTTTTTGTGGTTCATTGGTATGTATCTATTTATCTTCTTTTTTATGCTATTTCTACCTAAATACTTTACCGCACTGAGGTTGTTATTGCTTCTGCTGTTGCTGCAGCAGCAGTTGCTGCTGTCGCTGCTGCTTTCTTTATGGCAAACGTGGTCAATAATAATTCTTGTTTATTTCTTGCATTTTATTACAAGTTTACCCACCTGGAAATTTCATATTTAAGACAGTGAGTGTCTGAAATTAGTCTTAAGCTCTGAGTTATTTTTATGTTTTATTTTCTAGTTCCATACATTAAATATCTTTGTGACAGTTTGGCGTGTTTTGTCTGCATAAAAAGAGTGTTTAGCTGAATATTTAAGAGGTTTTATTTTGTAATTTCCAACCGGGCTTATGGGCACATATTTGTTATTTGGCTGTTACTATTCAAGCTTAATAACTGCTTGCTGTTGTTTTTATTAAACTATTTTATCTTGACTGTTAAATTTCACCGTATGTTTTGTTGTCTCAAAAGACATTTTGTTTGATCTTTACGTGTTGCCAATTTTTTTTTTTTTCATTTGTAAATTCTTTACATCTTTGAGGTGGGTTATGTTTTTGATTACCCTGGAAATTGTTTTGTAAATGAATGAGGTGGAAACATTTAGTTTAAATTATCATTTTAAATAATTATAAAAATAGTTAAAACTTCTATTTTAATTAAAAGAAGAAAAAGTCCTACGATGCCACAAAGATTGAAAATTGTTCATTTTATAATCTGAAGTAAAAATTTGCATTTTAACATCTTTTAGAATGTTATTATTTATTATTTATAATAGTTATAGTTTTTTAACCTTTTTAATATTTTTTAGTAGTTAATTATAAAGCACTAGGTCAATTTAATAAAAAATTTTTAAAAAACTTTTATTTTTTATTATTTTTTCGATATTTCGCCACACCGTTGGTTGGCATCATCAGGAAAACAAAAATAATGAACAATCAAAAAATTTTTTCAATTTGTTTGTTCATTATTTTTGTTTTCCTGATGATGCCAAGTCAAGAATAGATGAAACAGGTGGTGAAAGTAGAAGGATAGTTATGGAAATTAACTGCCGTATATAAGACAGCACAGCGACCAGTGACTATGCCTTCATCGCTGAGCAGCCCCACCGACAGTCAATTTTTAATTTTGTAGTAAAAAAAACCAAGGTCATTGTTGGGAATCGAACCCACAACCTCTATACTGACAAGCTAGTGCACTACCTACTAGCCTACAGGGGTGGTTAAATTTTAAGTTAGCAATTAAATTATCTTACCGCACACACTTTTTTTAACAACTTTAGTTCTATTGACAGCAATGTAAAGTAGAAATATGGGAATAAGGGAGTATGATGTCGGGAAAATGTTCAGCTATATCATGTTGGTAGAAGTAAGCTCTTTGTTTATCTCTCCAATGCAACACCGAAATTCATCTTTCACACAGTGTCAGCTGTTTATATGTTCTTCACGTAAACTTGTTTTTTCAAGTGGTACCCCAGAACATAATCTAGCAGCGTCACAAGTCACAAGAACAAGGCGGCCAGTTGACTTTTGCAAATCTAGAAATTATCTGACCGTAGACGCACGCATTTTTTGTTGAAAACTGACTTATTTTGTTCAGTTTTTCAAACACTCAATTCACAAACGTTAGGCGCAAACAATTGATGTGATTTGATTTACATCTGCACCGACTAGGTAGTCGTAATCAGATGGTGGTCAAACCACTTGAATGATTTGCAAACGTCATTCACGCCCTAGGAGGCCATCGAATACGTTTATCCTCCGGTCACTCCTAGTAGCAATTTCGAAAGCCCGAAGTAGGCCGCAGCCTTCAATCCTTGCTAAAGAGTTGGAGACTTTTCAACTCCTGGTCCAGAACGCATGAAGCTTAATATAATTAGGAACACGACGGCATTCATTCTCACTGGTCCTGAACCATTTATTGTGTTCATTTTGAATGATTCGACCCACAAACTATCACGAGGGTTTCGAAACCACAACCACCACGATACTCCCATATAGGGGCCAACCTCAATAACCAGTCAGAGAACAGCTAATTATCTCAAGAGACAAATAGTGAACTCTGGGGCGTACTGATTCCCGTGGAAATATGTGGATTGTCCAGGTGACTCCTACTAGCCTTTAAGGGGCCTGGGCTTCCTTTTACCCCACAAGACACCAGTCTAAATGGAATAGTAGATTCCAAAAACACTATCATGTACCCCTGGGGGGAAGGCGCAGACAATGGTCGTTCGGCTTTAATTCTTGAACAAGTTGAAGGGTGATGCCTTAAGTGTTGCCCAGTTGTTGCGAATATCAACTCAGTCGCAGCCGTTTGCTGTACAGCGACTATGTTTGGTTTACTATTGCCACTATGACTGCGTAACTCATCATTTCCTTTCGTACATTTATTTAGTTCGAAAATCAGTTTTAATTGCTTAATATTATTTTTTTTCTTTAAAAAACAACAAGTGCTAAAACAAAACGAAATAAACGTTCACGCCATTACCTTTTTCTTCTTCTTATCAACTTATGACAGTTAATAAGAAATACAAAGTGGTGCATTGTTGTATAAACAAGTGGTTTTATTTACTACGAGCGAATTGTTTTGTTTCCTTATCAGCAATAATGCCATCAGCCTCCTCGATTAAATTGCACCAAGGGGCCTCAGAAGGAGATTACGATTAGGAGAAAAAACTGCTTGAATTTTACAAAGTGATAAAGTGAAATATTCACCCTTGTGATAGTAAATTTTCACAATTTAAATTCTTTGCTCAAGACTATTACGGTCCATGCATAAAATTTCCCAAGTTTTTTCTAAAAAAAATGTCCCAGTATGACAGACCTAAAATTTTCCCACGCTTCATTGCAAATACTTTTAATGTCGTTGCTACGTGGATGTATAATGTAGAGGGAGTAGAATGAGAAACTGCTTTATGCTCCCCAATATCCTGATTATTTTTTTTAGTAAGCAATACGAACACTTAAGACCTTAGAGATGGCTTCCTTTCTGATATGACTAAACAAATATTACAGGTTTTAAAAATTGTTTTCTATTTTCGTTATTTATAATTTTTCCCTTGTTCGAATAAATTAAGAATTTCGCAATAAGGCTGTATAATTTACCATAAAATCGATACAACCCTCAATAACACTGATCGGCAGAGAAAGTCTTATGGAAAATAATAAACAGGATGGAGATGTTGTTTAAGTGTTGCTTCATAAAAATCTGCTTTAAATTAATTCGATCATGTAAGCGATCACGTAAGTCTATTGCAATATAATTCGGTAATTGAAATTTAATGATTTGGATAAATAATATATCAATTGTTTTCTCAATATGCTACCACAATATGCTATTTAGAAATATGACACTAAAACTTTTTGCTAACGGAAATTTTCTTAAAGTTTGCACAATATTGAAAATGGGGAAATTTTTTTTAGAATGATCAAATACAGACGTTGAAAGGTTTTGTAGCTAAATTTATTCGAGACAAAACTGAGAAATTGTTTATTTAATGCAATATTACAGGTACAAGCTATTCGCAAATATGGCTTTAAAAGCAAATCAGATCGTTATATTTAAATAGGATATTCCGGTGAAGTTAAAGCTAACAAATCTAAAGCGGTTGTGTCCGCTAGAATGTTTTAGGTGGGCAAATTGGAGGTTTGGGAGTAAATTAACTGTCAAGAAATTAAATATCAACAATTGAGCTGTCGGTCTTTAACATTTAGTAAGGAACAAGTTGGAAAATTTTAGGCAAGGAATTTTACTATCAAACTGGTGAAAATTTCACTTTATCACTTTGTAAGATTTAAATAGATTTTCCTTCTAATCAGACTGCTATTGCGACCACTGTATGTAATTAATTCTCTTTATTCGAGGCTTTATTTATTGATGGCCCAAAGAGCTCGCAGTGACACGGTGTTTCCCTGCTTATTTTCCTCGAATTTAGCGATAACATTTTGCACAGCGGTCTCAGAAGGAGCCTGATTGTGATGACAAACTGCTCGCATTTTACGAAATGATGCATTTTTTTTAACATTTTGATAGTGAATTGTTACAATTAATGGAACGTGTAAGCCATGCTTGATTCTTGACATTTAATAATTTGACAATTTACTTTCTAACCTAAAATTTGCCCACACAATATTATCTAAAAGTAAATTTTTAACTTAATTTAAAGTTTTATTCACTTTGATGGAATTTAGTTAGAATCACTGGGTTTAGCAGAGCGTTATGAATTAGCGAATTTCATGAAAAATTATAAAAAGTAATTATAACCATCTAAGTATTAAATATTTATACTTCCAAAGGGTGTTTTTTAAAGAGGAATATAATTTTGCAATGGTATAAAATAATGATGAAAATTACTTCATTCGAAAGATAATCTTGGAATATTTAATTTAAATATGATTTCTGATATATCAAAGCCACGGCTGACTTGAACGTACTTTTTCCAACATTTGTGGCCGTATTGCGGTATTAATGCGGCGAGTAACGTCGCCCAAATTGTTTAATTGTTTCGAACTTTTCGCCTTAGACTATTTACATAACAAAAATTAGTCTACCGTCGTTAAAACTCACAATCTTAGAGGCCAATTCGAGGATCCGAAACGTAAAACGGTTGTCTTCAATAAATCAAGTGTGGCATGAGCTGTGTGATATGTTGCGCAGCTCCTGCAAATCATGGTTGCTCAATAGCTGAACAAAAAAAGTCTGTAATTATGGCTCTATAGATGGTTACCGCTATAGACTGTAACATTCTGTGTACTATAAAGTATATCAAATAGCCGGTTTCTCTGGATGTAACGGTGTCTCAGCATACATTTAAGGATTATCAGCACTCCATATGCGGCAGTTTTAAATAAAAGTGAAAAGTGTAAAAAGCGTCATCACTAAACAAGATTTATATATATAAAAATAAGTCGGGTTTTCCTTCCTGACGCATTAACTCCAGAACGCACGAACCGATATCCACGAAATCGCCCCCCCCCCCCCGGGGGCACATTTATGGTCTTTATAGTACGTAACAGCTATCTAGATCTGTGCAACTGGGGGGTAAAGGGAGCCCAGTCCCCTGAAGACAGGCAGGGAGTCAACTGGAAGCTCCACTTTATTTCCACGGGGATCAGTGAGCCGCAGAGTTCATTATTTGTCTCTTTAGACATTTAATAGTTCTCTGGCTGATCGTTGAGGTTGGCCCCTATATGGGAGTAACGTGGTGGTTGTGATTTCGCGGCCCCATAACAGTATAACGGTTTTTAATGGTGGCCACGATCATCTCACTGATAATGACACGCAAAGTGAATGATCCAATCCAGTGAGCATGTATAGACATGTGTTCTGGACAGGAGTAGGAAAGTCTCCAACTCTTTAGCAAGGTGTGATGGTTTGCAGCCCTGCCCTGGAATCATTAAAGTTGCAACTAGGTGGTTCTGTTGTTTAGAATTATGTCTTCGGCTTCCTAGGACGCATGTATGACGTTCCAAATTATACAATTGTGGTTTGTCCACCATCTGCTTAAGGCTACATAGCCAGGTGCGGATGTAAAAACTGTGTATGGCCACCAATGCCAAACATATCGAGAAGCATGTAAACTATTGGGTTTGCTGGAGAACGATTCTCATTGGGATTTAACACTTGCGGATTCAGTTGTTTCATCTAATGCGTACCAAATACGAACGCTGTTCGCAATTATCATCACCACATGTTTCCCTTCACAACCAATTCAGTTATGGAACAAATACAAAGACGACATCGCTTGCGCATTCGAACGAATAATCCCGATGAAATGCAAATAACTGATGAAATATACAATGAAGGATTGATTCTGATTGAGGATCAATGCTTGACTATTGCAAGCAAGCTAGTGATTGAAGTAGGAATGATCGATCGATGCACGATGCATTCAACCAATAATTAAATCGAGAGCTGCAATACAATGTTGATACATTGCAGGAATTCGTTCGAAATTATTTGACGTTGCTGAATGAACGGCAAAAACAAGTACACGAAACCTTTCTGCAAGCGGTGGACAATAATACTGGTAGTCTATTCTTCCTGGAATCACCTGGAGGAACAGGGAAAACATTTGTCATTTCATTGATTTTGGCCACTATTCGATTAAGATGTGACATAGCTTTGGCGTTAACATCATCTGAAATTGTGGCGACTCTTCTAGATGGTGGTCGTACTGTACATTTTCTGCTTAAGTTGCCACTCAATTTAAACACAATATTTTCCGATCCAGTGACCCCCCGGGGGACATTTATCGATCTTTATAGAATACTTGACTATCTAGACCTGTGCAACTGGGGGAAAAAAGGAGTCCAGTCACCTAAAGGCAGCAGCGGTCAACTGGGAACTCCACGTTATTTCTACGGTAAGCAGTAGCCCGCAGAGTTTCCGCTATTTGTCTCTTTAGGCATTTAGCTGTTTCTCTGACTTATTATTGAGGTTGGCCCTTTGGGAGTATCGTGGTGATTGTGGTTTTGCGGCCCCATACAGGTAATGTTTTATGGTGGCCAGGATCATCTCGCCTTTAATAACACCTACAGGTGAATGATCCGCATCCAGTGAGCATGCTAGACATGTGTTCTGGACAGGAGTTAGAAAGTCTCCAGCTCTTCAGCAGGGAGTGGTGGTTTGCAGCCCTGCTCTGGAATCATCAAAGTTGCAACTAGGAAAGATCTGTTGCTAGAATTAGTCTTCGGCTTCCTAAGGCGTGAATGACGTTTGCTTTTCATTCCCAGTGCTGTGACCACCATCTGATAAGGGCTCCATAGCCAGGCACAGATGTAAATCTTATCACGTAATTTCCCGATACAGTGCAATGGGAAAATTGTTGATGCAATGCAAGCTCATTGTTTGGGATGAGTGCACAATGACACATAAGAAATCACTTGAAGCACTTAACTTCACACAGAAGGATCTTCTTTGAAATAACAACATCTTTGGCGGCTTGATGATATTGCTGGCAGGAGATTTCAGGCAAACGTTCCCAGTAATTCCCCGTGCAACGCCTGCAGATGAATTGAATGCTTGCCTGAAGGCATTGCCTTTGTGGAATAACGTGAAAACATTATCGCTAACCACTAATAAGAGAGTTCAACTTCAAAATAATCAAAGTGCTGCACAATTTTCCAAGCAATTGTTAGCTGTTGGAAAGGGAAAAGTCCCAGTTGATGCGACAGCTGGATTAACTACTCTTACCAACGACTTTTGCCGATTTGTAGACTCTCAATTAGCTTTTATTGAAAATGTTTTCCCAAACATTAGTGAGAATTATCAGAATTGTGCTTGGTTAGGTCAACGAGCAATTCTCGCCGCAAAGAATAATGATGTACACGCGCTGATTTTTACCATTCAATCAAAAATCGATGGCGATTTGGTGACGTAGAAATCCGTTAATTCAATAACCAATCCCGATCAAGCAGTAAATTACGAAATGTTATAAAAAACGAAGCCATCTAGTGGCGAAATGGAGTTCGCCGGGTTTGCTAGTAATAAATATAAATTTAAAAGAAAATTAATAAAATAATGTAACATGTTGTTTCCTTGTAAGCTAGTAGGTAGTGTACTAGCTGGTCAGTATGGGGGTTGTGAGTTCGATTCCCAACAAAGACCTTGATTTTTTTTTCACTACAAAAATAAAAATTGACTGTCGATGTAGCTGCTCAGCGGTGAAGGCATAGTCACTGGTCGCTGTGCTGTCTTTATATGGCAGTTAATTTCCGTAACTATCCTTCTACTTTCTCCACCTGTTTTATCTATTCTCTATCCCTTTCCTAAAGAATATAGCACGGTACTTGACTAAATAGGCAGGTATCTCTGCAGGCTTGTAGGTAGTGTACTAGCTTTTCAGTCTGGGGGTTGTGGGTTCGATTCCCAACGAAGACCTTGGCTGTTTTCCATTACAAAAATAAAAATTGACTGGCGGTGGGGCTGCTCACTGATCACTGATGGTTGTGCTGTCTTATACGACAGTTGATTTATGTAACTATCCTTCTACTTTCACCACCTGTCTCATCTCTTTTCTATCCCTTTCCTAAAGAACTTGACTAAATAGGCATTGTTGCCTGAAGTGCTACTTTTCTTTAAAAAAAATAGTTTTCGTTGTCGATATTCCATTTTGACTGGAGACTGAATGGAATAAATCTTGTTTTAGTAGGATTTAGAAACAATATATTTATTCTTGTAAACTCCATAATAAGCGCTGCATCTTGTATAGCATGAATTCTCAATAGAAGATGGATATGGATAGAGTAAAGACACTTCCTTGAGGTAGTCCAAACTCAACATTTCTTATTGCACTCTGGATGTTATTTATCTACAGATATTGCTTTCGATTTTCTAAATAGCTTTTTTTAAGTTATAATCCCTTGCCCCTCACATCATAAAATCAAACGTCAAATACTTTAGAAAAGTTGTAAAATAGAGTTTCAACTCCACTAAAACACCTGTCCAAGCCATTGCTTCGTCTGTACCACAACCTTTGCGAAAACGATATTGATGCAATAATTTCTCATTCTCCAAGAATGTTTATAATTGATTATACCATTCAATCAAAAATCGATGGCAATTTGGTGACACACAAATCCGTTGATTTCATAAAAAATGCCGATGATGCAGTAAATTATCCAGTGGAGTTTTTGAACTCTCTGGAGTTACCAGGATTTCCACCACACAACTAGCAACTCAAAGTTGGTTCAGTTATTATTATATTGCGGTACTCGACTTGCGGTGAAAAGACTTATGCCGAATTTGATTGAGGCAATCATTATTAACGGAAATTACGCAGGTAGAAATGTATGCGTTCCTCGAATATCAATGATTCCGACTGATCTTCCGTTTGACTTCAAACGATTGCAATTTCCGGTTCGCCTTGCGTTCGCAATGACAATTAACAAGTCACAAGGCCAATCGCTTAGTGTTTGCGGGATAAATTTAGAAAATCATTGTTTTTCACATGGGCAGCTATACGTTGCGTGTTCACGAGTTGGGAAACTATCCGCTTTGTTTGTGTTAACGTCAGGTCAAAAAACAAAATATGTGCTTTACCAAAGAGCACTTCAATGAAACGGATAATTTGTGGACACGTATAACGCTTCGATTCAGTATTTACTTTGGATTCACTTACATTTCTTACTTAGAGAAGTTCCACTTCATTTTTGTAATCGAAATGAATTCATTACTCTGTTGTGCAATGAAATAAAATTATTCCTTTTCAAATAGAAAACAAAAAAAAATAATTTTTCTTCATCTTTTAATCCCCCAACGAGATGTTACAAAAAGCGAAGCCATCTGGTGGCGAAACGGAGTTCGCCGGGTTTTCTTGTTCGGAATCAATGGCAATCTTGTATTGAGCCAGATTTGCGCAATTTGGAAGCGTTTTTCAAGCGTCAAAAAAATTATTCATTTTACTACTGACAAAGTGGTTGTTAGTAAAAAAAGGGCTGCCAACTCAAAGTTGTATAAATATAAAAACACCAACCACATGCTTCGCAGTTTCGAATTCTCTCAAATAAATACAGTTGTAGTGTCCAGCCTTGCCACTCTTGTTTAAAGAACTCTATGCTTTTAGTGCTTTTTAGTTTGCTGAAGAAAAGCATATTTTATGTAAACCAGCATCCTCTTCACCTTTTAAAAGAGTTTTAGAAGTATTCAAAAATTTTTACGAATCCGTATCTCTGTGCTCTTAAGCGATTGTCTTGCTGCACAAAAAAGAAATGAGTAAAGCTGAAAAATTCTGTTTGTGAAAAATGCTCCTCAGCCACCTGTTGAAATTGACATTAAAATATTTTTAATTTTTGAAAATTAATTATTGGTTAAACAATTTTAGTACTGTGATACTTTAGTACTACTAAATTTAAATGAATTTGTGTTAAATTTTTTTAATTTATTAAGAAAGAAAAATTCTCATGGCAAAATTTTAAGTTAATTTCGAAAGAAATTAAGAAAAAATTATACAAAGAAGAATAATTCTCAATCAGTCAATATAAAAATGTCTGCTAAAGGGCTTTTCAACAAGAATTTTGTTTTCTAAAACAAAAAAAAAAAACGAATAAAAATTAGATTAAGATGATTCAAATTTTTATTGTATTACAAAGAGAAGAGTTCGGCAATTATGAATGAAAAATGATATCTGGCCAATGTGCACCCGACCACGCTAACAGATATTGATCTTTCATCAATGTTTTTTAACAGTTTTTGGCAAAATAGCGCTCCTATTTCGTTAATAACATCACGGATTTTGAGCTTTAGTCTGAAATCGATTCGATTGGCACCGTATAGAATCTGTCCTTAACATAGCCCCACAAAAAATAATCCAGTGATGTTAAATCGCACGATCTGGTTGGTCACTTAACTACTGATTGTGGTGAAATTATGCGATTGGGAAATTTTGTTTGCAATAAATTGGTTTTGGATGACCCCAATTGTTGAGAACAACAACAACACTGTGGCTCAGTTGAACGACCCAGTCAAATACTCGTTGGTGTTCGCACATTTTGTATCGCACCTGTCGACTCAAGTTCAACGACCAAATTCTTAATAGCGGCGTCTGAAGAACAATTATGTTGTCCGAAAATATCACGAAGTGTAAATTTAACAGAATCACCATTTTCGATTTTAATTATTTTAACGCGATTTTCGTGCGAATTTGAATACGTCAAACAACTTAATGTCAAAACTATCATGATGTGAGTGTTGCCACAAATGAAAAACAAATTTCTTGTTGAATACCCGATGCATTTTTTTCTTGTTTTTTTTTAATTTACGTGCAACGTGGCAAATAATGAATGAAATAGTTGGAAAGAGAAAAAATACAAATATAGACAGCTTCATTAATAAAAATTTCAAAAACGAAAATCTTAACACTACTCTAAATAACTTTGCACAAAGCTTTAGTGAAAATATTAAAAAACTAATTCACTTATGTGACATTAAAACCATTAACGTACATCCAGTCAGCTTACAAAACTCAATGTTCTTAGAATATACAAATGAGCTAGAGATTCTTTAAATCCTAAAATCGTTAAACATAAGAAAAGGTTCCGGAATTGATCGAATCAGAGCAAAAGATCTCAGAACAAATGCAACAATTTTAACACCGATGATTACTAAGCTAGTTAACTCAAGTTTACACCACACAATTGTGCCAGAGACACTCAAAACCTCAATAATTAGACCAACATATAAAAGCGGCAACAAATCAGATATACAGAACTATAGACCAATAGCTATATTGCCAATTTTGGATAAAATTCTCGAGGAAATAATAAGCAAAAGAAAGATGAGTTTTATGCAAAAGTATAAAATCATTAATAAAAATAAATTCGGGTTTCAGAAAGGAAAAAGCATAAATAAACTTCTGGGTAACTTTTCAACTTATGTAAACAAATGCTTAAGCAACCACATGCATGTTTTGGTTTTTTTTATAGACTTTAGTAAGGCATTCGACACTCTCTCGCACATAACAAAATCCTTCAAGCACTTGAGAAAAAATGGTATAAGAGGGGACATGTTGCTTTGGTTCAAAAATTATTTAGAAAAGAGATCGTATTCAGTACAAATAAACAATAAATATAGCCAAAGAATAGCATGCGAATGGGGAGTACCTCAAGGATCAAAGCTTGGACCACTTTTGTATATTATATTCGCAAACGATATGATGAGATGTTTAGAAGAAGGAACCACTTTTACTTATGCGAACGAAACAGCAATAATAACGGCCAATAAGGACATAAACATTGCAAGTGAGAAAATGCAGAATCAGTTTAATATTACCATGAAGTGGAGTCACGACAATGGTCGTTAAATAAGAAATATTGGAAAAATATAAAAAAATATCAAAATTGCTATTTAACTGAGATATTTAGATTTTGTATAAGAAATTGCAGATACTTAAATTTTTTTTAAAGCTATTTACGATCAAAAGCAGGCATAACTATGGAATTAATTTTCCTTCATCTCCAGTTATAAAGAAATTGCTGAGATCAGTTACAAATGCCAATAAGACGAAAGTTATGCACCTCAAGCCACGTCACCTAGTCGACAAAACTGTTACACTGCGATTTCATGACCCAAAATGTCTTAACAGCAACGTTAATATGATTAACAATCAGGCTGACGATTGCACAAGTTTCATTGAACAAGTTTACACTTATAAATACCCTGGTGTGATTATTGACAGTACTTTTAAATGGAGAAGTCACATTAAAAAATTACAGAGGAAACTTAGGAAAGCGTCATGTACCATTTAGACAACTGCTCCACGTATGAATTTCTGCCTCGGGCATACTTTACATTAGTGGAATCGTATATCCGGCATGGAGTCACGGCTTGGGGTAGTGCAAAATACAGCAGCACTCTCCAAAAAACGCAAGACCGAATACTAAAAATTTTACATAAAAAAACAATCTGAAACTGGAAACAATAATTACCATGATTATAACATTAACATGAACATAAACATACGCAGCACAACGGAAAACGGCAACTACGCAATCAGCATGATAGACAACTTTGGCAACAACCTTCAGAGAGCAACGGACGACAATGAATTAAACAGAAGCCTTACGAATCCTAACAACCGGGCCTTGACAAGAATTGCCAGAGACCTTCAGGTTCTTAGCGTGAAGAACATCTAAAACAAACGGAATAAGCTAATAAAGGAATACCTAATGGGCTCACAATAAATCAAAACTTGTTACTACACAGACTGTGAAATATAATTTTGCATAACTAATTATAAACGAATTTATTTATTTTTTAAGTTTTAATATCCTGCAGACAAGCATAAAAGCTTTGCGGGTTTAGAAATTAGAAGATGAATTTGTTCAATAATAAATGAATAAATAAATAAAAAAAAATTTAATTAAAATATATTTTTTGATATCATAAATTCAAAAATGAAATCTACTCACCTGAAGTATTAAATCATCCATGGAATACGTTGTTTAATTAAATTATTTTTTTTTTTATGATTTTATGACAGACTTATAGTTGATAGTCTACATCAAAAATTAAATCACAGAATTTTTTTTTTTAATTTTCTTTGAGAATAAAATTATAAACAACTTTTTATTAATTTTTAATTTTTGTTTTTGTAAAAATTTAAGAACAATTTAACTTATTTAAAATTTTAAATTTCTAATATTAAAAAAAAAATATTTACATAAAATTTGAAGCAAACAAATAAGTTTATATAAATAATTGCACAAGAATTAAATAATTAATTACACATTTAATTTTACACATTTAAATTAAAACACTGTCAAAATGTTTATAATTTTAATTATAATTTTTTTATACAAATAAAACTTAAAAATAAACAAATAAATACATAATAATAAATTAAAAACTACATATTAATATAATGGTATTTATAAATAATATTTATTTTAAAAAAAATTGTATTTATAATTTATTAAAACAAACAATTTTTTTTTATTAAATTAACAAGAAAAAACTTTTTTTTTTTAATAAGAGGACCCAACCTTGTATATTCTAAGAAAAAAAAAACAAAACATTTCGAAATTAAATTTTCTTAAATTTAAAATAATTTGAAACAATAAAAAACAATTGCGATTTTTTTTCTAATTAATTTTAAACTTAATTTTTTTTAAATTAATATTAATAAGAAACAATTGCTGCCAAAACCTTTTGTTTTATAATTATTTGTACATATTTTTTTTAAGTGTATTAAGTGTGCAAGTTAAAAATTTATTTAATTTAAAAGTTTTTTCTTTTTTAAATGTACAATTAATTTCATTTTAATTTATATTTGAGGTACTTTTCTACGCATTTAAGTTTTAAGTTTTAAATTAACAAATTTTACATTCTGATTTTTGAAGCTATTTGCTGTCTGTGATTTTTGTTTCTTACAGTGTAGATTTCACAAGATTTCAACAGCAGTTTGTTGTATTGATAAGTGTGTGCATTTTTACCATTTCTTTAGAGACTCACAGAGTTGCATCAAAACCGAACAACAGTTGCAAAAAGACAATTCGACGCTGCGTTGTTCTTACATTGCTTGTGCTCTCTTGGAAATTCTAAACTTTTCAGCTGTTCTAAATGACGTACAAATTTTTGTGAAATGTTTTTTCTTTAGACCGCATTTAGGCTCGGGATCTAGTATTCTATTTATTGATTTTTAATTAACAAAATAGTTTCCTTTTCCATTAAAAACGTTTTAAGAATTAGGCATTAAAATATTCCCTTAATAATCGAATAATCGAATCAATTTTCTAGGTAAACTTATTTTTAACTAGCTGACCCGGCAGACTTCGTGCTGTTTCATCGATAAATAAAGAAAAGCTAAACTTTTGTATAAAATAAACAAAAATCAAACAGAATGAATTCGTAATGATTAATGTTACACAGCTTGATGGCAATTGATCCTACTTTTAGCTGCAAATTGTCAAGTGGCAGTTCAGGCAATTCTAGTGAATTAAGAAAACTCTTTGTGATAGTTGATTACTTTATCCTGGTTTATAACTATGACGTGATAAGATTTACATCTGCATATGGCCGTGAGCCTAAATCAGATGGTGGATCATTACCACTGTGGATGAAATGTAGCGTCATCCTCGCCCTAGAAGGCCTTCGGGATACGTATATCCTCCGGTTACTCCTAGTTGCAACTTCAAAAGTCCGGAGTAGGCCGCAGAGACTATCCAACTCCTGCTCCAGAACGCATGAAGCTTAATATAATTCAGAGCACAACGGCATTCATACTCACTGGACCTGGACCATTCAATGTGTTCATTGTGAATGATCCGACCCACACAACTCAAACGAGGGCCGCAAAACACACACCCACCACGATACTTTCAAAGGGCCTACTTCAATAATCAGTCAGAGAACAGCTAAATGCCTAAAGAGACAAACAAATAGCGGAACTCTGCGGGCCACTGATTCCCGTGGAAGTATAGTGGATTGTCCGTGTGGCTCCTACTAGCCTTTAAGGGGCCTGGGCTCCCTTTTAATCTGCAAGACACCAGTCTAGATGGAATAGTAGGCTCCAAAAAGACTATCATGTGCCCCCGGGGGAATAAGCTTTAAATCTAAGATGTGACAGAAATCTTTGGGTAACGTGATAAATCCAATCTAGATGTCCACTGCTACTTTATATGTATGTCCTTGCGTACCGCCACAAATTGGATGATTTTGGGCATATGCGTTTAATTCATCAGCAACCGTTGATCGGGGAATAAGTCGGGGAAGAGTTTGATGAAATTTATTCAACAATTGGATCATTGAGGGAAATTAAAATTAAAGCCGACGAAATTGTTAGCTCATTTCACCTCTAAACACATATAAGTGACTAAGTGACAATTTGAAATAAAAGGCATCAAATGTTTCACTGCTCTTTTGGTATTTTTCATTACATATTATTTACATTTTATTACACGGTTACCTTCCCTAGATTTTCACTAATGATTCAAAACAAAAATTTGCCAAATGGCTCCAGTTTTTCTAGTTCTCAAGTTTTAGCTAGACTAACGAACAGCCATCCATATATGTTGAAGAGTATATATGTATATAGGGTCCGCCATCTAAGGTTTTTTTTTTCAACAACTAGTGCTTATTTCGTGAATGGTAACATTTAGCTCATGTTTGATTTGACAGATAATTAGTTTTATCCTTTCGCTGAATGAATATGGTTCAAGCGTATACCCACGCTTGAACAACGCTTCGGTACAGAAGATGCCGATTTTGCAAAAAACATTATCTTTTCAGATGAAGCTCATTTTGATCTTGCAAAATTGTCGCATTTGGGCACAGAAACATTGAAAAGCCGACGCACCCAAAACGAGTCACTGTTTGGTGCGGATTTTGGTGCAGATTTTGGTGCAGATTTTGGTGCAGATTTTGGTGCGGATTTTGGGCCGTTTTTCAGGAGTGGCCGTTACAGTCAATGGCAATCGTAATCGGTCCATATTGAACGAATTTTTGTTCACAAAAATTGAAGAGGAGGATATTGGCAACATTTGGTTTCAAAAGGCAGCGCTTCGTACCACACAGCCGAAGCTGTGTAGTTTTATTTATAGCATTCAAAACAAACAAAAAAGTTACTTAGCGTAAAAAATCCTATAAAAAAGCCTATAACATTTACATTCCACTTTAGTTCCATTTAAGTCCATTTCTTTTATCATATAAAAATTTCTTTGAATGCTGTTCGTTTAATTTAATTTGTTGAAAGTGCCTTAGAAAATGTTTAGCAACTAAAACTTTGCGATTTTATTTCACTTTAATCTGGAAACTATATCGGTGTTTGAGATAGTAAGAGACTGAGGGGAACAGATAATAAGACTTAGCTGTTTCTGTTAGCAATGCCTTTAGGAAAGGGATAGAGAAGATATAAGACAGGTGGATGGTGAAAGTAGAAGAATAGTTACATACCGCCTTCAAGCTCTTATTTTTGTACTGAAAACAACCACCCCTAGCTACTAGCCTTCCCGGGACAGATTGTGTGATTCGTTTTACATCCGCACCTGGCTATGTGGCCTTAATCAGACGGTGGAAAAACCACAATTGTATAATTTGGAACGTCATACATGCGTCCTAGGAAGCCGAAGACATTCTAAGTAACAGAACCACCTAGTTGCAACTTTAATGATTCCAGGGCAGGGCTGCAAACCATCACACCTTGCTAAATAGTCGGAAACTTTCAACTCCTGTCCAGAACACATGTCTATCATGCTCACTGGACTGGATCATTCACTTTGCTTGTCATTATTAGTGAGATGATCCTGGCCACCATAATAACCATTATACTGTTATGGGGCCGAGAAACCACAACCACCACGTTATTCCATATAGGGGCCAACCTCAATGATCAGTCAGAGAACTATTAAATGTCTAAAGAGACAAATAATGAACTCTGCGGCTCACTGATCCCCGTGGAAATAAAGTGGAGCTTCCAGTTGACTCCCTGCCTGTCTTCAGGGGACTGGGCTCCCTTTTTTCCCAGCTGCACTGTGTCTAGATAGTGGAATTCTAGAAAGACCATATTTATGTGCCCCCGGGGAAAGCCTTCCCGGAACAGTTTTCATTTCTAGAAGGCCAATGTTATTGGATATTAACTGTCGTATTTTATACATCTTATTTTATATATCAGGGCTGGTAATCGCTGTGATTTAATAATGTATCAACTCTGTTTTTTTTACTTTCTTTTATAAATGAAATTTATATTTCTTTTAACTGTTGACAGTCGCTTAAATATTTTTAAAGATTTTATCTAAATGGAAATCTTAATCTTAAAATTCCCAAAATTGATTTAGTACACTTTACCTATTAGTACAGAGGAGTTTTTGGATTTGCTTAAAATATTCTTTGGAAAAGTCTCTTTTCACTTGTTTATACTTAAAAAAAAAAATTATTAAATTAACAACACTCACCTAAAGAAATCACTGTTTTTTTAAAGAAGATTTCTGAGAGATCAAAAGCAATCAACAACAACAACGAGTAACAATTGATATTTGTTTTCTTTGTATCGTTTTCATGTGGCATGTAAAATGGTTTTATTCAGGCTTTATAACTAAAAACAATTGTAGCAAACAAAGATTAAACCAAATTTCCCAATTGATCGTATGAAGCTGATTTCCTTTACTTCACCCCTTCAGAGAGGTAAATAACTTAAAAGCTTAAGATTAAAATAGAAAATGTTTTTATAGTCCCGAAAGAAAGTCAAAAACATTTTGTATTTTGTAAAGAGCTGCATGCGTTCAATATGTTGGTGTGCTTTGAGCCGCCTAAAGTCGACAGAAGTCGAACTAAATCGCAAGGAATAAAACCAAATTACACACACTTGCAAAATATTTGAAAATAAAAGTGAAATTTTTATTTTGAACTTTTTCTTATTTGCAAATATTTTTGACAAGTTTTGTTTTACGTACCGGAAATCATGCTACAGCTGGTTAAGGATGTAGAAATACTTTGGGTTTCTGTAGTATGATCGGTTTGAAGCGAAACTCTTCATTGTCCATACGTATTGAGTGGTAGTTGGGAGTTTTTGCCGAGGCTTGATTTTGATGTCAGTCACGCCCAATTCTCTTATGTATCTGTTGATGTTTGAGCAGATGAGCCTTTTGTCGAAAGGCCTTAGCACACACTTCACAACGAAATGGTTTCTCACCGGTGTGAGTTCGTAAATGTACCTTAATATTACTTTTGTTTAGAAATCCCCGATTGCAGATGCTGCAACGATGAACGGGCTTTTCCTTGCCCAACAGGCCCGTCAGATCATTTGCATTGAAGTTGACCGCGGATGGTGATGATATTGAGTTCATTTGGTGCTGTTGTGAGCCATTTTGTTGCCCATTGCTGAGCACGGATGAGGCTGAGACTGAAGCTGAGGCTGAGGCGGACGTTGATGATTTTTTCTGTGATCTAGATCTTTTGTTTTTTGGTGTGCCGGTGGGTGTTATGGTGGTCGTATGTGGATAATTACCCATCATATCCGGACTACAAATGCCATTAGATTTCATGGAAATCTGATATTGTACGGGATTGGTAAGATAGCGGGGATTTATCATCAGATTGTCCGTGGTTGATACGACGGAGCCGGGAGGGCTGGCCGATGTTGATGTCGCCGTTGTCAGTTCATTACAGAATGAGGTAGAACTAGGCGCTTCACTCTTAATATTGCCCGTTGGTGGCCCATTTTGAAGACGATTTTGCAGCAAGGGCATGTAACCATGTGTCAGCAGACTCTGCAGGGTCGAACTACTATGATGAACGGGTGAATTGGGTAATATGAATTCACTTAATGAATCCTGCTGCGAAACAACTAATTTGCCTTCCTGCTGTATACAGTTACCTTCTATCCAGGCATCTAAATCTATCCAGGAATCTCGTGTATCATTGCCATCATCCTTGTCCAGTTGATTAGGTACTGTTGTATCGGCTATTGCACTGCCAATTATTGCCGCTATGTCATCGATCGAATTCATGTCCACATATTCCGTTAAATCTTTAGCATCTGCATAAATTCTCACTCCCCCCGAATCGGGATCCTGAGCGCCACTTAAAATTGCAGAGGTTGTACTATTGTTGGAAGGATTGGACATAACACAGCTATCTGCTAAGGAATAAAGCTTATTATCTAATTGACTATCGGCAAATAGTTTAACATCATTTAGGCAGGCATCGGCATCCGAACTTAAAACACTTTCAGGTAGGCAGGTGGAAGAGGAAACAATGTTGTGATCGGCTGATGAATTATGACTACTGGATAATCCAATGCCACCGCCACCGCCACTACCGCCACCATTCGGTGATGTACCCGTTGAGGAGGCCGCCAATTGTATTGTAGTGGCTCCCAATAAACCCGCTGTCGTGGGATTTGTATTCGTCGTGCCCGTATGATAGGCCGACTGCATATAATTGTTATTGCTTTCATCTGGTAGCCTCTGTGCTATGGCATGATAATGATGCCCCGATATGCCATTTATCGATAAATGACCTGTATAGCCTGTAAAGGGTGGCAGAGGTTTTAAATCTGATAGTGCATTGAGGGAGGATGAGTTCATTAATAAATTATCCAAAACATCTAAAGAATTCTTTTGCTCCGTGTCGCTGGGCAGAGAGTCAAGGTCATGCTCTAGTAATAATTTATGGCCATCTAGTAAATATTGATCTTGACTACTGTTTTGTGCAGGCCCCCAACACGGACTCATCAATAGACTTTCAACTTCTGATTCTGTTGGTCCGTTCATACTGCAAAACTTCATGTTATTTTGAAAGTTTTATATTTATTAAATACTGCAGCGGGTAGTATACCACGTACCCGCTTTTATAACTCTCTTATTTATTTGAAAATCAGCTAAAAGTTCTTTATGTATGAGAAAGAAGTTTTTTTTTATTCATGGAACAGTGGGATTATCTTCCTCTTTTTTGTTTTGTTTTGTTTTTTGGTTATTTAACTTTAATCCTTTTTAGTTCAGTAGTCTATTTTAGAATTATTTATTTTAGTAAAGCTTTGTGGCTGTAGATGATTCGTAGATTGTTGTAGCTTTTTGAATACAAAAAAAAATTTTTTATTAGTCGTGAAGACATTTTCATCTGAAAGTAATTTTAAGAAAAAAAATTGATTAGAAATATATTTTTTTAAATCTATTTGGTACAGAAATATAATTTATAGAAAATATAATTTTTTATATTCTTAAACGCAGTAAAAATAACTTAATTTAAATTTAATAGTTATAATTTGTTGACCTTTTTTAATATTTTTTAGTAATTAATTTTAAGCACTAGGTCTTATTTAATAAAAAAATTTTTTTATTTAGTGCTTAAAATTAATTACTAAAAAATATTAATTTAAATTTAATTTTAAATGTTTTCACTTTTTTCACTTTTCGATTGTTTTTAAGACATTGACGTTTAATTAATAATTTACTCAGTTACGCGGAGTAAACAACTAGACGTGATGACTTCTCGTTCATGTTAAGTGTTAGTGGGTTGCTTAGTATTTTTTGAAATGATTGATATTATATCTTGAGCAGTTTGGTCGACCTTTTCAACTTTTATATTTTGTGACACTATTTTAAATTCCTCGCCAATTCTGGTTCAACATTTTACGGAGCTTGGCAAAAGAATCTGCATATAGTTTTGAAGACGCCACAGATTTTAAAGATGGTATAAGTGACACACATGATAACGAAATGCTCACTTCCTTTCATGTTGCCACCCTTTTCCAAGCATTCCAATAAATCTTGCTTTAAAAAGTGGTGAAGGGAAGTGAAATATATTTATACAATTTACAAGGTTACGCAAGAATAATCTTATGGAGTTACTGCATAGTAAATATTGTTACGAATGTGTCTTGCTTGAATTTAAAAAAAAATAATTAAGCAATAAAGATAACTACTAGGTATGCTGTTTACTAACTGGCTAGGAAAACTTATGCACGCAAGACAACAACAATTAGAAGTGCTACTTACTAACTGTGTAGCTTTCTAAGAAAACTTATGTACACAAGACAACAACAACTATCTTAAAATAAATTCCAGGAAGAAAATTTATTAGCATTACAACAAAAAACACACACAGACTTACAGGCGCCTATACTTTGAATGAATAACGTATCAACAACAACAAAATATTTGAAACAAAGGAAGTAGAAGATTCTTAATTTTTTTAGACCTCTAGTGGACAAATATAAAAAGGCAGCGTCGGAGTGGATAATTAGTTAGTTTGAAAAATAAACGTCATGAAGTAAAGACGTACATCTTAAGTAAATTGTTCTGTAGTAGCAACTTTGTGTGCAGTTAAAGTAAATAAACTTGTAATTAATTTAAAAACTCCAAAATCCGGTGTTATTTTGCAATAAGTTATTTTGCAATGAAAAACTCACGATAAAACGTTATAAACGTTTATAAAAGGTATAAACGTAACAATATTTTTAGATACGTTGACAAGTTCAACGACTACTTCATTAATAATAGCAGATGTCGTAATGGTGGAATTATTAAAGGACGCTCTGAACAGCACAAGGGATGGTCCACGAATAGTAACGGAATATGTAAACGATTTGTTTACAATCGTATAAATGAACAATTTTAAAATGACTTTGAGAACACTAAATTCTTTAAACAGCTAAATATTTACAATTCGCCATGGAGATAGAAACCACACGCTGACACGATAATAATCAAATAACAGAATAGAAATTAGATAGGTACCAAAAATCTATGCTATGACGACTAACTAATCCTAGACCAAATACGAGGTATAGAAAGTTGGCAATACTTTTTTAAGTGGCAGCCATTTTGTCGGCTAGTTTGATTTGACATTTCAACATGAATGGACTGAAGGTTGCCAAATTGTGCAAATTTATTTTGAAGATCATGGTTCTGTTCGAAATACTCGTTTGCGATTTTATAGGCGACGCGGCTCGCTTTTGGTTGAATGGCTACGTGAATTAACAAAACTTGCATATTTGGAGACATCCCAATTCTCAAGTGTATTACTTTGTGTGCTCCCCCCGGGGGCACATTTATCGGTCTTTATAGAATACTTAGCTATCTAGACCTGTGCCGCTGGGGGTATAAGGGAGTCAAGTCTCCTGAAGGCAGCAGGGGTCAACTGGAAAGCTCCACGTTATTTCCACGGGAATCAGTAAGCCTCAGAGTTTCCGCTAATTATCTCTTTAGACTTTTAGCTGTTTCTCTGGCTGATTGTTGAGGTTGGGCCTTCGGGAGCATCGTGGTGATTGTGGTTTTGCGGCCCCAGCATGAATTGATTTATGGTGGCCAGGATCATCTCGCCTTTAATCCCACCTACTGGTGAATGATCCGCATCCACTGGGCATGCCAGTCATGTGTTCTGGACCAGGAGTTGGACAGTCTCCAATTCTTCAGCAAGGAGTAGTGGTTTGCAGCTCTGCTAAATTGTAAATAGAAATAACCTGTTGCTAGAATTAGTCTTTGGCTTCCTAGGACATGAATGACGTTGCTTTTCATTCACAGTGGTTTGACCGCCATTTGATTAAGGCCCACGGCCAGGTGCAGATGTAAATCTTATGACGAAACACGAGGTTATAATCTTCCATCATGACAACGCTCGGCGACATGTTGCAAAACCGGCCAAAAACTATTTGGAAAACAGTGGATGGGAAGTTGTGGTTGACCCGCCTTGTAACTAAGACCTTGCACCTTCTGACTACCATTTGTTTTGGTCGATGCAAAACGCCCTTACTAGCATACGTTACACTTCAGAACACGGTATCTGAAATTGATTTTCATCATCTAAAAATTTTTAAGATTCATCATCGTCTAGTTCAATAGAGATAGATTTCCATTTTTGTCGAACATTGGATTGGATGGATCTTAAGTATCTGAGCATTTAGATATTCTTGTTGTGCTGTGCTTGCGATTATAATCTTTAGATCTTCTACTGGTAGCATATTGTATTGAACTAATTGTTCCCCACTATTCCGTATTATTTATGATTTACACCTGCGATAGATGCAGCAGTTTCTGTATCGGTAGAAAATCGCCTTTCCATAGTTTGAGGTTCCTCCTCCTTGATTTGGTTGAACGATTAAATGGCCTAATTAATGAAGTTTTTCTTAAATTTGTTTTATTTGTGCTTTTTTTTTTGTTTTCTTTACCTTTTTCCAATTAAAAAATATACTCCCTCAAAATAAAGGGTCCGCCAAATAACTTTTTTTTTATTTAAAATGCCATAAACAAAACTACGAAATATTTTTTCAAATGTCTTTCCGGTTAATAATGGATAATAATTTCATTCAAATGGCTGCCTCGGCTGGCCATGCAGTAGCCTACACGATCGGTCCAATTTTTAAGCACATTATCGATTGTGTGCCGCTGTTTTCACCAATGGCTTCACGAATATTGTACTTTAAAGCTTGTCGGCGTAACACTTATCTTTGACGGCACCCCCAAATAATAGTCCAACGGTGTCAAATCGCAGCTCCGAGGTGGCCAAACGACATCAGCTTGCGGCTCTCCCAGGGGACACATGATAGTCTTTTTGGAACCTACTATTCCATTTAGACTGGTGTCTTGCGGGGTAAAAGGGAGCCCCTCAAAGGCTAGTAGAAGTCACCTGGACAATCCACATATTTCCACGGGAATCAGTACGCCCCAGAGTTCACTATTTGTCTCTTGAGCCAATTAGTTGTTCTCTGACTGGTTATTGAGGGTGGCCCCTATATGGGAGTATCGTGGTGGTTGTGGTTTCGAGACCCTCGTGAGAGTTTGTGGGTCGGATCATTCAAAATGAACACAATGAATGGTTAAAGTCCAGTGAGTATGAATGCCGTCGTGTTCTTAATTATATTAAGCTTCATGTGTTCTGGACCAGGAGTTGGAAAGTCTCCAACTCCTAGGGCGTGAATGACGTTTGCAAATCATTCAAGTGCTTTGACCACCATCTGATTATGACTACCTAGTCGGTGCAGATGTAAATCAAATCACATCAGCTCTGCGGCTGATAATGCGATCTTCAAAAATAGGGCGCAAAACATCGAGTGTAGCTTCGGTTGTGTGGCATGTAGTGCCGTTCTGTTTAAACCAAATGTTGCCAATATTCTCCTCTTCAATTTTTGTGAACAAAAATTCGTTCAACATGGCCCGATAACGATCGCCATGGATTAACGGCCACTCCTTGCTCATTTTCGAAGAAAAATGGCCCACTTATGCCTCTGTACCAAAGTCCGCACCAACCAGTAACTCGTTTTGGGGGCGTCGGCTTTTCAATGTATGCGTGCGGGTTTTCTGAGCCCCAAATGGACCAATTTTGCTTGTTTACATACCCGCCAAGATCAAAATGAGCTTCATCTGAAAAGAAGATTTTTTTTTTATAAATCGACATCTCCTGTAAGTCGAATGGTCACTTGGCTTCAACTCCTGAACTAATTGGACTTTGTAGATTTGCTCAATTCATTCAGGAACAACCGGCTGGTTTTTCTGAAAAAATCATTTTTTCAGACAAAGCCTACTTTCACTTGTCGCCTTTGGGCTTCTCAAAATCGTGGGGCGATTATTTAGAAGCCTTTTTATGTCCAACGTGTCACTGTATGGTGGGCTATGCGGTCTAGAGGCGTGATTGGGCCATTTTTGTCGAAAATGTGGTAACAGTCAATGACCATTTTGGCCTATTATTGACGACGTGGATATATCACTTACATGTGGTTTCAACAGGATGGTGCCACATATCACACAGCCAATAAAACGATTAATTTATTGTAAACCAAATCTCCCCATCGCATAATTTCACTATAATCAGTAGCTAAGTGGCCAGCCAGCCAGATCGTGTGATTTAACACCACTGGATTATTTTTATGTGGGATATGTTAAGGACAGAGTTTATAAGAAGCCGATCGTAGCGGTTTCAGCCTTAAAGCTCAAAATATGTGATGTGATTAACGAAATACGACCGTCATTGTGCCAAAAAGGTGATTAAAAATTTTAATGAAAGAATCAGCGTGATCGTATTGGAAATTATTCATAATTTGCCGAACTTTTCTCTTCGCAATACAATAATAATTATGTTAATCTGAATTTTTTGTTGTAGAAAACAAACTTGTCGTTGAACAGAAATATTACTATTTGCTTTAAAATTTCTTAAAATGTCCAGGTTCCGTTTTATGGACAAATCATGAAAGAACCGATGAGTGTCTTTCAAGGAATTTTATTTAGCAAAAAAAAATATTTTTATATATTTTTATAATAATTCTTCTAACATTAACGTACGAAAAGGACACTGATGATGGCAAACAGCCGAAACCGGTTTGTTCACAAACCAAATTTGACAAGAGTCGATGGAAAACCGTACCCAAATAAAAGTCTTCTAACATTGTTGTTTTTAATCGAATTTTGGTTTTGTGTAAAACTTGTGGATTCTTTAATTTGTGCAAAAAATATCTGACCTTGACTCAGAAAAATTGCTGGGGTATCCATGACTGCAGCGCATATATAATGGCGTACAGGATTTTTTTTGCCGAACATCGGCCGCCGCACAAGGCATGCAAGCCAGCAACAAGTGTATTGACATAACTTAAGCGAAGAAAGACAAAATATCATAAGAGAAAATGCCCGATTGAGGCAACGCGTGAGCATACGAAGATCATTGGTATCAAACAAGCGCTTGGCAATCCAATATGATCCCACTGAGAATTGTGCTGCGCACGTGGAAAAGTCAAACTGAATACATTACTTACACCACCACAGCGACTGAAACCATTGTTCAATGGAACTGATCCCCATTCCAACCATTTTCTTCAACGCATCCTCGAATACAGTAACTGCTTTCGCATGACTCCCTTTCAACACAATCAATTGCAACACATAACAACTACACATACACCACACACTACACCATCACACGACGAGAAGTCACACCGCATTCGAACTATCAAAGTTAAAGTTCAAAATCAAGAGATTGAGATTGGAAATGAATTCATTGTACCATATTGCCCGCTGCTATCACGAATTTTCGAAACAGATGCGAACGTTGAGTTGTCATTCGGCCAAATCAGTCAAATATTTGTGCAAGTATGTCACAAAAGGCAGCGACATGGTTGTGTTTGGTATTGCGTCGGAAAATACGAATGGCGAAAACAGCATTTTCCAAATGGGCAGATACGTCTGTACTATTGAAGCACTGTGGCGATTATTGTCATTTCAAATTCATGAAAGATATTCTGCAATTGTACATTTAGCAGTGTATTTGGAAAATGGACAAAGAGTTTACTTCACAAAGGCTAAGGTGGCACAACGAGCTGAGAGACCACCCTCGACAACATTGACTAGCTTCTTTGCAATGTGTGAATCACATCCATTCGCAGCGACGCTATTGTACGTTGAAATGCCCAAGTATTACATTTGGAATCAATCAACAAACAAATTCCAACGTCGCAAGCAAGGAACTCCAGTTTTCCCAAACATTTGTGAGAATTATCAAAATCCTCTGCTTGGTTAAGTCAACGAGCAATTCTCGCCGTAAAGAATAATGATGTTGTACACGTACTGAATTTCACTATTCAATCAAAAATCGATGGCGATTTGGTGACATGCAAATCCGTTGATTCCAAAACAAATCCCGATGATGCAGTAAATTATCCAACGGAGTTTTTGAACTCTCTGGAGTTACCAGGATTTCCACCACATAACTTGCAACTCAAAGTTGGTTCAGTTATTATGATATTGCGGTGAAAAGACTTATGCCGAATTTGATTGAGGCAACCATTATTAACGGAAATTGTATGTATTCCTCGATTACCAATGATTTCGACTGATCTTCCGTTTGACCCCCCGGGAGCACATTTATGGTCTTTATAGTACGCAACAGCTATCTAGATCTGTGCAACTGGGGGAAAAAGGGAGCGCAGTCCCCTGAAGACAGGCAGGGAGTCAACTGGAAGCTCTACTTTATTTCCACGGGGATCAGTGAGCCGCAGAGTTCATTATTTGTCTCTTTAGACATTTAATAGTTCTCTGACTGATCATTGAGGTTGGCCCCTATATGGGAGTATCGTGTTGGTTGTGGTTTCGCGGCCCCATAATAGTATAATGGCTATTATGGTGGCCAGGATCATATCACTGATAATGACACGCAAAGTGAATGATCCAGTCCAGTGAGCATTCTAGACATGTGATCTGGACAGGAGTAGGAAAGTCTCCAACTCTTTAGCAAGGTGTGATGATTTGCAGACCTGTACTGAAATCATTAAAGTTGCAACTAGGTGGTTCTGTTGCTTAGAATTATGTCTTCGGCTTCCTAGGACGCATGTAGACGTTCCAAATTATACAATTGTGGTTTGTCCACCATCTGATTAAGGCTACAGCCAGGTGCGGATGTAAAATGAATTACACTATGTGATCTTCCGTTTGACTTCAAACGATGGCAATTTCCGGTTCGCCTTCCGTTCGCAATGACAATTAACAAGTCGCAAGGCCAATCGCCTAGCGTTTGCGAGATAAATTTAGAAAGTCATTGTTTTTCACATGGCCAGCTATACGTTGCGTGTTCACGAGTTGGGAAACCATCCGCTTTATTTGTGTTAACGTCAGACCAAAAAACAAAAAATGTGGTTTACCAAAGAGCACTTCAATGAAACGGATAATTTGCGGACACGTATAACGCTTCGATTCAATATTTACTTTGGATTCCCTTTCATTTTTTACTTAGAGAAGTTCAACTAAATTCCACTTAATTTTTGTAATCGAAATGCATTCATTACTCTGTTGTACAATGAAATAAAATTTTTCCTTTTCAAGTAGAAAACAAAAAAAAAATAATTTTTCTTCATCTTTTAATCCCCAAACGAAATGTTACAAAAAACGAAGCCATCTAATGGCGAAACGGAATTCGCCGCGTTTGCTAGTACATAAATATATAGTTATATACATATGTATGTATGTATGTATGTATTGTATATAAAAAAAAATTTTTTTAGCTTTTTAATAAGAATACAAAGACAACAACAACAACAATAGTAATTTATATGCTAATTTTTATGTTCATTTTCAAGTCTTCTTCGTGTTTTTCTTGTTTTTTATTTTTTATTTTTTGTTATTGTTGTTTTTGTTATTCTTTTATAGATTATTAATGTTTTTGACCTAAATACCGTTTGATTTTCTGTGTTTGCATTCGATTGTGCGTATTGTATTCGATTGTATTCAATTGTATTTGATTTTGTATTTAAACATCGATCAGTTAATTCATTTTTGTTTTCTTGTGGTTCTGGTTTGTAATTCTTATTTATTAATATTTTTCTCTCATTTTGTTGCTTGATCTTAAAATGCACACTTTCTTCTTTAATTAAATATCGCACTTAATATTGTACTTTCCTGCAATATTTGTCTAATAAATTTATGCTTAGAAAGGGTAATTGAAATTTTCTTTTATGGGGAAAAATTTCTGTTTCTGTTAATGTTTTAAAAGTTGATTGACATTAAACTTTAACAGAGAGAAGTAAACAACTTTTAAAGCATATTAAAAAACTAAAATTAAAAAGAAACTATCTTTAAATGAAATCTCCCAAAATAAAATTTGTTGCGATAGCCGTGCTACACCTCGATATTCGCAATACCCAAAATCTTAACATTGGCGACTGACTCTGATAGCGAAACTTTTTAAAAACCTTTGTCAACAAAGTTACGAGTCTCCTTACGTTTTTTTTTTTGTGGTTTAAACAATGATTTCACGCAAGTTTTAGCCAGAGCTAAAATTATTTCTAACGTCTTGTTTTTAAATTTTGTACCTTAAAAATTATAATTATAAAACGATAAGAAATTGTTATAAAACATTAATAAATAATAATAAAATTAATAAGGAAAAACATAATTATATAAATAACTAGAAAAACCGTCGAACTCCATTTCGCCACTAGATGGCTTCGTTTTTTGTAACATTTCGTTTGCGAATTAAAAGATGAAGAAAAATTATTTTTTTTGTTTTATATTTGAAAAGGAAAAATTTTATTTTATTGTGCAACAGTAATCAACTCATTTCGATTACAAAAATGATGTGGAATTTAGTTGAACTTCTCTAAGTAAAAAATGAAAGTGAATCCAAAGTAAAATACTGAATCGATGCGTTATACGTGTCCGCAAATTATCCGTTTCATTGAAGTGCTCTTTGGGAAACCACATTTTTTGTTTTTTTGGTCTGACGTTAACACAAACAAAGCGGATGGTTTCCCAACTCGTGAACACGCAACGTATAGCTGCCCATGTAAAAAACAATTATTTTGTAAATTTATCCCGCCAACACTAAGCGATTGGCCTTGCAACTTGTTAATTGTCATTGCGAACGCAAGGCGAACCGGAAATTGTAATCGTTTGAAGTCAAACGGAAAATCACTCGGAATCATTGGTATTCGAGGAATACATACAATTTCACCTTCGTACTTTCCGATAATAATGGTTGCCTCAATCAAATTTGCCATAAGTCTTTTCACCGCAAGTCTAGTACCGCAATATCATAATAACTGAACCAATTTTGAGTTGCCAGTTATGTGGTGGAAATCCTGGTAACTCCAGAGAGTTCAAAAACTCCGTTGGATAATTTACTACATCATCGGGATTTGTTATGGAATCATCGGATTTGTATGTCACCAAATCGCCATCGATTTTTTATTGAATAATGAAATTCAGTGCGTGTACATCATTATTCTTTGCGGCGAGAATTGCTCGTTGACTTAACCAAGCATAATTCTGATAATTCTCACTAATGTTTGGGAAAACATGTTCAGTAAGAGCTAATTGAGAGTCTACAAATCGGCAAAAGTCGTTGGTATGGGTAATTAATCCAGCTGTCGCATCAACCATTTCCAACAGCTAACAATTGTTTGGAAAATTGTGCAGCTCTTTGATCATTTTGAAGTTAAACTCTCTTATTAGTGGTTAGCGGTAATGTTTTTACGTTATTTCACAAAGGTGATGCCTTCAGGCATGCATTCAATTCATCTGCAGGCGTTGCACGGCGAGTTACTGGCAACGTCTGCCTGAAATCGCCTGCCAACAATATCATCAAGCCGTCAAAGATGTTGTTATTTCAACGAAGATCCTTCTGTGTGAAGTTAAGTGCTTCAGGTGATTTCTTATGTGCCATTGTGCACTCATCCCAAACAATGAGCTTGCATTGCATCAACAATATTCCCATTGCACTGGATCGGGAAATTACGTGATAAGATTTACATCTGTGCCTGCCTATGGAGCCTTAATCAGATGGTGGTCTAACCACTGGGAATGAAAAGCAAACGTCATTCACGCCCTAGGAAGCAGAAGACTAATTCTAGCAACATGTCTTTCCTAGTTGCAACTTTGATGATTCCAGAGCAGGGCTGCAAACCACCACTCCTTGCTGAAGAGCTGGAGACTTTCCAACTCCTGTCCAGAACACATGTCTAGCATGCTCACTGGACTAGATCATTCACCTGTGGGTGTTATTATTGGCAAGATGATCCTGGCCACAGTAATCATTCATGCTTGGGGCCGCGAAACCACAGCCACCACGATACTCCCGAAGGGCCAACCTCAATAATCAGTCAGAGAAACAGCTAAATGCCTAAAGAGACAAATAGCGGAAACTCTGTAGGCTACTGCTTCCCGTGGAAATAACGTGGAGTTCCCAGTTGACCCCTGCTGCCTTTAGGTGACTGGACTCCCTTTTACCCCCAGTTGCACAGGTCTAGATAGTCAAGTATTCTATAAAGATCGATAAATGTCTCCCGGGGGGTCACTGGATCGGGAAATATTGTGTTTAAATTGAGTGGCAACTTAAGCGGAGAATGTGCAGTACGACCACCATCTAGAAGAGTCGCCGCAATTCCAGATAATGCTAACGCCAAAGCTACGTCACATCTTTATCGAATAGTGGCCAAAATCAATGAAATGACAAATGTTTTCCCTGTTCATCCAGGTGCGTCCAGGAAGAATAGGCCACCAATATTATTGTCCGTCGCTTGCATAAATGTTTCGTATACTTGTTTTTGCTGTTCATTCGGCAACGGCACATTAATTCAAACGAATTCCTGCAATGTATCAACATTGATTTAATTCTTGGTTGAGTGCATGGTGCATCGATCGATCATTCCTACTTCAATCAGTGGCTTGTTTGCAATAGTCAAGCATTGATCCTCAATCAGAATAAATCCTTCATTGTATATTTCATCGGTTATTTGCATGTCAGGATTATTCGTTCGAATGCGCAAGCGATGTCGTCTTTGTATTTGTTCCATAACTGAATTGGTTGTGAAGGGAAACATGTGGTGATGATAATTGCGAACAGCGTTCGAATTTGGTACGCATTTGATGAAACAACTGAACTCGCAAGTGTTAAATCCCAATGAGAATCGTTCTCCAGCAAACCCAATAGTTTACATGCTGCTCGATATGTTTGGCATTGGTGGCCATTCACAAATTTCAAATGGGCAAATGATTTCGGTTCCCATACATTTACCAACAGCAGTAGCAAATAAAAACATTCATCATTTCTAGGATGAACAGCATACATGCGACTTGTGCACGGCTCCATCTTCATAAAATGAAACGTACTTATTTCCGTGAGGGATACTCACACACCACGTACTGGTGCCGTTGTAGTACATGCTATCTATCAGAGATGGCGCTGTATGTAAAAAATGATTTTCCCTGTTTTCCTGCTTCTCTCTTGAAATTTTTCCTTAATATTTGTTTTAGTTTGTGGCGTAGAAAGCTGGACAGGATACAGCTTGTAGAGAGAGAGAGTATATAATTTCCTTTTATTTGATCAGATAAGAGGAAAAGCTAAACAAATTAAAGGGATAAAAAAGGATTGTAGAAAAATAAAAAAGAGTTAAATAGTGACTTTCCTTCGTAAATATTGTATTTGTATTTGTTAAGCAGCAGCTTAAACAGCTTGTGTTGCAGAAGTGCTCATTATACTTCACTCTTGAAATTATGATTAATTAACTAATTTATTTTCAAATTTGTCTAAAAGAATAAATAACCGATACAAAGAATAACTTCCACCATCGATGGGATATTGAAGCAGTACTACAAGTGCGTTAATGAAGGCTACATGATTGCCCAGAGTAGCAGTAGTAGTAGTATTAGTAGTAGTAGTGAAAATGGAAGATTTTAGTAAATAACTAGAACTAATTGCCATTTCCAAATTAGAATGCTGCGCTAAAACGTAGCTAAATTTACCTACAGGACTAGAGTATAGTGTTAAATTTAACATCGAATAATAAATACAGTAAACTCTCTCCATGTACAAAGCATCCTGCAGGAAGTTCATGTTTCGTTCGCCATTAAATTAAAACTTCCTGCAATGAAATGAAAGATAATATTCGCTTTTGTTTATCATATATTCTATGGGTCAATCAGGGTTAAGCTGTTAAACTTATTTTTATAAACTTTTTAACGTATCACAAAAAAATTAATGTGAAATAATGTATCGTATCTTTTTACAAATTAAGACGTTTTTTTAAAGACATTTTACAACAACAACATGCTGTATACAAAATTCGATGAACTAAGTTTAAAAATTAGAAAATAAAAGCAACTAACTAACTAAGATGCCTACACTGAATAACGCTAACAACATCATCTACATTTGTTGTAGTGATAAATTAGAGTTTTCGAGAAAATGCGTGAAAACAAAATTAAGGAAGCCTTTATTGACCTCGTGGTCAATAAAGAGTTTAAGTGTGATCGTTGTTGAGTGAAGACACACCAGTTGAGAGAATGGAGACATAAAAGTCGAGACAGCTTTTAATCGTAAAAATGGTAAAGTTACCATCATGTATTTTTGAACTAGTGCCTATAGAGTGAGAAAATCTGTGAAACTAACAACAAATCATAAGAACGAATTTCTAAAGAAATGCACTGTACGATGAAAGAGATATCGTAGATAAAGGACTTAGCACTTATTTTTATTTGGGTACGGTTTTACGCCGACCCTCGTCAAATTTGGTTTGTGAACAAACCGGTTTCGACTATTTGCCATCTTCAGTGTTCTCTTTATACTAGTTGCGTTTAATTGTCAGCTGTGTTAATATAGTTCGTGTTTCTCTTCGTGTTATTTCTATTGCATTCGTCACTTTCTCTCTTTTTGTCTGTATCTCTCTCTCTTTTTTTGTTTGTTTATTTTTACCTAATTTGTGTCTTCCTCTCTGTCTGTCTCTCCCTCTCCCTTTTCTTTCGTCTCTCTTCCTAGTTAAATCCTTTTACGACCCTGCTTGTTATTCGTTTGTGTTTATAAGTGAATCTATTGATTTTAGCACTTGTTGTTGTTGCCGTTGGCAATGTGTTAATAGAGAATACAATATCCCTTTATTGGATCAGTTAAGAGCAACAGTAATATTTAACGGCTAAAAAAAGACTGCAGAAAAATTAAGAAAAGCTTATGAAGTAAATTCGCTTAAAATATGGGTTTGTTTGTGTGTTTTATGGGAATTAATAATGGAATATTATGTCGCGCAAATGTCCACTTGTAGCATGTTGCAGACATCCCCCTTTTCACAAAATTTTTATGAACAGCAAAGCTTCGCTTATTTCCTGAGTGCAGCACCGAATTTTATCTTTTAGATCGGTATATATTGCAGTTGTAGGGGAGGTTCACGTAAGCCCGGTCTTTCAAATGGCTTAAAAAAATATCAGCGGCTTTAAATAACAGAAGCAAGGCGGCCAATTGACATCACCAAATCAAGAAATTACGCTACCGGATAATTTTCCATACAATAACTAAATTGTTTGAAGAGCTGCGTGGCGCCGTTCTACTTAAACCAAAGTCAACGTTAACTAATTGTATCTACGAAAAATTGGTTACCACGGTTTGGCAGCGCAGAGAATGGGATTGATTCTGTTGCTCATTAGACAAAAAAATTTCAACCGATGATGCCACCTTTTTTATATAATGATTTTTCGACTATTTGTGGATTTTCGTTCCAGGTGCGACTATTTTGTTTATTTACCGAATTGTTCAAGTGGAGTTTCACTGTTAATGAAAATTTTATTAAAAAAAATGACAATTCGCAAAAATTTAACACAGGCAATGGTCGGTCAGCTTTAATTATTGAATTAATAGTGATGCCCAATGGTTGCGAACATCGATGAGTTGATGTGTTAGGCTCACTCACTCACAACACTTTGCTGCACAGCTGCATTATCACGGCCACTACGAGCATATTGTGCTAGTTTATTGTCGGCAAGCCCCAAATTTAGCGTTTTAATTATATACAGCGACCTAAGAAGGAGCCTGATTACGTGGAAATACTGTTCGAATTTCAAGAAGTGATACAGTGAAATTTACAACATTTTAATAATAAATTTTCACAATTAAAGTTCAAGCTTAAGAGTGTAATGTTTAATTTTTTAAAATTTCCCCACATTTTGCTAAATAAATGTCAAAGGATGACAGCTAAATTCTTGACATTTAACCATTTGAGAGACGTTTTACTTCCTTAGCTCAAATTTGCCCAACCTTTATAAATCTTTGTTGCTTCGTTGTGTTGCTGTTAAAAGTCGTTGTCAATCAGTTGCCAATAGAATTATTAAAACACTACGGCAGGTCTAAAATACAGGTGTAGAGCACTAATTTTAAAAATAACAAAAATGTGTGTCATAATAAAAGTCATAAAAGAAAAAAAGGTAAAAGGAATAAAAGAAAAAGACACAACAATCTGGAAGATGTTAAATAGTTTATCGATTGTTATCAATGATTTTTTTAAAGAGAAAAAAAATCGATATATTTTAAACCTTAATGAGCTGTCATACAATAATAGAAGACACAGTTATTCTATAAAACATGTATGCATGTATGTATGTATGTTTCTAGTGGATGAAGAAAGACAAGTAGCAAAACCCTCACGCACTTTATTTAAAGAAAACAGCAATAACATACAGCAAAAAGCAAGTTAGAAAGAAAGCTATTGTCTGGTTAACAAAAATAAAAAATAAAAAAAAAACTCACAGAATTGAGGTTACCACCAAAAACCACGTTACAAGCTCAATAAAAACTAAAAAAAAAAACGCAATTATAGACACAACAACTACAATGGCAATAACACTAAAAACACCTCCTATATAAATTTCGCTTTCAACAGGTTTGCGGACACAACACACACACACACATTTGTTTACACGAAAGCCAATCATGGACAGATACAACACACATGCATATAATAACAAAATCCAAAATCAAACAAGACCTCAGCATATAAAACCAAACAGAAAATTATAAACATATACATACATACACACCTAACCATGGGTAAGTATGTAGTATGTGTGTAGTGTATTTATGAATATAAAAAGTGCTTTCAAAAAAGTTTAAAGAAATGAAAAAAGAGATGAAATATAAAAAATAAAATGCATTTGTGTAGCTAAACATTGTGTTCCTCTTGTAAAACAAATGTTGCTCAACATTTCTGATGAGAGTACATTACATATTGATGAAAATTACTCATGTGAAAATGTATTTTATTTTATTTCTTTCTATTGCTCTTTTTAAAGCCAGCCTGAGATTGTATAGAAAACTGTAAAAAGTAGTTGAAAAGACAAAGCTTGTACCAAGCATTGTAAGTAATTATGTTCAGCCAAGCTTGGCAAATTGTACCAACGACCCACTAGTTAACAAACAAATACCAATAATTTAATACACAAGCCTGCATGCATACATCTAAAGAAGTACTTGCATAAAAATATGTGTGAATATGGAACAAAAACAATAATTTATATATTTATCAGTCAATGTTGCCGGTTATTCATATTAATAGGTTGTGGGATTTCAGCATGTTTAAGGAAAAAACTTTTAAGGGCAAGTTTTTGTTTTTTATAAATTCTGATTTCATTGAAATGTTTTGGGAATTTTTTTATTATTATTAAGTGAATCGAGCGAAATAAATTATAGTAGCAAACACTAAAAACAGTGTTGCCGGTTTTTCATATTTGTACCTTTTTAGTTTTAAAAATCTTGATTGAAACGTTTCAGCATGTTTTTGTTTTAAATTAAAATGCAGAGAAATAAATTATAGTAGCAAAAACTTAGAACAGTGTTGCCGGTTTTTCATATTTGTACCTTTTTAGGTTTAAAAATCTTTAAAGAAAAATCTGATTTGATTGAAACGTTTCAGCATGTTTTTTTTTTAATTAAAATGCAGAGAAATAAATTATAGTTGCGAAAACAAAAAACAGTGTTGCCGGTTTTTCATATTTGTACCTTTTTAGGTTTAAAAATCTGTAAGAAAAAATCTGATTTGATTGAAACGTTTCAGCATGTTTTTTTTTTAATTAAAATGCAGAGAAATAAATTATAGTTGCGAAAACAAAAAACAGTGTTGCCGGTTTTTCATATTTGTACCTTTTTAGGTTTAAAAATCTGTAAGAAAAAATCTGATTTGATTGAAACGTTTCAGCATGTTTTTTTTTAAATTAAAATGCAGAGAAATAAATTATAGTTGCGAAAACAAAAAACAATATAACAATTGTAATGCTTAAGCTTAATTGCTCTCTTTCGCTCTCTCTCTCTTGAAGGCCATTTTTTAAATATAGTTTAAAAGAATCTCCTTTATGTGAATTTGATTTTTATTATAAAATAATTATTTTTGTTGTATTCGGTTAGGAGGTGAATAAAAATCCGCGTCTGTTTATTTGATTTGACGCAGTAGTAATAAGATGTGGAGAATCACTTGGTATCAGAAACCTACCTCTTCAGGTAGATTAATCAATTTTTACACTCAAAGCACGCAAGACGAGTAAATATTAGCACGGCAACCAACTTCATCAGAAGAGTAATGGATATTGGTGATGAACAACTTTACGACAAAAATATACATAAGATCATAAGATACATATACTGGAGACAAATGACTATCCTCGCAAAACTATAATGGAGTTAATCAGATACGTAAGATCAAAAGGAAACAATAGAGTACTTAACGGGGAAAATCCCCAGAAAACTTATAAAGCAATTACATATGTTTCGGGCTAGTAGGTAGTGTATTAGCTTACAAGATTTGAGATTGTGAGTTCGATTCCCAACAAAGACCTTGGTTTTTTCACTACAAACAAAAGTTGACAGTGATGAAGGCTTGGTCTCTGGTCACTGTGCTGTCGTATATACGACAGTTAATTTCCGTAACTATCCTTCTACTTTCACCACCAGTCTCATCTCTTTTCTCTCCCTTTCCTAAAGAACGTAGCACGGTACTTGACTAAATAAGCATTGTTGCCTGAAGTGCTACTTCTCTTTAACAAAAAAAAATATGGTTCAGCTGTTTATTTTAAAAAATAATTTGCCAAAATAGCAACTCAGAATCTCCAATTTGTCTTTAAAAATATTAAGACTAGGAAATATTTGGAAAGGGAAACATTTAGTTTAATAGCAGATTACGAAAGGGATAGAGAGAATTGTTTTTTTGTGTTCGGTTCTCGGCGACACTTTTTGTGGTCATTTATTTTTTTTTTTGGCACTTCTTTACCTTTTGACATTTCCTGTATTTCTTTTTTCTGAGTACTTTTTTGTACTTTTCAAAAACGTTCCTTGGAAGAGAATCCACTAATCTTTTGCATGCAGCTGGCGTTATTTAGCTCCATTCCTTTTAAAATGCGGCTTCATTCCTTTTATATTGCTGCATATTCTATTTTTTATACGACATACACTTTCGTCCCATGAAAACTCGATTACGTTTACATGTGGGCTTTGTGTAGATGTAGTGGTGATGGCAGCTGCAAAGCAACCAGTTCTTTAATATCAGTGATGTGTGATTATGATTTTTGATAAAACGACGAAATGTTTGCTTTGTGTTTGTAATGAAGTATCCTTGAGTTTTTTTGTTTGCTGTGTTGTTTAAATGATAACTCTCATTTAGTCAATTTGGCTTAGGATATAAGACTCTTGAATTTTCTACACAAAACTTGCGGTTAAATCCACTAGTAATCTATATGAGCAGTAGGCCACATGGATATGCTTTACTCCGCAGTAATACATTTCAAATTAATTTTTTTTTAATAAAAAAGTAATCAAGCACAAATTAACGTAGATTAAATTGAAACTTAAAATTATTAGCAATACCCAACTTGCGCACACTTTTCTTAACATTCATTTTTAAAATGTCAAGGTACTTATGATTTTTATTTGGCTACGGTTTTACGTCGACCCTCGTCAAATTTGGTTTGTGAACAAATCGGTTTAGGCTATTTGCCATCTTCAGTGCTCTCTTTATACCAGTTGCATTTTATTGTCAGCTGTGCTAATATAGTTCGTCTTGTTCGTATTTCTCTTCGTGTTATTATACCCACATATACATATTCTTATCCATAATACCTATTCTGACATCAGAAGGTGGCATGTAGTCCATTATCATCACTAAGAAGCCACCATGTTTCTTTTACAAAAATTCTTTATTTTGTTTACATCATACGTAGCGCCGACTAAATAAATCAAATTTGCTTTCATCCTTAAAACGAACCTGTAAAATGTTAAAATGTTCATAACTTCAGCCAATATAACATGGCATACAAATTTTATCATACTCCAATTAAAGAAATCTTTTGATATGTTTTCGCTCTTGTGCGAAATCCAAGCTATCCTTTCTATTTTTGACACTGACACATGGTTTCTTTTGAGCCACTCGACCGTGCAATTTCTTTGTTCTTAAATGTCTTATTGTTTCCGCATATACTACCTTGCCAAAATCGATTTTAGCCATTGTGGTTAAAGTTTTGGAGCGTAGATGAATGCGCCATTTTGTATTTTGCAAAATTATAAACAATTTTCATCTCTCGAGCAAAGTTTTCTCTTTACAGGTGGGCGTTGTTTATTTCTAATTCCGCTGCTTTTTTTGTGTCGCGTAATGATCTCGTAAACAGTTGCTTTTATTCATATATTTTATTATTTTGTAAATAATAATACCTCGCTCTCCCGAAGTAGACTGTTTTACTGTACGAGGTATAACAACTGAATTGCTTATATTATAAATATAATAAAGAGAAATGAACAAATATAACGGTAATTGACCATTATGACCTTTTTAGAATTTAAAAAAATTTTTTTTAAAAGTACCATCTTGGAAAATTCTTGGAAATGTTTTTAGTACAAAATTTTATTGGGTACTAAATGCATAATTCAAAATATATTTAAAAGTTTTTCAAAAATAATAGTAAATAAAAATTTTCCAAATGTAAATTTGGAATATAAATGTGGAAGAAAAAGTATTGAAAATTCAACCAATATATGGAGCGCATAAAAAAGGCTCAGGCCAAAAGATGTCGCACAAATAATTTTAAATTCTAATTGGTTTTATTTTTTTAAATTATTTTTACTATTAAATTAACACACTGTTAAATTAAGGTAAATGTCAAATAGAAAAGCAAGCAAAAAAACCAAATGCATACATAATAACGGAATGTTGCCGGCAACATGTTGCCACCAAATGATTATCCTTCAAATGTTCGCTCGTCTAAACTCAGGCATATTAACAAAAACAATTCTCATTTTAAAAATTATACAAAATTTGTCAATAACATTTTGGATGCAATTTTTGCGACACTTATGATTTTTAATTAGTCACAAAAATCGACCCCGCACACATGTTTACCATATGACGAAATGAACAATAAATTTTCAAAATGTACGTCAACTTAAATGAATTATTTCAAACAGAAAACAAATAGTATGTACTTTACTGCTCTATGGCAGACCTTATTTTTCTTTTAATTTATTCGATGATGGCAATCATTATTCAACGCCACAGAAAAACAGCTTAAAATGAAATTCTGTTTTTTTTCTTCTACGGTTCACAATATTTTCTTTATTATTACATTCGATATTCGTATTCGTTTTATTCCATTCGTGTTTTAAGCTTATAAAAAAAAAACAGAGCTATGCATGATGAAAGCAATGAGTACAACTACAACTACAATTACAAAAGCAATAGCGTCAGATATAACCACGTATAGAGAAGCAGCAGCAACAACAATATCACATTTTTCTACACTACATAACGAAGTACCGTTATACAGAAAGACCTGCTGACACACTTCCGTGATCTTCGTGAAAAAAAAAACAATAACAACAAACACACACGAACACACAATAACCAAATAAAAAAATGTGGTTTTATGTTTTTATTGCTTTAAAAGGAGTAATCAAATACAAAGTTGGAGCTGCCGTAAAAGTTGCCACATCAAATACATTACAAATCGTCAAAAATTTATGATTAAAATTAAAAGTACTCTACTTGTAAATGTTGCTTTTAAGTACGATATTCGGCCTAATTATAATACGAATATATACAGTTTTTTTGCAAATAAGCTTATTTTATTGCTTTATCAGTATATTAAAAATCGAATAAACTTCCGTTTTGAAACTGATTGCAGGTGTCCGCCGGGAGAACAATTTTTGATTAAATAAAAGATAATTGATTTTATATTGATAAATGTTTTATTTAATCTCGGCAATTATATATCGAATACAATATCAATTAAATGTCCGCCTCTGTTAGCCTCACAAATGCGATCCATTTTGAGCACACTTTTTATTACATTCTCACACATTTCATGCGGCATTTCGTTAATTTCATCACGTATATTTGTTTTGAGTTGCTCAAGTGATTCCCATTTGTATTTAGATATCCCCACAAAAAGAAGTCCGCAGCAGTCAAATCAGGTGACCGTGTGCGCTAATCAGCATTACAATTTTTTGTAATAACTTGTTGTCGAAAGAGATCTTGCACTAATTCTATTGTAATCCTGACTATATGCGATCTTGTTGATACCACATGATAATTAAACCCAAAGCATGCAGTTGTGGCGTTAAAAAGTTTTGTAATATATCACCATATTGCTACCCATTCACAGCTACCGTTACGCCGTTTTCATTTTCAAAAAAGTTAAGTCCAATGATTCTTTCTTACCAAATTACACACCACACCTTTTAATGCATGCAAGGGTAAATGTTTAATAATTTCCTTTCCCCCAGAACCGACTATTCTGTTTATTCACATATCCATTCATTATGAGTTTTTCATGAAAATCGAGCTTGTCAAGGGCGAACTGCTAAAAATTGCCGCACCGGGAATTAATTGTCAGAATTTTCTCCAACGAGTGAAAGTTTAATTCGAAACGTTACAATGAATTAAAGATGAGAAACTTAAAGGACAACTTATTAAATCACGTTAAGCAAAAGTTACTGTAAAACATAGCGAAGGTAGTGTTTTGGTCTGGGTAAGCTTTTCAGGCTGTCACATTCTTTGATATCTCATGCTTCCACAGTCAGAGTAAAATTTTTTTTTAAGTGAAGGTACCAAAGCGACAACGATCCTAAAATCACACCTATATGCTGGCTTTCCTATCGGAATAAGGATGCAGTTCCTTACATCATTTCAAAGAGAGAGTAAGGTGGTGGCTCTAGATATTTCCAGGGCATTTGATAGAGTGTGGCATGCTGGCGCTTTTGGTATCGGTGATTATTTCTCCAGACTTATATCGAATTTTCTCAGGAATCGCACTATACGAATTGTTGTAGATGGGATTTCATCAGACGAGTTCAAGATTAATGCAGGGTTACCCCAAGACGCCATTCTTTCTCCTACCCTATTTCTTATTTTTCTAAACGACTTTCTTTGTCAAACTTGCAACTCTATTTACTCTTTCGCAGATAGCAACACCATTTATCATTTATCATTTGTATTTATTTGATAATAGACCGAACCAGTTGGAGGTGAGTTACAAAAGGTGGAACATGAATGGTAAGCTCAATCGGGATGTCGCGGAGATTTCCGCATGAGGTCGTACGAATAGAGCAGATTTGAATGCCCGTAAGACGCAGTGTTGCATGCTTACGCATAGATCTGTGTTCGAAAATGGACCGACGCCCCAAAGTCTATTTTGCAGTTTCTCAAACGCGTACAGGAGAGAGTCAATAGGCTCATTGGGGATGGTAGGGTATCCAACTCTATGGATTCCCTAGAACATTGACGCCATGTAGGTTGTATTTCATTGTTTTATGGTTACTACAATGGTAAGTGTTTTAATGAAATCAGGGAACTTTGTACAGAAACTCGTACATTTTTGCATTTGATTTGATTTGCGCATCCATTTGTGTTCGATTGGCCAGTGAATCGCACTTCGCATTACAGGGAAAATTTGCTTTTTAGCAGAACAGTTCGTATGTGGAAAAAAATCTCTCCAGAATTTCTCTCACATTTATTTCAACGTTAACTTATGCCAGATTCCTTTAAAAATTAATATTTTATTATATTCTCATAAAATACTTATTATTAAGAAAATATATTTGCAATATATTACTGCGGGGGAAAATATATCCATAGCTTAATGAATTTTACTAAAAATTTTGTACAGAAAATTCTAGAGTCTTATGTTCAATGCCAAATTTATTAAATATGAGTTTTCATTAAGCCTCTCACAGCGAAAAGACAACAAACTCAAACTCATTTGTAAAGAAAAACAAAAAAAAAACAAACAAAAACACAGCAAACATTTCGAAAATAAAAACACTTTTTTTAATCCTTCTGCATAAGGATTTGCTTTGGGGGCCATTCATATGTAATTTGGAAAGTAAAGAAAACAACAAATATTTTAAATTTCTGCTCGTAATGCCCTTCCCGGCTATTTGTTTGCAAATGGCGAATTTGTTTAAGGGGAGAAATTGATAACATTAGTTCATTCACCGGCGGAACAAACCCAACAACAACAATTTCGTATCAAAACAAAAAATATTTATAAAGAAGTTCACAATAACGTCCAACGTGCACCATCAATGGAAATAAATAATTTTATTTTTTTGGATCATTTTTAATTTAATTTACGTTAATTTTTGCTGGATTGTTGACAATGACAATTTAATTTAGCTAATTTAATTTTAATTTTAGTCGGCTATAAGTTAAGTTAAAATTTAATTAGCATATTGAAAGTATTTCTTAACTAATCAAAATGCTAATTTTGTTGTGTACAATTTAACGATTTTTAAACAATTTCGTGTGGCAACTGCGGCTAAAAGTGTTGTGAGTAAGAAAAAGAAATGAGAATGAGAGAAAAGCAGCATTTAAATGAGATGATGATGATCATTTAAAAATGGGTTTTCAAAGAAGGTTTTCTAAAGTCATTTAAATAAATGCCGGTTTTGATAGAAATATAATGGCGCATACATACATACCTGTATGCACACATACATACATGCTTACATAAAACATACATATTTAATATGTGTTTGATAGAATTATTTTATAATTTTTTAGATGCTTTTGTAACAAAATTACAAGGAATTTGAAATAAATGAGCTATTTTTTAAAACGGTGTAGCTTTAGGGTGTAATAAATTTCTGTTCTTACCAACATTTATATGCTTTTTGGTTTAATTTATCTGCCATTGTTTGTTTAATATTTTCAATGCTTTTTTAAATTCATTTCAACGTACATACATACACTCATAAACACTCAAATTGGGTGTTTGGTGGGCGTTTTTTGTTTTTTGCCAGAATCTTATTTTGTTGTCTATTATTGTTATTCATTTTTATTTGTTCAATTGTCATAAAAGTGTTTGAATACCTTGTGACAATACAAACGGATTTTTTTTTTATTTTTTAGGCTGGGAGCTTTTAGCTTTAAGTACTACAGCAATTGTTGCGTTACAGCGGGAAAGTGTTGAACAACTTTTTGCGGCTTTTTGTTTTGGTGTGAATACAACGGTTAATTTTTTTTTTTTTTTTTGGATTTTGGTTACCGCTAAATTTGCTGTAGGTAAACAACCCATGTTAGAAGTTGTTACAATAAAATTTTTGATTGTTTGAACTTTTTATTACTTTGAATGAGCATCAAATCAAGTTCAATGTTTTTTTTTTATTTTTATTATTTTAATATTTTTGAATAATGTTTTTTGCTCTATTTTTTCTTTACAGCAATAATATTTTTTATGCTCCAATGAAATTTTGTTGGATTAATAAACCAAAAAATGTAAATGCTTTTGTTTCTTATTTTTGTAAATAATTTTTTTTTTTATAAATATTTTATTAATGTATAATTTTTATTGTTTTTTTTTAACCGATCTTTTTTTGTTTATCTTTAATAAATATCTTTTTTCTTTTTTAAGATCTTTTTTATATATTTTTTTCTTCACGATATTTTGCTTTCCTTTGGAAAGCTTCTTCAGGAAAAAATTTTATATTTTTGAAAACAAAAAATGATTAACAAATTGAAAAAAATGTTTCAAAAATGTTTCAAAAATGTTTGAAACATTTTTTTCAGTTTGATAATAATTTTTTGTTTCCAAAAAAAAAAAAATTGTTCCTGAAGAAGCTTTCCAAAGGAAATCGAAATATCGTGAAGAAAAAAATATATAAAAAAGATCTTAAAAAAGAAAAAAGATATTTATTAAAGATTAATGTATAATTTAATTTGCATGTAAGTTACGGCATAACCAGTTCACTTGCGGTTATTCGACCGCTCGCTCCATTTTAAAAGTCTTTGAATTTGTTTGCTTGATTTTAAGAGTAAAATCAGGATTTCAAAAATTATTTTTATTTTATTAAAATTGTAGTGTGTAGGAAAATTTGAGACCAGAAAGTAAGTTAGCATTCGAAAGATTAAATGGCAATAATTGAATTATCATTCCTTGACATTTATTTAATAAAATGGCGGGAAGCTTTTTACTCGCCGCCATACTTGCAGGCGAATACTGTTTGGGCAAATTTGAGGTTAGGAAGTAAATTTTCTATCAATTTATTGAATGTCAAAAATTGAACTGTCATTCTTAGACGTTTGTTTCGTAAAAAAGACAAATTTTAATTATGGAATAATTGTGAAAATATTGTCTGTAACACTGCTTTCAATCGTGCAGGATTTCTTTGTAATCAGTCTCCTTCTTAGATCACTGCGGGTAATTTCATTGTTATATTCAAGGCTCATGGTATTGTTAATGACAAAAGATCAATAACTTGCAGCCGCTATACAGCAAAGTGTTATGCCTGGAATATCACTTTGCGCAACATTTTACATAAAGATCTTCATCTTCACGCTTATAAACTTCAACTCATTCAAGAATTTAAGCTGACCGACCCATTGCTTGTCTCGAACGTTTGTGAGTTGGCAACCATATTTTACAACAAAATCTTCATTTGATGAGGATCATTTTCTTTAAGGCGGTAATAGAAAAATTGTCGCATACGAGACTCACGACTTTCGTAAAGAGTTCTAGAAAAGCCACTACATCATAAAGAAAGTGATCGTATGGTTTGTTTTTTGTGGTCAGGCCTGTATTTTCTACCAAATCATTATGACAAATTTGTTGTGCCCACAATTGGCTATTGTTGACATCAGCCACGTTTCGTTTTAGCCAGACGGCACCACAAGCCACACTACATCTACCCACACAATTTTTCGGTCGCTTTAATTTCTCAATTCAGCGATGGCAATGGCCGCCTAATTCTTGTGAGTTAACGCCGCTAGCTTATTTTCTGTGGCCCCATTTAAAAGACCAGGCTTACGCGATAAACCCTAAAGCATCTCCCCGGGGACACATGATAGTCTTTTTGGAACCTACTATTCCATTTAGACTGGTGTCTTGCGGGGTAAAAGGGAGCCCAGGCCCCTCAAAGGCTAGTAGAAGTCACCTGGACAATCCAGATATTTCCACGGGAATCAGTACGCTCGCAGTGTTCACTATTTGTCTCTTGAGATAATTAGCTGTTCTCTGACTGGTTATTGAGATAGGCCCCTATATGGCAGTATCGTGGTGGTTGTGGTTTCGAGACCCTCGTAATAGTTTGTGGGTCGGATCATTCATAATGAACACAATGAATGGCTCAGGTCCAGTGAGTATGAATGCCGTCGTGTTCTTAATTATTTTAAGCTTCATGCGTTCTGGACCAGCAGTTGGAAAGTCTCCAACTCTTTAGCAAGGAGTGAAAGCTGCGGCCTACTTCGGGCTTTCGAAATTGCTACTAGGAGTGACCGGAGGATATACGTATTCGATGGCCTCCTAGGGCGTGAATGACGTTTGCAAATCATTCAAGTGGTTTGACCACCATCTGATTATGACTACATAGTCGGTGCAGATGTAAATCAAATCACATCAAACCCTTAAGCAACACGCTCTGAAATTTGAAATTTGGCGCTGCATTGACGAGCTTAGCGACAAACAGAACACAAAAACCTTTCTATACAAAATCGCAGCAGTTGTTTGCTTTGTTGTTTAAATGAGAACCCTCATTTACACAATTTGGCTTACGATATAAGACACTTGAATTTTTTATATAAAATTTGGGGTAAATTCCACTGATGAGCTATGTGGCTATGCTTTCTCCCGCAGTAATACATTTCAAATACTTATTGTTTTTTATTTTATATAACAAATATTTTATTTATTATAAATATTTTTTTTTTGTAAAAAGAGAAGTAGCACTTCAGGAAATAATGTCTATTTAGTCCAGTACCGTGCTACATTGTTTTAGGAAAGGGATAGAGAAGAGATGAAACAGGTGGAAGTAGGGGGATAGTTCGAAATTAACTGTCGTATAAGACAGCACACCGACCAGTGACTATGCCTTCATCGCTGAGCAGCTCTACCGACAGTCAATTTTTATCTTTTGTAGTGAAAAAAACCAAGGTCTTCGTTGGGAATCGAACCCACAACTCCCATACAGACAAGCTAGTATATTACCTACTAGCCTACAGGGGCACCTAATAACAATACAACGTAGTGAGCCTCGACTTCAGAGATTAAATTATGTATAGTGTCCCCCAGCAAAAAAAGTTGCTAAAATTTCGAAAAGTGTTATGGTGAAGATATCACCATTTTGATAGTTTTTTTTTACAATTATAATTATTTGCTCCATGCTTAAAATGTCCCAACTTGTTACGAAACAAATACCAGAAAGAATAATAGCTCAATTTTTGATATTAAATTAATTGAAAGACAATTTACTTTCTAACCTTAAATTTGCCCAAACAGTCTTTGCTAGCGAACATGTCTGTAAGTGAAAAGTTGCACCCGATTTTTTGTTGCATTGTTTTCAACAGACTCAAGAAAAAATCATCATCACAATGAAATTAATACATCAATTAAATTGGTAAGGGAAACGTGATATGAATAACGTCAACAACTGGCCGCGAGGTCTTAAGTTGCTACTGGGTGTAGGAAAAAGCGTACACACATGCTCTAAGACGTATACACACTAGGTGCGTTCATGCTGTAGTAGCGATTTTCAAGTGCACAGTAGCAGGGCCATGCCCCTACTATTTGCTGAAGAGTTAGAGACTATTCGACTCTCCTAGTCCTGTTGCATGCGCAAGCTAGGATGTGGGATGTTAACTTTTTTGTTAACATCTCTTCGGAACTTTATTCAAAACCTGATTTAACCACAGCCCCCGAGGGGCTCATCAATAACCCTACGGGCACTGGTATTTCGTGTTACTAGTGTGTATATATAATAAGTCATTGTTCGGACTTCGAGAGTCCTATGTCTCTTTCAGTTTCCGGCTCTTGTTAGCTAGCCAGGCCACTGATGACGCCTTTTACTCCCGAAGACACTGTTCAAGATGGGAAAGAGATCCATCAAGACTACATGCCTTCAGGTGAGGGAATTGGTAACGGAAAGTCTTTAAATTATTACATTTATTAAAAGTTTTGTCAAATTGTAGAATTCAATTTTCATTTGGAATAGTTCCGCCCTTACAGCAAAGCACTCTGACGAAAACATACTTTTCGCTTCTACCATTAAAAATTCATTTTAATATTTGAAGTTCTTTTATTTATAATTTTTTAAATGTCAAAATCAAACAGAGTTTAATTGATTTTACCAAGAAAATATTTTTTTTTACACAACCTAAATTAATGTAGGAAAGCTGCTGCTGCAAAAAATCTGATGTAAAATTACATGTCAACACTAGTGGCTGGCACATGTCAAACGTTCAAATTACAAATAAAAAATACCCAACGATTAATATCAGCTTTAATATTATTTGGAATGACAAAAAAAAGCGAGCTTACGAGTACGAATATTAACATTTATTAAAGAATTATCATTATTAAGAAAAGAAATTCATTTGTAACGTTTCAGATTTATCTTAAGAAAATCCGGTAGTGAAAGAAAAGATTTCAAATGCAATAAAAAGATTAAAAATAATGTTCTCATATTTAACAAGAGAACTAACAAATTGTCATGCCATAAGTATAAGAAACAACAGAAAGTGGACCACAAATTGGGGACATATTATGAGTATAAGTTTTTATCGATTTTTAACTTGCTCGTTGTACCTGGCATTATACGATGACACGAGCCAATTATTTGTTTCCTTAGAGTCAGGAATTTTTTGCTCTTTTGTATTTAACGGCTACTGCATGCAGCGTTTCTTATTTTTTTTTTGTTCAAAAGCCATTTAAAATCTTAAGTTTTCATGACAGTCCGAGCGTACTATTTTGTATACTTAAGCTTTACCCCCCGGGGACATATTTATCGGTCTTTATAGAATACTCGACTATCTAGACCTGTGCAAATGGGGGAAAAAGGGAGCCCAGTCCCCTGAAGACAGGCAGGTGATCAACTGGAAACTCCACTTTATTTCCACGGGGATCAGTGAGCTCGCAGAGTTCATTATTTGTCTCTTTAGACTTATAATAGTTCTCTGGCTGATCATTGAGGTTGGCCCCTATATGGGAGCATCGTGGTGATTGTGGTTTTGCGGCCCCATAAGGGAAGTATGAATATTATGGTGGCCAGGATCATTTCACTGATAATGACACGCAAAGTGAATGATCCAGTCCAGTGAGCATGCTTGACATGTGTTCTGGACAGGAGTTAAAAAGTCTCCAACTCTTTAGCAAGGTGCGATAGTTTGCAGACCTGCCCTGGAATTATTTAAGTTGCAACTGGGTGGTTCTGTTGCTTAGAATTATGTTTTCGGCTATCTAGGACGTACATATGTATAACGTTCCAAATTATACAAAGTGGTTTGCTCACCATCTGATTAAGACTACATAGTCAGGCGCGGATTTAAAACAAATCACACTCTGTATACTGAAGCTAGTTAGTAAGCCATTAAACTTTTTGTATGGTAGTTTGTTGCCATTAAGTTTCATTATAAACAGATCAATCAAGATTTTTTTGCTTAAATTTTCTCAATTCTCATTTTGGTAACATGAAATTGTCAATGCGAATTCAGTTCAATTTTAACGAATTAAGTACTTTTTTTTAAATTTAATCGTTTCTAAAATAATATTTTAAAAGCACTCTCTTACAAGTTGTTTTTATTTATTGCGTAAAAAATATGTATATTGTCCTTTAAAGCAGCCTTGTTTTTAAAGCAGCTGTTAAAAGGAAACATTTTACAAAAGAATTATTTTAAGGTACTTTTTTTAAAATACTCTTTTAGAAGATACTAATTGAATATAATAATTAATTTCTTTACAATGTCTTTTGAGAAAACACTGTTCGTTCAACTTAATTTATAGATTTTTTTAAAACTATAGTTTTTGAAATTAGTTTTAAAAAAGTACTTTTTTAAATGGTTTATAAAATGTACTTTTTTTAATTATTAAAAAAAAGCAGCATAATAAATGTAACTTAATACAATAAATTTCTTTAATTTGAATATTACTGAAATACTTTTTTAAAATTCACAAACTATTTTAAATTTTGGTTTTTAAAACATTGCAATATTAACGATGTATTTTCTAAAAGTACAAATTTTCAAAAAGTATTAAGATTTAGATTTTTAAATAATGTTATATTAAAGCTGTATTTTCTAAAAGTTCTGCTTTTTTTAAAAGTACTTTTTTAAAGGTACTTTTTAAAAAGGTACTTTTGCAAAAGTGTTTTTTCCAAATGTACTCTTTTTAATGATTTTTTGTAAGTTCCTGTTTTATCATAAAGTTTTTTAATTATAATTTTGCTGAAATACTTCTACAAGGTACCTTTTTAAAATTTACTGTTATAACTAACTGTATTAAGATTTAGATTTTTAAATAATGTTATATTAAAGATGTATTTTCTGAAAGTTCTATTTTTGTAAAAGTACTTTTTAAAAAGGTATCTTTCCAAAAGTTTTTTTTCCAAATGTACTTTTTTCAATGATTTTTTGTAAGTTTTTTTTTTAAGTTTACTGTTATGACTGTATTAAGATTAAGATTTTTAAATAATGTTATATTAAAGCTGTATTTTCTAAAAGTTCTATTTTTGTAAAAGTAATTTTCATAAGGTACTTTTTAAAAAGGTACTTTTGCAAAAGTGTCTTTTCAAAATGTACTTTTTTAAATGATTTTTTGTAAGTTCCTGCTTTACCATAAGGTTTTTTATTATAATTTTGTTGAAATACTTCTACAAAGTACCTTTTTAAAATTTACTGCTATTACTAACTGTATTAAATTTAGATTTTTAAATATAGTTATATTAAAAATGTATTTTTTAAAAGTTCTACTTTTTGTAAAAGTACTTTTTTCAAAGGTACTTTTTAAAAAGGTACTTTTCCAAAAGTTTTTTCAAAAAGTACTTTTTTCAATGATTTTTTGTAGGCTCTTGTTTCTAACAGGGATTTCTTTTTTTTTCAAATATTCCTTTTTAAGAAATTTTTGGGAATTGTCACTTGTTTTAAAAATTGTATTTTTAATGTTTATTAGCGAAATTTAGCTGGCTACTGGCTGTGCTAACATTATTGTGGTACATGACGGCTGCTGTTTTTGGTTTGTGAAATAAATATGACAGCAAAGAAAAAATAAAAAAAAAAAAAAAACAAGAAACAGCCATGGTACCACGGATATGAAATACCACGAATTAAGAATGTACGTGTTTAAAAGTTATGGATGGCATAAAATAAAAAAAAAAACAAAGAAAAAACGATTTGAGCGTTGCAATGTTAATGTTACATGAGTGTTTCTTTAATTTCAATTCATATCTTTAAACCACATTTGGCAGCAAACGTAAAACAAGAAGCATTAAAATACTTACAGCTGGTCGGTAGTTGTCGGTTACACAAAACAAAAAAAAAAAAAACAAAACAAAAAATATTAAAAGCAACAACAATAAAATTAATGTTGCTGCTGCTTGCAACAAATTGATGACCAAGTTTTCTTTTTCTTTTTTTATTTTTCCAATTTTTTTTCAGTTTTCATTGCCACAAATGGCCATTAGTTTTTTGTTGTTGCATATTACTGCCATATATTGTACGGTTGGTACAAGTGGCACGTGCGATCACTTGCTTTAGTTTTTTTTTTGTTTTGTTGTTTCTATTTCCATTTTTATGTGGCATGAAATAGCTGCTTTATATTTCTTTTATTATACAATCACAAAGTTTGTTGTTGTATTCTTTGAATGTGCAAAAAGTTTGCTTTTTCTCCAATTCAGCCTCAGCCTTTGCGTTCAGGAAACTTGCAACAATATTAGTCTTCATAAGCTGACCTCAATGTTTGCATGTATTGGTGGCAGCAACATTTTGTGGCTTGAATGTGCCAGACTTATTCGCCACAAGTTGTATGCATTGGCGTAATATTACAAACAAATCAAAAAAAATTAAATTTTGAATAAAAATTTTAGTTAATTTTTTCTTCTAGTTTTGTTTTTGTATTTGCAAAGGAAAACCCCTTAAAAGAATTCTCGGTCTTGGTCAAGTTTTATATTGGTTTTTATTTATGCTTTTGGCTTTGTATTCTTTAATGTTTTTAATCTCTTCATCTTTTAAGGTTCGTTCTTTGTTTGTTGCATGAATATTATGCTCGAAGTGATGATGGGGCACTATTTTGCGCTTTACAAATTAAAGAACTTAACCTTGCAATTTTATTTATTTTTTTATTTTTCGCTTTTATTTTTGTTGTAAGTGATGTAAATAAATTTGACCTAACAAACTACAAATAGTGACCTTCATGCAACACATTTTGTGTCAGCAAAAATCTTTTATCTAAACAAAGTTTTCTTATTGTGATTAAATAGATAAAATTAGTATAAATAAATATTTTTATTTTTGAAATGAAAACCAAAAATTATTTATGAATTTACTCCTTTACAAGTTTTCTTAGCAACAATGAAATAACTAATTTTAGAAAATTTCTTTTTTTTGTAAATTTGTGGCAAAAAACTAACAAAAACTAAACAAAGTTTTGATCTGCGTAACGAAAACTTAAATCATATTTTAATATAAATAATAAACATATTATGGTTATGGGAATCAAATTTTTGTTTACCATAACAAGAATATTGTATACAACTATGTTTATAATAGTTGTATATAAAGTGTTATATATAAAGTGTAAATGTATAACAATCTGCGTAAAGAAAACTTAAATCATATTTTAATATTAATAATAAACATATTATGGTTATGGGAATCAACATTTTATTTACTATAACAAGAATATTGTTGTATACAACTATGTTTATAATAGTTGTATATAAAGTGTAAATGTATAACAATCTGCGTAAAGAAAACTTAAATTATATTTTAATATTAATAATAAACATATTGTTACGAATTAAGTTTAAAATAAAACAATTAAGCAATAAGGAAAACCACTGGTTACAAACTGTGTAGAAGTTTATACATACACACACACAACTACAATTTGATAGGCTGTTTACTAACTGCCTGGCATGCTGCTTATCATTTAAACGCGCAAGACAAAAACTAATTTTGCAACAACAAATATACAGTGTTTATCATCTGCGTAGTTTTCTAAGAAACCCTTTTTTTATAAAAGCAACAACAAATGTATTGAAATAAATCCCAAGCAGAAACCTTATCAGCATAAAAACAAAAACAACTATACACACAGGCAAGCAGGCACCGATAAAACAAATAAACAACCTACAACAACAAAATACACACAAAGAGAGTAGAAGATTCTTACATCTTCTAGATTCTTATTGGAATAAATATTGGTATAAATAGGGGAAGCGTCCGAGTGGATGATCAATCTGTAAATTAAACCTCTACAGTGAAGACGTGCATTTTAAGTAAATTTTTCTGTAGTTAAAGTAAATAATAAAATTGTTATTATTTAAAAACTCTAAAAACTGGTGTTAATTCTTTTGCAATAAAGAACTCACAACAAAGCGTTTATAAAAGGTATAAACGTAACAATATTATGGTTATCGGAATTAAATTTTTGTTTACCATAACAAGAATATTGTTGTATACAACTATGTTTATATATAAAGTGTAAATGTATAACAATCTGCGTAAAGAAAACTTAAATTATATTTTAATACAAATAATAATAAACATATTATGGTTATCGGAATTAAATTTTTGTTTACCATAACAAGAATGTTGTTGTATACAATTAGGTTTGTATTTAAAGTGTAAATGTATAATGATATATAATTAATTTAATTTGTTTAATTCTTAATTTTTTTTTTACCTTTTTTGAGAATCTAAATACACAGACTGTGCATTTTTAGTTTCCTGATGAAAAACACCGATGGTGTTCGAAATATTGAAAAAAAGAAAGAAAATAGAAAATAAAAAAAAACGACAAAGAGAAAAACATTTTTCTTTACAAAATCTGATTTAAAGAAAAATAAACAAGAGTTTTTTATTTAAATCAGAATAGTGACATGCAGCCCAAAAAATAGAAGATAGAAAATTAAGTTAATTTTTAAATATTGTTGTCAACCTTTTATTAGGGTTACGCTCGCTACAGGCTTCTATATAACTGTAACAGCAGCTACATTATTATGATTGCCATCACCAATATGAATGATCCAGTTCAAATTAGTTCTGAAGTGAATTCTGATGATGTAATTGCAAACTCTGAAGTACCAAGTGCAGTAGAAGAAAGCAATTCTGAAAAAGAACAATATTTTTTTTTCTGAAACAGATGAAACACCATTCAGAGAAGATCAAATTAGTAATTGGGATCCTGGAACATCTAAGACAAGAATAACATCGTCCGAAATTATAAGAAAGTCATTAAGAATATCAAAACCAGTGCAATGGGTATGGGTATGACTGCAATTTTGCACACGTTGACGAAGATCCAAAAACAATAAAACAAGAACTAGAAAGTCGCAATAACATCCAATGCCAACAGACAGTGAAAGAAGAACTCGATGCTTTAAAATTAAAGAAAAATTGGGAAATTGTTAAATTACCTAAAGGCCAGAAACCTATCGAGAGTAAATGGTGTTTTAAAGCCAAGAGAAACTCCAAAGGTGATATAAAAAGGTATAAAGCAAGATTAGTTGTAAAAGCCTACTCTCAACGATATGGAATCGACTATGAGGAAACATATTTCCCAGTAGTTCGTTAGTTATCAATACGTCTGCTTTTAAGTTTCGCCGAACAACATAATTTGGATATTGATCAAATGGATGTCATAACAGCCTTTCTTCAGAGTGAACTAAATGAATAGATATTTATGAATGTTCCTGAAGGTATAAATAAAGACAAGACATGGAAGTAGAATATGGAACCAAAAGCTTGACCTTACTTTAAAAAAAAAAATGGGTCTTTTGCATTTAAAAATGGAACCATCTTTTGTTGCAATCTACGTTGATGACATTTTAATATTTACAAATAATCAAAAAAAGTAAAGGAAATATTAAGAAGAGGCTGGCTGAAAATTTTAAAATGAAAGACATTGGAGAAGCTAATTTTATATTGGGAATGCAAATCGTAAGAGATCGAGCAATATATTAAAGAAATTTAACATGGATGACTGTAAACCAATTTCAACTCCAATAGATAGATGTCAATCAAAAATTTTCTAAAGAGAAGAGCATGCAATCAAGAGAAGAAAATGAAGAAATGAAAAATATACCGTATAAAGAAGCAATAGGTGCCCCTGTAGGCTAGTTAGTAGTGTCCTAGCTTGTCAGTATGGGGGTCGTGAGTTCGATTTCCAACGAAGACCTTGGTTTTTTTTTCACTACAATAATCAAAATTGACTGTCGTCGGCGGGGCTGCTCAGCGCTGAAGGTATAGTCACTGGTCGCTGTGCTGTCTTAAACGGAAGTTCATTTCCGACTATCCTTCTACTTTCACCACCTGTTTCATCTATTCTCTATCCCTTTCCTTTATCATCTTATTATTATCTCTATCCCTTGCTTTATCAGCTTTAGCTGGAGTGATTGTCAGCCACCATTGAATTCGTTATACCAGTTTTTAATGGTGCTGTAAGAAGGTGCTTCATTACCATATAAGGAATTAAGTTCATCTGTGCACTGTTGTCGTGTCAGGACACGCCGAAAGTTATGAAAAATTATTGCACCAAAATGTTCATGAGTTAATTCCATTTTCTCCTAAGATCACCTTTTCAACCTGCTATCACTAACACTAACAACAATAAAATGACAAACTGTTTTGGTTGAGGTTATGTTTAACAATGTGAAGGTTGCACTGGAAACATTAGCTGGTAGCTAGCAATAGTCAGTGTTACCAGGCCAGAAATATAAATAGCAGCCCTCGTATTATAAAGGTTTTAGGCAGCGTCATAGTACCAAGAGTTTAATGATTGTATTGGAAATGTAAAAAATAATCTCGACCAGCAGTTAAACACAGCTTTAAATTGTTATCGCAATTTGGCTTTGAACCATTTTCTTGTATTTTAGTTTGATATTTTCTTAATAAGTAATACCAATATATACAACGTGGTTTGGACGTCTCTTCAATTTTAAGAGTCTATAGAGGTGTGGTCCGGATTAATATTTTAGGGCCATAGCTGTTTATGAGTTATATAAATGATTTATACCATAAGATTAAATTTTCTAGGTGTTACACATATGCTGACGATATCGATTTACAGGCAGATGATAACAGAAATGATTATAACTTTTTACAACAAAGAATTAGCAAAGAATTACAACGAATAATGAAATGGTTGGAAGAAAACTTTAATCCTTCAAAGAATCGATACGTATGGTTTACACAGATTTCTGCTAAACCTAACTTGACATTAGGCAATCAAAAAATTTGAATTTGTACATTTTATACAAGATATTAGGATTATTGATTATCAGTTATCTCTAAGATAAGTTTTGTTCTGAGGAAATTATACAACATAGCTTTGTACTTAACAAGCAAAGTAATAAAATGTGTTACCATATCATCGTGTAAGATTTATTCGGACATATCACAGATTAAAGCAGTATATCTATAGAATATACTATATTGCTCGTTGCAATTCTATAGATATACGACACGTTTACGCTGGTTGCTGGGATAGCGACAGCGGAGGCCAGGGTCGTTGCAATTTTGTATATTACCTACCATCTTGGTCCGTGACACTCAATGCTTTATACACGTTATAAAACTTATCACCAAGTTTATTTAGTCAATTCTTATAAGGTAGTTGGTTGATAGTGGATGGTCGAGAATCGTAGCCAAAGAACAGAGATTCAACTCGCTGAGGCGATGGGCAGTGGTAGGAATATCAACAGTAGCACAGGCGGAAGAGGCAAAGACGGCTGCGGCAGTAGCGGCAGAGGCGGCAGTATCTGGAGTGGTACTGGCGGCAGCGGCACTGGCGGCAGAACCTGGTAGTGGTACTGGCGGCAGCGGTGAAGGCGGTAAAACATTTTGTATTCTTCAACTGTACAGTGAATCGCTGACTGATTAAAACTTCTTGAATCAAGTTGCGCATTATCAAACCACGATCATTACGCAAAAGAAGGTATTGTGTGATATTTTCACATAAAGTTGGTTTTGTTTTCTTTTCCAATCTTAAAAATGAAGTGATGTTGAAAATAACTTCTAAAAGTCGTATTTCCATAGAATGTTGGCACTTCATAATATCGGAGATTTTTATAGAGATATAGAAATTTAAGTTGGCCAGACATTTGGTAGCCGTTATGGGATATAGACTATTCCAAATAATGCAAATCTTAATATAGAAAAAAAGTATTAAAATTTATTACATTAAATGCAAATTAAACATTTACGGAATTTAATTTTGTTTTTTCATTTTACAAATAATAACAGTAAAGAAATTCTTCTATTATTATCGCTTATTTGGCAATTCCCCTAAAAATATTTTAATATTTATTGAGTTAAAAGGGAAACCATATAGACTTTGTTCTTCCGGAGAAATTTATGTGCATTTCCGCTAAAGACAAATATTTTTTTTAATTACTTTGATTCAAATGGATTCTTTAAAAAGAAAGTAAATAAAATAAACAAAAAAATGGCTGATAATAAAAACAGTTTATAAGACTAAGCTTTTGAAGACTTTACTTCCGGGATTTTATGATGAAATAAAAGGCATTATAGTTCCAATTACTGTCACTGTAATAGCAAACTAGAATTGTCTTCTTTTTTTCCTTACTATCTATCAAATTTTCGCGAGACATGATGCAGTTTATTACAGATAATTAACATCTTTCACTTTTGCTTTTCGAGATACCTAGTTCTCTTGGAACTGGTTCTAAAACTCGACGACAACGTGTATTAAATTTAAGCGCTTTAAACATGGTAAAAGGGTAAAAAAAACATAAAATAAAAATATGTTTGCGATCTTTATTTTGCAAAACTACACCAGGTAAAATTGTATACCAAATGAGAATTTTAAAAGTTTTTATTAGAGCAAAGAAAACCCCAAAAAAGTAACATTAAAAATGTCAAAAAAATATTTTTCTGTAAACGTATTTTATTACAAAAAATATGCATATCTTTTATAAAGGGTGATTTTTTAGAGGCATAAACCTTTATGTTGGCAACACTTTACTGGTGGCCATTTTGGCAGCTATCAAGTCATGTATGTATAACTTTGTTAGGACTTTCAATATCAACAGACTAACGCCTGGACAAGACTTCCAAATTTTGCAATGTGGGTCGACAACAAGATTGCCGCTCATAACGATTTTTAGAACGAATATTGTGAAGAGTTAAAGCTTAATTTTACTGGAAGGTATATGTCAATAAACATAACTGCATTATTTGGAGATTGATAATAATGAATTAGACGTTGGGACACCTTCACATCCACAACAAAAACTAACAATTTAAAATGTTTTATGGGCTGATGGAATCATTGGTCAGTACTTCTTTAAAAACGATGCTGAACAGAACATTGCAGCCAATGGTGACTTCTTTATATCAATGATTACTGCCTTTTTCGTTTATCAATTGAATGATGATGATATGCAGGAGGTGGTGATTTCAACAAAATGGCATATAGCTCGTGCCACAATTTTTTTATTTAGTTTCCCATTTCGAACCCGTGATTTTTTTTTTGTTTTTTTTTTTTTTAAGGGAAGTAGCACTTCAGGCAACAATGCCTATTTAATCAAGTTCCGTGCTACATTCTTTAGGAAAGGGATAGAGAATAGATGAAACAGGTGGTGAAAGTAGAAGGATAGTCGGAAATTAACTGCCGTATAAAGACAGCACAGCGTCCAGTGACTATGTCGTCATCGCTGAGCAGCCCCACCGACAGTCAATTTTTATTTTTGTGGTGAAAAAAACCAAGGTCTTCGTTGGGAATCGAACCCACAACCTCCATACAGACAAGCTAGTACAGAGTGTGATTTGTTTTACATCCGCACCTGGCTATGTAGCCTTAATCAGATGGTGGACAAACCACCATTGTATAATTTGGAACGTCATACAGCGTTCTAGGAAGCCGAAGACATAATTCTAAGCAACAGAACCACCTAGTTGCAACATTAATGATTCCAGGGCAGGGCTGCAAACCATCACACCTTGCTAAAGAGTTGGGGCCGCAAAACCACAACCACCACGATACGCCCATATACGGGCCAACCTCAATGATCAGTCAGAGAACTATTAAATGTCTAAAGAGACAAATAATGAACTCTGCGGGTTCACTGATCCTCGTGGAAATAAAGTGGAGCTTCCAGTTGACTCCCTGCCTGTCTTCAGGGGACTGGGCTCCCTTTATTCCCCCTAGTTGCACAGATCTAGATAGCTGTTACGTACTATAAAGACCATAAATGTGCCCCCGGGGGGGACTTACAAGCTAGTACACTACCTACTAGCCTACAGGGGACCTGCCCCTCTTGCGACCTGGTTGTTCACAACCCATAATTGTGAAAGTCTCTTACAAAACTACAAATCTATAAAACCGTAAATTTATGAATCGTAAAATTGGCCGCAATAGGGCTTTAAAAATTCTAGAGCGATTATTGAGAAGCCTTTACATACTCAAGGTATTACTATATAGTGCGCTGTTTGCGTTAAATCGCATGATCTTGGAGAATTTGGGAGATATGTGAAATTGCTAGCCAATAAACTCGATTTGACTGATTGAACATTTGGAGGACAACATACGCCGCAATATTGCCGATATACCTACCTTCTTTATCGGAAAAAGTTATCGAAAATGTTATGTTCAAACTAGACTACGTCCGAGCCAGCCGTGCCGATCATATTTAATTATAATGCCAAAAGATTATCTTTCTAATAAAGTTAATTTTATGTTAAATTAATTTACCTTTGTTTTATTCTTTATTCAAAGTTCGATAAAAAAAAAAAACATAAATAAACAACAAATGAGCAGCACTTGAATCATGTTCTCGGGAAGTTTATCTTTCAATTCGACTCAAATTTTTTTTCGCTAAGCAATTTTTCTTAGTTTAAAAATTCTAAAAAGTTACTGAGAGTTAAGTCTGAAAAATATGCAAAGAAACTAAAATCGTATGTTTTGTCTTTTAAACTTTACAAGTAAACACTCAATAAATATTTTGATGCAATTTAACACTAAAAAATGTTATTTATCGTGTTTGATATTTTCTATTGCTTTGAATTCATTGACTGCTGTGGTAAAAAGCAATGACTAAGTTGCCATCGAAAAATATCTAATGAATCAATCGTGCAATTGCTGTAACTGCCAGATCTTTTCACTGTAAAGCAATCTAGACGTCTTTAATCGCCAAATAAAAGAAACGGCATATGTAATCGACATGACAATATTAACAAAATGTTACACGCGTGTTACTTAGATTCTGTTAATGATTTTTAAGAAAGGTTTAATTATTTTGCTTCTTCTTCTTCTTGTTATTGTTTTGTAGATAAATTGCGCTTTGAAGTCCTTCTTTGATTTCTTTAGGTCTTTTTTCTATTTATATAAAATATTTAATAAATGTACAAAATTTGTTTTTCTTATCTTATCGACTATTAAAAACAAATTTTGGATTTTTCTTCTAATTTTTAAAAGGTAAATTGCAATTGAATTACCCTCGAGTCGCTTTGATGTGGTTTTTAAACAACACAAATTTTCACATGAAATTCTTAATGGCTTTAAATAATAATTTCTTTCAATTAAAGATCTTCATAAAGATGCTGAAAAATGTTAACGAACACAGCTACCATTAATTATTCATATTTATTCTTTTTCATTTAAAAAAAAAATAAAACTGTTTTTTATTTTTGTGTCTATGATTTTTTTTCTTTTAAAACTTTAGTTTTTAGATTTCAAAATTTTACATATTTCTTCATTAGTCATAGATACACAAATATCTAGCAGTTAAAATATTAAATTAAAAAAATATAAAATTGATAAATTTAATGTTTTATTCACCTCGGCGTTGTCCATAAAAGTGAACTCACACTCACACTCAATAAAAAATGTGCCAGTAAAATGTATTTTAGCGCACTCTGCTTCGGTCGAAGTATTTTTGTGCGCGCTATTTTGGCATGTTAAAATTGATATTTTCTTTTTGGTCATTCATACCGACTGAACGGGGTTTGTATTTTTTTTTTTTTATCGAGAAGATTTACGCTCTTTCACACACACACACACACATAACTAAAACTTGTAGATTCGTTTTGTATCTGTATTTATAAACAGTGCGGCTTCAGCGTCGATGTTTTTGTATCTCTGAGCTTTAACAGCAGAAACAAAAACCAAAACAACATTGGGTCAGTGAACTATTTAAGCTTTAGTAAAAAATAAAAAATAAATAAATTAAAAAACAAACGGCAAAAACCAGCAACAAACTATTAGATTGTATATTTTTTTTTTTATTTTATATAAATAAATATTGATGAACGTGCAAACGGCGGGTCTGCTTTTCAAAATAATTTTGATTTATTTTTGGTTTTTTCTTAATTTTTTTTTTTATACAGGATGAAGTTTTTATTTTATTTAAATTTTAAAACAATTTCTTTTAATAAATTGATCGGTTTTTTCTTTGGGAAGTACAAGAGTTTTAAAAAGATTTGTATCAGAGCTGGGGCGCAAAATTGTAAAGACCGGATTTTGAACTTTTTTAATGTTGATTTCAAATATAATTTACAAACATACGCACACATTATATGTATTTTTATATATATAAAAGGTCTTTCAACAAGAAGTTTGTTTTCTAACACAAAATAAAATAAAAAAATTAGATAAAGATGATTCAAACTTTTATTGCATTACGAAGAAAAGAGATTTCGGCAATTATGAATGAAAAATTATATTTTTATAATTTCAAATTTGGTTTGGTGAACAAACCGATTTTGGCTGTTTGTCATCTTCAGTGTAAAGGAGTATAAAGAGAACAGGCGTTTAGAGGCGTTTAATATTTTAACACAATTTTGAAATGCACGACTGGATGAAAATGGTTGTTAACACATAACAAATGTAATCAATTTCTTATATAGACGTTTCTCTTGACACTCCAAAAAACTATATATTTTTGTACAATATATTTTAACTCTTATATTCTGAAAGCCTACGGCTGAGATCCAAAATTAAACTACTTTTAAAATTATAGATATGGCATTAAAACGTTGCGAAAATGTCACTTTTAGAATTCTTTCTTCCATGACTCACATTTTCCCCCCGGGGCACATGATAGTCTTTTTGGAACCTACTATTCCATTTAGACCGGTGTCTTGCGGGGTAAAAGGGAGCCCAGGCCCCTCAAAGGCTAGTAGGAGTCACCTGAACAATCCACATATTTCCACGGGAATCAGTACGCTCGCAGAGTTCACTATTTGTCTCTTGAGACAATTAGCCGTTCTCTGACTGGTTATTGAGATTGGCCCCTATATGGAAGTATCGTGGTGGTTGTGGTTTCGAGACCCTCGTGAGAGTTTGTGGGTCCAATCATTCAAAATGAACACAATGAATGGTTCAGGTCCAGTGAGTATGAATGCCGTCGTGTTCTTAATTATATTAAGCTTTATGTGTTCTGGAGCAGGAGTGGGAAAGTCTCCAACTCCTTAGCAAGAAGTGAAGGCTGCGGCCTACTTCGGGCTTTCGAAATTGCTACTAGGAGTGACCGGAGGATATACGTATTCGATGGCCTCCTAGGGCGTGAATAACGTTTGCAAATCATTCAAGTGGTTTGACCACCATCTAATTATGACTACCTAGTCGGTGCAGATGTAAATCAAATCACATCAACCACTCACATTTTTTGCTCCGTAGCTAAGTAGGATTTCATTTTAATTCATAGAATCTAGAAAAACTAAGAAGAAAAGACGTACGCGGCAATTCAAAGGAACGAGGGCCTTTAAACATTTTATTTTCATTTCTTTTCCAATAGTTTTAACACACAATTTGTAATAAAATTTAATTTTTTATTGTTTATAAATTCAATGATGCACACAGTTGCATTTTTTAGTACTTTTGGCAATATAAGTGTAATTTTTCTTTCGTAATATTCTTAAAACTATTGTTACGTTTATACCTTTTAAAAACGTTTTGTTGTGAGTTCTTTATTGCAAAATAAATAACACCAGTTTTTAGAATTTTTAAATTAATAACAATTTTATTCACTTTAACTACACAAAGTTGACAATTTACTTAAAATGCACGTCTTTACTTGATGAGGTTTAATTTTACACTGATTGATTATCCACTCAGACGTTTCCCTATTTATACTTGTTAATTTAAAGTCCAGAAAATATAAGAATCGCATTTTGTTGTTGTATGTTGTTTATTTGATGTACAAGCGCCTGTATGTCTGTGTGTAAAGTTGTTTTTGTTTTTATGCTGATAAGGCTTCTGCTTGGGATTTATTTCTATACATTTGTTGTTGCCATTTGTAGAAAAGGGTTTCTTAGAAAACTACGCAACAAACAACATGTATGTTTGTTGTTGTAAAATTAGTTTTTTTGTATTGCGCGTTTAGCATACATGTATTTTTTTTTCTTGCATGCCAGGCAGTTAGTACACAGCATATCAAATTGTAGTTGTGTGTGTATAAACTTCTACGCAGTTTGTAACCAGTGGTTTGCTTAATTGCTTAACTATTTTATTTTAAAACTTAAGCGAGACATATTTATAATACTATTAACAAAAACATTATAAATTTTTATAAGGATAGTATTAAGTATACAAATTATGATTATTAAACACCTTTTTCCTAATAAATTTCATTTATTTAGAACGAAATTATTTTTTTACAAAAGAACGAATAAAGTAAATGTGCATAATAATTTCTATATTCATGTAAGTACAATATAGCCACGTAAAAGTCTTCAATGATTCGCTTAAACAGTTGACAGACTTTTCGTTCAATTTTTGACATTAGCTTGAGTCAGCTTATGCATAATATAGTTGGGCCTTAAGCATGTGTGCTGTGAATGAGCTCTATCATCAAAGGTGAGAGCAATAAATTACTACAAAGTAAATGTTGTGACAAAAGACATATTTTATGATTTTGTTAGTTTGTGTTTGTTGTTATTTTTGTCGCTACAAAGAAAAAAAAATTGTTTTAAATATTTATTGTTTTAAGAATGCAAAACGAAGTCATAAAGAAGTTTTCATTTGCTTCTTTTTAGGCTTTAGATTCACAGACATTTCGTTTATAGAAGGAATACATATGTGTTAGTAAGGCAAATAACTGTAAAATTATGTACATCTAGCAACACTTGAATTCACTTCTTGAATTTTTGAGGCTGCCTTTGTGTGATTTAGTTATGCAATTGTTCTATTTGTCAAGGACCTTTTTCTTTAAATAATGAAAAATATGTGTGGTATGCTAAAAAGGGAAATAAAATGGTTATTTATTGGGTATCGTTACATATTCGTTGAAAGTAAAAATATAGATGTCCTTTTGCATTTACTATAACAGGTATTTCTATAATCCTTTGTGAATTGAGCAATATTTATTTAAATATGGTTAAGTTTCATTTCAGTTATGGTTAAAATTTTAACAAATATTAGTCATGCATCATGGATGCACTCAATAGCAGGATTATAAAATTGTATTTCTATTTGAAGAAGCAAAACTATTTCACATTAAAGTCAAGCATTTAAACCAGGTTAAATTAAGCTGGTTTAATTTTATATTCTATTCCTTACAGTATTTAAAAAAGTGTTTAAAACTGTTTGGGTTTCTGTGTGCATTTGGTCAGCACTAACATTTAAGCGGTCAGTGACAGTTTTTCGCTATTTGCTTAATTGGTTTTATTAAAGCTTCCAATATATTAACAGCTTTCGAAAAAGTATGTCATTAAAGATTACATGTTGTTTTTTGAGAGGTAGAGAACTTTAAAATGCTGTCACTTTTTAAACTGGCGGCCATTTTGTCAGCTGCCATTTTAAAATAAATAGCCTGAACAAGGCTTTTAAATGGTGCAAATTTGGGACTAACGCCAGATTGCCGTTGAACCTGATTTTTATAAGCGAATCAATGCTTTGCGATGACGCTCTCGTTTGTTTAAATGAATGCGTCAATAAACAAAAACTGCCATATTTAAAATGACAGTAATCCTCAAGTGTAAAATAGGACACCGTTACCTCCAGAAAAACTGACTGCTTCGCGCATGCTTTATGAGCTGGTGGAATTATAGGTCCCTGCTACTTTAAAAACAATGCAGATGAAAACGTTATAGTCAATGATGACCGCTATAGGGCCCATATTGTTCATCAATTGAACAGTCGTGATGTGCAGAAGCTGCGGTTTCAACAAGACGCAGCAGTATGTCACATAGATCGTGCCATAATAAATTTATTGCACAATATATTTGGTAACAGCATAGTTATACGTTTCAGCCACATTGTACATTGGCCTCCAAAATTGTGTTATTTAATGCCGTTTTATATTATTTTCGGCGGGGATATGTAAAATCTTTAGTCTACGCCGATAAGCCTGAAACTATTGACTACTTCGGGGACAACATTAGCTGCGTTATAGCGATATGCAATTATAAACATTGGAAAAAGTTATCGAAAATCGGTCCTCCATATTAGACCATCTACTTTCTGGTTAACGGTAGCGGTTATATGCCATAGCTTATATTTAATATAATATATGCGTATACTTTCAGACGGGATTAAATTTATTTTTATTTGGGGACTGTATTACGTCGACCCTCTTTAAATTTAGTTTGTGAACAAACCGGTTTCGGCTATTTGCCATCTTTAGATGATGGATTGAAAATTTTTGCGTATGTTTTCCGGCGAGGTTTAATTTATTTTTATTTTGGTACGGTTTTACGTCGACCCTCGTCAAATTTGTAGTAGTTCTAAGAGAACACTGAAGATGGCAAATAGCCGAAACCGGTTTGTTCACAAACCAAGTTTAAAGAGGGTCGACATAAAACCGTACCCAAATAAAAATATATTTAATATATCAGGTTTTTCAACAAGAAGTTTGTTTTTGAATTGTAACAACACCAGCAACATGCTAATTTTGGCATTTATTTATCTATTCGTAGTAGAGTTCGTAGTTGACTTTGAAGCTTTTCAAAGTTCAGCTGGTGCGGGAATTGAAGTCGACCGACTATTCACATCGCTGTAGATTCGCTCATTTCATTCAAAAACAACCGGCTGGTTTTTTTACACAACGCCTATTTTCACTTGTCGGGTTATGACAACAAGCAAAATTTTTTTTTTTAAGAGAAGGAACACTTCAGGCAACAATGCCTATTTAGCCAAGTACCGATCTAAATTCTTTAGGAAAAGGATACAGAAGTGATGAAACAGGTGGTGAAAGTAGAAGGATAGTCGGTAATTAACTGCCGTATAAAGACAGCACAGCGACCAGTGACTATGCCTTCACCGCTGAGCAAACCCACCTACAGTCAATTTTTATTTTGTAGTGAAAAAAACCAAGGTCTTCGTTAGGAATCGAACTTACAATCCTCATACTGACAAGCTAGTATACTACCTACCAGCCTATAGGGGACCTGCCCCTCTTATGACCTGGTTGTTCACAACCCATAATTGTGAAAATCTCTTACAAAACTACAAATCTATAAAACCGTAAATTTATGAATCGTGAAATTGGCCGCACTTGGGCTTTAAAAATTCTAGAGCGATTATTGAGAAGCCTTTACATACTCAATGTATCACTATATGGTGCGCTATGTGGTCTGGAGGGTAGTTAGGGCGGTTTTTTTTATATATGACGCTGGAAATTCGGTAACGGTCATTGGATCACGCTATCGCATATTATTGACGACTGACAGGTGGTTTCAACAAGACAGTGCCAATTAAACGATCAATTTATTCCGAATCAAATTTTATTCAATTGAAAAAAATAATAATCTTTATTTTATTCCATTTCATTTCTATCCTCTATAAAAAACACTCTATATATGCGTAAACCATGAGTAGATACGCGGCCATTTTTTAGCAAATATTTGACAGATAGAGATATTGAGACTGTCATATTGTTACGGATGTGTGTTGCTTAAGTTTTGAAATAAAATAAATAAGTAATTAAGTGAACTACTGGGTATGTTGTTTACGAACTGCGTGGGTTGCTTAGAAAACTTATGGTACAACAACAAAATTACTAGTTACAAATTGCGTAGGAATTTTATAAACGCAAACAACAACAATTTATTATGCTGTTTACTAACTGCATAGAAATTTTATACGCGCAAGACAACAACAAACATGCATGCTGTTTACCATCTGTGTAGTTTTCTAAGAAACCTTTTCTACAAAAGACAACAATAAATATTTTGTAATAAATTCCAAGCAGAAACCTTATCAGCATAAAAACAAAAATACATACAGACATACAGGCGCCTATACATCGAATAAACAACATACAACCACAAAATGTGATACAAGGGGAGTAGAAGATTCTTAAATTTTCTAGACTTTAAATGGAGAAATATAAATAGGACAGCGTCTGATTGGATAATGAGTCAGTGTAAAATTAAACATGGTGAAGAAAAAACGTGCATTTTAAGTAAATTATTCTAAAGTGTCAACTTTGTGTAGTTAAAGTAAATAAAATTGTTATAAATTTAAATATTCTAAAAACTGGTGTTAATTCTTTTGCAATAAAGAACTCACAACAAAGGTGTAAACGTAACAATATGTTAAAGGTGTTGTATATGTGCTATTGAATATTATCCAGTGATTCAACAAAGTTTCAGATAACAACCAATTATAGTTACATAAAATAATCATTGAAGCATTATGAAAAGCAGGATATTTTGTTTTATTTGTATCATTCTCCTTGATTTATTTTCGAAATTAAAGGACCGTTTCCTAGCTAACCATGATGTGTTAACTCTTAAAAAAATAAAATGAATTTATCTTCTCAGGCAAAAATTGTGTATGTGTGTGTGTGTGTGTTAAATTAATTAATTAATATTGCTATTTCTTGTCCTAACTGGCTGGTTCTTAGTCGAAGCCGAGCGCTTTCGATGCGAGTCTGTACTGACTACAACTCGGCTTGAGAATAATGCATTTGCATCGAAAGCGCTCGCCTTCAACTACGAACCAGCCAGTTAGGACAAGAGATAGCAATATTATTTCATTTACTGGCGGAGGAGATTAATAAACAATTAATTAATTTTTTCTTATTACAAACATATTTCGCTGCTGTAAATTTACACGTTGAAAAATATATGCTTTTAATCTTATTTTGCATTTAATCATGGCTTAAAGACGATCATGCCTGGAATGTGTTTTGAACAAATTTTTTATTTAAAACCGAACAAACTGAAGGGTATTCAGGTGACTGTGAAATAATTATTTTCTAAAACATATTTTCTAACAATTATTAAGTGTTGCTTTCTAAATGCCCTGCACTGTATGCTAAACATTGTAAATTTTAAAGTTAAATAATTATTTACTCATCTTCTTGGCCAAACAATTGTTAAATGGAATATTAAATAAAATGGTTGGAATTTTTTTTTTCTTTCCCAAATCACTGCCAAATAGTTGTTCTAAATTTTTGGTTGTTTTAAAGCTTTGAAATTATTTTCATTTGGACAATTATTTTTTTTTGTTGTTGCTGTAGCCAGGTGTGGAAGTATTTTTTTGTATACAATATAAAAAAAATATAATTTTTGTATTTCATGACTTGACGTAAAATTTACGTCATCTTAACGGTTCTTGAGATGAAGTTTTTTGTTGTTCTCTTTGGTAGTGGAATAAATGTTTGTTAAGGAAGTTGTAGAAATAAAATTAAAAATGTTTCTGCTTTTGTATCTTTTTTTTTTGTATTGTTGTTTCTATTTTTTTGTAAATTAAGTTTTCTTGAACAATTTCTGTTGAAAATTTAAAATCCAATTAAAAGGTAGTTTTTTTTTTGTTTGTGTAAAATGTTTTTTGAAATATTTTTTTTATGGAAATTTGAGATTATTATGAGACGGTAAGTAATATTTAAGTGTTATATAGGGTGTTTTTATAGAGGTATAAAACTTTAAATTTTAAAATTTTTTTAAATTGGCAGCCGTTTTGTTAGCTGCTTGCCAAGTGATTTATGTTTAGTTTGCTTTGGGATTTCAGCATGAATACAGGAACGCTTGAACAACACATCCAAATTGTGCAAATTTGGCCCAAAAAAAAGATTTCCTTTAATTTTGATTTTCATAAGCGGGTTTTGCTTAGCAATACAAATACAACCCGCTCCTAGTCCGGGGTGGAAGTGAGGAAAAATAATAATACAGGACTCATATTAGCGGCCCTACAATTGGAATAAGTATGCTTAACATTTTTTGGCAAGAAACTATTAGAGGGCATGTTTGCTGCCAGCAGCCGTAGTATAAGCAGCTCCAATAGCGGTTAAAGCGTTCGTTAAAGCTGAGATTGTGCTTCATATGAGCGTTAAAGTATAATTTTAATTTGTACTGTATTTTACATATGTAAGATGGAGTTCTTAAGTGTGTTAACCACTGGTATTTTTCAGATATTTTTCCTATTTATACGTGCTTTTGGGTTGCGGTAGAAGTATGTTTGTATTAACAGAAGGCCGCCACCAGAAGTGGAGCCAGCTTTCTAATACAATTCAACACGGGAAAACTTACTAGGTCCGAGCTTAAGTATATAATACAGATTGATAGGCCTTTCTCAAATCTGTGGATAGTTCTTAGTTCATGGAGTGTTTAGTCTGGTTAATTTCGATAACGAAAGAATCTTTTTTTTGTTTTTTTTTTAAAGAAGTAGCACTTCAGGCAACAATGCCTATTTAGTCAAGTACCGTGCAACATTCTTTAGGAAAGGTATAGAGAAGAGATAAAACAGGTGGTGAAAGTAGAAGGATAGTCGGAAATTAACTGCCGTATAAAACACACATCGACCAGTGACTATACCTTCATCGCTGATTAGCCCCACCGACAGCCAATTTTTATTTTTGTAATGAAAAAAATCGAACCCACAACCCCCATACTGACAAGCTAGTACACTACCTACTAGCCTACAGGGGCACCTCAAATAAAGGGTCCGCCATCTAACGTTTTTTTTTTGTCAACTAATTACCATTTTCTTGAATGATAACACTTCACTCATGTTTGATTTAAATTTTTGAGTTGATTGAAATTTAAAAGAATTTCAACATTTTTGTAAAGATTTTGATAAGATATTTTGACAAATTTTAAATTATAAAAAAAGGAAAAATTTATCAACTAAGTGAGAGTTATATAGCATGTTCGTGTTTTTTTCTTTATTACGGTTAAAAAGATGAGATAATACGCTTACCTCTAAGGTGACACCCTTTAAATTGCTTGCTTTAATGTTAAATTTTTACTTAATGTTAATATTGGTTTGTAATAAATATAGGGTGCGCTATCTAACGTTTTTTTTTTTTTCAACTAGTGCTTATTTCGTGAATGGTAACACTTAGCTTATGTTTTATTTGACAGATAATTAGTTTTATCCTTCCGCTGACCGAATATGGTTATGTATACGCTTGAACAACGCTTCGCTATGTGGGCCTACCATCGACTTACAGAAGATGCCGATTTTGAAAAAAAAAATAATCTTTTCAGATGAAGCTCATTTTGATCTTGGCGGGTTGTCGCATTTGGGGCACAGAAAACCCGCACGCATACATTGAAAAGCCGGCGCACCCAAAACGAGTCACTGTTTGGTGCGGATTTTTGTCCAGAGGCATAATTGGGCCATTTTTCAGTAGTGGCCGTTACAGTCAATGGCGCTCGTTATCGGGCCATATTGAACGAATTTTTGTTCACAAAAACTGAAGAGGAGGATATTGGCAACATTTGGTTTCAACAGCAGGGCGCTACGTGCCACACAGCCGACGTTTTGTAGTTTTGTTTATAGCATTAAAAAAAAAGTTATTTGGCAGACCCTAAATATTAAATAAATGCTTTCAGAATTATGGTGTTTGAAGCTTTTTGTAACCTTCATTCATGAGCATAGTAAAATGTCTGAAGGTGTTTGAGGATGTCTACAAGAGCGGAGTCGTAAAGTAAGAAATTGCATCTAGAAATAATGAGATTGAGCAATAAAAGTTCTGCGATGCTCTTAGAGGTCCTGGGCTCCACGCCTGCTACAATAAATGTATAAACATGTATTTCCGCTGAACCACTTTCAGACTTGGGATTATAAACTAACTAAAGCTATTTTCATGAATTTAGAATTCCTAGTAAGTATTCTTAGTAAGTCATGATAATCAATCAAGTATATATGTTGAGACACCACGTTACATTCACAACAACTGACTGTCTGGTGTGCTTTATGGTGTGGCGGAATCATTGATCATTAATTCTTTAAAAGCATTGGTGGTCAGTCAATGGTGGCCTGCCAATAGAGCTATGATTACTGGTTTGTTAATTTATCAATTGAGCAACCATGATGAGCAGGAGCTGTATATTTCGCAATACAGTGCCAGCTCGTTAATCCAAAAGCATGTAATCCGAATTATCCAGCAATCCGAGTTGAATTTATGACATATTTTTTGCTCTATAGTCCGCATTGATTGCAAGCTCAGTGATCCGAATTATATATTTTTTCTGCTTTTTTATCAGTGTGTCTGCTTTTTGTACAAAACCAACGGAAAATTATTGAGATGCAGACTCAATATACTCATTGGTTTTCCATTTCTTCTTATTTAAAGTTTTGTTGAAAGTTTGTTTGAAACTCTTATTTGTGTTTGTGAATTATTCAAACGATTTTGGGACAAGGTGCCCAATTCTTTTATAGAGTCTTGTTGGAAACATATTTATTCTGACCGCTGTGAATCAGAGGATAACATCCCACTTTCATTGTTACAGCAAGAATTATAAATGAGAATAACCGCGTTGAAGAAACAGGAGAATTTTGCACAATAACAAGCATATTTTACCGCAATAACGACGTGCAAATTTCTCAAGATGAAATTCTTAGCTGGATTATTAACTCTGACAATATTTCTTGTATTAGTTTAGAGTTTAGAGAAAATATGGAATCACAGCCTATAAAAAACGCGTTAAAAATCGCCTGTGTTTTATTTTCGAATGTAGTAAATTTCAAGACATATGACAGCACATTCAGTAACCCGAATATCTCGTTAATCCGAATCCGGGTCTACAATCATTAATTCGGATTATCGAGCTGGCACTGTATATCACACAGCTTGTAGCACAAATGATTTATGGCAAAAAATGTTTGGTAACCGCATAGTTTCACCTTTCGGACTGTAAGATTGCCGCTTCACTATTTTCTGTGTGGGATGTTTGAAGCCATTAGTCTTTGCCAATAAACCCCAAGCGATTGATCACTAGAAGGACAACATTCGTTGCGTTATTGCCGCTATACAGCAACATGTGTTGGCAAATGTCATGGAAATTTGTTTACGTTGGACTAAATTCGCCGCGTTATTAATGATTTACGCCCAAAAATGTTTGGAAACTGTAATTAAAAATCAGAGTTGCAGACTAGTTTACGTTCGAGTCAGACGAGCCGTGGCAGTCATATATCAGAAATAATATTTAAATTATAATTCGAGGGAATTATTTCTCGATGTTCTTGAATTTTATGACAATTTGAAAATTTTAATTTTTTAGTATTCGATTTCAAAGCTCTATAGCGCTATAAAAAATATCCATAACAACTTCCTAGAGCAGTTAATTATAAAAGAGCTTAAATAGAAAGCTTCAAAGCTGCCTTTATACTTACATTTTAATAGATGATACAATAATAATAATAATCCATTTCAAAGCTGTGTAGTTTTTGGTGTTTAATTAAGGTAATCCACAATCCGTAATCCGTGTTTATTTTTTTTTCAGGGTATTTATTTCTTTAGCACAGTTATTTAATTTAAAGGAGGGGGTCATGGTTCATTTTATGTTTTTTTTTTATTTTATATATATTTTAAAAATGTGTGTAGAGTTTTATTTTTAAATAAAAAAAATAAAATAAATGAAAATAAAAATAAAAACAGAAACACTTGCGCTATTTATGTTACAGCTTAAAGCAAATTAAAATAGTAAGCAAAACTCTAAAAGTTAAATGATATAAAGCAAACTAAAAGCGAGCAGATTAACTAAAAATTAAAAAAAAAAAAAAAGAAAATATTTACAAGAAAAAGGAAAAATAAATTAAATATTTTAGTGGAGAAAAGCAGGCAGGCAGGCAGGGCTTTTAAATAATTATAAAGTTACGGGAAATCAATCAATATAAATGAAAAAGCCACAGGAAGGTACTCACAAAAACAAATAGCACACACACACACATACAGAATAGAGTTCATATTTAAAAAGTTAATTATATAAAAAAAAAATTATATATATATAAAAAACACAAAACAAAATCATATAAAATTAAAAATGTTTGAGTAGAACAGGGAAAATAAGAAAATGATGTCTAGAGTTTGAGGTTAGAATTTTGATTTGCTTCAAGACTTCGCTGTAGGATTATAAAGGATTTGTTGATATTTATTTACAAAACTTTTATAGAAACTTAATAGCGGTAAATAATAATTTAAATTTTAAAGTTGGGGTAAGGGGTTTGGTTGGTTTTGTGGTTTCTTCCTTATTAAAATGTGTTTGCATTTAATTTGAGGTGGTGGGGGCGGGCGCTTATAATATATATTTTAAGGTTATTATAGTTTTGATGTTTGTATATGTTTTTATTTATTTTTATTTATTTTTTTTTGATAATGAAAATATTTACAACAGTTTTTTTGGGTTTTTATTTAAATAATTGAATAAATAATTAAAAATTTGTTAGGTCTTGATTTTGTTTGGTATTTTTTTTTTTTTTTTTTGTAAAAAATTGATTTATTATATATTGAAAGAATATTCCTTTTTTTTCAAAATAATATTGCAACTTTTGTATTTCCTTTTTCTTTAATTTTTATGGTTTGTTTTTTTTTTGTTGTTAATTTTTTTAATTTTAAATTGCACTTGTTTACACTCTCTTTTCTTTAAAACTTCAAAACTTTTTATTTGTTTTGTTTTCTTAAATTTCAATAAGTTTTGTGTTTTTCTATAAATCTTTTTACTGAGTACATTATTTAGTTTGAAAATTTTAATTTTTCACATTTTTGTTTATTTTTTTATTTGTTATCTTGATTTCCGCGTTTATTTTTTCACATTAAACCGTTACAAAAGAAAGATTTGTGCTGTGTTTTTTTTTTGTATTTTTGCTAAGTGTGTTTTTCAAATATACGCATATTTTGTTGCTGTTTTTGCGCTGTAGGTAGTATAATCAATCGCTTTGATTTTGTTCTCATTAGCGACGCGTTTGAAAAATTGAACAAATCCGTATACGCCAACGGTAGAAAGCCAACTGTGCGCAGGCGCTCGGCTATGAAAAGAAATTCGAACGATGCTGCCGTTGGCTAACTGATACTACCAACAACTAGCTAACAACACAGCCAATTCACACACATTCATACATACATACAGCCATGCATACATATTTTTTTTTACAAATATAACGGAAAGCCATACAACTTTAGCAAGACGGTAGGTAATTCTCTTTGCTTAAGAATGGTAAATGAAGAATTTTAAAACAAGTAATCAAATACACACACACACTCACACACACATTCACACATACACAAACTCAGAAGCACACACTCGCTCTGCCAACTAAAAGTTTTCTTACAGAACTCTCTGTCTCTCTCTCTTATTAAAGTGAATTGAAATGCTGTTAATGTTGCTGCAATATGTTGATAAGACTGTTATAGAAAAGTATAGACATTCAGAAATTTTACCTTCAACATGGTCAAAGTCAGGGACATATTTGTTTTGATATTTTCTGTTGATTTCTTCTTCATTTTGCTATCTGGTCTCTGGGTCTCTTATCATTTAGTTTAAATATTTTGCTCTCTTTATATTATTGTTAAAAGTAAACATTTACTCTCTGAGAGTGTTTCGTTAAAAGAAATTATAGGTTGTCTGTTGCTGTTACATTTGACCATTTATTACAACGTCTGCTGTATGTTGCATTATTGTTTAAGACGTGATCAATATGGCATAGATTTATCTTTTGTGTGTTTTTATTGTTTTTCCTTTTTTTTGTTGTAAAGCTTTTTGTTTTTGTCGAAAAGTATTGACAAGAAACGACAGTTTTAAACTTGTTTGCTTAATGATGGCGTTTGTTTCTTTAGTCTTTTGTTTTGTGTTTTAAAACATAAACTGCTTTAGCAAATGATTTACTATAAATTAATGGTTTTTAGTTAATCATATTTGTTATGTTTAAGACATGTAATTATTGCTATGATATCTGATATTTATTTTTCATTACATTTTTTGTTTCTGTCTACAAGTATTTGTTAGTCAAACGGTTAGATGCCAAACAAACAATAATTGAATTTTTTAAAAAATTGTTATTCATAATAATACAAAAAATAAATATGTTTTGTTTATTTTAAGCATTTTACACAGAGAATTTTGTTACAATTTATTATACTTTATATACTTTTCAAAGCAATTAATTACGAGTCAAAGCACAAAACTTTTTCAATTACACTTCTGATTTATTACAAAATTTAATTAATATGTAATTTATAAATAAAATTGCTTATATTGAAAATGATTCCGAATAATTATAAATTACTTATTTCCATTGCATGTGCCGGTTGTTTTTTTGTAAAATTTTTGTAAAACTATTTACAAATATTTTTTATTTTCTGGAATTTTAAAATTACATATGAATGGTTTGCCACGGAAACCCTTATGTAGAAATGATTGAAAATAAACAATGTTTTTTGTTGTTTTGAAATGTTTTGTAGTGTTTGGATGGAAGTGTCTTTGAGTCTTGCTGTCTATGCTCTGTTGATTTTATGAAAAATTCTCATAGAATCAGTTTGGCTTTGGATATAAGACTTTCAGGTTTTTCTATACAATATTGGGGTAAAATTCACCGATGAGCTACTTGAGCAATAGTGAAATTGCAATATGGATGTGCTCTCCCCCGCAGTAATACATTTCAAATATTTTTTATTTTTATTGGAATAAATGTTTTATGAGAATATCATAAAATGTTTATTTTTTAATAAAAATTTTTTTAATAAATATTTCGTGAGAATATCATGAAATATTTATTTAAAGAAATCAAGCACGAAAAATAAAATTGGTTAAAATTTAATTAATAATTTTTAAAAATAACAGAATAATTTCTAAGCTCTGCAGTGTTAATCTGACTTTGGTAATGATTTCATCTGCTTGCTTAACGATCTGCAAAGACTTGACTTAAGGAATCGTTACAAGCAAGTTCCAAGTTCCAAAGCAAATTCTATTTATATGGTTGAACAAAGATATTATCGCATGGTGAAAAACCAATAATGGCGTTTTGTAAATCCATGTAAATTAAAATAAAACAGCGTAGCTCGTTAGCTATATTCTAACCCATGTAGTTGACTTTCACAAAGATGGAATATAACAAAATTAAAAGTGTTAGTAAGTCACCATAGGAATTACAAGCCAAGCTTCGACAAATAACTGAAATTTAAAAATTTTTAAAAATTTTTATTAAAAAATGTAATAGTTTTTGCAAGAAAATAGCTAAAACATATTAAAATCATTAATCAAAAAGAAGTAAAATAAAAGAGGCTTAAACACTGAAAACAAAAACACAAAAATACTTAAACATTGGTTAAATCACGCACACCTTAATGCACACACACACACACACACATCAATAAGGTTGCCAACTTTTCAGACAACAAAATGGCTAGATAAACCGCTAAATCTTTAAAATTTTGGATACTCATTTAAAGGGTTTTTCAACAAGAAGTTTATTGCCTAAAAACCAGGTGTCGATTCATTCATCAAAACTTTTAATCACTTTTTGGCCAAATTAGCTGTCCTATTTCGTTAATCACATTACGGATTTTAAGTTTTAAGGCTGAAATATATACAATTGGCTCCGTATATAGACTCTTTGCTTAACATAGTCCCACAAAAAATAATCCAGTGGTGTTAAATCATACGATCAACTTCCGATTGTCGTGATATTATGCGATTGGAAAATTTCGATTACAATAAATTGATCGTTTAATTGATTGTGTGACATGTGGCACCGTCCTGTTGAAACCAGGTTCTTACAGATCTCAACATAAACAAGTCTCCTGGTCCTGATGGGATACCAGCACTGGTCTTGAAGCAGTGCTCGTCGACGATAGCGCGTCCATTAGCAGCCCTTTTCAGCACATTGTACCATGTCGGAGAATTTTCAAACTGCTGGAAAGTTGCTAATGTAACGCCGATCCCCAAAAAGGGGGAGGCTAACAACCATGAAAATTACCGCCCAATCGCAAATTGTTCTGCACTTTCTAAAGTATTTGAAAGTGTGATTAATTTCCATATAGTGAGATACCTGGAGTCTAACAGCTTGCTTAGTGACCGACAGTATGGTTTTCGTAGGAGACACTCTACGTGTGACTTGCTAGCCTTCTTGTCGCAACAATGGTGTAACTCCATACATCATTTGGGAGATAGCAAGGTGGTGGCTTTAGATATTTCTAAAGCATTTGATAGAGTGTGGCATGATGCACTTCTGTCAAAACTTGCTGCTTTTGTTGTCGGTGATAATTTTTCCAGATTTATATCGAGTTTTCTCAGAAATCGCACGAGTTCATGATGAATTCAGGGGCACCGTAAGGTTCCGTTCTTTCTCCTACTCTATTTCTTATTTTTCTAAATGACCTTCTTTGTCGAACTTTCAACTTTCTTTTGCAGATGACAGCGCCATTTGTCACTCGCATTCATTTGGTAATAGACCAGGCCATTTGGTGGTTTGTTCCAAAAGGCAAAACATGAATGATACGCTTAATCACGATCTTGCGACAATCTTGGAATGGGATCGTATGAATAGAGTAGAATTCAATGCTCGTAAGACGCAATGTTGCATGCTAACGCATAGATCTTCGTTTGGTAGTGGTGCTGCACTTGTTACTATGGGTGATATAGGTATTATGGAATCGGAAGCTCTTGATGTTCTTGGCATGAAAATTCAGTGTAATGTTTGATAGACTAAACACATTTTTCAGGTTTCTAAAGAGGCTTTCAAGTGCCTCGGTTTTTTAAAGCGGTGTAAAAGATACTTCACCCCATCCGATCTCCGTACTATCTATACCATCTACATCCGTCCGAAAATGGAATACAACTTTCATGTATGGGCCGGCGCTCCAAAGTCTACGTACAGGAGAGGGCCAAGAGGCTCATTGCTGATAGTAGGATATCCAACTCTATTGATTCTCTAGGGCATCGACGCAATGTGGGGTGCATTTCAGTGTTCTATCGTTACTACAATGGTAAGTGCTCTAATGAAATTAGGGAACTTGTTCCGGACACTCGCACGTTTTAACGTTTAACTCGATTTTCGATGAGAGCACATGCTTTTGTGGTTAATTGGCCAGTGAATTGCACTACGCATTACAGGGAAAATTCGTTTTTGAGCAGAACAGTCCGTATGTGGAATAAGATTCCTCCGGAGGTTTTTCCTGTCACTTTCAATCTGAGAAAGTTCAAATCGAATGTCTACAGAAACTACTCCCTCTTTCCTACTTTCCATAACCTAATTTCCTAGTTCTGGCACAATGCAGTTTCTTCAAACGAAGCCCATTTTCACTTGTCCAGACAAGTCAGCAAGCAAAATTGCCTTCGAATGCTCGACGCGTAACCATAAGGTGTGCTATCTGGTCTGGAGGCGTGATTGGCCGTTTTTTTCGAATATGAGGCTAGAAATACGGTAACGATCAATGGATCACGCTATCTCTTTTTTTTTATAAAGAGAAGTAGCACTTCAGGCAACAATGCCTATTTAGTCAAGTACCGTGATACATTCTTTAGGAAAGGGATAGAGAATAGATGAAACAGGTGGTAAATGTAGAAGGATAGTCGGAAATTAACTGCCGTATAACAGACAGCACAGCGACCAGTGACTATGCCTTCATCGCTGAGCAGCCCCACCGATAGTCAATTTTTATTTTTGAAGTAAAAAAACCAAGGTCTTCGTTGGGAATCGAACCCACAACCCCCATACTTACAAGCTAGTACTCTACATACTAGCCTACAGGGGCACCTCGAGCTGCTAACAATTTAATTTTGGCCTATTACTGACGACGTGCCACATGTCACACAGCCAATGAAACGATCAATTTATTGTAAACCAAATTTTCACGACAATCAGCTGTTAACTGACTAGCCAGATCGTGTGATATCACACCACTGAAATATTTTTTATGGGACTTTATTAAGGACAATCGAATCGATTGCAGTCTTAAAACTCCGAGATTAATGAAATTAATGAAATAGGGCCGCCATTAATGAAATAGGGCCGCCATTTTGCCAAATAGTGATTAAAAACTTTGATGCAAGAATCGACATCTGTCAGTGTGATTGTGGTGGACATTTGCCAGAAATTATTTTTCATTGCCGAACTCTTCTCTTCGTAATACAATAAAAATTTTAATCATCTTCATCTAAATTTTTTGTTTTATTTAGAAAACAAACTTCTTGTTGAAAACCCCATTCATTTGTGTTGATAAAACAAAAAATATTTTTATAATATAATTTATAATATATTTTTTATAATATTAATATTGGCGTTCTTCGAGAAGCCATTTAAAGAAAGTCACAAAAAAAAGTGGCAACACTACTACTGAATGTATTTTAATGTTGTTGGCTACAACTCTTGTGTGTTTGTGTTCAAGTGAATGAGAACTTGTGTTGTTTATGTGAATAAATCTTCTCTCATTTACTTTTCTTGGCAACTTGACCTAATAAACATTTTTCCTGTTATTTCGCCTTGTAAACAATAATTTACCGTTGTAGCTTTGTTGCTGAAACATTAGATGTTCGGAGCATTGTAATTATAGTTTAGAGTGAAAAAGCAACCAACCCAAACAATGTTGCCGTACATTTATCATGAACAATGAGATGGATCATGATTTTGAATTGAAATAATGAAGTTGAAATAAGAAAATGAAGACGAAGATGAATAAATTGTTGAAATGTTCAATAAGTCGGTACTGAAATGAGATTTATTTATGAAATAAGAGTTTTTTTTTGTTTTGCTGTAAATTTCCTGCGTTTTTAGCTCCTCTTTTGGTATGACTGACTGGCTGACTGCACTTGTTTGTTGTGGTTTATTTTAGCGATGTTGTTGTTGTTGTTAGTGAGTTGGCTTGTATCGTGTGTTTCTAAAACACGCGATGCATACTTACAATAAATAACTGCATACATTTTTCAACTTGTGTTTATACGAGAAACATATTCACACGTTTGAACACACAAAATTTAATTTCAAACAACATTAATGAAAAATTATTTTATAGAAGAATTTTAATTTTAATTTGATTATAATAAACCTATTCAAACTTTAATTGTATTGATCTTGCTTGCTGTTGCTTAGTAATAAGTGTTAATGTTGTTATTGTTACTATTGTTTTATTTTTCTTCTTTTTTTTGCTTTAATTATAAAACTATTTGTGTTTTGATTTGTTTTCTTTTTATTATTTCTTTTAGATTATTCTTTTTATTACACACCGTGGAGTTGGAAAGTAAACAAAAAAATAATAAACAGCCCGATCTTCATACAAATAGTCTGTAAAGGGTTTTTCAGCAAGAAATTTATTTTTTTTAAAACCAAAAAATTAGATTAAGATGATTCAAATATTTATTGTATTACGAAGAGAAAAGTTTGCCAAATATGAATCAAGAATGATTTTTGGCTAATGTTCACCACGACCACTCTGACAGATGTTGATTCTTCATAAAGTTTTTAATCTCTTTTTGGTAAAATGGTGGTCCTATTTCATTAATAATATCATGGATTTTGAGTTTAAGGCCGAAATCGATTTGACTGGCTTCACATATCAGTGATACCCAAGTCGTCAATAATAGGCGGCAATGAGTTGAGTTGTTGTCGCATTTCTAGACTAATTTTCGTAAAAATCGGCCCAATCATGCCTTCAGACGACAAAGCGGATCATACAGTTATATGTTGATTAATCGATCTAGGATTTTCAGAGGCCAAAATACGGAAATTTTGCTTGTTTACATACCCCGAACAAGTGAAAATGGTCTTCGTCTGAAAAAATGATTTTTTCAAAAAAACCAGCTGGCTGTTCCTGAATGCATTGAGCGAATATTCGGCAAAATGAATGGTCGGTCGGTCAGTTTCAGTTCCTGCACCATTAAAGCTTGTAAGGTTTCAAAGTCAAATCCTTATGCTAAATTCGCCATATAATGGTTTTGGATAAACCCAATTGTTGAGAATGTCAAGGAATTGCCAAATTTGGATCTGCTTCAACACTGTGCCTCACGGGTGCGGTGTTTTCAGTTGAACAACCTGGTCGAACACGCGTTGCTATTCACAATTTTTTTGTCGAGCCTGTCGAGTCAAATTTAACGACCAAATTGTTAATAGTAGCCTCAGAAGGACGATTATGTTTCCCGAAAATATCACAAATTTTAGAAAATGTAGTTTTAACAGAACCACCATTTTTACAGTGGATTTTAATTATTTTAAAGCGATTTTCGTGCGAAACTTCAATCATTGTAACAATTTCCAATGCATCTACTACGAACACGTTAAAAAACTAAATGTCAAAACTATCATGTTGTTGGTGTTGTCACAATCAAAAAAACAAACTCCTTGTTGAAAAACCCAATATAATATTAGATATAGCATGTCTTTAGGACTGTGTGATTCGATTTACATCCGCGCCTGGCCATGAAGCCTTAATCAGATGGTGGACCAAACCACTGCATAATTTGAAACGTCATGCTCGTCCTAGGGAGCCGAAGCTATAATTCTATGCAACAGAACTTTCTAGTTGCAACTTCGATGATTCCAGAGCAGGGCTGCAAATCATCACTCCCTGCTTAAGAGTTGGAGACTTTCCAACTCCTGCCCAGAACACATGTCTAGCATGCTCACTGGATCTGGGAACATTTCACCAGGTAGGTGTTATTAAAGGTGAAATGAACCCGGCCACCATAGAACCATAGACTGATATGGGGCCGACAAACCACAACCACCACGATACTCCCATAAAGGGCCAACCTCAATAATCAGCTAGAGAATAGTTAAGTGTCTAAAGAGACAAATAACGGAACTCTGCGGATCACTGATTCCCGTGGAAATAAAGTGGAGTTTCCAGTTGTACCCCTACTGACTTCAGGGGACTGGGCTCCCTTTTTCCCCAGTTGCACTGTGTCTAGATAGTCGAAGTTCTATAAAGACCGGGGGGTTTAGGTTTAGGACTGTAAAATGAAATAAAAGATGAATTTTTTTTATGGCCATGAAATTTACTTTATTCGAAGGATAAATTTTATTATATTAAATATAACCGCCACGGCTGGGCCGAACATAGTGTAATCTGGAGGTTCAATTTTCAATAAATTTTGCGTGCATTTGTCGCTGTATATCGACAATAACACGTTGAAGTTTGTTCTCCAAGTAATCAATCATTTTTTGCTTATCGGTGACTAGCGAGTAGCGACTTTAAATATCCCCCACAAAAAATACTCTAGCGGCGTTAAATTGCACAATCTTAGAGATCAATTTACGATTCCGAAACGTAAAATTTTACGGTTATCAAACGTTTCCTTGAATAATCATAAACTTTTAATGGATTATTTAGGGTATTTGGCTTCAATTTATATAAAAAACCTTGATGTCACACCTCATCACAACCTTGAGAAACGTTGATAAAAGCTTTAAACAGTTTGTCTTTTCGAAAGCTTTTTTATCACATTTACCAACCTTTGTTTGTAGAATCAAACTGTTTTGACTTATAAATCAGAATTGATGGTCTGAAGGATGGACATTCTTTCCCACTCATAATAGGGTTCAGCAAATGTGATAAAAGACTTCTTATAAAGGGTCCACCAAATAATTTTTTTTTAAATGCTATAAACAAAACTACACAGCTTCGGCTGTGTGGCACGTAGCGCCGTCCTGTTGAAACCAAATGTTTCCAATATTCTCCTCTTCAATTTTTGTGAACAATAATTTGTTCAACATGGCCCGATAACGATCGCCATTGACTGTAACGGCCACTCCTGAAAAATGGCCCAATTATGCCTCTAGACCAAAATCCGCACCAAACAGTGACTCGTTTTGGGTGCGTCGGCTTTTCAATGTATGCGTGCGGGTTTTCTGTGCCCCAAATGCGACAATTTCGCTTGTTTACATACCCGTCAAGATCAAAATAAGCTTTATCTGAAAAGATGATTTTTTTTGCAAATCGGCATCTTCTGTAAGTCGATCGCAGGCCCACTTAGCGAAGCGAAAACGCATTGAATGGTCACTTGGCTTCAACTCCTGAACCAACTGGACTTTGTATGGCGTCACACCAAGGTCTTTATGCAAAATTCGTCTCAATTATGTCTCTGAAATGTTCAATCGTTGAGAACGACGTTGAATTGATGTTGATGGCGCTTCACGCACACTTTCTGCCACTGCAGCAAATTTCTCGAGTGTACGCAATGATTTTGCCTTTTCACGCTTTGGTTTATCGATGAGGATGCCAGTTTCCTTCACTTTTTTCACAAGATAACGAACATACGGGGCTGACGGTGCTTCTCTTCTACCAAAATCCGTAGGCAATTTTCGCACACATACTGCAACATTACCATCATTTCCAGAGTAATGTCGCAATATTTTCCACCATTGTTCAAGCGTATACATAACCAAATTCATTCAGCGGAAGAATAAAACTAATTATCTGTCAAATCAAACATGAGCTAAGTGTTACCTACCATTCACGAAATAAGCACTAGTTGAAAAAAAACGTTAGATTAAGGACCCCTTAGGTTTATATAATTCTACTTTTGTGAAACCTTTGCCTGGCTTATGGTATTATGGTAACCGATGAAATGTTCTATCCTGCAGGATAGTACTCAAGGAACAGGATTAAATTAAAAATTAGGAGAAGAATTTTGACTGCTAGCTGAGGTGGCTACAAAAGCAAGTTGTTACTGGTTTTGTCTCTACAAGTGATTTTCTTTAAATCTTTAAATCAATAAATGGCAACACAAGAGCATCAGTTTATAGGGTGATTTCTACAGAAGTATAAAACTGTTAAATGGTATAAAACAAAGATGATTTTTTTTTGAATTGACATGAAATTTAAATATGACTTCTAAAATATGACAGCCGCAACTGGCTCGAACGTAGTCTAATCTGGAGATCAATTTTCGATGACATGCCAACATTTGTGCGTGTGTATCGTTAATAAGGTAGCAAATGTTGTCCTCCAAGTGGTCAATTGTTTAGGACTTAATGAGGTAGACTAGTGACTTTATATATCCTCCACCGAAAATAGTCTAGCAGCGTTAAATATTACGATCTTGGAGTTCAATTCACAAGTTTTAAACGTGGAACTATACAGTTAATAAACATTTCCTTCAATAAAAACATTGTGGCACGTGCTATTGAGCCATCTTGTTAAAACCACAACTCCTGCACATCATAGTTGTTCAATTGATGAACGAAAAGTCAATAGTCATGGCTCTTTAGCGGTCACCATTGACCAGCATCTTTTTAAAATAAGTACTATCAAGGCCACCAACACATAAATTACATCGGCTGTTCTGAATGTAATGGCGTCTTAACATAAAAGAAAAAGTATCATCACACCAAATACAGAAATTTTGTTTATTGATGTAGCCGTTTAAACGCTTAATAAAATTTGTTTATAAAGATTGGCGTCAACGGCATGTTTAGAGCCCCCATTCACCAAATTTACGTCTTACTAAGTGATCTTGATGCTTTAATTCTTGTACGAGTCATATTTTTTAAGCATGCAAACCAAGAAAATCTGGAAAATCTTCCATTAAGTGGATGGACACATATCTAATTCCTGTAGACCATGGTGGATACACTGATTAGGGTCTTCCTCTACACAACGCTCTACAGCAGGAATGTATACTTTATGCGACATAAGGATGATTGATGATTTTTTTTGAATTGACATGAAATTTAAATATGACTTCTAACATATGACAGCCGCAACTGGCTCGAGCGTAGTCTAATCTGGAGATCAATTTTCGATAACACGCCAACATTTGTGCGTGTGTATCGTTAATAATGCAGCGAATGTTGTCCTCCAAGTGGTCAAGTGTAAATAAGTATACATTCCTGGAGTAAAAACGTTCCATAGTTAAACGTTTTATTTTCTCAAATAAGCGATTATGTTGACCGTAAAAAGGATACAGTTCACTATACGCATTTCGAAGAGGGCCATGATTTTCTAAATAAATTTACACAATTTGGAAGGCTTGTTTAGACTTCAGTCTGTTCATATTGAAATGCCAAACCAAAGTAAACGTTAATTAATTAAAAATATAAATAACTGACTGTTTTATATTTTTATAAAAAAAAACAGCTGATCATAACTACAGGAATTTAAGAATAACATACACATAACAATATTTATAACAATTTGTTGACAACTGAGAAAAGGTAGTGACAGTAGAGTAGAGTTGTTGATAGAAATGTTAATGAAGTATAAGTAATTATTTCTATTAAATTAAGGTTAATTTTATTTGCAAGAAAATCAAATTACAACTTTACTCATTTTAGTAAAAACAAGCCCACTGTGTGTTATATGCTGATATTGTTATTGCTATGAAAATGAAAGCATATCTCTTTCTGTTTTCTTTGTAAGCAAAAATATTTTTATATACACTCTACAAGTTTGAATGTATGAGTATTCGTATATATGTATTTGTATTAATACACACACACGCTCCAGGTATTTGTGTCATGTGTAAAATTTTAATTATCTGTTCTTTTTTGTGCAACTAAACATTAAACAAACAAACAAAAGTATTAACAAACCTACACTTTTGCAGCATAAGAAAGAAAGAAAGAAAGAAGTCTTCAATTGTTTAATATTATGAAAAAAAAACACGGGCGGGCGGGCGGACTATCCTAAAATAACTCGTTGTTATATGGGAGATAAACGTAATTTTTTTATTGTTTTTTTTTATTGTTTTTTTTTCTTTAACTAAAAGCTCTTTATGCCATGATCATTAGTTTTAATATGCTGTTAATAGTGGAAGACTTTATGGGCTGAACCTTTTTATGCCGCCGAGCTAACTTGGCGGAAGTGGGAAAAACTCTAACAGAGAACTATATTTTATAAACGAAGAAATAATTTCAAAACTAAGCCTGACTTCCAGCTTGTTTTGATCTTTGGAGATCATTTAGCTAATTATTTTCTGAATAATCTTTTAGCGCTCTACTAAGGGGTTTTCTAACAAGAAGTTTGTTTTTTAAAACAAAATAAAAAACAAACTTAGATTAAGATGATTAAAATTTTTACTGTATTACGAAGAGAAAAGCTCGAGAATTATGAATGAAAAATATTATCTGACAAATGTCCAGCACGACCAAGCTAACAGATATCGACTTTTTAATCACTTTTGGGTATAATGGCAGTCCTACGAGGGCTGCTATTTATATTTGTGGCCTAAGGATGAAAACACAAGCATTTAAAGACAAAATCTATTTTATTGGTTTTCAAAATATTCTCCATGAAGATTTATTCACTTTTGCATGCGTTGGAACCAATTTTCAAAGCACATTCTCCACTCCGATTTAGGTACTTCTAAAACATGGATTTTGAATGCAGAAACTGCTTCTTAAGGTGTAGGAAACCGTTGTCCACGTAGTTTTTTCTTGATGTTCGAAAACAAAAAGAAGTCATTAGGTGCCAAGTCAGGTCCCTGTCAAAAACTCAATTGTTTCAGCCGATCGGTGACAGCTCGCATTGTTGTGATGCAGAATGATGCGTCTTTTCTTTGACTTTTCCCGAAATTTCTCAAAGACTTCTGGCAAACAAATAGTGGTGAACCATGCCGAATTAACCGTCTTACGTTGCTCTAATGGCACAGTCGCCACATGACGACCGGTAATGCCGAAGAAACAGGCAACTATTTCCTTTGATGTGCTTATTCCACGAACAACTTAGGTGGGATTTCGCTCGTCTTGAAAGACCCATGCGGTGGATTGCTGTTTTGTTTCAGGATCATATGAGTATATCCATGATTCGTCACCTGTGCAGATATTATAAACTGCTTTTGATGCACCTTGAGCGATTTTTCGGCAACATTTTCTTGCACCAATTAACACGAGCATCCTTTTGTGCGTTTGTCAGGTTATGCGGTATCCAACGTGAACAAACCTTTTTCACATGCAAATGTTCATGCAAGATCTTATTGATGCTTGTCATACTAATCCCTACAGATGCTTCAATCTCGCGGTATGTTACATGACGATCATGCTTTATCAGCTCATGCACAGCTGCGATGTTTTCTGGCACAACAATCGTTGTTGCACGACCTTCACGTGATTCGTCCTGGAGTGATTGTCGGCCACGATTGAATTCGTTATGCCAGTTTTTAATGGTGCTGTAAAAAGATGCTTCATTATCATATAAGGAATTAAGTTCATCTGTGCACTGTTTGCGTGTCAGCACACGCCGAAAGTTATGAAAAATTATTGCACGAAAATGTTCACGAGTTAATTCCATTTTCTTCAAAGATCACTTTTTCAACCTGCTATCACTAACACTAACAACAATAAAATGACAAAATGTTTTGGTTGAGGTTATGTTTTACAATGTGAAGGTTGCACTGGAAGCATTAGCTGGTACTTAGCAATAGTCAGTGTTACCAGGCCAGAAATATAAATAGCAGCCCTCGTATTTCGTTAATTACATCAGGAATTTTGAGTTTTAAGGCTGAAATCGAATCTAATGGTGTTAAATTACACGATCTGTCTGATCACCTAACTGCTGATTATCGTGAAATTTTGCGATCGGGAAATTTTGTTTGCAATAAATTGATCGTTTCATTGGCTGTGTGACATGTGGCATCGTCCTGTTGAAACCACATGTCAGTGATATCCATGTCGTTAATAGTAGATCAAAATTGAGTTGTTAGCATCTAGTGATATCGTAATCCATTGACTGTTACCGCATTTCTAGTGTTATAGACGAAAAAAAAGGCCCAGACCACATAGCTCACCATACAGTGACACGTCGAGCATGCAAAGACTTCTCAATAATCGTTCTAATTTTTTTAGAAGCCCAAATATGACAGTTTTACTTGTTAACATATCGTGACAAGTCATTTTTCAGATAATCCAACCGGTTGTTCTTGAATGATTTGAGCGAATATACGGTGCTGTGAATGGTCTTTCGGCTTGAATTCCCGCACTAGTTGAACCTTGCAAGACTTCAAATTCAAACCCTTATGCAAAATACGTCAGATAGTGGTTTTGGATAACCCCAATTGTTAAGAACGTCGAGGAATTGACAAATTTGGATCTGCTTCATTACTCTGGCTCACGGCTACAATAATTTCAGTTAAAAAGTGCTCCTGTAGGCTAGTAGATAGTGTACTAGCTTGTAAGTATGGGGGTTGTGGGTTCGATTCCCAACGAAGACCTTGGTTTTTTTCACTACAAAAAATAAAAATTGACTATCGGTGGGGCTGCTCAGCGATGAAGGCATAGTCCACTGGTCGCTGTGCTGTCTTATATACGGCAGTTAATTTCTGACTATCCTATTTTTACCACCTGTTTCATTTCTTCTCTAACCCTTTCCTAAAGAATGTAGCATGGTACTTGACTAAATAGGCATTGTTGCCTGAAGTGCTACTTCTCCTAAAAAAAAATAAACAAGTTAAACGATCCACTCGAACACTCGTTGGTGTTTGCACATTTTGCATCGACTTTGTCGACTCGATTCTTAAAATAGCGGTCTCAGAAGCAAGATAACGTTATCCGAAAATATCCTGAATTTTACGAAATGTAACTTTAACAGAACTACCATTTACATAGTGGATTTTAATTGTTTTAATGTGATTTTCGTGCGAAATTGAATTCATTGTAACAATTATCAGTGCATCTATTACGAATACATCAAAAAACAAAATGGTGTTGCCACAATTTAAAAAACAAACTTCTTGTTGAAAACCTGATATTTTCATCAAGTTTTCATCACTTACAAACAAACAAAAAATAACACTCTGATCATTATTACAAGTTTTATTTTTACTGCAAACATAGTTGACCCAGACTTAGTCATCATACCATTTTATTATTATGACTTCTTTCAAATTTAATTTTTGATGATTTATGTTTAAGAATACAAAGGAAGAAAAAAAAATGATGTTAAAAGTACTGAAAAATATTATTATTATTATTCTTTTAATTACTAAGTTGTTTATTTCTTGAAGTAGACATTTTTTGATGGCTTTTAATTCTCATCCTCAATAAAAAGTTATTAAATTCATTCATTACTTTTTACTCATAGAATACTAAACCGTCTTCTTGTTTAGAATTGCTTTTGTTTTTCTCATACACGAACAAGTAGAGGGTTTTTCATTTTTAGTTTTTGAAATTCAAAATATGCAATCATAGTATTCTAAATGTAAGCGGGTTTTTTTTATGATACCCACCATCGTCATAAAATAAAATATTTTAAAGTAGCACACTTCAGATTTAAGAAAATTATCACAGCTGCAGTTTTCAGGATTGAAAATAACTGGTGATAATTGTATCTTCAAAGTAATTCTCACAAAATTTGTAAACTCAGTCTGCTGCCTATACAACAATTATCAGTAATTTTGCACGGCGGTAAGAGTACGTTCTCCCTCTTAGAGTGTTAAACCTGACGTCTTAACTTTCGCTAAAAGCATACAGCTGGATTGATTTTAATCCGTAGTGTGATTCGATTTACATCTGCGCCTGGCCATGAAGCCTTATTCAGATGGTGGACCAAACCACTGCATAATTTGGAACGTCATGCTCGTCCTAGGAAGCCGAAGCTATAATTCTATGCAACAGAACTTTCTAGTTGCAACTTCGATGATTCCAGAGCAGGGCTGCAAATCATCACTCCTTGCTTAAGAGTTGGAGACTTTTCAACTCCTGTTCAGAACACGTGTCAAGCATGCTCACTGGACTGGATCATTCACCTAGCGTGTCATTAACGGCGAGATGATCCTGGCCACCATATTAAACAAAAGACCTGATATGGGGCCGCGAAACCACAACCACCACGATACTCCCATAAAGGGCCAACCTCAATAATCAGTCAGAGAACTATTAAATGTCTAAAGAGACAAATATTGAACTCTGCGGCTTACTAATTCCCGTGGAAATAAGGTGGAGTTTCCAGTTGGACCCCTGCTGCCTTCAGAGGACTGTGCTCGCTTTTTCCCTTAGTTGCACTGTGTCTAGATAGTGGAATTCTATAAAGACCATATTTATGTGCCCCCGGGGGATTTTAATCCGTAGTGTATAAATAATTAATATTGTTTCGGGAGACCGTTAAACAATTATTTTCTTGAATGCCAATTCATTTACTCTGCTCTATAAAATTAGCTAAAAGCACTGTTAAACAGCGCACCAGCACTTTTAATTTGTTTTTCATTTCAAAACTTTAAGTTGGCAACACTTTTATAATTGGTGGTCATTTTGTTACCTGTGAAATGATTTATTTTTAATTTGGTTTCGGATTTCAACATGAATAATAGACTGACGCCTAAACAACCCTTCCAAATTATGCAAATTTGTTTGGAAAACCTTGGTTGTATGCGAAGCACGTATCGCATACTATATTCACTTTACGGTCAATAATTGATATCATTATTAATTAATTATGAATATTAATTAATGCGATTAGCAATGGAACGTTTTCGCAACCCATTTACATACAATACGTTTAGAAGATGATGAAGAGCGTAAAGGGGAGCAAAACCCGAAATCGAATATTTGTCCATATACTTTATGGACGATTTTGCGAAAGATCTTCGTTTCCATGTTTACAGAACTCAACTCGTAAAATAATTGAAGGCACACTATCACCTAGCAAAACCTCGATTCGGTGAATGGGCCATTGACCCCAGCTTTCATTAGAGATTTTCTCTTAGCGGTGAAGCTCACTTTTGTTTGAACGGATACGTCAATAAACAAGACGTTACAGTTAATGGCGACCCCTATACAGCCATGATTACTGACTTTTTTGTTCCTCCATTAAACAACTATGTTGTGTAGGAGCAGTGATTTCAACAAGATGGCTTAATAGCACGTGCCACAATGTTTTCATTGAAGGAAATGTTTAGTAACTGCATAGTTTCACTTGTTTGGAACTTGTGAATTGAACTCCAAGATTGTGCTATTTAACGCTGCTAGAATATTTTCGGTGGGGGATATATAAAGTCGCTAGTCTACCTCATTAAGTCCTAAACAACTGACCACTTGGAGGACAACGTGTGTATCGTTAATAAGGCAGCGATTATTAACGATACACACGCACAAATGTTGGCATGTCGTTGAAAATTGATCTCCAGATTAGACTACATTCGAGCCAGTCGCGGCTGTCATATGTTAGAAGTCATATTTAAATTTCATGTCAATTCAAAAAAAAAATCATCTTTATGTCGCATAAAGTATACATTCCTGCTGTAGAGCGTTGTGTAGAGGAAGACCCTAATCAGTGTATCCACCATGGTCTACAGGAATTAGATATGTGTCCATCCACTTAATGGAAGATTTTCCAGATTTTCTTGGTTTGCATGCTTAAAAAATATGACTCGTACAAGAATTGAAGCATCAAGATCACTTAGCATGCCGTTGATGCAGATCTTTATAGGCAAATTTTATTAAGCGTTTAAACGGCTACGTCAATAAACAAAACTTCTGTATTTGGAGTGATGATACTTCTTCTTCTATGTTAAGACACCATTACATCCAGAACAGCCGATGTAATTTATGTGTTGGTGGCCTTGATAGTACTTATTTTAAAACGATGCTGGTCAATGGTGACCGCTAAAGAGCCATGACTATTGACTTTTCGTTCATCAATTGAACAACCATGATGTGCAGGAGTGCTGGTTTCAACAAGTTAGCTCAATACCACGTGCCACAATATTTTTATTCAAGGAAATGTTTATTAACTGCATAGTTTCACATTTGGTACTTGTGAATTGAAGTCCAAGATTGTACTATTTAACGCTGCTAGACTATTTTCGGTGGAGGATATATAAAGTCACTAGTCTACCTCATTAAGTCCTAAACAATTGACCACTTGGAGGACAACATTCGCTGCCTTATTAACGATACACACGCACAAATGTTGGCATGTCGTCGAAAATTGATCTCCAGATTAGACTACATTCGAGCCAGTCGCGGCTGTCATATGTTAGAAGTCATATTTAAATTTCATGTCAATTAAAAAAATCCTCTTTACTTTATACCATTTAACAGTTCTTTACTTCTGTAGAAATCACCCTATATACTGATGCTCTCGTGTTGCCATTTATTGATTTAAAGATTAAGCAAATCACTTGTATAAATAAAACCAGTAACAATATGCTTTTGTAGCCACCTCAGATAGCAGTCAAAATTCTTCTCCTAATTTTTAATTTTATCTTGTTCCTTGAGTACTATCCTGCAGGATAGAACATTTCACTAGTTACCATAATACCATAAGCCAGGCAAAGATTTTACAAAAGTAGAATCATATAGACCTAGCTCGTCCACAATCTAACGTTTTTTTTAAACTAGTTCGTATTTCGTGAATGGAAACACTTAGATCATGTTTGATTTGACAGATAATTCTTCCGCTGAACGAATGTGGTTGTGTATACGCTTGAACAATGCTGGTAAATATTGCGACATTACTTTGAAAATGATGGTAATGTTGCAGAAAGTGTGTGCGAAAATTCCCTACGGATTTTTGAAGAAGAGAAGCACCGTCAGCTCCGTATGTTCGTTATCTTGTGAAAAAAGTGAAGGAAACTGGCATCCTCATCGATAAACCAAAGCCAAAAATAGTGCGTACACCCGAAAAATTTGCTGCAGTGGCAGAAAGTGTGCGTGAAGCGCCATCAGCATCAATTCACCGTCGTTCTCGACGATTGAACATTTCAGAGACATCATTGAGACGAATTTTGCATAAAGACCTTGGTATGACGCCATACAAAGTCCAATTGGTTCAGGAGTTGAAGCCAAGTGACCATTCAATGCGTTTTCGCTTCGCTAAGTGGGCCTGCGATGGACTTACAGCAGATGCCGATTTTGCAAAAAAAAACATCTTTTCATATAAAGCTCATTTTGATCTTGGCGGGTATGTAAACAAGCAAAATTGTCGCATTTGGGGCACAGAAAATACGCACGCATACATTGAAAAGCCGACGCACCCAAAACAAGTCACTGTTTGCTGCGGATTTTGATCCAGAGGCATAATTGGGCCATTTTTCAGGGGTGGCCCTTACAGTCAGCTGCGATTATCGGGCCATGTTCAACGAATTTTCGTTCACAAAAAGCAATATTTGGTTTCAACAGGACGGCGCTACGTGCCACACAGCCGAAGCTGCGTAGCTTTGTTTATAGCATTTAAAACAAAAATAAACAGTTACTTGGCGGACCCTTTATAAGAAGTCTTTTTTCACATGTGCTAAATCATATTCTGAGTGGGAAAGAATGTCCGTCCTTCAGACCATCAATTCTGATTTATAAGTCAAAACAGTTTGATTCCACAAACACAGGTTGGTAAATCTGGTAAAAAAAACCTTTCGAAGAGAAGTAGAACTGTTCAAGGCTTTTATTTACTTTTCTCAAGGTTTTGATGAGGTGTGACATCAAGGTTTTTTATATAAATTGAAGCCAAATACTCATAAAAACCTTCACAAGTCCTTAAAGAGCTAAATAACCCATTGCAAGTTTATTATTAAAGAAGAAGGATATTTCCTAAGTTTGCCTCAGATAATTGAGGCCGGTATCCCTAAAGAAAATATTTTGAGAGCAATTTTATATTTGCTGCATATGTTGCACATAACAAATATCAATTGTATTCACACATCGACATTTGCTGATGGCACAGCTTTTTTATACATTTAGCAAAGCATCATCGACCTAGAGAGGAGAAGAATTAATGTTAATAAGAGAAATGGATGCAATTAACATTTACTCGCCCAAATCTTGTCCTATTAGAATAAGTATTTCAATTATACCTCAACTCACAGAAGTCAAATACTTGGATAACACCGACACAATGGCATTTAACATTGTTAAGTCATACACGAGAGTAAACTTTAAGCAAACAATTTAAACGAAATTGAAATGAACTGGCAGATTGGCAGGGCAGAAACTCTTAGAATTGACTGTGAACTTTTTCTTTATAACGCCATCCTTAAACTTTTATTGTGATATGCAAGTCAAAGTGGGAAAAGATTCAAAGACGTCAAAACAAAATTTTACGACAGATAACTACAAGTCGGTTGCAGTCTATATAAATAAAAATAAGTCGGGTTTTCCTACCTGACGCTATAACTCCAGAACGCACGAACCGATTTCCACGATTTTGCATTCGTTGGAAAGGTCTCGGGCTCCGTGAGGTTTATAGCAAAGAAAATTCAGGAAAACAGGGAAAATCATTTTTCACATACAGCGCCATCTCTGATACATAGCATGTACTACAACGGCACCAGTACGTGGTGTGTGAGTGTCCCTCACGAAAATAAGTACGTTTTATTTTAAGTAGATGGCGTCGTGCACTAGGTCGCATGTATGCTGTTCATCCTAGAAATGATGAATCTTTTTATTTGCGACTGCTGTTGGTAAATGTACGTGGACCAAAATCATTTGCGCATTTGAAAACTGTGAATGGCCACCAATGCCAAACATATCGAGAAGCATGCCAACTATTGTGTTTTGCTGGAGAACGATTCTCATTGGGATTTAACACTTGCGGATTCAGTTGTTTCATCAAATGCGTACCAAATACGAACGCTGTTCGCAATTATCATCACCACATGTTTCCCTTCACAACCAATTCAGTTATGGAACAAATGCAAAGACGACATATGTGAAGATATCTTGCATCTCTTGCGCATTCGAACGAATAATCCCAATGAAATGCAAATAACCGATGAAATATACAATGAAGGATTGATAATGATTGAGGATCAATGCTTGACTATTGCAATACAAGCTACTGATTGAAGTAGGAATGATTGCGCGAAATCGATCGATGCACCATGCACTCAACCGAGAATTAAATCGAGAGCTGCAATGCAATGTTGATACATTGCAGGCATTTGTTCGAAATAATGTGCCGTTGCTGAAAGAACAGCAAAAACAAGTACACGAAACATTTATGCAAGCGGTGGACAATAATACTCGTGGCCTAATCTTCCTGCACACAACTGGAGGAACCAGGGAAAACATTTGTCATTTCATTGATTTTGGCCACTATCAGATCAAGATGTGACATAGCTTTGGCGTTAGCATCATCTGGAATTGCGGCAACTCTTCTAGATGGCGGTCATAGTGCACATTCTGCGCTTAAGTTGCTACTCAATTTAAACACAATTGATACTGCAACATGCAATATTTCCCGATCCAGTGCAATGGTTAAATTGTTGATGCAATGCAAGCTCATTGTTTGGGATGAGTGCACAATGACACATAAGAAATCACTTGAAGCACTTTACTTCACACAGAAGGATCTTCGGCGAAATAACAACATCTTTGACGGCTTGATGATATTGTTGGCAGGCGATTTCATGCAGACGTTGCCAGTAATTTCCCGTGCAACGCCTGCAGATGAATTGAATGCTTGCCTGAAGGCATCACCTTAGTGGAATAACGTAAAAACATTATCGCTAACCACTAATAAGAGAGTTCAAATTCAAAATGATCAAAGAGCTGCACAATTTTTCTAACAATTGTTAGCTGTTGGAAATGGAAAAGTCTCAGTTGAAGCGACAGCTGGATTAATTACTCTTACCAACGACTTTTGCCGATTTGTAGACTCTGAATTATTGAAAATATGTGCGTATATTTTCCGACGGGGTTTAATTTATTTTTATTTGGGTACGTTATTACGTCGACCCTCGTCAAATTTGTACTAGTTCTAAGAGAACACTGAAGATGGCAAATAGCCGAAACCGGTTTGTTCACAAACCAAATTTGACGAGGGTCGAGGTAAACCCGTATCCAAATAAAAAACTTATTGAAAATGATTTCCAGAACATTAGTGAGAATTTTCAGAATAATGCTTGGTTAAGTCAACGAGCAATTCTCGCCGCAAAGAATAATGTTGTTGTATATGCACTGAATTTCACCATTCAATCAAAAATCGATGGCGATTTGGTGACATACAAATCCGTTGATTCCATAGCAAATCTCGATGATGCAGCAAATTACGAAATGTTACAAAAAACGAAGCCATCTGGTGGCGAATCGGAGTTCGCTGGGTTTGCTAGTTACAAATGTAAAAAAAAATTCAATTTTTCAAAAAGACTGTACGTGCCCTTGGTTACCGCAAGAATTGTGAGTCATTTAAAATCCCATGTGACAAAGTTAGAAAAATATCCAACTCCGTTAGATAACAATATCTTCAACGATAACGATTACATTCGACTAAGAAAAAAAAGAGATATCGCTTTCTTGACCGGCCATTGAAAAAAAATTATAGAGAGCTAAAAGCGTCTGAATTGTTTTATAGAGACTTAAGGCAGGATTTAATTGTTAATTGAGTTTCGTAAAAATATATGATTTATAATATTCTACTGCTAGTGGGCTAAAATATTACTAAGAAAAAAGCTTCAGCGTGACTCTCAAAGAGTTGTGTATACACAGCGATAATAAATTGAGAATATTTCACCTCAACTCAGTTGTCTGCAAATATTTACAGAGTTTATACAAATCACGCGATTCTGTAATTAGAATGATAGAAAAAAGTTATACTCACAGTTATACTCAAAAAGTAAATATAAAAATATAATTTAATATAAAAAACCTGTCATATGACAGCAAGAACATATTCTAAAGTGAGAAATATGAAAATAATCAAACAAAATCATCTTTACTTAATGAATAACTCTATAATTTTAAAGTTTTTTATTTTTATTCTACCGGCTGTTTGTTGTAATTTTCTCATTAAGTTTAATTGTTTTTTAATTTATACTATTAGCATAAGCCTAGACCTACATCAGATTTAGGAAAATTTAAATTAATATTAAATTAGCATTATTAATATTAATATTAACATGATGGTATCGCCATCTGTATCCATTATATTCTACCCAAATTCATTTCACTATCGCTATAGCCATCGATATTTTAATGATAAAAATTTCAAGCCTTTTTGAAATTAACACAGAGTGTATGACTGTATAACAACAAGTTTTAAATTTTTAATAGTTCAAACGTGTTGTGTGTTCTTCCATTTATGTTTACATTATAAAGGGTGTTTTTTATAAAGGTATAGAACTTTGAAGTAAAATAAAACAGAGATGCATTTTTTTAATCGACATGAAATTAATTAATATAAAGATAACTAGTCAAGCCGGCGAACTCCGCCACGTTTGCCACTAGATGGCTTCGTTTTTTATAACATTTCGTTTGCGGATTAAAAGATGAAAAAAAATTATTTTTTTTTTGTTTTATATTTGAAAAGGAAAAATTTTATTTCATTGCACAATTGTAATCAGCTCATTTCGATTACAAAAATGGAGTGGAATTTAGTTGAATTTCTCTAAGTAAAAAATGAAAGTGAATCCAAAGTAAAATACTGAATCGATGCGTTATACGTGTCCGCAAATTATCCGTTTCATTGAAGTGCTCTTTGGTAAACCACATTTTTTGTTTTTTGGTCTGACGTTAACAAAAACAAAGCGGATGGTTTCCTAACTCGTGAACACGCAACGTATAGCTGCCCATGTGAAAAACAATGATTTTCTAAATTTATCCCGCAAACACTAAGCGATTGGTCTTGTGACTTGTTAATTGTTATTGCGAATGCAAGGCGAACCGGAATTTGCAATCGTTCACCTGCGTACTTTCCCTTAATAATGGTGGCCTCAATCAAATTCGGGATATGTCTTTTCACTGCACGTCGAGTACCGTTGCAAAGTCGCGGTGGATCTAAATTACGCAATCTCATAATAACTGAACCCACTTTGAGTTGCAAGTTATGTGGTGGAAATCCTGGTAACTCCAGAGAGTTCAAAAACTCCGTTGGATAATTTACTGCATCATCGGGATTTGGAATCAACGGACTTGTATGTCACCAAATCGCCATCGATTTTTTATTGAGTACTGAAATTCAGTGCATGTACGACATCATTATTCTTTGCGGCGAGAATTGCTCGTTGACTTAACCAAGCATAATTCTGATAATTCTCACTAATGTTTAGGAAATCATTGTCAATAAGTTTTTTATTTGGGTACGGATTAACGTCGACCCTCGTCAAATTTGGTTTGTGAACAAACCGGTTTCGGCTATTTGCCATCTTCAGTGTTCTCTTACAACTAGTACAAATTTGACGAGGGTCGACGTAAAACCGTACCAAATTAAAAATAAATTAAACCCCGTCGGAAAATATACGCACTTTTTAATAATTGAGAGTCTACACATCGGCAAAAGTCGTTGGTAAGAGTAATTAATTCAGCTGTCGCATCAACTGAGACTTTTCCATTTCCAACAGCTAACAATTGTTTGGAAAATTGTGCAGCTCTTTTATCATTTTGAAGTTGAACTCTCATATTGGTGGTTAGCGATAATGTTTTTACGTTATTCCACGAAGATGATGCCTTCAGGCAAGCATTCAATTCATCTGCAGATGTTGTACGGAGAATTACTGGACACGTCTGCCTGAAATCGCCTGCCAACAATATTATTAAGCCGCCAAAGATGTTGTTATTTTAACGAAGATCCTTCTGTGTGAAGTTAAGTACTTCAAGTGATTTCTTATGTGCCATTGTGCACTCATCCCAAACAATGGGCTTGCATTGCATCAACAATTTTCCCATTGTACGCGATCGGGAAATGTTGCGTGTCGGAGTAGCAATTGTGTTTAAATTGAGTGGCAACTTAAGCGCGGAATATGCAGTACAACCACCATCTAGAAGAGTCGCCACAATTCCGGATGATGTTAACGCCAAAGCTATGTCACATCTTGAGTGAAATGACAAATGTTTTCCCTGGTTCCTCCAGGTGTGTCCAGGAAGAATAGACCACCAGTATTATTATCCACCGCTTGCATAAATGTTTCCTGTACTTGTTTTTGCTGTTCTTTCAGCAACGGCACATTATTTCGAACGAATGCCTGCAATATATCAACATCGTATTGCAGCTCTCGATTTAATTCTTGGTTGAGTTCATGGTTCATCGATCGATTTGGCGCAATCAATCCTACTTCAATCAGTAGCTTGTTTGCAATAGTCAAGCATTGATCCTCAATCAGAATCAAACCTTCATTGTATATTTCATCGGTTATTTGCATGTCGGGATTATTCGTTCGAATGCGGAAGCGATGCAAGATATCTTCACGTATGTCATCTTTGTATGAGTTCAATAACTGAATTGGTTGTGAAGGGAAACATTTGTATTTGGTACGCATTTGAAGAAACAACTGAATTCGCAAGTGTTAAAACCCAATGAGAATCGTTCTCCAGCAAACCCAATAGTTTACATGCTTCTCGATATGTTTGGCATTGGTGGCCATTCACTATTTTCAAATGCGCAAATGATTTTGGTCCACGTACATTTACCAAGAGCAGTCGCAAATAAAAACATTCATCCTTTCTAGGATGAACAGCATATATGCGACCTAGTGCACGGCGCCATCTACATAAAATGAAACGCACTTATTTTCGTAAGGGATACTTACACTTATAGAACTTCGACTATCTAGACACAGTGCAACTGGGCAAAAGGAGAGTCCAGGCCCCTGAAGGCGGCAGGGTCCAACTGGAAACTCCACTTTATTTCCACGGGAATCAGTAAGCCGCAGAGTTCGTTATTTGTCTCTTTAGACATTTAACTGTTCTCTAACTGATTATTGAGGTTGGCCCCTATATGGGAGTATCGTGGTGGTTGTGGTTTTGCGGCCCCATAACAGTATAATGGTTATTATGGTGGCCAGATCATCTCACTAATAATGACACGCTAAGTGAATGATCCAGTCCAGTGAGTATGATAGACATGTGTTCTGGACAGGAGTTGGAAAGTCTCCAACTCTTAAGCAAGGAGTGATGGTTTGCAGCCCTGCTCTGGAATCATCGAAGTTGCAACTAGAAAGTTCTGTTGCATAAAATTATAGCTTCGGCTTCCTAGGACGAGCATGACGTTCCAAATTATGCAGTGGTTTGGTTCATCATCTGATTAAGGCTTTATAGTCAGACGCGGATGTAAATGGAATCACACCTCAAAGACCGACCAATGACACCAACTAGTATCAGGGGAACTGGTAGCCCACAGTGTTGCAACTGTGCACTAGTTATTTGTGAAACATTTCGGATAGTAACGTGGTGACTGTGACTTAAACTCAAACCGCTAGAAGTGCGGCTTTTTCCTATCCGATGTACTGTTGCAGAATGTCACCTCCTTGCTGTGCTTCTAAAATTGCCACCTGGGGTACATACCCCATCACTATGGAATTTTGATAAACGCACAGCATTTAGCCAGTGGTAACACCACCGTCAGGGCTAGGTAGTGACGATAATATGTATCACAATAGTCTAGAGGGATTCAATTTCATTAGCTTGGAAGCCACTTCACGGGTCGTTCCGAAATGTGAAACTGTTAATTACGCAACGTTCCCCACTATACTTCAGTTATGCCATCAGTTGTGTGACATATTGGACCGTTTTGTTGCAACCACAACTCCCGTACACCATGGTGGTTTAATTATGAACGAAAAAGGCTCTATCGCGGTCACAATTGACTGTAAATTTCAGACTAGTATCGTTTTTAAGGAAGTGCTTAAAAAGCACTTCAAACAGTCAGTGTTTTTCTGGATGTAATGGTGTCTGAACCTACATTTGGGGATTATCACCACTCCAGATATGGCAGTTTTGTGTTTATTGACGTATCCACTCAAACAAAAGTGAGCTTCATCGCTTAATAAAATTCGCTTATGAATATCGGCATCATTTTGTTAGGTGATCGTGTGGCTTCAATTCTTGCGCGAGTCGCATTTTGTAAGCAAGCAAGCCAAGATTTTTCTGCAAAATCTTTAATAAAGTGGATGGGAGACATACCCACGATAACGGATAGACTGATTCGAGTCTTTCTCTATGGTAGCAATGGCTTCTTTTGCACGCACTATATAACGTCTTTGAGGATGCTTACAATCGTTTAGAGAAAACGTGGTGCCAAAACGTTCCATAATTAATCGAATAAATTGCTCTGATGGACGATTATGTTGACCGCAAAAGTGCGTATACCCAAGAATATTGCTGCTGTGGCAGAAAGTGTACGTGAAGCGCCATCAACATCAATTCACCGTCGTTCTCAACAATTCAACATTTCAGAGACATCATTGAGACGGATTTTGCATAAAGACCTTGATATGACGCCATACAAAGTCCAATTGGTTCAGGAGTTGAAGCCAAGTGACCATGCGTTTTCGCTTCGCTAAGTGGGCCTGCGATCGAGTTACAGAAGATGCCGATGTTGCAAAAAAAAAATCTTTTCAGATGAAGCTCACGTTGATCCTGACGGATATGTAAACAAGCAAAATTGTCGCATTTGGGGCACAGAAAACCCGCACGCATGCATTGAAAAGCCGACGCACCCAAAATGAGTCACTGATTGGTGTGGATTTTGGTCCAGAGGCTTAATTGGGCCATTTTTCAGGAGTGTCCGTTACAGTCAATGGCGATCGTTATCGGGCCATCTTGAACGAATTTTTGTTCACAAAAATTGAAGAGGAGGATATTGGCAACATTTGGTTGCAACAGGACGGCACTACATGCCACACAGCCGAAGCTACACTCGATGTTTTGCGCCCTATTTTTGAAGATCGCATTATCAGCCGCAGAGCTGATGTCGTTTGGCCACCTCGGAGCTGTGTTTTGACACCGTTGGACTATTATTTGTGGGTTGCCGACAAATAATCTCTGGCCGACAATTGACGCTTTAAAAGACAATATTCGTGAAGCCATTGGTGAAATACAGCTGCACACAATCGATAATGTGCTTAAAAATTGAACCGATCGTATAGGCTACTGCATGGCCAGCCGAGGCAGCCATTTGAATGAAATTATTTTCCATTATTAACCGGAAGGATTGTACTTTTAAATAAAAAACAAAAAAAAAATTATTTGGCGGACCCTTATTATTCGATTTTAGGTAAGAAATTTATAAAAATTTTAACTGAGTTTTTATGATCAGCACTAAAAATAACAAACATAAATTTAAGTTGTCCAAAAAAAAATAGCTTTAATTGCAGTTACTTGTAGAGTGTAACTGTTTTAAATAAAATAAAAATAAAATAAAACAGAAATAAATAACATCAGTTTTAAATTAGCGAAAATTTTACAATGATTTTGAATTTTTGTGCTTGCAATTTTGGTACTTTTCTAAAAGGGCCGTCTTTTAAACTTCGAATATCAAAAGTAAAACTAAATTAAAGTAAACACAGCCGCAATATCTTAAATACTTATTTCTTGATTCTTTTTTAAAGTCAGCCAAGTGTGGTGGATGTAAAACAATCATATGAAAAACAAGAAGACCAAATTTAATGAAACACCAGTAAAAGTGAATACTGGCAAATATTAAACGAGTGGTAGCCAGACACTAGGTTTACAATACATACTCGTCACTAATACAACAACAATAACATAAAATATTTTAAAAACTGGCAACTGACAGGCAGGCACAAAAGTAACGGTATGTGAACGCAATTTTATGCTGTGTCCCATAAATATAAAAAATTAAAGCTCAGTTTGGCGCTACATTACTTCTACTTTGTTATGAACTTAGTGTTCTTTAAGGCATGTTTCTTTTATTCCACTGAATTCTGATAAAAAGTCAAAAATAATAATAAAAAAATAGAAAGAGAATAGGTGCCCCTGTAGGCTAGTAGATAGTGTACTAGCTTACAGGACTAGGGGTTGTGAGTTCGATTCCCAATACTACAAATAAAAATTGACTGTCGGTGCGGCTGCTCAGTGATGAAGGCATGTGGTCACTGGTTACTGTGCTGTCTTATACGACAGTTAATTTCCGATAACATGGACATTATAGGAATGAAAGCTCGCCCCGGTAGGCTAGTAGGTAGTGTACTTAGCCTACCAATTTAGGGGTAATTGTTTTTACTACAAAAATAAGAGCTTAAAGGCTATGTAACTTTTTTTCTACTTTCACCACCTGTCTCATCTCTTCTATATCTCTTTCCTAAAGAATGTGGCACGGTACTTGACTAAATAGGCATTGTTGCCTAAAGTGCTACTTCTCTTTTAAAAGAAAAAAAAAGAGAAAAAAGAAACGATGTCCTGCAAAGCTACAAAGAGGAATTGGCTAGAAAAATAATTTTTATTAATATTTATTATTGAAGTTTTCATTCAAACTATTTTGAAAAGAAAAGATGCCAAAATTACAACTTTTAAAAGCCTTAAGAAATTTTCTTTTAATGCTTCAAAAGTCATTATATAATGATTTTCCATAATTATACTGTTCGACGCAGCAAATTTTAGATGGATAGTTACGGCGAATTTCGCTTTTATAACTGTGTGTGTGTGTTTGAAAAACGAGGTAGAAATTCGATTTATTGCCGATGAAATAATAGAAGAAGGAAAAGGTGAGCGGATCAAATATCAATTTGAAGTATTAATATTCTGATTTGCTGTTTGTACAATAAATTAAAATAAAACAAATTAGCTGACTTGAAATTCTACCAACACCAGCTTTTGTAAAATTACTGAAATAACAAAAAATAACAGCACCAACACAAATGACGAACACTATAACCAGACTTCTTGAAACTATTAAATGTGGCTGTTTGCTAACATTCGTTAAGGCACTTTTTGTCTTTTTAGTTTTGTTGTTGTTCTTATTGTTGTTGTTGTTGTTCTTTACCAGCTTACAATAGCCCAAAATCAACGAAGCAAACGCACTATAACGGTTCAGACACCAAAATATTTTTGTCAGTGAATTCTTCACTCGTTTTATTATTGTTATTATTATTGCGGCTATTTGTTGTTGTTTGTTGTTTTCTGTATTATAACTATTTTCCATACAAAAATAATTTATGAATCTATTGAAAAGAAACACAAAATTATAAATTCTTTTAAAAAAAAATAAATTTTTGTATTTGTTACAATATTTTATTAATACGAAATAATTGTCTATTTATGTGGATGTCTATTTATTGTTGACTTGGAAAATATAAAATTTATTTGTTAAATCAAATGTTAAGGGTGGGCAAATTTAAGGTTAGGAAGTAAATCATAACATAATCATAACTGCCAAAATAGAAATATGGGCATTAATAATGGAATATAAATCGGACATATACTCACTCGTATCTACCCCCATCAGGTTGACCTTGGTTATTTCAAAACATTTTGAAACATATTTTACAACAAAGCTTCGCTTAAGTCATACATGCAGCGCCGATTTTCTTCTTCTAGAGCATCCATTTTTTGTCGCTTATTCACGTAAACCCGGTCTTTCAACTGTTCGTTAAGAAAATAATGACATCGCCGAATTGATAAATTGCGCGACTGAAAAATTTCTTATTCATTAACTTAATTGTTTGTGAAAGCAAAGGTCGCTCATATTAGTATTATCCAATTATGACCACAAAAATTGATTATCATGGTTTAGTAGAGTATAGAGAATTCATTGTGACGACGTTTCTTTGCTCATTTTCGAAAAAATTACGTGCCGATGATGGCGCCTCACTACAAACCTAATTGAAAATGGCCCTCAGCAATGATGAAAAATGCGTTGCTTTCGTTTAGTCAATTCACAAACGTTCGATGCAAACAATAATCGGTCGGTTTTAATTCTTGAACAAATTGAACTTTATAAGCATGAAGAAGAAGTTCCATTAGAAAAAGATGCTGAAAAAGCCTTTAAGAGGTGCCCCTGTAGGCTAGTAGGCAGTGTACTAGCTTGTCAGTATAGGAGTTGTGGGTTCGATTCCCAACGAAGACCTTGGTTTTTTTTTCACTACAAAAATAAAAATTGACTGTCAGTGGGGCTCCTCAGCAATGAAGTCATAGTCACCGTTCGCTGTGCTGTCTTATACGGCAGTTAATTTTCGACTATCCTTCTACTTTCACCACCTATTTTATCTCTTCTCTATCCCTTTCCTAAAGAATGTAGCACAGTACTTGACTAAATATTCATTGTTGCCTGAAGTGCTACTTCTCTTTAAAAAAAAAACAAAAATTTGCAAAGCCAATTCTCAACACTTTACTATACAGCGGCTACATTACGGACACCACGAGCCTATTGTTTTGGTGTATTGTCAGCAATAATACCGTGAGCCTCGAATTTAGCTATTAAATCACGGACAACGGTTTCTGAAAAAGTCTCAATACTAAAAGACTAAAAGCTGTTCGAATTTTACGAAATTCTTTGTTAAAAAATGACAATGAAGTTTCCAACCTTTTGCTCAATAACTTTTATTTTTTTATTATTATTTTTAAAAGGGAAGTAGCACTTCAGGCAACAATGCCTATTTAGTCAAGGGATAGAGAAGAGATGAAACAGGTGGTTAAATTAGAAGGATAATCGGAAATTAACTGCCGTATAAAGACAGCACAACGACAGCATCGTTGAGCAGCCCCACCGACAGTCAATTTTTAATTTTTGTAGTGAAAAAAACCAAGGTTTTCGTTGGGAATCGAACCCACAACCCCCATACTGACAAGCTAGTACACTGGCTACTAGCCTACAGGGGCACCTCAATAAATGTTAAAGGATTATAGCTCAATTCTTGATATTTAATCATTCGATAAACAATTTACTTCCTAACTTCAAATTCCAGCACCCGATACATAGTGTAGCATACCATGCTTAAAATTTCCTAACTTTTTACTAGACAAATGTCAAAGGATGATGGGACTACAAAGAGCGATATAAAAATTTAAGTCTTCCTTTAGAAGCCCACTGATCCTTGTCAACCTGCCAGCTAAATTAAAGAGATCCGCTGTTTTTTTCTTTTTTAAAGAGAAGTTGCCTGAACAACAATGCCTATTTAGTCAAGTACCATGCTACATTCTTTAGAAAAGGGATAGAGGAGAGATGAAACAGGTGGTGTAAGTAGAAGGATAGTCGGAAATTAACTGCCGTATAAGACAGCACAGCGACCAGTGACTATGCCTTCATTGCTGAGCAGCCCCACCGACAGTTAATTTTTATTTTTGTAGTGAAAAAAACAAGGTCTCCGTTGGGAATCGAACCCACAACCCCCATACTGAAGTTAGTACACTACCTACTAGCCTACAGAGGCACCTATTTGAGGAAAAGATTTGATGTCGGTGTGTATATACACGAATTAGAAACTTCTTTCCAGCTCAATCGCAAAGGCTATTTATTCCTTTTTTATAGCCGATAATTAGGTTTTCAAAATGATAAATTTATATGGGAACTAGAAAAAAGCCTGTAAACTTTACGAGGTCATGCCATGCCATGCAAATTGATCTTTGACTGAGATATGTAGATTGCTATCAATGTATTTGTAGCTTTGTCTATAATGTCTTCTATCAACGACAATATCTAATTATTTCACTTCGTTGGATGGTATAAGCTGTACCCCATTAAAAATAAAGAGAAACTCAAAGTTTGGAATAGAATTTGTTCCGCTTTGGCTGGATTAACCCTTAACCAGCTGTTAACATCTGTATTGCCAAGAGTACAGAAAGCCTTGCTCACTCACGTTTTTTATTGCCAACAATTTTGAAGAATTACTTCTTTTCAGGCGCTGGTTTAAAGATATTTCCTAGAACAGATATGATGGGGCGCTTATGGTTTTAGTGATCCAAGATGGTCCCATACTGAAAGTAATTATTGAACCTGCGTAAATACCTGAAGATAGCTGCTGATTTTTTAAAGATTTTACACAATTTACTCGTTTTTTTTAGTCGCTCTTTTTACACTTTTTGCGGGTTTCTTCAATAGTTGAATCTTGGCACACATCACTGAGTTAAATTGTGATATCACTTCTATAAAAAAATCTTAGACCTCATTGATGTCCTCAGCGTTTATGTGATAGACGGTTAAGTACGAAAGTAACAATTCCCTTACGATAATGTCCCATACAAACCATAATTTCTACAAAAATCGAATATAAATAAAACTAAAATCGAAATTTATTTTAATTTAACAATGATTTTGAATATTCTGCGGAAGTGTTATATTCTGTATTCCTTATTTGAATACTTGAGAGTAACTCCCATAGTAATGTAATTTTAACAAAAATTTTAACGAGTATTGAACAATGAGGTCTCGTTTAAGTGGGCAAAACTTTTTTAACCGGCGGCCATTTTGTCAGCTGTCAAGTGATTTATTTTTAGTGCGGTCCGGCATTTCCACATGAATAAACTGATGCCTGAACAATACTCTCAATTTGTGTCTGAACTAGATATACCATACCCCCCCTCCCCAGGGACACATTTATCGGTCTTTATAGAACTTCGACTATCTAGACTTGTGCAACTGGGGGTATAAGGCAGCCCAGTCCCCTGAAGTCAGCAGGGGTACAACTGGAAGTTCCACGTTATTTCCACGGGAATCAGTAGCCCGCAGACTTTCCGCTATTTGTCTCTTTAGGCAATTAGCTGTTTCTCTGACTGATTATTGAGGTTGGCCCTTCGGGAGTATCGCGGCCCCATAACAGGTCAGTTTTATATGGTGGCCAGGATCATTTCACTTTTAATAACACCTACCTGGTGGAATGATCCTAGATCCAGTGAGCATGCTAGACATGTGTTCTGGACAGGAGTTGGATAGTCGCCAGCTCTTCAGCAAGGAGTGGTGGTTTGCAGCCCTACTCTGGAATCATCGAAAGTGCTACTAGGAAGGACCTCTTGCTAGAATTAGACTTCGGCCTCCTAGGTCGTGAGTGGCGGTGCTTTTCACTCACAGTGATATGACCACCATTTGATTAAGGCTCACTGCCAGGTGCAGATGTAAATCTTATCACGTAAATAGCGGTCATATGCCAGAAGTCAAATTTAAATTATAATACCAGAATAACGTAAATTTATGTCAATTTAAAAAAAATTATTTTTCCTTTTGCAAAGTTATACCTCTATAAAAATACACTTTACAAAAATTTCTTTTTACTCCTGCGTGTTCTGAAGATAAGAAGTCTAACACTTAAAATATATAATTTCTCTTAGCCCCTACTGAATCCTGTTAATTTTGAAAGCCAATCAATGTGGTGGTAAATAATATCAAAATGTCTTATGTAGTCCGTCCCCAGAACACTGTGTCAATGTCTGTTTCAGCACTTATTTCATTGTGAAGGGCGTAACAATTATTATTGCACGTTAAACAATGTTAACTTTGGAATCTTTAAGTTTTAAATTTTATTTGCGATCATATCAAATCCAATCTGTTTGTATCAGCATGTTGGTCAGCAAGTCGGTCCGTCAGTAATCCGGTTACATTTAGACAATAATAGATGTAAAATACATGTAAAAAAACTTGTAACGCAAAAGTAAATAAAAAAAAACTCAGAATATGCAGTTTTGCGCAAGTTTCTTTTTGCCATTAAATGCATTTTAATGGATGATTGTGCACAGTTTAATCTGTAGCTGCTGTAGTGGGATCTATTACGTATATATGTATGTATGTATGTGTGTATATTAATTTATGCTTGTATTTACTAGGTGCTATTTTATTTTATTTTCCTGTTTCCATATGTATATTTTTGGGTGTGCTACTAAACTCTTGTGGCAAAATTAAGTTGATTTTTATTTGTTGCTTTTTTAGATTTTTATTGGGGCGATTTTTTTTTGCACTTCAATTAGAACTGAATTGAGAAGGATAAACATTTCTTGTTATTAAAAGAAAATGTGTTTATTATCGAGACTTTTAAATAAAGTTTTTAAATAGGTTGATAACACGTTCAAAATGTTAGATGTCTAAAAGTTGTAAATGTTAATTTAGAATTATTTATTTATGACTTCGATTTAAATTGTACTAAAGGGTGTTTTTTTATAGCAGTTGGCAACACTTTTTAACTGGCGATCATTTTTTCAGCTGTCTGTCAAGTAATTTGTTTATTGTAGTCATTCTTTTCAGTGCAAACCGTCATTGCTGGCTATTTGTTGAATATGATTGACATAGTGTAAATAGTGACGTTGACTACAAAAAATTTTCTTTAGCGCGTAATGAATACAATTTCTTAAGAAACTTTCTTTACAGCCAGTATATATTTGAAATTGAAAACAAAATTAAGTCCAATTCTTCGGCTTTCCGGCATTTCTTAAGCGGTAAAAGAGAGAATAATATTACCCCAAAACGTATGTGTTATGATAACATGCAATCCTATGATGTATTAAGTACGTGTGATCTTTTTTCAAAGTATTTTCAAAGCACATTTGTTAAACCTGCTTGTAATGACTCCAGCTACCATCTCGTAGATAACGAAAGTGGTGGAATCAATTTGAATATAACCATTGCTGATGTGTATTATGCTATTAATGATTTAGGGAATGATACCAAGTGTTCAGTTGGAGATTATCCTTCTATATTTTTTAAAAAGTGTTCAGCTAATATTGCAGCCATAATTACTAAGCTTTTCAATTCGTGCCTTGAACTTTGTGAATTTTTGGATTGCTGGAAGCTTTGTTGCATTGTTCCAATTTTTAAATCTGGAGATCGTAGCTTAGTTACCAATTATAGGCCCATAATTAAACAAAGTCCATTTGCAAAGATATTTGATAATATTTTAAAGAGTAAACTATTTGAGCATATTAAGAGCTTTATTTCCGACCGGCAACACGGTTTTATGCCGAATAGGTCTACAACGACTAACTTACTTTTATTAAGCCGTGATATTGTATCTGCTATGATGCGTAAGCGCCAATGCGATGTTATATACACTGATTTTGCTAAGACATTTGATACAGTTAGCCATCATCTGTCACTGCTCAAGCTTTGTACATTTGGATTTTCAAAAAATATTTGGGCATTTTTTCATAGTTTCTTGACCAGTAGAAAACTTAAGATTAAAATTGGTAATTAATTCTCTTCTAATATAATTGATGCCTATTCAGGTATTCCTCAAGGAACGCATATTGCTCCGTTACTTTTTATAATTTTCATTAATGATTTACCATTGAGTTTTAAGTTTTCCAGCTGTCTTTTATTTGCTGATGATTTAAAATTGTATTCTACTATTGGCGATATTAGTGACTGCGAAAAGATACAGATTGATCTTAGTAAACTGTCTGACTGGTGTTTTGAAAATGACATACGTATTAATGTTTCAAAATGTTGTGTTGTCACATATGCTAATATTTCGGGTTCAATAAATTTTGATTATACTCTTGCTGGTTTCCTGCTTAAACGTGTAGCTGAAGTTAAGGACTTAGGAGTCATTTTTGACACTAAATTAACATTCTCTAAGCATATTGACTATGTTATTTCTAGAGCTTATAGTATGCTTGGTTTCATTAGAAGAAATTCTAGAGATTTTAAATATGCATACACCCTCAAGTCTTTATACATTTCCTTGGTTCGAAGTATCTTGGAATATTGTTCCATTGTTTGGAATCCTAGTCATTTAGGCCCATCAAATCGTATTAAACGAATTCAGAGGATATTTACTAAGACTGTTTTAAAATTAATTTGGCCACATGAACTACCTTCTTATGATGTTAGGAGGAAAATGTTAGGCTTACAATCTTTAGAGGATCGTAGATCTTGCTCCTCATTATTATTTGTTTATAATATACTATCTAACAATATTGATAGCCCGGAAATTAAAAATTATTTTACGTTGTATAGTCCTCCTAGGGACTTGAGAAATAATCGCATGTTTGAAGAATGTCTTTTCAGAACGAATTATGCAATTATTGAGCCGTTTGCAAGATGCTTGCATTTATGTAATAGTTTTAATCCACATTTAAATTTTAATGTCAATTATAATATGTTCAAGCTTCTTTTATTCAAACATTATAATTAATATTGTAAAGTAATCTGTAAGAATTTAATTCTGTAGATGAAATAAGTAAATAAATAAATAAATAAATAAAAAAGACATGATTTTTCCGTTCCTATTTTACTTAGAAATATTTTTGCTTTACTGTTACCATTGCATTGACTTTTGCTGAACTACTTGTTATGAAGGCCTAGCACTGGTCACAAAGAAGTTCAAAAAGCTAAGGTTATTGCACTGGTCACAGTATAGCCTGTTCGATGGTCAGTTTTGAATTTCCTTCATTTTCATGACGGCAAAATTCAAAATTGACTTCTGTCACATACGCGGGCTGAGAGCGAATTTTTTCTCCGTATATGCTCACATATGTCTCCATCGTCCAGATATTTTAGCCTTATGTGAGACTCAGGTGTCTGAGGATGCTGATCCACAGGGTTTTCAGCTACCTCCTGTCGCTATTTAATTTTCACCGGGGTCTTGCAATTTATATTCGCAATGAAGTTGTGGACCAGTGCCAGCAATCATTGGGCAAACATGATGCTGAATTTAAATTCAAAATCAGGTCACTTCCCTTGCATTTCGGGTTTCTCTATAGAGGTCGAAAAACCAGAAAGGATATAACCTTAGTTGGCTTAAATTTTCCTTCCGACTCCATATCGAAAATTCTCGTCAGTTGCCCGAACAGTGAAATTGTTGTTGCTGGTGATGATTTTAATGTTCATAACTGTTCTTGGCTTCGCCATTCAGACCATACAACTACAGAGGGCCTGCATGTTGAGCTATTTGCCGCGCACAATCACCTTGCGCAATTAGTGAATGAACCAACACACATTCCTTGTGTTGATGGGCACCATAGTAATACACTCGACCTTTTTCTAACTTCACACCCCCAAAAGTATGAAGTTAATGTTTGTGCACCTCTCGGCAACTCCGATCATTGTACCATCTACGCCTACTTTTCATATTTTTCAAGGCTCACGACGTTACGAATTCAGCTAACAAACGTCTAAAATATATTTCTGAGAAGGCTCGTTGGGCTGAGCTTAACGATTTTTTTAAGGCAATTTAATTGAAAACTATGTTTCTTGGACAATAATGTCAATGCCATGGCGGAATTTAGTTTGGAATGAAAACCTTTATTCCATCAAAAACAATTTCGTTTAAAAATTAGATCAAAGTCTTGATTTAATTAGACGTGCAAAAATGCAATCAGATAAAGAGAGGAAGCATTCAATATCTGGCGTAGAAACAAAAATGCAGATACTGACTCGCTACGAAAAAGGGAGACATCTTCGTGTGCCAAAGTACTAAGGCGCGAAAAATATCTGTACGAAGAGCGTTTTCGTGCTAAGGTTCTTGCTATTTCTAGGGGTAGTAAGAACTTTTGGTCATTTGTTAAAAGAGTACAGGATAATGCTAGTTCTTCAATTCCTACTCTTTTAAAGAATGATCAAGTATTCACTGACCATGGTTGACATAGCTAACCTTTTAGCTGGTATATTTGCAAATAATTCTTATTTGCCGGAAAGCAGTCAACCGCCGCCAGAGTTCGACAAAGTATCCGCTACTATGCCATAGATATTTTTTCGATCTCGAGCGGTTAAAAAGGTTTTAGCTGATCTCAACATCAACAAGTCCCCTGGGCCGGATGGGATACCAGCACTGGTCTTGAAACAGTGCTCTTCGACGCTAGCGCGTCCGTTAGCAGTCCTTTTTAGCACATTGTACCAAGTCGGGCAATTTCCGAAGTGCTGGAAGGTTGCTAATGTAATGCCGATCCCCAAAAAGGGGGAGGCTACCAACATTGAAAATTACCGCCCAATCGCAATTTGTTCTGCACTTTCCAAAGTGTTTGAAAGTATGATCAATTTTTCATTTTGTGAGGTACCTGTAGTCCAACAGCTTACTTAGCGACCGATAGTATGGTTTTCGTAAGGGGCGCTCTACCGGCGACTTGCTAGCCTTTCTGTCTCTCTGAGCAATGGTGTAATTCCATACATCACTTTGGAGACCCCCCGGGGGCACATTTATCGATTCTTATAGAATACTCGACTATCTGGACCTGTGCAACTGGGGGAAAAAGGGAGCCCAGTCCCCTGAAGTCAGACAGGGAGACAACCGGAAACTCCACTTTATTCCCACGGGGATCAGTGACCCGCAGAGTTCATTATTTGTCTCTTTAGACATTTAATAGTTCTCTGGCTGATCATTGAGGTTGGCCCCTATATGGGAGCATCGTAGTGGTTGTGGTTTTGCGGCCCCATAAGGGAACTATGAAATTTATGGTGGCCAGGATCATTTCGCTGATAATGACACGCATGGTGAATGATCCAGTCCAGTGAGCATGCTTGACATGTGTTCTGGACAGGAGTTGGAAAGTCTCCAACTCTTTAGCAAGGTGTGATGATTTGCAGACCTGTACTGAAATCATTGAAGTTGCAACTAGGTGGTTCTGTTGCATAGAATTATGGCTTCGGCTATCTAGGACGCATGTATGACGTTCCAAATTATACAAAGTGGTTTGTCCACCATCTGATTAGGACTTACAGTCAGGCGCGGATGTAAAATAAAACAAATCACATCACTTTGAAGAAAGTAAGGTGGCGGCTCCTAGATATTTCCAAAGCATTCGATGGAGTGTGACATAACGCACTTCTATCAAAACTTGCTGCTTTTGGTATCGGTGATAATTTCTCTAGATTTATATCGCGTTTTCTCAGAAATCGCACTATACGAGTTGTTATAGATGAGATTTCATCAGACGAGTTCATGATTAATTCAGGGGTACCGCAAGGCTCCGTTCTTTTTCCTACTCTATTTCTTATTTTTCTAAACGACCTTCTTTGTCGAACTTTCAATCCTATATATTCTTTTACCGATGACAGCGCCATTTGTCACCCGTATTCATTTCGTAATAGACCAGTAGTGCGATTCAGTAACTTTTAACGATTCGATACCATGTTAATGCTTTCTATACATTTGATTGTTTGCACTAACGACAGTGCGATTCAGTAACTGCTTGTTATTGCTAGTCGACAAACATTGAAAACGGGTGGCATCTCTGTAAATATATACGAATAGCACAAGGAAGAATGCATAAAAAACAAACACAATTAAAAAGACTAAATTCTTAACAATGTCTCTCATAAAGGAGATTTAAAAAATAAATAAAATGCTTACAAAATAAGAAAAAGGAAAAAAAAAATTTTTAATTCCATTTTACAAAAACTTTTCAAGCTTGTGTCAGAAAAATTGTTCTGGTGCTCACGGTCGAATCGTGTCGGGTATGCAAATGGGTATGGACGTATAGGGGACATTTAGGACTATGACACAGTGCTAATAATTTTACATATCCTAACGAACTTTAGAAATTATGCTCTATTTCATAAGAGAATTTAGAAAAAAATTGGACCTTTAAAAAAATTAATTTTTAAAAATCAAAAATCAATCAAAAACATTTTCTTATACTAATAGCTAACAAATTACGCTATTGTACAAAGTTTGTTTCGTTTAAAAACCTTGTGCAACAAAAGAGTTATAGATATTTAAAAATCAAAAATTTACTAAGAAATTTCTCATTTTAGCAAAATACTGAAAATGCTCATTTTGAATCACCCTGTTCAGTGTGATATAGTTTAAATAAAGTTTTAATTTTTTGGCTCCCGAGGTACACTAGTATCTACTTTCGAACGAACTCTAAAATTTTACAATTGGGGACTATGAAAAAAATGACTTTTGGCCGCCTTCTCGTAAAATGATCCACTGTGCGACGGTCTTTTCCCATTTTACAACACTTTTAAGATTTTTGTTTTGTTTATTTGTGGTTCATAATTTAATTTAGCATTTAAAAATTTGTTAAATATATTTACAGCTTAGCTTGACTTCTAACATTGCAAGCTTTTACTTGGCTGATTTTATTTATTTTCTTTTAAGTTTAACTTGGCCAAACAATTGTTGTATCGTGTGGAGGCAAAGCTTTTAACCTTATTTTCAAGATTTTTATATTTATTTGTGTTATTTGGTTTCTTTCTTTTTAGCCATCATTATTTTGATGTTTGTAAATTTCAAATTCCCATCCAAAACAAATTAAAAAATAAGAACCCTCATTGTTATTAAAGGTAATGTATATATATATGTGTATGTATGTATGTATGTATTTATTTATGTATAAATGTAAAATATATATGTGTTTGCATGAATATATGTGTGCATCTATGTATCATAGATCATACACATTTCACATTACCAGCACTTACACCTGAGTTTAAGTAAATTTTCATGTAAATGAAAACGATGTTGTTGTTGCTGTTGTTTATATTTACCATCGCCTGATTATACGGCGCCTTAAGTTTAAAATATATAAAATGAAAACCTTTGCGTTGCAAATGCAATTGGTTTTCTTGGTGGTGTATTTTTATTAAGTATTTCATGGTTTTTATTTTAAGCTTCTGCTGGTTGCTGCCACTGTTGTTTATTAATCTTCACACCGTGTTAAGTCATTATAAGATTAAACGCACTTATGTTGTTTGTTTGCTTTTTTTCCTAAGCAATTAATCTGTGTGTTTCTGCTTTTTTACACTTTAAGTTAAATCATAAATTGCATATTTTGTTAACAAAGTTAGGATATTTAATAGGCCTGTTAAGAGAAGCTTCAAAGGCAAAAAAATTGTTAATAATTTTTATTTATTTTATTTTTATTAATATAAATTTTTTTCGAACAAAGATTTTAAAATTGATTAGAGGTCCATTCAGGACCTGTATGGATAATAGCATAATGGTTATAGGGTTACGCTTTCCCTGCAGTAATCCATTATACTGCTTAATTTTTTTAACGCTAAATATCTTTTTACTTTGTTGCTAGAAAGTAATTAATTTATGGAATCAAGCATGATTAACGCCTTTAATGTGACAAAAAAAAATACATGTTTTCCATTTAAATAAGAAATATTTGTTTTATTAATTTGTCATCAATTTTTGAAATCAAAATGATATTAAATTTTTAATGGCTAAAATAGAAAATAGAATCACAGTAAGTGGAATTTAGGAATTTTTCTTCTTTTCCACAATGATTCTATTTTCTACATTTTGATATCAAACGAAGAATGTTATATTGGGCTTTAGAAATCTTAAAAGCAACACTTGCAATCGAAACTAAAAGAGATTTCTGAGATATTTAAAGCGGTTGCTCTTTAACAATAGATTAGTTTCAGTCATGCATTGAGTACTGAAATCAAACAATTCTTATTACAACGGCAAAGTATCTTAAGAACTTGAAAATTGTTCGACTTTCTATAGCTTAGTTACTTACGAAAACCATGCCAAATGTGCTACATAATGGTTTTTTTTTTTGTTAAACTATTGGCGGATTTTTATAGAGCATTTCAACATAATTAGATTAATTGATGCCTGAACAACGCTTTTCGTAAGGAAATTTTGTTTTGTCATCCATGATGCTCACTTTTGTTTGTATGGATTCGTGTAGAAATAAAACTGCCCTACTTGATGTAATGATAATCCCAAAGGGTATGTTAAGACACCGTTACTTCCAGAAAAATTTGTTGTTCAGTATCCTCTATGGGCTGGTGGAATGATTGGTTTGTACCAGTTTGAAAACGATGCTAATCAGAATGTTACAATTATTGGTGACGACGTTGGTGGTGGTGGTGGTGATTACTGACGTTCATTTATCAATTGAACAACCATTATGTAAAGAAGTTATGGTTTCAACAAGATGTCAAACCTTGTTTCTCATTTCGGACCCGTATATAGATCTCCAAGATCGTGCAATTTAATGCCACTAAATATATGAAGTCGCTAATCGACGCCAATTGGCTTAAAACGATTGATCACTTATAGAACAACTTTCGAAGAAGTCACCGTAAATTAGACCTTCAGATTTAACTACGTTCAATCCAGATGTGACGGTCATAAGCCAGAAGCCATATTTAAATTATAATGCCAGAAGATTATCATTCGGATAAAGTTAATTTGATGTCGGTTTAAATGATTTATCTTTGTTTTATACCGATTCAAAATTATATACTTCTATAAAAGGTAACCATGTAAAGGCATTACTTTACATTTCGGAACCGTAGATTTGCCTCCAATATAATGCGATTCAATGCCGCTAGTGTTATGCAGTATTATTATTGTAGGGCATTTTAATAATCGATATGGTCGATTACTATTTTATTTTTTATTCCAAGTAATTAAATTTTATATTTTAATTTTAATAGAGAAGAATTTAAATCTGCAAAGAGCTAAGAATTTATTGCTTTGATCTTCATTTCATTCCTCAACGAACAAACAAACACCCAAAAACTCATTTTATTTCTGGCCTTTGTCTAATTAATATATTCTCCATAACTTTTTCCATTTTTCTAGTTGATCGAGTATTTTGGTTTTTATTTAATATTCTTCATTTTAATATTTTTGTTCACAGTGTCACTTTAATTCTCTTAAACTCTTCAAATTAGATGAGTTTTAAAAAAAATTATTTTTATGTAATGAAGCAACAATAATAATGGAATTGAGTACTTTTAGGCCGTGAAGCCTGGGAAAGAGTTGCATTATTAATTTATTTGATGACCATTTGACAAGACATACTCGAGTTTTTAATTTTAAATAGAATTGAATGCTCTGTGCGGTATTCATCTTTTAAATACTTTTTATATAGATTTACAGTTAATCGTGTTTGCACTTGTATTGATATTTTTTTTTGTGGATATTTCATTATTTAACGGGACTTTGATGGCAAATGTTTGTCAAATGTGTGTAAAAGATTTAAAAGTCTCTAAACTTATGTCAACAATTGTAAATGGCGCGTAAAATAATGCTGCCTGCATTGAATTGTGAAAAAAGAGATCTTTATGAAACAAGTTGAGAATGACAGTATTGTTCTTTATATCGGGTTTTTTTACAAAAAGCTTGTTTTTTAAAACGAAATAAAAAAACTTCAGATTAAAATAATTCAATTATAGACCAAAATTGAGTTGTTCCTTGACTGTCACCATATTTCCAGCGTCATCTTCGAATAAAACAGCCAAACCACGTCTCCAGACATTGCACACCATACCATTGTGTGTGAGTGCTTAGTAGCTTTGTGCCACTTTCCGGCCACTTTGGCATTTGTTTGTTATTTTAATCGTTTTCTCATTCTCTTTAATATATTTCTCATGCCATTTTTTTATTTTCTTTCGTAGTCGTTGTTTTTTTTATTTTTTTGTGTTTGAGCCCCATTGCAAAGGCTTCTGAATAATCGCCCTAGAATTTTCAGAAGCCCAAATGCGGCAATTTTCCTAGTTGACATATTCTGACAAATGAAAATGGTCTTCGTCTGAATTCTTTTAGAAAAACCAGCCGATTGTTCCTAAATGAATTGAGCGAATCTACAGTGATGTGAAAGGTCGGTTAGCTTCAGGTCCTGCACCAGCTGATCCTTGTAAGGTTTCAAAATAAAATTCTTATGCAAAATTCGTTGCTGAGAACGTCGATGAATAGACAAATTTCAATCAGCTTCAACACAGTGGCCCACGGCTGCGATGTTTTCAGTTGAACGAGCCGGTCATGTTGGTGTTCGCACATTTTGTATGGAGCCTGTCGACTCAAATTTAACGACCAAATTCTTAATAGCGGTCTCAGATGATTATGTCGTCAAAAAATGTCACGAATTTCACGAAATGTAACTTCAACAGGACCACAATTTTCTTAATGGATTTTAATTATTTTAATGTGATTTTCGTGCGAAATTGAATTTATTGTAATAATTGCCAATGGAATACGTCAAAAAACTAAATGTCAAAATTATCATGTTGAAAAACAAACTTCTTGTTGAAAGATATTTGCTTAAGTGTGCCCAACAGGGCAAACATGTTTCCCGAATATTGTTTGCCGCTATTTGTCGTCTGTTTGAACAAACAAGAATATGCTAATAAATGCGCTCAGTGTGACCACAAAAGAAATTCTTTATTGTTTGAAGAAAATTTTGGCCAAATACCAGACAACAGTGTTCGGGGAAAGTGTGCTTAATGTGACCGTATTTTAACTGATAGTTTCAAATCACTAATGCAAAACAAGATAAGCATAATATCTCGTTATTCACAGCATTCAAGTTTTTAACATTTGCGACTTTGTCAAAAGACGTTAATTAACAAGAATCAGAACAACATTAAGAATCTCTCTTTCTTTTAGTTTTTAAATAAAAGTCCAAACTATAAACAATGGTTTGACGAAACTTTTGTGCCACAGATAAAATTATTGGTAACGTTTCACGTACGTTATTCACGTGACTCGTTCATTCAAATGGCCCCTTACAAAGTGTGGTGTTAATTCATAAAAACGAGGCGGCCAATTGACATCACTAAATCGTGAAATAACGCAACCGTGAAATTTCTCATGAAATAATTGAATTGTTTGGGTGACTATATGGCTTATGGTGCTATCTTGCTGAAACCAATGGTCCCTTAATTTAAACACAGCCTTATTTTACGGTCACTATTTTTGGGTGTTATGAATTTTCTATGATTGTTTGGGAATTTTGTGAGCCCCATATGCGATATACTGCTTTAAATAACTGCCTAATTAAAAATGAGGTTGATCACTAAAAGAAATGTTGTTGGCAAATGTGTTCCTTTTTCTTCAGTTTGTTAAACAGCCAATTCAAAAACATTTGACGGTCGGCTTTAATTTTTAAACGAGTTCAACTTTATAAGCCTGAATATGCAGATAATTTTTTTTTATTTCGAATCAGCACTCACATGCAATGCATTCTGCCAGAACTAGGAAATTAGGTTATGGGGAGGAGGAAAGGGAGAGTAGTGTTTGTGAACATTCAGTTTGAACTTTCCTACATTGAAAGTGACGGGAAAGACCTGTGGAGGGAGTTTATTCCACATATGGACTGTTCTGCAAAAAAACGTAATGCGTAGAGCGAGATTCACTGGCCAATTAACCACAAATGGATGTGCTCTCAACGAAAGTCAAGTTAAATGCAAAATCGTGCGAGTTTCGGCAACAAGTTCCCTAATTTCGTTGGAGCAGTTACTATTGTAGTAGCGAAGAAATAGTAAAATACAACCCACATTGCATCGATGCTCCAGAGAAGCAATAGAGTTGGATACCTTACTGTCCCCAATGAGCCTCTTGGCTCTCTCCTGTACACGGTCAAGCAACTCCAAAATAGACTTTTGACCACCGAGCCATACTCATGTACATATGTATGTGTGTATGTATGTATGTATGTTGTATTCCATCTTTGAACGGATATAGATGGTATAAATAGTATGGAGATCAGATGGAGTGAAGTATCTTTTATACCGTTTGAAAAAAAACCAGGCACTTGAAGACTCATTTAGAGTTGATCTTTATAGGAGTGAAGATGCAAATGTTCATGCAAATTGTTGCGCAAAGTGGCTTTAGAAACCTGAATAATGTGTTTAGTGCATCGAACATCACAATGAATTTTCATGCAAAATGTTGCACAAAGTGCCACTAGTGATGCCCATATTTTTGAGAATGTCGATGAGTTAATGTTGCAAGCTGATTCTCAACACTTTGTTGTGCAGTGATCTACTTTTAGCAACAATACCATGAGTCTCGAATATAGCGATCAATTAATGCACAACGGTCTCAGAAGAAACCTAATAACACAGAAAAGCTGTTATTTTCTCAAGCGTGTGGTTTTTTTTTCTTTCATTTCCAAATTCATCTTTATTAAATTAACTGCTATTTACATATTTATTTACAGTTTTGAGATATTATCTTAGATATTACAGCAAATTATGTTTTGAATCACAGATATTGAAAAGTTCAGTTATAAGTATTTATTCTTTTTAAAGGGAAAATAGGAAAACCTTCATATACCAAAAAAGAAACATGTTCAAATATAATTAGGAAATATATATGAATACAATTGTATCTATTGTATCTATATATATATAAAAGAGGATGTGTGTATGTATGTAAGAAATGGACTCGAAAATGGCTGGGCCGATTTTGATGAAATTTTCAGAGAATCTTCAGAATATTCAGGCGGGTGACACTGTGAAGTCCGATTTTTGATTTTCGGTCTGTGGGCGGAGGGGCGCGGCAAGACCCACCAATGACATATACATATTTATTATTTTTTTTTCTTTTTTATTTTATTTTTTAAAGCTTTTTGTTATGCTTTTCAAAACGAGATATCAATCTCTTAAATCGGTTATGTAGTTCCGAAGATATTTACAAAAGAAAACTCACTAATCTTCTATATAAATAAAAATTCCGCCCACAATAGGTGTCCGTTGGTTGCCAGTGTTTGACGAGATGCGCCGTCCGATTTTCAGCAAATTTTCACAGTACCTTCGTAATGGTTTGTATCTTTGTTTCATGTGGTTATGCACAATAGTGCGTCCACAGTGCGCCTTTCAAACAAGACAAATTTTTAAAAAATTTCAAAAATTTTTTTCCATTGCATACTTCGGCTCATACTTCGGCTTTGTGTGTGTGTGTGTGTGTGTGTGTGTGTGTGTGTGTGCAGAATGAGACGGCAATACAAATCGAAATATGTTCATGTTCATACCAAGTGGATGTTCAAACAAATAAAGAATTTTGTTTTCCATATGTGTATGTGTGTGTGTGTGTGTAATTTGCATGTGCAATTGCAAAATGATCCATCAGCCGAACGTTTTTCAAAGCAATTGTTAGATATTGGGAGTGGCGCAATTCCAATTGACACCACCACAAAATTGATTACGCTTCCAAATAATTTTTGCCACTTTGCACAATCAAAACAAGAACTGGTCACAAACGTATTTCCAGGTATTGCAGAAAATTTTAGAAACCATGATTGGTTGGAGGAAAGAGCTACCTTAGCTGCGAAAAATGCAGATGTTTCGGATATTAATGTGACAATTTTGAATGACATTCCCGGGGTAATTTTTACCTACAAATCGACTGACGATGTTACCAATCAAAACGATGTTGTAAATTAATTAAATTTCACTTGAATTATCTGGACTGACGCCCATCCACCGCCTACAAGTGAAAGTTGGTATTTCAATTATTTTGCTTAAAAACATCTGCCAGCCACGACTTTGCATTGGGACACCTTTAGTAGTCAAAAAAGTCATTGAAAATGTGATTGAAGCAAAAATTGTAAAAGGAAAATATAATGGCGAGGATGTGCTGATCCACGCATTCCTATGATTCCTCCCGATTTGCCGTTCGATTTTAAACGGCTTCAGTTCCCCATACGTGTTGCTTTTGCAATGGTCCCTGTTTTTCGCACGTTCAATTATATGTATCATGTTCAGGTGTTAATAAACCAACTGCTTTGGTTGCCTATACCACGAACCAAAATCAATCGAAGAATGTTGTCGTACATATCAAAGCCATGCAATAGAACAAGACTTTTTATATAATCACACAAAAATATTGAATTGTGAAAAAAATAAAATTATTAAAAAAAACATAAAAGGAAATTGTGTTCTTTCTGATTAATTTTCTTGAATGATTGAATTTTTAGCGCACACAAAGCGAACGCTACAGAATAAAAAACAACCATTAATGACTTGCAAAGCAGTCACGGGCACGCTAGTTGTCTAATACAACAACACATTGCATACATATCATTTCCAATTTGGTGATTGTTGTTTTAAAAATATCTTTACGCCGACTCTCTACATTCTCTTATCAGCTGATAAGAAGAATTTTCTATTTTCTCAAAATATTTAGTGTTGAGTCTCTTTATGAAGTCGTCAATTCGTTCATATCCCGTTTTGTCTCCAATGTTTGTTGTGTATAATCTTGAGGCATTTGTTTTGTATTATCTGAAGTTTCTTCAAATGAGTTTTTGCTGCTGTATACCAAATGGGACATGCATATGTTAAGGTTGGTCTTATCACGCTTTTAAAAATTAATTTTTTATTTTGAAGGCCAAGTGAAGAGCGTCTATTCAGTAAAGGCCACAGAGCTCTGATGGCTTTTAGGGATTTCTTGCCGATTTCGTCAATGTGCCTTGAAAAATTAAGTTTCTTATCTAAACATACGCCAAGATATTTTACATCATTTCTTATTGTAACGCTCTCACTTTCACATCTAATTTGTCGACTTGGTAATCGTTTGGGGGAGTTGTTATAAGGAAATATGATACATTGAGTTTTGTTAGAGTTGATTTTAATTTTCCACTTATAAAAATATTTTATGCATGAAGCAAATCCTTTTTCCATTTTCTTTAATAATGCCTTTGTCAGTTTGCTAGACGTGATTAAAGCGGTATCGTCTGCGTAGTAGGCAACTTTCAAGTACGAGGGCGGTGAAAAGTCCGAAGTATAAATTGAATACAACAAAGGTGATAAAATTGAACCTTGTGGTAAACCAGTAGAAATTGTTTTTGGTGATGATATTGCGCCATTAACTGAAACAATAAATGTTCTCTTGTTAAGAAAATCTGCAATAAGCTTGCACAAATGCTTAGGTATACTAGTCTGGAGCAATTTGAAAATTAAGCCGTTATGCCAGACGGTATCAAATGCTTTTTCTATATCAAGAAGAATTAGGCCTTTAGGCTGCTTATTTCGCTTATTCGCTTTTATTTTATTTGTAATGCGATTTATTTGGTGTACTGAACTGTGTTCTTTTTTGAAACCTCAAGCGTGTGGTTAAAATTTCCCAACTCAGTTCTTGACATTTAATAATTAAGCAGACTATTTACTTTATAACCTTAAATTTGCCCACCCATTATATTTATTTTTTTTTGTATTTGTTTTCTTAAAAAATCTTTTATTTCGTTTAAAATAAAATTTGTTATTTCGCTTTGCAACAATTTCACAGCAAACCGAACTTGATATTGATTGCGTTAACCGATTCTGCAGGGTAAAATGAAAAAAGTGGATTAAGCTTAATTGCAACTGAAAAGCTTTACTTAAAGCTCTTAGTTAAGCAGTTAAATAAAATATAAAAATCAAAAGAATAAATAAATAATAATAAATAAATAGTAAGAAAAACAACAAAACACAGCAACAGAAGTTTTTTACTAAAGTCGAGGGGAAATTCTGTAATAGATTTTCTAAGTAGGAAAAGTAATTAAAAATTTTAAAAAAAAACTTGTTTCTTGTCATTAACTTAAATTAAAATATTTGTAATCGTTTGCATATAAGCTGTAATATAAACATAATTATCAAAAATATGGGAATTTTTAAAATCATCATAAATTCAAAAATTGCAAGTGAAAAACCAAAAATAAAAATTTTTGTGCTGCTGTCTAGTGTTGGTAATGAGAGACTAAATATTTTGTATTTTAGATTGGTGTTTTGTATTTTAGTTTTTTAACAAATATTACATAATTTTTTTAATATTTATTTTGAATCTTTAAGTAGAAATAATACTTTTTCAAAATATCAACAACAACGCCCCAAATGAACCACCTTCGGGCAGCATTGTTGAAACAGAATACACTCCCATATTTTTAATGTTAATTAAAGAAAGTCAATGAAAAAGAAAATAGTTGTACGAGCCAACTTTAAACAGTTAAACAGTTAAGCAGTTGAGATGTTACAAAAAGAAAAAAAACCCCCATAAACTACTGTTGAGTGCAACTGCTTTTTTTAAGTGTTCAGATAGAAAATATGTTTGTTTCTTAAGTCTTTTGTTTTAGCTTTTAAACTACAATCTGCTTGTAACCGCTAAAAATTGTCGCTTTCCTACTTTAAAACAGCTAAAAAAAAAGACAATAAATATCAATTATTTATTTTTTTCTTTTTCCTTTATCTGGGTAATAATCTTAAAATATTTGTTTACTTTTTATGCATGAATTGTTTGTATTGTTTGTTTATTTGTTTGTTTGTTTACTTAACTCTTTTCGGTATTACATTTCTTTGCAAAATTTACACAACATGAACATTATGTTCTGAATGGAATGCCAAATAATTCTTATTCAATTTTCCCACTCATTATACATCAACTTGTAGAAATGATTTCAGTTATTGTCAATGAACTTGTCACCCGTTAATATATTCAAACTTGAATACAAACCCAGTTTTATAAATACTCGTGTGTAAAATAATACACACAAAAAAACCTACAAACATGCAATCTAGTGATTTAAAAAGGTATTTTATTTTTGTTACTTCTTTGTTTATAACAAATCTATTTCCAACTTGAAAATGTGTGAGTGTATACTTTTCAGTTCATTATAATTATATTCGAACTCGTAATCCACAATAAAACCGCAAAAAAGAAAAAAGAAAAATTCAACTGTTATTTTGACAGCATTAAAACATTCACGCTCACCTTATTTAGGAGGGCTGTAGCATAAGTATTTGATTTTGTAATTGCTATACAAAATATTTTTCATCGTTAGTGACTATTTATTTCCATCTTTCCGGTAGCATAAGGATTTCGTGATAAAAATAATTGCTACTGTTTTTAGGTAAAGAATGAGAATCATAACAATTTCTGTTAACCCTTTTTGAAATGAAGTGTATTCTGATAAAGGCATTCCACATCGTTCAAAACAAATTGTAGCTAGAAGGGGTGAGGTGAGGTTTGATCTATAATGCGGGTGAGCCATTATTTATAATAATGGCTCATTTTTAACCGATGTTGCAATATGTGGCCCACCCCTTCATGGTTGAAAATTATGGTCTCTTATCTGATCGAATATTCTGGTCGTTTTTATTTAATTGCGGCTTCGGCATTGATTTTCTTGGTTGACTTGTTGCGCTTGGGGTTATCGCAATGTATTTAATTTTCATCATTGTAATGTAACCACGCAAAAATGACTTGCTTTTATAGCGTTCAAGAATTATTTCCGGCTTGCAAAATCGTCTTTCAACATCTCTCAGTTTCAATTTATATGGAAACCAATTTCCTTGCTTTTGACTGAATCTCAAAGCTTTTAAATGTAGGAAAATTGCCTGGTGTGTGACTCCCAATAACAAAGCAAGTTCTTCTGGAATTTGCCCCTGTAGGCTAGTAGGTAGTGTGCTAGCTGTCAGTATGGGGGTTGTAGGTTCGATTCCCAACGCAGTCCTTGGTTTTTTTTTCACTACAAAAATAAAAATTTACTTTTGGTGGTGCTGCTCAGCGATGAAGCCATAGCCACTGGTCGCTGTGCTGTTTTATACGACAGTTAATTTCCGTACCTATCCTTCTACTTTCACCACCTGTTTCATCTCTTCTCTATCCATTTCCTAAAGAATGCAGCACGGTACTTGACTAAATTGGCTTTGTTGCCTGAAGTGCTACAAAACTTAAACTATACATTTTTGTAACACTGCCCATTAAAGCCTTTTCGTTCCGAACAGGTTCAATATCACCTTGGCCATATTTCGTCAATCGTTTTAGGTGAAGCACTTTCATATTGGTCCTCCGATTATGATATCTGTGTTTCCGGTAAACCATATCATTGTATTTTTTTTTAATTGCTACTTAATTGATAAAAAAAAACAATCTTCATTGAGTAATGCCTCATGTTCAAACTTTTTTGACTTAATAGGCCGCTCCTTGTCTTCTGTGCCGAAATCATCACTTTTGAAACGCACAAATCATCGTTTACAATACCTACATTTTTTATGCAATAACTAAATTTTTTAGGTTGTTATGTGGCTTATGGCGGCATCTTGTTAAAACCAAAGTTCCCTGATGTCAGCATTAGCAAATTGTAGCCACATGGTTAGGAAGATGCCAAACATTCTGGACGCTTAAGCCCCCCCCGGAGGCATATGATAGTCTTTGTGGATCCTACATCAGCCATCTAGACTTGTGTCTTGCGGGGTAAAAAGGAGCCCAGACCCCTTCAAGGCTAGTAGGAGTCAACTAGACAATCCACTATATTTCCACGGGAATCAGTGAGCCCGCAGAGTTCCGCTATTTTTCTCTTTAGGCATTCAGCTATTCTCTGGCTGATTATTGAGGTAGGCCCTTCGGGAATGTCGTGGTGGCTGTGTGTTTCGAGGCCCTCGTTTGAGTTTGTGGGTCGGATCATTCACAATAAATACAATGAATGGTCTATGTTCAGTGAGTATGAATGCCGTCGTGTTCTTAATTATATTAAGCTTCATACGTTCTGGATCAGGAGTTGGATAGTCTCCAACTCTTTAGTAGCCTACTCCGGGCTTTCGAAGTTGCTACTAGGAGTGACCGGAGGACATACGTATCTGAAGGCCTTCTAGGGCGAGGATGACGCTACATACCATCCACGTATTTCGACCATCATCTGATTATGGCTCACTGCCGGTGCAGATGTAAATCTTATCACATCATTCTGGACGCTTAAGCAATTTAAAAAATTTACGATATTATTTTAGCAGATTGGATATTGAACGTGAGAGGGATAATGGAAGCCACAGGCATGTCACATGGCTCAACGACGCCAAACTTTCCCTATCACTAGGGTATGACAAAGCTTTCTGCTTTCATAAACGCAACTTAGTAACAATTTTGCAGGAATGTTTGGCGTTATTCAACTACTATGTGTATGAATTTTTGCGCCCCACAATGTTTCATCCTACAGACCCATATTCTCCAAAATATTTTAAAGAATATTTTAAAAATGATTGTTGCCAGTTTTAGATAAATTAAATATCATTCCGGAATACCAGTTTCGTTTCCGAAATAAACATAGAACTCCAGAGCAATGCCATCGTATCGTAGCGTTCATAAGAGATATATTGGAGGCCAAAAAATATATTGTTCTGGAGTTTTTCTTGACGTACAGCAAGCGTTTGATAAAGTATGGATGGCATGCCGGGTTATGATTCAAATTAAAAAAAATTACTTCCTACACCATTCTATTTACTGCTAAAAACAGACAGAAGCTTCTATGTCAAAGTAAACTCTGAAATATCTAATATAAGTAGTTTAAAAGCAGGAGTTCCTCAAGGCAGCGTACTTTGACCTATTCTCTACACAATATTTACGTCTGATATGCCAACTAATGAAAATGTTTTAATTTCAACTTATGCAGATGATACTGCATTATTAGCATCTAATTCTTGCCCGAACAATGCATCAAATTTACTGCAGATGGAAATTAATGCCATTGAGTCATGGAAAATTAAGGTAAATACGCAAAAATCTATACACGCTATTTTTTCTTTACGACGCACACTGGGGATTTTGGTATGGAGGTGAGGAAAAAAAATATATTTGTCAAAAAATGTAGTGATTTCATCAAAAATTTTCTTTTATTTATATAGTCCTACACAAAAGTGATCAAAATAAAGAAAGTTAGAGAAATTTAGATCGCTACCTGCAAGGTAAAAAGCCATAACTAACAAAAAAATTTTAATGATTTTTTTTAATTTTTAATTTATTATTCTGAAAGAGCCTTAACTTCGTCGCTTATAACAGTATGCTTTTTCTGGTTAAATGAAGGCGTCAAATGGGATCTGATGTTACCATCATTCGGTGCACAATATCTTCGGTCGTGACAATTCGACTGCATTTTCTGGAATGCCTAAGACGATATTTTTTATAGTCTTTGTTACGACTTTCCTGAGCCTTTTCGAATAGTAGGTCTGCAGCAAAAATACACTTTTCAATTATATCTTTTCCATGAATCAGAATTTTGTGAAGTGTAGGTGGCATTTTGTACCACTCGTACAGTGCAACAAACTCTTTTACCGTCTCCAAACAAAAAACACCAAATTTTTTTTAGTCTACCACCACGGTGATTGTTACAGCTTCGAGAAGTTTTGAAACCCTCTTGATTATGTTTTCATCTAGACCCGTTATTTCGGAAATCAAAAGAGGATTAGCAAAGGATCTTCGTGACGCATTTCCTGAATTTGTCGTACCAGAGCCTTGCTTAACAGTATCAACCTGTATTCCTATTTTCTCTTTAAGTTCACGCTTTATCAAACATTTTCGGGCTTTTTTGTCGGACGAGTATTTGAGTCGACTCTCCCACGTTTAAATTCAATATTATAAGCCACATGCAAAAGACACTCCATCAGCTTAATACGCGCATGAAGTGGTGACATACCAAATTGCAGTGCTTGTTCATAGCTTGAACTTCTTCGATTTTATTCATCTTGGATGTTGTGGCTTCACAAATAAAACAAGAGGATGGTGATTGTGCTGTCTTGCCGTCAATCATTGTAAAATATAATTCACATCTTACTTTAAAGTTACGATTATTTACTGTTAACTTAAATTCTTTTAGTTGAGATATTTTCTCATCGACTCTTCTCTTTTCTTCTCGTATAACTTGAGGTGTCGCTTTAACGTATGCAAACTGTAGTGTTCTACAATACTGTATGGAAGAAGGTTAATTGTTGTTCCATACTAATTTATTTATGTCATCACTTAATCATATATTAAGTGGTACAACTGAAGTCGTATATAAACGAGAGTCAGAAATTTGTGCATCTCTCGAGCAAATTTTTTAAATTCATACTTTTACTTAATTGTTCATAAAAGCGAAACGCGTTCATCGATTTTCATGAGTTATGTCTCATTTTGTTCACAGGTTATACGACTTTACGTGAAAGTAAAAGGACTTGGCACTTTTTTACCGTTTTGGATTTTTATTAATTAAAAAAAAAACTTAAGTTTTAAGGCAAAAAATATTTTTTTTTTCTTCATAAAGTTATTTATAACTTCGAAACTGTTGCTTATGTAGCGAAACGTTATGTAAAGAGATGAAAGTACTTGTAATTCTTGATTTTTCTAAATTTGTTTAAGTAAAATCTGACCGGTGGTTCTTGAGTTATGCTAAACAAAAGGGCCTTATCGGAATTTCAGTTGCGAATCAATCAGCTGAAAAATGTTGTACTGTGTAATACAACAAATTGAGAGGTGGCATCTGGTGGCGCTTGAAAGTGATTAAAAATGTAACAACAGATATGAGACAATGTATTAGTAGTGATTTCCAATTGGGGGAAAGTATGGTTAAAATTGCAAATCCAAATGTTTGGAGAAAACAGCGATTTGTTCACATAAAAATAAACAAACAAAAAAAACTGAAGTCTCTGGAGAGTTTATTTTTTCAATTTTATTATATTGAAATATCCTACTTCAAATAAAAAATAAAAAGAAAAACGTTAGCTCACATAACAAAATAATATTCGTTTTGAAATTCTTAGGTTTAAATTAAGTTGGTTCAGTAAAACATACAAGTACTGAGCTTGAGACGGCTATAAAAAAAAGTAGCAGTCAGATCGGAGTAATTCTTTTTATTTTGATTGCACAATTTTGTTCTCCCCGGGGGCACATTTATCGGTCTTTATAGAATAATTGACTATCTAGACCTGTGCTGCTGGGGGTATAAGGGAGCCCAGTTTCCTGAAGGCAGCAGGGGTCAACTGGAAGCTCCACGTTATTTCCACGGGAATCAATAGCCCGCAGAGTTTCCGCTATTTGTCTCTTTAGGCATTTAGCTGTTTCTCTGACTGATTATTGAGGTTGTCGCTTCGGGAGTATCGTGGTGGTTGTGATTTTGCGGCCCCAAAGCATGAATTGGTTATGGCGGCCAGGATCATCTCGCCTTTAATAACACCCACTCGTAAATGATCCAGATCCAGTGAGCATGCTAGTCATGTGTTCTGGAAAGGAGTTGGATAATCTCTAGCTCTTCAGCAAGGAGTAGTGGTTTGCAGCCCTGCTCTGGAACCGCTGAAATTGCAACTACGAAAGACCTGTGGCTAGAATTAGTCTTCGGCTTCTTAGGACGTGAATGACGTTGCTTTTCATACACAGTGGTTTGACCACCATCTAATTAAGGCCCACGGCCTGGTGCAGATGTAAATCTTATCACGAAATGTACCATTTAGTCTAAAATTTGAAAATATCATTGCATATTGCATGAAGAGTATGTTGACAATTTGTCTTTTTTCGGCGAAATCTCTCCAGTGTGCGCCGTTTGGTAACCGTAAACGAATCGTGGATACACCACAACCCACCGGAGAGCAAACAGCAGTCAAAACAATGGATAACTCAAAATTAATCGACCGCATTTGGCCAAGAAAAAACTTCTTTTCTACCAAGGCAATGCAAGGATGCATACATGCCCAGTAGGCAGACTTAGCCCTGAGTGGCTACTTCTTATTCCCAAACTTGAAGAAATGGCTCGGCGCTAGAAATTTGACTCCAGTGACGAAATCATCTCACAAATAAATGCGTATATTAATGACCTGGACAAATCATTTTTTTTTGTTTGACCTGAGTATATAGAACTCAGAGGAGACTGTGTTGAAAAATATTTTTATATAAAAATTTGTGTTTTATTCAAAAAGTCACGGTTACTTGAAAAAATCTCTGCTATTTAATATAAAATATATAAAAATAAATTTTAAAGGAATTGTAGCAACAACCTCGCACTCACTGCAATTGCAAGAAGTACCTTGGCATAAACTTAAACTTGTCATACGTTTTAACGCGTTTGAACGCTTTAAATTGCAGGGACGAAATGTATTGTTAAACCTAATTTTCTCTCTCTCTCTCTCTCTCTCTCTCTGTCTCTTTCTTTTTGTGTTATTATAATTTCTGTTATTGTTGTTGTGGGTATTATTATAATTTTGTGAATTGTTAGAGATTTTTCTATGACATCAACATATTTATTGTAGATGGGGAATTAAATTCATGTGCAACATGAATGTAAGTTGCATGAATCAATTGGAAAATATAAAATGAAAAATAATTATGGGCACAATCACACTCGTACATAAGAGATCATATTTTATTTCTTTCCATTGTGTCACTTTAATCACAAATTATTTCTTGCGGTTTTCTTATGTAGGAGTTCTATTTTATTTCAATGGAAAGATTTGCCCATTTAGATTGCTTTGGTGGCAGTAAATAATCTCGCACAAAAAAAAAAGAAGGAAATTTATGATTAAATCAGTCACTCAACGAAATAAGTCTCTTAGGTCACCAAAACAAAAAATTAGTAGAATTGTAACAGATATTATGTGCGCCTTCATAAATTATTCAAAAATTTAATGCAACATTACAGAAATGAAACGGCTGCTGTCGACAATTCACGTCCAATAAAAATTATTTGTTTTACATACAGTAAACAAAAAAAAAAAACGTGTACATTTACCAACTCAGAATAAAGAAAATCAAATTAATAAAAATATGGGAAGAAAGAAAAATTTATTAAACACAAATTAAAGCTTGAGATCCATTTTATAAATGCACATCAAAATTGGTTTTGTAATGTTTATATATAACGAGAAAAGTAACAACAACAAAAATATGTCAATTTTCTTGGACAAAAAAAAACTTGTACACTTCTTATTTTCTTTGCACAAAAGGTCTCGTTACACATCTTTTACTCAAGAATTAATTAAATCGAGTTTAAAGTTAGGCAATTTAACTAATTGGTCACGCATTTCGTAATATTGAAAAAGAAAATGGAGAAAAAACAAATTTCAAAAGATTTAAAAGAATCGATGATAAATCTATTGAAGGAAAATAATTCAATCGTGAAAAAAGCACACAGTACCGTACACTACGTAATAAAAACCTTCCAAAAAAATAATTCTCTAGAAAGATCTGGTAGAAGTGGTCACCCCAAAAAAAAAAATACTCCTCAGATTGAGCGAAAAATATTATATTTTGTGAAGAAAGATCCAAAATTTTCTGCTGTAAATAACAATAAAGAATTTTAAAACTCTAAAATAGCTGGTGTGTGACTCCACAGACGGTAAGAAATTTCCTCAATATAACAGAATTGTATAGAAATGCAGCTCGCAATAAACCCCTGCTTTCCAAATTAAATACCCAAAAGCGCCTAATGTATGCCAATGAGTTTATTCAATTCAATTCAATTCAAATTTTAATAATCCATTCCTAAATTCTATATCTTCTATCTAGATAATATAATTATAATTATGAGATGTATCTTATGGATACTTCAGCAATTAAAGCTATTGTAATTTTATATATGTAAATAAGTGAATTTCATTTTAATTTTGTTATAGGCGAAAAGGATGGAAAAAAAAGAAAACAAATTCAAACATAATTAGGAAAAAAGAATGCTTAAAAACTGATTATTTAATAATAATCAATTATAAAACAAAAATGTTTCCTATTTGGTAATTATAAAAAGTTTACAAATATATATGTATTATGCTAATTCATAACACTCGCGGATTCTACGATACCGAGAGAATAAAATCTTTTGAAAATGTTTATTATTAATTCTGCTAATAAAATCTGGAAATAGCTCGTATTGTGTTACATAATGAAGAAGCGGATTATAGAACCTCCAGTGTAGATTATGTATCATCTTAAGGCATTTGTTCTGGATGATTTGGAACTTCTGTAGATGTGTCCTTGAGATTCTTATTTTTCAGGCTTAGAGCTGACCTCCTGTTCAAGAAGGGCCAAAGACTTCTAAACGCTTTCAACGCTTTTTGACAGCATGATGTTATATGATTTTCAAAAGTGAGTTTCTTGTCTAAAGTAACTCCAAGATATATTACATTATCTACAATGCTGATATCAGTATCATCAAATTGCAGTTGTCTTGTTGGTAACCTTTTAGGCGATTTATTGAATGGAAAAATAATTGCCTGGGTTTTGTTGCAATTTAGTTTTATTTTCTACTTCTTAAAGTACTTGTTACAGGATTTAAGGCTTAGCTCCATCTTTTTTAAAAGAGCTGAAGTAAACCTACTGGAGGTAATGAGCCCCGTATCGTCAGCGTAGTAGGCTGTATCAACTTCTCTAGGTGGTTTAAAATCGGTTGTAAAGATTGAGTACAGCGTTGGAGAGAGTATAGATCCTTGTGGTACTCCCGCAGGGATAGAATAAAACGATGACATACTCTTGTTCACCGAGACAGCATACGATCTATTTTCCAAAAACTGTGAAACAATTTTACAGAGATATTTTGGTATGTTAGCTGTAACCATTTTATATATAAAACCATTGTGCCATACAGTGTCGAAAGCTTTTTCGATATCTAGCAGAATTAAGCCGGTAGATTTTCTTTGGAACTTATTGATTATGATTTTATTTTTGATACGCCCAATTTGACTCACCGCGTTATGCTCTTTTTTAAAACCAAACTGATTTTCCGAAATGATATTTAAATCTGCTGCATATTCCGAAATTCTGGTGTAAATTATTTTCTCGAAAAGTTTTCCCAAGTTACTTAGGAGGCTAATTGGTCTGTAGCTGGTAGGGTTATTTGCTGGTTTATTCGATTTCAAAATTGCAATAACCTTTGCTTTTTTGAATGCAGTAGGAAAATAGTTCAAATGCAAGCAACTGTTGAAAAGAGAGACCAGCAGCTTTATGGCATCTTCTGGAAGTTTCTTTAAAAGTATCTTAGGAACAGCATCAAGACCAGGAGATTTGGAATTTTTTAGCTGACCGATTAATAAAGACAATTCTTGAGTTGTTGTATAAAGAATGTCGGAAGTGGATGAGTCTTCAGATTTTAAAATACTTGCGGCAGAATTAACTCTATGATCAATTGAGTGAGTATATGATAATGTAAGCTCATGTGCTCTATGAAATGTGTCAGCAAGTATTTGGGCTTTCTCAGTATCAGTGACGACTTTCGAATGATTTATCAAAAGTTGTGGAATTTGTCTGCTGCCTTTGCATCTCAAGGAGCGACTTATTTTCCAAAATCGTTTGTCTCCTGGTTTCATATTCTCCAAAAGTGATGACCATTTTTGGTTCTTTATCATATTTAGCTTTCGGTCAATATGTTTTGTAAGAAATTTAATACACTGACTGTAAAAGCAATGTTCCGGGCCGTTACGAGCTCTAATTTGTTTCTTTTTAAAAACTTTTCTTTGTCTGATCATATTGCTTATTTCTCTAGGCATATGGAGGTTATTTCTTACACTGTTTAATGGTGTAGAAGCATTTCCCGCTGAAAGAACAAGTTCGGTACAACGGGCTATTTCATGATCAATACTAAGTTGAGAACGATAATGTTCAGAACTGGGAAGGATGCTTCTTCTAATTATTTCCTGGTAGGTGTGCCAATTAGTGTTAAATGTAGAAAAAGTCGGGGTGTTATCATCTTGCAAATGAGCTGAAATAGAGCAGATAATAGGCCGGTGGTCTGAAGGGAATTCATACTCCAAAGCTCTAACCCGTAATGGAAGTGCAATGTTACTTACAACAATGTCAACTACAGACGGGCTGCAGTTTTCCCGATGAGGATATAAGGTTGGGCTATTGGGATAATGGACGAAAAAATTCCTTAAATGCTGTTGATTGTAAAGAGCTCTGCCTACCGTATTTTCATTTAGACAGTTCCAAGCAGCATGTTTAGCGTTAAGATCTCCGAGAAGGATAAAATCTTTGTTTATTGAAGTCAGCGATATAATGTCATTTACAAATGATTGGGCAAAACGTGGCGAATATGTTGTTGTAACAATAACTTTTCTGCCATTTATGATGACTTCGACTGATAAGTTTTCAATGAGATCCGTCGTAGTTATAGAGAATAGTGAGTGCTTAACTTTTTTATAAACGAGTATCGCTACACCACCACCATTCGCATCTTGGCGATCGTTCCGGTAAATTTTATGAGTTTATTGACAATAAGACAATGCTTTCTGGGAAATCGTTATTTTTACAGACGAACCTAAATTCAATATATTTGGCAGCGACAGATGAAAATTTGTATGGAAAAAGAAAGGAGAAGCTTTGAATCTACGTAATATAACACATACTGTTAAACACGGTGGTAAAAATGTAATGCTCTGGGGTGCTATTAGTGCAAATGGAGCAAAAAATCTTGATTTTGTAGAAGGAAACAGGAACAAAATGCATTATTTACAAATTTAAAAAAAAAACAATTTGGCTCAATCTGCTCAAAACATACGCCAGTTAATTTCCGACAATCCTTCTACTTTCACCACCTGTTTCATCTCTTCTCTATCCCTTTCCTAAAGAATGTAGCATAGTACTTGACTAAATAGGCATTGTTGCTACTTCTCTTTATAAAAAAAAAAAACAAAAAAAAACATGGGTTTTGGGTGATAGCTTTGCATTCGTCCAAGATAACAATCCAAAGCACTCAGCCCTTGTAGTAAAGGCTGCTTTATAATACGAAACAAGTATTGCCTCATTCTCCACAAAGTCCAGATTTAAACCAGAGAAAGCATTTATGGTCATATATGAAAACTAAACTGAATGATTACCGGATTTTTAACAAAAAAAAAACCCTAAAAATTGCCTTAAAGGATATATGAAGTTCTATTCCTGGAGATGTTACAAATAATCTAGTCCATTCAATGACGAAAAGACTCTTAGCCGTTAACGAAGCTAAATGTCAAAACACAAAATACTAAAATAGATAATAATTCTTTATTTATTGTTGTTATTTTCAGTTTTTATTTTTACTATACAAGTTTTTTTCTTGTCCAAGAATATTGACATATTGTTGTTGTTGTTATTTTTCTCGTTATATATAAACATTACAAAACCAATTTTGATATGCATTTATAATATGGATCTCAAGCTTTAATTTGTATTTAATAAATCTTTCTTTCTTCGCATATTTTTATTAATTTGCCATTTTTTATTCTGCGTTGGTAAGTGTACAAAATTTTTTTTTTGTTGACTGTATGTCGTTTGAGAAGAGAGAAAATTAATAATAAAATATTGAGCATTAACGATCGTTTACAAGAAAAATCACCTTAAAACTTTTCCTTTTCTTCCTTTCTAAACGCCTTTTTAATAAGGATACAAAATTTTTTAACGAAGAGTTGCACGCTTTTATAGTCCTAATTAATTTTTGTTCTCTCAATAATAGGCGCCCCTTTAAGCCTGACAGAACATTAATTGTAAGAAATAAAACTAAGAGAAACCAACTTTACATTCAAAACTATCCACAAAATTCGCCAAAATTATAAATTTATGGCCTTCTATTGTTGATTAAAATTAAAATTTTTAAGCATTTCTGCTTATTTTCATGCAATCACAACAAATTTGGGCTTAACAAAAATTATCTATAAAATTTTTTGTTATATTAATTATTATTACTGTTTACTAGTGGCGGGCAACAAAAAGGTTAGATAGTAATTTGGCCGTAAAACAAATAATTGTTAAGAGCCGACCTATTATCCTTTAACAGTTAATTAGTAAAAAGTCGGGAAATTTTAAGAATAGAATGTTACATTAAATGTACTATTCAAATGGTGTAAATTTTACTGTATCGCTCGAATAGTATTCACCCGAAATTTATAGGAATGCTCTTACCAATGAATCTCCCCTTTGTAAAACATTTATTTAATGTCATGTGCATTTCCATCAAATTGGTACATGCAAAAATAGTACCGTTACGAAAAGGGAATGGTGAATGTAGGTTGATTGCGATCTTATGCTTTCTTCTAAAAGTAATGGAGAAACTTCTATTTAGACAGAAATATAATTACGTTAATTCCAACGATTTATTGTCTCCCATGTAATCAGCTTTTCGAGAGAATCATGGATGTGTTACAGCACTTGCATATGTTAGTGAGAATTTACGGCAAGGGTTAGATAGAGGAGATATTAACTTCTTAGTGCTCCTTTTGACCATTCTGAAGCAATTGACACGGTCAATCATGAAATTATGGCAATAAAATTAAAATTCTTCTTTAAACTTGTTTCCTCATATCTATTGAACCGTATGCAATCGGTGTTGATGAATAATGTCTGGTCAGATAGCTTACTTCTTACTAGAGGAGTGCCACAGGGTTGAATTCTGGAACCGCTACCATTTTCACTCTATGTGAATGATCTGCCGAAACAACTGTCTAGCTGCACTATAGACTTATATGCAGAGGATGTGCAGCTAACACTAAGTAGCTCTGTTCTCCAGCATATCCTCCTTAAACGATGATGTGAATAGAATTTACCTTTGGGTAAATGCAAATGGGCTCTACTTAAATCCATCTAAGTCGAAATGCATCGTTATATGTAAAAAAAGTTTGCAGCCTGTACTTTTACATGATATTGTACTGAACAACCTGTGATTAGATTTACATCCGCGCCTGGCCATGAAGCATTAATCAGATGGTGGATCAAACCACTGCATAATTTGGAACGTCATGCTCGTCCTAGGAAGCCGAAGCTATAATTCTATGCAACAGAACTTTCTAGTTGCAACTTCGATGATTCCAGAGTAGGGCTGCAATTCATCACTCCTTGCTGAAGAGTTGGCGACTTTCCAACTCCTGTCCAGAACACATGTCTAGCATGCTCACTGAACTGGATCATTCACTTAGCGTGTTATTAACAGTGAGATGATCATGTCCACCATAATAACCATTATACTGTTATGGGGCCGCGAAACCACAACCACCACGATACTCCCATAAAGGGCCAATCTCAATAATCAGCCAGAGAACAGTTAAGTGTCTAAAGAGACAAATAACGGAACTCTGCGGGTCACTGATTCCCGTGGAAATAAAGTGGAGTTTGCAGGGGTACCCTGTTGACTTCAGGGGACTGGGCTCCCTTTTTCCCCCAGGTCGAAGTTGTTGCTTTCTCCAAAGAACATATATATGTGCCCCCGGGGGGTATTGTACTGAACAATAAGAAAATTGTGATTGTTGAATCTGCTAAAAACCTCGGTATAGTATTTAATAATAAATTAACAAGGAGTGATCATGTGAATATGCTGGTAGGTTAATTGTTTATAAAGCTTCGAGCACATTGTTATATCCACACAATATTTTACAGCTTTAAGGATACGAATATTGCTTACTAAATAGTATCGAATACCCGCTTTATCCTATGGATGTGAATTGTTTGGATGCTGTGACTCAGTCAGTAGGAACAAGCTTAACGTTATGTTCAATAATATCGTAATATGTGTCTATGAACTCAGAAGATTTGATCATATATCACATGTCTAAAAGAATTCCACTCAAAAACAACCTTCAATCGACATACAGCACAAATTTTTAAAAATATACCGAGCTAGCAAACGAACTGAAAACAATGTATCATGTGGAAAGAGTGGATATCTCGCCAATAACACTATCCGCCACAGGACCCCCCGGGGGCACATGATAGTCTTTTTGAAGCCTACTATTCCATCTAGACTGGTGTCTTGCGGGGTAAAAGGGAGCCCAGGCCCCTTAAAGGCTAGTAGGAGCCATCTGGACAATCCACTATATTTCCACGGGAACCAGTGAGCTCGCATTTGTCTCTTTAGACATTTAGCTGTTCTCTGGTTATTGAGGTTGGCCCCTTTATGGGAGTATCGTGGTGGTTGTGGTTCGAATCATTCAATATGAACACAATGAATGGTTCAGGTCCAGTGAGTATGAATGCCGTCGTGTTCTTAATTATATTAAGCTTCATGCGTTCTGGACCAGGAGTTGGATAGTCTCCAACTCTTAAGCAAGGAGTAAAGGCTGCGACCTACTTCCAGCTTTTGAAATTGCAGCTAGGAGTGACCGGAGAATGCACGGATTCGAAGGCCTTCTAGGGCGAGAATGGCGCTACATATCATTCACAGTGGTTTGACCACCATCTGGTTAGGACTACCTATCAGGTACAGATGTAAATCAAATCACGCATCCGCCACGGGATTGATACCAAAAGGACTTATCATGCAGCTGAAAAAAAACAATCTCCAAGATGTTCTGCAGACTATGCAAAAATCTGTGATCCTGAATACGTGTAATATAGTCTGCCAATTCCTCCAGCAAATGGATGCGAACGGGCTAGAACATTGTCTACACCCTAGCAGAGCCTAATACCTTGGCACAGCCCGGTATAGGTCTTTTCCAACTGCATGAAGTTGAGAAAGTTAATCTTAACATAATAATAATAATAAAAACAACAAGTTTCAGTTCAGTTCAATCTGATAATATTTCCACTTGCCGCATTAATGTTAACCTTGCCTGCAATGCGACACGTGTTATTAGATTGAGCTAGAACTTTCCCAATCTGATTTTCTAGTCAATTGTGAAATTTTAGGGGGGTGAGCCAGTGGAAAATCCAAAATTTAACTTGTGTAACCACCCTAATAATACATCTTTAATTGCAATAAGTTAATTAAAAGAAAAATACTGTTGAAACAAACTTTATAGTTTTTGTTGTTGATATTTCCATTATCTTATATGCTTTGCCTAGTGATACTTAACGAAATATTTAAAGGGATATGGGCTACTGAAAACACAAATTTAAGTAGTTCTTATTAACTTATCGAGAGTGTTTACATTTAAGAAACAGACTCTTTTAAAGGGTATTTGGTATTTCAGAAATTCAGTGTTGCCCGATTAGTAGATAAACATTTTTTTAGGGACTTGGGACTATCATTCCAATTAATAAATTCTTTTATCTGCTAATCGTTAAGCAACGAAAACTTTAATCATGATAAAAAAAATATTATTGAAGCAATAAAGTTCATTGCAGTTTAATGTAAAAGGTGTTTTTATAGAGGTATAAAACTTTTTTTTAAAAAAAGAGAAGTAGCACTACAGGCAACAATGTCTACTTAGTCAAGTACCGTGCTACATTCTTTAGGAAAGGGATAGAGAAGAGATAAAACAGGTGGTGAAAGTAGAAGAATAGTCGGAAATTAACTGCCGTATAAAGACAGCACAGCGACCAGTAACTATGCCTTCATCGCTGAGTAGCCCCACCGACAGTCAATTTTTATTTTTTGTAGTGAAAAAAAACCAAGGTCTTCGTTGGGAAGCGAACCCACAACCCCCTTACTAACAAGCTAGTAGACTACCTAATAGCCTACAGGGGCTCCTGACAAACAAGATTGCCGTTGATACCAATTTGCATAGGCGAGTTTTGTTGAACGATAAAACCCACACTTTGGTTTAAATGGATATGCCAAAAAAGAAAACTGCCGTATTTGGAGCGATGATAATCCTCAAGTATATGTTGAGGCTTCGTATTACATCCAGAAAAACTAACAGTTTGATGTGATGTATGGGATGGTGGATTCATTAGTGCATACTTCTTTAGAAATGGTGTTGGTTAGAATGCTACAGTCGATAGTGACCGCTGTATATTGGGTTTTTCAACAACAAGTTTGTTGTTCAATTGTGGCAACACCCTACAACATGATACTTTTGATATTTAGTTTTTTTGATGGATTCGTAATCGATGCATTGGCAATTGTTATGAATTCTTAATGAATTCAATTTCGCACGAAAATTGTATTCAAATAATTAAAATTCACTATAAAAATGGTGGTCCTGTTAAAATAACATTTCGTAAAATTTGTGATATTTTCGGACAACATAATCGTTCTGAGACCGCTATTAAAAATTTGGTCGTTAAATTTAAGTGGATAGGCTCGATATAAATGTGCGAACGCGACCAACACGTGTTTGATCGGGTCGTTCAGCTGAAAGTATCGCAAACGTGTGCCATGTTCAAGCAGATTCAAATTAATCAATTCCTTGACGTTCTCAACGTTTGGGGTTATCCAACACCATCACATCATGGTGAATTTTGCGTAAGGATTTGTTAAATTAGTGCAGGAGTTGAAGCCGACCGACCATTCACATCGCCGTAGATTCGCTGCATTCATCTAAGAATAAGCAGCTGGTTTTTTGAAAAAATCATTTTTTCAGACGAACCCTTCTGAAAACCCCAAAGCGATTACTGAGCAGCCTTTGCAGGTGCGCTATGTGGTCTGGAGGCGTGATTGGGCCTGGACATGCGGTAACGGTCAATGGATCAGGCTAGCGCGAGATGCTCAACTCAATTTTCGTCTATTATTAACGACATGTGGTTTCAACAGGATGCAGGCACATGTCACACAGCCAATGAAACGGTCAATTTTTTTGCAAACAAAATTTCCCGATCGCATAATTTCGCGACAATCGGCAGTTAAGTGGCCAGCCAGATTATGAGATTTAACACCACTGGATTATTTTTTTGGTGGGGCTATGTTAAGGACAGAGGCTATATGGAGCCAATCAAAGCGATTTAAGCTGACTCAAAGTCCTTTATCTAATTAGCGAAATAGGACCGCCAGTTTGCCAAAACGTGATTAAAAACTTTGATGAAAGAATCGACATTTGTCAGTGTGGTCGTGGTGGACATTTGACAGTTATAATTTTTCATTCATAATCGCCGAACTTTTCTCTATTCGCAAGTAAATAAAAATTTGTTTTAGAAAACAAACTTTTTGTTGAAAAATCCTTTAGCTATAATTGCTTACTTTATCGTTCATCAATTGAACCGTGATGTGTAAGAGCTGTGACTTCATACAGTTCGTGGCAGGAGTAATTTTTTGAAAGCAACTTTAGGGGGATACCCCATGGTAATTGGGATTGGACTTGTAAATTGAATCCGCTATCCTATTTTCTGTGAGGTTATATTGCTTAGACGTCATGAATATATTCATGCTGAAATATAAACCAAAGTAATCATGAATCGCCTTATGGAATTTCTATTGTATGAGGCAATTTTGTCTGAGTTTTAAAGGGCTGTAAATGGCAGTGAAACAATTTCTTAAGCTGAGGTTATGATACATTTAGAATATGCTTATGCGTGGGTGCTACAAACGGCCCTCGTAGTTATAGTTGTTATTTTAATAGTTATCTGGTAGCATAAATTAATGTTCAAATGAGAAAATTGGACTCGTAGTTTAGCGAAATGAGCAACATGTTTTGCATCTTTACGAGTTTGCCAGAGTGTCGGTTATAAAAATTAAGAAATTAAGAATGCAAAAAAAAGAAGAGGGATTCTCTAAATTGGTGGGATGAATGAATGATTTGGCAATGAGTGTATGCTGTTCTGTGGTAAACTACAAATGAAAAAGCTGAGAGCTGTGAGTTGTGAGCTGTTTTGTGGTCTTGTTAAGAAAATGACCTAAATTTATTTGCGAATAAGATGATAGGAAATACATTAAACGTATGAACAGACATAAAGTTGAAAATAAAGAAAAAAATATATATGAGTATACTGCGGGTATAAACATATTTAACACATATAGTAAAAGTATACTTGTGCAATCATGTATTGCTCTACACAAGTACTCTTGGGTTACTTGCATAAAAAAAAAACTGAACGTTGCAAATATTAAAATGACAGATATGGGGCACACACATTTTGTGACAGGTTTAAAGAGTGTATGACTACTTTTTTTTTCTTCAATGCGGCCATTAAAACGACCGAAAAGAAATTTAAAATAAATAAATATCAATAACACATTATTATTAATTGGGAAGTAAAATTAAAACTGGCTGCTAAGACAAATTAAGCTGCCATGAAATGCATTAAAACATAATTTTTTAATAATTGTTATATGGGTCGAAGCTAACATAAATGTGGAACACCAAAATGTTGAAATCATTTATATAATCTTTTCCTACACCGAAAAAATATTTTTTAACAATTCTCTATGTTACTTAATAATTTTAATTGCTAAACACCATAATTCTTAGGGAAATGCTTCACAATTATTTTATTTTTTTATTATAACAAATTTTGAGTTGTTTGTGGGTTCGATCATTCAATATGAACACAATGAATGGTTCAGATCCAGTGAGTATGCATGCCGTCGTATACTTAATTATATTAAGCTTCATGCGTTCTGGACCAGGAGTTGAATAGTCTCCAACTCTTAAGCAAGGAGTAAAGGCTGCGACCTACTTCCAGCTTTTGAAATTGCAGGTAGGAGTGACCGGAGAATGCACGCATTCGAAGGCCTTCTAGGGCGAGAATGGCGCTACATACCATTAACAGTGGTTTGACTACCATCTGGTTGGGACTAACTGCCAGGTACAGATGTAAATCAAATCACGCATCCGCCACAGGATTGATACCAAAAAGACTTATAATGCAGCTGAAAAAACACAATCTCCAAGATGTTCTGCAGACTATGCAAAAATCTGTGATCCTGAATGCATGTAATATAGTCCGCCGATTCCTCCAGCAAATAGATGCAAAGGGGCTAGAACATGGTCTTCACCCCAACAGAGCCTAATACCTTGGCACAGCCCCGTATAGGTCTTTTCCAACTGCATGAAGTTGAGAAAGTTAATCTCTGAAGAAGCTTTCCACAGGAAAGCGAAATATTGAGAGAAAAAAAAAAAAATAAATCGTTATAATTTAAAGGACCGTGTAAAAACAACAAAAACAATATTAACCTAGAATAAATATACAAAAGCAATAATAAAGACGGACATGCTAAACCGAGTGCCGGTTGTATGAGATTAGAAACGAAAATGGGGAGTGAAAATTTCGTTTGTTGCTCCAAAAAAAATCACGATAATTTGCTTTAATGTTAAAATATTCACGGCATAAAAATAAACAAATTAATTTGTTTTAAACAATAAAAAATTAATTACTTTCAATATTAATTCATTTTTAATTCACTTGTATATAAAGCAACCTCGTACAAACGCAACCCAACTTTTTTAATCGTCGCGTTGTAACAAATCTCTGATGCCCTACATTTGTGAAAATCATAAAGAGAAAAAAAATGAAAGTTTTGTTTTTTTTTTATCATAAAAAATCAAAACGAAATGAAATAAATAAGTTTCTTGAAAATTAAATTCTAAATGTAATTAAAAGAAAATTAACATTTTGAACACTCGAAAGTAAAACAAAAGCACAACTAACGAATTCGTCTTTATAATTATATTAAAAGCGAAAGCTTGACAGGCAACTTCTATAACTACGGGTGGAACTGAATCTGTTTGTTTTTCTTTCGCAGAGGGTTTTTTGCTGAGTTGTAATTAGAAACATGAAAAATGAAAAACAAAAACAAGCGACAAAAATCCCAACAACAATAAACGCTTCTTAGTTTAGGCCAACGAAGACGTGTGTAAACAAATACTGCAGCTATTTACAACAACTACAACAAAATAAAAGTAGAACAGTTTGTTTAACATCATAAAAATGAATTAAAATATTCAAATAAAACGAAAATCAACAAACTACGAGCGGTAAAAAAACAAAATGCCAAACAATTTTTAAAATTAAACAAAAATTCAATTACATTTCCTAAAAAAGAAGAGAAGAAAAGTTTTGTCGAAAACACTACAAAAACAAGTAGATGGAATCCAGAAAATACTTAGCGTTTTTAACGCTCGCACGAACTAGTATCTGCCTGTCACTCTAACGTAAAAAAAACGTACACCAGTGCGTTTACACTATAATGTTTAAGGGTCAGCATCAAGCACTAAACAAATTATAGGGTAATCGTTTTTGTATAGGAATTTTGATAAATAGTTACTTGAAGTTATGTGTGTTTTGCTATTTATGATGTCGATATGTCGATATTTTTAAATTGCTCATCAGACTGCAGCAAATTGTATATTAGATTGGCTTTATATCGTTTGGATGAAAGGAGCTTCATAAGTTGTTCAAATGTTCAAAACTTAAACTTGAAGATTAGTAAAAGATAATAAATGTTATCATGCCATCAGTCTGTATTTCGTATGATAAGGGCTGGTCAATAAACCCTTAGGTCAATAAAAATTGACTGTCGGTGGGGCTGCTCAGTAACGAAGACATGGTCACTGGTCTCTGTGCTGTCTTATACGACAGTTAATTTCCGTAACTATCCTTCTATTTTCTCATCTCTTCTATATTCCCCCCGGGGGCACATTATAGTCTTTTTGGAACCTACTATTCCATTTAGATTTGTGTCTTGCGGGGTAAAAGGGAGCCCAGGCTCCTCAAAGGCTAGTAGGAGTCACCTGGACAATCCACATATTTCCACGGGAAATCAGTTGCCCCAGAGTAAACTATTTGTTCTCTTTAGACAATGATGTGCTCTGACTGGTTATTGAGGTTGGCCCCTATATGGGAGTATCGTGGTGGTTGTGGTTTCGGACCCTCGTGAGAGTTTGTGGGTCGGACCATTCAAATTAACACAATGAATGGTTCAGGTCCAGTGAGTATGAATGCTGGCTGGCGTGTTCTTGATAAATAAGAGCTTCATGCGTTCTGGACCAGAAGTTGGAAAGTCTCCAACTCCTCAGCAAGGAGTGAGGGCACGGCCTACTCCGGACTTTCTAAATTGCTACTAGGAGTGACTGGAGGATATACGTATCCGAAGGCCTTCTAGGGCGTAGTTGGTGTCCAATCAACTAAGTGGTTTGACCACCATCTGATTATGACTATATAGTCGGTGCAGATGTAAATCAAATCACGCATCTCTTCTATATCCTTTTACTAAAGACTGTAGCACGGTACTTGACTAAATAGGCATTGTTGCCTGAACTGCTACTTCTCTTAAAAACAAAAAAAAAAACGAGCGAATTTCCCGCCTTCCAATTAAAATCACAACACTGTCTCTATCAGCAGGCAACTGTCAGTTGACTCCTTTCTAAACAACCTGCATCATCTATTTTGCGTTTGACAGCTATAGATAGCAGACTGAATTTTTGGAAAAAAGTGAAATTTATACTCATTCCGCATTATTTTTTGCGGAAATAACCCACCGCACAAACCAAGGCTAATATTGATAAATACAAGACAGAGGATGCCAAGCGTTCAGAATTCCAAAACAAATGAAAAAATTCACGATACATTTTAGCCGAGCAGAGACTGAAAGTTATAGAGAATGTGGAAGCCATAGGTAACTCACATGGCTTAGTGGTTTCAATTTTGAAGGATTACTTGAATGTGAGAAAGCTTTCCAAAAGATGGGTCCGCGTTTACTTATAATCAACCACAAACGTAACCGTGTGATAATTTTGCAGGAATCTTTGGCGTTGTTTACCCTCCAATATAGACGATTTCATAACTAATGACGAAATAAAGATCCACCTTAACATACTGAGAGCCAAACTAAAGTCAAAACACTCAGCTAATAAAGTCATGGTGACCATTTTTTGAGACGTACGCGATATAATTCACATTGGCCACCTTCAAAAGGGAAAAACAATCAACAGCGAATATTACACTAACTCCTTGAAACGATTTAATGAGGAATTCAACAAACGATCGCCTTTGATAAAGAAAACATTTTTTTCCACCAGGACAATGCAAGAATGCAAACATGTTCAGTTAACAATGCGAAAATCCAGGAATTACAATACGAACTTCTCTCTTATCTGCACAATAATCCAAATTTAGCCCCGACTGTTCCCACTCTTAAAGAAATGGCTCGGCGGAAAGAGATTTGGCTCTCTGATTTGCCTCTAATAAAATTATACATTCTACCAACTGCCACGGCCGAGAAAGTCTTTAAAACCCTCCATAGATAAGTCAACAACTTTGACGATGTTAAAATAAAATTGAACAACAAGTAAATGCCTTTATGAAAAAAAAAATTATTTTCCTTTTTGATCACTAAATCTGGAGCTAATCGCAAGTTATATGATAGAACAAAATAAAATGGTTAATTAGGGGATAAGTAAGTCAGTACTACCATAGTAAACCTATTCCCTGGCAAGTGCTAAAGCAACTTATCTAGACTGCTCTTTGGAGAATTTTCAAATCGTCATCACGCTTTTAGCAAAATCCCCTTTTCTAGGAGGAGCATATCAAATTTTTTTTTAGAATATGCACCATCCAAAGCTTTCCATTCGGGAGAGCATTCTTAAATTTATTTTACTTAAAGCCAAAAAATGGAAAATAATAACCGAGGAATTCCTGCGAGTCTTTATTTTCATTTGATGATGCCATTTGTAAAAGTATGTTTTTCTGAAGCTCTCTTTGATTACCGGCTTTCCGGTGACACCTATTAAAGCATTTCTAGGCTCCTGCGCAGCCATCCATGATTTTATGTGGCCACTTCGAGACATTACAACCGATTAATATTGGTATATTGCCCCTTCAAGTAAAGGGTAGACTAATTTGATGTTAGGAAGTAATTTATCCTTGAAAAGACACTTTTCCCGACAACTTCACTTCTATTGATATTAATGTAAATGTACGAATTAATAATGGACTAGGATGCCTAGAGGTGGCTAGAAGATCGGCAGACGTCCGAAGCACATTTTGTCATTTATGTCGTCGCCGAATTTCATCTTTAAGAGCGTTAGTTCTTTGTGATTTTTCAAATGGGGCCAGAAAAAATAAAACCAACGACAAGTCACACGCACGAGGTGTGATTAGATTTACATCCGCGCCTGGCCATGATGGTGAATCAAACCACTGCATAACTTGGAATGTCATGCTCGTTCTAGGAAGCCGAAGCTATAATTCTATGCAACAGAACTTTCTAGTTGCAACTTCGATGATTCCAGAGCAGGGCTGCAAATCATCACTCCTTGCTGAAGAGTTGGAGACTTTCCAACTCCTGTCCAGAACACATGTCTAGCATGCTCATTGGACTCGATCATTCACCTAGCGTGTCATTAACGGCGAAATGATCCTGGCCACCATATTAAACAACAGACTTGATATAGGGTCGCGAAACCACAACCACCACGATACTCTCATATAGGGGCCAACCTCAATAATCAGTCAGAGAACAGTTAAATGTCTAAAGAGACAAATAACGGAACTCTGCAAGCTTACTGATTCCCGTGGAAATAAAGTGGAGTTTCCAGTTGTACCCCTGCTGACTTCGGGGGACTGGGCTCCCTTTTCCCCCCAGTTGCACAGGTCTAAGTTGTTGCTATCTCCAAAGACAATATATATGTGCCCCCGGGGGGCCAATAGACACAAAAAAAATCACGACCGGGAAATTTCTCATGCAATACTAAATGGGTTTGGGTAGCTATGTGGCTTGTGACGCCATCTTGCTAAAACTGAAGCTCACTTATTAGTGGCTAATTTTGGTCATAGAAAATTGATTATCATAGTTTGGTATCAGATAATGAATATTTTTTTGTGTTTGACCTTTACCAAAACAGCCATAAATTCAATATTCAGCAATTAAGCAACTGTTAAAGCTTCGAAAGCAATCAACACCCCACCTCCTTTCATATTGTTGCCACAATTCAGTCTATAGATTCTGTAATTATCAGCTGTAGTTATCCTTGTTCAAAACAGTTCCACTTAGCCAAGTTTTAGTTAGTTTTAGTTAACGCTATGACTTGAAATTCAAATGAAAAACTTTGATTGAATAAAATAATTAATTCGAGAAAGATTTTGGTATGACGTGATAAGATTTACATCTGAACCTGGTCGTGGGCCCTAGTCAGATGGTGGATCACTACCACTGTGGATGGTATGTAGCGCCATCCTCGCCCTAGAAGGTCTTCGGATACGTATATCCTCCGCTCACTCCTAGTTGCAATTTCAAAAGCCCGGAGTAGGCCGCAGCCTTCACTTCTTGCTGAAGAGTCGGAGACTATCCAACTCCTGGTCCAGAACGCATGAAGCTTAATATAATTAAGAAGAGGACGGCATTCATACTCACTGGATCTAGACCATTCATTGTTTTCATTGTGAATGATCCGACCCACAAACTCAAACGAGGGCCTCGAAACACACAGCCACCACGATACTCCCAAAGGGCCTACCTCAATAAAAACAAATAGCGGAACTCTGGGGCTTTACTGATTCCCGTGGAAATGTAGTGGATTATCCAGTTGGCTTCTACTAGCCATGAAGGGGACTGGACTCCCTTTTACCCCCGCAAGACACAAATCTAGATGGTTGTAGGATCCATAAAGCCTTATAATGTGCCCCCGGGGGGAACATTTTGGTATATAAGTTTTTTGAAATATAAAAGTAGTAGTGGTATTAGTTGTAGTAGTAGTAGAAGTAATAGTAGTAGTAGTAATAGTAGTAGTGGTAGTAGTGGTAATTATTTTTTATTTTATTCATTTATTCACTAATTCATTACAAATATATTTACAATATCAATTACAAATATATTTACATATGAAAAAACAAACATTTTACACATAAAGGACCTTGCGAAGCCGCTTGGGCTTGTCTGTAGGTTCATGATATAATATTGACAGTCTAATCATATATAATTCCATTCGTTGCATACTAAATTCATGATACTATTTACGTTAAAGATTACGTTAATGCAAGAAAAATATCCAATGTAAGAAGATATTTTCATAAAAAATCGTATATAAACACTCCTAGTTTTGTGGCATCACATTAAATACCGTGGGTAGCACAACAGCTAGTGTGTTTCTTCCATAATTGTTTCTATATTTCGGGATTTTAAATCTGGCCTCATTGTTCCGTCGTGTTTGGTATTTATGCTCAATTTTCGTACAGAAACGGTTATCCATCTCAAATTCAATGGCCAGTGTTGTATAGTAGATACTTCTTATGTTTAATATTTGTAGGTCTCTTAGGGTTCTACTTTCATTGTTCGTATTTGAGATACTGAAGTTGTTATATATTTCATTTGCTGACACATTTGAAGCGGTTGACGGATTGGATGCTGTTGAGCCTGAAACATCATCGATATTTGTCGTACTAGCGATGACCCTATTGTAGTCTGCACCATCATAGTTCACTTGATAATTTCGACATCGTCTGGGTATATATCCAATATTTTAACTAATTGATCCTGAGTCGCTTGTTGTTTTCTGCAATAAGTGGAACTTCCCCAAGCTGTGATACCGTGTCGAATATGCGATTTCACCAGTGCGAAATATGCTTGCCTCAAAACTGCTGTATTTGAACACAATCTGAGATGGTGTAATATGTATGAGGCTTTCCTTAATTTTTTCCTGATGTGTTCAATGTGCTCATGCCAATTGAAATTATGGTTCACGATTACTCCAAGGTATTTGTAAGAGTTAACAATTTCAACGGCCCTGTTACACTCATTAATATTACAGTGGATGCTTGCCCTTTTTGAGTCGTGTAGACAATCTGCGCAATGTAATCGTAGTTTTAAATCAGTGTATCGGAAATGTGGTGGTGTGATGTTGTGCATTAATTTTGTCTTAGATTTATTTGTTACCAATGCATGGTCATAACACCATCTTTGAGCTTTTTCTACTTCGATTTGCATGATCACTAAAGCACTTTGAGCATTCTTTTGCGCAACAATTATGGTTGTATCATCAGCATAAGCAAATGTTTTACTGTTGTTTAGCGTGCCAATAAGTTCATTTGAGTATAATATATATAAAATTGGACCCAATTTTGATCCTTGTGGGACACCGTAACTCATATCTACTTCATGGCTGAGACAAAATATTTTCTAAATTTTAGGTAATTCTCAAAAAGTGTTAAGCAATTTCCACGTATTCCAATGTTCTCCAATGTTGATAACAATTAAGCATGAGGGAGTGTGTCAAAAGCTTTGCTAAAATCAATATATAAGGCTAGACAGTGGTTATTTCTACTTAATTGATCGTTGATGTAGTTAGCAAAGTTACCTACCAGTTTATTTATATTCTTCCCACTCTGGAACCCAAATTGATTTTGGTTTATCACTTTATATTTCTCCACAAAAGTAGTTAAACGGTTAACTATTATCTCCTCCATAATCTTTTCCATCACTGGTAATATTGATATGATGTGATTTGATTTACATCTGCACCGACTAGGTAGTCATAATCAGATGTTGGTCAAACCACTTGAATGATTTGCAAACGTCATTCACGGCCTAGGAGGCCATCGAATACGTATATCCTCCAGTCACTCCTAGTAGCAATTTCGAAAGCCCGAAATAGGCCGCAGCCTTCACTCCTTGCTAAAGAGTTGGAGACTTTCCAACTGCTGGTCCAGAACGCATGAAGCTTAATATAATTAAGAACACGACGGCATTCGTACTCACTGGACCTGAACCATTCATTGTGCTCATTTTGAATGATCCGACCCACAAACTGTCACGAGGGTCTTGAAACCACAACCACCACGATACTCCCATATAGGGGCCAACCTCAATAACCATTTAAAGAACAGCTAATTGTCTCAAGAGACAAATAGTGAACTCTGGGGCGTACTGATTCCCGTGGAAATATGTGGATTGTCCAGGTGACTCCTACTAGCCTTTGAGGGGCCTGGGCTCCCTTTTACCCTGCAAGACACCAGTCGAAATAGAGGTAATATTGATATTGGCCGATAATTATTAAAATCAGTACTGCAGCCATTTTTGAACATAGGTCTTACGCATGACACTTTGAACATATCCGGGATTGTTGCCATATTTAAAATTAGGTTGATTAATTTTGTTATAATTGGTATCATTACAAAGGCATTTTTTTTTTAAATCAACAGGTCTAATACCGTCAGCTCCTGCAATACTAGAAGTAGTAGCAGTAGTAGTATCAGACGCCAAACGAGAAAAGAAAATTGTCTTACTTGGAAGCAATTCTTACTTTTGAAAAACAATAAGTCGATGCTGATGTTGAAAAAAATATTAATAAATACGTCAAGTACATCAAGCACATATTTAGAGGGTTTCACTGGGCTTAGCCACAATAATTTTGAAAAGTTTCTGCGTTGTCAATCCATCCATTTGCTGTAGTAAGCAGCGTATTGCACAATATTGGTAAAGTTCTCAAAAGAGGAGAGACGAGAGACCAATTAGCCTGTAAATCTAAAGAAAATACATTAGTTACACTGTGATGTGATTAAGATTTTCTTGTTGCTATCAATGTCATTGTCAACCGTGATAAGTTGTTGTTGTTGTGTGTTAAGTTGGGTGAGTAGTTTATTGGCAGAATAAATGATTTAAACTTTTTCTTCAATTTTTGTTTACGGATAAGAAAACACAAATCAAATGGCTGGTCGCTAACTTGGCTTAATACTTGTTTGACTAAATGACTGTTTAGTTTGACTAACTAAAGACCTGACTACTAAAGCCAGCAAATTGATTTTCTAAAATTTTATTGGAAACAAGTAAAATGTTGTTTGTATAAAAAAAAAATAAAAAAAAAGCGCTGAAACTACCACATGCTGTCTTTTTCTACTTTCTTACAGAATTCTATATATTTATAAACATTTTTGCAGCCCACAGTCAGTCACTATTTCAAATACACAAAAATTCATCTTAAATTAACTTTAAACTCGCAACAAAATTTTTGTTTTCGGTTAAAAACATTATTAAGCAACTGCTGGCTGTCTTTGGTAATGACTTGGAAAAAATTGTTGTTGAATAATGGAAATACAACAGAAAACTTGTGTTGTGACACTCAAAACAATTTGACAATAAATTATGTTGTGACCAGAAGGCCAACCGAAGCCAAATGAATAAAAGAAAAATGTTTTATAAATATTTTATTAAAATTCATAGAGACATAAAAAAGAATTTTCTAGAGTTTTTTAAGTAACCGGTCATTAGGCGACTTCACACGAAATTTTAATGAAACCTGAATTGTATGAAATAAGTATAAATTGGAGTAAAATATTGGGTGGACATAATTGAGGTTATAAAATGAATTGTCTACCAAATAATTAAATGCCAAGAACTGAGCTGTCATCTTTCGATATTAATTTAGAAAAAAAGGCAGGAAAATCATTTATCATCGAATGCTATACTCTTAAGCCATAAATATTAATTGTGAACATTTACCATTAAAATGGTCAAAATTTTACTGTATCACTTCTTCAGCTTCTCCTCCTAATCAAACGCTATTTGAGTTCACTGTACGTAATTTAAGCGTTAAAGTGTAGGCTCGCAAATGCTGATAATAGACGAAAACATTACGTTCGTAGTGGCTGTAGTTATGCAAACATAGCCATTGTACTTAAAAAGGTTGAAATTGAGCCTGGAACATCAACTCATAGAACATCAATTGTACGCAGCAGCAATTGAGCATCACTAGAGGAATTTGTATTGACAAAGTTCAACTCCTTTAAAAATTAAAGCCGACCGACTATTGTTTACGTCAAATATTTGTAAATTTTCTGTTTGAAAAAATTAACAGAAACAACGTATTTGTTAACAAATTCATCACTTTCAATTGGGCGGTTGTGTAAACAAACAAAATTGCCGCATATGGCGCTCACAAAATTCACAAATCATCCTCGAAAGTGAAATACTATACCGCAAATTGTCACGAGGCATCAAAGCTCCTTATTTTTTCAAAAATGAACAAGAAAACCCCATCACCATCAATTCTTTGCGCTACCAAACCATGGTAACCAATTTTTTTGCGGCCAAAATTGTTTAATGGTTTAGCAAGGTTTTAGCAAGGCGGTGCGGCAAGCCACACAACTACTCAAATAACACTGAACAACAAAGTTTTTCTTTCGGGGTTGAAATTAGCTGATTTTAATGTATTTTCACGTGTTAAAACCAAAAATTGTATATTAGCTCTTGTTTTCAAGTATCATAGTATCATTATCTATAATATTATATATATATATATATATATATATATATATATATATATATATATATATATATATATATATATATATATGTATATATTGAGTTTTCAACAAATGAAATATTTCATCCACAACATGTTGGTACACATGTTTATTTACATAATTTCCCTCTCTTCAGGTGTTCATAATTAGTAAACGTAACCTCTGTGAGTTTGTCAGTTGTACGCGCCTGGTTGCTATTGAAATTATTGTGTGAAGTAGATTTTAAAATTAATTTAACTGCTGATCTGAAATGCCTCAAAAGTGTGTGAATTCCGTCGATAGCTTTTGCTATATATGTGGTGAAATAACACTTTGGGCTCAGAAACGTAAAATGACACCTATCGTTAAGACGGCCTATGAACATTATTTTGGTGTGAAAGTTGGGGACCAAGATAAATCATGGGCTCGTCATATATGTTGCAATTCTTGTTCCATCATATTGCGAGAGTGGCTGAAAAATAAAAACCGGGCAATGGCTTTTGCAGTACCCATGGTTTGGCGTGAGCTTACCAATCATAAGACGACTGTTATTTCTGCTTAACTCCTCCCATTAAGCATGGTTTATCTACGAAGAAAAGAGGAACGGTTAAACACCTTAATCTCGCATCTGCTCTTCGGCCTGTAGCACACTCAGACACTTTGCCAGTCCCTTCTCCACCCCAAAACTATGAAATTTTAGGGGAAGGTGATAAAGACTGTGTAGAAGGAGCAACCCATCCTTCTACATCTTATGACCCTGATTTTTAAGGTAAGCGATAGGTCTAGTGATCCACACTGAATTAGTCAAGCAGAGTTGAGTGACCTTATAACAGATCTTCGCTTGTCTAAGGAAAAGGCTGAGCTTTTAGAGTCAAGACTACAACATTGGAATCTTCTAAAACATGATGTGAAAATATCTCAGTACAGACAGCGTCAAAAAGATTTGCTTCATTTTTTTGAGAAGAAAGAAAACCTCGTAGTTTGTTCTAATGTTAGTGGTTTGATGAACTGCTTGAATTTGGTTCACACTGCATCTGAATGGAGACTGTTTATAGACTCTTCAAAACTAAGCTTAAAAGCTGTACTTTTGCATAATGGAAATCAGCTATTCCTATAGGTCATGCAGTTCACACGAAGGAAACTTATATAAATATGAAAACACTTCTCCAATCAATCAAATATGAACAACACAAGTAGCAAATCTGTGGTGATCTGAAAGTCATTGCTATACTCCTAGGAATGCAATTAGGGTTCACCAAGTACGGTGGTTTTTTGTATCTGTGGGACAGTCGGTGTAGAAAATCTCACTATAAAAAAGTGAACTGGCCTACACGAGACCTAAACCCTAATGAGAAAAATGTAGTTGACGAGCTGCTTATAGATCCTAAGGATGTTCTCCTTCCCCCATTACATATAAAGTTGGGACTAATGGAAAACTTTGTCAAGGCCATGGACCAGGAAGGACAAGCTTTTAAATACTTGAGAGCAAAGTTTCCCAGGTAAAGTGATGCGAAAGTCAAGGAAGGCATCTTTATTGGGCCTTAAATCCGTGAAATCATAAATGATCCTGCTTTTGACATGATTTTAAGAGGAAATAAAAAAAAGAGCCTGAGAAGCCTTTAAGGAAGTTGTACATGGGTTTTTAGGTAGGAAAAAAAAAGACAACTTCACAGCATTGGTCAAAAGCAGAGCTAATAAAAATTGTTAATTGTCATTTTCGTTTTTATCACCCCAAAATTAGTAGAAATTGACTAACTTAGTGTAGGAAACATTCAAAAAATATTTTTTTTGTTGTGCAGTGTAAAACATTTATTGCAACTGTCGCGTAATTTCTCAATTTGGCGATTGAAAAATTGCAATTCACCATTTTGACAGCAAATATTCACTATTAAAATTCTTGGCTTAAGAGTGTAACAATCTACGCTTATAACTTAAAACTTTTAACTAAATAAATGGCTTCTCATTTAATCACTTGACTTTACTTCCCAAATTTGCCCACCCGATAGTTTATTTGATGATGAAATATAATGATGATTTTCCTTGTGTATTATAAAAAAAAGTTACGTTCAAGTCAGCTGTGGCGGTGATATGCTAAACGTCATATTTACATTATCTTACAAATAAAGTCAATTTTATGTTAATTTAAAAAGTCGTCTTTGTTTTATTTTATTTCAAATATCTAAACCTCTATAGAAAACACCCTTTATATATATATATATTTAATTTTATTTAATAATGAGTTAAAGCGAGCGAATGCTTAACAAATTTTATTTTATAGAAATGCAGTTTGAAAATCTAAACGAAATAATTCTTCACTCAGCCACTCAATTTTGTTAGAAAAACTACGGACTTGAATTTAAAAAAAAAATTCATTAAAATATTTAACTTTTAGAAAATTTGCAAATCCTGTTGTGATCTTTTACTATTTTACTAGAGCATCTTCAAAAACAAAAAATGACCTAAATTGCTACGTTAATTAAAATAATACAAAATAAAAGTGAAAAGGGAAAATGAACACAGGTACAGGTGCCAAAAAAATAAAAAGAAAAAGAGCCAGGTACTAACAGAAAAAAAGCCATTGTAAATAATTTAGGATGTGTCACATTTACACTTTATTATTGAACCAAAAAAATAATTCAGTCAGAAAATTGTGGTTTTCTTGAATACTCGGTGCTGTTGCTGTCACTGTGTCAAATTAAAATCCTGTTGTTTTGCGTAAAAATTTGCCATTTCTGCTTTTTTTTTAATTTGCATTAACCCAGCGACTAGGAATTGCTTTGTTTTATTTTCTTTAATTTTTGCCCATTTTCATAAAGGAGCAGAAGCAACATCCTGCTGTTTGCTGTTTCAACAAGTCACGGTTGTTACGTCTATAAAGCTCATTGTTGGTGTAGTTGCTTATAAATATATTTTCTGGAATGCAACAGATGAATTCTTGCAATTGCTACAAAAATGTTATGATGTTTGGTGGGAATAATTTTGCCAAATAGTTACAGTATCAAACAAAACTCAAGCAGAAGCTGCTACTTTTCCATGAATAGTTAAAAAGCTAAATTAAATTGTAATAAATAATAAATTTGAAGCAAATCTGCATTAGTTGCGCCAGATTCCTTTAAACATAATATCATAAAATATTTATGTTTTAAAAACTTAAATATATTTCAAAGTATATTGATTAAATGAGAATTATTTTCAACCCAAAAAGCAAAAAGACAAGAAAACTCGCAATAACTTTACATAAAAACATAGCAACCATTAAGAAACTTTTTTTTTTTGTTAAAATTCTTTTGAGTTTTGTTGCCTTTTTACTTTGTTGATTTAACACAATTCTCATTTAATCAATTTGGCTTGAGTAAAAAGACTATTAAATTTTCTCTGCAAAGTATGGATAAAATCTACTGAAGAACTATAAAAGCAATACTGAATTGCTTTGCTTGCAGTAATACAATTTAATTTTTTTGATGTTGGTGGATAGAAAAACCGCATAAAAAAATCATTAATAGTTAAAACGGAAGAGAGAAAATGTTTATTCACATACAAGTAATAACATGTTATAAGTGTCAAAGTGACACATTAAGTTGTAGCTCATATATATTATGCACAGTATTCACTTGATATATGTATTTAACTACAACATTTTTAATAATTTTTTTTTTCGGACCAGCACTCAGGAGATGACCCCTACATATGCAAAGCATTGTGCCAGAACTAGGAAATTAGGTTACGGGAAGAAGGAAAGAGGGAGTAGTGTCTGTGAAAATTCAGTTTGAATTTTCCCAGACTGAAAGTGACAGGAAAGATCTCCGGAGGGATTTTATTCCACATACGGACTGTTCTGCTAAAAAACGAATTTTCCCTGTAATGCGTAGTGTGATTCACTAATTAATCCAGCTGTCGCACCAACTGGAACTTGTCCATTTCCAACAGCTAACAATTGTTTGGAAAATTGTGCAGCACTTTGATCATTTTGAAGTTGAACTCTTTTTACGTTATAAAAACATTATCGCCACAAAGGTTGATGCCTTCAGGCAAGCATTCAATTCATCTGCAGGCGTTACACGGGGAATTACTGGGAAAGTTTGCCTGAAATCGTCTGCCAACAATATCATCCAGCCGCCAAAGATGTTTTTATTTCAACGAAGATCCTTCTGTGTGAAGTTAAGTGCTTCAAGTGATTTCGTATGTGCCATTGTGCACTCATCCCAAACAATGAGCTTGCATTGCATCAACAATTTTCCCACTGTACTGGATCTCTTATGGGGCCGCGAAACCACAATAATCAGTCAGAGAAACAGCTAAATGCCTAAAGAGACAAATAGCGGAAACTCTGCGGGCTACTGATTCCCATGGAAATAACGTGGGGTTCCCAGTTGACCCCTGCTGCCTTCAGGGGACTGGACTCCCTTTTTCCCCCAGTTGCACAGGTCTAGATAGTCGAGCGTTCTATAAAGACCCCCCGGGGGGGGGAGAATATTGCATGTTGGAATATTAAGCGCAGAATGTGCAGTACTATTGCCATCTAGAAGAGTCGCCGCAATTCCAGATGATGCTAACGCCAAAGCTAAGTCACATCTTGATCGAATAGTGGCCAAAATCAATGAAATGACAAATGTTTTCCCTGTTCCTCCAGGTGCGTTCAGGAAGAATAGACCACTAGTATTACTGTCCACCGCTTGCATGAATGTTTCGTATACTTGTTTTTGCTGTTCATTCAGCAACGGCACATTGTTTCGAATGAATTCCTGCAATGTATCAACATTGTTTTGCTGCTCTCGATTTAATTCTTGGTTGAATGCATCGTACATCGATCGATCATTTCTACTTTAATCAGCAGCTTGTATTGCAATAGTCAAGCATTGATCCTTAATCAGAATCACTCCTTCATTATATATTTCATCGGTTATTTGCATTTAATTGGGATTATTCGCTCGAATGCGCAAGCGATGCAAGATATCTTCACATATGTCGTCTTTGCATTTGTTCCATAACTGAATTCGTTGTGAAGGGAAACATGTGGTGATGATAATAGCGAACAGCATACATTCATTATTTCTAGGATGAACAGTATACAAGCGACCTACCGCACGGCGTCATCTACTTAAAATGAAACTTTATTATTTTCGTGAGGGCCTTAAGTGGACAGATTGGAAATAAAGAATAATTAAAAAAAAATAAAAAATTAAATTTTCAGGCAGTAATATTCTATGCAGCCCCTCTACCATGTAGCAAAAGTGCTACTTGTCATGTCAGAAAATTACAAGTCATGGGGAAGAAGTTACTGAAACGGATATACAATCTGCCATAGCTCTTTTCGCCCCTGCAGCTTCACATAATTTCGGATATAGATCATGTTGCCTCTAGGTTAAATAAATTGACGTTTACTTCAAATTCTCTAGTTCAGTACACGCTTATAATAATGAATTGGCATCAGTTAGCTTGTTAAATAGTTATTTAAGTCGTTTTTATTAAAATATAAAAAATAAATCATTTAGGTTTTTTTCAAATTTTGCTCCAATAATAATAATAATTATTATTATAAATAATTATTATAATTAATAATTTTTCAGATGTAAATGTAAATATTAATTGATTAAAATGAATTAAATGGATTTTAATTTTTATAAATAATAATATTTTTCATTAATTAAAGCTCCCTGTTAACGGTTTTACATTGCTTCCTTAGAAGCAACAGTTCGTGCGTTAGTTTTGTCCAAGACTGTAAAGTAAAAGTTAAATATAAACAAAAGAGTTGAGCAACAAACCTATTTACCTGTAAATGGCGGCAAGCTAATCATGAAGCCTTTATTCAAAGCTCTCTTATCCCCCATTTCCCAACAAACAACAAAACAACAAACATGTTTTTCATTTTTGATAGCTTTCATTTTTTTAATGGATCTGTGATTAAGAGATTAATCAACAAAAAAAAGGAAAAAAAACCAAAAAGAAAATTGTTGTTCTCGTATGAAGGAAGCGCATTAAGTGGTTACAGATCCCTAAAGGCTGATTTGTATTATTTATAATTTGATCTGAAAGTACAGTTATAAATATACTTTCTTTTTGTTTTTCGTTTTCTTGGTAAATCTTTAAAGTTTAAACTTAAATATCAATAGCACATAGTTATTGTATTTACAGCCTGTTAGTCTGTAGGCGAGAAACATAAAATATTTACAACTCTTGAACCCTTTTTGTTGTCTTAAAATTGTACAATCGACGCAAGCTCCATGTATTTATAATTTCTACTAAAGTACATTATGCTCAGGATCATGAACGTTGTTTGTTTTTCATCAAACTAGTAGACAGGAATAGGATTTCAAGAACATCTTATGAAAATATAACTAAATTTCATTGGCTTTGTATTGAATTAAGAGACTGCGTGACTGCGCACTTATTGTAAAATATTCTTGACTTAATATGTCTTAATATAGAATAAACTAGTGTCCTTATTTTACACCGTCGAGTGGCCTAATATTGACTTTGGAAATTGCAGAAAACATAAAAAAATGCCTGCAAGACATAATGTGAATCAAAGTATGATCCACTGCAAAGTATGGCAACTGCAAAATGATTAAATATATCAAAAATATATACAAAACAACTGCACCTATTTTAAACCACGAGGGTGAAGAAAGAGTTTACTGAATATCGGTGTGGCTGGCCAAAAAAAAAATGCACATGATTTTAGCCGAAAGGAGATTGAAAGTGAGAGAGATTGTGGAAGCTATAGGCATCTCACATGGCTCAGTGGTTAAAATTTTAAAAGTCACTTGGGTATGAAAAATCTTACGCTAGTATGGTTATCTTAGGAAGAAGGTAAAGATGGGTTTGTTAGCCAATAAAGGCATTGAATATTGAAAAAATATAACAAAAGCTAAATGAAAACTAACTTCTAGATGACAATGGTAAAACCACAAGACTGAAATCTGTACATGTACTCAATTTGCCTGATAAAGGCTAATCTAAACATATTGTTACGGATGCGTCTTGCTTAAGTTTTAGAAGAAAATAATTAAGTAATAATAATAAACAACTGTGTATGCTGTTTACTAACTGCGTGGCTTTTTAAGAAAACTTATGCATGCAAGACAACGACAAATTTCTAGTTACAAACTGCGTAGAAATTTTATAAACGCAAACTAACAACAATTCGATACTCTGTTTACTAATTGCATAGATTTCTAACAAAACCTATGTACACAAGACAACAACAACTATCTTAAAATAAATTCCAGGAAGAAACTTTATCAACATAAAAACAAAAATACACACACACATACAGGCGCCTATACATTGAATAAACAACACACAACAACAAAATGTGATATAAAAAGAGTATAAGATTCTTAATTTTTCTAGACCTCTAGTGGACAAATATAAAAAGGCAGCGTCTGAGTGGATAGTTAGTTAGTTGAAAAATAAACCTCATGAAATAAAGACGCGCATCTTAAGTTAATTGTTCTGCAGTAACAACTTTGTGTGTAGTTAAAGTAAATAAACTTGTAATTAATTTTAAAAACTATAAAACCTGCTGTTATTTATTTTGCAACAAATTGCTCACAACAAAACGTTTATAAACATAACAATATTTTTAAATATGCAAATACTTGTTAACTAGTACTACCGAACTCCTTTTATGTAATAATTAAGGCATCAAACTTTTCTGCTGTCCAATCATAGATAACAAATAAGGAACATTTATAAAAACAAGATTCTGTATAATGATTTTAATCCTATAACTCATTTTCTTAACTTTGTAGCTTTTAAATAATTATCTTTATACGTGTGTTATGACTGAACTCCTTCTAAACGGCTGGATCGATCTGCATAAAGTTTTTTGTATGTGTTTGGGTGGCACCCCCCCTGGTTTAGATTTACAATTCTGTTAAATTTGACAAAGGGGCGTGGTACCTCCCATACAAAACCACAAATTATACATCTATTATTTCTACTCCTGCTAACGGTATTTAAACAGAATTTGGTATTTCGGTTGAGTGAACATATTTTAAGTTCTGCTGCAAATATAGGCGGGATTTGATAAAGACGGGTGGTACCTCCCATACAAATCTTCTTTATTATATAATTCTACTGTACGTTTTTGGGTACCACCTTGGATGGTTTACATTCACAAACCAGTCCGGCAGATGGCGCTGCAGTCGATATCCAGGTTATTCAACTACACTGCAAGTACACGACTGGATCGACTTGAATGAATTTTTGTGTATTCATTCATTCAATACATTTAATTTTGTGTGCACTGTATTTTGATATTACGTGTTTTACTTCAAAAATACACACACACGGCATAAATTCGTCGCCAGCCGCCAACTGCCTCCAATGTGCCTTGGCGGATGACGGTGAAAGGCCCAAAGTAATATGGACTCGATTATTGCCGCCGTTTAAACAGTCGCGGTGGGCACCAAGCTTATTTGTTTGCGTTTCTTCTTTGCGATCTCACAAATTCGTTCTCAATGGGTCAGTAGTTTATAATATTTTATATATAAATAATTTTTCTTTTAGCACAAGATCTTTATATAAAAGACCATACTTCTTTAAAAACAATGCTGGTCAGAAAGTTACAGTCAATGGTGACCGCTATAAAGCCTTCACCACTGATCTTTTTCATTCATCAATTGAATAACCATCATGTGCCGGGGCTGTTATTTTAACAAGTCGTCGCAACATGTCACACAGCTCTTGCCATAATTGATTTATTGCAGAAAACGTTTGACGTATCGGACCTGTGGCGACCCGGCTAAGGTGGCAGCCAGCGAAAATAACAAGTTGATGAAGTTGGCAATGCAATATAAATTAAAATAAAAAAATGTTCTTTTAGTTTCTTTGAGGTAATCGAAATTATTTTATGTTTTAAAATAATAAAATAAAATTGTTAATATAAATAATTAAATTTAATTAATTTGTTTGTATGGAAGAGTTCATGGCCTCCAAGATTATTCGATTTCACGCCACTGGATTAATTTCTGTGGGAATGTATCGTTAGTGTACGCTGATAAGTCCTAAACGATTGACCACTTGGAGGACAATATTCGAGTTATTGCTCATACACGGTCATAAATGTTCGAAAAAGTCATGAAGGCAGCTATGGCAGTTATATGCCAAAAGTCTTTTTTAAATTAATATAAATTTCAAATTAATAATATATTATCTTTCCAATAAAATAAATTTCATGTCAATTTAAAAAAATGCATCTTTGCTTTATTCCATTTCAAAGTTTTATACCTCTATTGAATATACCCTTTAAGGTTAGAGAATGCATTTCTTCTGTGACCAAGTTTCAAAAATAAAAATTATTTAAATGGTTCAAGCTACATAAAGTAGTTTTTGTTGTGCATTCCTGGTTTCCTTAATATACCTACCTTCCTTCCTTCCTTCCGTGCTTTCTTCCTTTCTTCTTACTGGTTTATTCTAAATAAAATCAATATTTTTAAAAAGTTTGCAAATTTATTGATAGAGTGCAAACACATTTAAAGTTTTTGTTTTTGTTGGTTTAGTATTTATTCATTCTGTAATTAGATCTGTGTGATTCGATTTACATCCGCGCCTGGCCATGAAGCCTTAATCAGATGGTGGACCAAACCACTGCATAATTTGGAACGTCATGCTCGTCGTAGGAAGCCGAAGCCATAATTCTATGCAACAGAACTTTTTAGTTGCAACTTCGATGATTCCAGAGCAGGGCTGCAAATCATCACTCCTTGCTTAAGAGTTGGAGACTTTTCAACTTCTGTCCAGAACACATGTCTAGCATGCTCACTGGACTGGATCATTCACTTAGCGTATCATTAACAGTGAGATGATCCTGGCCACCATAATAACCATTATACTGTTATGGGGCCGCGAAACCACAACCACTACGATACTCCCATATAGGGGCCAACCTCAATAATCAGCCAGAGGACTATTAAATGTCTAAAGAGATAAATAATGAACTCTGCGAGCTTACTGATTCCCGTGGAAATAAAGTGGAGTTTCCAGTTGTACCCCTTTTGTAATCAGCTCTGAAAAGTATTGTTTTTTTTCTATATATTTTAAACAGGACAAAGTCTGAAATTTTCACGAGAGTCGCATGTCTTAATATAGTCTTCGCCGTACAATGAACAAACGGATTTAATTGAATTACGACCAGCTTACTTTGGTCATTAGAACCAATTGATGTCACAGCATTTTTCCGCTATGTTATTTGTCTGGCAATGCGGCAAAGGAGATATTTCGTCTGCATGTGAAAAAGTATTCTGCCCAATCTATTATCTCGGGATACCAAAAGAAGAGAGTGGATGTGGCAATTAACCAACACTATATCTCTCTGGCAATTCTCAAGTCCTCTATTTGCTCCCACTTAACGCATCTATTGCCGATACGACGTTCCTTCAAGATGCAAAATTTTACAAAGACCACAGGTATTCACACCACACCACTGCAAGTAAAAACTGTTTACCCATTAATTTTGGTGGCATACATATAAATATTAAATATTCATCTATTCAATCATGCCTCGCATTAATATGGATGTCAAGCTTAACGAAAAACAATAGACAAAATGAAAAGAAAATATGTTAAATAAAATAACAAAAAGTTAGCAAACATTTAAATGAACCGCAGGCAAATATCAGCAAACACAAACATTTTTACATGCAGCCCCCAAAAAAAACCTCTGAATATCAGACACAATGTCTTTTGTAGACACTAGTTTATGAAATTTTACAAGCTGCATTAAAGCAGAGAACACAATACCAACACCAATACCAGGTACAACAAACAACACTTAACTAAACGGCAACAACAGCAACTTGGCAGATTTAATAAAATGATTGACTGGCTAAACGTTAAAATAAACATAATTGAATAACCACAGTTAGTGTTGCCAAATTGCGTTTGTCAGAACCAACTTAAAACTTTGTTGCACTTTTTGATCTCAAACTATTTTTCATAACTTAAAGAGGATTTTAAGATTCTGAGAAAACTTTTGCAAAAAAATTAATTACAATCCGCGGTAAGTCTCAAACATGCCGTACATCCACAAGCTATATTTTATTTAATATTATTAATTTAAAATTTTTAAATAAAACGGTGAGGAAATTTGAGGTTAGGAAGCTAATTGACATAACACATACTTTTTTTTTAAAAGAGAAGTAGCACTCAGGCAACAATGATTATTTAGTCAAGTACCGTGCTACGTTCTTTTAGGATAGAGAAGAGGGATAAAGAAGAGATGAAACAGATGGTGAAAGTAGAAGGTTAGTCGGAAATTAACTGCCGTATAAAAACAGCACAGCGACCAGTGACTATGCCTTCATTGCTGAGCAACTACACCGACAGTCAATTTTTGTTTTTGTAGTGAAAAAAAACCAAGGTCTTTATTGGGAATCGAACCCACAACCACCATACTGACAAGCTAGTAGGTACTCTACCTACTAGCCTACAGGGGCACCTTTCAGCTTTACTGATACCAATTTAAAGTAGAATATGTGGGAATTTTTAAGGGAATATGATGGCCGCCTTTTTGAAGCACATTTTGCAACAAAACTTCGCTTATATTGTCAATGCAGCACCGAACTTAATTATTTAAAGCTTTTTTTATGGGTTATTCATTTAAACTCGGTTTTTCAAATGGTCTGAGAGAAAATAATTCAGCGGCATTACATCACAAGAACGATAAAATATATGACGGGGAAATTTCTCATGCAATAATTGCGATATTTATGGCTGTGTGGATAGCGCGGCCTTCTTGCTGAAACTAAAGGTGACTTACATATGACAACATTAGCCAATTGTGGCCAAAGTGGCTATCCAGGTAACAGTGTTTCCGTGCTCATTCTTTAAAAAATGCGGGTCTCCTCACCATAAATTTCACCATACGGTTCCTCCCCTCCCTCCCGGGGGAACATTATAAGTCTTTATGGATCACACAACCATCTAGACTTGTGTCTTGCGGGTGTAAAAAGGAGCCCAGTCCCTTTCAAGGCTTGCAGTAGCCAACTGGACAATCCACTAAATTTCCATCAGAATCAGTAATCAGTCTCTTTAGGTATTTGCCTAAAGCTAAGTACTGTTCTCTGACTGATTATTAAGGTAGGCCCTTCGGGGTTATCGTGGTGGCTGTGTGTTGCGAGGCCCTCGTTTGAGTTTGTGGGTAGTATCATTCACAATGAACACAATGAATGGTCCAGGTCCATTGAATATTATTGCCGTCGTGTTCTTAATTATATTAAGCTTCGTGCGTTCTGGACCAGAAGTTGGATAGTCTCCAACTCTTCAGCAAGGAGTGAAGGCTGCGGCCTGCTTTGGGCTTTTGAAGTTGCAACTAGGAGTGAGCGGAGGATATACGCATTCGAAGGCCTTCTAGGGCGAGGATGGTGCTACATAATATCCACAGTGGTAATGATCCACCATCTGTTTAAGGCCCACGGTCAGGTGCAGATGTAAATCTTATCATGTCATACGGTTACTTTCTTTGGATATTTTCTAATTACTTTTGGAATGGTTTTCCAAGGACTGTTTGGGAATTTTTTGCGAAGATTTTGTTAAGAAATGCGTTGTTATCCTTCAATTTTTCAAACAGACAATTCGACGCAAACAATGATCGGTCGGTTTTAATTGTTGAACGAGTTCAACTTTATAAGCGGGACTATAAAAATCGTTATGCAAAATGTTGCGCAAAGTATCTCTAGTGATGCCCAATTTTTGCGCAAGGCGACGAGTTGATGTTCCAGACAAGTTCTTAATATTTTGTCTGTACATTGACTATACTTGCATCACTACAAGCGTACTGGTTTGGTCTATTGTCAGGTACAACATCGGGAGCCCAAAATTTAGTGATTAAGTTAAGCATAGGAATTTCAGATGGAGCCTGATTACTAAGAAAAGTTGCTCGAATTTTACGAAGTGGTACAGTTAAATTTTTAACCATTTTGCACAACTAAAATTCTTTGGTCACAAGTGTAATGCTCCACGCTTAAGATTTCCCAACTTTTTACTAAATAAATGTTTAAAGATGACAGCTCAAATCTTGATAGTTAATAATTTGTCAGGCTATTTACTTTCTAACCTCAAATTTGCCCAGTGATTAAAACTGATTTAAATTGTTGTTTAGCAACAGAGTGACACTTTCTGCTTATATCCTAACTTCATTCTTTACCTGTTTAGGCCTTCTGCAATTCGTAGTATAAAAACCAATAAAGCAATAATGAGTTTAATCCCACAGGTGGAAATCAAATAAATCAAATCGGTTCAAAGAAGGAAAACAATTGTTGTATACCCATAGCAGATGAGGTAGCTATGGCGCCTGCATAGTATGAATATCAAATAAAAAGTAAACAACAAAATAAGAATATGTAGCTAACACGGAAAGCGGCCGAAACAAGACATCATGAGTACATACCTCGGCCTCAGTCCCAATATATTTGTGGCCGGCCTGGCTGATTGTATTGAGCAAAAGAACTTCTTTCCTAAAAAAATTCATGGAGGAATTCAAGTCGCACCGCAGTCATTTATTAGCATGTTCCAGGAAACTACTGTTAAACAACGTGGGTGTATTTTAATCCAGCCTATTCTTAAATTTCCGTTTTTTTTAAAAGCTTCAATTGGGAAAATTCACGCTAATACAACTCTGCTGCACAATTTATGATTAAGATAATTTTATTTAAAATGAAAAACTGGATTTTTATTATTTGTTCCATTATTTCTTCTATTTGATTAACGCCTGATTTGACAGGCGTAAAAACTCAATCCGCCAAATGAACCAAGAATTCAATAGCAAGTCCTAGACTGGTTGGTCTTAGCAGTCACTAAGTGTTTCTGATGTTGTCCACCCATCATTTTATTGTTGGCCCGTCATCATCATCATCATCGCCATCAGCGGCAATAGACAGTGACTTTGGCTTAAACACAACGACGGTGACAGAGACCATGACAATGTTTTTTTTTTTTCGTCCACACCACCACATTCATGCATCAAGTTTTATTTCTTTGTACTCCTCTAGTTCATTATGCCGTATTTTAATGTTTATTTATGATGCATGCATGCCACTAATTCTTGCTCTCTGAATACACCACAGTTTTTTTGTTGTTGTTGTTTTTGTATGTGGTTGAAGCAGCATTCACATGATTGTATTTTTATTTTTCATTTTTTCTTTCACACAACAACACAAATTATTATGCGTTGCACTGTGGTTGATTACAGACTTTTTAGCGATAACTGAAAAAGGAAAGACGAAATCGTGAAACATAAAACAGCGCATCTTAAAAAGTGTTTAACTCTTCCCCACCTCCTAGCGCGTAAAATACTAAACGATCATGGCTGCCTTCACTTTTAAATTTAATTAATTAATAATATTTTTATTTGGGTACGGTTTTACGTCGACCCTCGTCAAATTTGTTTTGGCTATTTGCCATCTTCACTGTTCTCTTTATACTTTTAATAATAATTAATTTAATAGTTGAGTTAATTAATTTACTAATTTTAATAGTTAGGTGCCCCTGTAGGCTAGTAGGTAGTGTGATAGCTTACATAACTGAGGGTTATGGGTTCGATTCCCAACAAAGACCTTGGTTTTTTCACTACAAAAATAAAAACTGACTGTCGGTGAGGCTGCTCAGCGATGAAGGCATAGTCACTGGTCGCTGTGCTGTCTTATATACGACAGTTAATTTCCGACTATCCTTCTACTTTCACCGCCTTCACCGTTTCATCTCTTCTCTATACTAAATAGGCATTGTTGGCTGAAATGCTACTTCTCTTTAAAAAAAATTGGATCTGCTTTAATACTGTGGCTCACGGCTGCGATGTTTTCTGTTACACGACCCGGTCGAACACGCGTTGGTGTTCGCATATTTTATAGCGATCGTAACGACTCAAGTTTAATGGCCAAATTCTTAATAGCGGTCTTACAGGGACGATTATGATGGCCAAAAATATCACGAATTTTGTGATATGTAAATTTAACCGAATCCCCATTTTCATAGTGGATTTTAATTATTTTAATTTGCTTTTCATGTGAAATCGAATTCACACCAACAATTGTCAATTCGTCTCCTACGAATACGTCAAACCAATACGTCAACCAAATATCAAAACTACCATGTTATTGGTATTGCCAGAATTAAAAAACAAACATCTCGTTGGAAAGCCCACTAAATCAATTCTTTGCGACAACAATTTAAAAATGCACATTTAATATCCTGTCCATGTGTTCAACATGCATCCTCTTAGCAGCAGCCACAGACAACAAAATACGAAATGTTGGTTAACGTAAAATAGGTGCGAACACCTCATCATTATTGCAGCCCTACTTTTGGTTGAATCTCTGGGCAATTAAACGAGCCTTAAGCGTTAAAATAATTATCTTAATAAATTTGAATATCAGATAAATTTTGCTTACGAGAGAATGTCATAACCACACTACTGTGCAATATTTACAAGTCAAAACCAACAACAGCATATTGTTGTAAAAAAAAATACACATTTGCATTTTGCATCACGTTTTATTTTTTTACCAACTTTGTTTTTTCAAATACACAATGTTTTTTTAAATGCATTTTTTTTTCATCTAAACAAAAGATAAGATCCGGTTCTATAGATGCATGTGACCTACTTCCGGTGCTTATTTGCTTTTGGTTTGAAAAACAAATAAACAAAAACACAAATACCTTTTGAAAAGAAATTAGAATGTTTTTATACGCGAATATTATGTTAAATTTAATAGAAAAAAAAAAGATTAACTCCGATGCCAAATGTGGTATGAAGCATATAAGAGTGTAAATTTGTGGCGCATATTTATGTTGGTGCTACCTTTATTCCCCATTAATAAATTGACTCGTGTTCTTTTTTATTACTTTTTGTTTTCTTTTTTTTCTTTTTTTTTTGTTTGTTAAGGAGTACTTTATTACAATCATAGCATACGGGCAGAGTAACATATTCCTACAAACATGTAAACCACAGAGATCAGAATATGTGAGTGTTGCTGTACGCTGTACGATTGTAATTGACTGAAACCTTTTTTTTTTAATTTCAAACAACAACCACGCATTCTTTAAAAGTTTTATTTGTATTTTATAAACGTTGTTGTTGTTCGTGTTGTTCTTGTTGTTGTTGTCTCTTCATATCAATATTTAATTTTTTTTTTTAATTTTTATTCTGTTTTACATGCTGGAATAGTAATACATAGTGTGTGTGTGTCGATGTAAATGTGTATATGTATGTGTGTGTTCATTAGATAGAAAACAAACCTAAACTAATTCAGCACCTACGCTTTGAACTTTATGTTGTATCATGTCATTATAAATGAGTGTATGCATAAGTATAAAATTTATTCCACTTCTGGTTTTGAGAACTTTATTTCATAATAAAAAGTCTTTTGTCTCAAAGATTTGAAATGTTTATGGTTTTATGCTAAATTCGAAAAGCCGAAATAAATCAACACACTCAAAAACGGCTGGTTATAAAAATATTTATGAACAGTTTGACCCAATTTTAATAAATTATATTAACATCACCATATAGTGTTACAAGGGTGGGTTGTTGCTTAATTAGAATAAAGTGCTGTGTCGGCTGTATATAATTTTTTAAGTAAGCAACACTTTTTTAACTAGCAGCCTTTTTATCAACTACTAACAAATCCGGCGAACTTCGTTTCGCCATTCGACGTTTTCGTTTTTTGTAACATTTCGTTTGGGGATTAAAAGCTGAAGAAAAATTATTTTTTTTTTGTTTTATATTTGCAAAGGAAAAATTTTATTTCATTGCACAACAGTAATGAATTCACTTCGATTACAAAAATTATGTGAAATTTAGTTGAACTTCTCTAAGTAAAAAATGTAAGTGAATCCAAAGTATATACTGAATCGAAGTGTTACACGTGTCCGCAAATTATCCGTTTCATTGAAGTGCTCACAACCACATTTTTTGTTTTTTTGTCTGACCTTAACACAAACAAAGCGGATGGTTTCCCAACTCGTGAATACGCAACGTATAGCTGGCCATGTGAAAAACAATGACTTTCTAAATTTATCTCGCAAACGCTAGGCGATTGGCCTTGCGACTTGTTAATTGTCATTGCGAACGCAAGGCGAACCGGAAATTGCAATCGTTTGAAGTCAAACGGAAGATCAGTCGGAATCATTGGTATTCGAGGAATACACACATTTTCATCTGCATACTTTCCGTTAACAATGGCTGCCTCCATCAAATTCGGCATAAGTCTTTTCACCGCAAGTCGAATACCGTTGCAAAGTCGCGGTGGATTCAAATTACGCAATATCATAATAACTGTACCAACTTTGAGTTGCAAGTTATGTGGTGGAAATCCTGGTAACTCCAGAGAGTTCAAAAACTCCGTTGGATAATTTACTGCCTCATCGGGATTTTTTATGGAATCAACTGATTTGTATGTCACCAAATCGCCATCGATTTTTGATTGAATGTTAAAGTCCAGTGCATGTACAACATCATTATTCTTTGTGGCGAGAATTGCTCGTTGACTTAACCAAGCTTAATTTTGATAATTCTCACTAATGTTTGGGAAAACTAGGGTTCCTTGCTTGCGACGTTGGAATTTTTTTGTTGATTAATTCCAAATGTAATACTTGGACATAGCAACGTACAGCAGCGTCGCTGCGAATGGGTTTGCTTCACACATTGCAAAGAAGCTAGTCAATGTTGTCGATGGTGGTCTCTCAGCTCGTTGTGCCGCCTTAGACTCAGTGAAGTAAACTCTTCGTCCATTTTCCAAATACACTGCTAAATGTACAATTGTGGAATATCTTTCGTGAATTTGAAATGACAATAATCGCCACAGTGCTTCATCAGTCAGTACTGGACGTATCTGCCCATTTGGAAGTTACTGATTTCGCCATTCGTATTTTCCGACGCAATACCAAACACAGCCATGTCACTGCCTTTTGTGACGTACTTGCACAAATATTTGACTGATTTGGCCGAATGACAACTCTCAACGTTCGCATGTGTTTCGAAAATTCATGATAGCAGCGAGCAATATGGTACAATTAATTCATTTCCAATCTCAATCTCTTGATTTTTGAACTTTAACTTTGATAGTTCGAATGCGGTGTGACTTCTGATCGTGTGATGGTGTAGTGTGTGATGTATGTGTAGTTGTTATGTGTTGCAATTGATTGTGTTGGTGTGATTGATTGGTGTGAGTGATTGGTTGAATAAAATCTTATACCTTGCCAGTCGGCATGAAGCCAAGGAAGTCATGCGAAAGCAGTTATTGTATTCAAGGATGCGTTGAAGAGAATGGTTGGAATAGGGATCAGTTTCATCGAACAATGGTTTCAGTGGCTGTGGTGGTGTAAGTAATGTATTCAGTTTGACTTTTCCACTTGCGCAGCACAATCCAGCCGTTTCTCTTTTGAACTTTAACGCATTGCAATATCGGCTTACAGTCGTCATTGGTCCAATATCTAAATTGTCATCATCACTGTAGTTCGCAGTGCGATCATATTGGAATGGCAAGCGATTGTATTATGCCAATGATCTTCGTGTGCTCACGCGTTGTCTCAATCGGGCATTTTCTCTTATTATATTTTGTCTATCTTCGCTTAAGTTATGTGAATACACTTGTTGCTGGATTGCATGTCTTGTGCGGCGGCCAATGTTCGCACGTAGTCCTCTAGGCAAAAAAAAAAAATCCTGTACGCAATTATATATGCGCTGCAGTCGTGGGTATCCAAACAATTTTTCTGAGTCAAGGTCAGATATTTTTTGCACAAATTAATAAATACACAAGTTTTACACAAAACCAAAATTCGATTAAAAACAATAATTTTAAAAGAATTATTATAAAAATATATAAACATATTTGTTTGCTAAATAAAATTCCTTGAAAGACACTCATCGGTTCTTTCCTTATTTGTTCACAAATACAACCTGGATATTTTAAGAAATTTTAAAGAAAATTGTAATATTTTTGTTCAACGACAAGTTTGTTTTCTACAACAAAATAAACAAAAAATTCAGATTAACATGATTATTATTGTATTGCGAAGAGAAAAGTTCGGCAATTATGAATAATGTCCACCACAATCACGCTGATTCTTTCATTAAAATTTTTTATCACTTTTTTGGCACAATGGCGGTCGTATTTCGTTAATTACATCACACATTTTGAGTGTTAAGGCTGAAACCGCTTCGATCGGCTTCTTATAAACTCTGTCCTTAACATATCCCACATAAAAATAATCCAGTGGTGTTAAATCACACGATCTGGCTGGCTGGCCACTTAACTACTGATTATAGTGAAATTATGCGATGGGGAAATTTGGTTTACAATAAATTTATCGTTTTATTGGCTATGTGGTATGTGGCACCATCCTGTTGAAACCACATGTAAGTGATATATCCACGTCGTCAATAATAGGCCAAAATGGTCCATTGACTGTTACCGTATTTGGCCCAATCACGCCTCCAGACTGCATAGCCCACCATACAATGACACGTCGGGCATGAAAAGGCTTCTAAATAATCGCCCCACGCGTTGTCTCAATCGGGCATTTTCTCTTATTATATTTTTTGTCTTTCTTCGCTTAAGTTATGTGAATACACTTGTTGCTGGCTTGCATGTCTTGTGCGACGGCCGATGTTCCGTTCCGAATTTAACCTCAAATGCACGATCCACATAATTTAAACAGTTCAACTTACCACCTTAAGGAGGACAAATCCCTGCTGTTGAAGTTTGAATAAAAATTTGCACAATACGCGCGATTGATTTGATATTTTCCAATTGAACTGTTAGGAAACGAATAACTTTAACCTCCATTTCACCTGCGCATGAGTAGCTGTCAAACAATATATCACGCACCGGCGCCATCTACTTAAAATGAAACGTATTTATTTTCGTGAGGGATACTTACACACCATGTACTGGTGCCGTTGTAGTACATACTATGTCTCAGAGATGGCACTCAATGTGAAAAATGATTTTCCCGGTTTTCCTGCTTTTTTCTTGAAATTTATGCTGAACTTACTTGCTATAAACCTCACGGAGTCCGAAACTTTTCCAACCAATACAAAACCGTGAAAATCGATTCGTGCGTTTTGGAGTTATAGCGTTAGTTAGGAAAACCCGACTTATTTTTATATTATAGATTTGCAATATATTATTTGAACTGTTGCCACTAATTTGTTCAGTCAAAGTCAACCTCCTAACAAAGCCTTCATATGAACATCTGTATCTGAATGTGACTGTAGCCCTTAATGGAAATCGGGTCGTGCGTTCTGGAGTTATAGCGTCAGGAAGGAAAACCCGACTTATTTTTATATATATAGATTGATGTTGATTCTTGTTTATTCTTGGTTTGGCTTTTTGACATGTATAGATAGACGTCCAAATTGTGCAACTAGAGCCCCAGCCGAAAATATCATTGATCCCATTGATCTTTTACTAAGAAAATTTTGTTTAGCGATGAAGTAGCTCACTTTTATTTGCATGGCTACATCAATAAATAAAACAGCCCTGTTTGGAGTAATAATAATCCTCAAATGTCTGTTGAGACATCGTTACGTCCACAAAACTGTGACTGTTTGATGGGCTATATATGATTGGTAAATTCATTGCTTTGTACTTCTTTAAAAAAGATTTTGGCCAAAACGTTACAGTCGAAAACCTAACTACGATCTTTCAACTGAACAAGATGCCACACAGCTCGTGCAATAACGCTTGGTAACTGCTTTGTTTCAAATTTCGAACTAGTTAATTGGCCTCCAATATTCTGCTATTTAACAACGTTAGACCATTTTCTGTAGCAAAACATAAAGTCGCTGGTATATATACCGATAAGCCCGCAATGATCGACCACTTAGAGGCCAACATTCGCCGCATTATTATCGATATGCGGCAAAAATGTTGGAATGTTGGAAAAATTCATCGAAACTGGACTTTAAAATTAGACACCCGTTTAAGTCAGCCGCGACAATTACATGTTACAACTCATATTTAAATTTAATGCCAGAATAGTATATTTCGCGTAAAGTAAATTTCATGTAAATTTAAAAAATTCATCTTTGCCTTATTTCTTTTCAAAGTTCTGTAGCTCTATAAAAACACCCTATATATACATAACGCATCCTAAATACAATAGGGTCACAACTCAAAATTTTTTAAAACTGACTCTTTTTCGCATAAATTAATTCAGAGTACACATCTCTAACAACTGCAAAAATTTCTTTCACGTCATCTTTCATCTTCGAAATCAATTGAGTTTTGAGGTGAATGGCTGTGCTTTTCAAGTCAGATTGAAAAATATTAAAAATATTAAAAATTAAAAAATTTTTAAAATTTTAAAATCGAAAATAAGAATTTATAAAAATAAGACTTTGATTTTACAAGAGTCTCGGAATAAATTTATAGTGAATGGACGTCTGTAATATATTACGCGGTTAATATCTATTTATTAGAACAAAATTTTAAAAACAAAGATCAAATATAAAAAAATAAAAAAATTTAACAAAAATAAAACAAACAAACGGATTAGTGAACATTTCAAAAGTTAATCCCCGTTACAAGGCAAGGCTGCCTTTGTGGAATCATTGCTGTGGCAATAATATGGCTGATGATACAAATGGATTAGAAGCGGGCAGTGATTTTGAGTGGCAGAAAATAGTCTCTGCAAGAAAGAGACATTTGCCGGAATCGCCTAAACTGTATTTAAATAAACGTAAACAAGTGCAAAATGATAAACCTTCTACAAGTAACCGCTTTGCTATGATTCAAAATGATGATGATGATGTTAACAATAGTGATGACGAACAAGAGGTTGCGGAAACAACAAGAACAACAAATATTCCCAAACCACCGCCAATATATATTCCTGATGTTATTGACATTAAAAAAATGATAAGTAATATAAGTACAATTATATCTAATGATCAGTTCACTTATAAGTCACTTAGAAATAATCAAGTTAGGCTTATGGTAAAAACTGTTGAGTTATATAGGAAATTAATCAAACACTTAGATGATCATAAAATAGGTTTTCACACTTATCAACTTAAACAGGAACGCGCATTTAGGGTAGTTATTAAAGGCCTTCACCACTCTACTTCAGTTGCTGATATAAAAGCTGAGTTATTAGCATTAGGACATCAAGTTCGCAGTGTAACAAATGTTAGAAGTCGACTCACCAAGGGACCATTGCCCATGTTTTATGTTGATTTGGATCCTAATCCAAATAATAAAGAAATTTATAATGTCAAGCATATAAACTATGCTATAATAACAGTTGAAGCCCCAAGGAAAACAATGGACTTAATCCAATGTCACAGGTGCCAACTTTTTGGTCATACAAAGGCCTACTGCAAAAGGCCATTTAACTGTGTGAAATGCGGTCTAAATCATTCGTCGGCCGATTGTAATAAAAATGCGGATACACCACCCCGCTGCTATCACTGTCTGAGAGACCATACCGCTAATTACAAAGGTTGTCAGGTCTACAAAAACATACTTCAAAAAAGATTGTACCAGGGTTATAACTTCCCCAATCCTCCGCAACAGATTAACGTCCATCCTGATGAATTCCCGCAAATCAACAGTAATAATGCATTCAGTAAATCGAACTTTTCCAAAAATAATAAATCGTACTCAGAAGTATTAAAAACCAATAATAACAATAATAATAACATTAATAATATAGCCATGGAAAGAATTGAATCCATGTTAGCAAACCTTCTCAATATGATAACCATGCTTGTCTCAAAACTATGCAAATAAATCTCCGTATTGCAATATGGAATGCTAATGGTCTTATAAACCATATAAGAGAAATTGAGACTTTCATTCACTTACAACATATAGATATTTTCTTAATATCTGAAACTCATTTTACCAAGAAAAGTTACTTTAAAATAAGGGATTATGATATTGTTTCTTGTAATCATCCTGATGAAAGAGCTCACGGTGGCTCTGCAATTTTGATAAAATCTTCTTTGAAGTACGTCCCCCTCAACAACTATAGAAAGTCACATTTACAAGCTGCTGGTATTGAAATTAAATCAGGGAACTCTGCGTTTTCTATATACTCCATTTATATTCCACCAAGGCATACTGTTAAATGTCAAGATTTTAACAATTTTTTCGATACACTTGGAAACAAGTTTATGGTAGGTGGTGACTTTAACGCTAAGCACCAGTGGTGGGGCTCTAGGCTAGCTAACCCAAAAGGCAAAGAACTATACAAAACTATAACCAACAAAAACTATTCGGTTTTAACCACTGGAAGCCCAACATACTGGCCTAGTGATCCGAGAAAAATTCCAGATTTACTTGATTTCGTTGTCTACTCAGGGATTTCAAGTCATCTTTTAGATATCTTAGGCACCGACGACCTGAGTTCCGATCATTCCCCTCTCATTGTAAATTTCAGTACGTATTGCTCAACCATGGATAAAAAGTTTAAAATTATATCACCTAAAACTGATATAAATTTCTTTAAAAATTGGTTAGAAGCAAATATAAATTTAAACGTTCGAATTAAAGATGGAAAAGAACTTGACGATGTCGTCGAAAACTTTACAAACCTGATCCATGAAGCTGGATTTCAAGCCACCCCTACTGAGACTCAAGAAAATGCTCGAAACAAAGTAATAGTATCTGCCGAAATTAGAAATCTTATAAGAGAAAAACGAAGGTTACGGAAAATATGGAAACATACAAGGAATCCAGCAGACAAAACCAATTTGAACCGAGCAACAAGCGATTTAAAACGTCGTTTAGATGATAATAAAAATGAACAATTAAGGTTTTACTTGGAGAACCTTACTACCTCATGCGACAGAAGGAACGAACACAATTTATGGAATGTCACAAAATATTTAAAAAGGCCATCTAAAAGAAATGTCCCTATAAAGGACCAGAATGGAACCTGGTGTAGATCGAACTATAACAAAGCTTTGTCTTTTTCTCAATATTTAGAAAATATTTTTACACCGTTTACCTTGTGCGAACCTGGAGACGCTGATATTACTTCTGCCTTCTTGGACATACCGTGTCAAATGGACTTACCAATTAAGCACATATCCCCAGATGAAGTCAACCGAGAAATTTTAAAATTAAACAATAGAAAGAGTCCGGGCTATGACAAAATTTGTGCAAATGACATCAAAAATTTACCTAAAAAAGCCATTATTCTTCTAACAACAATTTACAACTCGATACTTAGACTTAATCACTTTCCAACACAATGGAAATGTGCAGAAATAATGATGTTTCATAAGCCTTCTAAGCCTGAAAATGATATTAAGTCTTATAGACCAATAAGTCTTTTGCCTACATTCTCAAAAATTTTTGAAAAGTTGTTTTTACATAGATTGCAGCCAGTCTTAAACACCAAGAATATTATTCCTGAGCATCAATTTGGATTCCGCCACAAGCACGGTACACCTGAACAATGTCACCGAGTCGTAAATGTTATTAGAAATGCTCTAGAAATGAAACAGTACTGTTCAGCTGTCTTTCTGGATGTTAAACAAGCCTTCGACAGAGTATGGCATGTAGGCCTTTTGTACAAACTAAAACTGCTTATCCCAGCTCCATTCTTTTTGGTCCTTAAATCCTACCTACAAAATCGTTATTTCTACGTAAAAATAAATGATGAAACTTCCTATATTTGTGACATAAAAGCTGGTATTCCTCAGGGAAGCGTTCTGGGCCCTGTTCTATATACATTATATACGTCCGATATGCCGTCAAATGAAAATGTTACTATTGCAACATATGCGGATGACACAGCCTTAATGGCGAGTAATATTTCTGCATTAGAGGCCTCAAACCAGGTTCAAAATCACCTAGACAGTTTGGCGAACTGGTTTAAAAGATGGAATATTTTAATTAACACAGAAAAGTCTAATTACATTACCTTTACGTTAAGAAGAGGCATTTCTCCTCCTATTTTCCTTAACAATGAAGAAATTCCAAAAACTGATTGTGTAAAATATCTTGGCATGCATCTTGACAAAAGGCTAACGTGGAAGCAACATATAAAAGCGAAAAGGGATCACCTAAACATTAAAACAAAGCGAATGCATTGGCTGCTGGGACGAAAATCAAAATTAAGTTTAGAAAATAAAGTACTTCTATACAAAACTATTTTAAAACCGATATGGACATACGGAATTCAACTGTGGGGCACTGCTAGCAACTCCAACATAGAAATACTTCAAAGATACCAATCAAAAACTCTTAGAATGATATTAGATGCTCCATGGTTTGTGACAAATAATACAATTCATAGAGATTTATATATATCAAAGATCGAAGATGAAATAAACGTCTACAGCTCTAGATACCTTGAAAGACTTAGCAACCATTCCAACCGGCTTGCTATTATTTTATTAGATGATAGTGAGGAAGAACATAGATTAAAAAGGCTTCATGTGCTTGACCTTCCGTTCAGAAAATAAGGATGTGAATATTTAAAATAGCGTAATTATTTAAAATAACGTAAATATATAAATATAGAAAATGAATTTGTGTACATATAAACAAACAATTGCATACTTATAATTGTACTTAAATTAAAGGGCACTAATGTAATATGTCTTTAGCCTTAATGTAGGTCAAGACTCATGTGAATTTTTATTTTTCTTTTAATTAATTTGCTTATTATTAAATAAATAGATTGCAAATAAAGACATAAAAAAAAAAAAAAATCTTTCATCTTCTTTAACTGGAAAAATATTGTTACGAATGTGACTTGCTTAAGTTTTAAAATAAATAATAAAATAATTAAGCTTTAGAGAAACTACTGCGTAGAAATTTCATACACACACAACAACAATTTGATATTTTGTTTACAGACTGCCTGGCATGCAAGACAGGAAAAGAAAAAAAATATGTGTATGCTGTTTACCATCTAAACGCGCAAGACAAAAACTAATTTTACAACAACAAACATGCATGTTGTTTACCATCTGCGTAGCTTTCTAAGAAACCCTTTTCTACAAAAGACAACAACAAATATTTTGAAATAAATCCCAAGCAGAAACCGTAACAGCATAAAAACAAAAACAAAAGTACACACAGCCATACAGGCGCCTATACATCGAATAAACAACATACAACAACAAAATGTGATACAAAGGTAGTAGAAGAACCCTAAATCTTTTAGACTTTAGGTGGACAAATATAAATAGGGCAGCGTAAAATTAAACCTCATCAAGTAAAGACGTGAAATGTCTACTTTGTGTAGTTAAAGTAAATAAAATTGTTATAAATTTAAAAATTCTGAAAGCTAGTGTTAGTTATTTTGCAATAAAGAACACACAACAAAACGTTTATAGAAGGTGTAAACGTAATAATATTTTATGTCTACTTTTGTCTCTCCCAAAAATATGAGTATTTTGAATTGTGACCCTTTTATATTAGGGTGCGATATATATTAAATTAATAATTAAATAGGAGCCCCTGTAGGCTACTAGGTAGTGTACTAGCTTTTCAGTGTGGGGGTTGTGGGTTCGATTCCCAACGAAGTCCTTGGCTTTTTTTCACTACAAAAATAATAATTGACTGTCGGTGGGGCTGCTCAGCGATGAAGGCATAGTCACTGGTCGCTGTGCTGTCTTTTATACGGCAGTTAATTTCCTTCTACTTTCACCACCTGTCTCATCTCTTCTCTATCCCTTTCCTGAAGAATGTAGCATGGAACTTGACTAAATAGGCATTGTTGCCTGAAGTGCTACTTCTCTTTAAAAAAAATATCTGATTTCATACCATTATATTCAATAATACGTTATAACAACACAGGCGACATAGTAAAATTCTATAGAAAATATTTAAAAAAACAAAACTGCAATTGGATTCTCTTAGCCATTATTGTGTCAATTTTTAATTAGTTCATATTAAAAATCAAGTAGAACAAATAGCCAGATAGTTTCATATTTGAAAAATCTAGACGTTTTTACTCGCCTATAAACTAAAATCGATGATGCTGGAGATATAAAGTCAGTAAGAAGAACACCTAATTAATTTACATTGACATTTATATTTCGTTTTTTGGCGTATCCATTCAAACGAAGATGAGCTTCACTGTTAAACAAAATACTTATTCATTCACCGAAACTACTTGGTAATTGACAAAATTTTATATTCAAAATTTTGAGTGCATAACCATATGGATTTTAGGATAACAAAAAGCGTAACTAATATAAAATATTTGTTAAAAATTAAACCATAACTAAAATGAAACTAAACCATATTTACATAAATATAGTTCAATTCACAAAGGATTACGGAAATACCTAACACAATAAATGTGAAAGGACAAAAATATTTAAATTTCAAGAAATTTATGACAATAACAATATAAAACCCTTTTTATTTCAATATTTAGCATGCACACATTTTCATTACAAGGCAAAAGGTCCTTCTACACTGCATAATTGACAAATATTACAATTGCATAAGTAAATAATGGTAAATGTAACTGAAAGAAAAAGAGGAAAAAATTTACAAAAAAAAAAAAGAAAACAAAAATACAATGACACCATGACAGTCATAAAGTTCAAGGAGTGAACTGGAGTTTAGGTAGAAATACTCGTACCATAAAAAGTTTATTGTTAAAATAAACATTTTTTTTTACTATGAGTACATATTTTTACAGTTATTTGCGCTACTAACACATATGTATTCCTCTAAACATGAGTTTATGTAAATAATCTAAAGCCTAAAAGCAAGCAAATGATAAATTCTTTATGACTTCGTTTTGCATCCTTAAAACAATAAATATTTAAAATAATATTTTTCTTTGTAGTGACAAAAATAACAACAAACACAAACTAACCCAATCATAAAATACGGCTTTTGTCAAAACATTTTGTTTGTGCTAATTTATTGCTCTCACCTCTGACGATAGAGCTCATTCATCTCGTATATTCTAACACATACATACATACTTATATGCCACTAAAATATTTATAAGAGAGCAAACTGTAAAGTGCCTTAGAATACCATTTCCATTTCTAAGTTGCTATTCATTAAATAATAATAATTGTTTTGTTTTTATTTGGGTAAGGTTTTACGTCGACCCTCGTCAAATCTGGTTTGTGAACAAACCGGTTTCGGCATTTTGCCATCTTCAGGACATTGTTCTCGTTGTAATGTTTTGTCTTTGCTTTTGTTTTTAAGATTACCTTTTTTTCAGATGGCATCCCTGAAAAATGATAAAAACTTTTTAAAAGCTTATTTCAGCTAAATATCTTTACTAAATTATAAATTATATGTGGCAAAGATCACCACAACTTAAAGCCAAGTTAAGAGAATGCACAAGACGGTTAAAAGACTTGTTACAGTCTCAAAAAGTTGCATCTTTTAAAAAATATTTGGAAAGCTTAGATGCAACTCCTCAATCGAATTACTCACTATGGCGCGCAACAAGAAATCTGAAAAGACCCACGATAAAAAAACCTCCCTTGCGCAATTCAAATGGAGACTTGGCTAGAAACGATAGAGAAAAGGGTAATTTTTTGGCCACACATCTGAAAAAAATATTTACCCCGAACACTGCATCTGATACTGTCGATCTGAGCTCGTTCAATTATGTACAAGCTGTTCGCATAAGGTTTAAGCTTCAAGCGGTTCAAAGAGCCATTAAAGAATTGAAACCCAAGAAACCTCCGGGCATGGACAATATCAGCAACAAAATGATAATTGAGCTTCCTCAGTCAGTAGTTAAAATTATTCTGTTTATTTTTAATGCCATAGTGAGGCTCGAGTATTTTCCGCAACAATGGAAGGTCTCAGCGATCATCAAACTTCTAATATATAAGACTATTTTGAAACCACTTGGTGCTATGGTATTCAATTATGGGGCACTGCCTCAGTGACAACTGTAGAAAGAATACAGAGGAGACAAAATAAATTCCTTCGAATGATCACTGCCGCCCCATGGTATATCTAAAATTCCAATATTCATAAGGACCTCCACGTTCCCTTGGTAAGAGAAGAGATTGTTAAACACGCACTAACTTATAGAAACAAGCTTGGATATCATCCGAACCTTCTAGCCCGCAACATTCTTAACGAAAGTGGTTACATTCGATTGAAGAGGAGAGACACCTTGGCCTTTGGTCGAATTTGAATAAGATGCCTATAATTTACGCAAATAAATTATCTTCGCGAAATAAATTATTTTGTCCAGCAGTGGCTGTACTTAATTAGAAAATTCTAGTTTTAATATCTGAATACTTATTGTTAGTTTGAAATATTTTTGAAGATACAATAAAAAAAAGAGAAAAGTTAAAAAAAAATATGTGGCGATCGCAAAATTTTATAAAAAACAAAAAGCATCATAAATCCTTTCCTCTTAGAAAAAAAATTTCCGAACGAGCGTTTTTTATTGCCATGGAATTTAATCAATTTCTTAAATAAATGTTTCTTAACCTTCTCAGAAGCAATATATTTTTTGTATAAAATGTTTATTTTAGCTCTTATAGCCTAAAATAGACCCGATGTTGCAAAAGTGTAATAACTCGCAATTTTTTAATTCTTATAAGTGAATGTAAGGAATTCGGTATATTTCCCGTCTCATATTAGGTGCCCCTGTAGCCTAGTGGGTAGTGTACAAGCTTGTCAGCATGGGGGTTGTGGGTTCGATTCCCAACGAAGACCTTGTTTTTTTTTCACTACAAAAATAAAAATTGTTCAGCGATGAAGGCATAGTCACTGGTCACTGCGCTGTCTTTATACGACAGTTAATTTCCGACCATTCTTCTACTTTCACCACCTGTTTCATCTCTTCTCTATTCCTTTCCTAAAGAATGTAGCGCAGTACTTGACTAAATAGGCATTGTTGCCTGAAGTGCTAATTCTCTTTATAAAAAAAAAAAATTATTTATAGCTCCCTCGATAGTAATATTTGGGTTCAAATTCAAAAGTCGTCAAAAGCTTAGAAGAAGAAGAAGAGAAAAAGGAATAACATGACTACCCTGAGTTGCTCCTGAATAAAATAGTTTTTCCATAAAAATCAGAAAAATTAAATTTTAAAAATTAAAATAAAAAAAATACTCTCAAAAAACCCTTTTCAAATATCGCGTGTCTTCATACAGGTAAAGATGTTGACAGCACTTTCTTGACTGGCGTCCACTTTATCAGCTATCAAGTAGTTGACAAATTAGCCCGATTTTCAATAACGTTTTCATAAGAGATTTATTTAACTCACTTTGTTTAGCTCGCTTTTGTTACATCAATAAGCCAAACTACGTTATAAGATTAACATCTGCGCCTGGCTATGGAGCCTTAATCAAATGGTGGTGGAACCACTATGCATAAATAGGAACGTCACAATCTTCCTAGGAAGCCGAAGACTAATTCTAGCAACAGTTTCTTCCTAGTTGCAACTTGAATGATTCCAGAGCAGGGCTGCAAATCATCACCCCTTGCAGAAGAGTTGGAGACTATCCAACTCCTGTCCAGAACACATTTCTAGCATGCTCACTGGACTGTATCATTCACCTAGGGTGAATTAACGACGAAATGATCCTGGCCACCATATTAAACAACAAACCTGATATGGGGCCGCGAAACCACAACCACCACAATACTCCCATATAGGGGCCAACCTCAATAATCAGCCAAAGAACAGCTAAATGTCTAAAGAGACAAATAACGGAACTCTGGGCCTTACTGATTCCCGTGGAAATAAAGTGGAGTTCCCAGTTGACCCCTGCTGCTTTCAGGGGACTGGAATCCCTTTTTCCCCCAGTTGCACAGGTCTTCTAGATAGTCGAAGTTCTATAAATGAGCCCCCGGGGGGTCAATAAGCCAAACTGCCAATATTTAGAGCGATAATACTGCTCCGATGTGTTGGCACACTGATTCATGCAGAAAAATTTACTGTTCGGCTTGCTTTACAGACTGGTCCGTACTTCTTTAACAACGATGTTGTTCCGAACGTTACAGTGAGTTTAAAAAAAAATTATCTTTGTTTTGCTTTAAAATTCAATGTTATATACCTCTATAAAAAACACACTATATTTATCTTTAGTTAATAAAAAATATATTTAGCCCATAACTAAAAGTCTGCTTATAATAATAAAAATTTGGTCCATATTATTGGGTCAGGATAACCATGAACAGTAACAGGACCTCTTAATCCCGATAATCTATACATGTACTGCAGTTTTTAATTATAGGTACACAAAAACAATATAAAATTGTTTCGGAACTGACGCAAAACAAGTGCGAAAGAACTTAAATATGATATTCTGCCCATAATTCTTCAAACGTGCTTCACATTTTAATTTATCTCTTCAGTCGTCTTAAACAATCCATCTCCCTCCCCTCTTCCTTTTCATTTATTAAAGCTTCCACATAAATAATTCCCTATGATTCATATTTTATTAAAATAGTTTTACTGTAAAAAAAATGTCCTCCTTGCTAAAGCCGTTTAGCCCAAATTGGCTATGCTAGCAAAGTTTTTATATAAAGGGTTTTTCATCAAGAAATTTGTTTTCTAAAACAAAATAAAACAAAAAATTTAGATTAAGATCATAAAAATTTTATTGTATTCGGCAATTATGAATGAAAAATGATGTCTGGCAAATGTCCACCACGACCACGCTGACAGATGTCGATTCTTTCACTAAAGTTTTTAATCACTTTTTGGCAAAATGGCGGCCCTATTTCGCTAATCACATCACGGATTTTAAGTTTTCAGGCTGAAATTTACTCGATTAGCTCTGTATAGACTCTGTCTTTAATATAGCTCTAGTCTCCCCCCGGGGGCACTTTATAAGTCTTTATGGATCCTACAACAACCATCTAGACTTGTGTCTTGCGGGGTAAAAGAGAGCCCAGTCCCCTTCAAGGCTAGTTGACTCCTCAACTGCACAATCCACTATATTTCCACGGGAATCAGTAAGGCCCAGAGTGTAGATTTTTGGCTTTTTAGCCTTTTAGCTGTTCTCTGACTGATTATTGATGTTGTCCCTTCGAGAGTATCGTGGTGGCTGTGGTTTCGCGGCCTTCGTTCGAGTTTGTAGGTTGCAGCATTCACAATGAACACAATGAATGGTCCAGGTCCAGTGAGTATGAATGCCGTCTTGTTCTTAATTATGTTAAGCTTCATGCGTTCTGGACCAGGAGTTAGATAGTCTCCGACTCTTTAGCAACTTAACTACTGATTGTCGTAAAATTATGCGATCGGGAAATTTGGTTGCAATAAATTGATTGTTTCATTGGCTGTGTGACATGTGGCACCGTCCTGTGGAGACCACATGTCAATGATATCCACTTCGTCAATAATAGACCAAAATTTAGTTGTTAGCATCTCACGATAGCGTGATCCATTGACCGTTACCACATTTCCAGCCTCATCTTCGAACAATACGGCTCAAGCACGCCTCCAGACCACATAGCGCACCATACAGTGGCACGTTGAGCCTGCAAAGGCTTCACAATAATCGTTCTAGGATTTTTAGAAGCTCAAATGTGGCAAATTTGTTGCTTGACATTTCCTGACAAGTGAAAATGAGCTTTGCCTAAAACTACTGATTTTTTTTCATTTTTCCTGAATGAATTGAGCGACTCTACGGCGATGTGAATGGTCGCTCGGCTTCAATTCTTGCACCAGTTGAATCTTGAAAGGCTTCAAAGTCAAATCCTTATGCAAAATACGCCATCTGGTGGTTAAGTAAAACCCCAGTTGTTGAGAACGTCGAGGAATTGACAAATTTGGATCTGTTTCAACACTGTGGCTCACAGCTGCAATGTTTTCAATTGAATGAATCGGTCGAACACGCGCTGATATTCGTACAATTTGTATCGAGCGTGTCGACTCAAATTTAATGACCACATTCTTAAAGCCGATCTCAGAAGGACGATTATGTTGCCCGAAAATATCACGAATTTTACGAAATATAACTTTAACAGAACCCCTATTTCCATAGTGGATTTGAATAATTTTTTAATTTTTTTCGTGCGAAATTCACTGTAACAATTGCCATTGCATCTACTACGAATACGCTAAAAAACTAAATGTCAATCATGTTGTTGGTGTTGCCACAATTGAAGAACAAACTTCCTGTTGAAAACCTCGACGTTAAAACTTATCTTTTTAAAAGTATATGTTAATGCAGGCGCTATTGCGGATAGGTACGTAGATACAATAGGTCAATAATTTTTATGATTTTCGGCATCTTAATTAAAATGGCAAATACCTTGCTCCTGTCAACAGGCAACTGTCAGTTGACTCCCGTCTAAATTTTAATAAGCTGCATCATTTAATATGTATTTGCAAGCTGGAGAAAGCAGAGCATTTCGAGAATAAAATTTATTTGCAAGATGATTTCGTCGTTGGAATCAAATTGGCTCCCGCCGTACCATTTCTTTTAGTTTGGCAACAAGAAATAGTTGCTCAGGGCTAAATCTGGAGAATTTCATAAAATGATTTCTCCAAAGGAAACTACATACGCGTGCATCCTTGCATTGTCTTGATTGTGAGCAAAAGCGCCATCTATCTTACAGAAAACTTTTTCATATCCAAATAATCTTTCAAACTTGAACCCATTGAGCCATTTCACCTGCCTATAGCTTCCGCAATCACTCTCACTTTTATTATGAATTTTTTCAGTTGTTTCGATGATGTAGAGCACTCAACTGGGCCTCTAGAACGTTCGACTTAATCGAAATTCAGTAAACCACTTTTTTACCGTGTAAGCGGATGGTGCAGATATAAAATTTCTCAAGCTTAGCCTTAGTTTGAGTAATGGTGTTTTCCCGCAAATAATAATATGGAAATTTTCCATTTTCTTCTCCAAAACCGCTGCCAAACACAAACTAAATTATGCAGCTTGCTCAAATTTAGATATGCGGAACAGTAGGTGTCACAGTTGCTTGCTCACAAGAGCAGTGTTTCCATTTCAATTCCGATGCGGAAAATTTCAAAAGTCACTAACTTATTGACTTACCCTCGTAACTTCTAGATTATTTTCTTTGACTATTTGTGTGAGATGAAACATTAGATGCCGTAAATCACTTCATAACAATAATTTATGACATTCGGCAATAACGATTGTAACGCACACAGATAATAAACATTTTCTACTAAAAGCCAACAACAAAAAATTTTGGCCATCCACTGTGACATTATCAACAGCCAGCATTCAGTCATAAAGTCATAAAATTGTTAAGTAAAAATGATAAATTGAAAAGAAAAACAGTGTAAAGGAAACGTAAAAAAAATACGAGTTCCTAAATATTTTCAAAGAAAATTGTACTGAAATTTACAACAAGTGGAGTTTATTGGGAACCATAAATTTAAAATATTGTTAAATATTAATAAGGCAAAACACCAAACAACAACAACAGTAAATTAAAGCTTTAAAAAAACAAAATTTTTGTAGCCGGGTCAAATTATTTCTGGAATCTGCTACGATGTTTTTATTAATTATTTTATGCCTACAATTTTTACAAATTAATTAAATTTGAAACTGTTTCTTTAAAGAGGCAAAGTGTGGCAAGAGTTTTAATAGATGGGGAAATTACCGGTAGGAAATAAATAGTCTGTCAAAAATTTGTCAAGAATTGAGCTGTCATCCTTTGACATTTATTAGTAAAAACAAATTGTCAACAGGCAACGCTACTCTGTTGATGGTTAAAATTTCACTGTATCAGTTCTTAAAATTCGAACAGCTATTCCTCGTAATCAGACTCCTGCTGAGACCTCTGTGTGTAATTTAATCGCAAAAGTCACGGTATGGTTGCTGAAAATAGACGAAAACATAACGCTTGTAGTGGCCGCAGTATTGCAAACATAGCCGCTGTGCATAAAAGTGTTGAAAATGAGGCTGGAACAGCAATTCGTCTTCACGATCTTCACGATTACAAAGTTCATCTCATTGAGGAATTACAGCCAACCGACCAATGTTTGCGTCGAAAATTTGTAAAATTGACTATTTGAAGTACTGAATGCTAACAACACATTTAAAAAAAAATAATTTTTAGTGATACGGCGGTTATGTAAACAAACAATATTGTTACGCAACAAACAGGGTGTAATGGCAAACCATTACACCCTAAGAACGTGACCATATGGTGCGATTTATGGTTAGGCGACATCACCGGCGCATATTATTTCGAAAGTAAGCAAAGGAGCGCCGTGTCAATATGAGTTTTCTACGCTACCAAACTATGATAACTAATTTTTTGTGGCCACAATTGGTTAATGTTGACATCAGTGAGCTGTGGCTTAAACAAAACAGACCTACACAGCCATCCAAAGAAAAAACAAAAATACACACAGAAATACAGGCGCCTATACATCGAATAAAGAACATACAACAACAAAATG